>CM062574.1:39813699-41299556 GCA_031468815.1 Morus bassanus
TTCGGTAACTTCCAACAGCAAACCGTTTTTCTTCAAAAATGCCTTCCTGAATATCATCTTAGATGTGTTGCTGTTGTCTGCTGGCATACTCTGAGCCTTAGAGGGCAAGCCTCTTTCCATCCCATGTGTCCTCCATGCTTGGTACTTGATGGTTCTTGCCAGTGAAGCAGAGGAAGGCAGAGAAGACAGTTTTCTTTCCAACGCTCTTCATATCCTAAAGAGAAAACACAATTAATGCTGATAAAAACAAAAGCTGCTCTCAAAGGGAAATTCTGTCCTTGGCTCCATCAGAAAGGAACAAGGGAACAGGGTTTGACAGAGCAAGTAGAAAATCAGAATCATCAGAGTTAGACAGGACTGTTGGCAGCTATTTTCTTCGTAGTTTTGATGGCTCTTAGCTATTGTCATACCTGGAACCAAGTCAAATGCATGATTATCCCACTGTGCAAAGCTATTTCTTTCAGCTTCTATAATACATCAGGGGCATTAGCAAACTCTTACACAGGTTGCAATAAAAAACCATCCTGTATTTAAAATGCACCAACTTCCAGCTGAGATTGATCATGCTCCCTTTTAATTTTCATTGCTTAATTTTAAGCCAGCTAAACTCTCACTTCTTCAGAGTGCTCACGCCGAATGCTGAATTCCCCAATCACCTTCTGGCCCCAGCGGGATGGAGGGAGCCCTTCGCTCCCTGAGCATCAGGCCCCAAATAGCTCTAGGATGCTATTGATGCTCTGAGCATCTGCTCCCTGGGGAACTGGTCTCACCTGGGTTGCTCATACCCATTTTTACTACTCACGTGGTGAAGTGAATACGCAGTTTTATGTATTTAGAACTACATCCCCCGGCTGATTCTTAAAACCCTCATGGCTGACCCCAAAGCACTTCACCAGTACAGTTTGTCATCCCATGGGACCTGCTCCATCCCCACCAGCCTTGCAGCTTTGCTCTCGTTTTGCAGTTGCAGATGCTGCTGAGTGAAAAGTGGGAGATGCAGTGATCGACTCCATGTGGTCCATCCACCTCGTAGTCAGGAGTGGATAAGCATCCACACTGCCAAGAAGGCTCTCTGGGACTCTCATAGCATGTCAGCATTTTCATGGCAATGCCACAATGCTCGTCACTGTAACATCAGAGAGAAATTTAAACAGGAGCAGTGTCTACAAGACACTGGTAGCAAATCTTCCTATCCATTGGCGGTGCCTCGCTGGTGTGTTGTGCTTCATTTTTTATATATTTGAAACAATATTGTAAACCAATTTCCAGCCAAACCAGCTGTTTATACATGCTTATTCCTCCCTAAAAGTCATGCATTCTGAAGTAGTTCATCAGGGCTTCCAGTCAAGTTAGTTTGGAAAGTTTGAGCAAACCCTTTCAGGGAGTTACGAGAATAATTAGTCCTGCGTAAACAGAAAAAAGCCAGAGGAAAAAAAAAAATCCTGAAGTTTGCCATTTCTGCAACGGAGAAAAATGTTTCATTGGTGATCTAACAACAGCTACGAATAGTCATGAAAATACCATGCAATTCTGGAAAATGGTGACTGAGACAGCTTTAGCTGCTGCTGCAAGAGGGTGATGAACACTTCCCCTTCAGGATGATGGCAACAGTCCTATATTATTGCTGAGACCTGAGTATTTTAAGTGAGTAGAGAAATCTGCTGCTCAAAATAAAATTAGACATGAATGGTTGAGGAGAGTCTTGACCTTTTTATGTCCGTTTTTCTGTGAAATTTTGTAAACTTTATTGGAGGCCACTTCCTGCATTCACAGAAACCTACTTTTCTTCATTAATACCCCAATAAGTCTGCAGAATGACGTCAGAGCCAGAACTCTAAAGAACTGCTTTTAACCATTTCCTTTCAGATAAATGTAATCACCTGCTCAAACGCAGTTATCAGAAATCAGCTGAAATCTTTTGCCGTCTCTTCAAGGGCTTTTTTCCCACCTGAGGAACAGCAAGATGAACAGTCACGTAACCAACTGTTGGCAGTGGGAGATATGAACTTTGAATAGATTGACTATGTCATTCCAAGTCCTAGCTCCATAGCACTAACTTTAATTGCCAGATAATTTCCACCACTCCTCTAAAATTTTGTATGAATATACAGGAGATTTCCGTGATGAAGGAGCTTTCAACACCATATGGGAGACTAAGTTATTCCCATTTCAAAGATGAGTTTGTGAGACCAAGAAAAACAGCTTGTTGACACTTGAAAATTGACTAAAGCTTTTCTGGATGCTCTTAAGCTAGAATAAGAACATGTATTAAGTCAAGCTAAAATAAATCAACTCTTATTCCAGAATGAGCGCTATTCTACTTTGCATTCAGTACATTGACCTTTATAGATGTGCTTCTAGATATAGGTGAGTCCTAAGACTCTCAGAGGACATGGTTACATTTTCATTGACTTTACTGCATCAAGCTCTTGAGAAAGAGACTGAAGGACTGCAGCTTTGAGCCTTACCAGAGCTCCCAAGAGGCTGGTCCCCACAGCAGAAACCTGAGCCTGGAGTGGATGGAGATGTTCCCTGGGCTGTGAATGGGTAGGAAGAGCTGTGTGTCTCAAGAAAAGATCCTTTTAAGCATCACACCACGGGGCAGTTGCTCCAGCTCAGCAAAAGGACTAGGAAACCTTCAGTGAGGGAATGATGAGGATGGAGGAGGAAAAAGCAAAAAGCAAAAGCTTTCATTCAGTATCTCATTGGTTAAAGTGTTTTCACCAAACACATGAAACCTAATTTCAACCTCTGTCAGATGCATCTTTTCTGCAGAGTAAAAGAGTGAAATTGTCATTCAAGACTAATTCTTCCAGGTGAAAGGGTAACTTCTACTATGGAGCCACCAACACTCAGTGAGAGTCAAAGTTATCTGATGATAATAACTTGAACATAAGCACTTATCATCCAGACAAATTATGTTAATATTTGCAGAAGGCCGAGAAGCCCAAAGCTGTCAGACAAAATGAATGAGACTCTGGTGCCCAAGTCCCTTGGACACTTTTGTACATCCCAGCCACAGCTTGTCGGAGAAATACCCCATGGATGCTGAAAGCACTGCCTAGTTTTTCTAGTATTAACACTCTCCATTTTAACCACCTGCTGAACCATAAGCATGGAGGACAATCCCCTTCCGACCTCATTTGTGCATTCTTTGACCACACAGCAGAGTTTCTTGATGGACTTGAGATCTTCCCCTCTCTACAAGAGAAAAATGTGATGGTTTTTATCCCAGGAGACTTAAAGCCAGATGTTCCATCTGTGGCAGAATCCCCAATCACACTGATTAGCTTTTCTTTAATTGGCTTTTTTTTTTACCAGCATGGCATTCACACAGGCGTGGCTTTCTGCACGTGCCCGGACCAAAGCCTGGCCTCTTCAGCACAGCCATGGCCAGAGCCCCAGGGCAGGCAGAAGCTGGCACTGCCAGCTTCCCTGCTACATCCACCTGCTCTGTGCCCAGCCCAATCCCGAGCATCTGAAACCTTGTTGAAGTCCCCTGCAGCTCTTCTCCTCACAAGGGACCTTAGAGAAAAGCTTTCCCTTCGTTCAAAGTGATGCACAGCACCTCAAGCCCTCTCTCCACAGACATGGTGACCTGCTGCCAGCATCACACTACATTTTACCTTCAACCACCTGCCTGAAGTCAGACCCCAGCCTTTGCCGCACACACCTGCAATCACTCCTGTCACAAAATGAGACTTCTTCAAATCTTGCCAAGTCCAAACAAGATGACTCTAATAAAATTCTACCATTACAAATGAGTGACTCCATTTGGAGCCCAGGTCCTTGATAACCTCCTAACACATTAGCTCCCTTGCAGGGTCTGTTCTGCATCTCATCCACCCAGTGCAGCTGACAAGGTGATTTCATAGCTGTCAGAGCTGGGATCTGATACCTTCAATAAGGCACAACCCTGGGCATTGTCTCTGCGGACACCTCTCATTGCAGCTGTTCTCACGCTTGCTGACAGATATGGGCCAGTGCAACGGGCACCCCAACTTCACAGGTACAGTTTTTTGGGGAAAAAAAACTGTTCTGGGTACCTAAGGCTTGTTTATCCCTGAGAATCAAACTTCAGAACAAAATCAAAGTGCTTCTCATCTTTCTCTCTAATTAAAGCTTTTCTCTAAGTGCACAGGATACAAACAGGTTGGGGAAACCCATATTGCCCTCAGTGCTATGTCAGATTTTCACTCTTGGCCTGTCTCCTCTGTCTAGAGAGAGCAGAAAGTTATCAGCACTCCTATCTTCCTCTGAGTTGTCAGCCTGGCTATATTTTCTTATACCTTAGCACTACACTACTGCTGACATATCTCACACAACACACTCTACAGCCAGGTGCCTCAGTTTCCCCTTCACTGTCACACATAGATAATCCTCTGAATGCAAAAGAAGCTGGGGGAGAAATTAGCCAGCAAAGCTTGAATAAAATGGAGTGGAGGATTGCTGGGAGGAACAGCGTACGGTAGAAGGGACCACAGCTTGGAAAACCAGAGGAAACCCAGGTGGAGCAGGACCACCGGGATGGCTCCATCACTCTCCCAGGTACATCAGCAGCCCACTGCTCCCCCACCGTGGTCATCAGCGCTTTTTGTGCAGGGAGATGCTGTTCATAAAGCCACCCCGGGCTTTGGCACAAGCTTGCACAGTCGACACTGGCAAGAGGAGCAGCAGGGGTGCTGCAGGTTAAGCGCCTCCCCCGCGCTTGCCAAATCAAGCTGGGGAAATTCGTAAGGCAACTGCCTTCCACTTTGCTTGGCTCCAGGCAGTGCTATTAGTCTCTCCACTTAATGAGCATTAACCACCAGCACACAAACAAACACGCCAAGCGTTTACATACGGCTGCAGAGTCTGATGGAGCAATAAACAGATGAGCCAACCTGCGCTTTACATAAGGATATATTTCACGCATCGGCGCGGGAGGGAATGCAATTTTTCTGCCACAAAGCATATTCCGTGAGAAATTACAGGTGTGTTTCTCATGCCCAGAGAGAATAATAATAATTTTAGAATTCCTGAATTAGGCCAATCATTCATCCATTGGGCAAAAAAAAAAAAATTAAAATAAAATCCTGCCTGACAAGCTGCCACCTGAAACTAGAGGCAGGTTCTTGACCTAAAACCATCCCTTGCCAGAAAGGTGTCTGAAGGAGGTAAAGGGAAGCTCTTTGGTTTTTGAAAGAGTATTATTATTCATTTTTTTTAGAAGACAGATCACATGGATCTTCAAACCAGCTGCATGGCTGATAGGACAGGTGTTCCCATGGTATGATCAGAAAAGGATAATTTCTTTGCTATTAACACACATAGCAAGAGAGTTTCTGTCCTAAAGTACTTGCAAGAGGTTTAGAATGTTATTTGTAGGCCTGAAACATCTCAGGGTTGGATTTGAATTTTCCCTTTTCAGCTCCATATAGCAAAATGTAGATGTATCTGGAAAATATTGCATTGCTGGAGTTTCATTTCCCATTTTGCTTCTTCACTAGCATCTCCAAAGGCAAAGAAACCACTAGGTAGCAAGCAACAAGGAAAAATAAAAGCACGGAAGGAAGCAAAACAACAGGCATCAATTAGGCTTTTGTTCAGATTCTTTTTCCTTCTATTATGAATGGGAAGGGAAGAAAGAAATGAAAACTCCCCCTTACGTCAACATTTTTTAAAAGTCCAGGTCTTTAAAAATGCTGCGTGTTTAGTCCCCGCAGAAAAAAGCACCAGTTCAAGCCAACCGCAAACTATTCTGACACAATGTGCAAAATTATTTTTCTGGTTATTTTGATGAGTGCTGAACAATTAACAAGGCAGCACCTGAAAGTACCTGTTTCTGCTATCCCAACCCTTGTGCATCCCAGCTCTAATACAAACCTCTCCCAGGGACCAGGCAGGTAATTTTGCCCCTCTTGCCCTGCAGCAGCAATGTTTGCTGGGGTGCAATGGGAAAACACAAACTGCTGGATGAGAGTGCCCTTCAGGGCACTGGGGGGATCAACCACATGCTGCCAGGATTTACTGTCTCCACCTGTAAAGGTGGCCTGAGCAGGTACAGGGTGAGGATGGGCCTCGTCCCCCTTGCGCAGTAAATCTCCCCTGCAGACAGACTGCACAAAGACTCGAATAAATATTATCCTGATTTAATTTTTTTTATGACAGTTAAACTTGTTCTTGTCTTTGTGTGGTAGTGTTAGAGTGTTTGGTCTCCTACAATCCATTTCAGCTCTACATTTCTGGGCTTCTAACTTATTGCTGGAGCTAGGTAAAAATTTATGTGGGGAGGGAAGGTGGTGGAGTCACTTTTTTCACCTTTTATTTTTTTGTCAATCAAGTTTTAGAATGACCTTATTCATGTCAAAAACTCCTGTAAACCAACATGAGTTCCTGGCTGGTGCCTGCATCTCTGTATATATACCAGCACTTTCCAAATGTAATACACGAGGTGATTCCTCTCCCCTTTGGGCACAGAGCAGTTTTTTTTCCCCTCGCTCTGTGCTTTCCCCAATGCCTTTCATGATATATTGCCACACCATCATCTCTTCTCAGCCCCCAGTGAAATTGCATGCATGGGTGAATTAGCAAACGCCACCCAGTCTGCCATGAGCAACCCTCAGCTATTCATCACCTGTTTGATGAGCTTTGCGAAATTTGACTGTTTTCCTCCTCTCCTCAATTCACTTTCTTGTGCCTACATCGGGGGGGGGTGGGGTGGGGTGGGAAGGAACACCAATGCCCCCACTACTGCTTGCAATTCAGCAGGGCTGCAAAACCCCAATAGCAACGTCTGCTGGCAGCAGGAAGACCATCCTGCTTGTAATCTGTCCAGTGTCCCCATCAGAGGAGGAAATTCAGCTACACACTCACCCGCAGAGCTGAGCCCACATCCAGTCTGAGGCAGGGTATCTGAAGAGGATGATATCCTCAGAAGTTGTACTATCTCACTCCATGCTCTGAAACTCAGCATCTGTATGTTACTGGATGAACAACAGCTATGGTACAGATGGACATAGGTGGACCTCTATCACCCTCACCTTTTCCATCAGGTTTGCCTGTGGGTAAAAGCAGAGGCTGATCATTAAAAGACACAAAAGCCAAGCCTCCATGCTGAAGGTACACAGAAGATTGCACTGAGTGACAGTAATAATAATTTATTTCTTTATATTTGAGGTCATTTAACCAACTTCTGCTCATCTCTAAGGTGATGTGTCTAAATATTGCAAACCCACTCAAGCCTTACAATAACAACAGGGACTTTAAAACCTTCGAAGTTTTTCACAAGAAGAGGTTAAATGGAGTCTTTGTTTGTAGCTCTACTTGTCACCAACCTGGCAATTGGGTACTAACCTGTTTGGTGCCAAAATGGGACAGCGCTAGTAGTCCCATCCCAGGTCTCAGAAAATAGGTGTCAGTCACACACGAGGCACATTACAGAGACCATAATCCTGGAGAGATATGGCACCGACTCCTTGCAGGTCAGGTCTGAGGTGCACTGGGGGCCAGAGGAGGAGAGGATGCTTTATTGGGATTGGACAAGTTCATCCACAGATGCCTTTTTGTAACTACAAAACCACAGGTTTTGATAAAAGCAAAAAGGTAAAATTCTTTCTGGGTTTAACCAAATTCCAACATATTTCAGCCAAAGCCCTGAGTAGACCACCTGAGGAGGAGGGCCACGTCCTGTAACAGGAATTATCATACGTGCTCCACTTCCTCTGCTCTTCTCTGCTCACCAGATCTTTATCATGAGAGATCGCTCATGCTGTGCTGTTTCCTCTTCTTGTTACAATCTCCTGCACAACAGGGACTTCTCAGAATTTTAATGCTTAATAATATTTTTGACCTTTACATTAGTCCAGCTTTTGGTTGGTTTTCATGTTAACTTCATCTTTTTTGGATGGCACACATTGCAAACTGGGCAGAAACGTGCACCGATACCAATTTGCATTAGAAAACACTGTAAAAAACAGATTAACGTACTCCGCAATTAGGTTTCAAAGAATTCAGGAGTCATTACAATTTGGGAAATGATACCACCTTTTTCAAAACAGAAGTGGTGCCAGGTGTGTCAGAGATGACTAAGTTTTGAAGAAAAACAAGACATGCTTCTCATTTATTGGTAAAATTTAAAAAGTTAAATAAAATGGTATTATTTGACATTGCTGGAGGCTGAGCTCTCTCTCTTACCTCTGCAGAAGCATAGGGCAAACAGCAGCAATACAAATGTTAGCTAGTGCTGGGACCTGATCCCCACCACTTCTCATGTCATGCTTTTTGACGTTTTCCAAGAAACCGGCACTAAAAGTTTCTTTGCTTTTATATCTCTGCTGCCTGTTTTCATTCTGTGTTATAATACCCTTATCCAGGATAATATGAATTTATCTAACAGCAGTATTTAATGCATCGGTGTATTAAAATGCTTTCTGAGAGCCTACTTTTGGTGCTTTTTTGAAATAGATTTTAAACTAGACTAAATTAAGATACATTTATTGATTCCATTAGTATTGATTTATGCTGATTCAGGTGCTTATTTGGGAGTAAATAAAGTGCATGAATTTTATCTGGAATACTGCAGCTTTTTATATGAACCCATTCTACCTGTGGGTGATTTTCTGGCTCTCCTTCCCACATTCATTCACAGAGATTTAATACTTGGTCTATTATTTTAATAAGGATAGCAGTGATGGCAATCAATTACCTGATGGAAACTGTCAGGATCAAGCCAACTTGTCCTCTGAAGAACCCTTTCTGAACTAGTTTTGCCTTCTCTGGGCACTTTCCACTATCTATGTTTTAATAGAACTGCTCTGCAAGCATAAGGCATTCTTCAAACAGAGAAAGGTACTGCCTTTGGTCAAAATTTACTTCTGTAAATTGGGCTTGAGGTCACACATCAGCCGAGTCCAGCAAAGCCTACAGTGCCACGTCTCTCGGCTCTGACTGGTACCCGATATGCTCCACACAACTTTCATGGCTGTGTTTCCTCAAACTCCACACTAATGATCACCATTTTAGCACATCCTACTTCTCTGTATGTGCATACAGGCCCCCAGGCCTCCTACATATCTATATATACATTAAAAAATAGGTGTACACATAGGAAACAGAATAATGAGAAGAGCTGAGAAAGAGAAATGTCCCTGTTCCTCCCCTCCATGAAATAAAGGGATTAAAATTAGTTGCTGTTGCATTATTAGATATATACAAAGGACAAGTTGGGTGCCTTTATCTCATCACCGCTGGTTTACAGATACAAGGGCCTGTTATTCCCCTATGATGTTTCCTCTGGGGTGACAAAAATCTGTTTCAAAACGTTCCCAGAGTGGTTTAAGGCTTCCTTGCTCAGGGCCAACAGATAAGGCGGCTCTCCATCACTACACATGCTGCAAGCAGGGAGCAGAGCCCAGCAACTGGTGCCGACCAAAAAGGATGCTCTGCCCTGATCTTATCCGTCAGGCACGTGCAACACCCTGCCTTGCTCCACGCGAGCATCCTTGTTCCCAATGCCACCGTGACCTTTGCACAAGAAAAACATACTTTTACTGTGAGGGTGGTCAAACACCGGCACAGGTTGCTCAGAGAGGTTGCAGAGACTCTGTGCTTAGAGATACTCAAAACCCAGCTGGGCACAACCCTGGGCAAGCTGCTCTAGGTGACCCTGCTTGATCAGGGAGTGTGGACCAGATGACCTTTCAAGGTCGCTGCCAAACTCAACCATTCTGTGATTCAGAAAATCCCAGCCTGGCTCAGAGCACAGCTACCAAAAGCGACTCTGGCAATAACACAGAGAAGGTGGTTACTCTTCAATATAACAATGGTTCGCATGATGTTAATGCCAAATCGTCCCAATTGTCCACCAAGAGCTGGGAGTGCTAGATCCTGTACAAATTCAGAAAGGAAGATTTGACTCCTTTCCTCTTTCTGCTCCCTTCTGTAGACAAAATTACATTGCAGCATCTGGAGAAGAAATGCTCTGACCAAATTGCTAACTACTTTATTAATACTGTTTAAATTAGATGTCACATACAGAATATATTAATTATACTGGTTCATAGTGCAATTGTCAGGTTTTGTATTTCCTTCTCTCCATCCTCCCTGAATGAAGCATCAGGTAGTGCCTCGTGAGCAGAAGAATATGGGTATCATCTCAGGGGAGTAATGATTAGCAATGAATTAATTTTAAAATGACAGGCAATAGTAAAAACATGGGAGGTGACAAGCAAAAGATCTGTGACACATGGCTGCAACTCAATATGCCAGCATAATGAAATCATAGCTCCACACTGGCTAAGTAAAGCAGGTTTCATTCTTCCTCTCCACCTATGAATGAATGCATGGAAAAAAAAAATATAAAATCAAAGGTGACGTAGTGAAATTGTCCTTGGGAAGCAGTAGGTGTAACGGTGACACTTCATATGATTAATGGAAGCAATGAAGGTAAATGCAAGAATGTGAAAGGCTGTGTGCCATGTGAAGATATTCATTAACTGATTTGCTTGCTTGTTTTGCCATTTCCCAAAAGCAGAACCTGGTGACAACCCTTACAAGAAGGATGTGCACATGATTACACCCCTTCTTTCCTCTCCTCGGAGCTGAAACTATAAAGTCAACCAAGCATCTTGTCATCTGCACCTTGGCAGCCCTCCAACCAGTCCCTGAAACTGGTTTGGGGAGGAAGGGAAAAACCCTTATGTTAGTTCCACTTCATAACCATGTCTCCAACTGCAGTGTCCATGGCTTCCTCCCAGCAGTCTATCCTGGAGCGTTCAGAGTCCCACAATTTAATAATCTTACACACAACTGCCAGAATTTTTATCCTTCCTTGTTTTGCCAGACCATCCAGTGGCGACGCATGGACAGGATCGTCTCTATCGCACCACTGGATTTGTTTGCACACAGATTCAGGGAGAAGAGCATTTTCTGAGCAGTCCCTGCCACACTGTGTAGAACAGACATTTGTTGAAATTAACATTCAAATAGGAAACTGGACTGAATTCTGCTTAACTACATATGTGGTGGCTCTCCAAGAAACTATCTGAATTAACATCAGTCAGCTTCAGCTGATAAAAACATTTTGATAGATAATAATTTCTAGGAAATGACTTAAAAATACCAGCCTAATTCCAAATAGATTAACAAATAAGCTTGCGTTGGCTGTATCTGCCAATGGGCTGAAACTGAAATTTAAGAGACAACATATTCACTGCCTCAACTACCTATATTCAGTCCTTATCTATTTTTTGAGGCTCAAAAGGTGAGCACTAATAAAAATTGCTCTGGATATGCAAAACAGATAACACAGTTTTGGCTTTTTTTTTTTTTTTAAACAGGCAAAGAAAACAAGGTGACAAGTGTCAAATGATGTTATAAAGTTCTTTGTTGGGGCATTCTTAAAAATGCTTAAAACCCAATAATTTATATGAACCAAACACACAAGAAGTACATTCTTAAACCTTTATCCATAGATAATTTCTCAACTGATTATGTGAACGTGGAGCACTTGAAGAGTTTTCGCCTTAGTAGAATGTGAATATTATTCATGAAACAAGTCTCCCTACCCCCACCCCAGCTCTGCTAAAAGCAGAAAGTTAAGTGGGTCAGGAGAAGGGTTACAAGTGATGCTGCAAGACCAGAGATAAGCCATCAGGCAGTTGGAGGGGAAAGCGTTTTATCTAGAAGAACAGGCCTGACTTTTGTTCCATCGAGATAAGCACTAGAGCTTCTCTATGTGGGGAAATAGCCCAAAATAGCTGTTGTGGAATACCCCTGCCTAAATACCTCCTGAGACAGATACATGGTGCTTTTCACTAAACCCTCCTTTTGGTCCAGTGTGGAATGGGATAAGCCAAGTGGTGCAAAGGCTCTGAGAATGACAAATTAGAGGGTACCCTAAGAGAGCAGCAGCGGGAGAAACACTGTGCTATAAAATCATTGTTTGGCTTATTCCACCACCATTTTTCCCTAAAAAGAAACTTCAGTGAGGGGTTCTGGTGGTGTGTAAGCTTGGTAGCAGAATGGGGCAAATGACTAAAGATAAAATTGTATTAGAGATAATCCATGGTTTATTCAGCCTAGCTTAGTCTTGCACAGATCAGCCTGAAAAAACAGCAAAGGCTTCCCTATTAACAGCCTGGGTCTCAAAGAAGTTTTGGCAATGCAGCAATACATAGGATGAAATGAAGTATGTGCGCAGCGTTATGGTCATCTGAATTTGGCAGGACAGGGGGGTCAGAGGTCACTAAAAAATCAGCAATTTCACGTGAAGCTGAATGAACTGACTAGTGATGTTATCTTCAAAACCATTCCTTCCTTAAGAGCTTAAGTTTTCTTTTATAACCAAGTCTACACCAAACACAAAGTCCTTCACCTTTCATCTGTTACATAAAGCTCTCTCCTAAGAGCAGTTGAAGTATCTTGTACAGGGTGCATCACACCAGCTTAATCATAAAAACTTCCTTTCCATCAGGTATGACCAGCATAAAAATGGTATCCTATCGATACTGTTATCGCTTTCCCCCTCTCTGGAGAAAACAAAAAATCAATGCTCACATATTAAATGGATCACAGCCTATCTATGCACTGGAGAGTTTGCAATAGGAACTGCAAATAGGCATCATCCAGCTGCACCGTTTCTAGCAAGGTCCCATGTAGATCTGGTTTTGATGACCCAGATAATTTAATATCTTATCGAAAGATCTAACCAAAAAACCAGAGAAATAAAGCCGGTAACGTTCACAGATGAGGCAGATCTGTGACAGCATGATAAAGATCAGGTTGTCAGTTATCCAAAGCCATCCGGATCTCTTGGGCAGCTGGACTCATTTGACCAACATGTGTTTTAGCACATCTCAGCTTCGGATCAAACATCCAAGGACCAGCGATATTGGTCACATTTATAAGGAGGAGAACTGTATTCTGAAAAGCAGTGATTCAGCCAAAGCTTAGAGGTCAGCTAAACACAGGGTAAAAGTGTAATGCAAAATTGTAAACACAGCTCACTGCTCCACATACTGAAAAGCCATTTATGGGAACACAAGGATATATATCTCCATATCTTCATATCTCTGTATAGACCCATATATAAGTACATGGGGAATAGTCCCCAGAAGAAGCAGCAAGACAGGTACTGGAATACTATCTCCAAGTCTGGTATCCGTGCTTTGACAAATAAAGGAGTCAGAATAGCATTACAAAAATATTTTTGGACTTCTGAAAATGAGAAGCAGCTTAGTTTCTTTTTATAATTAGATGATAAAACCATTAGTGCTAGCTAGGACCTATTTTTGCTCTGTGCTAGAACACCACCTAGCTCTGAAGGACTTCTAAGAACTAACATAATGCAAATAATCAATACCAACCTGGATAGATTTAAACCTTGCTGTGTTCTACTGTCTTCTGACAACTTCTGTTCTCTTACTGGAAGAAAGAGGGGAAAAGTCAAATGCAAATAAAGAGAACATTTGACTGAAGAAATTAATTTTTAAAAAGAACTCCCAAGAAAAAGCACTTTAAATGCCTTATCACGGCCACACAGCAGCAGCATAACACTCAGTATGTACTGCAGGCACCCGAACTGTGCATTCACTGCTGAGGAAATGCAACCGTCGCCCAAACACTACACATTTCTGCCACTTCAGTAAAAGGAGAAGCTTTTCAAGCTGGTAGGAACTTGAGTTGTTTTCAGGTCAGCCATCAAAACATCTCTTTGATAGATAAGACTTTACAGAGGTATCCAAGGGCAACTATATTCCACACTTTTCATAGTATGCTGGCCAAAACAGTCAAGCTTGGCCATCAGTTTTGAGTATGCAGCATGCAACACCTAAACTTCAGCTTTCATGGAGACCAATGACTGATACTAGCCACAACCTCAGGCACAAGGACTCTACGCACCTCGAGCTAAGCATCCAAAAATCAAAAAGTAAAAAAAAAAAGTCTGCA
This sequence comes from Morus bassanus, assembly GCA_031468815.1. Lineage (NCBI taxonomy): Eukaryota > Metazoa > Chordata > Aves > Suliformes > Sulidae > Morus > Morus bassanus. Next base: position 39,827,629 of record CM062574.1, read on the forward strand.
GTGACTGTATTCCTAGATGTCCGGATTTATCCATAAATGAGATATAGACTGAACTGACAACTAGCTGTCAAGTTGCACTAACACAGGCAGATGCTGTGTCAAAATTACCCATTTTGGTGGTTATAATGGCTATCACCAGAACCCAGGAGAAGATATGCATAGATGAGAGCGTATGTATAAAAGCACACACAACAGCCCAGGGAGCTCAGAGGAGCACTCGCACCTCACAGAGAAAAAGGGTAAATCAGCTTAGCTCCACTAAGGCTGCTCAGGCCACGTAGAGATTTGTAGCAGCTGAGGATCTGGTCCTATATGCGACATACCCCCTCTGCCCTAAACAGCAGCTCGTCCTTCCTCAGACAGGACTGGTTCAGAAAAGAGTTTTGGAGAGCTAGAACTTCTGTGGTACCGCTGACAGCAGGCTGCCAAAATGCCTCTTCACAGCTTGTGTGAAAATACAGCTGTGTTTCAGGCATGTCTGCTATGGCTCGCGTGGAACTGAAAACAGCTTGACAACTTCACTCGAGTCCAACAGCAACCACAGAGCTCTCTTTTGTAGATTAGTTCTGTTTCTTCACCATCATGAATCACATTCAGAGGCAAACCTTTAAACTTGTTTTTTTAAAGTCAGTTATCAAGAGACAGCCAGTGGCAGGCTACCATAAGAGATGGATTTTAAAAGGGAGGCCGGTCAGATTTTGCAACTAACTGATAAAAACAAATCAACCACAGAAACAAATTCCTCTACCCATTTCAAAGAGGGGAGGGGGGGGGGGGAAAAGAAAGGCTTCAAGCAAGATCTCTTTTTCCATCTCACAGATTTCTGGGAGTGCTTTGAGTGCTTTATTTTAGCAAGGAATAAAAGTCCCTGCTCCTGATAGATTGCAGCGTTCTCTGCCCTGAAGACAGATCAATATTACAGATCACAAATAAAAGTCAGAAGGATTGAAAACAGGATTTACAACTGAATAGCTACCACACCTACATGAAAATAATAATTTACATTCCTCACCACACCCTATAAACTACACACAGGCAGCCTGAAACAGGAAAAGTAACAAAAATAATGGGAAAGAGCAGCAAATACTGTCTTGACGTTATTTGAACTGATATGAAAACAGGAGTTGAGGGCAGGGAATTATTTCCTCTTGAAACCAAACAAAAACCTTTGGAGGGTTTAGAGTTTCAGGCTTTCTTATTGAGAAAAAAAAATCCCCAAATCCTCCCAAATCTATGAAAAGCAGACACCTTCCATAGAGAATGGGTTCACTGAAAAGCAATTTTCTGTTAAAAATCAGTTTTGACAGGGTAGTTTCATCTGGGCTCAGATGCTGGATGCCACAGGAGCGTTTCCCAGAAATCAAAATAGACATTTAGCTCTGAAGGGCTGGGTTGCCAGGGTTAAAGACTTCTTCTTGCCTAGGGGAGAGGTTCCTCCATCCCAGGGATGGCCGATGACAGATCAGAAGGGATAGAGGTTCACGATTTGTGTGGGTGTCTTGAATAATCTGTTCCTATTTTAATGTGAACATGGGTGGTAACACGGAATTACAGGGTGTGGAGGCGGGCTGGTGTGCGCGGATTAATGAAAAATAATGAGATAATATTGAGCATTTATATAGTCTCATTAGAAGGGCTTCGTTTCTCCACCGACAGAAATCCCTGGGAAATGTCATATTCTGGGACTCCCTCCCTAATCTCTGTACCAGGAATTAATAGGACACACACAGGCTATTTCACAAGTATATTCCTTTGAAAACGGCTTTCATTCTTAGCCTTAAAATTTAAGTGACCTGTGTACTTACGCAGTAATCCTTTCAACTCATATTTCATTGAATCCAGAATTCATTGTGGCTCCTAAGGTACTCTGCTGTGAAAAAAAATAAACACTGATAATTGCATGCTGGAAATTATGACATGCTTATACGATGCACCAAGAGGAGACAAAAATGAGCACTGAAGGGCAAAAGGGTAAAGGTGAGGTTTATTGCAGACTAACTACATTAAGATTGACTAAAAAGAAAAAAAAAAAAAACACCAAACGTTCAAACTGCAATCCAAGCAAAATTTATGGTTAGTCCCTCGATTATTGTGAGTTTCATAAGGTGATTTTGAGGGCCTACCGTTGCCTCCTATTAACACAGTTCAGTTATATACTCTGCAGTGTCCTGGTGGGAAATGATTCATTGGAGGGCTGGGGTTTGACATTCAAGCACAGAAATGGAGAAAAATGTACTTTGATTCACCACATTTCAAAAACACAAATTCACCCTCACATGAAGCTTTAGTAATTTCTTGAAAGTATTGCATAAAAATAGAAATATTAGCGGCCTAGAAGTGAAAGCCAGGAACCAACACCTAATCTTTAGTAACTAGGAAAATTATATTGGTTTTGGTAAAGCACTTGTCAGAATGCGCTGCTCAAAACACACTTGTGCTGTCACTGCCTGTTGGTGACAAGGGGAATTTCAGCTTAATGCCAAGGCACTGCACAGGCAGGTCAGATACATGTCACTTACCTGGCTACTAGATTGATCCAGTCAATCAACATGAAGGGTGATGCTGCAGTTTAAAAGACCCACTGGAATGACATAATTTGATCCAGTAACAGAGAAAACTGAAATATTTTGAAACCAATTGCCTCCCATAGAGCAAATTAAGACTTGACAACGACAACATATGCAAACACTGGTCACCAGAGTTATTTTTAAGCCTCTGTTGCTATAAAGCAGGAAAGGGCTATTTTCGAGAGCAAGAGCTTCCCAGCAGAAGTGATGCAGGGGAAGGATTAGACACAATTCCCTGTTGCCTAGATAAAGTTGAATGGGTGAGGTCAACCTGCCCTTTGCTTGCAGCTGCTGACAGGGTGATCTAGAGAAAAAGGCAATGGTACACCATGGTGTGACTCTCACCCAGACAATTCAACAAACACAAACAACACCCTGGCCCTGAATCATGGTCAGGAGATTTCTAAGACTCTTTTTCTTAATAACATGAGGCTATGCACAGAATCTCACTCCTGCAAGTGACTCAGCAGCCTTAATGATTATAGTTTCTGCCTATGAGCTCTCCTCTTGTCTTCTCAGACCCTTATCTGAAGTCAATTAAAGTGGCATCACCATCTCCAGTAAGTTTTGGGACAGGATCTTGAGTCGGTCAAGCCAGTCATTTCTGTCTTATAATGGCACAATGTGATTTCTCCTCTATGTGTTAAATATTTGGACTGTCCCATTAGCTGAAGCTTAGGTCTTTTTGAAGCAAAACCAGTAATCTGGCAATCCTGAGCAAAGTGAAACAGGGGAAATTCTGCTCATCGGACAGAAGCATTCCTCGGAGACAACATACATCAAACATGACTTAAAGGAAGATCAAGTTTTATTCAGATGATATCTTAAGGAGCTTCCATTCTCCTGTCAACGATGAACACTTTTATTATGGGGAGAGGCTGGTTAATCTTTAGCCAAGAATTTACAAGAGATTCTTAAAACAAACAACAAACAACTTACAAAGCTTCATGAGATCTTCCTTTTATTCTGAAGAGTTTGTACTGTGAACGCTACCAGATTGATAGCTGTGTTACGAAAGAAAGAACAAGTTAGGTGATGTGAACTACCCAATAAATCCCTGCTGGGAAGATCACCTCTGGCTATGACAGAGGGGAACTCAGCCAAAAACCCATGCTGAGGGAAGGGTTCAGACGAATTGTTTATGAGGTCCGAGTGTTTTCCAGAGTTGGACCTCAGGCCCCTAACTCATTTCAAAAACATGGTAGACCAAGTGGCAGGTGACCAATGCCACCATTTTACATAGTAGGACCTTAGGGGGAATACTCCTCTAACTTCATGCTGAAGCTGATGAAAAGAACGTCATTAGCTTCAATGAATATTAGAAATGGATCTACGCCAAATTCGCCAGTCTCCTAACCCATACTCATGACACGTTCAGTCTCTCTGGTTAATTAATAGGATTTGTTATCAGGTAGAAATGTGCTTCCTTTGAGGTGCCAAATTGCCATGTGTGTTTCCTGCTGCAAGAAAGAAAAATGTATGTGTACACAAATGTTTCCAGAAAGCTTGAATGGAAAACCCTTTCATGTCAGAAGTTTATTTTTATTGGTAAAATATTAAATAATATACAGAATTAAAAACTGCACTTACACTTCTGAGAAGAAATAATTCTTGGACAAATTATATGCTTGTTCCTGAGATTCCCTACATTTATTCCAGTAGCTGTGCACTCAAGACAGTACAAACCTTTATAATATAATCCTTTTCACAAATTATTACAAAGTTTCTGCAGCTTCTTTTATTTATACACACATACAGACTCACACTCTCACATGGCTGTACAACTCACACATGTACAGAATACACACATACAGATGTGGAACCATATGTATGCATGTATACTAAGAAGAAAAAAAAAAACAAGTCCCATAGTTCAGTCTATAGCGGCAAAACTTTTTTAGCAGGGGGATAGAGGTTTACATTAGGGTTGCTCACATGCACCACTGTCATAGTGATAATTTCTGCACTCCTTTTATAAAAGCATGTTCCAATGACCACATAAAGCAATGGGACAATTCCCAGTGTCTTCACTGGCTTTTGGAATAAAATTTGATTTTCTTTTTTTTTTTTCCTTTTTTTTCTTTTTTTTAAATTTAAAAGATTCCTCAATTTGAGCTCAGAACATCTGTCACAGAACTAGAAAATGGTAACCTGGGAGAAAAGTGGTCATTTGCCAGATTACTCACCTGGCTTGCTTCAGGAAAACGGCACTAAAGTGGGCAGAGTGCAACTCTGTGTGAGTCAGGGAAGATGCTATGACAAACGGGTCAAACCCCATAGCCTGAAATTATGCTTACAGAATGGTGCGTGCTTTGCTATGATCCCACTGCTGCAGCGAGGTTCCTTTCTGTGGGAGGACCTGAACAACCTACGTGAGGTTACCACAGAATTTGGCCCTAGGAGTGTGAACCCATGGGCAACCATGACAGTCACCCACCAAATGAATTTTTCTTCCTCAACTCAAACAAAAGAGCCTGGGAAATAATTTTGGCAATCAATCAGAACGGGATACAATCTTTTCACCTCTGTTATTATTAGAAAGAAATATCTTAAATACAAAATCAAAATACAAAAGTGGCTACTGTGCATGCGCAGTAACTGCCTTCCAAAGAAATCTCAAAGGGATTTGTTTTTTTATTTTATTACATACCTAAATACATATTTACAGAACAGCGGCTTCAGTCTACTGGGGGAAAAAAAAAAAGGCATTAAAAATACACTATATATAAATATGTATGATATGTAAAACAAGTCCCATCTAAACTTATATAAGACAAGGACAACTCTAAAGAAACTTTTCTGGTCTCTCAGGTAGATAAAGGACATGAGTCCTGTAATTCTTACACAGGCAAATCTCTCCCATTAGAGTAAACGGCAGTTTTGCCCTAGCTAAGAAATTAGGCCTAAACCAAAATCCATCATCGTAGTCAACAAGAGTCTCTACTGAGTGGGTTTTGGGTCAGACCAAAAGATCTTTTTTCTTGTTGTTGTTATTTTTAATAAACATCAATATTAAGTGCTTTTCTTAAAAAGAAAACTGCAATTATAAAAGAAAAGGAAGGAAGAGGCAAGAACAGGTATGTCCTTAATTCATACACTGGATGTGTTTCAATGTCAAATAAAAGCAGGAGTTAAGGTATGGGCTTCAGGCTTAACTTACAGTTTCTCAGCTTTTGTCAGTCACAATCTTAATTTACGTAGTTACTTGAACCTTATCTTTTAACGTATTTAAGACAGAGCATTTTGTTTCACTGATTTGTGTGGACTGGGGAAAGAAAAAAGAAACCATTGTACAATAATAAGATGTCAGGGAAAGTATTGCACTTGAACAGAAAAATAACCCAGAAAGGTGGTTTTGTTGGTGATTTTTTTTTAAGCTAATATAAGCAAATCATCCATGTCTGCAATGAGCATGTTTAGAAAGCAGGATCCAAAAATGAAGCATAAGAAGCAAATTTGGGGTTGGTAACCCCCACCCTGGAATACAACAGTAGTAAAACTTTTTTTAAAGCATTTTCTTCCAACAGGAAAAAGAAATTATATGACTTTTTTTACTTTACAACTTTAAATCTTTCTAAACAGCTGCATTAAAAGTTTCCAGTTTCTCATAAAAAGATATACATTTTAGGAAAAAAAATACAACCAGAAAATAAAACCAACTAAAAAGGAAGGCAAATATACAGTATTATAATTACATCACTGTGGAGTCATCTCAGAAGGTACCCTAGATCTTTAAAGTGTTACAAAGAATATGTACCTTAATTTTTTTTCTCTCAAATCAACTATCTTTTTTTCTTTTTCCTGTTTTTAATATAAAACTACACTTGAGTACAAAAATATGTAAACAGACTGTACAGCCAATGAACAAAAAAATCAAACCAAAAAACAAACCCCCAAACCCTAGACAGCCCAAAGCTACAGGAGATAAGAGCAGGCCCAAACTTAAAGCTCAGAGAAGGAAAAGGGGGAGAGAGACCGAGAAAACCACTGAAAGCCAGAGGAGACTGCTACATGGCAGAGGAAGTGAACATGTTCAAGCTCTGAGGACACTTGACAATTCGTCAAATAATTGATCACAGTTTCAGAATCTGAACGACTACAAAAATAACCAAAAAGTCCTTCCCTTGTTACAGTGTGTTCAGGAATGAACATCCATTTCCAGTAAGCAATGTCAAATCCCAGTAAGTGCATAGTAGGGGATTCAGTGACCTCTACCCCTTCAAGAAGCTTTTCTTATTCGATGTCACTTGAGGTAAAACTAAATGGCCCGATTTACTGCAAACTGGCCTCATTGTGCCAATAATGGAGTCATGCTCTCCACTACGCCTTGCGGGAGGCATCCATATTTTATCTGTGATTGATAATACAGACTAGAGGCTACCAGTATTCATGTACCGCCAAGTGCGAGGGATTAAGGCTACTACACAAATGTAAGCAAACGTGTCTTCAGCACAGAGCCCCGCCCCTGAGTGCTGATGACCGAGACCTAACCAGAGCTGCTGTGCTGCACCAATTAGCAAATAAGGCCCTAATCGCACAAATAATGGTACTTATTAAGCACACAGTTAACTGCAAAGCTCCTCTACACTTCCAGATCTAATCGAAGGTATGGCAGGAGGCTAATCGTGCTCAAATGTTTTTTTGGGCTGCAGTGCGGTTGCCTAAATCAATATCTGCTGCAGGAAGGAAGTATCAGCCCAAGCTTTGGGTCAGGCTGCTCCCTTTCTCCCAAGAAGCACACATCATATGAGTCCCTCTCAAGACATGATCTGATTAACTTCGTCATCATTCACTCTTAAAATACTTCACATACTGCTAGTAAATACATCACAGTATTGTTTTTGTAACTGTAAATAATATTAGGTTTTACTACAGCAATGTAAGTCTTTGTTGAAACGGTCATTTCTGTCCACTGATTAATTAGGTCCCATGATTTGTACGTAAAGGAAAAGTCATACAGAAGGAGAGACCACGGGCAGTTATCCTCCCACATAAGGATCCATGTAAGCATACCAATAATCACCTTTCTAAAGGCTGGAAGCGAACAGGAACAGGGAATGCTTGTCTGCATGATCAACTGAAAAGCTAGGCGATTTAGAGAGATACAAGTTTTATTGTTATCTTGGCCTGTTAAGTGTGCAGCATTGCAAAATCTCAGCACACCACCTCCTCCTGACTGTCCTCTATTCACTTCACATCCTCAGGGGAGAAGGAAGACAGAAATCACATGCTTCCAGGCATGGCTGTGTGAGGCTAAATTAGAAACTGGTGATGTTCCTCCTTGGCCTATACTTCAGGACAGCTCTTAATGGGATAAAAGGGAATATATTTACGACGAAGCAAATTCTACCTCTTTTCTGCCTAATTCCTAATTCGTCCTCCTGCATACTCTCTGAGACTGCCGTGGGCCCAGAACCCTGCAGAGAGGTGCCAAGGAGCTGCCACCGGGCTCAGGGTCTGACCAAAAGCATGCTGGCCTAGCCATCTCCCCTGCTGGCAGGCTTCACGCCATGCCCGTGCTGGCACGCTTAGATGCTGCACCCATGCAGGGTAAATAACTAGATCTGAAACTAGGTCATCCACCTGCCAGGAAAGTACCGAAACAACACTGCACTTTTCACCAAAGCGTTACAGCTCATAAACCCCCATAACATTTCTCCAGATGGGCTTCTCTTAGCTCTACGTCAGTTATTAGGGTGGCAGCAGTGTGACAATCCAACTTGCAAACCATTTCCAAAGGACTTTTGTTCTTCCCGGATTTCTTTTTCCAGGTTGAAGCAAGTGGCAGATGCTTTAAAGTCTGCTCCCATTCCTCAACAGGAACTTAAAAGCACAGCAAAGTCCATTTTCAAGTTGCTTTACTTAAAGCTGCGGAAGGGAAGAAAACAGAAGGCGGCTGCCCTGGCACTCTGCAGGGCACTGTGCAGCTGGGGGCTTTTGCAGCGAGTCTCGGCGCCGCTCTGGGGATGCCGCGTTGGTTGGGACCAGCTCCGAGACCAGCTCTGGCTGGATAGCTGGAATGCACTTTGCTAGGGTAATTTTCAGCCCTTCCCACTCCTAAAAGCCAGCTGACTCCAGGAAATCTCACAGCAAAGTACTAAGATGGTCCTCTCTCTAGGTCAAGCTGCCCAGGAGGGTGCAGAAGGGGAAAGGGATCTGCCTCACTATGCTGTAGGAGAAGGGATGTTTACTTTGGGTTGGGTTTTGTCATGCATTCTGAAAGGGTATGATAGGATGTCATGAACAACATCACAAACTTCCAAAATGCATTTGAAAAAGGCACATATACAATAAAGTATATATCTAATTATATGATACCATATATATAAATATACTTTCTCAAAACCTCCAGCTGCCCTAGACCACAGGCCATTATGACCATCCATTTTTGTTTTTAAATGATACTAAGCCAAGTTAAGATGCAGAGTTCTACTGTCAAAGCCAATTTCATCACACTTTTCCTAAAATCCCACATTGAGTTTAGGCAACTCAGGTATCAGTGCAGCCTCCCTTCTCCCTCCTCATTATGTTATAATGCACAGTGGGAGTTAAGGAAAGGAATATTACCTAGTGAAGGAACTGTATTACTGCAGCTCCTGTCCCTGGCTGAAATAAGCACCTTTCCCTAAATTATCTCCAAAGTTTCTTTCTAGAGGAAGGAGTGTCTGTTGCCTGGCTTCTTTCAATGGGGCTCTTTTTTCAAATATGAAAAAGCCAGCTCAGGACCTAGAAAACAGTACTGTTGTCCTATAAAAGGCCAGTTTTGAAGGGATAGGTTTAATTCCTGGCCTCCTCTTCTGCCTGACAGTCCCAATTGAGGAATACCCTTGTAAACAGAAAGAAATCTGGAAACTCTTACATTTGAGAATTTCTTCACCTTTTATTAAATATACTTTACTTCCACATGGCTATTTTGTGATCCTCACATTGCAGAAAGTGCTACCATTAAAAAATCAGGCCAATTAACAGATTCTTTCTTTCTAATACAGACCAATAGAGGTTAATGCCTAGACACCTTTCACATCACATCATAGATGGAAGCACTTTTTAAGGAGAATAAAATTGTTTTAAACCCATAAGTTACTGAGTAAAGAGCTGAAAAATGCTATATATTTTGATGTGCACTCCTAACGGATTGCAAAGAGAGGTGGCTGTAAAATTCATTGGCCATAACAGAAGATATATAGATAATGGCCTTTGCTCCAAGAATATGGATCATACCAAGAACAGAATAAGCAGTCACACTTCTATTTCATTTAATAGGCTTGTAATACTCTAAATTGAGTCAGAATCTTGCCATTTTTGATGTAAAAAGCAGCAAAGGGGTTTACTGGCAGGGTTGTGTGCAGAAATGACTTTCTTTAATGAAAATGGGGAATGCTCACAGGAAGCCAATTCTAAATTTGCAAATGCATGTTTTTAACTGGAAACCCGATTCCAAGAATTTCAAGAAAGTCTAATAAAAATCAGCCAGGTTTGATCTCCAGCACCAAATACTTAGAACAAATGGATCTGCAGGCCAAAGATTGTCTACTGAAATTGCTAGTGCATTGTGAATGACTAATGAACTCAACAAAACTCAAGAGCTTTTCTTAGAAATCTGCAGAGAGCAAGCAAGGGGAAAAAAAATCTCTGAGGTCCCATTTTGTACATTTCAGTGTAGGGGCAAACTAAGTTATATAAAACCTTCCAATAAAGTTCAGTAGGAAGGGAATGCTAAAATAAATGCTAGTCCAAAACTTTGTTCAAAATTTGAACTACAATTTAATCTTTCTTCTTTCCCTAGCTCTAGGATGAAAAACTTCAGTGAGTGTTCAGAAAAGGATATTGATAATAAATATCAATGCAACCCCCCAGCTTCTTGCTCTACAAAAAATTGCATTTTTTGGAAGATAACTAAACCAGCATCTCCCCACTGGCTCCCCAGTTCTCTCTTTCTGTGATCCCAGGAAATGGCACTGCTCACATACAGATCTTGCACACTCCCATTGGAACAACAAGTTGGGCTTGACTGAAGCCAGCTACAAAACCACCGAGCCTCCCTATCTGATCTTTTAAACATCTACAGAATATACACTACAGGAGGTATCAATGAATCATCAATGAATGAAAGTGCACACTAACAAACTGCAGATATAATTGCAGCCAACTTACTTGTGTATACACAAGAGATTCTCTGCCTTTCCTGTATTTCTGTGCTTTCCCAAACACAGGCAAAATTTTTTTAACACTTTTTCCCCAGTGCTAACTATTCCAAGAAACCATAGCCTGCATTCTTTCCACTGACCATAGAGGGGAGAATGGAGTGTTGTCCCCCAGAGACTGAAAGGGATTGCCAGCAACCCTTTTCTCTGGCTCAGGCACATGTACTTCTGGAGGTCCATGCAAGCCTAGTGACCTTCATGCCCAGCACCCTTCCTTTTGCACATCGTTCTTAAAAGACCTTTGCTGCCTCAGCAGAAATCACAACCACTTTTTTTGGGGGCAACATGCTGTAAAAGCAAGCCCCTTTTTCTGAATTTCCAAGCACATCCTAATGCAGAACATGGCTGGCTGCCTCCTAAATCAACCTTCATAGTTGCAGAGAATCAGCCATATGGAAAAGAAGGGATGCCCTCCAGCATCTCCCCATTTTTCTCCTGCACAAACTCCTTTGATTGCACCAAGCACAAGAAAATGAGAATGGTCTGGAGGATGGCAGGAGTTCATTTGCCTGAGTTTCCTCTACATTAGGAGGAAGAAAGAAGGAGGGGGAGGAACCCAACAACATTAAGAACAATGTTGGGAATAGGTCTTTAAATGTGTCTCTCCAAAGCCCATATATTCCCAGCCTTGATAGCTCTCACATTACACAAGATGACATTTCTCTCCATATTGTATTATAATTAATAGGCTACTGCAAGACTTTACCAGCTCCTACTTAATAGCATTTCAGTGCTGGGAAGCAGTCATCAGGTAATCTGGCCATGATCTACTGTATCCTTTCTAAACACAGGTTCTAGCTGCCAAGAATGTCACCATAAAAAGATTTCAATCAATACCACTCAGCTCCTACTTTCAAATGCTCCAGGTCTAGGAAGAGAAGAAGAAAAAATACCAGTACCCTCAAAACGAACAGCAAACTGGCATATGCATCGAGTATGCAGATTGAAGCGCGCAGATGGGAATTCATTATGGCCTGATCTTGCTCCCTCTTTTATACTTTAGTAACTTTATACTTTGGAAAAGGTCTCACCAAGTGCATAGAGACAGTGTGCACGGAGGGGGTTAAACCCATGCAGATCTTTCCATTCTCAAGCTGTGCTCTTGTTGCCAAACAACAACATTTCAATTGTGATTGGTACAAACAGTTGGGTTTCAATGGCAATCTGTCACGTAGGTTTAAGCCCAGTTTTTACTCATGCAACCTGCAACTTGCTGGATGATTCCTGGCTTTGTTATTTATTGGGAGAGAAAGAAAGGAAACAAAACAGATTGGTGGTTTTTTTTTCTCTTGTCCAGTCTGTAGTTCAAGGACTTGTGCTGGAGTTTGTTTCTCCATTTGTATTCACTAGAGTGAAATTAATAAATTAGGAATAAAAGTGAAATCTGCAAATCCAAATCAAAGCCCAGCACCTGCATCACCATGCATCACTTTCTAAAGAAGTGGGAAAGGTCTTGGGTGATCTGCTCATTTGCAGGGCTTCTGTGCTCTCCAAGAGCAAAGGTTATCCAGCAAAATCTGCAAATACTTCCACCCCTAAATTAAAGGAGAACTGATGACTTAAAAACAAAAGGAAGTCACTGGTTCAGCAAATTAACAAATAAGATGTCAACAAGAGAAAAAATGGTCAAGGCTTAGATCCTGATGTAGCTGAAGTAGGTGGGGTAGTTCCATTAAATTCAATGGAGCTAAAAGGATTAATGCTGGCCAAGGACCTGGCTCCTAGCATTTTCCCTGCTGCAGGTCTTAGTTTAGGCTGTTGCCAAGAGGTTAACACTGTGATAACAGAATGAGAAATTATTTATATAGGTATATACAGATATATAATTATCTTTAAAGAACACTTCGCTACTAGTACTTTTGTCATTTTAAGATCCGTAATTTTAAAACAAAATTATTTCAGAAGAGCAGCAGAACCTCTTGAGTAAACTACAGACTCTCTCACCTACTCCTAGGCCACTTACTGTCCTAGAAGCAAGTTTAAATGTTATTTCTAAATGCTATTTCTTATAACATAGGGTGCAACTAAATAAGAAAGGCTCCCAAGGGTCTCTAAGAAGCCAGTGAGTCAACACATAGGCATGGAGTAACAGCAAATCAACAATTCTAAAAAAGGTGCTTCATAAGTTAAGGAAAATAAAAATACAAAGCCTCAGACTTACCACAGAAGGCCCCCAGACTTATGAAACTAAACTGCTGTAATGTGGTACAGTGTTAAGACATACTTTTTTTTTTTTTTTAAACATTCTATAGGGGCAATACACACTGAACCCAGAAAAACAGCTCACCCTAGAAAGTAACTTTGAAAGGAATATCGACTTTGATTCGTGCTCCTAAAACCCTAATGGTTTTGCTCTAAAAATAATTGTTCATTCTGCAGAATAAAGTTCCCCCCTTCTCCTCTAGCCACCAAAATCCCGCACCATATCTACACATTTGAAAAAGGCTCTCCTCTGAAATATTTCTGCTTATTAGTCTGAAATTGTAAACGAGTGGCATCTCGTTGGGACTTTAAAGCACCTAGCAAGGTTAAGCGATATCCCAAAACAGGACATGATGTACAGTTGATTGGGACAGAAATGGACTGCCTTTCAATTCCCACAGAAAGCAAGGCAGGTCACTCACCAAAAAGTGACGGCAACAACAAACCCCTCTTTTATCCCTTCCCTTCCTTCTTTCCATTCTTAAGCTGGGCAGAGCAAATGAAGTTGGGTCCACAAAAAATAAGGTTAATAATTAAACAACAGCAACAACAACAACAGCAACAACAACAAAATAGGCGTCTCAATGTCTGAGGAAAAGTGGGATTGTAAGTGCAGTATTTCTTCATGTGCAGTTCTACTTCATACAAGTCCCCTTTGGATGAGAAGGCCTAGTGGAATGTGTGCTCCCCTCGGACTATGTGCGACGAGAACTCATAGCGGTCCTGGCTTCGGTAGCCACAGATGTTGCACTCTAGCGGGTCCCGGTAGCCGTGGCAGCCCATGTGGATGGTGTACATGACATGGTCCAGGAAAAGGACGCGACAGTGCTCACACTTGAAAGCCCTAATCTGCTCCCCTTCTCCGTTGATGACCTTGTATATATCCTTTAAAGAGCCCTTAGAAGCTTTTGTGGCATCCAAAGCCTTGGCGTCCTCCTTCATATAAGCCGGGCTTGGCTTTCTCTTGGGATTTAAGGCAGAGTTTCCTTGGTAGGACTGGCGGTCTTCGTGGCTGCTCTCTGAGTCAGTAGAATCCAGGCAGCTATTGCTGGGGGAGCCCTCTCTATCCTGGGTTTGACTCTTTGGTCTGATGAGGGAGATCGGGCCGTCCATGTTGTTCTCGTGACTGTCAGCTGTTTCCCTGCTAATGGGCCTTTCTATCCTGTTAGGATGATAGACCTGAGCATAAGCTGAGCTGATGACCGGGGCCACCTCTGCAATTGTGCTTGGTGTGTGCTGCATCAGGGGGTGAAGTGCCTCAGCTCCAAGGTAGGTGATTGCATTGTTGATGGCTTGGTCCATCATGTGAGACTGCATCAGCTCAGCCTCCTTCTCATAGGTTAGGTTCATATCAAAGGGAATATCTGGATAGCCAAATCTCATGAGCTTTTCACCTAAGGGACAAGAGCAAATGAATGAGAAAAATCAACATAATCACTCCAAAGTTTCACTGTAAAAGGGGTGGGGAGAGACAGAAAACCCCTGACTTAGGATGAAATTCATTCCAGAGTCGAAAGTCAGCCGCCTCCTACTTGTTTTCTGATCTCCTACAAAGTTTTTGTCCTGAGATGGGTAAACCAGTAACCTCACCAACAGCTTTTTTTTTTATTGCAGGTGAAACACGTGGCTGCAGCGACCTCCAGACCAACATCAAACCTTCCACTGGGCCTGACTGTGCCCATGCTTCAAGTTAGGAGATACATGTTAACTGGTAGAAAATGGGATTGAACCACCAAGGTCGATGAAGCTCTGATGGTTTATACCATTAGCCGTACTCTCCCAAAATTAAAAGAGGCAGTACCACATGTACCCTGCACTCCAAGGTACCTCATACATACCTTACAACAGGGCTGCACAGCGAGAAAACTAAGCAACAGGTACAGAGGGCTGGTCCAGTGCCACCTTTAGGGCCACAATATGTAAATCCTTCAACCAGCAGAAAAAAATATAAAATAACTGCATGCAGCCACAGAACAGAGCAAGTACCAGGAGCACTGGGGGCTGACCTACCATCTTGCATTCCGGCTATAATATCTTTGTAATTTATCTCCTCAAAAAAAAAAAAAATTCTACCCCAATGTTTTGGACTGAGAAAAAAAGACACACCCCCCACACCCCCCCCAGCGTATATTTAGGCAAGAAAATAAAATAGATAAGCCACATGTATAGCTTAGTTTCATTTCGTAAAAGGCAAAAGCAACTTTCATTGACACAGGATAAATAAATACATGATGATGATGAAGCTGGCTGATCTATCACTGTGTGAATCCAAATTCACATCCTTGTAACCTTTTTAAATCCATGGCATTACCGATATGCGAAACGAGAACCACATACTGGTAAATTATGCTAGTCACAGGGCATGTTATGTATCACAGCTCTCCTTGAAGTTTACAAGTTCACCACTACTTACATCAGGGCTCAGCTCAGCAGCACTGCTTTTCTAGCGATGGCTTTAGAGTGTCAGTACAAGAAAAGTTCATATAATAACTCTTCTTTTTAAATATAAAAGATTATATGTATAACTATGTGTAAGATAGAAGATATGCATGCTCATATGTGTTCACACACATATATTAGCTAGTTGTTCACAGTTAACTTTTTAAGCTGATTTTAACAAAGTCTGATAAATAATTTTGGTTGGTTTTCATTGTCTTTGTTACTTTTCACTGCCTCGGAACATAAAAACAGATTTTTCTTCAACAGTGTAAGCTAATAAATTCAAGGAGTTACTACATACAACTGGTTTGGCTACCCAAGAATTAAAGAACTCAAGAATCTTCTATCACCTTTTGCCAAAATTGCTTGGAACAAAATGTGTATAAACCACCATAAGAAAGAAACAGAACGGTAATCCCAAATCTCTTCCAAATAGCATTAGTACATTTCAACATAGCTATCACTCAGCATTTTATTTTTGACTATAATAATTCATTCCACTTAGTGCAGCTCATCTTAAAGTGATGCATAAAGAGAGAAATAATTTTACATTACCCATGGAACAATCAGGTTATCCTTGGAGATGATGCATCACTTTTGGTTGGGAACTTAGCCCTGATTAGCAAGGTAATTAAATGCAAGTCTAAAGTGAAGCATGTGAATATTCCTACTCTGCTTATGACTGCTTTCAGCAGTACTGCTCACATGCTTCTGATTAGACACCATGCTCATGTACCTCACTGTTTCCCTACAGCCGGCTGTGTTACACTTATAGCTTACCAAAAGAAGGCATAATGTAGAAAACTGTTCTGTTGTTACACATTAGACATGTGGAGAAAAATAGGAAAGGAGGAAGCAAACAGTGCTACAATGATGGCCTTCATAATCTAACATGACCTAAGGATGATTCTTGCCATCAAACATCCTGTTTTCAATGTTTCTGCCATGGGCTGGCAGTCTTGCTGTCTGTGATGGCCATCCTGCCGCTGACAGGAGGGACAACCCTCTAACAGGAGGTGTCTCCAGCCTCACTTGAAATCGAGCAGCTCCTTCCCAGGTGGGGCCAAAGTGGGACTGGAGGACAGCTCCAGGAGGCACGTGGTGTCTTTGGCAGAAAGACATTTCTCTGGAAGAAAGAAATGAAAACAGAAAAGTCCACCGGTCCCTGCCACCTGCTCTGGCCACCTCTATCATTCCCGTGTTTGAATAAAGAACTGGATCTGGTGAGAGTCTGATCCAGCCTCCAAACACACTGTCAGTCCTTTGTAGGCTGTATAGATCAAGAAATAATACCTATCCTTTATGGACTACTTGGATGAATGACACAAATCTTATTTTGATTCCTTTTATCTTCCACATTTAGTTACTCCACCACAGACAGCAGAGTAGAGAAAACTGTAAATTGCCAGTGACTTGAATTATTCATTCCTTTAATTATGAACCAGTTCTAAAGATGTCAGAGCCTTAGAAATGGGGCATGACATAAAAAGTAAAATAAATGATAACATGGGGAGGAGAGGGTGTAAAACACAAAGCTCAGAAGAAACTTTAACAAACCAGTCCAACATGATTTTCAATTTTAATTCCTCTTCAGCCAAATCTGTACTTACAACTAACTAATCAGATTCATCATTTTGAATTTTCATGCAAAATTATGCTCAAATTCTTTTTATTCTTGCCCGACATTAGTGAAGTAGAAGAAGAAACATTCTCCACTGTGGTCATCTTACCATATGACATTCAAAACCACCTCAAAACAGATATTTGAAGCTAGATCAAAGCACACAGACATGGCTGTCCTGTGATACCTGTAGTCCATCTCATCAAGTATCTAAAGCAACTGCAATGCTGGACGCTTGGGAGAAAGCTGCAAGAAATGTTGGAGAATGCAGTTACAGAATTTACCACTGGGTAAACTTCTTCCTAACCCCCATTAACTAGAAGTTGACTCTAATTTTGAAGCCGGTTGATCTTCATCTGTTCTGAGATGCCCGTGTATTTTTAATTCTTACTATAAAAACTGTGGTCTTATCATAAGCCACATAAATGTCTCATTTTGTATCCCATCAGTTCTTAACCTCAGTGACACTCTGTGAGAGTGAGCACCACACTGAAACTGAAAATATGTGAATCTGCTTCATGTGATCAGCTTGAAGATGGTTGCTTTCCATTTCACTCACGTCTGCTTCTCCCTTCATTGAAGGAGAGGCAAAAAGAAGTACTCAGACTCCTGCGCATCATAAATTATACATTCTGCCTCCACTATTTCAATAGGTTGGGTAAGACTAGTACCTCAATAGCAGATATATAACTAAGGCTCTCACTCTGAAATTAACTCTATTTACACAGACACACAGAATCATATAGGTTGGAAAAGACCTTTAAGATCATCGAGTCCAGCCGTAAACCTAACACTGCCAGTCCACCACTAAACCATGTCCCTAAGCACCACATCCAAACACCTTTTAAGTAACACCAGGGATGGTGACTCAACCACTTCCCTGGGCAGCCTGGTCCAATCCCTGACAACCCTTTTGGTAAAGAAATTTTTCCTAGTATCCAATCTAAACCTTTGCTGGTGCAACTTGAGCCCATTTCCTCTCATCCTATTGCTTGTTACTTGGGAGAAGAGACCAACACCCACCTCGCTACAACCTCCTTTCAGGTAGTTGTAGAGAGCAATAAGGTCTCCCCTCAGCCTCCTCTTCTCCAGACTAAACAACCCCAGTTCCCTCAGCTGCTCCTCATCAGACTTGTGCTCTAGACCTTCACCAGCTTCATTGCTCTTCTCTGGACACGCTCCAGCACCTCAATGTCTTTTGTGTACTGAGGGGCCCAAAACTGAACACAATAGTCAACATGCAGCTTCACCAGTGCCAACTACAGGTGCATGATCACTGCCCCACTCCTGCTGGCCACACTATTCCTGACACAAGCCAGGATGCTCTTGGCCTTCTTGGCCACCTGGGCACACGGCTGGCTCATAATCAGCCAGCTATCGACCAGTACCCCCAGGTCCTTTTCTGCCGGGCAGCTTTCCAGCCATTTGTCCCCAAGCATCTAGCATTGCATGGGGTTGTTGTGACCCAAGTGCAGGACTCAGCACTGAACCTTGTTGAACCCCATACAGTTGGCCTCGGCCCATCGATCCAGATCCCTCTGTAGAACCTTCCTTCCCTCAAGCAGATCAACATTCCCACCCAACTTGGTGTCGTCTGCAAACTTACTAAGGGTGCACTTGATCCCCTCATCCAGATCA
The DNA here is from genome assembly GCA_031468815.1 of Morus bassanus. Lineage (NCBI taxonomy): Eukaryota > Metazoa > Chordata > Aves > Suliformes > Sulidae > Morus > Morus bassanus. The sequence goes on from CM062574.1 coordinate 39,846,300, forward strand.
TTGATAAAGACATTAAACAGAACTGGCCCCAACACCAAGCCCTAGAGAACACCACTTGTGACCAGCCGCCAACAGGATTTAACTCCATTCACCACAACTCTTTGGGCCTGGCCATCCAGCCCGTTTTTTACCCAACGAAGAGTATGCCTGTCCAAGCCATGAGCAGCCAGTTTTTCCAGAAGAATGCTTTGGGAAACAGTGTCAAAGGCTTTACTAAAGTCTAGGTAGACAACATCCACAGCCTTTCCCTCATCTACTAAGTGGGTCACCTTGCCATAGAAGGAGATCAGGTTGGTCAGGCAGGACCTGCCTTCCCTAAACCCACGCCGACTGGGCCTGATCACTTGGTTATCCTGTATGTGCTGCATGATGGCACTCAGAATGATCTGCTCCATTACTTTCCCCAGCACTGAGGTCAGACTGACAGGCCTGTAGTTCCCCAGATCCTCCTTCTGGCACTTCTTGTAGGCAGGCATCACATTTGCTATTCTCCAGTTAACCGGGACCTCCCCGGTTAGCCAGGACTGCTGATAAATGATGGAAAGTGGCTTGGTGAGCACTTCCACCAGTTCCTTCAGTACTCTCGGGTGGATCTCATCCGGCCCCATAGACCTGGGTGTGTCTAGGTGGTGTAGCAGGTCACTAACCATTTCCCCTTGGATTACGGAGGCTCCATTCTGCTCCCCATCCCTGTCTTCCAGCTCAGGGGGCTGGGTACCCAGAGAACAGCTAGTCTTACTATTAAAGACTGAGGCAAAGGCAGCATTAAGTACCTCAGCCTCTTCCTCATCCTTTGTCACTGTTTCCTCCCACATCTAATCAAGGCTGGAGATTCTTAGCCCTCCTTTTGCTGCTAATGTATTTAGAGAACTATTCTTATTGTCTTTCACAGTAGTTGCCAGATTAAGCTCTAGCTGGGCTTTGGCCCTTCTAATTTTCTCCCTGCATAACCTCATTACACCTTTGGAGTCCTCCTGACTTGCCTGACCCTTCTTCCAAAGTTCATAAACTCTCCTTTTTTTCCTGAGTTCCAGCCAAAGATCTCTGTTCGGCCAGGCCAGTCTTCTTCCCCACCGGCTTATCTTTTGGCACATGGGGATAGCCTGCTCTTGCACCTTTAAGACTTCCTCCTTGAAGAATGTCCAGCCTTTCTGGACTCCTCTGCCCTTCAGGACTGCCTCCCAGAGGACTCTGTTGATCAGTCTCTTAAACAGGCCGAAGTCTGCCCTCCGGAAGTTCAAGGTGGCAGTTCTGCTGATCCCCTCCTAACTTCTCTAAGAATTGAAAACTCTACCATTTCATGATTGCTATGCCCAAGACAGCCTCCAACCATCACATCACCCACAAGTCCTTCTCTGTTCATGAACAACAGGTACACTGGAGCGCCTTCCCTAGTTGGCTCACTCACTACCTGTGTCAGGAAGTTGTCTTCTACACACTCCAGAAACCTCCTAGACTGTTTCCTCTCTGCTGTTTTGTATTTCCAGCATACATCCGGTAGATTGAAGTCCCCCACGAGGACAAGGGCTAGCGATCGTGAGGCTTCTCCCAGCTGCTTGTAGAGTAACTTGTCCGTCTCTTCATCCTGGTTGGGTGGTCTGTAACGGACTCCCAGCATGATATCTCTCTTGTTGTCCTTGACCCTGATTCTTACCCATAAACACTCAACCATCATTGAGCTCTAAACAATTGAAACACTCCCTCACAGAGCCACCCCACCTACCTGAGGAGGTGGCTACGCCTCTCCTGCCTTGCCTATCCCTTCTGAAGAGTTTATAGCCATCCATCGCAGCACTCCAGTTCTGCGAGTCATCCCACCACGTTTCCATGATGGCAACTGTATCATAGTTTTCCTGCTGTACAATGGCTTTCAGCTCCTCCTGTTTATTGCCCATGCTGCGTGCATTTGTGCAGAGGCACTTCAGCTGGGGTGTCACCTTCTTAGAGGAAGACCCCTTAATTCCTTTGAGGTGTTTCAGCGGTGTTCCCCTCTTGGCTTCTATTACCTCAGCAGCCCTAGCTCATCTCCGTACAACTTCATCTGCACTGCAGTGAACCCAGCGCATCTCAGACACACAGGCTGAGTGCCCTCGCTAGCAGCCCATCCCTCTAACCTTGGCATGTTGTCCCTCAGCTTGCCTTGGGCAAGCCTGATATTAACCCCCGCCCCCTCCAAGTCTAGTTTAAAGCTCTGTCAATGAGCCCTGAAAGCTCATGAGCAAAGACTGTTTTTCCCCCTGAGAAAGGTGAATCCCATCAGACACCAGGCAAGCCTGATGCTGTGTAGGCAATCCCATTATCAAAAAAACCCGAAACTGTGGCAATGACACCAGCCGGAGAGCCATGCGTTAATAGACTGGGTGCATCTGTTCCTTCCAGTGTCACTGCCCGCAACTGGAAAGAGAGAGAAGAAAATAATCTGTGCTCCAGGGTCCCTTACTAGCCATCCCAAGGCCCTGAAGTCTCTTTTGATTGCCCCTGGACTACGTGTTGAAGCTTCATCACCTCCCACATGGAAGAGCAGTAATGGGTAATAGTCTGAGGGCCATACCAAGCTAGGAAGTTTCCTAGCAATGTCCTTAACCTGGGTCCCAAGGAGGCAGCACACTTCCCTAAGAGGAGGGTCTGTCCAGCATATTGGACCCTCTGTTCCTCTTAGAAGGGAGTCACCTACAACTATAACCCGTCTTCTCTTCTTCATGGAGGCAGTTTTGATATGGGGGGGGTAGGCCTTCCTGACCCTGGCAACACCACTGGTATAGATGGACTGTTATCCATATATTCCGTTGAATTCCACCTGCAGAGCCTCATACCTGTTATACAGAGGCACCTGGGAAGGTGAGTTGGGCAAGGAGGGTGTTCACCTGCCACCCTGAGCGTGGACTTGCCTCCATTTACTCTTTTCCTTTAAGCTACTGCCTTCAGCCTGGTGGGGGAGGGATACAGGAACCGCTTGATCTTGGGTTTTTTCTGGTGGCTGTATTTGCTGTATGCTGCTTTCTTTCCTCCTGAAATTTCAGCTAGAGTAGAGACTGTGGTCCATAACCAAGGCCTCTTGGAAATTGCTGATCAGAAAGAGCAGTAAAGCATTGATAGATGTAGCATACAAAGATTTTAGCTTATGCTTACATGACCTTCTCATAAACACCATTAAGTTGTTTTGGACAGGTGCCATACTTGCAGTATGCAAAGGAAAATTTCCTGCAAGCAAGACAACCATTACAAGTTCTTCCTGATAGAGTTGAACAATGTTTCATTGGGGAGAAAACGGGAAGAAAAGTAAGGTCATGGTGAAAAAAAGAAAAGTAGTAAAGCAGAGACTGCTGTTTTTCCAATTCAAACATTGTGATGCCATGAAAGATCAGAAAAGGCAGAAAAATAAGATAAGAGTAAATATGAAAGAGGATTCTTTTTCCCTACAGCTGGGTCTTGATAAAATGCTACATGTACTAAGAAACCCTGAATTCCTAGTCCAGAAAAATGGAATTCCAAAATGATCTGTTACACCTATAGAAGAAATAGGTTTATCTAACAACAAAGTAGTATATTCTACTGAAGAGAATAATAATCTGCTACAGCGTATCTCAGGCAAGGATTTCCAGTCAGTAAATTTGCCTTTGAAGACAATAACAACATATGGTCAACTGCATATGAACGGACAAGTAAAATAACCCTCCTGGCTTAAAAGAGAGACCATCCAAGACAGCTTCCAAAAATTGATACAATTTATACTATCCAAAAAGTGGGTAGCCTCAGTTGTGGGGTATACTTACAATTAGTAAGCTATAATGCTTTGAGTGCAGGCATGGGTACACCAGAATTTAAGGGAAGGGAGCAAGGTCTCCAGCCCTCTCAGATAAAGTCTCTAGCCCCTACAAAGATAACCTCTGAGAGATATTGCAAACACAATTCTGTTCAAGTCTGTGGACTACCTGGGGGGAAAAAGAGAGGTGTGAACTGCCCTTCTTTCTTTTGAGGCTGTAATGTTTCTGAGGTCTAGACACACCAGTTTAAGTGTCAGCATGGTTAACTATTTCACTGTTGATCACAACGTGCAAGAACGTACAGCACTTGCTGAGACAACACTAGGGAAACCTGCTATGATGGGGCCATGTTTACAATCTCATAAAGGTTTATTTGGCTTGTCAGTAGAGAGTCCTGCTCCTGTTTCCACCCACTTCAACTCCAATTGTTGTCACAGCAGTAAATTAAAACAGAGTATAAATCCTCCAGTTCTTATCAGCTATACAGCAATTCATTTCAGACCACTCTTAAACGGTCTAAGAATTAAGCTTGTATCTCAGAAGGACTAATAACAATACAGAAAATACTGATGCCTCCCAGCATTCCTCCTGTGCGTTGGATTGTTCCTGACCTAACCTTGGCTTAGCACTGATATTTGGAAATAGTCAGATGACTGAGAGCAGCCAGGTCAGTGTGTCAGTGTCCCCCAGGTGAGCTGCTGCACGCTGCTAGCCCCCTACTATTCAAAACCATGTGGGTTAGCTTAAAACCACCTTCAGTGGTGATTTAACAAACCAATCTGAATCTGCATTTAGCTGAGAGGCAATGACTTTTCTAAATGGCTGTGTTAATTGCTTACAGTCCTCTGATCCTCTCTCTGTAAGTGTCCTTGGTGTAGGCAGAATGAGTATATGGCACTCTTAAAATCTATACAACTGTCCTTCCAGGGACTGAGTGTGGAAAGTGCATATTACATGACTTTGGAGTCTAGCAGCATACACTTACCCCAAATAATTTTCTGTCCCAGCTCCCCTCCTAAGTATAGCACTAAGTTAAGCTCAAACCAAGTAAAGTACCTCATACTGTCTCCTGTTACAAGCTGAAATATTTTAAGATGTCAAGATATAAAGCAAAATATGAATTCTGGGCCTAGGATTCTAAATTTGGTCACCAAAGTCATCCAATGCTGCTTTATATTCATGCGTTAAGTTTATTGTGTGCAGAACACTGCACTTGGAGCAAGCACTTCTTCCAACAGAAGTGATGTGATTCTACTTCCTCATGCCAGTATTATCAGACCAGTTGTTGCCAACTCTCAGGAATTTAATAGAAGTCTTGAGATACTTCCCCCCCCCCCCCCCCCCATGGAGAAAGATAATTATACAAGAGTCTTAGTTTTTATTTGCCAGGGCAAGGAGAACAAAGGATGACAAGTCTAAATCTCAAAAGGGCCAGAGAAAAGTTAAAAAACCTTTAACAGCCTTAAGGCACAGTAAAAAGCTCAAGATTTTCTAAGCCATTTTCATGATTCTGGGGATCTCACTTTTGCATTCTCTGGGTTGGTAAAATTAATTCAATAATTTTCAGGATTTCCTGCTGTGATTTAACTATCTCCACTGTTGTCCCTCCCAATCACAACCAAGTTCTGAGAGCACTACTTGTCCCCTTGTTCTTTTGGCTATTACAAATAACAAGTAACCTACACCTATGCACTAAAAATAATAAAAGGCGTATTTTCAAGCTTACCCACAAACTTCTGTGGGGTGGAGCTTTTACGCTTTCCCATGTTGCTTGTCAGCTTCTCTATAACAGCAGGTCTCTCAAAAGGCACCATAGAAATATTGTTGTCCATCACAGGCTCTTGTTCCTTACAATCTTCCATAGGAGGTACTACATAAAACCAAAAAATCGTATCAGAAAAGTCTGGTCTACACTTCACAAACACAAATCATTTAAGCCCTGCTGATTGCGCAACAAGTGCAACACAAAATAAAGCAAGGTGCAGGAACACACTGGGCATCAAGATAGCATTCACCTTTAAGCAGAGCCACATTTACAAAATGCCTCTGTTTGGGACCATCTTATTTAGCAGAAGCCCAACTTTAAGCATTTATTATAGGACTTGTTTTGTTCTGAATACTAAAGGTTCCCAGTGAGAAGGGGAAACTTGAAAACTCACTCCATAGATGACATTTTCTGTTATTCTCCCATCAGTATGGTCAATTGTTGCCAATGTAACTTTTTAGTTATCATTCTTTGTGTATTCCCTTAACTTTATGCTTATCATATAGCATGCTTACCGTTCTTATTTTCTTTCCATGCTAATCTCAATGACTAAGAAACATACATGGCATTGATGACTTGTGTTTCCTGGGCCTGGCTCTGCATCCCCCAACACAAAGGCTTCTGGAATGAAGGATCTGTTTGTTAAAGTGTGTTTCCCCTTTCTATATGCGAGATTGTAAAAATCAACAAATGCTGTACTGGAATTACAGGATTAACATTGTATGGAAAGTCCCTTCAAAATCAGTCACAGAAACTATGAATATTTTTATTAGTATTTTATCCCTTCAAACACAGACCAAACAACAAAAGAATGCAAGTCTTCTGTGTCTGTCTTCCCACTTTTTGGGATCAGCAGGAAACATCCCTGTGCTAACTACATCAGGGGAATGCTGGTACACTGTCTTTGAGACAATAACAAGAAATTAATGACCCCTTCTCTCTTTACTCATTTCATTCTTTGTCTCTTGTTGGGTTAAGGAATAAGGTGCTAGAGCAAAAGCAGTATAGAAATTGCATGGGCTACTGACCAGGGTAGTAACCAACTTGCACAGGGTTTTATGTCACTTACTGACATAGCTGATCACTAAATACCTACAAAGTACTCTGTTTTTGTTGAGCATCCTCTTATAAACACCAAGAGGGGTCAGTGGTACCATGCTGTGGATCAGGCTCAGAGTCCAAGTTATTTGCAATATATGTCAAAAGCATGATTCCACATGTAGCTCTTCCCACTGCTCTGCTGCCATGAATTTAATACATGGCCTAATTGTCCCACATTCATCTTCATAAGGTAGCAAGAGAAACCTGAGAAGGATTAGCCACTAGTCCATGCGCTAATGGGATGGTTGAGGCATAAAAAATTACTTGAGGAAAAGAATGGGTAGCAGAGAAATAGAAACTGGGATGATCTTGCAAAGAGTTCCTACAATTTGTAAACTGTGAGCAACCCATTGCATTCTCTGTATTAGATAAATCTTCCAGAGAGGTCACAGGTGGTATTGCAGAGGTAGTAGAGAAGGACTGAAACCCACACCTTCTGCTAGTTCTCCTCTGGTCTCTCAGCATAGCAGCCTTTTGTGTCACAGATACTTTATCCCTGAGACTGTGCCATAAATGAACACCACCAGCCTACTTTCCTCCCAAGTAACTTTACTACCTTCAGGATCCTAACATGGAATAATCACTCCCCTGTTCTTAAACACACAGCTGTTTGCTAGCACATAATATATGAAAAATGGAGTGATAAAAGCCTTGTCTTTGCCTTCTTTCTAGTATGGAAGAGCAAATATCAGACAATTACAAAACAGAGTATCTGCTCAGGTGAACTTCGCAATTCAGACATTCATAATAAGAAAACATGGCAATTTATTCATTTGATTCCATTTGTGCCTCTGCTGCTATGGAAAGCTGAGTACTCTGAGGCTTAGAATCTACCATATGCTATAAAATGATTTACTCTGCTGCTTTTTTATTTGTACAGGATGCTCCCCCTGAGAAACACAATAGTTTCTCATTTACAAGGCAGTCCTGCTGGCATCAGTGAAAGAGAGGAAGAAAAAGCATAAATATGAAATGAATCTAATGTTGCAACAAAATGGGATGCAGTGTTTGAATGACCTAATTAATGCCCAGTGCAGACTGGGAGGCCTGGAACACTTTAATAGCTAAGGCTAAATTTTTAAGGCCATTTAAATACTGTGCTTGGTCAGGAACTATCTGCACTAGTTCTACTTAAGTATTGACTGAAGAGATTTTGGAAGAAAGGAAAGATTATGTCTGTTGATTTTCACTGGGAACTGGTGTCTGACTGTCCTTTTGGCTTACCAAAAATCAGTGTATGCACGCACATGCACACACACTCTGCATGAAACCCTGGATCACTGCTCAGTGGCAATACCCATCCTCACTGCAATGGTCCAGGTTTACATGTGAGTGCTACTTCAAGAATTTCCAGCCATTGGCATACAGGACACATGAGGCTGGTGGTGGGGACCTAGAGAGGTGCAGAGGGCTCTAAATCCCTCCAAGGAAGACTTCCTAAAGGTATGCTGGCTTTGTAGGACTGTACTTCCCCACAAAATCAGTTGAAAACCTCCTGATTACTTTCATAGCCACCTGATTAAGCTCCAAATGTAGTGACACTTGTATGTCTTTTAACAATTAAGTAATAAATAATTCTACTGTTGGGCATATGTGTGTAAAATTTCCTAGATGGAATTTGAAACCTTTCCTCCATGAAAAACAAATAGTGCTAAAAAAGACATCTGCTCCTCTCTAAGTTAGGGAAAAAATTCTGCTTGGACTCCTTCTAAAAGTAAAATCATCACCAATAAAAGCATTTTCTTTTCTATCTTTCATGCTGCAAGCTCTTTTTCCTCACCTCAGAGTTCAGCTCTATAAACCTGACCATGGCTCTTTTGCCACAGAATCACTGATTCATGCCAATATTTGTGTTATGATGGGAATAAGTTATCGGAATGTGTTTTGTTATGTAGATTTCCTGGGAGAAGGGAAAGATGGAAATAGTCTGGTTTCTGAAACCATTTAAATTGCATGCAAAAGCGGACCAGACAGGTGAGATGTCACATTTTAGAAACCCAAAAAGTTAGGCTAAAAATCATGTTGTCAATTCTAGATACATTAATTTTCATTTCAATTTAAAAATATACACATAAAGGACAAATAGCCCAGCCTGCATCATTTTTTTTTGAGGAAAACCAAAATAAAGAAGGAGAAAAGCAAACTGATCACACTCAACGAACAGTTATCACAAATCAGCTGCTTTGTTGTAGAAACTCATGTGTACATATTTACTCTGTGGTGAATGCAATTCCTTTTTTGTTGTATTTCACTGTACTTCATTACCTTGGTAGTGGGAGCGACGAAAGACCAGCTGACACATTATAACTAGCTTTGATACAGCAACTCATTTTATGCTGTGAACTTATGGTCTCAGGTCAGGAACATTTTTTTATTCTAAAAATCAAGCATCTAGTCCATGAGAAGCCCATGCCTGAGTTTGTTTCTGTTCAGGGATGTTCTTAATCAGCTATCAGGGTGCACTCCTGGACTTCCCATGCAAATATTTACCATCTCTGATACTGTTAATGTTCTCAATTGCAGTTAACACCAGATGTTGTTTCTAAGCCCAAATTCTCAATACACAAACATGGGTGTTCTTCAGAACAAAGTCTTTATTTTCCTGAAGATATTGGTCTTTCAATTATAGTGTTCAAAGTGACTATCTTTTAGTTTTTGCTTCTCAATTTGTAAGAAACCACACATACTATTAAAAAAGTTTATGCTGTTCCAGTAAGGAAAGAATAGGGGGGAAAAAAGTAGTAAAAAAAATTATCCAGTGTGCGTTTTGCTGATAAATACTTTTGTGTGCAGACAAGAGACACTGGGCTAAGTCTCAGCTGGTATAAATTAGTATTACTCCAACCTCAATTTCCTTTCCTAAGCTCACAATATTGCTATTTAAAAAAAAGTGTGTGTGTGAAAAGAAATGACAGGAAATATTCCCATGGACCCTGGTGTGAAGTCTCCTGTGGGACTAGCATTTTAACGATGTTTAAGCAACTATGTGAGAGGGAAGGACACAAGGCCATTGTGTGTTTTATGTGGAGCTGGCTTTTGAGCCTTGCACAGCCTAGGGCTAAGCTTCTTTCTCCTTCTCCTAAAAGGAGTACCCTTCTCCACTCTACTTTAAGAATTTCCCTGGACTTTTTGCTTTGTGGAGATGGAGAAGAACATATAAATGGGTGTAAACCATAGATAGCATTCAACATTTCTCCCTGTTCATTTCTGCAAAGGTCAAGTTCTTGGCATTCAGAGACTGTCACTTTTGTCACCCCCAACACGCCGCTAGCTAGGAGACCACAGACTAATTTCTACCTCTGGGGCCAGCACTGCTTAGCCAAGAATTGCCAACAACAAAGTCATGGGAGCTCTCCTGCAGCAGCCGTCATGCTGAGCAGGGAACAGGACCTAGCCACAAGAAGGGGCAGCTCAGCAAGCAACTGGCACCCTGTGAGAGGATGGAGAGAGACCTGGAAACATGTACATTCCTACCCACACACCAAAACTAGCCCTCCTTCCCCTCCTCTCACTTTCCCCTGTGGCTTTACTCAGGTGATCTAGCCATCTGCAAGACAAAGATAATTGAAAATAAAGGCCTCATCAGGCCATGGCAAAAGCACCCAAATAGATGTCTGTAGCATGCCTATGGACTGATCAACTTAAGTACAATGCTTGAAAAAAATCCAAACTCTCTGGGGACTGCCTCCAGTCTTCTGGAACAATTCATCTCTGCAGAAATAATTTAGACCAATATTAATTGTTGGCCATATTGGTTGAGACCCATCACAGCCACCTGTGTCCTTAAAGCAGGATGCCGGTAAGGATAAGAAAATCCCCACCTTTACCTATTGTGTGTATAACATGAAGTTGTGACCAGGAGTCACACCAAAACACATTCAGAGGCTTCAAAACACTCACCAAGAACAAAATACTCTGAAAGTATTTGGAAAGAGTCAGGAAACCTTAACCCCAATGAGATGCAAAATAAACCAATGATCAAAATCTCCAAAGCATACACTCACTCATCCTTAGGAATATCCTTTCCATGTGTGACATAGGAGAGAAGGAAATTAATACATTTTTCAGGGTTAGACTAAGACCTAACTTTAAGCTGAGTAATCATTTTGATGTGTTTATAGTCCCAGGAGAACGGACTTTGCTGCAGACCTCTACAGGTTGGTGCTCATGACCCTCACTCCTGGGCTTCACGGGTGGGAGTGATGCTGGGATGCGAGGCGAGATTTATTACTGGTCCCAGCTGTATTTGGAGCTCCCTGTTGCTGCCTGTCCTTGCTGTGCCCTCACTAAACAGCTAAACGAAGACAGTGGATCAAACATCCCCTTAAACATTCACCAGGGGAGATGTAGACATATTTGTCCAGAGGAGAAAGAGGCACTAGTTGAATTCAAAGTGCTGTTTTAAGCTAATTTTGTTGAGAAAAGTGAAGTGGTTGTGTGAACATTTCTATTTTAAGCCCAAGCAAAGTCAGTCAGGCTGTAAATAAAAGAACTGTCCACATGGGGTTTGCACTGGTTTAACTTCAGTTGGTAGGAAAATCAATGCGAGGTCAACCATTCCAGCTTCTTTGGGTAGACAAGGTTAAGGACTTACCCTTCTTGTCATAGCATTAAGCAGCTCAGAAAAACCTTTAGATTTCCTCAGAAGTACAGTCAACTGGAGTAAACCCAATTATAATAAATAGTTGAATAATAAATCCAGAAGTTGAGTGGAATTTGGGAAGATCCTCCACATGACCTCTGAAACATCCTGGCTGTCATAACTCTATTAGCCTACTGTAATTTCCCTAAGGAAAGGCTGACTGAAATCATCACCAAGTTGGTTAATAAGTCAGGCACACCCTTGTAGAGTGAGGAGTGTGTATTTTGTTGGGAATGGAGTCAGTGGTCAAAATCGTACTATCAACAAAGCACTCCACCTAACAGACCAAGCACACAACAGGTACCTGCAAATAGCAAAGCCCTGAAATCAGTCTTTCCACTGACTTTTACAAGCGTAAAGTCAGGCCTAAAGCAGATAATCACTAATTTTGATGTCTTTAAAGTCATGCATTACATTTTAAATGCTGATTTTAGTCTCCAGGGTGTCTACAAAGATAGTAATTACTTAACAAAGCTGTATGAATATTTTGGCAATGTGCATTAAATACATTTAGAATGCCTTTCTAAGATTAAATTGTTCATGGAGAAGTACTCTTAAAAATTTTTTGGTGTTTTTTTTTTTTTTTTTTTTTTGTTTTGTTTTTTTTTTTTAAACCAAAAAATAGTCCATATTAGAAAGCCTGAATAGATTTTATTTCAGCTTGTATTTTTAGGTTTTTAGATATGACCTTTCAGAACTTTTACATAATTAATTTCTAAATGAAGCCATATGACTCCACTCAACAATGGAAAAATTCACCTTTTCATTTACCTACAATCTAACTTTTTGGTATTCTTAGGTATATGGTAATTTTTAATCCAAATGGAAAACATATAATTTTTATATTTGCTGATAAGAAATTTTAAATACTTCAAGTACCAAACATCTAAAGACAACTTTTAAAAGTTAAAAGATGTTCAGTTTTAGAAGAGTTTCCGAAACAGTAATTTTGAATAAAATTATAACAATTTTTGGACGGCTACCATTCAGTATTTAGCACTACAGATAAGCCTACAACCCTGCAGTCTGAGATATTATGCTCATTATCCATACTAATAGCTACAGAAGTTTTTGAGAACTAATACACAGAGTTTGACATTTCTCGCTTTCAACAATCTTTTTGGCAACCTTCAGCCTTTATCTATATTAACACATGCAGTGTTAGTTAACATACTAATACTAACACATGTAAATGCATACAAACTTTTTTTTTTTGTTATAATGACTTTCACTAACACCGTTGAATTCCATTCTGCTCTGAAGATTTTTATATCTATCGCCGGCTTGTTTTGGGATATCAGATAATATTACAGGGAGTAGAAATAATGACTTCTGAATACCTCCACCATCCTTATCTCTTATAATTATCAGTCACTATCAGAAAGGAAGTGAAGGAGAATCATACATTTTATACACAGCTTCGTTCATTTTTAGGGTAACTTTTCACAGGTGACTTTGCTTTATTCTCATGGCTGCATATTTATACATAAAGTGAAATACTGACTTAAAAAAAATTGGCAAAACCAGTGCTGTTAAATTGGACAGAGTGAGGATTTTAGCCCATCTTTTCTCCTCCTGCCTATCTGAGTTTAAGCAATCTATAAGATGGACGTGATGCAAAGCTGAAAGGAAAGAAGAAAAACAGATGGAAAAGAACCCGCAAGAGATGCTCCAAGTCCCAGAGACCTCAAAAGGTGGTTTCCACCCACCATGGTGACTCATGACCTGCCCGGCAGCCTCCATACTGACATTCTGCAGATAGTTGTGGCAGCGTTCCTTGTGCTCCTCCAGCGAACTGCGCTGCTTGTAGCTCCGGCCACAGTAGTTGCACTTGTGAGGCTTCCCCACTGCGGAAAGAACGACAGCATCAGGTCAAATCCACTGCAACCCACTTTTTGCTATAAAAAAAAAAATCACACCTTTGCAATAAACAACTTTTGTGGTGGAAAGACACCTAAGAAAGGTTACTTAAGTCCCAGACCTTTTTCCCAACCCCATTTTCCCCACTGCACACACCTCCTCCCACCCGCCGGGTATTTTGCCCCATCCGTTTTTCACACTAACGCGCAGTATCAGCAGAAGGAAAAAGAGGCAGGCTTGTTGGTCGCAAAGCAAATAAACAGATGACAAGAGGGGAAAACAAACCAAACAGCTGAATCACACGCCAGCACTGCTTGTGTGACACCAAGTCTCGTGGGAAAGAAACTTCTGAGCCATTTTGCCCATGGCATGAACAGTTGCCTTCTCAAAAATGAGCTGCCCCAGTGGCCTAATTCTGCTCCCAACTGTGGGGAAACCCATTATGTGGCCCAGAGGAGGAGTTCTTTCATTGAGACAGCTTAGCCAAAATTACTAAGGGAAGGTTGGGGGGAAAAAAGATGACAGAAAGTAACTTTGGTAACAGCACTGTTACATGCCAGAACTGAGCTGCCACCAGTAATTCACAGAGATTAGAAAATATTAAAATATATACAATATAAATGTATATACATAAAAAATATAAAAGGCCACGGACAATGAAAATCAAGCCAAATGAACACAAGATGTATCTCCAATTTTTTATTTTTTTTTTTCCACCCAACAGCATTATGAACAAATGGCAAATGCCTCTTAATACATGCAAAACTTGGCACCAGATTCTCATAAAGTATATCCCTTTCATAGCATGTCATTAAGAAACCACAAGAATGGCCTAACCCAAAGCCAGAAAGCTAGCCAGAAGTGTATTTTGCCAAGCTGTGCTAATAAAGGTTTTTAATATAATTTAAACTTGTAGAACACGAACATTTATTCTCTAATAACTATAAAGCTATTAAGTCAGTACTGCAAGTCTAGTAAAACACCATCGGCTGTGATTTTCAGAGTTGGCTGAGGGATGGGGAAGGTCAAACTTCTTCCATAGTTTTAAAAATCTTAGGTAAGAATTTTAGTTTCTAGACAAAGAAATTGAGAACATCCTCTGTTGGATAATATACATATTTCTGTTGGGTTTGTCCCAATATTGAAAGCTTTTCATGATCATTTACTTAATGAAATCCAAGCTGTGCTAACTGCAGCCAAAATGCACCATCACAACTGGGACGGGAAAATGCAGGGGAGATTGTGGGGAGCACACCCGTAGCCCACAAGAAGCCAGAGAGAGGACTCCTTGCATTGGGGCTGAAGCCCCAGACATCAAAAACTCAGAGTCCGGGAAATTCTCTGGGGCCTCTGCCAGACTAGCGCATATCACAGTGTGCACCCCATGTCACCTATATGATAGAAGATGAAAAAGCCTGAGCCTCTGGTATCAAAGCTGGTCAAAAAATTTCAAACATTTTTGTCTCAGAAAAAAGGGATTTGGTGAAATGAATCGCTTGCAGAAAGTTTCTGTTTCTCTCAAAAAGCGTGTTTGTGTGCAGTTCAGTGATATAACCAAGTTTTTTAAAGAAGCTGATTTTAATAAGTGTCCAAACTGCAGATTTATTTCTCTTAATTTAGAGATAAGGCTTATCCTCAGGAAAGTATTGTGTCTTCAACCAAACAGTTGTTGTGGTCTTTTATTTTGCTCACTAGCTTACACTGTTGTCGTAACTGGTGTTGGTACTGGGAATCTCAGTGGAGGCTAAGTGTGAGGCTCATTATCATCCCCAGAGTAACTGCCCTTGACGTGAATGATCTGGATCAAGCCTCAGCTCTTAAACATAAACCAGCCATCTCACTCTGGAAACACCTTTAGGAAAACATACTGGCAGATCCCTAGGATGGAAAGACTTTTATCATCACCATTACAATGCTTCATCGTGCGTCTAGATGGCATCAATGCCTGTCAGTCTGGTGCCTTTATTAGAAGGTAACTTGGTGTCTAATAAAAAAAAATCCAATGTAATTGAAGGGATTAAAGTTAACCGAGCTGAAGCAGGGTTGAATTAGTCCACCTGGTTTGGCTATACCAGATTATCAAGCAGCTTAGATAAACTGTGAGATGCAAGGGAAAGGGATGATTGCTTTCAGCTATACCAGAGGCAGCTACAATTACTTAAATATATTATATTTTAGCACAGAGAAACATATTCCCCTACAAGCTCGCAGTACAAAAAAATGATTCGACAATCAAAAAAAGTTGGTATTGCACCTCTACAAATGCTTGCTCTCTGCACTGCAACAATTTCGCAAACTATTCACACACTACAAGGCTGAGCTTTTCCAGTGATGGTCAGCTATCCAAATTCCATCAAATTTCAAGGTTCATAGAGATGATAAAACCTAATGATAAAGGCAAGATTTCTACATGCAATATGGGATTTGAGGAACGTAACTCCCCAAGGAAAGAAATACTCCAGCACACACGCTCCTTCCTCTGGGGAGAAGATAAGAAAATAAACAGCATGTGACAAATGGTACTCATGTTGCCTAATACACAACTGGAAACTGCTCAGACACAACCGTGAAGAACAAAGTTTGTGAGCTCCAGTTGAGTAGGATCAAATACAACTCCCTTGGGTTCATTTCCAAAGTCTGTCCCCCCTGCTCTACAGATGCAATCACATCTTAGCCCCACATGCGTAAAATCTGATTTGTACTATAAAATTACACAAAGTGACCATGACTTGGGTTGCAGCACAGTTGATAGGGTCAGACCACAATGGAATCAGTTCTGATAGCAGCAGTTTGTGGCACCAGCAATTCTCACAACCCGTTTGGTAAGAGGCGCAGATAGCCGAGGTAGCAATTACAGTCTGGATTTTAGAAATCTTGTCGTTGGGACAAATGTCAAGTAATTAATGACAAAAAATATATATAATTTGTGGACATGAACGTTACCAGTGGGTGTACATTTTTCCATATTTCATATTACCCAATAGAAAGCTATGAAAGTGTATTAAAGAATTCAATTCCAGTGATCTCCTCAACAGCAGACTTCGTTCCACATAACAAACCACCATATGAAACCACATGACTGCCAAGAGAGATTTCAGCCTTTGTCAAATACTGTATGGTAGATTAGTAGTCAAAATTTGCCCCCAAAACATGTGGCTTGCACTACTGGGCATGAGCAGTCTTGGTCTATAGGCCGTTGACTTGAAGGCAAAGAGTTCAACAGTGCTATAGCCTACCAAAACCCTCTACAAGCCCCTACTCAAGGCAGCTCTTTCCACTATGGAGCCATTTCCACTGTGAAGCCACTCAAAGTTTGGCTCAGCTTGCTTGGAATGAAGCTGCCTTCTCTGAGATCCTCACTGAAGACCACGGTATGCAACACCACATTTGGCATTCTATGTTACCACTGCTGCCAATGGTAGCGGCACCCAAGCAAAATCACTTTGGAAATCCCTGGTTTGGGGTAGTTATTCCTTTATCAACTTTTCAGGGTAAGCAACCAGATAAAAAATTACCATCACTCATTCTCATAGAAATGACACAATACAGTGAATGCAAACAAGTCCAAAATCTTGAGAAATTTTCAATCTGTTGTTGAACTGGGAAAGACCAGGGCACTGGGCAAAACCCAGAAGCCATACCTATGAAACAGCTAAACTTGAAGAACATAAAAAACCACTCTGTTTCTTACTGAAATGTCAGAATTTCCACGCATTTAAGCTCAGATTCATACAGATGACAATGTGGCACAGAAAACCCACAGTGGAGTCTCAGCCTCAAATGGAAAATATTATGACAGTCACAGTGAAAAAGGCATTTAAATTTGAAGTACAATTTTTACCATGAAACAGGTAAACCAGTCGTCGAAATTCACACAGAAACGGAGTTTTCTTGTAAAATTAAAATGCTCATCGGGAGGGGGGAGGGGGAAGAGAAGGAGAACATAAAAGGCAAGGTGTTTCTGAGTTAGGAATACTTTGAGTCCTGTGGGTGAACTTTGATAGCTCACAAGTCTGCGTGCAGCGACAATGAGATGGTGTAACTCTAAGGTCAATATTCAAGACAGAAAGCAGACTTGGGCCTAGGGAAACTTCTTTAAAGTCATAAAAAAAGGTCAGTGAAAGAGAAAGAGCCCGTAAGGCATTCACGCAGCATTTTGTTCTCAAAAGAGATGGGAGTGCATAGCAGAATATAAAGTAAGTCAAAGGGAAATAACAAGGCATCCCAGGAAATACCTTGCCATAAGCATATAACATGAGAAAGGCTTACAGAACAGGTTAAGAGCAATGATACACTGCTGAGCTAAAATCCTGCCTCCATTAAGACCAATAACAAAACATGCACCAGTTTCAGAAGTCAGGATTAGCTACTCCCACATTTCCCTGTTACGGGTACCATGTTGTTCTCTACAGCAGCACAGAGCAGAACTCCTTCCCATCCACCTGCACACATCCCGAGTCCCTGTGACAGCTCAACTGCTAACGCGACCAGCTCATATGGGAAAGGGCGTTACTACAGCCATGTGACGTACATCAGCCCAATCCAAGGACTAGAGACTTTGCACTGACCTTTGTACCAAACTTTTATTATTTTTGCATTATTGCCCCATCAGGGCCTTGGAAGGGAAGCCAGCCAAGATTTCTGAACTAAGTGGCCATCTGACGTAGCTGCTTTTGGTCTGAGGAAGTCCCTCTGATAGCAGCGCTCCAAGCAGGACTTATTTCTCTAAAATCTGAACTCCCACTTGGTCCCTAGCACCCCAGAGCTGGAGGAAACCCCAGTACTCTCCAATTGAAGCTTTCTGAAGCAGTGTCAAAGAAGTTAAAATGTTCTTTTGGGCTGATACTTACACCTATCAGTGAGGTTGCAGAATTATCTGTCACGATCATAACCAGTATTAATTCATTATTTCTTCTTTCTTCCCCAAAACTGGAAGCTGCCTGCGAGAGCGGAGCTGTTCTGCAGTTGCACAGTGCCTGCCACAAAGCAGTCCTTTGCCTTGAACGGGACTTATCACAGTAAGATCAGTTTTAACATAGAGGTAGGAAATATGATTAAGGAGCTGGGTTGGGACTAGGGAGTGTAGGGTTCAACTCTTAGTTATGCTACAAATTTTGTGACTGCAGGCAAGTTATTCTGATTTCCTGTTCTTCAAATATTCATACATACGATTAAGGTAATAATTCCCTTCTTCACAGCATGTAAATGAATTCCTGCACTTTGTGAGATGCACAGAGGCTAATTTGGTGAAGCTCACACAAGCAGGTAGACACAGAAAAATACGGCCCGTATCCCTACTGAGAATTTAAGGACTTAATAATACATTGTGATTTTATTAGATATGGGAGTGAACGTTAAAGAGCAGGAGAAGATATTTGGGATAGCGCAGAGGAGACGATCAAACAGGAATAAGAAAAATCAAATCAGGAAAAAAAATAGGTGGCTTATGATGCAATTTGTGGGCATGGCGTCTTTTCAGGCCATGAAACAGTCAGCCCAGGGAAACGTAAAATGCCCCTGAGCTTGGTGACATTTAACACCACACTGGACAAAAAAAAGAGTGTGCAATAGTCACATAAAGGTGGATATAATAGCTGCTGCACTCCTTCCCACCACCAGCTTCCCCAAGCTGAGGAAGCAATCATCAGAGCCAGGGAAGGCCAAGGCATCGCTGAGGTTTTGGCAGGAGGGCTGAGGCTGCAGAAAGGCGACACACCGTCCCTCTGGTTCGCTACTGTAATTAAACAGTGCACTCTGGCTTTTCTAGAGCCACCTAGCTCTAAGCTTCACACACAAAAATATTTACATGAATAATAGACCCCTGAATGAATTAATCACAAAAAAAAAAATTAAAGGGGGACCTAAACCCATGTTGGTTCTGAGCAGCATGTAGCTTTGCAAAGGAAACTGCCTCCCACTCTGATGCTGTATCTCGCTGCTGTGCTTAATAACTGTAAATGTGTTCATTGAAATTCATGGGGGGTCTTTGATTTGTTGCCTTTTTTTTTTTTCGCCTGGGAGATTACACACACATACACACAACAATCGGTATATACCGGAGTTCAGAAATGACAGCAAGTCCCACAACTAACCTGAGATTGTCCAAGACAACCTGCATGCAGAAGTCACAACATGTAAACATCTAAAATAAGGCCCCAGGCTGCTAGAGCATGCAAACATACAGATCTGTGACATGCAGTGTCAAGTGCCTCCACTTCTGAGTGCCCAACCTGTGACAGCTTAAAGCAGTCTGATTTTCAGAAAAAAACAAATGTCTAATCGCATCATGAAAACTTTGCCTTAATCTTTTAATGCCTTCCAGTCCAAGCGGAGGCAGCAATACCTGGGGTATTCATGGGATGCAGATACATTTCTGGACCTCATGGAGTTCTGATGTCTCCATTCTACAAACACCTTTTAGATTATCATATTTTGGGCCAAGGGTTCGTGAGGTCATGTGGTAAAGGACAAGTTCACTACCTCATGCAGCAGAGGAGACCATAAAGCTAGATCTCTGCTTAAAAAGGTTTCTGGACACTCTGGACATCTCAAAAGGTTCTAAAACCAAAATAGAGCATTCTAACAGGAGAAGCCTGCATACATACCATTAAGCAACTAGTACTTTCTTGACTTGAAGCACGAAATAGAGCACTTGACTCACTTTATCACTTCATGGCCCAACACCTCTTAGTAAAGATTATTATCAATTGCCTATTGATATATATGTGGCTGTTCACCACTTTGTGAGCCTCCCAGCAAACGAAAAATGGCTTGTCCTGACTTTTTGCACAGCAGCAGTCAATGATAAGTTATTTCTGTGGACAACTACCACATACTATTACAGTAGCCCTACGCAACTAGCAGTGAAACATCACTAGATACTCGTGGTACATCAGCACACAGTAAAACAATGGCAAAACATTGCACCTACACACCCTTTGTTTTCTAGACATGCCTGCCTTTCCTAGAAATATCTCCAGGGCACAAACCAGCAGCTTGACACCTGCATCTATCTGCCAGTTGTTTACGGTATTGTAAAATAAGCAGCTAGTGGTGAAATACTGTATTAGCGTTCAGTCCTCCCTTGGTCTTCTGCAGCAAGCAGTATTAAACATCACATTATATATAAACTCCAAAGACTTCATCCATGCTACATTTTGGCTAGAACAGCCCATAAAAACATGCGCACGCACATGTGGAAAACAAGTAAATACACTAGTCAAGACAAACTTTCAAGCATTTATATCTTCTCTACATATAAAAACACGGGCCAGGATCTGGTGGAAATCAGTAAACATTAGTGTTCCTGTACAACAACTAAGGGGTTGGGGTCCTTATTTGTACCTTCAAGATGGTTCTGTCTGCAGTCTTTTATTACTTCAGTAGTCGATTACAATTTATCTTGCAGCTGCTGGTGGCTCTGTTATTTAATCTGATTCATCAGATTGTGTTTATTTATTAACCAATCTGCAGGATTTTACAGATAAAACAATGTTCCAATCTACCACAAGGTTTATAAATAAGTAGGTGGCATTTTTGTGCCAGAAGTTTAACAAACAAACAAACTCACTCTTGTTTCATTGGCACAGTCACAGAATTACTGAAATCTCCCTAGCTGTCCAGATACGTGCAGGGCTCCCACCCCAGTGTCACAGCACCCATTAAATAATTAAAAACAGAAAAATCAAGAAACTTACACCCCATTTTCTTCCTTTGCAGCACAGAAGACAATTCACTTTGTAGGTTTGTATGTTATATCTATGTACGTGTGAAAAACGAAGAAAAAAGTACATGTCTATGTGAAACCATGCAAATAAATTATGTAGTAAATCAAGGAAAACACAGATAAGGACACTAACGTTGTATTTAGTTCTAAAAAAGATGAAATCCACAGATAGTTGCTCCAGTTCTGTGTCCCAAGAAACATGTATTGCAACAGACAGAAGCTCTCCTCATATATCTCTCTTGGCTTAGCTTGATTTCCTTCAATATAAGAGCTTCAAAGCTGGCCAATGGCACTTGACACTCATTTTCAGTTTATATTAATGGCATTGGAGCTCTCAGATCCCACCTTATGTATATGCAAATCTCAGGTGCAAACGTTCTGCGCTTGCACTGTGAGGCCACTGAGCCAGGCACACTGTCCTTGTCTCATACCAACATGTCCCAGTCCTCCACGCACCCCTGGCACTGGTGGGGTTCCCAGGGATTTTACACTGACTCCAAAATGGTTAAATACTCTTAAAAAGGGACTCTTTAAATAGCACTCTGGTGGTGAGATAAACTAACAAAAACCAGGAAGTCCACAAAAAACCTGGGTGTTTCATCACCTGGCCTGCTTCAAAATTACTTAAAGGCAGCCAGGTTTATGGCAACTTACTTTTAAAAGGGGAGAGGCCCTGCAATGAATATGAGAGGTGACTTCAGAAAGGAGCCTCCTCCCTGCAGTGCCTCTGCACTATCTGGATGTGGGTGGGAACCGGCTTAAAACGGAGGTTAAACCTTAACCGTATGTACTGACTCTGTACTTTCCACTTCACTTCAGACCTTTATATTAAAGTCGACTTGATAAGTGGAGCGTTAATTAGTTCACATGACAAACCTTCCAAAATATGCTCGTTGGCTTCTCTTCATTTTAACCCTGCTCCTGGGACACAGTGAGTAGGAAAAATGAAAACAAGTTTAGGTTGGTCTGTGGTTCTTCTCTGCCCTGTCCTGTCCTGTCCACTCCCCATCACTGCCACAGCTCAGCAGGAATTTAAGGAGGTGACTGGAGATCCACACATCGTCACAAGCCAAGCTCTGCAGCGACCGACTGCAAGTGGAGGGGAACAGCTCACACACACAGCGCAGGGTGTGGGTACCTCAGTGCAGATCAGGAATGCTGCTGGACAAACACTCCCTTGAGAAGTGCTTTTGTTTGTTTGGGATTTTTTTTTCCCCACTTTGGGTAAAACAAGTGTAGATGTTCGGCCAGATTTGCAGGTAGTATCAATGGAAGTAATACCTTGAAGTCAATTTACACCAACTGCTTTATATTTACTTCAAGTGCTGCCCCTTTGCATATCTTGCAGAAGCCCTTTAGCATTACAATGCCAGCAGAATCTATGAGTTATTTGAAGGAAGCAGTGCCAAACATAGTGTTACTAGTTATTTTATGGTATATAAACAAAGGGAGACAGACAGAATACATGACATTTAACTTTCACTATAGCACTAGATAGTTCTCTTCTGCATAAAACCACTGAAAAAGCCCCAGCTTATTTCTTCTCATCCCGTGGCAATGAGTTCCACCGTTCCACCTACACGCTCCTGCATGAGAAAAAGCATTTCTTTTCGCACCTGACACCTTTCCATTTTATGTCTCATATTAGGAGACAGGAAGAATGTGCTCCAGTTTCCCTTTACGTAAGTTAAGTTTTCCCTTTTCTTGTCACTCTCAGAAACAAAGTTTTGGAAACAGACTATTAACAGCAAGCTGTCATAAAGAGAATAGCAACATGGGAGGAGTAATATTGACAGCTCCTCTTCTTTTCCCAACCACCGAAGTTGGGAGTTTTCACTTATTTTGATCAAGGCTAGCAGTGAAGTGAACTTTACTTCCAAGAACAGGTCAGGCTGTGAAACTAATGGGCTCCTTTGGGACACGAAAATTTTAATTCATACTTTCCTTACTGCCCAAGACCCAGTGCGGCCCATGCTTTTGTGCTACCCTCGCAAAGGTCTGCTGTTGAAGCATGCAGTTTTGTCATGTCTTGCACAGATGTCAAATGAGGTCAAACAGAAAAAGAGCTGACTGACTCATTTTACCTATGCAGTTTTCCTATCTCCTACTGTTGCTCTCTGCCTGACAACATATATATTTACCATCAATGTTACAGAGGAGCTCGAAATAAGGGTGGGACTTTTCTCAAGCAGACATTGCTGAGCCAAGCTGTGCTGCATACTCTGGAAAACTTCATATGCTAAAGGCTCCTCCAGGATGAGGCTTTCTGAGCCAGCTCACTGCTCCCAAATGCTCTTCCCAACACCGAGAGCATTTACACCAGCTTCATGAAGGCAAACGAATCTGTTGCCACCAGGGCGGTACAGATGCTTCCTTTCCCTATCAAGTTTGTCACCAACACCTGTGGTCTTCACTGCTCCACATTCAAACTTAGCCACAGCATTTGGCAAGGGAAGTCAGGACCATTTTGTATGAAAACAATGGTTAGCACAACAAAAATTAACAGTAAAGATACCCTTTAAAGGATGATGGGATCCTTTAACTCTCTGAGAGATGAATTTGGGATACTGGACAGCTTCTGTTCTAACACAAAGCCCTACATCAAGTACCTATGTCTGACATTGAAGCTACATTAATTCTTTCTGGGTAATAAAATACAGCAATTTCTGTTAGCCTTAATATCTTTCCTAGTTGTATTTTTTTTTTTTTGTAGCACAAAAAAAATAAATAACAACAGTTCCAGAGCACTTCCTAAAACCCAGAATTTTTTAGGCTTGCTCAGTGGAGAGAATGAGAAAGAAGGGAGGGAGGGAGGAAAGATTTGGGGGTTTAGGATGTTTCTTTTTTGGTGCGATTAGTTTTGCACAACAAGCCCTGGGTAGATTCAGAAACTGTTATTGTGGCTGAAAGGGAGGCAGACAAAATGAAAGGAAATTAAATATGGGTGTGAAATTAAACCAAAAGGAAGAAAAAGAAAAGAATAAAAGAAAAAGCAACTGCTTGGGCTGAAAGCAAAGATAGAAAAGCTGGAGAACACAAAACAGAGCTCTCTAAACATCCAGAAGTACTTTAAAAAGGCTTCCTGTAAAAACAGGGAATTTAGGAAACTCTGAACGTACTTAACTGCATTCCTTGATGGAAAAAAAAAAAAGCCACCAAAAAAATTCATACTGAAGGTTCCACTAGACTATTAAAAAGAGGTGATTTCTGAGAGGTCTGAATCAAGACTGAAAGAGTGTAAAAATCCCAGGTACTGAGACATGAGAAGAAGAAAAAAATCTCTCTTTTTCTCATTTTCTTACATCTCTTTTTTTACTTGTGTGTGGAGAGTCTTGTAACTGAGCCAGTAGGTAGGGCTTTAGGACATCTGGGTTCATTCCCATCTGCGACACTGATGTCTTGAATGCCTTTGACAAGTCCCTTTTTATCTGTACTCTTGGTTCATCCTCTGGAGAAGGTGGTTGGGCAGTAAACCTTGCTGTCTTCTTGTCTTGGGCTTCAACACTCTGGGAAATGACTGTCTGTCATTATGGGTTATATATTACCTGACACAAAATGGTCCTTTCCCTTCTCTTCACCAATGGTGCGATCCTACACAAGGGACTGTACACCAGCCAGGTCAAACTCGTGCTGGATTTCATGCTGATCAAGGCAGAAATCTCATGCACCTCAACCAAAACTGTGCTTGCAGTCTCCTGAAGTTGGCTCATCATTAGCCCTTGGGACAAACTCATTGCTTGTAGAAGACTAATGATATGAACATAATGGATACATTTTTCACAATATAGCTGATGTGGACATTTTACTGTGGCACGTAAAAGTCAAACAAAGCACTTTTCCCTTGTGGATGATTTATTTTTTGAAGGTAAGCAGCTTCTTTCCAACAAAACATGCCAAAAATCCATCCTTTGATGCTGCTCAGTGGAAACGTAGCTATGGATACTGAGACAGACCTGATCCTACAGCGTTACCAACACCTGCAGTTACACCCTAAGTCAGATGAGATACTATGTTTTCCTTTATCTCCAGCTCCTGGAGGCAGCTGACCAAAGAGAAAAGTTAGCTTGCGTGTTTTCTCACTCCCTCCCCACTCATGAAATAAATATCATAATGTAAATAAAAAGGCCAATTTATTACCTTTCACTCTCCTCATCTGCAAGTGTCTACGATCTGGGTGATCCACATTAATGATTTTTTAATTCCTGGGGTTAGAAACACATCAATAGTGTAAACTCTGAGGAATCATGCCAATAACAATGGAGTTTCTTCAGATTAGTACAACTACAATTGATATAAAAAAAATCAGTCACTTTGTCCAAAAACACTTTCATGAACCACCTATTTTCCCTTTTCTCCCTAAATGTGCTCTTACTTATGCCTTAAATCATTTCCCTGTTCCATCCCAGTGTTTTATAGGAAGAAAACTAATATTATATATGAATCACAGAATAAAGTGCCTCCTACAAAAGATATTGCTCTATTAGGAACACATTGTAAGTGGCACATTCACTATGCATTTAATTTTCATTTACAGTATGCGCTCTATACCCAGTACACTGCATCAGCTTTTGTTTTCATAACCTATTCCTGACACCTAATCAGGACTGGGAGTGCTGCTCCGGGATTTGGCAAGAAGGAACAGGTTGTGGATGAGCAGGTTTCTCTGACTCACCTACACGGATCAACAAGGAAAAATAAAAGGGAGAGGGTGGAGATTGCAACGGTGGGGGGGGGGGGGGAGGAGTGACGTGTTCCTTTGGATGCGGTGTGTAATGCAGCTGGCAGACTGCCTGCTCGTGGTGCCACAGAGTTCCAGACATGCCAGTCCAGCTGACTCAGCTCTTCGGAAGAAGGAAAGGGAAGGGAGAAATTTCACAAATGTTTCTGATATCCGAGGGATGGGGATCACTAGGCTCTCCTCGAGGATCTTCAAATCAGTTTTTCACACCAGGAACTCGAGCAGTGTCCCCAGAGAGGTATTAGAGAGATGCTCATTTGATAACCTTGTACAGAGCTGCTTGTGCTCATATCAAATCATGCCTCTGTGGTTGCTGGAAAATTCAGCAGCACAGCTTCATCCCACAAACCAGAAATGTCAGCCCTTTCCTAGCCAAGGCTAGCTGCTCTCAGACAAGCCACTGTCTCCAAGGAGACGAGCAAAACGCATGCACATGAAGGGTATCCAAGTGAGGGAGTCTACGGTCCATGTTGCTTTTCTGTATAAAAATTTCATCAACAGATTCTCAGCGGTGTATCCTTTGCATGTAATTTATTTTCTAGCAAGAGCTTGAAGCCCCTAAATAGCCTGGGCTCTTCCTACCTGTGAGATCAGCTCTATCCCATGATACAGTACCGTGCCATAGGCAGCTCAGAAGAGCCCTGGTCCTGTTTGGCTGGGACGAGACTGTGCTGTCCTAGACTTCCAATCCAAACTAAAGAGGCAGGAGAAAGAAAGTACCTATTTCCCAGCAAAAGGAACAGAAACAAATGCTAATGCCCAGAATGTCAAAGCCCCTAATTCTTGCCGAAATCAAGCAGACCTCAGTGCTTTTGAGGATAAGAGCCACAGTGAACTGGCCCCAAAATCAGCCCTAGGATGAGCTTGTCTTAATTTTCCAGTCAGGATCCTCACCATGGGCTCTCACTGTCACAGAACACGTGGCAGCATCCACGCCTGTCTCACTGGAATGGAGAAAAAGGACCTGTGCTTGGGGAGCACATTCCCCCACCCTTAATACAGAGTAGCTGGCTCTCTGGGCAGGAGTCATCTCAGGGCAGTGGCACCAACCCGGGGAACTCTCTTGCCTTACACTGAAAATCCTACTGAATTACACTACCCCCCTTATTCCTCACAGTGCTTCCCACAGAGGTACAGCGACTCTTGCATGTTTAATACAAAAAGAACAAGCAACCTTTAAGTAGAGGCTTTTCCGAAAGCGAGTGCTTTGCGGCGTACAGATAACTGGGTGGTTGGGGAGCGTCCCAGCCAGGTGCTCTTTGTCAAAGTTTCAACAGGCAGGGCCTCAACAGCATTTCTCCAGCTTCAGGAATGAAGATAGAGATCTTGACTCTCTGTTGCAAGGCACGGAGGGAACTTGGGGCACCCTGTCTGAAATCAACACAGCACAGTTATGCAAAACATGTGTGCAACTGGCATCTCTTGTGTAATCCCGGCTGTAATCAACCTCTCTAACCACTCCAGAAAGGCAGGAGGGGCAGAGGGTGGAGAAAGTTCACACTTAGATCAAATAAAAAATGGGAAAATATCCAGAGAGGTTTAGTCAGGTAAAAACACAGTTCCCTCTCATGGGAAACCTCCGGGACAAGTTTCCTTGAACTTCACGCAGGGTTATAAATAGGAGGAGAGTCACATAGAGTTCAGAACAGGTTCACTGCAAAAAAACCTAGACATTCTCATTTTCCTTCTTAAGTGATATCCATCAATATCTTAGCTGTAAGCCAATTCATAATTACAGGTTGCTGAGAGCTTGGGAGCATATATCAGTAGCAGCTTTCTGCAGCTCTGCTATGGTGTGGTGTTAACTGGGTTATTCTTTTCCCCTTTAGTTTCTCTTGGCTTCTTTTCCAGACAGCAAAAATACTTCTCTTATACTTTAAAGCGCTCATATATATTATCAAAAATGTCAGTGGCAGTTCTCCATTTTGCACTGCCCCATAAAACAACTCTGAGATAGCAGTGAAAGATGGCCTCAAATCAGCATTGGTTCCAAGCTCAAACTCTCTCAAGCTGAAAGGTTTAGCAAACTCCTTCAAGAATTGACAAAGGCCAGCTCCAAATGCTGGATCTCTCTTCCTCAGAGACAATATGCAAAAGCTTTTTGCTCTTAAAAATAATTTTCTCAGGGTGGGAAAAAAACCCAAAACAATAAAAACCTTTTTTCCTCCTTAGAGCTGCTGTGGTATTTTGCTGCTCAAACAGAGTATGTGCAAGAAGTAGTCCTGGTTTTGCTGAGACATGGCTTTGTCAAGTCAAAACCATGTTCTCATCTCAAGTGCACAGGAAAGCTTTCAGTCACCTGTTGGATCTCTGTTCTGCAAAAACCACTGCAGCTACCTCAGAAGGCTTCCTCTGGAGCAGGACAACTCCTGGTGCACTTTACCACGTCCCTCAAGCTTATTCTAACACAAGACACCCAGCTCCCAAAGACAGTCTGGAGCCTGACTGTGCAACGCCTGTATTTACAGCTGCACCTTAAATTCTGGTTTTGTATGTACATATGCCAACTCAAGCATAAAAATATTGGATTTGTGAAACAATCTCTGATGACAAGGAAAACAAGGCCAAAAGAGGCCTCTATAGCTTGAACTTAAAGGAGCAAAGGACTACCCATCTTTAAATACCTAAGCTACTCGACCCTTACCTGCCAGCCTGCACATAATAGTTCTGGTGCAGAAAGAAAAGTAATTCACATGAAGCTACCTTGGTGCTTAGGTACCTGATTTTGCAAATTGAGTCTCATAGGGTTTTTCCCTGTTTCATTTTCCCATCACTGAAAAATGGATAACAGTGAGGCAACAACACATACCCACTTCACACAGGCTTTGGGCTGATGAAATAGACAGGGTTCATAAAAGAAACAAGATACAAAAATTGCAGGCTAAGTAGTAAGTCCTTTAGCATTATTAATAATCACCTTACTATTGTGTCTAAGATAATCACGCCACTATCAGGGTATAATACCTCAGTGGTTATAGTAACAATACAAAGTTATTATTCCTTCCACTTTGTAATTATCTCATTTCATTATTGCACAAAGGCTAAGTAAAACTAAGGAGATAATATGCAATGCTATGCAGCAGGGGCACCAGCAGCACTAGAATACTCTGCTACATACTTACATGACCTTCATTGCAGCAATATGTGTGTGCCTTGCAATCATTTCTGCATCCTGCCCTCTCACCATCATGACAAGGTTGAGAAGTGCTCTTTATTTTGATTTCACTGACAGGCAACTGAGGCAGAGATGAGGTTAAGGGGTCTGCATCTGTACAGGCCCCTGTCTCCAAAGCGTAAAATGACTTTGCAATTTAAGTCCCTCATAAATGAGTGAATAAGAGTAGCAAAAAATTCAAAAAAAAAAAAAAAGATGAGAGGATTGGAAGGTAAAGACAGACTAGAACGGAATCAATGCCAGACATACGACTACAGCCTATCACAGTGTGAACTGAGCACAGGAGTTACAGTCACAGAAGGCACTGTTAGGAAGAGGAATAATCTGCGGCAAAAGAAAGGATAGCTTAGATTAAATATCAGGATGAGAGTCACAGCTATGAAAAACAGATAGGAAGTGGAATTGTATTGTCTCCCTAGGGAGGTGACAGAAACACAGTCTCTCTGGATGTTTAAAAAAATAGGTTAGGTGTGTGTTTAGAAGGACTGCTGCTCTATACGCAGAAGTCTTATCACATTTACCTGCTTTTTTGATGCCAGTGAAATCCCACATATAGTACTGTGACAGAATAAAAGCCCACAGGAAAAAAAGTCAGTGTCTCGTTTGCTCCTCCAAAGCAGGATGGCTGGTGTAAGAACTGGCATCATCCAGCAGTGGAAAAGTGCCCATTTTCTCTCCAAATTGCAGTCCAGTAGGGCAGGACCAGGTGCTTCCTTCTGGTTGAATATGGCCCAGGGAAACACAAAGAGGGACAGAAACTGGCTGATGATGCCACAATGTGAATTGCTAACGTGGAGGGGAGACTGAAAACATGCAGAAAACAGGAATTCAGCAGTCCTGTCCTAAAAACACACTTCTGTCTTGGCACAGGCAACCCACAAGGAAGAAAGGAACTGGTCAAAATTAATGAGGGATGATCCCATGTGAATCTTACACCATGCTGATGCTGTCTAAACAAGGACCTTGTTACCCCTAAGTACTGTGGTGCTATCTGACCTTCTGGATAAGGTGACAGAAGGTTCAGGTCTGAAGTAAAGGAAAAAGGACACCCTGTCCCCTCCTTGTGAGGGTCTTATTGCACTGCAGAACTGAAATCTGCCCTGGGGAACCTTCCCTCATGGTGAAGCTGCAGTGCTGGGGGGCATTAGTACTTCATCTTCTTCCACATTTCGTGGTGCAGGACTTCCTACCTTAACACAAAATTCTTCCTTGCCAAGGGTCCAGAGACTTAACCTGACACCAAACACACAATTCTGCCACCCTGTCTCATTAAGGAGAGGAAGCTTGGATGATCAGGGAAAAGAAAGAGACAGTATAACCTCCCTCCAGACCTGCTTTCCCCCTTCTCTCTGCTAAAGAAGGGAGGACTTGCTGGTAGACCTGAAGGTGGCAGAGACAGTAGCAAAGCCACGTTCCACCAAGAGATATAGCAGGAGGCACAAGATTTGTCTCACAGATATCACAATAAACTTAGCACCTACTAATCTTGCTGTGAAGTGATATTTAGAATGAGGATACTCCCATAGTATTGGTGTCTCTCATCTCTAGCAGAGTAGGTGAGTCTTTCTCTGTTCAGCTAATTTACAGGCAGCCCCCAAGCACCAAAGGAACAGGGCATCTCTTGCTGACACTGGGGCACCACAAGAAGCAGAGAGCCACGTAGCATCTGTTCTGTCATCTCAATCACACACGCCAGAGAGATGGGGGTGGGGGGAGGAAAAAAAAAAAGAAAAAGGAAAAAACCTGGTACCCAGAACTAAGAGAGAGAGATATTAATGAGGCTGGTACACAGCACATCTACCTCTGCTTCCCAGGACCACTTCTCCTATAAGCAAAAATTGAACACTTCTTGCTTTGGGTGGAACCATATGTTTTCACAAGCTCCTCTGAAAACAAAGCCCAAATATACTTTTTCTGGAAGGATCATGATCCTACATCACCTTTAAATCAAAGATGGGTTCTCAGTGATAATTATCCTCTGTAGACAAGGCTTAGCATGACCAAGCTTGCATAGTGAGATAATTCTGAGGACATAAAAAATGATCTTTTCATATAGCTGATGCTAATATTTGTCACAGTAGTGCTCTGGAGGTGAAGATGACTCCGCTACTTCAAGGATCAGGTTCAGATGGGGCTTTAGTGAAGCATGGGATACAAGTTGGCTCTACAGAGGATTAAACGTTAAATAAGGATGCTTAGGGGGTGAAAGACCTGGCATACCAAACTCCAACTCTTGTACATATTTTGATCTTACCTTCCAAAAATGCACGTACAAACAATATGGAAAGCAGAATACTAGAGATTTTACAGACTCTACAACATAAGAGTGAAGGCCTCTAGGTACTGGAAGTATTAACGAGAAAGCAGAGCTGCTGCAGTATTGTGTACATGCTAATAACAGTTTGGAACCTGGAGTCTGATAAGAAAAACACGAAGTGATTTTGTGACGAGGTTAATTCCACTGAGTTTAACTGAAACAGCATAAGAAAACCTGAGAGGAAGAGCTGCTCTGCCTGATTAAATAGAGCTCTAAGTATCAGATCAACAGAATAAATGCCCACTGGCTCATCACAACTGAAGGAAGATGGTGTTTGCTAACCTATTTGCAGAAATGGGATTTGTATGCAAAACATCCCCTCACCTCTTCACATACTTGCTTCATTTTTCACAGACAGTGTCCTACTCGTTCACATTTAATTTTTTCTTTTCCCCCATTCACAATGTGTTTGAGTCAGTCCAGCTCAGAATTTCAGGTCCCAGGATTCTTCCAATTATGATGTTCCCATTCTCAAAAACATGGTTACAGAGTAGATACTGGGCCTTTTGAGAGTAGAGACATTAATAGGGGTAAAAGTCTCTTCAAGATGGAAAAAGCAGTTTAAAACATTGACTCTTCATTAGTCTTAATAACCATCCTTGCCACTGTTTCAATAATTCTCACTGGCTTTTGACAGGCAGGACTTCATGCACAGCATTGTGTTTTTCAGCGCTGTGCTTGTTCATCCAATTTTTCAGCTGGTCTGAGACACTCACAGGTGGAACGATTCTCCCAAACCTGTACAGGGTCAGGCATGTCATCAGAATTAGGCACCAGATTTCTTCTGCCTCTAAGCACAGTCGCACACACAGACATCACTTGTCAGTTCTGCCGACAACAGCCACGCAATCGCAGGCGTGTAGGACCTCTTGAATGGCTCACGACCACACAGGAGGAGCTGAGGAGAAAGTCCTCATGGAGAAGACATGAGAAAGATAGACTTGCAGACAAGAAACATAAAAAGAGTTACTAAACTACCTTTCCATGAACAGGGCATTTACCTTTTTAATTATACATGCCTTTTATCTTGCGCACTGTACATAGTTTGCTAAGATTGTGCTTTTGGGAGTTTTGCCTAAGCCTTTCTTTTAAAAACAAATGCTTCCCTGCTTCTCTTTTGCAAATAAAATGATACCATTAGTTCAGTGTTATTGAAGAGCTGGGCAGTAACAAACCATGTGCAGCAGCAATGCAGGAAGACAAGGGGGAGGAAAAACCAAATATTTGTTAAAGCATAAAAAGGGAAAAAAATAATTTTCTAAGCAGGAAAGAAGTATCTTGGAAACAAATTTTAAAATGTATTGTGAGGAGAAGCTTCTGTGACAGGAAAAAATAATGATCTGACTACCCATTTTTTAGGAAGAAATAAACAGTAAAACTGCTTTCTTATATGAATGACACTTACATACTCCCACAGTAAGGGAATGTGATTGAAGTTGCCAAGATAAAGACAGAAAAATCAGGAAGCTCCAGAATTAAGGTTGCCTGAGAAGGCTTCATGTGGCCAGTATGTGTGTATCATAATTAGACGGTCTTAAAAATCCGCAAAATCACAAAATAATTTGCTCACAGGACCATCCTTGCTTAGTACAAAGGATGGATGAATCGTTCTCACTTAATGAAAACCTACTCTGTGTTTTGTTTTCCCCTTACCAAGTGATCCTATCCCTCATTTACAGCTTAATGCCCAAGCCCTACTCCGAAACCTAATGCACTAATATTTTCTATGGGCTCTTCCAGATTGCTCATCACTGCAGCCTTGAGTTTTTTTTAAGAACTATCAAAGCATTTATGTTTACAATAGCATTATGAGGGGAGGGCTGACTTGGCTCCATTTCAGACACAAGAAAAATTCATGTCAAAACATAACTGCTAACTTTACATGCCCATTTGAGGATGCCTAGCTTTTCAGGGTAAAACAGCATCAGGTTGTATGTCATATGTTTCAAAGTACAGAGTTCAAGATCTAGGTGCTTTAACCATGAGATTGATCTGTCAGATCAGCTGCCTTCCTTAAAACTTCTGTTTTTTGTTCATTAATAGCCCAGAGTAGAATTAGTCTCATCCGTTTTGTACCTGCCTTTGTCTAGTTGTGCAATTCTAGAGATGCTGGAGAAGATGGGCACATCTCAGGGTGAGACAGCAGGTACTCTGTGACTGCCATCAGGAGATTGGCTTTGCCTGGATGTTTTCCTTTTTAAAAATAGCAAAAGCTAGGCAAGGTGAAGCAAATCCCTGCTGATTTGTCAAGTTCATCCTTCAGGAAGGGGGCTACCAACATTTACCCCAGCCCTCCACAGCCTGTCCTTACACTCACGTCCTGGAAGCCAGGTTGGGCACGTCTCCTGTATTATCTGTGTTGTGGAGCTATGGAGTTAATTCTGAAAACAACATCTGAAAGTCCTGTAGGTACCTTGAGGCTCATGCCCCCTCAGTGTAATTCTGTGCATGAATCTCTCCCCGGGCGTTATCCTACTGATGTCCTGAGGGCATCACTATATTCCTGAAATCAAAGAAGGTGCATGTGGGAAGAAAATACAGACACAGAGTTCATCAGAACTCCGTATGTCAGTAAAAGGTAAATAATTGCAGGAGTAAATCACTGCAAGATAAGTCTTTAATTATTTAGGGTTAAACAGCAGCAGCATTACACATAGGAAGTAATATTTTGTTAACCACTCATCCTGGGAACACATATATAGAAATATATTATTCTGTACAAGAAAGAACGGAAAAATGGATTGTGAAGCTTAGAAACATTTCAAAATAAATAAGAATATTAAAAAGCATAAACAAAAAAATCTAATGTGCAAACCAAAAAAAGATGTCACAAATTAATTTTGTTTAAGTTAATAATACTTTCAGCTATTTCAAATATCTCTGAGATGCTTCTGCTAATTTCTGCTTGCAATTACTTTTCCTTATGTTTTCACCTTTCCTGTCTTACTGTATGAAAACTCTGCACTAAGCACAGGAAAAATTGACTAACTGGCAATAGTGAGAGGGTGTAACTATGTGGTGACACAAAGAAAGTGCTTTCAAATTCACAGATCAAACTAGCTGGGAAGAAAAAAAGATATAAAAAAAATTCTTCAATTCCTTTCTTGCATACTCTGCTTGCCATAAAAAAAGTGAGTAGTTTAAAACCTTCTTGGGACGGAAAGAAGAGTGGGGTTTTTTGATTAATAGCACTCTCTTATTTAAGGAGGAAAAGGAGACACAACATAAAAAAGGAAATTGGTCTTGCATTTATGAAATCATGTGCCAGATTCTCAGCTGGTGCAAAATAGCAGTACTTTCCTTGCTTAGGGGATGTAATTCCAATCTATATCAACTGAGGATCTGATCTAAAGAGCTTTCCTCTTATAAATATAAAAACATTTTCAGACTCACGTCAATTTAGACATTAAGCGTACCAGATTGAAATTGCATTGAAGTCTCATATTTCAAAATAGTTTTCAACCTCTTCTTTCTATATTTTATCTGATATCCTCTTTTATGGTCAGAAATAGCAGAAGATGTAAACATTCAATGAAGTTTACTAGATTTGCTACACCTTCAAAGTCTACTTACAGACTTTGATGCGTGCTTTATTAAAGCAGAAAGTGCTTGTGTAGTAAGTACACTGATACAAAACTACAAAATCTCTAGAGAACATCTACCCATCTTCTCCACGAACCAGGTTCACATATGTGTGCATGAACCAACCAAGCTTGCCCATATGACAGGGACAGAAAGACACCTTAACTTCCATGTTCACATTCAGATTGGCATTTCACCTTCGTGTAGGTGGGTGCCAGGTTTTAGGGCAATGTCCCAGGTTTTTAACTCTTCGTCTGTAAGTGCTACTCTAAGAATTTTCTTGGAGAGTATTGTGGGAGCATTTGTCTGCTCCGGCTGGCCCTCTGCTAAAAACTGTTGCAGCTGACTGCTCAGAAGGATGACACTTTCTCCACTGAACACAAAACATAAAATTACAAATTGAGCACAGCTGAACACAGCTAAGTCAGTTAGGGAAGGAGCTCCAGGGGAATCTGTGTGCCTTCTGAAAATCCCACACCTTTAGATTTCATCCTCATGCAAAAAAGCAGAAACATCAGCCATGTACTTTTCACACAGGAAGAACGAACAATCTCTATCGATGGTTGTATCTAGGTAACAAAATCTATATTCATATTATAAAAACAATCTTCAACCACAATGTTCATGTTTTGTAATGTGGGCTATTTTATGTCACAACTCCCTTTTTTATTTTAATTGTGAATATTTTTATCGTGTTTTCTTTTTTACTAAATTTCAAGTTGAAACTACGGTTCTGGTCAGATGTATGAAAAATACAACTCACAGTTCCACAGACATTTTCCCTTCTTTCAGATCAAATCCTCTCAGCTGACAGCTCTCAAGCAATTCTCTCTTAGCCTAGCCCCATACTTATACTCCCTTGGAGTATACGTACGTATATATATGGGGCTCACGCTTTCTGTCAGCAGTATGTTTGCATCAATAGAGCCTCCTGTGTGCTCCAAAGTCTACCTAGAGAAGCTTACTAGCTTATCCTTTCTGATTCTTGGAAATGTCAAGGCAACTCTGTATCCTAAGACCAACATAATGCTCATAGAGCACAAACCTCTACTGAAGTGAGGCTGACCCTGTAGAAGAAATGTGTATGAAGTGTTAGGAAGCCCCATGATTACATTTGCACATGCAGAGTTTCTGTCTGCGGCTGCACTTCAACCACTGTGTTTCAGTAGTCACACATTTGCTAACACCTCAGAAAAGTTCATCTGTAATGCTGTCACTTGTAACCAGTCTAATTATCTCTGCTCATTCAACAATGAAAAACACAGTCTCCTATAAATGGCTTGGACACAGAATTTGAACATCTTAGGAGATAAAAAAAAACGCAGCAAGTTAAGATCTTACTCAAGAATCCTACAGAAATGAGTAAGTGGGGAGAATGTGGCCCCTTGGTGTAGCGTACAGGGACTAGAAACACATCTGATCCTGACTGTCAGAGCTACCAACATGACTACTAACATGCAGTTATGCAATGGGTATTTCTTTAGAACATATCAAGAAACTATATCAAGTAGACTTGATATAGACATGATGCTCTCAAGTAGCAAGGCAAGACAAACCCAATCTCTCTCTGACACCTTCTGCTCTAGGGTGAGTGCCGTAGCTGCCATGGATTAGGACATTGCAGCGAGATGTAACTGAATCAAAAATGCAATTAGGAGTATTTTGAAAGATGAACAAGTATGAATTCCACCAGCATATGGCATTTATTAGATGAAGAAATGGGTATGAACGGCAAAGCAGGCTTCCAAGAGCACACAGTTATTCTTTGTGATCTTTGGAATTTCACAGCCACTTTGGGGCTGAGAGTATCAAAACAATCTGACAGCAAAGCCTGGATACACCCAAGGAGACGTTCAAAGGGAAATACGATAGCATCAGCAGAGGAGCTCAGTCACACAAAAGGAGAGGTGTGGCTGAACCACAACTTTTCTGATTCACGTCAAGGTTTTCCCAAAGCTCAGAGCTGCGCTATCTGAAGAGGATGGTGCAGACCCAAACCCACCAGGAACACACAGTTATTTTCACAACCCGCTTCACTTGAATGGTAAAGAAAAAAGAAAAAAAACAAGAGGGAAGAGAAGACAAGGCGGGCTCACCAGAGTGCGTCCTGAGGTGTCCTGTGAGGGCGTCCCTCCGTCGGCAGGCATAGCTGCAGAAGGGACATTTGAACGGTTTCTCCCCAGAGTGCAACTTGATGTGCCTCAGCAGGTTCCCCTTCTGGGTAAAAGAAGCTCCACATTGGTTACAGTGGAAGGGGCGTTCACCTGGAAGAGAAATGCAAGGGAGAGAACTGTCAAGAAACATCAGAAGATGCATGGAGCCCATTATCCCTCTCTTTGTAACACCGCCACCTTACATAGGTATGGTCCCCACCACCACCATCACACGGCACTTGCTAGTGTCAGAGGCCGTTTCTCTTGCACAAGGGGCAAAGCCTCCAATAGTGATTTGGAGCTCTTTCCTTCTGTAGCATCAGCTTGAGGTGATTAATGCAGCCCGATTTTCATAAATTTCTCCATCTTGGAGGTGTTATCCTTCACGGAAGATAAACTCTGCTCAAAATTTAGATCCATAACCATGGTTTTGTGGTATTTATCTCCATGGTTTTCCACTTATTTTTAGTATAGGTCCAATCCATATGGGTATTTAGAACTGATCATAACAACTGGACTTGGACAGATGTTAAGGTCTTTGTTTGAAACCAAACTTTTTGCTTACATTATACTTTTATTGAAATCCCTTTTTGAAGGCTGCTTTGCATTGCTAGAGTGGTATGAAGAAAATCAATACAAGTGAGGATCAGGCCCACAAGCTTTGGGCAGTAGCAAACAATGAGAAAAATCTTATGCCATTAAACTGTGAAATAAGCAAATTTGTGCTCTAAGTAAAACTAATTGAAAAGACTTGTTTGATGAAAAAAAAAACCCACAACCAAACCAGAAACTCTACACCTTATCCTCTCCCTTCACCCCACGCATTCACACACATGCATACAAAGCTGATGTTGATGTTAATCCTTCATATTTGCCCTGGACAGTGGGGTCCATAACAACGCATACCAACAATTTTTTTACTATTATTATCATTTAGAGGAAAAACCCTGACAAACACACGCAGGTTTTGTGAAATATTACCAAAGCCATCCTCTGTGTCAACATTTGTTGAGGACACTCAGTCTGTTCCAGCATTCTTGGGCAGGCAGTCAGCTCTAATCATCTACTTATGTCCCACCGGGTACAGTGCAAATCAATAGGGCACAAGCATATACTCATGCTGGCCACTTGCCTAAGCGCTTTACTGCAGCTGGGCTCTAGATGCTGAAATGTTTCCACCAACTAGGGCCCCAGTTCAACAAGGTCTTGAACATCAGATTTCAGATGTAAGCGGTTTCATTCATTTTTTCAGCGTATCACCTATTACGGAGCCTTGGTCCATGCCTGGTGGGAATTTCTAAGGTTGAATTCAGTGGCCTGAAGCACAGTTCTTGTGAAAAACAAACATGTTCTCTGATCTGTCACATCTCTCCAAAGTCTTTTTCAATTGCTTTAAGATTATTACTCCTTTGCTGTACAAAATTAAAGCTATGTTCTAATCAAAGTAGTTCATGCTTCTAGTGTAAAATCCAACATATGACTGTCAATTCAAATGATAGGAGAGGGAGGAAGAGAGCTCTTACAGATGTCCACTAGCCATTCTTGATTCAGTGGTTTAAATCACTACCAGCATTACAGTCCTACCAGGAAGGCAGCAGAAGGCAGGTGTGCCATATATATGCCATACCTCTGCAACTTCACTTCACATGCATGAGCTGGAAATTATATCTGAAACCACTGCAGATGCACTGAAGAAGATACTAAGGTTCCTACAATCTTGCCAAGAACATTATGGAGTAATGATTAAAAAGAAAAAATCAGGGCATAAAGCTCATCTTCCAATACACTGAACATGAGCTCATTGGAATTGATAAAGAGCTTGTGGTTTCCCTTTTAAACTCCCACACTATACTTAAAGGATCTGATTAGCCATTATCTTCTTTTATATAATTTCAAAATGTCCATAACAGAGATATGTAAAGAGACTGCAGCAGAAAAACATATGGGTTTTTTTTTTCTTTTCTGTTTTGCTTTCGCTGTCTGAGAAAATAGGCAAAACACCTTCCTTTGACACATTTCTCAGTATTCAGGAATGATAGCTTCAGTTTCAGGATGACAACATTAAAGAAGGTAGCAAGTTTCTTACCAAGTATAAAGTCTTTCCTTTTACTCCTGCTGTATTTAAAACTATGCAGTTTTATCCACCGTATTTAAAACTACGTGTTTTATCCACTATTACACCTGCTTATCTTTTGATATTTTTTGGCCACATATAAGCAGGTATTATTCCTTGATAAACTGGCAGCTGAAGAGATGCTGAAAGCCTTTGGTCAGCAATTCAAATAATCCCTGCGCTAAAGTTCAGTGGTAAAGATGACATGAAAACACTCACCACAAAGTCACCAACAGTCTGCTCCAATCTTGCAACAGACAGAATTTGCTACAGTAGCACATCTTACCTTAAATAACCTTTCTATCTATTTAAAGCCAGCATGAATTCATTTTTCCTACTGGCTTAATTCCGGATAAATAATTGCTTTGACCTGTTTATTACACTTCTGTCCAATCATTTGATTTCTGCTCCTTGTTTAAGCTGCAGGCTTGTGGGATGACCGTTAATTTTAGTCACACCTTCTTGCTATTGATTAGCAGCTTTTACATTTAGCACAGCTGATCTGAGAGACCATTATCCAATAGAAGGGTGCACAAAAAAAGTGAAGACTGAATAACAAGAAAATTTTGCTGGTTTTCCAAGAACTCTGCTGTCTGATGCCCACTCCAGATACTACCAAACCAGCTGTCTTCATCACTTCAGTGCCTCGAGAAGACTGTTTTCCAATTATTTCTCCTGCTGCCTTTTTCTAGTAGGTTTGTAAGCAGTTCTTCAGTATCATTATTTCCTAATAAAAAAATAACAACCTCAACATTCTTATTCACTTCCCTTACACCTTCATAAAAGTTTTTATTCATAGGCTGAAATTAATCAGACTTCAAACTAAACATCCATTCACAGAAAGTCTCTACCTAAATACATTTCTTCTCTACATGGCAGTCCCTGACTGTGTTTAAAATATTTTCCTATCTTTGAGGGTGACAGCAGCACAGACATACCAGAAACTATAAACCTATGAGACAAATGGCATACATGACTAGAAAAGGTTACTGATAATAATAAGCATCGTGTGTATTTCACAGTTATAGCTATCTATGTATTTACTGTTTGACTGTATAAACTTATACTGACTTATTGTAATAAGAGCTCCTTATAAGAAGGACATGTACTGAAATGTGACTAAGCAAGCTTTTTGCTTTTCAACACTGGAAACTACGTGACTGAAAATATTTTTAGTCTACTTTAAGTATCAAACCTTTTCTCTATTTTAGAGCTAAACCAGGGCAGAAAAACCTCAAACCTTGGTGATTTTTTTAAAAAAAAAAAAAAGTTTCTGAGTGGGGAGAGGGGGAAGAACAGCTAACCAAACAAAAAAGATGTTTCTTTTCATCTCCAGATGTAAGATCTAAAGCCAGACAAAACCAAGAATGCCTAAAAAGCCTTGTTCTCCAGCGCAGGGAATTTAATTATCTAAAGTTACTTCAGGAATGGACAAGGCAAGGTAAGACAGAGCTGCAAAGTATTACCTTTTGTAAAGGCTTAGTAAGAGGGGCTTGTGCCAGGGAAGAGACTTGATAATTAAATTAAATTAATAAATAAATAAATCTATGGGGTTTTATCATTTTACAGTTAAATAAAGTATTAATTAAAAGGTATGATTTAAAATATTTACCTCTAAATTACAGTCAAATACTGCTGAAACTTCACAGTTTATTGTTTAACATGCATCCATTACAGCTATGTCTCCTCCAGGAAAAATAATAATGAAATATTACTGCTCTTTAGTTACATCAGTATCTAAAGTACACAAGTTAACTTGCTGTTGTGTAAACAAATACTGAGATGAAAGGTGAAGTGGACCAATGGAGTCAGGGTTATTAGCATGACATGTTCCTTTCAAAACTATCTTTAATATATGGCAGCTGGCTGGAAACTTCATAGCAGAAGCTATGAACACTGTCTAGCTGATAAGACCTGAAACCAGGCATATGAACTGATTAACTTCCTACTAATAGCTTTCATATTTTACCATGTATATGTCAAACGTTATTTTAAAAAGCAAACCAACTCCCTTTTCTGCTTAATTGGAAGCTTCCCTGCACAATAACTCTCCTTTACCACCTCAGCACGGAAGTGCTGCGCAGAAGTTTCAGTATGAGTTATCCTTCTTCGAATCTCATACCGGTGCAAAATACATCAGTGATATTTTCTGTATCAAAACAGAAATTTAACTGAGGACAAAGAACCTGTAGACCTCACAGCCAAGGAGATTTAGATTTTTCATAACCCTTGGCTGGTAAATTTTGTCCCTTTGAAATCAAATGGAGCAACTCACAAAATAATACATAATAATGTTCTCGTTAACAGTGAGGCCTGATTGTTTCTACAGCTCAGGTCCCTTCCTGGGAATGTTTTAAGTACTATTTTTTTTTTTTTTTTTAAAATGCTGATTTTAAAGTCTCTTCACAATAACAAGAAAAGCCAGAATAGAGTCCTCCTAAGTGTAAGAACCATGTGCAATGGGGCTACACTTAACATCTGATTGGTTAAATGTATATCTAAGATCTCAGCCTTTTGTTATACATAGGATAGTTTAAGTACTTCTCAAACAGGATTTTTTTTTTAACCTCTTAATGCAAAATTACTGTGCCTGTGCTGCCATCAGAAAGTGTTTGCTCATACTACTAATATTGATTTTCACCCTTCCATAGTAGGCTTTTTGTTAATATTCAGTTAAATTGAAACATTTCTCCTGATTCATCAGATGCTGCAACTGCTCTGATTCTGCTCTGTCCCAGGAGCACAAATAAAATATTAGCTGCACTACCAACACACTAACAGGCAGTGAGTTGCAACCTGCCTTTACCCAAGTGAAATACAGAGTAGCAGACTTGGCTCCATTTCTCTATTTGTCATTCTGGGGACTATCTAGTCTGCATAACTACTTATCGTTCTATCAGGTTCACTTAATGGGCTGCACATCACTTGAAATCAGTGATTTTACTAGGGTTTTTTGTTGGGAAAAACCTACTTCCACATAATGCAATTTGTTATAAAACAGCAGTGACGAACCTCTCATGAAAAATTCCTGGGAAATCCTGGGTGATTTCCAAGTGTCCTCTGTACACAAATTTATGACTATATTCTTAAGACAGAAAAATCCTTTAAGTGAACTGGTAAAAATATCAGAACAGTTTAGCTACTCAGTACTGCGAGTAAAACACATCCTTGTGCAGACAGAGATTTTAAAAACCTAAGTTCCCCTTCCTTGTGCTTAAGTAGAAAATGAGACTTTTGGAAAAATTAGAGTTAGGAACCTAAGTAGAAAATACCACTTTTAGAAATTTGGCTCTACAGTTTTTGATTCAGTGCCAAATCGATTCCTATTGCAAGGGGTAGGAGCCTGCACTAGGTTACAAATGACAAATTAAACCAAATAAAACCTTTCTACTAGAAGAATAAGACAGGCAATCCAACAGAGTTAATTGTAATGTGTTAATATGGCCATTTGTTCCTGGTTAGCTGCATTAGGCATAAAAGTCTTTTATACTGAACAGCACGACTGGGTTTTTCCTCATTTATTGTGTCCCAAAAACTTGAACTCTGTATGAAGACAAAAAAATGAAATAGCATTCAGAGTTCCAGTGTTGCTTATGCTCAATTATAACGCTATGGATGCTAAAGCAGAACTTGAAGATTTCCCTCATGTTTGACTGAACTACCATAACACCTCATTTTACTGACTTTATGGTACTAAAACGCATGTGGAGTGCAAGCAAAGATCTGAGACCCTCCTTTGGTTAGCACCCCCAAAAAGCCTAAAAATAACGTATCAGCAGCCCAAAGTG
This sequence comes from Morus bassanus, assembly GCA_031468815.1. Classification (NCBI taxonomy): domain Eukaryota; kingdom Metazoa; phylum Chordata; class Aves; order Suliformes; family Sulidae; genus Morus; species Morus bassanus. The sequence continues at coordinate 39,889,024 of CM062574.1, forward strand.
AGAATGGGGCAAGACTGCTATCCCTGCTGCCTTCTGTGTCGTGCCCTTGTACCCATGGACCTTCTTTGCTCTGCCACTGTCCTGCTGCATCCACACAGAGAAAGCATTTAAGCTCTGGGTGTTCTTAAAACAATGAGGATTATCCCAATGCTCCCTTAGAAATAAAAAGTGTTTCAGAATCCAGGACCACATAAAGGACTGGATGTCACAGTGAAGGAAAATCACAGTTCACAGCACAAGGAAGAACAGCATGTGGACCTTGCAGATCACAGAGGCAGCAGCACAGCTATACCAGCAAATGGTTTCTGCTTTGCCAAAAATGAGGAGTGAGGAAGTTTTAATTCAGGCCCACTAGCAGAAAGCCTTATCTTCTTCCTCTCCCCTTCCTGCAACATCCCCAAGCACAAGCCCCTGGAGTATCCAGTGGCAATATTACATAACTAGTCATCTCCTGCAGTAACAAAAAACTCTGATAAAAGTGCTGCAACTCAGGGCATGTGCTATGGAATATGAAATCTGGACTAGAAGACGACAGTATGAGAAAGGAGGAAAATAAATCAAACCTGACACATGCTATTTTTCTGATATGAGGATGTGTCATGTGAGGGAGAGGGTGGGGGGTTACCCCGCTCACCGAAGCGGGGAGTACATCCCGCTCAGTTCCCACTGTGAGCGTTTTATTTATTTTCTGTCAGTGATGACAAATAAATAGAAAGGCCTTCTCCTGAAGGCTATGCAGATTACAAAAACACTTCACCTGCATTATCAGTGTTTCAGACAAATGTTGTGTTCCGTGGTATCAGACGAGTGATGCCAAGGGCTCTTTGATGGAGGTGCTGTGGATCAAAGCAATGCTTGCACCACGTGCATGAGGCAGCGCTTGCGTGGATCTGAAGGATGAATGGGAAATCCCTGGCTTGGTCTATCAGGGGAAGGGGTGACTGCAGGCACCAGAGGAAATGGATGCTCCAGTAAAGGAGGATAAGGGATGGGACATTGAGCTCATCTACTCTGGCCTCATCCATGGCACAGATAATTTTCCCTATCTCTATATCCATTTGACTGAACTACCATAACGCGGCAGGGGAAGACGACTGCTCCTCAGAAACAAATGAATAATGGCTGGAGAAAACTGTGCCCCTTTATGCACGTAACGCAGCCAAAGCCATATGGCACAGCTTCCTGCAAAGCCTGGGTCCCTGGTGTAAGGAAAGCCACACTCTCATCCCAGCATACATGCAAATTACAGCCTCTACTAGGGACCACAGCATTTTGTGTGATTTACATAGAATGCTGACAGGTTTTTTGGGAAGGGAAAAGGACTTTAATTTTTGCCAATGCAAACAATTGGCCAGCCCATGCTTTGGTTGTGTACAGATAAAGAGGAGAGTAAGCGGGATTCAGCTCCCAAAACATACTTAAATTGGCTTTGAGAGGTAAGGATTTACATGCCAATTGCATTAGCTGATAAAGAATATCATCCACTTCCACTCATTAGGGACAACCTCCCTTCCCTCCACCATTCTCCCTTGGGCTGCAAAACCAGACTACCCACAGGTCAGGGCTCATTCCAGAGCTGGGGCCAGCCCATCACACCCGGCTGCCAAGGAAGTGGCAATATATTTTAAAATACTGCACTTTAAAAGACAGATACCAGTATGTTAAAAATACTCCTTAAAATCAAGGATGTGGAAATCCAAGCAAATTTCTCCTTCTGTTGTGGACAGTGAAGTAGCAGCATGTATTAAAAAACAAACAAACAAAGTGGGGGGGGGGGAAAATCCCCCGCAAAATTTGCCAACTGGTTTACTGAGAGTAGAGCACTGAGCTGCACATTAGAAGGAATGCCATTTCTATACGCTTGAAATCATCTGTATAGAGCAATACATCACAGCTCCTCTGCTCAGATGGGAAAAAAGTCAGAGCTCTATGAGGAACCAGCAGTAGCCCGAAGGAAAAAGCTACCAGTTATGCAATTCCTACCCGTGCACCCACATACGGCCGTCTTGCCTGCACACAGATGAGATTTTGTTCTGTTTGGTTTGAATTTGCATGTTGTATTTAACATGAAAAAGGCAGCTTGTCTGTATTTAAAAGATGCGCTAGCTATTCAGTATCTCAAAAAATGCAGACCATTTAATTAAGTACCTAAATCTAAATTTAGCAGGTCTAATTTAGCTGCTCAAGTTCACATACGTGGACTCCAACGCACCTACAATACATATGCTCAGATACGTGCAAGTGCAAATGAAAACTTTTAGGGGGGTTGAAAGCTGGGGACTCAGCCTGTTACATTCTCTATTCTCTCTCCCTTTCCTAGTAATAGCATGTCAAATTGTTAATCAAGATTTTGGTCCTCCAGCTAATGCTTTTCCCCTGTCACAATTGCTGTCTAAAATCATGACTGCATCATAAATGATACTGCAATGCTTTGCATTATACATTTATGTTAAGTTATTATCCATACAACTTATATACAGGGCATTAACTATGTAATATATATTTATTATTCCTCTGTACAGAAATTCTATTGATTTCTTTTCCATCAAGAGCACACTACTTGACTGCAAACTACCAGGTTTACAAAGGGATTATACAAAGTCTTTCTTACTCTAACCTTAAAAATCCACTTTTCTTTTTATATCCTAGCAGATATCTCACAGTCAGTGCGAGTCTCTCACCCCATTAAATAATACCACAGAAAGATAAAAAACAAAATATCTTTCATTTTGTCCAAAAAATATGAAGAACAAACACTCACTGAGGCTCTGACACAGAAACCTGTGCTTAACATTAATGAGATTTGAGTATGTATCTTAAGTTAAGCATATATTGTAGCACTTCAGGTGACTTACATGTGCTTAAATCTCATGAAAGTTAAGCACAAGCTGAAGTGCTTTTTTGAATCAAAAGCTCTGCCAGGTAGACCTCTGCAAGACCGGAGAGCATTGTCTTCTGGCACCTTCTGTACTTTTATCCTGTTGGAGGTAACTGTCACTCCCACCTGAGGAGCAGCAGAGGCCAGTGAGTACCAGCCTCTTGAGCACCCTAGTTTGTCATATTAGCCAAAAACTCCCCTGAAATTCCCTGTTTTGAACTTGAGGCCTCATCTTTCAGGCCCCAAAGACCCGCTCAATCAGCATATCACAAAGGTTTTGTCTGCCTCTTGAATTCTCAAATCCATAAGCCTGCTTTGTTTTGGTCTCCAAACAGTAGTAGTACTAACAGTAATAAAAACAAATGATAGGAGAGTGCAAGCATTGAAAGGTGCCACAAAAATGGTATCTGGATGGTGAGGGTGAGCCAAGGACTAGCCCACAAGAGCAGTTCAGGCGAGGTTTCCCTGACGGAACTCTCACACAATGAGCAGCAAGCCCACCGTGGCATCAGGATGGCTAGCTAGTGTATGTCCCCTGTGGGGTTTGCTAATCCCAGGTTTGCTGGGCCAGGCCACCGGCATCACGCCCAGCCACTTCAAAGGAGGTGTAGAGATCCCCAGAAAGCTGCTGGCATTGTCCACCTGTGAGCACCTCCAAGGGAAGGCCATCTAAGACGCACCTTAAAGGCTCAAAAGCCTTGCACATGCGCGCACACACGAACACACACATCCCCATGCCAGAAGATGACTCTCACAACCTTACTCCTAGTCAAGAACAGTAAAAAAGGCGATTTCCAGATTTCTGTGCTGTTTTTAAGAATCAAAGGTTGGAAATCAATGTCAAGGAGGCACCGTGTTTGCCAGAAACACAGCATCACCAGAACCTGGGGAGCAGGAGGAGAACCAGAACAACAAAGCCCGTCTTTCCCCTCCCCAGCCTCCTGCTACCCCATGAATGAAAAGGGAAGAGAGAAGAGTTGTCAGGTAATATCAACATCAGACGCCACAGGCAGTCATCAGATTTTCTTTCAGCTGCTTACCAGTGTGGCTCCTTTTATGTACCATTAGCACATTGGGCCCAATGCAAACCATGCCACAGACGTCACATTTCAGTTTACCATTCGGAAGCCGGATTCCTCCCTCGCTCGATAGCTCCTGGATCTTTCTGTTATCCGCCATCTCGTTACTCTCAGTGAGGGGCTCTTCCAGGCTGCTTCCTTCATCATGAGCCCTGATCTCATCTTCCTGACTCAGGGGCTTCCTGTCACATTCCTCATCACTTTGCATTTCTAGCTTTACTGAATTTGCTGAAATAAGAAAAAAATAAAAAAAATTAAAAACATATATTTTCTAAGTTCTCGATCGCTAAAGTCATGATAAATTTATACTATTATCAATATTAAAGCATGGCCTTGAAGCTCAAACCAACATGAGGGCCTCACAGTGGTGATGGCACCACAAGTTACAACTGCATCTTTCTTCAAGGCTTTGTGGGTTTTGTTTTTTTTTTTTAATTCCTAATTTCTATCCCTATTTTACAGCTTAGAAACTAAGGCGCGGTGTGATCTAGAGGCCTACCAAAAGTTGCAGAGATGCAGCAGGCTAAAGGACCGAGCTCCTGCTTCTCAGTCTGAAACACAAGAGCCCCCTTCCTTTCAAGGAGCCCAAGGACATAGCCAGAGCTGCTTCCTCCAGGTCTCTCCTGCCTAGTTCACGAAGATGCAGGGTTTCCAAAGACAGGACATTGCATCACCACAGCTCCTGGAAACAAGCATCCTTTGCAGGCAGGATCGTTCAAAACGCAGGGACCTAGTGAAGCCAGGCTTGTGAGCTGTGTCGCTAATCTCCGAATCACCGTGCCTGCGTTGGCAGGTTTCTTGACAGAGAGGAGACCAATCTCTGGATGAGCCTCCAGTACTTTTTTGCTACCTTCTCTGATTCACATAAATGGGACACTGCCAAGGCAAACAGGTCCAAAGCGAGACCTACTCTGCTGGCTTATTTTCATTTGCAAGTGAAATAAGGGCAGCTGAAGATCTTTCATATCTGCTTGGTTAGACTGATGGGTTCACCACTGATTTCTGTGAACCTCAGGTCACAGGACAAACTTCCTCTAACTAGCAAGAGCTTGTGGGATCAGCAAATCTTTAAAGAAAATGAATGCATCAGGCTTTTTCATGTAGGGGTGTTGGTGCAGGGGTGTTTTAATCACCAGACATCCCCATTTCAATGCCTCAATGGTTGGCCGAAACTGCTGAAAGGCCTGTCCCAGAGTCACACTCTCCATCCACACTGTCAGCCAGAAGGCAACCCCACGTGTCTGCTTCCCTAAGCCTTGATCCTGCTGAGGGGTTTAAAAAGGAGGTGATTCAGCCTTCATATCTAAGCAGTCTTTGACCTCTGTACTAAGGCCATTAGCACAAGTGCCGGTGACAGCAGTGGACCCGGAGTGCGACTGCATGCCCAGCACCTGGCCAGTGTCTCCAAACCCCAGCCAGGCATGCTCCAGAGCAGCCACCCAAGGTGACCCTGTCTGGGAACCCCACAAGAGAGTAAAGAATATATGTGTTTGTGAAACTGTGAGGCACCACAGTTTCAAACAGCAGGCCTGAAAATGTCAGAACAACAAACCCTACTACTTAGACTTCCTCATTCATCCTCCTTTCCTCCTTCTCTAGAATTTACAGCTAAAGAAAACACAAGGTTCAGAGACTGATGTTGATGTTGCAACTCTAAATCATTGCTGTTACTCCTAGGTAAAGCATAATGAACGGGGCAAAGGCACCAGAGACCAAACAACAGTAAGATGTTGCTTTTTAATCATAAAATTGTTGAAACGCATTTTCCACTATTCATCAAGGCACTAATGGGAGCTAAGGAATGAAAGTACTATGACAGCAAAGCCAATCCGGAGCAAGGACACAGCCAGATCAGATCACAGGAGACTAGTATCAGCACAGGCACTGTCATCAAAATGGTCTGTAACTACAAAATATTTGAGTACTTCATTTATAGACGGGAATTGGTATTTTTGTTGCCACAGAGATGCATTTATTGTTTAAGAAAAAGAAACAATAGCGCAGACTGAGAGCTTGACCGTGACCTGGCCCCAGCTGGTTGCCCAGGGCCAGTGCGTGGCTGTTCCGGCCTGGGCACAGGATGGCCGTCCCCACCTACGCCCAGTGTGGTGGAAGAGCAGAGTGCCTCAGGGGTGGCTCTCTGCTCTGCAATGCTAACCCTGCTACCAAGAGCATACACAGGGAAATATGTGGATGAAAGTAACCTCTTGCTGGCTGTGAAAAAGATGCCGTAAACTTTATGTAGTTGCAAATCATCCCCCAAGGACAAGATATTTTTTCTCAATAGGTTCTTTGGTGAGGCCACCACCACCTCAACAAGGGAAGGAAGAAAGGCAGAAACAGGTCCACAGGAGGCTGTTTGCATGGCAAGCGCGAGGGGTCCTGCCCTACAAGAGCAGCAAGAGAAGCAATGGGAACCCATCCAACGTTTGTGCGGAGCCCAAGGTATGGTGGATGGCACAGCCATCACCAACCTCATGACCAGGAGGATGCACCCTCAGTGGAGGGACTGAGCAGAAGGGAGGAAGAGTGGGAGCTCTGCCAGCTCCATGGGCTGGCAGGGAGAAAGCCGAGGTCCTAGTCCCACCTCCAAGTGGAAAGCACGTGTTGGTGATTTATGGACAGCCCACTTTCAGAGCTAAGGAATGGCAGTTCCCTCTAATAATAGCAGCCTTTTGGGGTATTCAGCAAGTCTGAGAATGAAGCCTGAATAAATGGTTTGCTGTCTTCAGGAGCAGGATTTAATACACTTGGCCACACAAGTAGCTAGGGTAGAGCCAGAAATAGTGCCCTGCACTGCTCACCTAAAACCCTGGGTTTCTGCCACAAGCCTGCACACTCTCCACGCACAGTAATGCACAAAATAACCAAAAAACCTCACACCAATTGTGTATATTTATAAGTACTCATGAGAGAGAGAAAGTCTTGTATCTTACATGCCTTCTTACGTACATAAATTTTTGTTTCTATTTCTCTGACATGGAATAATAAACACTTGACTGTAATAAGTGCCGAGCACCATGAGTTCCCATTCACGCCTGTGGACCTCTGCCTGCTCAGCATGTATGAAAGCAAGGCTGCAAGAGCTTACAAACTGGAAGATCACTTACTTTATCTTGCCCTAGTGTTTCTTTCTGCTGAACGATGGCTTTCATCCAACAGGGTAAATAGCACAACAAAACGGAGCGAGCCATTTGCTGAAATGCAGCCTCCCCAAACACATGGTGCTCCACAACTCCTGCAAACGTAGCTCCCAAAGCCCAAGTAATTAATCATGCATCTTTCATAACATCCCAGCTATTCTGCAAAGTTGTGCAGGCTGTTTACTCTTCTTACTTCCATCACCTTCACACACAGAGCACCATCGTTGCCATTTTCGGAAACCCTCCGCTAGCTGTTGTTGCTGCAGGAAGGTTTCCTTCAGCTGGGACTAGGCACAGGTCTCCAAGGAGGGTTGCACTGGTGCAGCAGGGATCTCCTCAGCTCATTGCGAGTGCTTTGCTAATCAGGTCATCTCCACTGCCTTACATCGTACTGGTGTATATGTTAGGCTTGTGTGGTAGCCTGCATACAAAGAGGTGCTTAAATTGCGTATAGTTTGTTTTCTCTGTTCTCAGCCAGCCTTTGAAGCTACAATCGTTTTGTGGCACTGTCTTTGTTTTCACCTACAGCCACAAACTCAGACAGCATAATGAACTCTTCTGCAAAGAAAAACAAAATATTCAAGGGATGTTTATGGCTATCCGGCATTGTACACAAGTCTCCACATCAAATTTCACCCTGGGTTCTCTTGCCTTTCTTGTTCACGTGCTTGCTAAAAGTGGCAGGCTTTCTTATTCCTTGGCAAAGCAAAGGATAAATAAGTAAATGGAATTTTTTTTTTAAGTTTTTGGCACTATTCCTAAAAATCACAGCAAAAGAGATAGCAGTGATAAACTGTAATCCAGCTTGCTGCAAAAGCATGAAGTCAAAACATTTCCCTCCAGTTAACACAAGTTCCTTCCACTTTTTCCCAGTCCAGCACAACACCTCATGCCCCCCCCCAAAAAAAAGAAAACAAACAACCAAAAACTCCCAAAACAAACCACCAAGAGACAAGTAGCCACAAAAGCTTCTACCCATGAACACGAAGCTAATGGCCCATATTCACCAGGCCACACAACAAAGTTTCTTTTTTCTTCTTTTTTCCAGAGCACCAACCAGCTGATCCTGAATCACACTTTATCCTGAGTGGCCAAATTGAATACAATTATTGTTAATGTCTCATAAGTGCTAATTAAACTGCAATTCCCTGTTAAACAGCATTTGGACAAGTTTTCGGTACCAAAATATTTCCTTCACCCGCAAATTAGTGTAGCTATAAGCCAGAAGTTGGAAGATCCACCTAAGAAAAATATTCCTAGTATTTCATCCTCTGTCATGGAAATTTGTTTCCCTCAAAAGTGAGATCTGGGTCAAAAAAAACCCCAAAATCCTGCTGCCTTGCAGAGAGATTTGATCCCCAGGTGGGGTGTAAATTAAAGCACTCGTCATCTTTTTCTTAAGCAAGCAAGCTACAGTGTAATTCCCACTACAGAACAAAATTCCTTCTGTCCAACACACCAGGGAGCAAGCAGCAGGACTGTGCCCCTCTGTCTCCTCCACTGTCTGCTGTCCTAGGTCGTTGCTTATTTTATCTGTGGCCTTGGAAAACCAGGCTGGCCACTGTCACCAAGGGTTTGTGGTCTCCAGCTAGAGGTTAGCCTTTCCTGGCAGCAGCCATGCACCACCAGCCTCTTCCTGCTGCCCCCAGAGCAGCAGAAAAAGCAAGCCTGTCCCCTCAAGCCCTCCCGCGCCTCTTCCCCCATCTCTCTTCTCTCGCCAGCAGGAAACAAAGCTTTGGCCCAGCTTCAGATAGTTATCCTTGAAGAGGCAAAATTCAAATCTGCTGCCCCCGAAGAGCCTTGGGGCGGCTCTGTGGGCGAATGCAGCAAAGGACATTTGCAGCTAATGTGGACACAACGTGCTCTCTAACTAAACTCAACTGATAGAGGGGGGCAGATGGCGCATTAGCTCTCCCAGGGTCTGCTGTAGATTCCCTGTCCAGAACACAATATAATGCAATATTGAAAGCCAAGATAATGTGTCTGTCTTTACCCCAGAATGCAAAGAAATTAAGAAATCGTTACTTCCCTCTGGAAAATGAGGCCGAGCTCCAACTACTGCAGCACCGTGACAGGCAGCTACAGCACAACTTTCTGCATATCGTCTTGTCAACGGTCAGTGACACCGTCTATTTTAATCATGAACTTCTCCCAGGCAGTGGATTAATGACATTGCTAATTGGCAACTAAAGACAAACAGAAAATGACCCAGCTTCTCGCATTGTTTTGAACCTGGGTCCCTAGTTCCTACACATTGCAAGACTCAGATGTGGAGTGTTTCTATATTACTAAATGCCCTGTTTCTACGCTATTGAAATCGCTCAGTAATGGTGAGTGGAATACATTTAATTTTAAGAGCCAGGGTGGCAAACTGACAAACATTTTGTAAAATGAAAATAAAGGACGGGGGGTGGGGTGGGGAGGCAGGAGGGAGAACTCATCCATCTTGACAGATTTTGAAAATTCAAGGTAAGGAATGCCAAAAGCTGGAAACAATAAGCCCTGACTCTTGTTCAATCTAAGAGCACTCTGGTAGCAAAAAGGGTCCTTGAAGAAGGTGTTAACACCACTCCAGGAGTGTAGTGAGACTTTAATGCATGTTTAAACATACTTTCCTCCTGGAATAGTATAAAGGGGTCTCAGTGAAAAGAAAACTTCATCTTTGAGTTTCTTGTTGCTGGTAGAATTTGGCTCTTAAAATGGACTTGAAAAGCTTCATTAATTGACTTATTTGTGAGCTATTAAATGTCCATGCTCCCTTGTTTACACAAATCTTCCCTTTGTAAAACAGCACACATACAAAGGGTGTGAATGCCAGCCAAGCAGTGGCAGAACCAAGGGAGGAATCCGCTCTGTTGTCTCCTCGTAGCCACACAGCACTTGGCAAACAGGTTGACATTAAAAAGCAAATTAACTAGAAATTATATTTAGTTCCTGAGAAACAAACAGGCCTCCCCTTCTCCTCGTGCTGCGCTGGTGCAAAGCAGGTATTGCTCCGAAGCTGTGTAGGTGTGACGCTGAGGAATAAGGAGAGTCATGTTGCTCGAGGCACTGGCAGCACATCTGCTGCTTCAGGGTGGATAACCATGATCTCCAGGAGAAAGAAAGATGTCTCTTAACTGACACCTGTAGGCAACGCTGCCCTAACAACACTGCGATGGAAAATGTTTCAGTTTGGGGTTAGAAAGGTGTGTTTCAAGGGAGCCAGTTCTGCTTTCACAGTAGATTGAGGCTAGAGAGAAGTGAAGCTGTATCTGGATGGAACAAATGAGGATGAACGTCACCTGCAAAGAATGGGGAATTACCCAACTCCTTTCTCAAGTCAAGCAACAAAAGCCCAAGCAGCACCTCTTAACGTTACACACGGACATCCCCGATGCTGGGTGTCAAATTTGTTTATTGCAAGCTGCCAAAGACTTAGCTTTTGGCCACTGAGCCAGTGTGAATCTTCGATGGTGACACCATGTTGTCATGGTGACCTCAGCAGGGTTATGTCCATTTGTAACAGTTAAACCATATATTTCATAACCAATATAAAGAAGGAGGAGAGAAAGGAAAGATTTAGAAGCTTTGTGCCGAGTCCTTTTTCTGCGTGCTACAAATGGGATTCTTCAAACCCACATCGAGGTGGTTAATATACCAGAAATTCAGTGAGAAAAGATCAGCTTATTTAGGCATCCTCAGAAATTTTTAGTTTTCACATTGAAGAATCTCAGTTTAAGCCTGCTACCTCTGAAGTCAATTTAAACTCTCACTAAATGCAACAGAATACTTATTACATATCTTCCGGAGGTGGTGTGTGCAGTAAGTGTAGACTAACAGGTCTGTTACACCCAAGTTTAGTTTAAATTAGGATGTGGTTTCATAGCTAAGCCAAGCTTCAGTCAGGTTTTAGCTGACACAAACCATGGTTGCCATCCTCTCATTGCCCACCTCTTCCACCCTTTATACTGGCACCAGTGCTCATGGAACTGGGTGGTAAACCAATCTGGTTGAAAACTAACCTTCCTGAGAAAAATCAACCATTTTCAGCTGGATCAGGTGCCTGACCAGGTGTACTGCGCCATCACAAGAACCATCTTTGACTTACGTGGAGCAGTGCCCTGGATGTCACTACATGCTTTCAGTAGCAATGTTTTTAAAGTACTAGGCAGCTTCTCCCAGCCCAGCTGTCCACAGCCAGACACAAGGACAATGCAGCAGTGAAACCTGTGGAACAACTTTTATGCTCAAATGGCTATACAAGTTTATACAAATATTAAACCGAAAAGACCACAGTTCGAGTTGGAAGGGCTGCAATTCAAGCACGCAGCATCCCAGCAAGTGCAGCGTTAAGACCTGAAATTTCTTTTCTATCACAGGACCAAATTCTGGTTTCAATGATTTTTGACTCACATTCAATAAGAACCCTGCTGAAATCCAAAGGCTGAGATGCTGAATAAGGAGTATCTTGGTATAAGTAAGGATGGCAGTATCTATACCAGAATTTGCCCCGGATGCCCAGCCTTTAGGCATGACTGTTTGCTCACCACAGGTCACCCATACTGCATACCTCCATCTGGCAAGAGCAAGAACTCCTAATTGAATATACGATTGCTCAGTGTTGCAAGATTCTTGTCCAGAAGGACCTCGGGCCAAATTTCACCCACAAATGCATCTATGCAACTTGCACTTACACAAGTGAGAGTCATATATTCATATCCCAGGGTAGGAAAAGCACTCCCCCTCCCCCTCCTTTACTGCCTATGCTTACAAAGTAATTATGGTGCAACAAGTATTGTGCTTAACATAATACAAGGTTTCTGCTGATTCCCTATAGGTGCAAGGAAGGGCTTCCTCATCCCCATGCCCCCCATCCATTTGCAATGTCAGAACCTGGCCCCTGCAAAAGGCGAGTGGAACCCAGAAGTACTCATCTCCTAGCTGCTGTCCCCTCTCCTGATGCTCAAGCTAAGCCAGTTATTAGGCTTGGACTCATGGATTTTTCCTTAAGGTCAAATCAGGAGCAGTTGTTGGATACCTGTTTATTTGTTCTGCTGCTTTTCAGGTTGTTTTGATGGGGTGAGAGGGAGCAGGGTTTTTCTTTCTCCTTTCCTTTTTCTGTTGCATGAAACACGCCTTTCTGGGCAAATGTCATCTAGCAAACTTTCTGCCTTTATGTAACACCTCGTCAGCTCTTGTGTTCCCCTGCTCTCTCCTGCCCCATACTGTAATCACTGACTTTCTGCCTCTGTCTTAATGACTTCACGCTTGTTGCAGATGGACAGGTGATGTTGGAGGGGGGGGGCGGGGGGGGGCTGTAGTGCATAGCAGGTGTTCTCCAAGGCCCCTTTTCATTGTAAACTTTTATTTCACAGTTACCACGAACTGCAGGAGGCAGGGTTCAGTGACGTGGGTGGTCTTTCGCAGCCCTTTTTCCTCCCGACCTAAAGCAACTCTCTCACTGCCTGCAACATGTATATTATACACTGTCAGTCTCCTCTCCTACCACAGCTCTTTTTTACTTCAGTAGAGTTATTTCTGATGCACACTGGAAAGCAGAAAGAGGAAGAAAAATAAAATCAGGCTCAGTCCTGTAGTGAAACAGTCTGTGTCTAAAAACATTAAGACCATGAACACCTTTTTATTTTTAAGACTGATTCAAATTCTAATAAGGGAGCAGAAGAAACATATACTCATTGAGCAATGACACAACATTCACCTCTAAGCGGATTTTCTAAGAGGCTGCTGAGAGCTCTATATGGTACCCAAAACTAGAAGTTTGTAATGGAAAATGCTGACAAACTACAGCTATATATGGATCATCTCTTATAAACAAAAATAAAGTGATTTATAACATCCATTTAAAGTGACCAAGACCTCATTGCTCACTTTGTCATCTCTGCTTCTTAAAAAGTGCATGACTTCCTAAAATGCTTTCCAATGTACGCAAACAGTAGTAATTATAATAGTAATGATTATTTCATTTACAAGGAACTTTCCATTAGGGATCTGCACTATATTTGAAAATACACCTGAAAAAGTTTGAAGCCAATGGAATGACTTCCCTGGGTCTGGACCAGGTACTTTGCTTCATTTTCTGGCATTTTTACCACTAGAGACATTATTTTAAATAAGTGAAAGGCTTTAATTACAAAGTTACACCTTTGGATCATTCACAGCTTTCAGGAAAAGATGTATTTATTTTTAATTATATAAACTCTAAACCATCTTAAAGCAATCCTACCTAGCCATGTCCTCCTCCTCTAAAGGAGGCACCTCCCCTGACTCATCAACCCATGGAAAATTATAGGATAAGCACCTGTCACAAAAATATTTTCTTTGTCACTACATTGTAAAAAGGACATTAACAACAAAACCTGTTCCATTTATTTATTTGAGTCAAAGCTTTGTCTGTACCCTTGGAGGCAGGTGGCTAATGCAAAGCAATGGGCAGATCCCCAGGCACAGGACCATTTGCAGCCCTGGATCGCTGCAAACGTCTGGGCACAGGACTTGTCACCAGGTACTTCACAGTCATTGCTGTGATTAAAGAAAAAAGGGAAAGCAGTTTTGCCTAACCACAGTATGACTGCATGAAGTTGAAGGAAAACTCTTAAAAGCCAGCGTCTCTGTAAATGCCGAGTTCTGTCAGCACGGTGCTGCTTTGAGACATGTATTTTCACTTAAAACAGCTGAAATAGTGTATTTCCCTTACATTTTTTTCTTTACTGATTTCAGATGGCCAATAAGGACCGGGATCTGGGATTTCGAGAGACCCGCTCACAGTTCAGAGACCCCAGCAGTATTGAATTCAGCACATTAAGGCAGGACCTAGAGCACAAAAATTCACCTACATCTAAAGATGCACGTGAATGGGCTACTCCAAGAACCAGACACTGACAGTATGTTACAAGGATGGCAGAATCTGGTTTAGTCCCTTAACTTTTCCAAATTTAAAAGGACAGAACAGTTTATAATCATTTTCCACTTTCAGAAGTCACTTCAAGAATCTAAATCTGTTTAAACCCAAAACTTAATATACTAAAAATGGGGAGAGGGTATCTCTGTTGCCTCCTTCCCACAGCTTAAAACACACCAGCTATTAAAGCAGCAAGATATTTAAATGACTATTCATTCTGATTTTTTTTAAAGCAGTGCTAGGCTTTCACCTGTATCATTATTATGTAGGCAGTGACAGATGGCAATGGAAAAATATAAAATAACTCTTAGAGTATTAACTTTTTTTCAGTACCGTATGTGTCAGATTCTTTAGCATAAATAAATGGCATTACACAGTCTCATTAAATCTATACATCTGTGTAGTAACTTGCAATTTATGGATATTTTCTGACACAATGTTCAAACCAACAGGTTTAGCTCACATGTTTCTTTTCTCACCATGCCATCTCCAAGTCACCAGAAAAGCAAACAAAAGCAAAACCCTACAGTAAATACTCCTGAAGAATTCTGTGAGAAGATTTGCTATTCATCATTTACACATATTTAAGGGAATGAGAAGGAAACAGGGTAGTGGGATCATGGAAGAAAGGGGCTGGAGGGACTTGGCAAGTAAAACAGATAATTAGGTACCTAAAAATTTACATATCTAACAAGTAGGGAATGTTTCCTCAAGTTAGATTAAAACAATAAGAATGGGGACACACGCACACATTTTCTCATATCAACCACTTGAACACCAAAAGCACCCACCATATTTTCACCACAGTACCCAAGAGCGCTGAGCAGATACCCCCATCGACTGCTAAAACTAGAAAGCACTAGGGATTACAGGACTGAACCCCAAACTGAAACATTTCAGACTGCTGAGGAGGACATATGATGCACCACCACTGAACAAGCTGAAAGATGCTGCAAGTGGCTTTGAGCACCACTTGATATTATTCCAGAAGAGTCAAGAATCATGGAGGCATAACAGATTCATAGGCTGAAGCATCTGATACTTCCTCAGGAGACACATGCAGCCCTCTCCCAAACATGTCCCATAAACTCAGCTGCTCTGTGGAAACAGCACGTTCAGCCACCAGGTACAGCCATGCACACAGCCTCTCTGATGGACGGCAGAACTATTTAATTTGTTTGCCTTTGGTTAGCTGTAAAGCTTTGTTTTATTAAGGGGCTGAGGCTGGGCAGCATCAAGGAAGGTCCTTGTTTGCTTCTGCAGCCTGGGTTACGTGGGCAGAGCAGGGATACTGCTGCTCCTGGGGCACAGGGCCCTGAAAAAGGTGGGATGGGAGGAGAGGGCTGGTTTGTACACTTATACATACAAATCTACTTGTGGGAGTGCTCCCAGGCCCACCTTCATTCATCCTGCGGGGACCTCGTAGCTGCTACAGTCTGTCCCAGTTACAGAGTCTCTTTCTGAGCAACAAGTCGTCTTTGGGAGCTCTCCCTTTAACACAACAGCCTGCTGCTTCAGGCTGGTGGAATGGGATGCAGCACCACTCGCTGTTACTAAACATTCATTAAAGACGTCAACAAAAGATAAAAATCCGTAAGCGTAGCTGCAGGGATGGTCGAAGAACAAGTGCCTGCCACAGAGAGGTACAGCAGCCCTGCACCTTCATTCCCTATTGCTGTGTTTTAAAAAGCACCTCCTTCTTGAAATCCTGTGATAGTACCTTTGGAGATGTTCTCCAAAGATCTCCAACGGATCTGAAGAGCTGTTAATACCTCCAAAATATCACAGAGTATCAAGAAACACTCCTGCCTGAACATCAAGTCACATCTTACAGACAAACTCAAACCTCATGTACACGACACATTCCCATTGGAATGCTTAAATCTGGCATTTGGCAGCGACTTCTGCACATCAACCTTTTGTCTCCTTGGGTAAAGGATCTGTTGGGAGCTATTTACGTACTGGCTCTTTTCCTCTAGGAGGAGCTGGTATCTCTGCCTAAAATTAAGATTGCTTGACACTTCCTACGATGAGGCCCTGTTTTTCACTTGCTTATCACTTTGCCAAAAACAATTTAGGCTGAAATTTGTAGGCAATATTTTAATTTTTTTTTTTTGTGTGAAACTGCAAATCAAAACAGTTCAACTGGCTCTGACAAAGAGATCGGAGAAAACACCACCACTGGTTCTTAGCATTCAAGTAAGGCAATTCATGACCAACCAAACTAACGAAGCCTGCTTTTCTATGGATTTGTACCCATGGTCTCTTTCAAGCCCTCTTTCCTTGCAGTAATCCCAGTTGGGGCACCTGCTGCCAAACAGAATGAATAACATCTGAGTTCCACTCGCCTTTTCCCTCACTAACAAAGGTCAGCAATCCCAAGAGATCCTCTGACCATGCCCCAGATTTCATCTCATGGGTACACTTCTTCTATTGTGTCAGTTCAAGAAAATTGAGACCCAAAGACACAAAATATAACTGACATGCCTTATTTTGTTTTTCAGGATGGGTCATGTGCATTTAAAAATCATTACTCACTGCAATGAAAAGAAGAGGAGGAAAAAAAAAAGGAAAGAATTTGGCATCCTAAGAGCCTCACTAAAGCTCTTTAAAGTGCATAATTCCATCACCGTACTGTACATAGCGCACAATCTCTGAGGGGTAATTATCCATGGATTGGAAGCCAGTGTGAATATACACACAGTCAGTCAATATGATTTTGTGCTTGCTGCTGCTGCTTCTCTTTTTTTTTTAAATCAATTTTAATTGTTGTGGATCTATTTCTGCTAATAAAAGAGAGTGAACTGATTCTGGTCGGATAGATTTCTGGATACGGAAAATGAGTGAGCAAAACATGTGAGAGTACTTACTGTATTACCAGAAATATTTATAAATGGTTCTTCCCTCCCTCAGCTGGCAGAATATCAAAGCACTGAGGAAGCAGCATGGATGGCTTCTGAAGGGATGGAGAAAGCAAAAGTCCACTCCTCCATCATCAAACTGGGAAAGCAATGCCACAGAGCTCCGGTAGAAGCCCAGACTGTAACTGCTCTAACAGCAACATCTCCTCTCTTGTCAAAGGGCTAATGCTATTCTGAGTGCAAACTGTATTAGAAAGGATCACAAATGAGCCTCTACAGGGAATATATACTGTGTCTACTGGGTTATGACAACATATGAACTGGAGACCCAAGGTTTTTTGTCATTTAGATGTGATTCCTAGGACTGTCAGTCATTCCAGCTGAGGACAATCGTATTCTCTGAAGGCTTGATGTCTACGTACACCAAGACCTACTTAGACTCTTTGGGCTTGACAGCAGTGCAGCCTCCTCCATAAAACACAGTAGTATCACAATGCATTAGGTGTATTTAGATCAGCAAAATAAAAACGTGGAGACAAGCACATTTTCAAGAAGCACACAGAACATCATCCATATCCTTGTGCGTGAACTTGGCTGAGAAAAAAAGGACTCTGCACCACGAGCTCCTGCAAACAGGGTTTCTGCAGAAGTACACACACATACAGAGCTATACCAGAATGCAGATTGCTGGCACAGACATGTGCTTTTGCGTAACTCATACCTGCACTCAGGCTAATGAGGCTTTCTAGAATTGGATTGACCAAATAGATAAAGTTGAGAGTGTGTAACATCACGATTTGTTTCCACATATCCCACCCACTTTAATGCAAAGGGATACAGGTCAACTGTGGCCTGCAGATTTACTGGGGGGTAGACGAGCACCCAGTCAGGCTACTGTGCTCCCAGCTGTCCCTGTGCACAGCCAGGCGCTTGCAGTGATGGCCAGGCTGCGGGAGTGTCTTGAGCCTGCTGTTCATTCCCATCAGTGGAGAACTACAATAAGGTACACCAATGCCCAAGTTAGCTTGTGCATGTGGAAACGCCCGGGGGTCCTGATTCAGTGCAATACTTAAGCAATCACTGATCTTTAACGTTAAAGTCAACAGGACTTCGGTACATACATAGGTAATTACACGAATTCATCATTGGGCTGAGCAAGCATGTTCCAGCTCACAAAAAAGCAATGAAAGGACAACGTGCAGGAAGAACGAAAAGCCTTCAGGAAAGGATTAGTAGTGTCACAAGTTAAACATCTCCTCCCTGATGACATACAGGATCGGGTCAACTGTGCAGACAAGCGAGAACTCTGTGGCATGAAGTTAGAAATGGTAATAGCCTGCTCAAACTACTGCCTGTAGTAGCATTTCAGATAACAAACACAGAATACTAATGTACAATAAGCAATAGTTAAATAGCTCTTCTGTATAGAAGAGGCAGAGATTTTTCAGTGTTTAACTGCACATCATTTCTATTCCAGATCTCCTACTTGGCTGTTTTAACTTACCTAGCAGATTTAAGTGTAAGAAACAACAAACTTCTCTCTGTAATCAACATCTGAAACCCTGCAACTCTTGCTTTATGGTTCTAAAAATCATAACCTAGGAGGTCTATAACCTAATAGCGATATGCTGTCATTAGCAGTCTACTGAATTACAACAAATAATGTAGAAGGACCTGAGCGACAACTCCTCCCCACTATTTTAAAAATAGGTAACAGGGGTTTGGTGACAATATGAACACATTGCAGTTATACGGTACTAAGGAGCCTACCACTAGTTATGACCTATCTTGGTCTTTAAAAAAAAAAAAAGCATTATTTAAAACATTGTCTTAATCCACACTAAATATACAAGTTCCTCAGCTAATTATGTCTTCTCCTAAGTACAGGAAATATCAAGAATTTACAGTAGGTCATTTGAGTACCCTCGCTCACAGCAAGCAGAAAGTAGTTCAGCACCTGCTGAAATAATTGCCAAGCAAGGAAGGGATAAAGATATAAAACAAATTTATTGGCTGTCTAGCGGACTTTACATTCAATTTTCTCTTGTCACATTCTCATCAAGTGTATGTACCCGCACAATTCTACTTGCAAAGGTTACAATCAGAATCGTGTCAGATTCAACTACCCTGGTACCAGATTTGATCTGAGGGGTTCAGGAAGGCAGTATGCATACTCCCAGGTAGTACATAGAATTTTATATATCACATGCAATGCTTCATTTATCTGCTTTCATGTGCATAGTGGATCTATTGATTTCCTTTAATGTTCCCGAACATTCATAACTACCATTATTCATGCATATATGCTCAACAGTCTGCAGAAAGTGACTTCTTCATATAAGCAATGCCTTGTTACTACTCTGTTGTCAAGTTTCTGGCTTGGGACTTTGGGATCACTGGCTTCCTTAAAGATACCATCAACAGGGGATTCTCACTCTAGGGTAAGAATAAAGCATCAGCCATGAGGCAGAGCCTAAGATTGTTAACGCTTGAGATTTATTTTAGGCAGCTGCACCCCGCACACATGGAGGTGGAATATTCCAGTCTCCAACTTTCAGTTCTGGTGGGAGACAAAAGGAAAAAGGAGTTTTTGCAGTGACTACTGAAGACAAAAAGAAAGAAATAATCGTACGGGTCAAACAAACAGTAATATTTTGTTTGCTATGAAAATAATTTGAGTTGACTCGAGATGTTTGAGCAAAAAAACCAAAACATTTCTGAAGTTGTATAACCTCCCTCTTTCAAGTGCTAGCCCTTTTGAGCTGAAATACATAATTCTGAAACAAACATGGAAATGTTTTCTACTTTCAAACATCAAAAGCCATTTCAATGTTGCTGAAGTACTTTCTCCCCCAACATTTTCATCTAACTTGACTCAAATTTCATTCTGGTCCCGTTCACAAGCTGCCTTTTTCGACAAATTTATTACTTGTCATTTCCACCTAGCAGCTTCCACAGCAAGCTCGTTCCCAGCAGGCTGTAAGGATGCAAACCAGTCTCAAGCTAGTCTTCTGCATCAGAAACTAAGGAAGCACTGAACTCCTTTAAATCAAGGAATTTCTGAAACAGGCACTGTTTAAAACTAAATAAACAAACATAAGAAGATTCAAAAAACAGAAAAAGCAAACATTTGAACATTTGAAACCTCTGTATGTCCTTAACTGTATGATGGCACAGTTACCTAATATTTTGGAGAGCGAAACAGCTGTGCCTCCTATCCCTTTCTTCAGCACAGATGCTCAATTCGGAAGCCTTCACTGTTTCTGGCTGCCTGGCCATGGCCAGGATGTAGGAACTCTGCAGTCCTTACACCTCCCAGTCCTGAGTCCTGGGGCCATACCCTCTGCTGTGCTTGGAATCGGTCCAGCTGAAAAATAACCTGAGGTGGGAAGGGGGTTGCTGACAGAAGTACGAGTCTGGGAACAAATGGAAATGGGGAGTAGTGGTTGTGTATGCCTGTGTGAGTAGTGCTGTCCCCAAACGCAAGCCGCAGGCTCCTCAGGGACCCAGCTTTCACCTCCAGCATACACTTTCCACCTACCATGAGATGCAAGTCTGGGTTCGGCTCTAGATCTGCTCCCAAATACAGGTGAGACCAGGGAATTCAGCACGAGGCTGCTATAGATACTCCAGTACCTAGCTGAACTTATAAAAGTCCCTCACTTCTCTGGGCCCTAAACTTCCACTCAAAATCAGTTAAGGCACTTTCATAAATCTTACTCGGCATCTAGTTGCATTCTTAGGTGCATAAACACACGTTTAAACAGGAATCTAAATCTCTTTGCAACTCAGTTCATCTACAAAATAAAGGTTGTAATTCTTTATCTTACGGGGGTTCGGCAAAAATAAATTGATTAATGTTGGAGATTAATGTTCACGTGCTGAAGTCAATGGAAGCAAAAACAAATCCTAATTCAGCATAAGTGGTATACACTGCTTACAGGAACCCCAGCATTTGTAAAGCCAGTGCCTTCTCTATCAAGGACAAAATACACCTGCTCACAAAAAAACTTGAACAATCTTCACTCTGTATCTTTTGGCTCAAGCTAGTAGTAGCAGCCTGCCTCTTTTATGAGCCCTTCAGAAAAAAATCTCTGTGCATCCTTTAAGTTCTCTACTGATGGGTTCAATGAAATAAAAACTTGGAACGTAAATTCAAGCAACAACTGAAGTTTAACACAGGCTGCAAGAAAAAGAAAGGCAGGCAGGACTTTGCATATGTTTGCACAAAAGAGAAATTGTTCAAGCGAGTGGGAAGAAATTTCTAATGCTAATGTCTTATAACATGACCCCATGCCAGTTGGGATGTCTTTCACAAAGACCGCATCACGTGCTGTTGATTCCATGACTCATTATTTCCAATGTTAGAAGGAAAGTATGGCTGGATACTGTGCTAAGAAGGAAAATTAGTTTGTGTCACTACAGTATGTTTTTCTTACACTGCAAACAAAATATAATGATTAAAAAAATTAGATTCTGGATATTAATTTAAGGCAAAATATGTCATTAATAGTAATTTGGAATGAAAAAGTAACTACATCTGCTAAAATAATATCTACTTGAAGAGACATGGAACTAAATCCTATCTAATATTTAACACATTTTATTCTCTCCCTTTATAAACACAGCATATGACTAGTGTTGGCTTTAAAGAAGGGTGTCACTATACAGAAAATGTCAAGGCTATCATTGAAAAAATCATGAAGACGAGGCAGATCCTGATTCAAGCAGAGGGAAGAACCCTTTTGGGGTCTACAGCGACACTTCGAGCACTTGCTCAGGTTGACTAAGCCCAAGCTCTCCACGGCACTGCTACAGCCTCTACCTTCTAAGCTGGCAAGGGTGTTGATCACGCATCTGTGTTCATCAGAAATTCCATCTGGATTTTAGAAATCTTCTCAATTTAGATCTCATCAAGACTTGCACACATCTGCAGAGAGCTTTGATTTCTAGACACCAAAGGCTTCCAGTGGAAAAAAAAAAGCTTCTGTGAATAGTTTCCCACCCACTCTCCCAGCAAGACTGATAACAGTACATTTGTGCTTGTGCTTTTGGACAGAAAAGGTACACACATATATGTACATACATGTGCTTCTGCTGGTGAAGCTATGCTCTCTTCTTAGCTTGGGTTTGGATGTCTCTGCTTGAAAAATATCACAGCATCCTGAACTCAGAGCATTGCCTGCCCTAGAGCCCAGCACCACAGCTTTTAATGAGCAAATGCCTATCTATGCTGATAGGTGTTGTTGCTACCATATCTTTATCTGCTGGCTGGAGAATTTAGGTGCAGGAAAGAACAGGGATGTCAGCTGGACATCGTTGGGCACTGGTGAGTCAAGCAAACAGCAGGACTGAATGGAACGAATTTGGCCCAGAGGTTAGCAATCTTTCAAAATATTACACGTGACCATTCCCTAAATAGATTAGATGACACATTCTCAGCCAAACACAAACCAGAAAATGGGATGGTTATCCTCCTATTTGCCCTCTTTTCGGGAAAAAAGGGAGGGCAAACTTTTAACCTTCTTAAGAAGGCAGTGAGCCTTCTGCATTCCTGACCTTTTACTTGCAGAGGGAATGCTGATTTCTTGCTGAGCTATGGCTCTGATCATCCTTGCCAAAGCTAAGATGTACACGAGCTGGCTTACCCTTGTTTCCACTGGCTGCTGGAGCACGCCAAAGACACTGTGTGCACTACTGCCTTAAGCACTGAGCCAAGCAACGTGATACTTTTCAGAACCTTATATAGCACTATAAGAGCTGTATAGAGGAGCTCGAAACAGGATGACATAGAGGGCAGCAGTGCAGGGAAGTTGAGAAATGTCTTCTACTTTTGCTGTCAAGCAGATCAAATGGTCAGTTACAAACGGGGCATGATAAACTCCCTAAATTTTGGGAGTCAAATGTTAGTTGAAAGACCAGAATAATGCAGAGTAGAAGGGGAAAGTGGATGTGATCACCCACAGACAAAAAAGCTTTATTCAAGCACTGCAGTATGACAACCATGCATTGCAAATGCCCCAGTAAAGTGAAAATTTGCAGTCAGTACTGGAGGCCTGAGGTTTCAGCATTCATGAAGTCAGCCAGCTAACTGAAGCACTCTGGGAGTGTCACTTGTCTCAGTAAGCTCAACAGGAAACACTTATGCTGAACTACTACTGAATACCCACATTGCTGTATGAACAGATTTACTACTACCCCTTCCATCAGAGCTGCGCCTACAGATTCCAAATGATGCCAGGGTCCCTTCCTGGCCAGTGCTCTGTTTTACACAGAGTAAGAAAAAGGTAAAACAGCAGAAAGTCAGGAGGTCTGTACCTGCAGTGCCCACTTATCTATCCTGCTACTTAGCATAATGCCAAATACATGCCATAGTCCTACGATTCTAATTTTACTTCTGAATAAATAAAAAGGCATCACAGTTTCATCTTAGGGTCATTGCAGCATAGATCTGGGGTGCTCTCTGCCAGTATCAGCACAGACAGACTGTACCTTCAGGCCTGTGGAGAAGAGAATTTTGCCCAAGATGTTAAAGGGTTATTTTAAGGAATGTTCCCCCCTCCCCCCCCCCCCCCCATTTGTTTTGGAATTGATACCAGGAAAAAAAAAATGTAACTAGGAAACAGAATACATAGCTGCCTGAGGTGATGTACAAGAAGTTTCTTCGCATTCTCTGACTTTTTCCTGGTTAAAACCAGTTTGCCTGGGGATGGGCCAGCTCAGTTTCGGCTTCTCCTGCTTTCCCAGCATTCCACAGACTAACATGACCTTCATTAACTCAACACAGCAACTGGATCCAGCTAACAAAATCCAACACATGTAGGCACTTGTCCCCCTCGTCCTCAAGGGTAGAGAAACAAGGATACAGTTGTTCCAAAACTGGCCTTGCCATTTCCAATCCTTATCCTCGCATAACAGATGCTATCAGGACTGCTCGCTGCTGGTCAAAGGCTGCAGCAGCTTCTTGGAAACAAACTCGGCATGCTTTCTGCTTGCTGGATTAACACCCAGTTGCTCTCTTGAAGAACTGTGGATCTAGTGAGGAAGCTTCATGAAAAACAGTTTACAATAAGCGATAAATAACTAGTAGCCAGCTCTGTACTCGTGTTGGCTGGATGTCAGGGTATTTGCTAGTGAAAATATGGACTTATCCCAATTTAAAAACAAACAAAAACCCAAACAAACACCACCACACCAAACAAACAGCAACAGAAAACCTCAAAACTGTAGCAATCTGGACACAGTTTGATGGATTGGGGGGCGGGAAGGAGAGAAAGATCTAGTCAGTCCGCAAAACTACATATCTGGAGATGCAACAGAGATAGCGGGGAATGCACTGAAGATAACAGACTGGCCTCATATTTCATTAGTTGTTCAAAATATTCATGTTTTCAGCAGAAATTTCACTAAAATAGTCCAGTAGCTATCAGCAGCAGAAAGCAGGACAGTAATATGAGCTTAAAAAAAAAAAAACAAACTCTCTATACCATTCCCACTCAGGACCAACACTCACGAGCCCAGACCTGGCAGCAGCAGGTCTTGTATGCTGCCTACATCCTGCTGCCTTCAACAAAACTATTTTTCTGAATTTACAGGTTAGTGAACAAGAGAAGATTCAGACTCAATAACTCAGAAACTGGACTCTGCACCTCATCTAGAGCAGAAAACT
Organism: Morus bassanus; assembly: GCA_031468815.1. Taxonomy (NCBI): domain Eukaryota; kingdom Metazoa; phylum Chordata; class Aves; order Suliformes; family Sulidae; genus Morus; species Morus bassanus. The sequence goes on from CM062574.1 coordinate 39,913,555, forward strand.
ACAGTACATAGAGGGACTGCATTATTTTATTGACTATGCTGTTTGTCAGGCTATACTATTACTTGTGACAACCTTACAAATGCTAAATTGGATCTTAATCCACAAAGGCTCCTTGGGTGAAACCAGCTCTTTGCAAAGTGGCTGTGCTGTCTAGCTACACAGAGGCAGACGCTTAAGCCTTGCTCTCAATGAAGCCTAAAGCCATTCTGAATCAATTCAGCTGTAAATGGATATCTGCTTTATCTGCAACATGGAACCAAAGACAGCTAGGTGTGATCCCAGTTGGTTAATTCCTTGAGGAGACAAAAAGCTGGCACACCTCCTACTCAGGGGCCACGTAAGAACAACGAAGACCCTTGACGTATTTCTGACCATAAGTGTAAGCCCTTGCCAGACTGGGACCCTTTCCTCCACTCCTTCTTAAAAACCACAGAAAACTCCATAAAGCCCACAGACTAAATAACCAGAACAGAGATGGGCAATGGGAGATGGTGGAGGAATAAGCCTGAGTGAAGTATTGCATATGGAGTGTTAGCGTTTTAGTGGGTTTGGTTAGTTTAGTTTGTCATATAGGCAAAGCAAGCAGAGAAAAGTGTTTCATCTTTATGAAGTTCAATAAATACTTGTCAGGACTTTGCTCCTCAGTAAGGATTCCAGGTACCACAGTAATACCAGAAGGAATAAAAAGTATCATCAAGCTTGTACAGCAGTTGCTATGTCTCTGTTATTTCAGCAAAAGGAGGAGTCTGTCATTTTTATCCCCAGTTTAATCTCAGACGTAACCATTTGGTGGTGTGTGTATTTAACCAAACTCCTCATTATAGTGCATATGAGTTCCACTAGCAGACGGCACCCTGGATGATGCTACAAAGATCGTTACTGTTATGAGTGTATAGTATATCAAAACAACCACTGTATTTAAAGTAACCAACATGAGAGATGTCCTCGCCATACTCAAATTCCAGAATAGTTTTGTGCACGCATTCCCATCTGTCTTTGTCCTTCCCCATGGTACGTTTAACTATCACCTCACCATTTACTGCTGTGAGGGCAAATTTATGCCACCTAGTTTTACACATCTAACAGCTAGTTAGCCAAGTCCCAGCTAGCACTGTCTAGGTTCCCTGTGAAGTCAATCCAAATAAATAAGCATCTCCAGAGGGCAAATAATTTCATCCCACCTGTTCTGGGAGATGATGATTTCTGGAGGAGCCTACAAAATAAGATGAAATGACTAGTTTGGACTAGATATCTAGCTTCTGAAAGGCTGAAGTTCCTCAAAATGAACTCCATGTGGACAGGACTATTGAGGGCAGAACTTCATGGATCCTTCCACAGAAGTTGGAAAATCTTTTATCAGCCATTTCAGTTGAAACCATTTATTACTAAGACAACAGTCCTAAATCATCTTCAGAACAAGTCATCCTCACTAGATATCAAGCAAAGCTGGACCATATTTGCTATGCCTTCCCAACTTCAAAGGGGACATTCAGATTGCTCACTACCACCTCCATTCTACTTTCTTGCTTGTTTTGTCCCTTCAAAAACACTAAAAGGACATGGCTTACCCATGCCTTCATTTCACTGTTTTCCATGTGATGTTGAAGTCAAGTTCTTTTAAGTCCCGTCTGGATTTGAGAAAGTTTTCATCAGAGCATTTTGTGTTACTGGAATTTCTTATACCAAATTCTCTTCTGCAGATCACGGATTAATTTATGCCAGAAGAAAACCTTGTACTTACTTTAATTACTTCACTGATTCTTGGAAAAAGAAATACAAACTCAAACTAGGAAGTGGGAAAGATAACATGCACTTGTCTCCCACATACAGTCAAAGTCCTTCCATGCTGGTTTTAATAATGCCCAAGATCAACTCTTCTGCTTTACAGTGGTAAAAACCAGACCCTTTTCTTTCCCCTATTCCCATGGGAGAAACAACTGCAGAGAAACAGCAGGAGTGAAAAAACATGGAGACACATGCTCACCTATGAAAGCCTTCATTCACTATAACTTTGCAACGAGGTTACAAGCATTCACGCAGAACATCACATTGTGAGACAAAAATCTACCATTAAGTCACTGTGAAACAATGAAAGGAAAACTACCAATCATGAAGGGGGTAGGATGGTTTGAGAAGTCCAGAGTCAGGTAGGATTCGGACACATTACGATCAGAAGAGGTTGTTATGATCTTCTGTAGTCTGATCTCTCTACACACAGAGCTTCTCCTATCAATGCCTGCTCAGAAGCCACAGCTTGTTGGCTGGTATCTTTCCCTAAACCACTGACGCTCTTTCTTTGCGGGTAACAGAGGCAGATAGTTCAAAGGTTTCTATCAACTTGTTTCACTCCCTTGTAAATGACAACCACATTATGTACACGGCTCTTCTGAGGACAGTCCTGAACTCCAATGGTGTGACCAATGTAATTAACTCAGGATTCATTACAGGCGTGCTGTGATCCGCCCTGAAAATACCAGGACACGTGGCTGCACTTGGCTTTCCACCATGCTATGTCTTCCTTCCCGTAAAGCTTCCAGCCAGGACACTGAGCAAGGCCAGGTTTAATCCCAGGTTATGAGCACATAGGAAAGCATACTGCTGGAAAAGAGCAGATTAATAGAAGCTGGAGTTCCTTCTAACTCCACAAGTATTGCTAGGGCAGAAGTCCTGCAAGCTGACTCACATAGTTCCCCACCCTCCCTGAAAGGAGCAGTCTTGTCAAAGAGACCTATAAACTTAAACAGAAAAGAAACCCTATGGGTTTTCTCAAAGGGAAAAAAAAAGACAGACAGAAGAAGAGGTCCTAAAGAAACACACAGAGAATTTGGCTATGCTTGGATATTTTCTAGGACATTAAAAAAAGAGTAATGGAGAAAAATAACTACTTCCTTAAATTTAGAAAACTCTTATTTTTATAAAAGCTAGTTAGTGCTCAAGAGAGTTGTACCGGCTATGTTCTAAACCAGATCTGCAACATAGAAATTAGAAATGAAAAAATCCTCTCCCAGAAAACACTGTTTTGGTTTTTAAACTCTGGCTTTGCACAGCTCCAGGTTTTCTCCCGATTTTTAAAGCACAGCCTGGTCACACATAACTCAACCAGAAGAACAGGCAGTGCACAGCCTGCAGTAGCAGGGATTTGAGAACAAGCAGGCAAAGGATGAGGGTCCTATCCTCTCCCTGTTGCTAGCAATGCTGCTGCTGGAACAACAGCACAGCAACACCATACGAGCCTGGGTCCTGATCTGAGGGACAAAAAATAATCACTTCTTCCTGCAGTGAAACTGTGAAAGATCAACAGGTTTCTGTGCTATTTAAGGGGGAAAAAAGTAACTATTTGGCTTATATTAAGAATGGCTGCTCTCAGGTTAGAGATTATTCTAATAGGCATTATCACCAGCTGGTTTGAGTTCTTTGGTTGCTGCCTGAGCAGAGCTGGAAAACAGATTTGTACTCCCTGCAATAAATTATTGACTGCTATGATTCTCAGGAAGCCCAAGGTGTGGTCCTTGCTGGCAGGTGTGAGGGTTTTTGTTTGCCAGCCTTTCCCCCAAGTGGAGAAAAGGTACTCATAAAGTAAAGCTGCAGAAGAAAAGCAGAAAGTGAGAGCCAGGATTTCCCTCCATGACTTTTTTGTGTTCAGTGGACATGCACATTTTGGCTACGTTGAACAACCGAAGTGTGTGTCACAGCACGAAGGCACCCCACACCAGAAAACTGGAGTTTATATTGCTCTGTATCAAAATGCACGGAGACAGCCGACCTTTGCTACTTCTCCTTCTTCAGAGCCGCAGGTAAACACGATGAGGAACGCAGAAAGCACAGATCACGCATGCACCAAACAGAACAACTGCAGAGCAAATAAGGACAGACCACTGCTGTGTATCCGACCACTGTTAATACCCACTAAAGGATATTCATGTCCTGTACAATGATGTTTCTAAAGATTCAGGTGGGATTTAATTAATTATTCTGCCCAACACCCATCCTGTGAGGGAGGCAGGCAGGGAAATGTCCTGATGAAAATGAAACAGAAAGATGAAGCAGCTTGCTTAAGTCTGCCCTGTGAGCCAGAACTAGATTTCACCACCTCCTGCCTCCCAACCCAGATTTCATTCCTGTAGACCACACCACCTCTCAGATCTGCTCCAGGTGAGCAGATAACACACATGTACTTCATACCACAGAGGAGGAAAAGTCATAGCAAAAAATGACTCAAGGATTCAAAGGTTTGGTGTGATTTATAACTAAGCACCCTGGGAACAGTGGAGGCTGATGATATTCAAAAGCAAGTAGGTAAAAGCATAAAGTTAGGACTGGAGCTAAGGTGCTGTGCTAAGTGTGACAACCTGACTGCAAACAGCAACTCCTTTCGCACGTCTCCAGTGCCCTCAGAAGCCTTCAGACACAAGCCAATTTGGATTTCATTCATGAATCCCTGGTACTACACCCAGTTAACATCTCAGCACCCTTTCCCCACATTTTTCCTCTTTGAGCAGCAAAAGATTAGTTATAAAAAGATTAGTTATAAGTTGGGGGGGCGGGTGGCAGTGGAATCTTTATCAATAGTATCATTCCTTAGGGCACTGCCAGTACAAAAACCCAAGGGATGTAAAATCGAATGCCTTGTGTTCCTAAATCTTGTAAAGTGTATTTCCTAGGGGTTTTGGTTGTTGAAAGGTTCAAACAACACCAGGCTGTTCAGAGTTATCCTTCATGGGTGTTTTTGCCGTTCTGACCTCCTATTCTAAAACACAACTGCTAATTACTCCTAGTTAGAAATAGGAAATTTTAATAAACTGGACAGCTCTACCTCATATCGTTATGTAGTAATGCCCCTTGCTATCTCCTGGTTGTAAAAAGTTGGACTTTAAAATAAATCTTAGGCTCTGGAAACAGAAAGATATCATGCCTAGACTTAGAGCAGTTGGAACAGTACAAGTATTCCAAGGTGAAACGCTCTATGGCCAGAGGCTCTGAAAAAGAGCACACTTAACTTAAAAGCACTGAAGTTACAGGCTAATTTCAGTACTTGGTGAATCTTAAAATAAAGCCTCCATGTAAGCCTTTTTAGGATTGCGGCCCTCATTTGTTTCTAACTGAAGAAATGAAAACTATCATTATATAGCTCTGGAGAAGGCTTATTCCCAAATATATCCTATTTACAGGCCAAATTCTACCCACCCATGTTTACACGCAACTCCCATAAAAAAAAATTAAATACCGTCCCCTGAAGATCATGAGATCGTGCAAATACACATGGGCTCCCAAGCATGCTCAACCTGGCCAGAGCCAACTTCACAAAGGTTCCTCTAAGGCAGCATCTGTTGCTCCCTTGCTCTCGCCGGTACCAGCACCACAGCCGCAGTGCCTCTGGGCTCCCCTGGGCTGCAGTCAGGGTCGATACTCAAAGCATGCTAAGCCCATGGTGCTGGGGTGCAGTGCTGGCCCTCCCTGCACCTAGATGCAAGCTAATTTAGAGCCAACCCAGGTAAATCTGCAGAAGCTGCATTCACACTTCTGAACACACCGTAGATATACTTTAAAGGCAGCAGAAAGACCCTGAATTCTTTTGAAAAACTAGCCCTTAATGATGTAATATCAAAAAGACAAACTTTTTCACCTATTACAAACCTGGCAAATTTACGGTTACAGAAAAATAAGCTTCCATAGACATAAGAAAGGTGCTGCGTTTTAGCTTACTTAAGAGTTAAGACTTTGAAGATCACAAGCATTTTCCCCCATCTCCTTGAAAGCACCACCTCAGCCATACCCTGGTGGTCCAACATAGGTGAAACCAAAAGGGCGTGCATGTCAAAATTTTAAATCAAAATCGCCACCTTTCGGGATGACGGACTGCAGCATTTCTTGCTAAAAATCTTTTTCAGTTTCTTTTGATAAAAAATACATTGGGTTTTTTTGAATGCTCTTTGTGACTAAGCAAATCTGCCTGGCAGCTCCCTCTCCACGGTACTGCTGAATTTTGATTGCGTGGGGAAGACGAGCTGGCTGTTAACCTCCATATCGTTGGGTCAGCATCACAACAACATGCTCCTCCGACAATCCCACACCTCCTGTCAGAGCATTCCTCTACCTCCGCTTGTTTTCCCAAGTTTAATTAAAATCCACCACAGTTTTTTCCCATCTGCTCTGAGGGGTTGAGCACCTCTGCCTCATTTCTGCTTCTGGAAAGCAGCAGGAACAGAGGGGTTAACGCTCTGTATTCAGAACAAAAACCACAACGCTGGGGCAGATCTGCACTCATCCAATCCATTCCCTGACAAAACTTGTTGCTAGTCCTGTCTGCACCATCCTAGATCTCCCAGGTTTCACTGGCCTCTAGCCAAAAGTGTCGTTTTACTCTCATAATGAAGGGGGCCAGAAGGATTTATCTTTCCCAACCTCTCCCTACATTATGTCCATCCCTGCAGAGCAATCTTCTTGTTTTTCCACATTTTCTTGAAGTCTGAAACCCTCCCAAGGGCATATCCCCAAGGATCTGCTGAGATGGAGGGCTTCTCAGCTTACAGCTTCTGCCTACAATGCTGTATTTAGCCCATTAAAAATCCCAATAAGGTTACACATAAAAGCTCCTTCCAAGTTTTGGCCCTGACACTTTACTCCTCGCCTTCTAAATCAAGTTATGCCTTATTTGAAAATCTTTAGAAATTGTTTGGAGGAGTGAATGACCTATTCTGAGGCTTTAAAATTAGATCAAAAAGTATAAAGTTGCTTCCTCCCAAGCCACTGTATTACTAAACAAGGAAACGGTCACACAATAAAATTTCCACAAGAAGAATGGAGTCTGTAAACTGAAGCTGTCACAGGTGGAGTAGTAAAAAAAAAAAAGCAAAGGCTGATGCTTTAGTATTTGTTAAGCTCCTGAAAGCTAATTCAAGAATACACAAAATACAGTTCTCATCTTCCAACTTGCATCAAGAACTGCCTCCCCCTGTAAACAACCATCCCTCCAAAAACCCCAACCTCTGGGGTCAAACATTTTCCCTAGACACTAAGTGCAGGCTGAGAGACTCAGGTTAATGGGGGAGATGCCAATTTTACCTTTATCTGCTCAAGTAGTCTGCTATTCTGCCGGAGTCAGGGGATTACAGACAAGTACAAATAACAAAGTCTGCCCACTGGATCCCTCCTTTCCCTTTTCAGTCTCTTTTCTCCCTACAACGTATCATGACCAAGTTAGTCACAATATTCCCGCTGACTCATGAAAGCCCTCACAAAGCACTGAAAGCACAGCTGAAAAGCAACCAAAAAAATCCAGCTCCATACAATGATAGGTTAGCTTTCTCTGATAGGATTTATTTTCCTGGTCCTGGAAGACTAATCCAAGATTTAAATTGTTCTCCTCCTGGCCTATAAAGAAAACCCAACAGTAAAAGTTCTGCAACTGGAACTTAACAAATAATCCCATTGACAAGGCACAAATACCTGTTCTAACGTGGCAGTTATGACTCTACTGGCTCAGCCAATACTATAGTTGGAATAGAAACCTCCTTTATTTTCAGGCAAAGTGAGCAAATACATGTCTGAAAGCAGGGGGAAAGATCCTGAAGCCAGTAAGCACTATTTTTACACACTAATTGATGATAAAACCACACTTAAGGAAAGAATGAACTTCAGCGGCACATCCATTGTTCCCCATTACCATGGTCTACTGAAGGGAATCTCAACTAGATCAAGCCTGCCTTGAGTTTTACTTTGTGTTTTGATTCCAGCTTTGATAAGGTCACACCTTAGAAGAGCCATGCACACTGTAACAGATGGGAATAAAGCTTTCAGCTACTCCCAGACTCTGCTAATAGCATTTCTAAGAGAAGAAAAATCAAAATTTTTTTCTATCTATATAAATAGGTATGGGTTTTTAAGTTACTTTTGCTCCCACCTCATCCCACCAACCCACACGGGGACGATTTCTGCTGCAGTGGAGGCTGTAACAGCTGAGAGCGCAGAGGCAAATACCCACTCAGGCAGGCGGAGCGCCTGCAACCGCCTCCCCCCAAGGACCATGATCGCGCCTGGCCTCCTCTCCTACAAGCCACAGTCCTCAGGGAAGCAACTCCTACCACAAGCTCTGCAAATCACCCAGATCCCCAAATCCAACCTACTCCTACAGTGTGAAAGATCAGCTTATGCTCAGACCTTCCTTCCCAAATATGCCAGCCATCCTCCACTGCTGCACCGCTCCTGGCACTAATTTCACACTCTGAATTCACCCCTCTGAAGCCTCAGACCCTTCCTTCAGTCTCCTTCCTGCTGCTAGCTTGGGATCCAACCCATCTTGGGTGTCAGTGGTAAGACAGCAACAGCGTCAACTACAGGATTTTAAAAAAAAAAAAAAAGTGAGGTAATGGTGACCTAATTTCCTAGACTGGCTGTCTGCTAACCACAACTTTAAGGTTTCAGAGACTTTGGCTCACTATCAGCTAGCTCTAAAAATGCCTTCTCTGCAAACCAGAAATAAGCATATTATGTTGTTTTCAGATAATACTATCCCCCAAAAAATGAAGAAAGGCCACAAACTTGCATCCCCATGAGTAAAAAGCCAAGAACTTTTTTATTCATGTCAAACTTTCTATAGAAAGTTCATATTTCTTTTAAAAGTAGCTTAACTCTAGTCCATCACAAGAATGATGCTGGCACCCAAATGGCCCTGTACCAAGATTTCTACAACACAGGCTTAATCTTCAGTGAATTATGTTAGAAAAGCCTTCAGTTTGGTATCACTTCACATCAGGTCAAGAGATAAGCGGCAACATTATTAGCCAGAATGCTGAAAATCAACTGCGGGGAGAAGATTTTGGAAACTGCATGCCATAAGAATGAAACGCTAGGAAAATGTGGAAAATTATGTGCTTAAGACTGTGGCAGCTGGAGCAAGGCAGAAGAGGTCACGCTTAGCAAAGCCTCAAGAATTCCCCAGGGACGGCACTGCAGTGACGTGAAGGAATTTCGGGGGATGTTGTATACTCAGAGCACTAAAAAGCATTTCATGAGATTCTGCACCAGACAGCAACAGCTAAGGTGAAGAGTTTTGGAAGAAGATCTAAAGTAGGAGCCTATGCAGTAAATAGAGTTAAGAACAGGAGCCAAAGGGTACCAAAAGTGAAAATACTTCAGGTTGGAATGAAATCAAAAGAATATCACTCCAGAGGTCAGTTTGAATGTCTTTTTTAAAAATACATAGGTACTCATTTATTTATACAGGCTCTTCTTGCCTATTTATGTATCTGACAGAAGTATAATAAGTCCATAATGTGGTTTTGGTTCGCTCTTCCCTTCCATGTTTCAGTGTATTACATTTGCACATCATGCTACTGTTGCTAAAGAGCAAAATAATGAAACTAAATTGAAACAGGACTAGATCTGTGAAGAAATAGAGCCATCATACGTCAAGTGATGTTTGATAGATGTGAGCCTGAAGTAGCTACATCAGCATACAGCCACGTGTGCCTAAATAGTTCATACTTTGGGTTTAGTATACACGAGTACTCAAAACCACAACCCAGTACATTGGTCAAGGAAAAAAAAAGAAATAGGTTGCATTTACATGGGTCTCAAAGACGTCTGTTCTGGAAACTAGAAAAGGTCTAGAAAAGCTGTAGAGGAGTGGGGGCAAAAAGCCCAGCCGGATTCAAGATGGAGCTTCAGGGAACTGAGACACAGTTGCCTCAACCATGGCTAAAGACAGTAAGGCTCCTCCATTCTTATCTAGAGATCACAGCAGAAACGTGGCTGAGAAATTGCAGTACCATACACAGGAACCAGTAAGACAGCAAAGTATGTGGGTTATTCTTTTAGAAGGCTTCATTCAACAAGGCTCTCAAATCCTGTACAAGCCAAAGGGGCTTGCTAGTCTCTTCAGACCCCTGGTGAGTGGGGAAAGGATTACTCAAAGTTAAATGAGCACATAACTGTTTAACTAAATAGTGTGCTACTGAATTCTGATCTAAGACATTTGCTAAATACCCTTATTGATTAATTTGTATAAATCCCAATTCAGTTCCTCAAGGACATATTATTACTATCCCAGGAACCGTTCAATAAAAAGCAATCAGGAAGGTGCCAAATACCAAAAACCATACATTATGAAGAACAACTGAAGGAGGCAAGTTGATTCCCAGTGGAAGAGACAATTTCTAGGAGACCTTTTTGAAATTTTTTATCAGTACAGGAGGGACAGACATCGTTCACACGCCAACTGTTTCACAGTGGTAAAAGGTCCAGAAATGAAGGAGCAGTGTAAAAAGAAGAACAGAAGTAAACAGATTTGCTTCAAATGCCTGGTTAACTCGGGCAAATGTAACTTGGAGAAGAAAACTGAAGTTTTTAACTGAGCTTAGAGGAGACTTACTAAATAGCAGTTCTAGATGAATCCACCTAAGCTCCTGGATCAACTGGTTTGTGTTGGACCAGTCTCTGCTGAAAAACCAGCCAACAGCAAAAATTCAGCTCCAGGAGCTCAGAAGGAATAAAAGGCAGTGAGAAAAGGCTACCTGATACTTTTTTTCAGTAAAGAAGTTGAAAAATAAAAGTTATTCCAAAGATTATCTCCTTTCCCTAAAGTATCTTCCCTAAAGTATCCTCAGTTTTGCCAGTTCCACCACCATCAAGCAGACAAAACATCAGCTTTGCTCATTTGCACTGAGCTAAGTACCCCAAATGCCGCAGATCACCGACATGGTTTAAGAAAAAGAGGAAAGAACGTTCTTATCACACAGCATTTCTTACGTCCAGCTAAATGTTAGCAAAGCCTTTGGCCTCTCAAAATATCCTATACCTAAACTGCAACTGTGAGCTTCTCTAACGTGTCACAGCTGTTTGCCAACTGATTATTCAGCAGAACTACCATGAGAACAGAGGAAGATGCTTCTCTACTTCCTGGCTTTTAGACACAGATATTTCTCAATTCAACTGTTTTGCTTTTCTCCAGCTTTACTGCAGGCCTTGGGCATAGAAAAATCCTGGACCGATCAGGTCTTACTAATATTGCTAATGCAATATTTAAAGGATGCTGTATTACACTGAGGTCTATTTGCACCCATAGACCCCAGGTGCCATTTTTCAGCTTGCCTCCAGCAAACAAATTCCTTGATAAAAAGAAAAGATACGTTATGTTCACTCTTCCATTTAAAGGAAACGGGTGAAAACTCAGTGACAGTTTTCAACCAAAATATGCTTTTCCTTCCTCTTGTCAAGCAACCCTTGGAGAGATAGTAGCCCAGCAGTGGAAATAGGTGTAGACACAGAAACAAATTTGCAAGAACTGATCCCTATTTGTCACATTGTCCATGAGATAATGAATTATCACATTCCAAGAACCAACCTCAGCGTGAGCAAGTACTAATCTGTGGTGAATCTTACCCCAGAAAAACCCCACCACAACACCAGAATTACATTCAATGCATATGCATGCACAATTTCTTATTGTTCAGGTTTGACAGACAAGATATCTTGAGGTAAGGGTGGTTAGAATAGCCTTTCTCCTCAATAGCACTATAGACATACTCTCCTACATAAATGTAATGAATGTTATTTATCTCCTAGAAAAGCCAGGACTTTTTCATTGTCACATCAGGCAGCCCAGAAACATGAAAATTCTGCATTAAAAGGATAATTCTGAGGTAGTCTTTTTTTTTTTTTTAAAGAATCACTTGTAGTAGTTTCTTCCAGTAGGTACTTTAAATACGATAGGAACTGAGAGCATCGGCAAATTCCTATTCTTACTCTTTAAACAATAAGTCTTAAACGTGTGTCCAGAAAAGTTCTGATACTTAAGGGTATGCTTTCAAAGCAGCTCATGGGAGGTACATGCACAAATCCCATTATTTGTTAACAGGATTAGTGAACACTGCTTTGAAAATATATCCCAGACTGTTCTGGCATTAACATGCATATTTACAAACCTCAAAGACACTATAATTTATTCTTTGTAAGAAAACACTGGCCTACTAACTGTTGTCCAAAAATTCCAGTTAGCCAGCCCCAATTAATCCCTTGTCTCATTTACTATCTGGGCAGCATACCTTGTTTGTCTGACAGAAGTGACATTACACCATCCTATTTCATAGTAAAGGAGAGGCAGATTGCAAAACTGAATTTTGATCATTACAGTGAGTTTGTTATTTCAACCATATTCAGAAGAATGGCGTTCCTTCCCTTCTTATGATAAACATATTGGAAAGGAAACCAAACAACATTGTATTATGGAGCTTTATGTTAAATAAAAATGATGGCACATTTTTAAAAACAAAACAAACCATAGTAAACTAGAACATCGATGCTTTAAATCAGACCCCCTGTATTAGATCTATACTTATGGCACTTTATACCAAATGAAAATTTGGCACCAGCTGAGGATTTTGGTTCTGTATGAACATCGTCCATAAAAATCAAAACAAATTTGCCAGAACATTTATATACAACTTACAGTAGGTTTTATAAAAAAAGTTATATATGGTTTAGTCAAAGTTTTCATAGCCATTAGAATTTCAGTTAGCCAAAGGAGAGTTAAATCTCTAGTGCTCCAGACAGAGGCCTAAGCCTTGATTTCTGCCACTACTCATTCATTTAAAATTGAAGATGGGCCTAACCTTGCCTTGAACAAAGCGAGAGAAAAAAGGAATGCACTAGGTTTTCAGACTCCGCATCTACTGTCCCTCGTCACTGGTGAGGAACACTGAATCCTTAGACTTGTTCTCTCAATCTAACTTTTCCCTTGTACTCAAGATTAGGTTCTGAGTGTGGGGTATAGAAAATATGAAAGTCACTTAAAATGCACATAAGGGGTATGAAACAATTTTCAAGGGAAAAATGTCAGACTGAAAACTACGTATTTTAATTATATTTATTAGGAATCGGGACATATTGTTTAAAATGTTCTTTTTCTCTACTCGTTCTTCCCCTCCTCAAAATATTTAGCCTGCTACATGGCTGGCCTCAAGTTTGGATAGCAAGGGTTATTATAGAGAAGTGAAGCAACCTTGCTCCCAACAGCTAATGAAAGAGCAACACTGAACAGTGCCAAAACACCACATCATTTAGACTCCTTGCACAGCTTCTCAGGGAGATGACTTTCCTTCTTTCACCTTCCTCTTGAAAGAAAGGAGGAAATGCAAGTGTCTGAAGGCTTTCATTTTTACATTGCCTTGTCTTGTGGCACAGCAAAAACAAAAGAAGAAACAGACTCTTAAGTCCTCACTAACTCCAAGCTACCCCAGCTCTATAGTAAAATATGGAACATCTCATCCAACTAAAGGGAGCTCATAACCATGCCTCCATGTATCTCAGGTCTTCTTGTAAGCAACTGCTTCCTTGGTATAGACCTAGTATAGGTCTTACCAAGGAAAACCTTGGCTGTCCTACTGGAGCTCACATCAATCAACAGCGTAGCAAACTCATGCTAATGTTGCAGAAAGTAATGAAAAGTACATGGAAATTATGTTTCTGCTGCTGCACAACTGAACTGTGGCCCATGAAAGGCAAGACCTTGTGTGTGTGCACAGACACTGCAGGCCTTGGCTTGGACTTCAGGGTAGAAAGGGACTGCCTTCAGCCTTTGAGTGAGAATTTGAGATGATGAGGAAGGCGTTGCTTATGACTCCAGGCAAGCCACACAATTGGTGACCTCTATGAATTGAAAATGTGCCCCGTTGCCCTACGTGACTTTCAGCCCTCTGCTGTCAGGCCATCATGCCTTTGTGCCATATGATCCCGTTCAGAAATGTGTCAGACTCCTGCCCACATTCTGGCAGAAGCAAAAGGGTAACTTTCCTTTATTCATTGTCTGCTGCTTCTAGTAACAATTTTGTAAGTTTAAAAAAAATAAAGGGTTGCCACCCTATCTGATATTTACCCATTCCTGTGCTTTTCAATGGGCCCAATCCCATGCCCTTTCAAAAGGTTTAATATACCAGGCTTACCAGACTTGTCAGAATACACCTTCATTTCTTGACAGAGAGGAGAGATTCCTGAACTAGTTTTAAAAGGGAGTTCATGAAACGGAAGACGTCTAGTCGCTGAAGTGCAGACCTCTGCGTGGGCTAAGCTACCCTGATTCTCAGGCTTGTAAAACAGCATCAACATTTCCCTTCTCCAGTGGAAATGCTTCACCTGCAATATCGCATCATGGCATGTGCCTTTCTCGTAACTTTATCATGTTGGTGCCTGACAGACATTTTGTGTCACCTAAAAACATTCAGATCTTTTTCCTCCCCTGTCATTTTCAGGCACGCAGGTTACAACAGAAATTCTTATTAGTCCCTGTGTGTTCGACCTTGCACCGTGCACTATCATGTTTCATCTCATTTTCATTGCTCTAGCCCAAGTATGTCAACTCTTTCTGTACAATTTTCTGATTCTCTTTCATGTTGATATTGCCTTCTGATTTGCCTTGGAAGATACATCAGTACCTCCTCATTTTTAATGGCAATTCATTAACAAATATTTGAAACAAATCCATTTTGAGACTGAACCAGAAGGAGCTTGCAACGCTCTTGTAGCCTGATAATTCCCATCTATTACAGCCTGCCATGATCTTCCATTTAGACATTTTTCTCATGCGCTTTATAACAGCCATATCAATTTCTATCTTGGTTTAACTACCAACTTTCTCAATAATAGCATATCAGCTGCTGTACCGAAATCCAGATAGATTAGGTATATTCTGCTTCTTGTTTCTAAGATAAATATATTTTATTAAAGAGAAAGACATGGTGAATCAATTCATAATCAATTGATTTAATCACCTTTTAACGTTGGCATTTAAAAAAGTAACGAAGAAACAAGTTTAAATACTGTGGCTTAACCTTGTTTCGCATTTGGACTTCGCAGTTATTTTCTAAACAAAACAAACGTTAGCCACAGAGACCAGTGACTTCACAAATAAATATAAGTTTTATAGCAGATCAGGCACTTCTTTTTATTACCTCAGGGGATATACCGTGCACTTATTTAAAAAGCTTAACATTCATTTATTCACACATTTGTTTTACATGTGAATATATTAAAGATAATTAACAGCTTCACTTCCTAGATGATTTTTAAAATCATTATTTGTGTCAGCCTTATCCTGAACACAAACTGGAATTGGCCTCAACTTCTCAAACCAGTTTTTATTCACCAGCCTGCAGAGGAGAACTAATCTTTCTGCTTTTTCATCTCCTAGCCGTCTTACCCGCTTTGACTGAACTCCGAATAAAGTGAAGAAAATATCCCTGTACCAACAGAAAAAGCAACAACTATACAAATAATGCATTTTCAGCAACAAGCTCTGCTTTTAGGTGGTGATTTTGTGACATGCCCAATTTTAGTAGCTAGGCATTCTTTAACATTTCAGCAGCAAGTATTTAAGCAGCACTTTTGGCATTATTTAAATGATTTTTCTGTTACAGTCAATTTATGTTTTAAAATAGGTTCTCAATCTCAAACTTAAGCAGGGTTTTAAGAAGTTATTGAATCTAACCTGAAAATCCAATTCACATTTTAAAACTTCCTTTTTAAACTATTGGATATTCATGTACTCTGGTGTTCAGCTTGTTCAGCCTGTCTTTGGATGACTTTGGTTGCACATGTTCCTGAAGGCATCTTAGGGTGTTTTCCCGCCCCATCCTCTCTCCCTCTTACCTTTCCTCAGTTCTTTGTACTATGGAGGTCACACTAATCCAGCTATAGTTGCCCACATCACTTTTGCCCTGAAAAATGCCAGTGGCTACCGTGCCATCCCTGTGAGTGGTATTTATTAAATTATGCTTTCATGGACATTTATTTATTTAAAAATCCCAGGCTTGTGCAAAATAGTGTTAGCTAAGAGGAAGTACACAGAGTTTAATAGACAGGGATGGGCATGTTTTGTTAACTGGCTAATCAGACTCAGAAAAGCATAAACCCATTTAAAACTTCCTGGTAAAACCTGGTGCTGTCACAACCAGCCAGTCACTGGAGTACAGAGGAGGCACTCTCCATATTGTCCTCCTCCCTTCATTTTCTGCTCCGTTCACTCTGTGGGTTCCTGCTTTGAGCAAACCGGTATTTAAAGCAGCGTGAGCTGTGCTCATCTGCACCGGCTGGCCAGGTCAAATAGCTTCACAGGGACACTTAACATCTACAAGCACTATAGGATAATCCTGGAGTCCTGCCCAGAATTCCTTCTCTTGCTTTCATAATCCTACGTAAGTTAACTGGCACTAATGAAACGTTCATAACTGTGTGTGGAACATTGTTGCGTGCCTAATGCCTATCTTCAGGTGCATAATTAATTGCTCTGTGGGGCATTTTGAGGCAGGGGGAATAAAAACTCAGCATAAATGCTGATACAACACTCTGTAAACCAGTGGACTAGAACAGAAAGGCCTCCGAGATCAGTAGCTTTCAGCTAAGACTCCCGCTATCGTTATGTGGAGGACTAATTAGGATATTATTTGTTACCATTTGGAGGAGCAGCTTCTCAGTTTGGTTAGAGGTGAGCACTAATCAGCTGCTGAAATCTAAACTGATTATGTCTGAAGTGTCGACAGATGCAGATCTCCGGAGTGAAGAACCAACATGTGTCAGCTTTTTGTGAGAAGCTAAGGGAATACTGGTTTAACAGAACCCCGCCCCCCAACATTATTTAATACTGTGCAACAGTCGTGTACAAATAGAATGAATCGCATGGAGAAAGTGAGATTGAATGTACCAGTCTAACACATAAAAATAGTTTTATAAAACATCCTTTTTCTTCTCAACATAACCAAACTCTTTCCCCACTGATGCTTTTCTCTTAATAGAGTTATCAAGGGTACGAGAGGGCAGAAAGAAAAGAAAAACCTCCCAGACTTATCAGCAAAGCATCCTGGTTCTTTGCTCTGTAGAATGCGCATTAACACTGAAATAAGTTTTCCATTCCTCAAACACTAAGCTCAAAATTTTTTTTAATTTTGCCAGAGGGGTACTCCATCGTGTTTTCAAAATGCCATGGGACTGAAAGGGAGTGAAAACCAACCAATTTCCTTTGATCTTCTCCCGCAGAACAGTGGGGTCTCATCCAAAGTACTTTATAGAGTCAGGACTGAATAGCTCAACACCTAGCAGGAATAAACATCAACACTCCACTTGATACAAGTTATGCAAACGCATTAGTAGTTGCAGGATTGGGGCTTCAAAGACAAGATTTGAAGAGTGAAAAGAACAGAGGGATACGCCATCAAAAATGGCATGTTTCAGCATAATCACCTGTTCACATTATTACCAGATACAAGACAAAGCAGTTGCAGTCATCATGCTTGTTGCATTAAGTGAGGCAACAACTTGCACACTTATCCTGTCTGCACTTTGCTGGACCAGGTATACGGCCAAAAATGTACAACAGTTCAAGCTGCTTTTTCGTAAGTAATATGATGAATTATAAAGACACTGCAAAAGCATCTAAACTACATAAGGTGCTGAGCATATATATGGAAAGAGACAGCCCATATCCCAAAAAGCTTTAATCCTCCTGAAAATGAAAATCCAAATGAACGTGTGGGTTTGAAATGTCATTGTTCAGCACCAGCCAATGAGATATTCCAGTCTGAGTTTCTGAACCATCTGGTAAAGCATCACAACAGCTTTAAGCATCCAAGGATCTGTCAGGGGCTTTGGTTTAGAAATACTAATAATCCCATCATGTGCAGCTCCTGCTGAATGGAAGATATACCTACTCAATGATTTACCACCACCACCCCGCCCTTTCCCAACTGAGCTAGGGAGAATTAGCCTGAATAATATTTGCCAACGTTTCTCCTTTTGAACACAGCATTGCTCGAATGATTTGAGAACTACTCCTCTCCTTCAGCTTATGTGTCTCAGTGAGGACCTTTGGTGGGCCAAAAGTGAAGAACAATTTCCAGGACAAAAGTTTAAGGAAGAGGAAGCATTTTGCTTTGAACTACTTAATCCTACTGATTTTATGTTAGGGTTTTCTTTCTTTCTCACAGTTTACCTTGACTTTGGAGGGGCGGGGTGGAGGGTAAGAGAGAGGGAGCTTCATTAAACACATTTAACACTTCTACACAATGCACAGAGTGAGAAACGCTGGCCTGGTGAAGTGAACTCACAGCTGGAAGACAAGTTTCCTCTTGTTTGTGGCTCAGTTGCTGACTCACTGCATGTCATTGACCACATCACTTAGGATCAACTCTTGAAGATTCTAACTTCATATATTCTTGACCCATTTTCAAATGGTCTCGCAATCCACACCATCTCTAAAAGTCAGGCCTACAACATCCTAAGTAAGGCATCCCAAAGACAGGTGGCTCTTGCTAAAAGAGAGGGTAAACTCTTCTCCCACATTCACTCTCTGGAAGTACAGAGGATGCTGCTTGTTCATCATTAAAGAGAGCTTTGAAATACCTTTTCTGAACCTTATCCATAGCCTACTAGCACTAATAAAGGGGCTTGGGGTTCTTTTCCCCTTTTAATGCCAGTAGGGTTTAGGCCATGTCTACAAGCATGAAGTTGAACTACCAGTTTAGGACCGTTGGCCCTAACACATGGCTTGTGGTCAACGTGTTGCACTTGGGAGACTTTGATAATGATCACAGCAACAGAAATAGAAAAATGAGGTGACACAGAGACCTGAATACATTTGCAGCACTGTTATTGCCCGCAGGCTGAGGGTGGCTGGTGACTGTTTTTTAGAGCAGCAGTTTGCAGTCACTAGAGCATGGGATACTCCTAAGGGGACACATACACAAAAAAGAAGAAATGCAAAACTGTTATTAAATAGTCTTAAATTCAGTGAGACACATAGCTACAGTGCAAAATGGTTTGGGGTCTGGAAATTAGAAAAAAAAATTGAGAATAAGCACTTTTTAGAAGAAACTGGCCTTTGAAAGTAGCCTCACAGTCTAGCCTCACTAGAAAGGCACTCTAAGTGTAATACGCAAAATCTTCAGGCAAGTTGTTTAGAAATGCTTTGTACACAGCCAATTAACTCTAACTTATTGATTGGGATGGCATCTCTTAATCGTTCAATTTGTTAAATATTTCTCTTTGAAGAATGTTCTTTCTAATGAGCCACTTACACCAATTTCTGTAACTTGCCATTCAAGCTATCAGTGGACACATACACATTCGTAAGAGTTACACGCATGGTGATGAGCTTTTAATAGCTAAAAAAAAAAAAAAAAAAAAAACCAGCAGCAACAACAAAAAAGCAAAAAAAGTTTTGTCTTAGAAAACCACACTGGAAAATAACCACTCACAGGTAATTCTAAATAGAGACTTGTGAAGTAAAGACAAATGCAACTGAGAGCTAATAAAGCCCTATCTGTTAAACTCAGCATCCTGTGAGCTGATATTGGGCTTTTAGCACCTACCATTCTGCAAACCACTGGAAAAAAATGGTAATGGGCAAAACCCAAAAAGATGTGATAAATTCTTCCTATTTCACTGAAAAGCCACATGTCATTTGCATGAACAGTTTGGCAAATGATTGCAGAAAAATCAGCTGTCAATCAGCTGCTGCTTTTGTATCACAAGCTGACGGGGCGGGGGGGCGCAGAGGGGAAGTGATTTTCAAAATGAAGAATTGTGTTGATGTATAAAAGCCATTGATCAGTACCTGGGCCAACGGAGAAATGATGCAAGATGCAAGGTATTGAATTAAGAAGAGTCAAAACCCACAAAGTGCCAGCCCTCACTAAACTCATATGCTACCAGCATCTGAACAAGAGGGACAGTTCTAGGTAAGCGAAGAAGTATTCTTTATTGATAGGAAAGCAACCCAGTATGGGGTTTGTGGCCTTAAAGAAGAAAAAAAAGCAATTCACCAGACAAAAAGTCAATGCTGAATGGAAAACTACTGAACACAATTGACAAGACCAACTTTTTTTGCTGGCATGTGGGCCTTTTCCTATTAGCATCACAACTTTCACACTTTCCAATGCAAACCAGTGAAAGTCAAGCTGCCCAACAATCAAGCCATGCGTGAAAGCTCTCTCCATACAGGATTACAGCGAGGGAATTTACCACAACAGTAGCCTTAAATTGTTTTAGAGCAACTACACAGATGAGAAACAGTGTTTGGCTTTTAAGTGTCCAGTTTTGCTCATCACCAGCTCTTCCACACCCCCTGCCTAAGATGCAAGCCTGTGAACACAGAAATACGTGAAATCATTCTACCCATGTGGGTATTCCCATGGCCTGCTCTGATAAGCCACGGTATACATGTCCCAAATCACAAGCAAAACTCACGCTTTACATTTGCCAGATCTCTGGACATAACCCGAGATTTTCAAACATCAAAAGGAAAGGTGTGATGAACTCTTTGGTCTTGTTCTCCCTCTAAAAGCTGAAAAGGCCGGTGAGCATCCATGCAGTAGATCAGTGTTCTCAGAATAGCAAAAGGCAGGTACCGAGTTATCATACCCATCCCAAGCCAAGCATGTCTTTTATTAGGGCAGAGGAGAAAACAGGGAGTGAAGTTAGACCTAGACAACAAATAACATGGATGTAAGATACAACTCTATCATGAAAGAAAGCCCCATTTTTTAATCAACAGCAGAGCTGGCTAAAAATAACAGTAATTTAAAGTCAAACAGCAAATGGACGTATTTTTCATTAAAACTGATTTTTTCAACCAGCTCTAACAAAAAGGAAGCAGAGGAAGAATGAAAATAAGATATATGGAAATGTAATATTACAAGCACACCATGTTTTGTGGCTCTTACTACAGTAATAGCATCTCCTTGCCCGTCCACAATTTTCTTTGCAAGTTCAAAACCAGACGGCCCAGCACCTCAGTCCATGTAATTTAGCCTTCCACCAAGGAACACAAATAATACTCTCAGTCTCCCTCATACAGTCTACTATTTATCAGCTACAAACACCTTTACTCTGAGATAAAGTAGGTTTCCAGCTCTCTAGATCAGGGGATAACTTATAGTGGCATTTCAAAAACATGTTTGCCCAACCAGGGAGAATTCAGAGCAAAAAGGGAAGTCCTGCAGGACACACTGGCCTCTGATAGTCAAGCCTCTGTGCTGCTACATGAAGAACCAAGACTGAATGAGGAGGAGGAAGAATGAGGAAAAGGAAATGTACACATACCACGACTTCGCACTTACACAACACTTCCTCTCCACAGTCCTCTACAGAGAAACAATGCATGAATCTTCATCATCCCCATCTACTAGGGATGAAACCGAGGCAGAGAAGAGGGGGAATTTCCCCACGATCGAAAGGGCACTGGGGAGAACGCAAAGTTCGCACTAAAAAGTTTTACTGGCTCTCAGGATTATGCTAAAACTACCACCCTTGTTTTTCCAACAGAAGAGTCCTACCGCATAATTGCTTCTCCAACACAGCAAAGGAGATTGAACTTGGAGTTCAGGGAAGCAGGAGGAGGGGGGCGGAGAAGGGGAGACAAGCCGAGTTTCGAATCTTTGGTGTGTATTTATAATGTTGTAGAGAAACTGCATTTCAGGATGGAATGATTATTGATTTCTTAATGGATTACTGCTGCACAAATTTACACTCCCCCCAAAAACATCAATCTTAGGATAATAATTATAAACCTATCACAGTGTATAGAGCATTCTGCCTGAGTAGAAACTTATCGCTATCTGCCGGGAAACGGCCAGTTTTCTATTTCTCCCACTCCAACCACATTATAGCATGGCAAGGAGCTACTGAAAAATACATGCTATTATAAAACAAAGTTTGTAATAGCCACAGGACATACCTCCCGTCAACTTTCATTAAACGGACTCTTTTAAACTGCTGCCCTTAAGACAATGCTTGATTCATTAATGAAGAAGTTAATTAGTTATTAGAATCCTTTTATGTTATTTTTATCATTAGTAATGAAGCAGCCCCAGCATAGAGTGAGACTCCTTAATGGGCAACATACATTCACAAACCCACACACCCTCACTTTTTCTGTTTACCAGCCTACAGTCAAATGTTTCTGTAGCTAAGTAATTTTTTAGCGAAGGCACCCATAAAACAGCGTTGCTACAAGTAGCATCATTTTGCAAAAATGACTGAATTATCACAAGGAGTCCCCTTGACTTCAAGAAGTGTCAGAACAAGTCACCGCAGACAGGGCACTATGGAAATCTAAACAAAAAAAAAGTAATTCTAAAACAAAAAACCTCAATACCCCAAAGTTTGTGCAAGGTGCAGGAATGTGGAAGATTCACGTCTGGCTCTGTTTAGTGGTTTCCACCCATAACACCACCTATCTTCAGCCCACTGTTTAACTAGAGACGTTATACGAGGTTATAGTCCAACTGTGAGCCATGAGCTAAAGGCAACCTACGAAAGGGCTGGTTGTGAAGCCAGTGCCTCTCAGATGCTGGCCCCCCCTCTCTGCAAGAAGTAACCACCCTTTGCACCGGGGCAGAGGCAGCAGAAAAGCCAATTTGCTGCCTCCTTGACCAACACAATTTACAGATCTGTTAGCTCCAGGCATTAGCACAGTTCAGCGTACCTTTGCCTCTGCAGAAACATCAGCACCAGGAGCTCCCACCCCTGCTCAGACACCACCCTCTCACTGTGTGAGACCATGCAGTAAACTGGATCAGTGAATCGATCCAAGCTAAAAATACCCCATTTTGCTGTTTGGTTTTTCTTTTTTAGAAAAACTGCTGGCATCGCCACAGAGAACAAGGCACGTTGAACTTCACTTTGAATGCTTGCCTTAGGAATAGTCACCTCTGCTAGAAGGGCATGTGAGGCACTTGCCAGTCATAATATCCTTAAAGAGTCGTAACTAATGACAGCCCACACATCCAGTGCCATTAAAACAGACGCAGGTTAAAACCTGGCACAACAGATTTTCAAGCTCTTGCAGCGCTGTTCAACTGCAGTTTGCTCTGGAGCAGTGTTGCAGTTACACCCTGCTCAACACCAGTCCCACTGTACCCAGTGCTGAGTCTCACTGTAAGCAACGAGTAATAGAATAGCTTGTAGAAACCAAGAATTTAAATGGAAAGACGAGGTACAACTTGATTGTAATCTGGTTGTTCCCTTCCATGCATAAAACAATTTCATATACAAATGCAGCCAGCTGATGTTCCCCCAGACTCAGCTTGTCACTACCTACAACTGGCCCCCCTGATAGGGGTCTGCTCCAAAAGTGTGTGGAACCAGATGGAGAATCTCCCACAGAGCGCAGTGGGCTTTGGATCAGGTCCTAAATTACTCCTGGGGAAGCTCTCCAGCTACACAGCACAGGATCTGCACCTGAACTCCGATTCCTCTAAGAGGTTACAATTCAATTAGTGCAGCAACTTCTCCCCTTTCTCACAACCTATCACTCCTCCCCTAGCCCAGGAACTAGACATAGCTGTTGTAGGACAGCAAGAGCATCTCCAAAAAACCTCATCTACTCAAAAGGTGGTTAACAAAAAAAGAACACAGCCAAAGAAAGCAGCGTTCTCCAAGGTGCACAGGCCACATAAAATAAAAGCAAAGGCCCCAAAGCACACCACTTGCCATCAGCTTCAATTAGCAGCAAAGTGGAGTTTGGGAAAACAAGGGCCTCTTCAGAGCTGCTATAGGGCAAAGATGAAATCCCAGAATTAAAAACAAAATCCCCACATGCACATTAATATTCAGAGGCAATTACCTTTCAGCTTAAAGTCAGCCAACATGCATCTTACTACAGCAGCTCTTAAAGCAATCTTGTTTACAATTGGAAATGGATTACATTATCTCAGCTCCACCTATCCACATAATGCAGAGCAAACTGTCAAACATAAAATTACAAAATGGTTATTGTAAGGTATCCCCTTCAGCATAGGAATTAATTTGACCTATTTTATTACTAAATTATTACTCCCACACAAATTTTCTATCATAGATATCTATCAGTGCTGACATTTATATTCCAGCGAGGCACTCTCAGATGCATATTTTCTTCTTCTCCATCTCAAAGGTGTATTGAGTAGGTTTGATGTAAACAGCCTCCTGCCAAGCTAGTTAAAATCTTTAAACTTTATACATACAATTAGATTGTGACAATAAACGTTTGCTGAGAGAGAGAGAGCGCGCGCGCTGCCGTTTCAGATTCTGAAACAAAATGCTTCATAAGTTAAAGAAATGATTAATCTACATTTAAGGAGGACCTACAGTATTTTTACTATAGCTCTGACAGGTTGTTCCGATTGTCACTGAGAGACATGATTTGACACAATGGCCCTGATTAAGAACGTGCTTAAGTCCTATTAAAGCCAATGGAAGTTAATCATCTGTTTAAGAGCTTTGCTAAATCAGGACCAGAACAGGAGACATTTCCAAAAAATCTGGGCCTAAACTGAACACACGCTAATTAGCTGCACACACCAATTACATGATTATGGATGAAACGCCATTGTTTAGCGTTTATAACAGCACACTTTGTGTGGAATCATTTAGAAATAAGGTCTAATTATCATTTTGTAACAGGTCCCACAGTGCATTATAACCCACATATACCATGTTAATTTTAGTTGAAGGAATAGCATAAAAAGACAAAAACCAAAAAAATCCTTCCAGTAATATTTGTCCAAATTCTCAAGTGGATCAATATCTGACCCTTTTGGAACTTCACTCTGTTCACAGTGAGAACATCTGAGCTCTCCAGCTCAGCTCTCTTTTCTTATTGCTGCATTTTGCTTACAGAAAATACTTGCTCCTACATTTCAAAATGTAACATTTGTACTCTTATGTCGCCTAACGACTTAAGCCCTGCACTCAGGAAACAAACAAACTGGCACAGATTTGCATATCCAGGATTACAGATATCAGCAAATTATTGTGCCTAGAAACCAGCAGTTGCTAAAAGTATAATTGTGAATGATCTCAACCATTTGAACTATTTGACATTAGCCAGGATTGCCAAGTCTCACTTTTATGTCTCTTAGCCCGATAATTACTGTTTTTTCTTAGTAGCAAGATTGTCAGTTAAGTGATTACAAGAGTCTCCACTTTCATTAAATTAAGAAAAAAAGGCATTCCCAAATGCAGAGATGGCTGAAAAGCCATGCTTCAGTGCAAAACACAGCTCAGAAACGAGAAGGTACATCGAGAATTACATTTATTAAACAAACACACACACACACAAAATCTCATGGCATGTAAGGCAAATCTTGCGATTTAAAACTTGACTCATAATTGTGAAAGTTTGGAGTTGGCATGCCAACTTGGTGAGCCATCTGCTCACCAACAATTTATAAACGAGACTGCTGCCAAAGCCACTCGATTACTCAGTTCTAATATTAGTGATGTAACTAAAACATGCTTGTAGGGTTTTTCTCCCCATGAACCAGGAAGCACAAGGAAAAAACTCAGAGGAAAAGTTAAAAATAAAACAGGTAAAATGTATTTATGCTCAATATTCCCTTCAAGTCTGATTAGTAGGAGTATTCAAGATTAATTCAATGCTTCAGTTCTGCAATTCCCTCCAAACCAAGTCAGAAGGAAAAAAATTAGTAGTGATTACAAATGATGAGAAAAGGTGAATCATATGTTCTGTATCCAATGCCCATTTCTTTGTTAATGATTCAAATAGTAGTTTGTTAAAATAAAACACGCTATGCTAAAAAAACCAACCCAACTCCTCATAATAGCATTTAATATATTTTGACAACAGATTAAAAAAAAAATCAAGAAATTGTGCATACAGCCTAGCAGGTACAACTGCTGGTTTTACTAGTGATGCTAATTTTACCGTTAGAATCGGGCAATTTGGGATAAAAACACCATCCTATTCAAACAAGTAATTTCTTATTAAAATTACAGATTACCTATAGCAGTGAAAAATTGCTGGAAGTTAATCTACAGTAAATAATCCTTGGGGCAAAAGATACTGTAATGAAACTGCATGGAAAATTACTCACTCAATCATTTTTAAAACATTGAGTCACAATTCAGTTTTGTTGGCCTGAAACTCCAGATCTATCTCCATGGCAAGCCAGTAGCAAATCCCAAAGCACAGCCTCTATTCCCAGAGCTCAGGCATGCGGATGCACTGCTGCAGTAGTAAACCCAGGCGCATGCAATGTCTTACACCAGCACTTCCACACAGCACTTTCTTCCCATTGAAGTGAAAAAACAGTTTAACCACTGGCTTCAATGTGAGCAGAATTAGGATGTTTCTGAGTGGGGGACACTAATAAGACTGAAAACACAGGCAATCCTGGTGGTATTAATTAAGAGGAGAATGACAGCGATAAGCATCCCACTTCATTTCAGAACACCTTGCTCTATCAATGCCAAAAGGAGTAGCTTTTAAATCTGCATTTTGAAATTAAATGCATCATCATTACACAATTACTGTTCTAATTAGCCTCCTCAACAACAGATCGGCTTTATTTATGATTAATTTTGGTTAATGAGTTAGTTGTAGTTTTATCTGATGGATAATGGGAGAGAATTAATAATTGCTTAATTCACACAAAATTTTGTTGTTCTCATAGCACACAAAATTTTGACAAATGTTTCTGAATCCTAGCCAACAACCACCAGCACATTTTCACTATCTGAAAGCAGCCAAAGCTCAGCAAATGTTACCATATAACATTATAGTAGATTAAACTGTTTATATATACAATTAGAAATATTATTATAAACTACAGTCATTATTATAAATTGAAATTTCATTGCCAGCTTGTAAGGAAGCTTTCCCCCTTCCGAAACATCTGGCCAGAACAATTAATTCATGTCATCTCCTTGATGGTCTACCAACACCTACTCCATTTACAGTCACACGAGAAAATGATGAAGGGACCCAAGTTGGAGAAGAAGTCATCTTCTCCGCATGTCAGGTGCCCTCTATCTCTCATACCTTTGTCCATACGCCTCCAATGAACTCTAGCCTCTGAGGCCAGTTTAAGGTCACAGTCCCGTTTTTTTAATTACTCATTGGTTTTAAATGGTTTTAAACCATCACCTTCAGCCGCCACATTGCCACCTTCTCTCAAAACCACTTTACCCTTCCCAAACACAGGGCTGGTTTTGCCTCCCTCCAGACCTGAGAACTGACCTCACAACAAGAGACACATCAGAAATTCTTCAAAGGGACTCTCACACACCACGAGTTTCATAAGGGCGTTTGGGTGCCACAGCAAAGGTGAGGAAAACATGACAAGCTGGGGCACCAAATGACATTCATGTGTTTCAGAAAACAGAATGGATGATAGCAATCATAATAAGCAAAGCAGAACCGATACCTTAGCACAATTCTCTTCTAGCACAGTAGTCTGTTGCTGGGGTGCTATCAGATGCAACATAAACTTCAGCATCACCCCATATACAGTCACTTTGGAACCTTGGATCATTATACTGCAATTATCATTCATGTTTCTCCAATGAAAATAATATTTTTACTCTTTTTCCTAAGGCACTGTACTCTGTTGTTCTAGGCTGTTAAAAAAACCAGCCAGGAACGGCTGCAGCTGGGACATAGATAAAGCATCTTGACATGAAGATGAGCAAGTACTTTACAGAGCATCATTATAGATTATTTCCTGGAATGCACTGCAGTTTGCTTTGGTTTTGAATACATATGTGATATATATTTACTATTGCAAAAATCTCACTACTATCGATTTTTCTGTAAATATTTAATGGTTACCAGTCACAAGCTAAATTTAAGTAACAATAGCACTAATGACATTAAATAAACGAAGCACTTCAAAAGTGTGAGAAAAAAGCAAATGCCTCTTTACAGCATTTCAACGCAAGAGCAGTAAGACAGCAGCCTGAAACCATGTTACATGCTGATAGCCTGCGTCACATCTGGTCTCATAGTCAGACCAGCGAGGTGATTTCACACAAACATCTAACAAAAAGCAGGTTCTGCGAGCAGCAGACTTAGCAGAGACTGGCTTCCAACAACTTTTCCCCATGCATTTGACATTTGAAAAGGGTGGCGCTTAGCGGCTTTTCCTTCAGCAAAGGCACAATTCACATACCTCTCCTCTTTCTAGCTTCCCAATTTCATGAGACTTGCATGATTCTAATTTTTTCAAGCCTGTACATCTCTATTGTATGTGACCGAAATTCTTTATAAGTGCCTTCAATTTGTATTTACACACATCGTGCATGTACAGGCTTGTCGTAAGCCAGGGCTGGACACATTTTCATATTTTTTTTTTTTCTCCAGCTGCCAACCTTCTCTACTTGATATCAACTAATTTGGGGGCAGCTGACTGGTGATAACATTTATACTCTGAGAACACTCTGGTTTAGGATTCACATACGAGCCTGTGGGATTCTGAAGAAATAAAGAGATTGTGCAACTGACAGAATACAAATTTAAGAGATTGCAAGAATAAACTCACAAAGTTGTCATAGTCTGCTAACGTCATATACTACTTGACCCTTAAATACATAACTAGCACATCGTTCTTCTGAATTCCTGAGAGCTACCTATACTCTGACATTTTGAAGTCACATACACAAATCATGAAGCTGACTGCCTCCCACCTATAGGAGCTGAATTCATACTAATACTAATTTATCTAATTTTTCTCCACCTCTTCAGCCTATAATTTTGTTCACCCATTTGTATCTCTTCAGCTGGCATCCTTTGTGAAGCTCTTAAAGATTTACTGTTGAAAAAGCATGATATAACGAGGACATATTATTACATAACACTCCAGAAGAATAGATTATCCAAAGGATAATACCTAACAGTGATGGAGAGAGAGGCCTGTTTATTTCAGCTAGAGGAAAAATATCAAACAGGGGGTTTCAAGTAACACCAATACCCCAGATTGTTCCACACAGCTGCATGGAGATGTATTAAACACACCCAGGAACCACCTGTGCCGGTAACAAGGTCAAAACAACTGGTAAAGTTGACCCAATTTTGGGAGATTAAACTGTAAAACTATTATGTCTAGGACATGCCTACATCTGAAAGGTGATGAGGATTAAGGCACAGAGTGAATTTAAGGCACAATGGTGTATTCTAAAATATTTCTGTACTCAGGCAAACTGCACACGTGCCTGACCAAACTCCAGAGATGCAGCGAGACAGGCCGCTCACCACGATACTACACACACAATACAGAGGCCATACCTAGGAACAGACAAAACTTTTTAATTAGCGGTTTTGCATACTGCTTTTAATTGTTCCCCTTCAGGGGCCATTATCCGGACAGGGCAAATCACACACTGCAGGATATAAAATTCTCAAGAAATAAGATTAAGAACCACCAAAGCCAAACCCCGTTTTCTTCTTTTGCCTGAGCCTTCTCCCGTTATCACAGACCTGGCTGCTAACAAGAACAAGGTCTTCAATCTACTGCGACTCTTTCCTGGAAACTTTTAAACCATCCATGACTTAAAGAGAATAGCTACTCTTCCCCAAATGAATAGACCTCATATCTCTGCTGTGTAAAACAACTTGCTGTCTTCATACAGAAAGAGGCAACTTCTTTCATTTTCAAAAGAAGGGAATTCACACCATCCTGTTTGCTGCTCTTCGGACAGAAGCGGGTGTTTAATTCACGCTGCCGGGGTTTAAAGGATGCACAAATAGTTACCAAAAATTCTCTCAGCTTGTGTTTTATGGCTAGACCATTATCTAAGAGAGCACATTTGCTTGCGCAGGGAATCACAGAATGTCCAAAGACTGAGCTGGGGATGAGGAAAGAGTAGGTGTGGATTCTCATATGACTACACACACACACATTCCCAAATCAAAGAGTAATTACGAGAAAAATTAACACGGACTTGGGCATATCACAGGCTTCTCCAGCCAGCTTTCTGTGCCACTCACCAACATAATGTTCATGGACTGAGGGAACACACAACCCTTGAGAGAAAACAGAACATCACATTTTTCTGATGGAATTAGGGGGTTTTTGGAGGCTGAGGGGAATGCAAGGGAAACATGGCTAATAAGGAGCTGAGAAGACTCCAGCCTGCTGTTGAAGGTCATAGCATAAAGGTATCTTTAGGGTGAAACTTGTTTTGTTCAAGTGGAGGGACAGAGGGGATAAACAAGAAAATATCCCTCATCGGAAACTCAAGCGTTGTCATGTATGTGGTTTAACTGCAAATGGAGCACCTCTATTGTAAGCCCTGCCCAGATCTTCCATTAGCTGGAGATGACACACAGGCTGTCTTACCCCCTCACATAAGAAGTGTAAGAAAAAAAAAAGGTGATAGACAGGACAGGCGGACAAGGAACAGATTCTCTGTGCTTCAGTATGTCCTACCTTCTTTGGAAGGTGCTTCAGACCTCCACCCCCCAGGACAAAGGACCTGACACCAGCAGCACTGAGATGTGGCTGGGTCTTCTATCCCCACCCCATGAAGCTTCAGGCTGAATCCTCAGAAGGCCTTCTCCAGCCCAGTGATAGGGAAAGGACTTTAATATTCCCACTAATCTTCCCTTTTTCTCTCCCCTACTGCAGTAACTATACCTGTGACCAGAACAGCCTCACAAGTGGTACCTATACCTCAGCAGAAAGAGGAGATAAAAAAACCCAACCAAAACAAACAAAAAAAACCCCACCAAAAATCCCAAACAGTCTGTGTAGCTTCTCCAGGTAACATGAAGCCATGGTGGGGAGAGTGGAGGTAGGTCTGGAATGAATCAGATTCCTTGGCCCATGCCTTGCATAAAACCCACAGCCTGCTAAGAAGAGGGACCCGTACCTGTTCAGGGAGACAATGCACTTAAACTCTGCTGTCTTTTTCATTCACCACTGGCTGGTAGATGCAGACATTCATCCCTGCCCCACCAGGCCTGGGACTGCAGTTTGGCCCTAGGACTGACCTCCAACCACCTGTAGGTGTTCCCCTCGTTCCTGAGGGGGCACAGGCATCCAACAGGCAATCTCGGCTTCACCAGAGGGGAGACTGAGTGCCCTATGACCTCTCTGGACAGGCCGAACACAGAGCAGCCATGAGCTAAAAGAGCAGGTACAACGCACACAGGGCCCACCACCTCTGCGCTGCTATGCCTTGGCCACACAGCGTTAAAGAAATAAACACAAAAACTGGAAAACATGGTCAAAAATAAGAGGTGTGGAAAAAGCAAAAGTCAGTTAAAAAAAAACCCAAACAAATAGGAGGTTCTAACTCACAGAAGTTTAAATGACCTATCTGCACAGAAATGAGGGGGATGAATCAATCCCATGCTTTTCCAGGAACAGTGTCTGCTGTTTTATGGTACGCTCCAACGTCCCACCTGTAACACCACTTGCAGGTGACCCTGCCAGCCAGGGCTGTGCTCACAGCAGGAGCTTCTGCCAGCATCACCCTGCCTGTGGGGGATTACAGCTCCTCAAAGCCACAGGCTGAGACGATGGTGCCAGCAGATGCCAGCAATATAGACCTGGCTCTGCGTCAAGGGCACATTTTGCTGGACAGTGTAAACAGGGATTTGTCCACACACAGACCTGGTAATGCTCAGCTGTATGGGAAGAGTTAAAATGCTGTGGTTGCTCTAACGTAATCGCACCAGAACAGGGTGCTTTAGGACAATTGTAATTACTCCTGCGCAGGACAGGAAATAAGCTACACTGGTGTTAAGGTACTTCCAAACACAACTCATTAGGGGCCTGCAAAAATTAAATATAAACCAACCCGGAAGCAAAGCAGCTATCATAATAAAACTCCTACTTTTGACAAGGCCTAACATGTGCCATCTAAACCTCTACCCTGAATGATCTATGGCCTCTGTGATTCAGAAAAAAGGCAAGAGGGGAAAAAAGCGGCACAGAAACATGAAGGGACTCCCCCCTAATGACAAGAGCTGGGAGAAAAACTGGGCCTCTGGTCACTGAGCCCAGAGCCATACCTGTCAAGCCTCATTGCTTCTCAGTGATAATCGCAGCTCTGCTTCCTTCCATTGGGATGCAGCAGTCAGCCGCCTGGACTCCAAACAAGCGTTCACCACTCTAGGCAAGGGACAACACGCCATGGCACAGGCTCCGCGCCTGGGCTGGCAACGTGTCTTGTTACTACAGGGAGCAGTGGCACAGCCTTCTCTTAAATTTTCTACAGAGCTACTTTAAGGTTGGTCCCCCAAGGAGTTTCATTCACTGGGATTACTGAAGAAAAAGCAGAAGAGGGCTATGCCTTTTCCTCCTGGCTGGAATAGCATCGCTCCTCCAAGGTCCCCTCTAGGCACTAGAAGGAAAACGAGCACCACTCACCCTCAATAATGCACAAAGATGACACAGGTAGCTGCATTTTCACCTGTAAAACCCAGTCCTGCAAACTGTCATTTAGCTGGAAAACTAGACAGAGCCAGTGGTCCACAGGAATGGGAAATAAGCCCTCAATCCTATTTCCCAGGAGAAAATACTCATCAATTTCAACAGGAGCAGCACCTTCCCCCAGATGTGGGGATGGGAAAGACAGAGCAGTCTCTAACAGGTATGTTCTTGTCCAGCTGCTATCAAAGTGCCACATTTCAAGGAAGATGAGGACTGCTCTTTTCATTGGCATGTCTGGAAAGGAACTGAAATTCCAGATTCAACATTGAAAACTTGCTGACTACAAAGCTAGCAAGAGCACCGAGTGTTGTAACTGGGTGTGCACCAAAGGAAGTTAACCGAACCTGACAGTCCAAGAGAATAAGAGAAGCTCCCTAGGAAAGGTGTGTGCTGCAACAAAGCCCTGGCAGATGACCTCTCAGGAGACTTCCATTGGAATGAATAAAAACCTATTTAATGAGATTAACTGATCATTTAGCTCCACCCTTGTTATAACACTCACTGAGAAAGAGGAATGTTTTTGCAGCCGAGTAGCTGATTCCATAGGGAATGCCAGAGAGACCATGACAGAAGAGATGATAAACACACAGGGGAACCCTCCGCTGTTGGAGTGTGAGCTACAGACAGTAGTTACTTAAACACCTAGTAGTTTCAGTGGCTACTTGGTTTTCATGGATGCACAGAGTTTGTATGAGAGGAACTATTTCATCATTTTAACCATATCATGGTGAAAAATCTAAGCTGATGTGTACAAAGGTACAACAATCCAAGGTGCATCCCAGCAGGATTTTTCCAGGTAACCTTTTTTTCTTAAAGAAAAAAAAAAAAGAAAAGAAACAAATGGTGTAACACTACTCTGCAGAGCTTCGGTTACGTGTGTGGACAAAACCCTAGATTTCTGTTAAAAAAAAAAAAAAGGTGAGGATTGGGCTTTATTATTTTATTTTTGCTCCTTAAACTTCAAGAAAGCTAAACCCATTGGCTAAAACTTTCATGGGTATTTTTCCCCTGGCAGTTCTCAGGGAGTCTGAGGTTAAAAGACTGAAGTAACATCATTGCTTCTGTAAGTGTCAAAGCAGCTCACCTCTACCAGTTCCCTGCCACACTTTATTGAGCTCATCCCTTGTATCTAAGCTCATCTTGGCATAGTGCATCTTTACCGCCCTTCAACCTGTAAAACCACAGGTACGTCTATATCGGGTGTCATCGTGAAATTCCACAGCTGAGCTCTCTAAACATCAAACTGTCAAGGTTGGAAAGTCAGACACAAAGGACTGGAGGACATCTCAAGTGACTGTCAAAAGTCCCCCTCCCTGCACTGAGGCAGGATCAAAGATACCCAGACCAATAGAAGTTGCCTACCCTACTACTTAAAGGCAGCTGAGGAAAGCGATTCCTCAGCATCTCAAGGTTATCCAGGCCAAGTTTTTAGCACCAGATGCAGTGTTTCACACTTTCCAAGATGTTTGGAAGAACTGGAGACCTGAATCCCCACTACAGAGCAACAGCAGTTTGGTTGCCAGAATTCTTCATGCCCCAGTGCACGTGTCAGGGGAGTGACTGCCTCAAAGCACTAATTCAGTTCCCCCCCTGCAGCCCAGCCCAGTTCAGCTTCAACCACCCTCCCTAAAGAAAAGCCTCCTGCAGAGGCTCAGCCTCCATCACCTCATCCTACTGAAAAAACACATACTGAGCCAAAAAGAATCCCAGTGCAAGGTTCAGCCTCACGTGCCTGGGCTATGGACCCTGGTGATGGCAAAGCTTGTTTGCCGTGTAGCTGAGGCATGAAGCAACCTCTAATTTTCATTCCAAAATGCAGACTCTGCAGTTACATTTCTTTATCCATACAGATGTGGTGCTGATACAGCTGTGGTACATGAAACTTTCTGCTCAGGGCGACACAACTCTGACGAAACAGGGCTTGTATGACAATATAGAGTTGAAAAACTAAAAGTAATCAAGAAAGATTTGGGGCTTTGAGTTACAAAAAAAGACTGTGCAACTGGTAGTCCACCCCAGTCTACCCCGATCACTGGGAATACAGTATTGGCTGCATTAAAGAGAACTTGGGCAAGGTCTTATTATAAACACTGCTACTAAAATCACTCACAGTATTAATACTGCTGTCCCAATAGCTATCTTGTCAGAGAGCATGATCATTCCCCACCATGGAGAAAATGCAATTGCCTCATTATTTTCAGCAACAGAGTCAGCTGACAATGCTTATTTTCTTAATAAATTATTTCTCATAACTTAGTAACACTTCAAGCTACTAGAAACACATCTTGCAAGCATACCACAATTTTAATCAGTTTCAAACATCAGATGTTGGGTTTGATATTTATGATTGTTCTGACTCTGTTTCATTTAATGGCTCCTTCTGTCTATGAAAGCAAAGACAAAGTTATCTAGGGCACCCACTGTAAAGTCTCTAATTTAAGAGGAAATTTCCTCTGTCACTGACTGTTGGATGCTATAGCTGCTGTTACTATTTTCCATATGATACCGGGCAAGTGGTCTCAAAGATGTATCCTTCATCCTATACAAAGTGGTCATCGAGTCAACTATCCAAACAACTGTGCCCCTGCAGTTTCTAAAGGGGACATCTTCTGCGTCCATTTTAACCTACAGGGAAAAAAAAGGTAAGATATATCTCAACTATAGTAAAAACTCAGCATGGTATTATGAGGAGATGTCTGTGAATTATTTCTTTTTAAAGCCTTTTTTATGAGGATTCCCCATCAGCCTTTAATTAGCATGCTAGTTCCTATTCTGAGGTTCCTGATCACTTATAGCCAGTTCAACATTCACCAAAGGCAACAAGACAGACTCCCTTGAACATGGTGGGGTCTAGAGGAGGGCTTAGGGCCATGCAAGGAACTCTCTGGTACCAACACAAAGTTAATTGAGCAGGCCTTTGACGCCCAGCTCTTCATGTCAGCCCCTGGAACAGTTTTCTTACGGAAGATCAGAAGAAAATCTGGACTTCCAGATTTGGGGCTATGTAAATGTATCATCTGTACTCAGCAGGTATAGCACTCATCTGTCTTTTGCTGTAGAGGAAAGTGAGATGATCTATCAACCTATTCAGTTTGACTGTTTACATGTATTTTAAATCTTTGATTACATAAAACTACAATAATGTATTTTAGAACAGAGAACCTGCCAACATATGTACAGTATTCTGCTAAAGGCAGATCTATACCGTGAGGTATATGTGAGATCATTAGTTAGCTATGACAGGATTTACTCCGATTCATCTTTCAGGATCATCTCATTCACAAGGAAAATTGACTGTCAGCCCCATCCATAACCTACACATACTGTCTAGGTACTTGAAAATGGTAATAGGTTAAAGGATGTGGTAGACAACTCTCCAATATGAGCCAAAATATTTGACCTGAAACCTTTTGGAATAGAACCTGAAAACATCAGTAGCTCAGCCAGAACTCCTACTAACATGGATTGCCAGGGGCTAATGAACATAGAAAACTCTTTACCTATCACATAATTTCACTGTTGCTGGGAGAGCACTGCTCAGTCATTTCAGTACAGATCCAAGAAATATACTTCTTATGGTTTTGTCTCTGTTTGAGCCAGACACAAATTAAGGCTAAATTAGGAGTTGTGGTTCAAAACGATTCAATGGAACGCAAGAACAAAGGTCAAAACTTAGATCTCTGCCCTGCAGGTGCACATCCTGAGCGCGCAGCTCAATACAGCCATCCACCTTCTGGGAATGACTGGCAACAAAATTGGGAGTGCAACGTTTGGGGGCTGATCCACGTATCACCTTACGTACCACCTCCTCCATTAGCAAACCCTACCCAGCCAGAATGACATGCCTTGGGCTTTGCTACAGCGACAGGCCGACAGTAGATCAACCTCCAGTGACTCCACTAGAAATTAAACCATACTGAAATACAACGCAGCCACTTCCTCCACTTACAACGAAGGAAGATGGATTGATCCAACAGGAGCTACCAAATTCATACAAAATATTTTGAACAGTTATTCCTCCTTACTCTCCTACCACCACCTCTCCTTAAAACAGAAACAAACTCCCCCCAAAAAACTGCCAGAGGTCACAGGCCCGTGGGTTACTGAACCTTTAAAAGGATTTCCTGTACCCTGCAAAAGAGGCGGAAAGCTCTAGAGTACAGCCTGGTGACTTAGTCTACACATGCCACATTCAAGATTTGGCCAAAAACCTTAACTGAACCAGCGTAACAGCTGCCATAAAAGCCGACAACCTCTAATCAATACCTTCCATGTTTAAGACAGAACAAACCACCTCCCTACAAAGCATTCTTATGCCTGCAAAGAGTAAATAAGTTACAACAAATATAAGAAGCTCGAGTCTTGCTTGGCTTAAGAACCCCAGACAAAGCCCCTAATTTTTCAACAGCAGTACATGCTTAACACAGAGCAGCAGTGATAAAAGCAGTTGAGACACCTGTGAGATACTACAAAACACATTTTAAAAAAAGATATTCACCAAGGCTGCAGATACATGTGTGTTGCAAGAACTAACGAAGCTTAAAAATCATTGAAATTGTTATCACAATTAACACATTCAATATTTTTCCATTACTTTATCCTAGATCTTTTTATTCCCTAATTTGACTCTGATTTTTAGTCTAGAATATAAAGAAGATTTAAAACAGGGAGCTTTTTTCCCCTTCCAGTGAAGGCTTCCCATTAATAAAAAGGAAACAAAGAAAATGAAGAAAGTGAGTAGTAAAACTTTTACAACATAATAAAATATATCAGAATCCCAGTGCAGCAGGATTGGAATTGTCTAAAGATGCTGAATTATGATCAGTTGTCATATAAAGTTCAGTCCAGAGTATTAGCAATCATATTCTCTAGCAACATGTATATAATTGGGAGATCTTCATAATAACCCTCAGTTTTAAAGGCTCATAAAAACTGTGTTTTACTCGTAATTTGCAGGAGGAAAGAAGAATTCTTAAAGGAAAGTAACATCTTTTCCTCAGTACCGAAGACTGTGAAGGCAATACACTGTGCATTTTAAAGCAAGCAACCCTAAAAGCTCTCTTTTTCTTTCACAGTTTTCGGTGGGGTATTATACAAATACTGAGTTTAAAAAGATATACACATATCTGTAGTACACAAACTAGAAAGAAAATTAGCATCGCATAGGGAGGAACCCTCTGGAAGTGTATCGGAAGCAAAGCATGTTACATTATTTTTGAATACAAGTACAGCGGTACTTTAAGGTGAATATCTTGTTGTAACTTTGTAACTGTGGGGTACTCGCACACACACACAAAAAAGAAAGGATGCTGGTTTTATGAGATGTGTGTAAACTACATTTATCTACCTCCAAAATATAGCATGAAAATAATCATAAAAATATTATCAGCACTTGACACTCTCAGTAGACTCCCAAATCTCCACATTTTCTCAATTTCTCCCCTGACATTCTAAAACAAAATCCTTTCAGTTTGTTAGAGAGTCAACTACCAAGTGCCATAAACTTCCAATTATCCCAGCCACTCTTGGGCTTGCCAAGGCAAAGCTGAGGTAATGAATAGGATGCTGAAATTTCTATATGGAATAGTAAAATACAACCTGTCATCAAACCCAGATATTTTAACTTTATACTTTTGCCAGAGTAAAGCCTTTTTGTAAATCAAACGTGTTTGTTTTCAAATAAAGCTACTTCAAGCTGTTTTGGGAAGCACGGTAAGTAATAATAAAAGCAACAACAACAATTTCCATTTGGATTTCAAAACCTGATGAAACAAAACCAGCACATGTCAAGCCTAGTGTTTTCCTACCTGGAACAGGTAAGGACCAGCTCTCAAATGCCACCTTGGGATAGTTCAGACTAGTAATCCCGTTCATGTTTAGATGAGACACCAGCATGAACAAGAAAGAAAAGAGAGAGAAAAAAAAAAATCTACCCCGTCCTTCTCTTCTTTTATTAGCAACACCTACAGCAATGGTTAAGACCCGGGGTAAGGAAGCTGAGGACCCGAAGGACCAGACTAACCCAAACCCACTGCTAGAGAGAAACAGGTTTAAGAAGAGACTTACTGCTTGCCATGTGACGGGGGGAGGTATGCTGCCCATTGGGTGTGCTGGAGGTGAGGTCAATGGCCATGCCGGAGTGCTCCCTTTCGGGCGAAAGCTCATTGTCACCTGCTTTCACAAAACAAGTTCCCCGTAAGTTTCCATCCCCTTCTTCAGCAGGGCAACGCAACAATTAAGCAGTACAACTCACTCACTCCCTTC
Source organism: Morus bassanus (assembly GCA_031468815.1). Lineage (NCBI taxonomy): Eukaryota > Metazoa > Chordata > Aves > Suliformes > Sulidae > Morus > Morus bassanus. The sequence continues at coordinate 39,952,020 of CM062574.1, forward strand.
ACCCTTCCCTCCTTTACCAGTGGGGTCTTCCACAGCCTGTAAAAACCAGCCTCTCAGTGGCCACAAGTAAACATTTGACTGACTGATTTTAAGAGCCCCCTCCAACCCTATTGTTACCAGTCTTCTACACACACACACCTGTGACAAACCTTGCCCCAGAAGTTAGGATTACTTTTCCATTTGCAGACACCTAGCATTGGGGCTAGGTAGGAGAAGGCTGAAATAACACTTTAACTTATAAACCTTCCTCCCCCAAAACTCTCAGTTAACTGACAGTTAAACAAAGCACTTAAGCTAAGACATTTTGCCCTGCCACAGAAAACCGGAGAAATGCATAGTGAAAGGGCATAAAAAGTTCTGGGTCGCAATTTGAATTTCTGAAGAGGAACTCTCTCTCATTTGCAAAGTTCATTCATCCTCACTAAATATTTAAACCTAGAGACACTCACCCATACACCCCTCCCCATGCATTTTTCAGTCATACACAAAGTTTGTGTTTAAATGCTATTAATCCAGTGTCCTCTCAACGCAAAGACCATGCACAAGAAAGCTAAAGTTTCAGATGTCTGCATTATCGAAAGAATAGTGGGAAAAGGAAAGTAATTCAGAATAATCAAGCAAAACGACTACTTACATGTTATATATCCATCAGCAGCCTCTGCTTCCATAGTCAAAGTGCAGTGCTGCAAGGCAGAAAAGTACACCCTCAAAGACGCCTGCCAGTATCAACCATTAAATGATTAAACTTACTTAAAGCCCTAAGTCGTTGCCCATTTTACTGCTGTTGCAACCATTGCCTAGAGAAACACACAAGTGTACTGCATGTGCTCGTTTGCAAATCACTGAACTCTTCCTGCAGATTACCTGAGTAGAGAAATTCAGCTGCCTCCTGGACAGGTGGTACTGAGATCATCTTGGTCTGACCATAGCCCCATCTGTCCCCCACTTGCATTTTTACCTGTTCTGAGAGGTTTTTTCCCCCCGACTTTCCACTTGTATTGTTCAAGCTGGAATGGTAATGCTTTATCAATTACCAGCTCTTGCAGCCAGAACAGACTTTGAGGAGATGGATACTGTCAACAATTACTCTTTTCACATGCGCTCCAAGAGATTCCATCCTGATCTGAACAAAATAAACCCTTCCAGTGTCCGTTCTCCCTCAAGAGAGTTATTACAACTCTCTGTCTCACACCACTGTATGGGCACACACACCTGTACACGCACCTGTTCACTCTAACCCTATTTATCTGCCACAGCATGGGGCCGAACGTCACACTTAATACTCCTAGATCATGCATTTTGTGGCGTGAAGCAATCTTAAAGTTTCTGGAAGCACTTTGCTGACACAGAACAAGCTATTACTTTCCAGAAACCCAAGTAACTGTATAGAATGACACCCCCTAGCTATCATTTGATATATATTGGGGGGGGGGGGGGGGGGGGGGAAGAGAGAGAGAGAGAGAGATCAATAATCATAACTATGTTCTTTTAAGTGGAAAAGTTAAGAATCTGACATGACCAGAGGAGAATTTTATTTCCTCTCTCCCTTCACGGCCTCTTTTTTGCCTTTAGTTTCAAAACTCTCACTGCACCAGGCAGCTAAATTATTCACAATGAGCCATTTCTGTATTGATCGCCAAGTATATTTAGCCCTGGCTCCTGGAATTTCTCCATTACTTACTGGAAAACAGGCAGCTTCACTTCTTGTCTCCAAAACCACTTCCCTCCCCCTCCCTTAACCCACTTTCCTCCCCCCCCCCGCCTTTCCCCCAATAAATAAATACTTTTCTCTGTGTTCTTCTTTGGTATAAAGCAGATCAAATTCCCAAGGCATTCAGCACATAACACTTAAATTTCAACCTGCCCAGCTGCTACCAAACTCTCTTCAATTCCTGATTTTCACATGACTCTTAAAAAGAAATCTCCCAAAAAAAGTTTTCAAAACAGGTAAGCCGCTTCCTCAAGCCTTTCAAAATTACCTTATCTTCCCCCTAGTCCAGGTAGGCAGGCACACACTGAGAAAAAGAAAGAAACATCAGAAGCAACAGGGAAAGATCATCCCAGCCAATGAAGTGGAAGGAAAGAAAGGGGAGGAAGGGAGGAGGAAGAGAAAGAAAGACAAAAAGAAACACAGAAACATCCATAACCGAAATTAAAACACAGTTTGATTTTTATTTTTTATTTCTTCAAGGGGGGGGGAGGAAAAGGAAGAGGAGAGGGAGAAGAAAAAAGTTTGGTCACCATTTTTAGGCTGGTGATGGCAAATCCCAGCTGCTAAGCCTCCCTCTCCACAACGAGTGGAGAGAGAGAGAGAGTTTTGCTCGGGCTGGAGACACAGCAAGATGGGGAAAGTTTAAAAAATAATTTTTAAAAGAAAGGGGGAGAGAGAGGGGAAGGGGGGGGGGGGGTAGAGGGAGAGGGGGGAGAAACCCGCCCCCGGCACTTACAGGTGGGGCATGCGGAGCCGGGCAGCCCCGGGGATGAGCCGGCGGGGAAACTCGCTCAGGAATGGCACATACTTTGAAGGAAGATGAAGAACAAAAAAAAGGAGAGGGAGAGGGAGGGAGGGAGGTCAGCCGGTGCTACAGCAATGCGATTAACCAGCGGAGGGAGAGAGAGAGGGGAGAGAGAGAGAAAAACTTGATCTACCGGTTCGTTACGAATCGGCACGAAAACGGGGGGAGAGGAGGGGATGCGGGGAGGGATGGGGCGAGGGGATGCGGGGAGGGATGGGTTGGGGGGCCCCGCCGGGCGCACTCACACCCGCGCAGGAAACCTAGGCCAACTTCCCCGGAGCGCCGCTCCGGCCCTGGGCGACAGCGGGCTCCGCGCCTCAGCCCTGCCTCTCCCCGCCCATACCACAACCTGTCAAAGTCATGGAAGTCCTGCCTCGTTGGATCGTTTTATTTTATTTCCCCCCTTTCCCTTCCAGGCACACGCACGCACACGCAGACACGCACCCGCCTTCCTCCGTTCCCCCCCGCCGCCTCAGGCCGCAGCCCCCCGGGGGCCCGCAGGTGGCGGCGGGCGCTGAGGGAAATGGCAGTTGGGGCTGGCGCTGACTAACGGACCGGGCGAGCCCCGCCGCCCCTCTCCGCCATGGATTATTTTTGGGGAGGGGGTTGGCTTTTTGGGTTGTCTTTTGGTTTTTTTCGGGTTGTTTTTTTTTTTTTTTTTTTTGGCGGTGGGGTCTGACAGCAACAAGTCACGAGAGCCCACCGCCGCGCGGGAGATGCCGCCGCCGCCGCCGCACAACCGCACTTTAGTCGGGGACCCCTGGGCAGACGCAGACACACGGACACACAGAGCCCCGCCGTCCCCGCCGCCGCCGCCTCGCACGCCGGACGGAGCTGTCCTCCCCGCCAGGGAAAGAAGGACCGGGGGGTGAGGGAGGAGGCGCGGGGGGGGGGGGGGGGGAGGGAAAGGGGGGAAAAAAAAAGAAAAAGAAAGAAATAAAAAGAAGCCAGGCGCAGATTTACCTCAGCCGCGCAGGCAGTGAATCACTTCCATCACCCTTTTGTTTGTGTTTTTATTAGTGTCGGCGCTCTGTGCCTAGTGGAGGTGTGTTTGTGCACGGCAGTTGGCTATGGAAACTAAGGCAGTGGAGCTGTAGCTAAGGGTAATCCTGTTTTTACTTCCTCCATCTTCAGAGAGCAGGGTTAGCCTGGGACAGCTGGTCAAACCCCGAGAAACCGATCCGGCGGCGGCGGCGGCCGCACTCACTCACTCGCGCACACACACACACACACACACACGCGCACGGACGGACGGACACACGGACACACAGACACGCGCGGCCCCGCCGGCGCGCAACACCCCCCCCCCCACCACCACCCCCCCCTCCGCCCCGCGCGGGCACGCGCGCCACCCCGCGCGCCTCACCCAAGGGCCGGCGCGGCAAGCGCGCGCGCGGCGGGGGGCGGGGGGGGAAGGCGGGATGGCGGGAGCGGGGGGGGGGGGGGGGGCGCGCGGGGGGCGGGTGCCCGCGCCGGCAGGGCCGCTCAGCACGCTCGGCAATCGATTAGAGGACAAGTGCCGCCCGCCCGCCCGCCGCCACCGCGTGCGCCCCGCGCCTCACGCGGGCGGCCGCGCGCGCCGCCGCCTCAGGGCACCGCCGCGTCCCCTCCCCGGGCACCGGGGTACCCCGCGCCCCCCGCCCCGCTCCTCCTCCTCCTCCTCCTCCTCCCCTCGGGAGCGGCAGCCGCTGTCGCCGCCGGCGGGCGGGTGAAGTTGCCGGCGGAGTCATGATTCAGCACTTCTATTTTTAACCGCCGGGCGGCCGCGGGTGCGCGGAGCCCGCCGCCCCTCGCCCTCGCCGCTCTCCCGCCTCTAGCGGCGTTTTCCTCATCACCCCCGCGGTGGTGAGGCTGGGGGACGGCGCGAAGGCGGGAGGGGAAGGGTTCTGAGCTGCCGTGCTTGTTACCTAATTGAACATGCAAAGTACACGTGAGGTAATTCCTTTCTCTTTTTGTAAGTGTTACGCTTAGACAGAAAGCCCGCTGAAAATCAAAGCCTTTCCGCGCTGTTTTTCACCCTCTCCTGAGCAGTCGGTGTGGTGGGGAAAGGGGAAAAACCAGCATCATTCTCCTGAGGAAAACCCCTCGCTCCACCTCACAGCCAAGGCTGAAGCAACACCTCCCACCGCCACAGCCCCGGCGCGGGGGCCTGACCTAAGCCCACCACGGCCGGCCGGCACACCCGCGCGCAGGCAGCACCCAGGGCCTTGGATGCCAATGGGGAACACCCAGCGTGCTTTCTGACGGGAGCTTTCCCTCGCCTTTGGCGGGTCTTGGGTCAGGTGCAATAACATAATCCTTTTTCCTTTGAGCATCTCTTCATCGAAGCTGAACCGCTGGGTGCTGGTGACCGTGGTAATGCCATCATTAGGCATCAGAGTTAACAGTCTGTTAAGAAGCTGTGGTTGTGTACATCGTGCGTTGCATACACAGATATTATTAAATTTAAATTTGCAAAGAAGCACACAGACACTAGGAAGCGTTGGAATTCAGGCTGCCCATACACCCTTGAGCCTTTTCACCCAACCGAGCAGCCGCCAGGAACAGCAGGGAGTTATCCTTTCTTTTCACCAGTACTGAAGGGAAATAACACACACATTTTGCCAGCGAGTTTCAGACACGCACTGACAAGGGTACCTCCATCACTACGTACCCAGGTTCTTCATGTATCAAGAGCCTGCAAAGGCTCTAGGTATCCCTAAGTTTTGCTTTCAAGCTTTAACTGTTGCTCCAGCTACATGTGAGCCCAGTGCTGCTTTTAGAGGCAGTAAAGTAAAACCCAGGTTCTATCAGCTCAGCTGCTTCACATCAGATGACATTGTGCTTTGTAGTGGCAGAGCCACCCTATCCTGAAAGAGGGAGACAAACTCCACTTTTAAAAAGACATTAAATTATTCAGCCAGCTGAAGACACTGAAGGTAATAGACAGCTCTCTCCCTGGTGCTACAAATTTTAGCCAATTAGTCATTACACCACATCTGTGAAGTGGGTTAATTTAAGTCTTCTCATTTTGCATAGGAAGGAGGCAGCAAGGTTAAGGGACTGGCCCAAGGCCACAAAGAGCACTCAGAGCTGAGCCTAGAAAGCAGAATTCTTGTTTCCCACGCCTACGTTTCAACAACTAGACTTGGCTTGCCTACATCAGAAAATAGACTGGCATAGCTATAGCTGTGTAATTATACCATAACAGTTTGTGCTGGAATAACTCCCCTTGCGGACATTCTCCTCCAGATGGGAAGTGACTTCCCAAAAGCTGTCCAAATGAATTCGTACAACAGCACACACTTCGGGTTTTGCCTTTATTTCCCCCCTCTCTTTATTTTGGGGGGTCAAAATTCTTGAGATATGGGTCTCGGCAGCATTTTGAAGCCTTTGATTGCTTTTACTGACCATTGAAAAAGCAGGGACAAATGCAGAACATGTCACTGAAATGCTAGAAGTCTTGTTGTCAGGATTTTTATGGTGCTTTTCATCAAAATGTTGAAAACTGAAAGCTTCCAGCTGGCTCTCCTTACAGGTAATAACTTAATAGCTAACAGCTTTTTTCCCAAAGCTGCTGGAACCTGCTTGAGCCATGGAAGCTGATGGGAAAAGCCAGACCCATCCTCTCCAGTAATTATTTCTGATTTTTTAATCCTGCTGCTCCATAAGCTTTCCAACCCAAATGAAGCTGTGAAAACAAGGAGGAGTGACCAAAGGAAGAGGAAGGGGTGTGGAATAAAGTGAAAGGGTTTGCCTTTTAAAATAGTCTTGTTAACTCCAAGGAGCGCATCTTCGCTACAGCAACAGAGGGCTGAATCACTGGTTTCAAGGCAAAACTCAGCTCGGGGGCTACAGCAAGAGCTCCATGGTGGCTAACGTCAACCACACACCTGCCCCCAGATGATACTCGGCAGAGCAGCTGCTGTGGTTTTGAGGACCAAGTGATGGTTTGGGGATCACCAGACCAGGGTTCACATCCCACCACGGTCAGAGGTCCTCCACATAATTTCAGCCAAGTCATTATTTCTCTGTGTTTCAGTTCTCCATTTCTAAAACGCAGTGAACAATGTAAAAGGAGTTTTTCTTCTGCCGAGCAATGCCCCCGAGAGCGATTCTCATCTTTGCCACGGACATTTGCCACGTTAGAGAGGTCACTTCAGCACACCTCTGAAAGAGCCATTTCTGGAGCTCCTGTGAGCCTGGTGGGCAGCCCCTTGCCCTTCTGTTTCCAGCAACAAGACCTAAGCAGCCTTCACACAGCTCTGCCTGCCCTGGGACGGCGTCCTGCCACACAAGCCCAGCTGCCCCGGGGAGCACAGGCTGTGCCGACAGCCACCCGCTCTTGAGATCTGTGATGTCCCTCCAGGCGTTCGCTCAGTCTCCACGGGCCTCAGTTCCCCTCCTGCACGCTGGAGGTAATAGAGCTCCCCCATTTCACAAGGGCCCTGGGAGGAGAATTTAATTCCTTGTTGCTCATCAGTAACGTGCTTTGATAGGTCAGTGATGGGCTCAGCCCGTTTTCAGCAAAATATTAAAACATTTAACCCATGTTCCCATGTGCGTATGCACGTGCATGTATGTGAGAATTATTATTCAAAACGACCATAATACTTTTACGTAAACTCTGGTTTAAATTATCTAACCTCCTTTTTTTATATGCCTGCATAAGGTCAAGGTATTCTAGGAGTTCACTCCCAAAAAGTTTGTATTAGGTATTCACATAAATAATTGTTCATCGCAGCAAGAGCTCCGGATTTATTTATACTTAGCAAATTAAAAAAAAAAAAAAAGACACATCTGACACACTGATGCCTTGGCCAGCTATGAACACCACAGAGTGGCGGACCCCTGCATCAGCTTTCTTGCCTTTAGACTGAACCCTCTCTTCTCTACCCACAGAAGGGGCACTTTGAAGACAAACTGGATCAAATCCCAATATACTTTGAAGAGGACAAACGTAGATCTTTCTTTACTTAACTGTGCGTTGGGCAATCTAAAACCCATATAAGCGCTAATCTATTCATTATTCCATCTCCTCCTCTTTACTACAGTAAAGCACTGTTTTATGCTTATATGCATCAATAAAGAGACCTATAAAGAAAATAATGAACATCCTTGAATATCTTCAGAGCATACCCTATTAATTTTAAAAGGGACACAACATACTGTACCCCTTGTATTTCACCAAGATAAAAGCCTATAGATTAATTCCTGTTAAAACAGTTGGTATTTTCAGGACCTGCAGATGTAATTTATGGAGAGGCACAATACTCATAATAGCTCAAAGGCCACAGAAACTGTAGATCTGTGTCTGTTACTGTAGTTGTACAGGCATTCATTGTACAGAGAGCAGTTGAAAAGGCAGAGTATGTAATCTGAATACTAAATTTGTGAATAGTTTCTCACTTGGGCTGGTTAGGCTTTTCAAGAGCAGCGGATGCTTTGTGGGGGACTTTGTAAAACATTCTGCTAATATATCACATGGCTGCTGTATTTTCTTCTCTTATCTTTACTGTTACAGCTTTATTCATGAAGATGCAATATTTGATTCTTAAAGGGGCACCGGCTTCTGCTCCGCGCTTTCCACCTATATTCAGTGCGCTCTGTGCGAGACAATTTTCGCAACAAATACTTCTTGCTTTTATGAAGTGGACAACTTTAGGTGTATATAACCCAAAAGTGTACAAGAAACAAAGATTCCTTCTCTCGCCCCCTTGTATTCCAATTGCTATATCCAAGTTTCTTGGAAAACAGTATTATATTTTCTGTTTTATTATCAATAATAAAAGTGTACAGGTTTTCTCTTTTATTGTGGAGATATAAAGGTATATGGATATATCATTTATAAGGAAGGGCAATTCTAAAGTGTCCTAACAAAAGTTAATTATGACACAAGCTACTAACAGAGAAGCCTGGAGCCTGGGATCATTTTTATTCTTTGCTTGTACAGCACCTAGCACAATGAGGATTTATGCATGACCTAGCTTCCCACTTAGTACTCCAACAAAAATAAGAATTAACTCTTGCTTCACTTATGGCTGGAAATCGCGGTACCAACAGAATTACTTGCATCCAATACTGAACAACACAGAATTATGAGGTTCATGAAGCCGCTGATACAAAAGTGTGCTGGATCTATTTAAATTACTGAGGCTTCTGGAGGCATTTAGGCAGATAAACAGTTGTTACTCGAGCTGAAATTTGGCAAAATTATAGGCATCAGTTATGTTGAGTATTGCAAAGTACCAGGGAACATTGGGTGACAAACAGCCAGGTTCATGGCTTTGCAACATCTGAAAATGTGGTGGGAATGGAGTTACTCCATTTCTCTATGAAAGGATTAACATGAAGGCTGAATCTCAAAAGGTCAAAAGTTGCCATTTGGGTTTGAAGGGGCTTCTACTACACAGAAGACTTCTACCAAATTAGGCTGCAAACACCATGGGATCAGGTCTTGTAGGGCTTCTGACACTGACCTTCTGGGTTCAACCTGATATACCACAGCTATACTCATAGTTCTTACCCTGGGTGAAATATAGAATAGGTAAGGCCACCCTGTACCTACATTTCTGAACTTGAAAAGAGGTTCCACTACAGCTCTTTAAAGCTTGGCAAAGAATTGAGGAATAAGGACATTTTCTTTTTGAAACCAACCCACCTGTAAGTGCACAGCCACACCCCACAGCTCCCTGGGGGCCAGGAGCCACAGCAGTGTCCCAGGGCAGCGTGGCAGGAACTTCATCAGCCAGGGCCCGTCCCGTGACCCCCAGCAAGGGCATAGGCCAGGCCAGAGACAGCGACCAAGAGCCCTGATCTTCAGGCAAGTCTGCAGCAATGAGGCAGGTCTGAGGTCAAGCCAAGAAGACAATCTGCAGGGCAGGATCAGTAAGGTCCATGGCTAGGAAGGGGCATAACTACAGCCAAGCAGGAGACCAACGCTCCTCCAATACAGCCCAAACAAAGAGCAAAGCATAGAGCTGAGCTTAAGTGGGCTCCTCTCCCCATGGCAGGAACGTGGGTGGCAGCTCCAGCTGAGGCTGATCAGGGTCGTTAAGGTCCCTTAGTGCCATCAGCATCCTCACACTGCCAACCCAGCTTCAACCCTGAACAACTGCGGATGGGCGTTTTTAAACAAGGAAATAAATAGTTGACCTTATCATAAAGTTAGATAGTCTAACTGACTGTGCACAGTCTTGCTCAGCAGGAGCTGTTAGGCATCCTACTCCTCCTTTGCTGAAGAGTGATGCTGTGCATGAGGGAAGTAATGGGCATGCTTTAAGCTCACGTCTCACCTTACCTTGCAGATCTCCCTGGAAGTTAAACAGGCTGTTTTCCCTCATTCTACCTGGGTGGTTGCATGATTTCCCTCAGGGTCCCAGGGCCTTTATTCAAAACACCTGAAGGATGTCCTGTTTATTCACTTCACTCTTCACTCGCCACATTTCCAAAAACAACACCACCCCCGTTCAGCGTGCATCGCTACAAAAAAGTCAGCACAGATTTACTGGCGTGCACTTCACCCTCCTTAGTCCTTGTCCCTATTCATTCACCGCTTTTCCAGCATCATGCTGGTGGTTCTAGGGAGCCGGGGAGAGGCAGGAGTGCTGGGTCGAAAACTAGTTGCTGTGGTGGTCAGGGACTAAACAGCTAAAGCATCTTTCAGGCTAACAGCAGCTCCTGCAGGTGTGGGACCCTGTAACATGTCCTGATCCAGTGGACAGGCACGGCTGTCACAGGCCAGGGGAGCAAGGCAGGGATTAGTCCCCTCTGTGCGGCTCCATGCAATGCATGGACTCAGAGTGAACCATTCAGTGTGAAGTCCCACCTCTACAGTGAGCACTGGGGTGAAAAGCTGCCATCCAAACCAGTCTTCTGATCATTGCAGAAATGGTATGTTGTCAGTCTCACGAGTAATTAAGTCAGAACACAGAATTGCCCGAGAAAACAAAAACACCCAGCCCTCCACCTCCAGAAATGGCACAGCTGAGCCAAAGGCTGACACTCTGTCATCTCAGAGGTGAAGGACAGCCTGGGGACTAAGCCTAAGTCTGGATTGTGGATGACTTGCTTTCAGTGCCTTGCTTTGGAGAGGGATGTTCATTTCTCCCTCTCTTTACATGGGGTATTCTGCTATAGGCACCTTGTTTAGCCTCCTATTCCTTGGCTGCTACTGGAATCCATGGAAAAGACTGATGCGTCCAGATTGCAACTCCAAGCACCAAAATTGGATTCCTCCTTGTAGTCACTCTCCAGAGGAGCATTTCTTTCTCTGGTGACTACACGGGGGGGCTGGAGATATCAGCTGGTTAAATTAGTTCCTTACAGCGGGTGAATATCCCTGTTCATACTTCCATCTTCACCTAGAAAATAAAGCTGAGAGTATTTCTTCTCCTCTGACAACTCTGTTGAGAATCAGGAACACATCAGCGAGAAGGGCAGAGACTTGGATACGGCTGTGATGGAGGCCATGCGAGTGTGCAAGAGAGAGGCACTTAAAAAAACTAGGGGGTTTGTATGCCTATTCTGTGCCCATAAGCAAAGTGTCGTCATAGAAGCATCCTGGGGTTTGCTTGTGAAAACTCAGTCACCTTAAATTAACTGGCCACATAATCAGTTTTAAAATGGAGCCAGGTTAACTTTGATTAACCACAAGCAACAATTTAGATCATAAAAATAAAACATTAGCATCTTTTTACGCTCCTCTCAGTGTTACATGAAACAACGTTTGACCGCAGCCTTTTAAAGCTGCATGTTAATTTTTATTGCAAAGCATTCCTCTGTCTCGCTCCAGCAGCAGAGCTGATGGAGTGCTCCACAGCCTTTTTTTAGGAGGCTGATTCATTTAGTGGTAGAGGATTTCTTCCTTTTTCCAAGTTTTATTTATTATTCTTATTTTTTTACTCCAGGAAAGGAATAACATTTCTCTACATCCAGACATTACCCACACATAACTGTGCAAGCAAAGAAAACATAACTTCATTCTTGTGGTTTGAAAATGCCTCCTTTTTCCTGTTTGTTTGTTTGTTTCTAAGAGGGAGGCATTTCCATTTTTTCGTTCTCCTTTGGGGATTTAAATCAATGAAGACATCATTCGGTCTCTGTATTAAAAAGACAATCTTTTAGTCCTGGCTACTGCCAATACACTGTCATTTTTTTTCCAAAATCTGGAAGAACAAATGTTACTTTCTGTTTATTAACAACACAAGGGATTTTTCTAAGTAAGATTCTGGGTGGTGGAATGGTGGCTACAGAAGATGTCATTTTATCAGGTATGGTTTCTTCACTGCACAGGCCTGAGCTTATACCACTTAACAACAACAGAAATTCTCCTACTGACTTCAATTGAAAAGACCCTATCTAAAATGTATAAAAGTAAAAAAAAAAAAGATTCAAATTTTACAGCATTATGAATGAGGACATAAATAGAAACACCTTTGCAGATACTATCATCATCTTTCTCTTAAAAATCCTTCTCTGAATTGCTTTTGCCACTTTATTGTGTCCGTACACTGCTAAAGAGCGCTCTTCTCATAACAAAACTTTTCTCATGCAAAACACTCACAGAGTTTATGAGGAAGCCCTGTGGAAGTACCGGGTCCCAGCTTACTCATTGCATTAGAAAGGCAAATGCTTTTCGTAGTGGCTTGCTGCTGGTTTGGCTTTGTTGGGATGGTTTTTAATTCAACAACGGTTTAATTTTACATTCGGCTCTGAAGTTTGGTTAAAAATAGCTATTGAGAACGATCCTTAAAGTCTGAAGATGTTTTGCATGGAAACCGTAGCCAAGTTAGCTCTAGGTCTTTAGCGTTGACTTGATCTTTAAGTGATTTCTACACTATAATGAGTTGCCTTAATTGACTGACAACAAAATCATGACCCTCCAGCGAGGTTATCCTAGATGGCTCATGCAAGACTTTTGCACATGTGACCCTTTGAAATAAAGTGTTTGTCTGCTTGTAGATGGTGGCTTCTTCTTTTGTAAGACAAAAGAGCTCTGTTGAAAACCCTCACTTAGTTGTCATCGCCCTAAAAGCAGAGACACTGAAAGAGGAAAAACTAAGTGGATGACTTCTCTAAGAATTATCTGTGGCTGCTCTTCAAGTAGACAGAGTTATGAAAAAACCAAAATGCCAAACTGTGGGTCTGACCTCACATTTCTGAATGTCTTTTTCCACTGCCTCCTTTAAGAGGTAGTTTCTTACTTTAGATAAGGGGAACTCCATCAGCTGCTTCATAGAGCAAAACTGACACCCACTGGCCACCCCCAGTACTTGAAACATTTTCAGCTATTGAGCAATCCTTGCTTCAGGGCAGAGCGGGAGAAACGAGAGGTGGAACAACCTTCTAGCTCATCTCAGCCCTTCTTCCTTACAGCACACGACCTCAGCCTTGTCCGTGGTAGCCCCAAAACTCCACTGCCGTGAAGTGGGAGGATGCATGATGGAACGCTCAGGCTCCCTTTCAGTCCTTAGGGAGTCAGTTGTTTAAACTCCTTTTACATGACAAATGGCAGGGGTCCTGTCCCTTTCTGTAGGAAGATGGACCAGCTTTACCGACCATTTTTCCCCTGAAATTCAAGAAGACATTTCATTTGATCAGTCTTGGGATTGCTGTGCCCACGGTCCACCACACTTCCCTGCACCAGCTCTTTGCAAGCAGCCGTCCATGTGCTGGTTGCCACTCAGCCAGACTTACTCAATTCTGCCCCGATGGAGGTCTGTCTCTTCTGCGTCCCAAATTTCTCTGTGGTATCCTCGTTCCTCGTCACGCTGTCACCTCTGACCGCTGGAGCTTTATTATCAAAGCTCCCAAAGATAATGTTTCCTACCAAGTACTGTCGCCTGTGTGTTGTGTGAAGAAGTGTCCCTCTCCGCCTCCCTGTCACAGCACAGGCCAGAATTACGTTGGCATTTATACATTTATTTTTCAATCGCGATGCATGCTTGTATCTGATTTGCTATCCACTTAGGCACTTCCAACATGATTGCCTTGTAAGTAGCTCCTTCCTACCAAATATCTTTGTTTTAGATTATATTTATCTCCTCATGGAGAACTTCAATCTTCCCCGAGATTCAATCTAATTCACTTATTTTCTCCACATGTCATATATCATCATGTGCTACTCGCTGGTATTATTCCTTGCTCCCATCTGGTCTTTGAAACTGTTCTCCACTCTATTACATGTTACTGATTTCATATAGTACATTATATTCTACATGGAACATGTCACTTTGCTGAAGGGTACATTATTAAATTTTATGTAACCAGCGTGCCCTTTTATGCCTGCATGATCAGTTTGCACTTTAGCTATTTTAAACATACCGGTAGTACATTATTCAAAATTTAGAGCATGGTATCTCTAAAGCACTGTCCTGTTTCTTATCACAGTTTCCAGGCAGTATAGAGTAACTTATGTCATTAAACAGGGAAGAATGTTTTTTAACACTAAGCAGCTTCATCCACACACGCTCTCCCTGCCTGAGTTGGCTCAGCTTCCAGGGAAAAAGGAAACCGGGGTAAACTGTGCTCTCCCCTTCTGAACACTCATACACACACATGGTCTCACAAGGGTTTTCAAGAACAGGCAAGCTGCTCTAATTTTTAAATGATTATTTTTTGGAGACCCCTCACAGAAATGAATACTCTGACTTCATTTTACAGTTCTCCTTTTAGCTTTTGACTTCTCCAGGTGAGCAAAGCATCACCGTGCATTGCTTTAGAGGAACTTGATGAAGTTACAAGATTATTTGATGATGTTTAATAGCTGGTTAATTAATAAGTTGAAGGCAACGTGCAACAGCAGCCTCTCTGAGGGGAACAGAGGCCACAGTGTTGCTCTGTATTTCCCTAATGCTCTATATATCCACTTCAGCCTCAACAAATTCCTCTCGGCCACAGCCTGACTTCAGGACAGGCTGCACCGAGGCTGGGGGTTCCTTAGGGGACACAAGCACAAATACCTCTGACAGTGCCCTCAGGGGGAACCGGCCAAAGATTTTTGGGCCACTCATTGCCACATACGCAGTGTCAATATTACAATGGAGGAAGATCCCACCTTGAATTCCCAAGTCCAGGATCCAATTGCTTTGACTTAGCCTGCTTGTTAATCCAGCCCCAGCTCTGAAATGTTAGCCTTTCACAGGGGTCGGTGAGGGACAAATTGTGGCTCTGGGTTAACTAGACAAAAATACTTGGCCCACGGCTGTACGATGCTATTTGTGAGCACGCAGATATGCCGTGTCTGCCCAAGCATTTGGGAGCACTGGGGAAGGAGCTGGAGGGAAAGTCCCATCCATGCACAGACATACCAGGAAGGGTCGCTGGCTTCAGCAGGGATTACCGAAGGCGCCAACCTGTCCCTCACAGTACAAATATTGTTTATTGCATCTCCCTTTGGTTTCTAGTCTTGCCTGAATTACAGTTTCTCCTAAACTACAATGTGCAGCGTCATGGCCAGAGGATGAGATGGTTACTTGGAGAATATGGAGCCCGTTCATCTCCAGATGTCACCATGTCCCAGAGGTGGTGGCTGCTGGTAGGGCAGAGGGGACACCCTGCGGCCTCACTGCGGGGGACTGGGCTCCCTGAGCTCCCTCTGCAGAGAGAGGGTCACGCTCAACACTGAACTGAAGCAGCGGATACATCTCCCCTGCTTTTCTTCTGCAAGGGACTTCTTCTGCAAGGGACTTTTCTTCTGCAAGGGATAACACTACTAAAATAATACTAAGCTGCTGTATACATGGCTGACGGCTACACATCATTTATTGATTTTCCTTGCTTAAAGCTTAGCCATGATTTCAGGCATGCAATAATCCATTACATCAGAATGATTTGTCAGTAAATTGCTTTTTATGTTAGAAAGGGGGAGAAATAAAGATGCTCATTGAAGAGTCCTGGGATTTTCAGGCTATGCCTTAGGTAATCATGGCATTGTGAGAATACAGGTAAGTCCCCACCTCAATTTATGCCCACACAAATGATATGCTTTCTCTGCTGGCTTCTGTTTGAATATTCTTTTCCTTATTCAGACTAGCTTTGTCTCTATATAGTGGGATTCCTGGGGGAGAGAATTGTTTATATAGACAAACCTTGTGTTGTTTAGCTTTCAAATTTCATTTTTCAAAGCAATTTCTGAAAAAGGACCCACCCCATCACCCTCCTGAGTATTTGCCTATTCAAGGTCTGCAAAGAGGGATAATTTGCTCCAGGTCTCAGCGCGGGGGCAGAAGAAGAGGCTGTATGTTTGGAGAGGCACAGGACCCATTTTGGTCATGCAATTTTGTGGACATGTTTGAACACTGAGCCCCTGCACTCTCCCACGCTATCAGGTCATTGTTCTGAAAGCCCACTCCTGTTTGGATGCGAGTCTCTGCTTTGCAAATTCCTGAGTCCATATTAAGCGTATGGTGTTGATGCACAACCCTGATCTTATTAATGTTTGACTCTTTAAAACTAGGCATCACATCCACTCTACTGCATCCTAGTGAGACCTCTTCACTGTGCCATAAACTGTGATGTTAGTATCTTACTACTTGTGTTTCCGTCTTCTCACATTAATACTGAGCTATGTATTGGAGAACAAGTCTTATGGGGAGCAGCTGAGGGAGCTGGGGGTGTTTAGTCTGGAGAAGAGGAGGCTGAGGGGAGACCTTATCGCTCTCTACAACTACCTGAAAGGAGGTTGTAGCAAGGTGGGTGTTGGTCTCTTCTCCCAAGTAACAAGCGATAGGACAAGAGGAAATGGTCACAAGCTGCGTCAGGAGAGGTTTAGATTGGATATTAGGAAAAATTTCTTCACTGAAAGAGTGGTCAGGCACTGGAACAGGCTGCCCAGAGAGGTGGTGGAGTCACCATCCTTGGAGATGTTCAAAAAACGTGTAGATGTGGCACTTCGGGACATGGTTTAGGAGGCCTGGTGGTGTTGGGTTGACAGTTCGATTTGATGATCCTAGAGGTCTTTTCCAACCTTAATGACTCTATGATTCTATGATCTGCAGCAGCAGAAATGGTAGTCTTTCCTACATAGCAACAAATGATTCGAGGACACTTCTGAAACGCACACTGGAGCCCTTTGCAAATGGACACCAACACATTGGAAGGTTGGGATGCGGATAAATCCCTCAGAGAGAGACAATGTGGAGACCCTTCAAAGTCATGTATGAATATATTTCACTGGGATCATACATGGATGGAAACAGTACCCAGCAAGTTTGTGCTGCTGGGTAAAGACTAATCACATATCCCGTACATTACTGTAAGTTTATATATGCTTCCTCCTCAGCTGAGGGCTCGGTATAAAATAAGAACGTAAAGACACTGAAACCCTGAAAAAAGTCAAGGGCTAACAGCTCTCTGACTTCACCTTCACCTCCTTCTTGGTGGAACCTTCCTTGAACTATGAAGGTTCAACACACCTTCACTGAGACATCTCAAAATCTATACAGAGATCCAGACATCCGGGCTAGACGTGCAATCCCGACACTTTCTGTAAGAGATGTGAATTCAGGGAGGAAATCCCAAGAGCCAGTTTTAACAGTGATTTTGACACAAACATGTTTATAGACTCACAACCAGTATTTCCCTGATTTTACCAGCTATGCTTCTCTTGTGAGGCAACTGCTTGTTTTTTACTTTGATAACTAAGAACTGCAGATGTGGTTGGGTTTTTTTCCCTGGTCTTTCGGCCTTCCTTTCAGTTGCATGAAACATGTAGACTTTTTCCTTTCAATTTTCAGGTTTAGGTCTCAATCCAACAAAGCAGTTAAACTGATATCTTCATTTGAAATTAGCCCTTTTTTTTTTTTTTCATCAGGAGATTGAATTAGATGAGCTCCAGAGGTGACCCTTCCAACCTAAATTACCCCCCCCCCCCACACACATTAATAGTAACAGTACTTCATATTTTCTGTAAGAGCCTCCCTTGGCCATCACAGAACAAAAAGGCTCAAAGATGTTATAATCCACATATACAAGAAGCAAGGGCAGAGAAAGAAAGAGCAACATAAGGTGCAGAAGAAGAGTTGGTTCCCAGTGGTCTAATAATTTTTTGCAGTATCATGGATATCAGGGAGAGGTTTCAAGGCAAATTGCATACTCATTCCAATTTTTTGCCCTTCACGCATATTTAAAATCCGTAGCCAATTTCCAGTCTTTCAATGACTGTTCTGTTTTGGATTTTTTAATATTATTTTAATGGTATTTGAAAAATAAATATACCGATCAAAGGGTTTTCTGGAATTGTAGCTTGCTTTCCACCTTTTCATAAATAATGGAAATACACAGCCAAGGCGTAGTAAGCATGTGGCTGTACTATTTATTGCTTTCCTCTGGGGAGCCATTTATCTTACAACTACTACAGTTTACTTTTGGAAATGTGTCTGATTGTAACACTTGCAAACGCGTATTTCAAAAGTTGGCTCTGATAATTTATACACTCACGCTTCCAGATCACACGTTAATTTTAAAGCTTTCCTTTTCACAACGACGTTCTCCATTTTCACTAAAACGAAGTGGGAAAAAAATAAGCCCACCTGTGATATACCTAAAGGGAAGCCTATGTAGATGAAGAATAAAATTTCTATTGTATTGCTCTCAAAATCACAGTAGTCCTTTTGGGCCACAACCTATCCCCTGCATAGTAAGATCAAAAAAATAGGGGAAAGCTAGAATTTAGTACAAATTACTAAAATTTGTCAAGATCATTAGTTCAGAATAGGAGGAATAGAAAAAAAAAATAGCTATGCAAGTTTATTGTACCTGAAGACCTATCCTTTACCTCAACAGAAAAATGTGCAATTTGGTGGAATGTTTTCCATCAAATCCCCAATCTGCTGGGTTTTTTCCTCCATTTTCATTTCTGCCAGTCAAACTTGAAAAATGCCCACCTCAAACTTAAACTTTTCTACATTTGGAAACATATTTCTGGATTTAGGATCTTCAGTTTTCTCAAGAAAAAAAACCCAGCACACTGAATGGAAATTATGTCACTTAGCTAAAACTCAAATTTTCTGTTAAAAAATTTTTGATTAAAAGTTTTCAGCTAGTTTTAATCTTTATTCTTGCTTTTAGACCATAGCTGCAGGCATGGCAACAGACTGAAGAGAGGACAGAAATAAGAAGTCCCCAGCAAAAGCTCTGTGAAAGGAAAAAACGTGGAGAATAAGTAAGGAATAATATTATTTGCCTTATTCTGATCAAGTTTCCAATATTCAATGATTTCTTGCCACCATATTTAACAAATGAAACCAAGGCCACAGACACAAATGTCAGGGCGCTCCAGATAATTTTTTCTCTGCATATTTTACCCCCTGCACAAACTGAGGTTCACGTTGCCGAGCGTGAGTGGTTCCCATCAACCAGCCCTTACACAAAAGGAACTATAATATTTCTGGCCATTTTTACACTTGCCAGCAAGAAAACCAAGGCGATATATAATCTCCTACCCCAACGTATGCTTATTTGTTTTAGGGCGCTATAAGCCAATTTTGGCATGGCAAAGGCCACGTTATCATATTTTGATAACAGGCCAGATTATCATATTTTGTCTAATATGAGCTACTTCCCAGTGAGGGAATATGCCTTATCATCCCTGGAGGTGTTCAAAAAACGTGTAGACATGGCACTTCAGGGCATGGTTTAGGAGGCATGGGGGTGTTGGGTTGACGGTAGGACTTGATGATCCTAGAGGTCCTTTCCAACCTTAATGATTCTATGATTTACAGTAGGCTGGCTACCCAAAATTAGGGACAGATTTTTAGGCATGCATTTTTTATGGATCAAGAGCAGATGACAAAACATTGCACCGCAGCAGTTGCCTTTGCAGTTGCACATGTTTGCAGGGAATCTCTCTGAACGCTTCCAGAGCAAAACACACTCTGCATCTTTCCACTAACTCGGCTCCTAGTGCTCTCCAGATCCATCTGTGTACGGCATCCATCCTTTCCAAACTCTTCACCATCCTCACAGCGTATCCTGGTAAAACCCCCGCGCAAGAGGAAAGCGGGGTCACAAGCACCTCTCGCAAAACCAGAATTAGGGAGTGCGTGGGCTGCTTGCTGTCTTCTCCAGCCTGAAAACTTTCCCCGGCTGAAGGTTTTAGAGCAGGAAAGAGAGGGGTAATTTACAAAACAACCCCCAAAACTTTCCACTACACTTGAACTTTCTTTTTTCTGTGGTAAAAAGCAGAGGAGTTTGATGTTTATTATCAGTTTTTTTCTATTGTCATTGTGCAGACTTAATGTAACTGCCATGCTATAGTAATATACATCTGCTCTTTGAAATGCACCGGTGAATGTCAGTTAGGCAGTATTTATGCTTTTCCTGGTGTCAGTGTAATTAACATCCCCTTTGTTTTAAGTATGCGATGAAACAATACATTAAAGACTGCGCAGAACATACCAGAAAGGGTTTAAACGGTAGGGAGAAAAAAAAAAAAATCATAAAGATCAGGGCCGCATTTCAGCACATCAGTTTGGGTATGGTAAAGTTTAAACACGGGGCAAAATCCCACTAAGGGGAATTAAGCTGGGGTGCCCAGGCTACACGCCAGCATGGAGAAGCACCGTTTGCTGAGGCTCGGGACTAGAGACACCTGAGCTACTTGGATTCCCTTTTGTTCTCCATTTGTCCACCCTAAAGCCTCTCTTTCTCTCTTTTTTTTTTTATTCATACAGCATTGAGTTTCATTAAATGTTTATGACCCTATTACAGGATACAGTTTTAGATTACTGTAATAAAAGGGAGTTGATAAAACTTCATTATCTGTGGTGGCAGAGGAAGAATAAAATCTTATACCTTCAAGTTTGCCCATAACATTGGTTGTAATAACTTTTTTAAAAGCCAAAGCACACACAAAAAAACCCCTGAAAAGCCAAATTCACTGTCACTGGAATCACTGTCACAAAGTCACCACTGGGAATTGGTATGTGAAGCACATCAGGAAAACTTTACCAAAGTCACAATTTCTTCATCACTACATATATTATTTCACGGCGACACCTTTTTGTTCCCTGTGTTACTAGTGTAGGAAGTATATGATGGTTAAAACACAGGAGTATCACCTCAGCAAGGACAAATTTATACCTGAGTCGGGGTGTGGAGCTCAGAAATTCCTGTGATCTCTTCCTTTAAAAAAACAGATTTTAAAAAAATAGGTACTTTAATCATTTATCAGAAGGAAGAGAGCGTTTGTTTCAAAGGCACAGAACGAGGACTTTAAGATTAAACTCTGCTCATTGTTGGCTTCTAAGTGAATGCAGGAGTAATAAGGATTTTAAGATCTGCAGAGATGTTTTAATTCCTGTACGTTCTGCAGGTAAAAAAAAAAAAAAAAATCTCTTTTCCTCCCTCTTACTCAGTTTTGAGTTTTATGAAATAACTAAAAAATATTACCAATGCAAAAATGCTGTACTGACAGCCCCTGCAAAATACTCACCTCTTCCTCTCCCATGGCATTTTAAGAGTATAACTTTGTTTAGAGGATGAATTTGGCTGGCCCATGGAGTAGCGATGCTTAATCACCTACTGCTGGACTCAGATACAGGCATCCCGGAGAGGTACTGCACGTCCCTGGGGTCAGGGGGAGGCCACGGGGGGGTCCGAGGTGCACGGCCCAAAACGCCTGCGGGTTCGGGCTCTGACACCCGTGAGGTGGGGTTCGAGCGCTGCGGCATCAAAGGGGCACAACCGAGGGCAGGCAGGGAAGAGGGAATCGTGCTGTTGGGGTTTGGGAAAGGTTTCTGCAGGGGATCCTGTTGTCCAGCCTCCTGCAGAAGGTCTGCCCAAGACCGAGCTCAGAGGAGCAACTGGGCACAGCCTGAAAAACTGATCTTAAAGGGTCCTTCGAAAGCAGAGAGAGCTACCAGTTACCCCTGAGCTTGGGGGCAGCCAGCCTGACTGCAAAGGGTTGAAAGGAAACAGGAGGTGGTGGCTTCCCCAGCTGCCCTGCTCTGGCTACATCCCCCCGCCCCCCGCCCATCGCCCCTGCTGAGCTTCCATTTATTTCTTGTGCTTCCTTAATTTCTCACTCTTTCCCCCAAAATAGTTTTCTCTGCATGGAAGAGCCACCTCCATTTGAAGGCAGGGCAATCTGTAGCCCCGCTTGCCAGCTGTGAGCTCCCAGATGTGCTGGCAGAGAGCAGACTCCCACCTGGGTGCCTTCCCTCTCCCCACCTGCTCCGAGTCATGAAAACTGAGGGTGCTGCTTGTTCTGGTGGTGGTTACCCCTCCGTCAAACATGGCCAAAATGCTGCCAGGGGCACCCAGGGGGTTGGGGGCTGGTGGAGAGACGGAAAGGGAGATGCCCTGCAGTTGGGGTGTTCCCTGGGCCCCAGCACAGCACATGGGCATCTTCCCATGGGCAGAGGAAGGAAGCTAACCAACCAAAGAGAGAGGCAGGTGTGCAGGGGGAAGGGCAAGGAGATGAGAGATATGGGGCAGGATGAGGCACTGGATGGGAAAAGCTGCATTTAAGGAAGCATTTTTGTACCTGAGACAGACAGAAGGAGCACACAGCCCCTTCCTTACTCTTGGCACCATGGCCTGTGCGCTGGCATTGCCTCGGCCACGTCTCCTCTGCAACGTGCTGGGGGATGAGATGACCTCTACCCAATACAGTTGTCCTAGATTTAATGCCGGGTTGATTGCGTTTGGACTAGCAGCACTCTGAATCACCAGGGCTGGGGAGAGCTGGAGGGTTCTCCCGTCACGCACCTGAAAATGCATCTTCAGTTTGTGGTCCTGGTCCTTGCTACCACTCTGGTTTGGGCTTTCGGCAGGCACGCAGGTCCCACGCTTGGCCTTTTGGCTGGAAGCATGAGGGCTAGAAAAAGCTTTTATTTAAAACCCTCTTCATATAAGCAGAAATGCTGTGAGATTTGGCAAAATCAGGAGCTTCCCAGCTGTCCCATTTTTTTTTTTTTTTAAGAAGTTAAAAGGGAAACTTACAGCATTCCTGATCTTGAAAGGCCCAATAACAAACTTGTACTAAAAAAGCCCTGTTGCACACACAGGATCATAAATGTGTAAAGTTTAGACACAGGAGCATGTAGGTGTGCTAGAGTCAACGGCCCCGTTTTGTAAAACCAAAGCAAGCCCAGGTTTTGGCTCTCCCAACTGGCACGTGTGCAGATGTCCCACTGGGGCATCTGGTGCTAGAAATACAGCAAGCCTGCAAACAAACTTTTGTTCCTACCTGTGAAAAAGATCAGGAGGTGGAAAGAGGAGACTGGGGGGAAAAGGGAGATGTCTTTGAGTAAGATCTGTTTTCTGAAAGCAGGAGCAACCATCTCGTGGTTGCTTCTCAATGGTTGGAAGCAACCATCTCCTGCCCTATAAGAAACTAACCTCAGGTACACTTCGTATGTCAAAATAAAATTTCAGTTCAATGTCTTGGATGGAAACTGCTTGACATGAAAGAGGCAGTTTCATATAGATGTCATTAGGATTCAAGGTTTCTGCCCACATGCAAGAGAGTGGAAAGCTGCTTTTAAGATGTTTGAGCAGCCCTGTTTGATACATCAGTTTGTGGGACAGACTATGCCTCTGAGGGTTTAACTAAGGTTTTAACTTAGTGTGGCTTGAGCCCCGGGGGAAAGAGGGGGCTCAGTGAGTATCTGCCAAGGCTCCTCAAAGGTAAAAATTAAGTTGGTGCCTATTAGTCAGAAACCACCACAAAGCTGCGGAGTCGGAGGATGCTGAAGCCCTGGGTGTGCTATTTAACACCTGCCAGCTTTCAGTGCAACTGTATCCTACGAGGCTGTTTCCACTTGCATTTGTGGTTAGCAAAACCAACCCCCAAAACTTCAGCAATTAACACTTTTTCTCTAAGGTTTCTGCTGAAAAGGACTGCCCCTTGCACGTCCAAATCTCAGTGAGGAAAACACAGGTTGAATGCTCAGACTGTCTTTTTACGGGGGCTTTGGTTTCTGGAAAGACATGTGGCTCAGCGATGGGGAGAAAGGGATCAGGGAGATGAAAAGACAACATAAGAAAAGGAGACTGCTGAGAACACATTGCCTCCGTGGAGTAAAAGTCTTTCTGCGTACTCAAATTCCTTTGAAAGTCCAAAGCCATAGGGATAAGGCAGCAAAGTGCCTGCCTTTTAGCTTCTTTTAAAATACCCTCCAGCCTGTGACCATTTAAACAGGGGTTAAGGAGGGGGATTAATTCACACTCCCCTAAAGCAGCCTCCTGCCTGAAGCCCTGCCTGCTCCATCCTGTTTCGGCTCCTGTAGCCCAGCTCAAACACATGAAAGCACAGCAGAGGGAAGAGCTACCGGCATCCTCCTGCCATAAGCCTGAGCTCCATCCTTTGGCTCGCCCTTTCTGCAGCAGGACGGCCTGGAAATACGCTCGCAGCTCCAGATATGCTATTTCACTGCACTCCTCCGTGAATTCTGCTGCCCTGAGGATAGGGTGGGTCTGATCCCGAAGTGGGTGGAAAGCCTTACAGACCTCAACTTGCTGCCAGGTCAGGGTGCAGGGAGGGGAAGAAAACAGGTAACAACTTTTCAGAGGGAGGGAGGTCTGCTTTGCTCCCCTACCCAGGGAGGAGGGGAACTGTTGAACAGCTGCTTCTGCATATACAGGTCCCTTCTGGCCCCTCTTCCTGCCCCAGAGCAATACAGACTCTATGGACCTAAGGCCCTTAGAAAGCTTTGGAAACAGAAACATTTTTATATTTGAGTGTCCCATGGGTATTCCTCTTTAACGAGAGGAACTGGAGGAATCAGGCTCTTGGGAGCAGAAGCAAATATTTATGTAGGAGCTGCATTTATTAAATTCCCTTTCTCGGTTGACCTCATTTTTTCTTCTTTTAAGGGGTTAAATAGCTTAGAAACAAACCCTCTTTGGATCAGCATTTCAGGCTGCTCTAGACCAGGCCTCCCCAGTAATCCTGCTGTTTTAACTGCAAACACAGCTCATTTAAGCTATTTGGTGGAGAACAGGTCTGCAACGTCCTAAATGGGAAGCCCTGGCTTTGCCTCACTGTTAAATCAACAGAGTAAAACAGGAGGAAAGACACTACCCAGCAGTGTCAGCCCCGGAGCTACTGGGCCATTCAGGAACGGGATAGCCCTCCTTGGTCATTAGCAGGTGGCAGAGGTGGGAACAGAGACGAAAAAATAGGAGAAAAAATATCTATGCGCAGCACTCACAGCAGCTGAGTCTGTCCCCTTCTCCTCTCCGAAAATGGGAGGGCTCGGAGAAGACACCCACATGCTCAGAAAGAGGTGGAAGTAAATAAAACACATTAGTTAAGCAAGAAACCGAACGCAAGCTCACACACATGTAGGGTTTTCAAGGACTGGAATGCCGCAAACGTTATGATGGCCTAAATTGAGTCTCCAGTGTGATTCTGCGCTGCCTGAATGAAACCAATGCTTCTCCATGGCTGCTGCGGGACACACGGGTGCCATAGGTCAAATGGCTGCATGGCTGGTGCCTATACATTATTGGTGTGGACAGTGATATATATTTACATATGGCCTTCCTGCTGGCCTGAACCATTGGGAAATAGAAACCCAAACACTGGATGAAAGCAGCGATGAACTGATTCAGATAGTTTAGGCCTGCTTTGACTCCTGACAGCGATTGGTCGTCCCTAAGGTATTTTGATGGTGGCATCTGACGTTCATCGGCTGCACCTCGCTGACTGAGTGGGCTGAGGCTTGCATCTCCATGTGGGCGCCTGCGGAATAACGCCTAGACGTGATCCTGGATTTCCCATGGGGTTTCACACTACCCCGTAACCACGGGGGGTGACTCCAGTGCTATACTTGGAATGCTTTTTCAGAAAGCCTCCCTGCTTTGCTTCATTATCCCGGCAGCAAGTGGGTGCTGCACCTAGCCGTGACATGTGTACGAGAAATAAGTCCTGTCATATTCTTGCACAACTAACGTTGTAAGTTAGACTGCATTCCTGTCTTTCAGTTGTCAGGAGAGTGTGGAAAGAAGATATTTATCGCATTAGCCCTGCATGATCAAGGAGAAGCCTGGCTGTTTAAGGATGCTTTATTAATGAATGCTAGAGGACATCTACCCCTCCTAACGTACAAGTGGCTTGTTACTGAAAAATGCAGGGAGATAAACAGCCAAGTCCTCTGTCTTCTGTGGCTGTTCAGTAGGTGTGTTACACTTGACATGGGTTATTTATGAGTCTCAGATAGTGCCCAAGGCTAAACCTACCATTGCCATTAAAAAATAAAAGCAGATATAACTGACAGTGCTCTTCTGTTGCTGTTTTAATAACATGAATGTCTTTCACATGACTTAAAAGGCCCAATCCAAAGTGTATCAAAGTCGAGGAAAATTTTTCTATTGACTTCAAAGGGTTTGGGAGCCGGCTTAGTAATGCAGCTGGTACCTTGCCCCCCTCTCTCCCACCCTCCTCCCCCGACAGCCGCCTGCCTGGAGGTGTATCGATACCTTAGACAAAACCAATGCTCTGTGTGCGACTACGGCTGCTTACCTGCTCCGTGTGAAATGCGCTTAGCCACTGCTGGAGCGTTGTCCCAAAGTCCCCCATCCTTCCAGCAAGGTGCCAGTGCCCCACAGGGAATGCTGCCTGGGAGAGCGGGGAGCCACAGGCATCTTCTTCCCCAGCTGCCTCTTTCTTAGCAGCACATCGACAGCTTGTATGAACCTTAGAGCGGGTCTGCTGGCCCACCTTCCCCAGTCCCGGGCGCTGGAAAGGCATCCCTCTCCAAAATGCAAATGTGAAGGTGTGCTGCTGTAAGGGAAACCCTTCCCTAGGGCTTCACCTGCTTGCTTTTCTCCCTCTCCTCCAAATCCTCACACACCTACTAAATTCAACCCACAAACAGTAGGGGGAAAAATCCCAGCTCACTAGTAAATAACACTTTGTATTAAACAACGAGATGTATTTACACCCATGGCATTCCCTATGGTTTGTTCAATGCTGCTACAACTGAACAAAGGGCAATCTTGCCATTAGAAGGCGTATAATGACCCTGTAGCCATTGTACACCATCCTATAGCAACCTTTTCCACGCCAGGAAAGGGGAGCAGAGCAGGCAGGGAGGGGATGTAACCTTTCCATATCTTGCCATCACGCTGCTTGCTCCCTCCTGGGCCAAAGGCCTGGATTTCTACCAGCCAACCTTAATTTCCACAGCAAACCACAGTACGGAGGCCCTCGTAACTGCACGGCTCTGCAAGCTGGATAGTAAGCTGGCTTACTAATTAAAACCGAAGGATGGCTCCGAGTGTCTCATAATGCCTGCTGGCGGCCTGGCTGTGGGAGGGGGCTCTGCTGTGCCCCCCGACCCCCACAGCTCCGCGAAGGCTTGGGAAGGCGCCCAAAACCACCCCAGCCGATGGGTCAGGGACTTTGCAAGTAGGAAGCCAGGCACATGATGAGCCTCACTGGAGACTGCAAAACCAATAACACCAGCTACACGCGCAAACCCATGGCTGGAGTGGAGCCTCTTAAAACATGAAGTTAATAAAACTCCAACTCCTGATGAGCTGTTAGTATTTTAACCCTCCTAACGTAAGGGAAGGCGTAAGGGCACTGACGTATGCAGGGTTGTCCCCAAACCAGAGGGGCCGAGGTGTTGGTGGTGACATGCCCTGGTTGCAGCGAGCTTTCTGGGGCAGGGAGCTGCAGCGGGGGAGAGGTGCGCATCAAAGAGCATAGGATACCCGGCGGCGGCAGCTTCCTCGCAAAACTGCTTCTAAAATGAAATGACTGAAAGAGCTTCCTCCTCCCTCCCAGCGCGCACTTGCTGCTTGCTGCCAGCACGTTGCAAGCGCTCTGCAAAATGCTGCTCACTTGCTCTGCGGTTGCTCATGACAGCTTGATTTGGATGAGAAGAGAGAGTTAAAACAGTCTTCTGAAGAAGATGAACCTGCATCCAATGCTACCTTTTTTTTTCTTTCTTATTTCTTTCTTTCAAAGGAGTGCTATCCTTCCAAGGGCCAAGTCCTCAAGACACTGTAAGCACCAACGCATTTTGAAGGAGGCAGTCGCTGCTTCTTAGCTCCCCTTTTATTGCACACACTGCGTGCAGGGAACACGACACCAAAACAAATTTATCTATGACTTGCACCAGCTCCAGACCCTGCGGGCACATCACCCCCTTCCAAACGCCTCCATGCAGAAAGGATAAATTTGCCCTCAAGCAAGCAGTTTCGGCAGCACCGCACTCAGGTGAACCGCGCCGGATTTATCGCACTGCACTGGATTTATCCCGCCATGCCAGGTAGCAGCTCAGGGATGGGTTAAACCAAGCCCTCCCTCCTTAAAACAGGAGAGCACCTTGCTCCCAAGAACGAAACTCCTGCGGCACACGCAGACAGTGATTTTAATGACTATACTTTTTTGTAATGTTACCAGATATTTTAAAGAGCATATGACTCTAGCAGAAGCCACTGCCATCTGTGCTTCCCCAATTAGGAATGCAAGCAAATATGTATTTTACAGTAACATCAATAAAATGTAACGCGCAAGTGATGTATCTTTTTTTTTTTTTAAAGACACAAATTAGAGAACCAGTCAGTCTTGAAACTGCGGAATTCCCTCGCAGGAAGAATGGGGGTTTTGTAACCAAAAGAACAATCCAGGCAGGGCCTCTGTCGCACGGATTTTAGTTTTCAAAGCAGAAGAAATGGGCTTTAATATCTTTCTTTTTTTTCTTTTTTTAATGTATCATAACTTTAAGAACATGGCCTACACTATTTTTTTTTTTTTTCTCAAAAACCCTGCTTGCCAGGCTATTCATTAGTGAGCATCCCATACGATATGCCTGAAACCTGCCTCCTGTCAGAAGACAGGTGTTGAGCGTTTTCCAGAATCTCGGCTCTTTTTTCCACTGCTGGCTCAGATCAGTCACCCACAAGCTCAGCCACCGTAAATCAGCGATTCAAGGAAGAAAACGCTTTCATTTCCCTGTTACTTGCAGCATGGAGATCTGGGTGCTCTGCAAATATTTTGCGTTATTTCCAGAAGGTCCTTTCCCTGACAGAGCTGGGCCATCGCCCTCCCCATCATCCCAGAGTGCCCAGCTCCCCAGGGAAAGCAAGAAAAGCTTTCAGAGGGTAGGAGAAGAAAACACCAGGGGAGAAAAACCAGCACTGCAGAGAAGTAGCAAGGGTGGAAATCCCTGGTGCAGGGCTGGAGAGCCAAGCTCCTCAGGGGGATCAGGAGATGCCTGTGGGGTGAGGCTGGGTACCACGGGGGGGATGCCGGGTGCCGCGGCGTCTCTCTCGCCAGCGATGCTTATCATCAGGCTGCAAAGTTGCACGGCGAGGGCTTGCTGCAGGCTGGGGAGGCGTTTGAAGTCAGAGGGGAGCCGTTAGAAACCTCCAGCCTGCCGAAACAGCGCTTTGCACTGCGGTCACTTGCCTCTTTTCTGCCTTTCTTCTTCTTTTTCCTCTCTTTTTTTTTTTTTTTCCATCCAACTGTGTCTTAAACTGTTTCTCTAGAGCACGCGGCCCCCAAAGGGGAGGGGGGACCAACCCAAACAAAGTAAAACAGCAACATATTGTCTGTGACTGCCAGCAAGGCAGCCCTTCCCTATCTCGTGCTTAATGCGATAATGAATCTTCCCGTAGGAGCTTTTGTGATTTAGGGCTTACTGAATAATAACGTAACATAGAATACACACAAAGCCACATTTCTCTCTCCCCCCCCTTTTTTTTTTCTTCCCCAAAATACACATCTGATCAAAAGCCAGGCTGCAATTAAAATGTAGCATAGTTTTTTGGAAAAAACAAAAAAACAACAACAAAAAAAAAAAACCCAAAAAAAACCCAAGGCCACTAGACAGTATTTCATCTGCAAACGAAAGCTAACACAGTGTAAATATTTTCCCCACAACGGTAATAATACAGGTTATACTTTGTAACTCTGGTTTGTGCTTTAAAATATTCTTCAAAGGGCTAAGTGTTATGTTAAATCACTACACAGATAACTAAAAACTGTGCCTCACACAGAAGGGTTATACCTGCTTCACAACAGGGAGAGGACTTGCCTCGCTCTGCCCGAGTTTCCCATTTTGGCGTTCCCCGACCCTGTCTGTCATTGTGTTGCACTCACACGCGCGCCTCCTCCACCAGCTTCACTGTGAATAAATAACTTTTGCTCCATGAAGATCTCAGAGCATCCCTACATGATGCCACAGAGACCCAAGAATGATGCGCCTTTTAACAGCAGGGAAAACCATCAAGCTACTGCCGTCTTTGTCCAGGTTTTTCAGCGACTGAATGGCAGAGAAAAGAAGAGAATAAAGTCCTTCTATGGCTATTGTAGTCCTCCCTATGTTGTGGTTTGCTCTCCGTGTGCATATTAATGTACTCGAGAAACTCCTCAACATACCTGGAGGCTACACACCACCTAAAGGAGCACGTGTTGGGTAATAAACCCCAACTAATCAAAGTGAGGGGAACATGCATAAGAGCAAGATGTGAGTACCTCACCGATGTTCACCGTGCTGCAGCCGGTGTCAGTCATGGCATTTGAGAAAATACTTGCAGGACCAGAGCATTAATTCTGTTCTCAGTCTCTTTTTGTGTAAAAAAGTGTAAACATTAAGCTGTGTATTGATATACAGAGATCCTTTCTTCAGTCCATCAGTGAAGAGGGACATTCTTGTGAGGAGCTTCTCTATTTTCATCAGCTTGAAAGTTTTCAAACATGAAAGGAAAATAGGTCACCAAATCCTCACTCTCCATATAACTTCCTATACACTAATAGTTATGGTCTTCCTCGTGGGATACAGATGCAGTATCTCACTTGAAACCCTGATAGAAGTCACTCATATGCACAATTAAAATTAATTATGTAGCTGTAAAGATGTCCCTGAGCCTTGCTAATAAAGAAGTAATTCAATTTGACAGTCATCTTCATTTCTATCTTAACCACAGCATGTAAGATTGGAAATACATGTGTTTCACTTCAGTTAATTACTCTGGGCACACACACAAATGCATGTGCTCTGTGATTAATTACTTGGAGCTCAGTGAACTTCACAGGGACTCCACCATACAACAAAACCCCTTTCTCTGCAGTTTAGCCCTTGATTTCACCATGCCCATTTGGGAGCCCCTTTCAGGGAGAGGTGGGCACAGGGTTTTTCGGTGCTCCAGGAGCCGCGGCCACACGATGCGAGGTTGGCGAGGGGGTTAGGCGAGGGAAAGCGCCTGCCTTGGCCTCCTTACTGCCACCTCTGATCTCAGCTGAAGACGAAATACCAGGCAAGAAGGAGCCTGGGTCTGGCCAAGCACAGCTGCTCTTATCTCCTTGGGTACGAGAAGAAAGCCTTGGCACCAGCGAGCAGCTTGAATTAAAGTCTCTTAAGTGCCTCCAGAAACAGTTTTGCGTGGGAGCCAGCCCAGAGGAGCTGCAGCTCTAGAGAAATGCCTTTGCCACCACCTCCCTGGGTTGCCCTCAGCTCCTGCCCTCCAGAAATGACCCTGTTTAGCCAGAACTGTTTTACATATGTCAAGAACAACATTCACATGGTTTCCTTTGGCTGTTTCCATCACGTGCGGCCTGCCAGACCTCCTGGGGAAAGCTGCCTCCTCTCCTGGGCTTGTTTAGCACAGGACAGGGCAAGCAAGAGGTGCCACCTGCAGCAAAGGAGAGCTAGGAGAGGCATCAAGGAAAACCTTTCTAGTGGCAGGGGGACAGAGACATGGGAATAGATGAATTGCCTGTGGAGGCTGTGGCACCTTTGTTATTAGTGCTTTTTAAGATTAGAGAAACTTCTCAGGAATGACCTAAGCAGCATCCACAAGTCTCAGGACAGAACCAGTCATCTTCAAGAGCCTCTTCTGGCCAAGCCTGCTGCAATTCCCAGGGGTCTTATCTCTTATCCCTCACTGGGACTTAGACACTCCCCCGCAGCACCAATAACCCATATAAGAATTTATGACCCATCCAGAAATTTATTTTACACCCTGATGAAATTTGAGTTAAGTCCCAGTTGCAAATGATGATCAGGACATTACAATATCCATGATGGAAATTCAGTAGATCCCATTCAGAAGACGCTAGCTGCTGCACTATGTTTATTTTGAATTTAGAGGCTTGTGCTTAGCAACAGGTTGCCAGTGTCCATCTGTAGCTTGTTTTTTGTTTTCATCCAGGCTGTACATTTATGTGACAAGACGTGGGCACGTTCAGCGTGGAACAAACCTGCTTGTTTTTCACCTCCAGTCTACCCACAGGGAAGGCTTGGCAGATCCCAAGCCTGGCAGCGTTTTCCCCAAAGGCACCTGGAGAAGATCAGCATCCCCATCCGCTGCTCTGCACATGCCGCGGTCAGGCAGGAACAGGCTCTGCCCTTTGCAGGAAGCTGCTTCTGGCCAGGAGCAGAAAACCCCCTAAGCCCTGATGCTCTAAAAGAGTTGGGATGACTTCTTCCTAATATTTCAGCTATAAATGACATTAGTTCACTACACTTCTCATAGCCTCACGGATGGGGCAAAGGATAGCTTTACCACTGTTATTTAACAGCTGGGTTCACAGGCCAGGGATTTTTGGGCATTAAACCCAATCAACCTCCCCCAAACTTGCCAGATGCCTTAACCAGGGCTTTATACCCCACATGCATCCTCATCATGCTGAACTGGCACCGGGAAGTGCAGGGTTAACATCTGCCAAAACTTCACATGGCTCTTTCCATTGACTCCAGTACTCTCCCTGCAGGCCTGAAGCTGGGCATGTATTAATTATCTTGGTCAGTTAATTAAGCACCCTAATTTCCACCCCCAACACTGAGGCCTTCTGTAGCATTTAGGAGAAACATTTAAATGTCCTAATAGTCCACCCCTGAGAGCCCCCAGCCATCCTCACCTATTTAAACTTCAGGCTGCCACAAACTGCCCACAGGAGAGAGGATGGCAAGACCAGGGTGGCTTTTGCAGCAGATTTGGGGATTATCACAGCCCTCCGAGCAAATTCAGAAGTACACATGCATACAATTAACCAACGAGTACATTTCAGTAACAAAAGAGCCTTCTTTTGCCATTACTTGAAAGAAAAAAGAGGCGGCGATGATTTTTAAAGCAACTTTGTTAAGTGAGGAAGTGAAGCAATGCATGTTATGCAATTGTAATGATAACATAAGGAAGGGGTTCTGCATTGTCTCAAAAATAAGCAAGAGGTAAAACAGTGCTGATATCCCCACTAAGTCACTGAAAGCAAGCTAGCTAATCCACAGTACATCTTGCAGAATCCTGAATTTTGGGTTTCCTTTGCCTGCTCTCTCCTCTGCAGAGGAGAGCTCCCTGTTAGGGCACTAGGGCAAAAAGCCCCAGGGGGGACGTGACATGCGTGAACCCGGGGCTGGCCACACGCTGCCACATTGCATCCCTAGCACAGTGCAGAAACTTCAAGGTTCCTCACTAAAAGCCGTGCCCAAGGTGCCCTCCTGCGGGTGCCAACCACCGTGCAAGACACGTGCTGCAGTCAGATGGCAATGTAGGAGATCCAGAAGTTGTGCCGAGGCTCTGGCTGGGGCGGGGGAAAGAAAAAAAAAAGAAAGAAAATAGTCACCCACGCAGAGCAGTTTTTCTTTGCAGGCTTGCTGGCAATGGAAAGATCATTGGTGTGCCCTGAAACAGCACCTGAGCATCCTGAAAACAGCAGAGAAAAGAGCCAAGCAAGTGGCTGCTTTGCCAGCTGCCAGCCTCAGTTGCATGGGCTTTCCTTCTGCAGCATGCACTTTCTAGGAAAACGTTAAAAGAAGCAGCAATCTCTCTCCCTAAGCACAGAAGCCAACGCTTTTGAGGCTCTTCTCTTACTAAATTTAAAATTTTCACAATAATTCAGCTAAGGGAAGAGAAAAAAAACCTTGATGGCAGCAAATTTGTACACGAAGCTTTGGCAAAGCCCTTTCAGGCAGCATGCTTGGAGGAGGTGCAGAGGTCTCCGGCTTCAGCCTGAGCTCCCAGGGAAGGTGTGCAGGAGGAGAGCAGGGGAGGCAGGTGACACGTGAGATGTGTTTGGCAGGATGAGACCAAACATGAGAGGAAGCCTGCCCCACGTGCACAAACACCACATCATTGGTATTTTCAGGAGAAGTACTCTAGGAAATAGGAAAGGGAGCAAGAATAGATGAAAAGAGAAACTGTTGATTGTTTTTACAAGATGTCCCTCCCTTGCACAGGGGATATGAGAGCCGACAGCCTGCTCCTGTTGTGGGAGCTACATGCAAGCTCTGTTAGGACAACTGGCAAAGCCCATGTCCATCCTTAGCTCTGCCCTGAGCTGTCATGTAACCTGGAGCAATTCTCTTCCTCCCCATGTAACCCTGCTTAAGCAGAAAGATCCTCAAGGCACAGACTTTTTTTGGTGTGTATAGCACCTGGGAGAACAGGGTCAAGGAGTGTTGGGTTGACAGTTGGACTTGATGATCTCAGAGGTCTTTTCCAATCTTAAAGATTCTATGATCTCAGATATGATATTTTTCCATAATAATAATAATAATAATAGTGCCTGTCACCCACCTTGTGTTCAGACACAAACTCTGACAGTCTGGCCAGAAATCCAATTTATTTGTTGACATCCTGATAGCTCCTACCTTTATTACAGAGGGCTGCTCCCTGTGATCTACACACAGTGGGAGACTCCAGCAATTTCAGAGGCTTGGAGCAAACTCCTCAGAAGGGCAATCAGCCTAATGTGGGACTGGAGAATATTTTTGACTTTGTTCACACAAGTGAGGCTTTTCTACCCGGACCATGACTGGGCTGAGATCAGGCTCTGCAAGTGCTCTGCTGCAGAAAGCTGGGCACGTGGGGCAAGTTGTCTCTTTACAAGCAAGTAAGGTAAGAAAAAAAGCCAAACTAGCACAAACAAGGAGTATTATTGTCCATATTTATACTCCACTCACTCCTGGAGGTCCAAGTTAGGACTCAGGCCACCCCATAAGAGACAGACCCCACATGCTGTAGGCAGCAGCCACCAGCTATACCCAGAACCAAGCTTCCAAAACCATATCAGGCACAGAAGACCAGCTAGAGAACAGACCTCCAAATTCCCCAGAAGATAAATACAACAGGACTCACCAAGCAGCTTCACAACACACATAGCCAAGAGCTCAAGCTTGTCCCTTCTTCACTCAAGGCACTCCTAAGCAGGGCACAGGGAGCTTTTAAACCAAACATACTCCTCCTTTAACAAGCCCCAGACCTCAGGTTGTAGCTGACAGTAATTGAAAGCTGTTAATGTGACCACCTTCAGCTGCAGCAAAATCCCAAAGTTGCTCCATCACCAGGCTTTTTGTCAGTATCCCAAGTGATTTCATAGTTTTTCAGAGGCAAATGTGTAACTCTCATGGTTATGGAAAACCCTGGTTCAGCAACACTTAATGGGCTCAAAACCCCAGAAAGAGAACAAACAACGGATCAATGAAAAATCCTGGTTTGTGGTGGTTTTCTTTAAAACGTCTCAGTTTTTGCAGGATTTGGCTCATAATTTTTGAATACAGTGGGAAAAGCCAAATATTGCAGGTTTTGGAATCCAAAGAAAGACAAAACATTGATAGCACCCCTTGTCCTTGGGTGCTGCCGCAGTTCTGTGCTTCATTGTGTTCCTTCCGTGCTTCTTCGAACTGCAGCCATGCTGTGGGACTGCAGTTATCAACCCCTCTGCAGGAGCAGGAATAGCTGGTGGGGCTCAGATATGCTATGCATGCCCCATATTCACTAGAGGATTTCTTTTGCAGATTTGTGCCTTTTTTTGGGTCTTACTAATGAGGAGGGAGATAAAAATATATTGGGTGTTCTTGTAATTGTCTGTTTTGTCCCTGTTTCATTCAGTGTGTTAGCATTGCTTGTGACTTCAGCCTCAGTCTTGGGACAACGCTTTGTTTTCTAGATGTCCTGTTGGAGTTAGAAATCTCCTTTTTTTGTAAGTAAAAGCTCATGCTAGTAGGGGAGGTAGAAAAAAGTGAAAGCCGAGTACCTGAAAAGTGAGAATGTGAGCCCTAAATGCTGAAACATTGGCAAGAAGAGAGGTGGGGATTATGATAGACTGTAATGTCTTTTTCTGGTTTTTAATCTCTTGCTGCTTGGTCAGTTATACTTTGGCTTTGTGGTGTTGTTTGTTGGGTTTTTGTTTGGGTTTGTTTTTTTTTTTAAAAAAATGCTTGGGCTTGATTGTACATATTCGTTTGCTGTTCTTGGTAAGAGATGGGAAAAAGCATGCTACTTGTTTTCCTGTTGCGCATGGAGTCTGACAGTGGCTATAGCCTGAACTGCTCATCAAATAGCAGCCCTACCAACATGATGGTTTGTTTATTCAGCACAAGCAGGCAGGACACTCTGCTTCAGTTCTGATTTAGAAAGAACAGCCATCACTCACGTACTTCCCCTCCTGATTTTGATGTGAGTATCACCAAGTGGCTTGAGATTTTGGAAGTAGTGCTCAGGAGCTGCAGAGACTCAGTTCATGGCCTTGCTCTGACAAGGAAAATCCTGAATTAATTTTTAAACGCTTTTTTTTGCCTAAGGATGGTAGATTGAACCCTGAGTTTTAAGAGTTTCAAACATTATTAACCTTTATTCATAAACGGTATGAACTGAGACTTCCTGCAGGCATTGGGTTTCCATTCCCACACGCTCAGAACTTTTCCTGCTAAGTTTACATTGCGAGGACAGATGGACATTTTAAAGGCTTTCATCATCCCCCAAAAATCCACATTCAAATGTAATGAGTTGGCTATTAGAAAAAGCAAGACACCCCAACAACATGCTTGTAAAATCTGTAAAATGGGAGAAACCCATGCAAGGATGCATCTGGCACTGACAGACATCCGTGCTGTCCTGGGCATCTTTTTCAGTCCTAGGAAATAAAAAAATTAAAGTCACAAATTGTGCTTTAGAAATGCCATCCTCACAGGCAGCGGGGAGACAGCAGAGGCTGTGTGTTAGCAGTGTCCCTTTGCACTGCTGAGCTGCAGTGGGGAGACCCCCAGGGCACTTCACCAAGGACTGGGGTACGTGCAAAATAAACCTGGTGATTTTATTTCATTTTCTGTGAAGTGCAGGATTGCCTGAGCTCTGCAAGCTTGGGGTATCATGCCCAGCTCGCTTACTAAAATGGGTTTTGTTCACTCCTGCCCATGAAAAGGGGGGAGCAAACACCAGCCCATGACAATCCTCTTATTCACTGAGCACCATCTAACAGTGGCTGCATTCTGGCATGCTTCAGTTATACTTCGCTCATTACAACATCCAGCAGCTTGATTACTACCACAGTTAACTTTATTACTTGAAAAGTCTGACCAAGCTGAAGAGATGTAAACAGGTCTCCTGGCTAACATTGATATGTTAGCTTAGGAAAAAAAAAAATCCCTCCCTCCTTTCACCCAACCTGTTCCATGCGTCAGGATGCTCTCCCCACTCATCCCATGCCCAACCCACTATTGTTCAACTCACTTCAAAGGCTGCTCTTTCTGAGCCCACTCCCACCATTACACATGCTTTGAAGTATCTGGGCTTCATCTTCACCACCAGGGAGGTAGTTAGAAATGGAGCCCGAGGAGAGAAAACCATTTTGTTGGCAATTCTGCCTCCGGAGCTGCTGCCCTCTCCTCATTTTCCTGCCATATCTTGTTAAATACCTGCAGGAAATTGCTTGTTTCCCTGGGGTCCAGCTCTCCAGTGCCTTACACAAATGCAGAACAAGGATTAAAAAAGTTATTACTCTAACCTGGCTGTGTTTTCCACCTGGTATAAGGGAATGCATGAGGTGTAGGGCAACAGACCCAAGGCACAGCTCTCACTTTACATGCTTTCAGAGAGGCAGAATCCTCTTAAAAAGGTAACCCTGGCTGAGGCCCTGAGCAAAACCCCACTGAAACAGGCATTAAGGCTCATTACTGACCTCTGACATTGCTCCTGTAGCAATGCTGAACAGCAGAGCAATGTTTTATAGGTAGTAATTTTGCAAACATATCTTCTTCTGCCTACAGAAGTAGCACATCCCTCACTCTCCTGCACAATCCAATGGCTGGTGTAATTAAAACGAAGCCAGACTCAACTAATTTGACACTCAAGCAGTTCAGATTTAAAATATTCTCATGAAAAAAATGCACTTTGCTGTTAAGCAGCAGCACATATGTTTATGTATGGATAATGAGCCTTGCTGGCAAGGACAATTAAGTCTCCTGTAAGCATCTGCGGTCATTCTCCACCTGCATTTCAGAGGGAGGCTTGCCTGTAAAATATTTGCCATTCTCGAAGGTAATTGTATCGTCCCTTGTACCTGGCTCTCGTGGCTGCCTTAATGATTCTATAGAAGACTATTCCTTGCCATTTTCCTGATGTGCCTTCCTATCTCAAAGAAGGACAGCATTCATCACCTAAAGTTAAGTGTGTTTTATCTTTATTCTCCTTTCATATTTGTGCCTTAGACCTAGTCTTGCATTTAGCTG
Source organism: Morus bassanus (assembly GCA_031468815.1). NCBI lineage: Eukaryota > Metazoa > Chordata > Aves > Suliformes > Sulidae > Morus > Morus bassanus. The sequence continues at coordinate 39,989,926 of CM062574.1, forward strand.
TAAAATAAGCATAACCTAAAAGACTGGATTGCCAAGTACAATGATAATATATCTAGTAGCAATTCCTTTCACCCAGGTTTTTCCAGCTTCTTGATTTGGCCCTATCATATTCCCCAGGTGCTGGCAAAATAGCTCATCGGGTTTTACAAGTGTAGTAGTTCAGTGAGAAGCTGATGGGAGTTTTTTCCACAGCAAGTGGAGCTGGATGGGGCCAGCCTTGCTCAGGGACAAGATGAGGTCCAAAGCAGATCAGGTGACATCACCCCTCTTCACTGCCAAAAATGACCACATTTCTGGGTATTTATGAGATTTTTCAGCCCCCCAGGTGGGAAGCTCTTTTCCCTACACCTGGAAAAGGGTTATATTGTACTTGTTTCCAGCATTCAACTTACAGGCAGCCCAAGTGTGATGCTTTTTTGCTGGCTCCCTGCCAGGTGGGCCAGTCTTCTTGCAGGCAGCACGCAGGCCATTACAGGCACAGCAGGCTAGGCAAGGGCAGGGTTTCCCCCGTACCTGCAGCCCTGCATCTGCATGCAGCATGTGCAGTGAGAATATACAGCTCTGCAGAACAGGGGCACCATGCCCAGCTTTCCTGCTGCTCCCAGGGGAATGCAGGAGCTTTGCTGCATCTAAACCAGCAGCATACATTAGCTGCTTCTGATTTTTTTTTTTTTTTAAATAAAACTTTCCCTGCAGCTAGATGGAACTAGTGCAGTGTTAGTGTGCACTAGGGCTTTGCTTAGGCTGGAGCTATTTCTGACACCTTTCCCCAACTCAGGGAGTTTGCCAAGCTCTTTGTCTTCCCAGTAATTCCCACTTGCTGTAACCCTAGGGATGCCATAGGGCTGCACTGAAATAGCTCATATTGCAAAAATAATGCACATGTAGAGTCTTATACTGGCTTGTATCATGACAGCAGCCAACAGGGGAAGGCATTATCTTAGGAGCCAGCCCTACCTTTGCAGGGCTAGTGATGCCCAGTTATCAAGCTATACCCATACTTTACCTAATCATTTAAAGAACAGCTGAACAGGGGAGTAGCAAAGGCAGCCCTGTGCATGTCAGCTCTGTTGCTTTTTAAAGTTTGTATACATGCACATGCTTTTGTGACAAAAAGTAATCCAGCATGGTCCTAAGGAGTCCCTTTCTGAAAGTGTCTTTCCCCCACTCACAGCTATTTCACAGTAATACACTTCTGGTGTTAAACACAGGGTGGTTTTTCAAAGCAGCACACTTGGGAACAATTATTTAGCTCTGGACCCATCCATCTACTTACACCCATCTCCACCCCTTTCCCCATTATTTTTGGCACTTTTAATATGTGTTAAATTCTCAACAGAAGAATAATAGTCCTGAATGAGAGGCTTGGGAACAGCAAGCAGAGCATGTTATTAAAGGACCACTGCTGCAGCATTGCACAATGCAGAGCTGCACTCGTGGAGCAATGCTGTTTGGGGCATTAATACCAAGCAGTGCAGTTGCCTCCCTTTTTTAAATTCCTTCTTTTATAAAAAGTATTCTATTATTTATTCACATTAGGAAAGTTGAGGCTACCATAAGCTCAGGTGAAAGCAAAAGGTAGCACTAAAGTATCATTAAAAAATGATAGAAGGTTCCAGGTCAAGTTGGCTATTACAGATAAAGCTACTATCATCTCCCGTTAGTGACTGGGACTGAGAGCCAAGTGTTTTCATTGCACACCAAGTAAGGAGTACTTTATAAATCACAATAACTCTTGACACGCAATAACATCGAGTCTTATTAATATAAACTGCAGGATTTCTTTTTAATGTCTTCTGGCAGTAAAACCACCCCTTCCATAAACCGTTGGCATTCACATGTGCCCTGCAGCTTCTCACAGCACCTTCAAGCACTAAAGATGTTCATTACCTCATACACAGAAAAAAAAAGAGTGGAATTGTATCCTTGCTTCAAAATACTTTCCCCTACCTCTCCCTAAACATTAGTAGAGTTGGAAGGTGACAGTTGTAGGCACCCCCAAAACCTGTGGAGATACACAACTTAAAGCAGCCAGCCCCAGTCCAGCACCGTGTTGTCTCTGCTCCACTGATGCGTCACTGGTTTTAGCACCCTGGCACGCAAGTAAGGCTGAATACTCTGAATTAGGGCACAAGAACATTGCTCTCCAGGCTTTCTTTCTCTCTCCTTTTAGAGACAGCTAGGTTTTATTTTATTATTGTGTTGGAAAGGACTATATCTCCCTCAAAGCAGCTTTTTGACACAGTCTCTAGTCTCCCCTAGCTTAGGGGTTGTAGGTAGGACCTCCTGTGCTGCAGGGAAAGGGCTAGAGATTCCTGGAAACTGTCCAAACCCCCTCTTTCCCCAAGGAGCTTCAGCCAAGATGACAATGTGTTAGCTCTGGTCCTCATTGCTGAGTGGTGGCAGGGTGGTCTATGGCCACCAGGATCCAACCGACTGCCAGGCCCCACCTTGCTGGCTCATGCAGTCCTTCCTCCTCCTCCCTCCCTGCCACTTACCTGGGAGCTCTTCTGCTATCAGTGCCTAGAGCACAAAGTCCTCCACCCTAGTGAGGGTCTGCAAATGTTTCCCTAAGACAAATGAGCATCACCGCAGGAGATACTGCACTCTTGTGCAGGAGGAACAAGTGCAGGAAAACTCTGAGCTAACCACAACAAAACAACTGGGTTAGCAGCAGCACCATGACCCTACTGGTCTTCCTCCATCCATCCACCAAGCAAACAGCTCTTTATGGTACATGTGTACAGCAAGCAAGTTGCAAGAGGTAGGTGGTGATGCAATGTAAGTACTAGGATACAGAACAGCTCAGTAAAATACCATTTTTCTATTTTGCAAAAAGGGAACTTTTTTCAGGTTCGTCCCTTTCTGATTGAGGAGAATGCAGCATTGTTGAAGCAGAGGAAAAAAAAAAAAAAGCTATTGCTCTTCTAGATTAGCCAACACCAAAGGAAGCAGGAAAGAGATTTGAGTGCAAATTGAGCAACAGAGGGACTTAGCTCAAGTTCTGTAGCATACCAGAGAGCCCCACCATTACCAACCTGTCTGAGGAGTTTCTCTTCTTGATGAAGTCTTTTATTAGACAATTTCTGACTAGCCCAGCTGCTATTTTTCTCCCAGGAGTCTTACCAAAACCATCACCCCTGCTTAAATACACCTTGTATTATAGTTAAAATGCTCATCAGCTGTTGATCTTACATAGTTTCATGCCAATGCACCACAGCTGGGCCTCACACATACTAGCTCTGAATATTGATTAAGATGTGAGAGGAAAAACAAGCACCGAGCTTCTGTTATTTTCAAGCGACTTTTGATGAGCTACGTCAGAAATGGCAGGATCATTTCAGAAATCTGCTGTACTTTGTACCAATAGCTGCTTGTTGTGCATAATGTGTTGAGGAGATGCCAGTGGGAATGGCGGTAGTACCAGTTTATAAATAAATTAATCGCTTATAATTGGGAATGCTCCAATAAGGGCACACTTAAAAACGGTAATTAGGAATAACTCATCTTGCAATAAACTTTTAACTTTTTGACACACAACTGAAAGCCACTTTGCTTACTCTGCTGTGCATGGAAACGGTGGATTCTGCTTATCCTCCCTAACATATGCACAGCCATACGCGATTTCTCTGTTTCTATTAATTGCCAGCGTCTCTCAGTATCACGTTTGGTTTGCAGTGTCAAGGTTTATTCCTCCCCCGTTGATGGTTCCTGTATCGTACACAACAAGGGGCTCCTGAATGTCACTTAAATGTTATTAGAGACGCAGCATTCAAACACCGCAGCAGAGGCACAAACACCGTTATAAACTTCATTTGTAATCTTTAAGGCTTTTTTTTGGCAGTTTATTCTTTCTTGCTGCAGGAAATAAAGCACCATGATGAAAAAAAGAAGATTTTAGTACTAATTGGATGAAAAGAACAGTGTAAAATGTAATAGAGAAAATAAATCTAGAAGGGGGAGAGAATTAATGCATAAAAGTCCTGTGGGCCTCCTAAAGAAAGCAAATGTTTACCTGCACTGCATATGTCTATTTGGAAGGTACCTTAGCCCATTACAACAATGACATCAGTGCAACACACCCTTCTATAAATATTTGCACTTCCGATCATTTTCTGGGGCTGTAACGTCATGGCATTAGTTACATTTCCTTAGTTTATTGGTATGTGTGGTTGCTCTCAGCCAGACTTGTTATTTAATGAACCTGGCCCAGGGATAAGCCATCTGCGGGCAGACGGTGCAGGCGATTCCGTGCTGCCGACAGTAGATGTCAGCATTGCCATTTTCCTAACGGGAGCAGGCCCACCGAACAGCCTCTCCGGCTGCTTTTGGGAGGAAATTTTCATTGGAGGAGAAATTAGTGAAATATTCACATAGACAAAAGATTAAACTAACAGGCAAGGGCATTTATTTTAGCTATTCTGCACATTTCTATGCTTTTTTAAAATATTCATGTTACCTCATGTCTTAAGATGGATAAAAATGACAGTACCAAGTCTTTTTCCATCAGTTTAATGCTCTGCCGGCTACTCTTTTAAGGTTTCTTTTAATGATTTTTCACATCATATGGCTGTGGGAAAGAGCATATAAGAAATTATTTCTCCATTTGAGCATGTAGGGTCCGAGAAGGGCAAGTAGCCTCTCTTGTCCCCGCTCTCCATCAGCGAGGGCCGCAGCTATAGCGCTGTGCATCTGTTTTACCAGCCTGGGATGGCTTTCTGATAAACTCCCATGCCTTGCAGGAGGCTGATTGTGCCTATTCTTGAATCTCTGAAAATCAGCGGATAAAACATCCCTAGCTCCATGCCCCCAGCTTGGTTCCCTGATGGGCTCTGCACATACACCGCAGGGCTGTGCGGCTGGGGTGCAGGGACGGGGACGGAGGCACTCTGGTGCAGATATATTCTTTGCTTTGCATTAGGGTGGCAGCATTGGCCGCGCAATGGGGACTTGCAGCAGCCCCAGCTGTGCTCACAGGAGCTGTGCACCCTGCATAAGCTATAGGTGCCTAGCTATAAGGGCTGTGCAAGCAGGAGAGCGCAGGGCCGGTAGCGCACACACTGTCAGGCCCTGCAAAGCTCCTCCAGAGCTGATGTTTCACCACCCTGAAAGTGTTACTCTCTGACAGCTCTGGGATGTTTTATGGCATGAAGTGGCCCCAGGCAGCCCACGCGTGGCCAGCTGGTATTCACCGAGCTGAATCTGAGCGTGATATTTGCCATAGTGAGGACACATGTGAGCAACCAGCCTTCTTGTCCCCACTGTCCTCTCCTGCTTTCGGTGTTTTGGAAAGAGGATGGATGGAGTTTGGGGACAGAAAGTCCCTGCTGGGGTGGGGGGGAAGGGATGCTAATGAAATGGGCTTCATCTGGAGGGCACTTGAGAGCAAAAGAGACCAGTTGTTTGCCAATGCTGCGCCTGCCCCAACCCTTCCTGTCCTTCCTCAGGTGCCGAGGGAGAAAGGGGATGTCTGGCAGGGGGAAAGGAGCCGGGGAAATGGAGGAGAACCAGACACAGGATATAGTGGTGCCTTATTTACATGGGAGGTTTTAAAATGATGATGGAGTGTGATCACTGGTAAAGATGAGAAAGGATCATTCATCTTGGAAGACTTCTCCCCTCCCAACTTCTACCACAGCCTCTCTGACAGCAAACATTTTCAGGAAGGCATCCCTCTGCATGTGGGATTTCAGGCTTTTGGATATCTAAACCTAACGCTTTATTGGAGAGACTGACACATCCAAAGTCTTGCAGTCTTGTTCCACCAGCCCTCTTGGGATCCTAAAGTGGCATTGAACTATTCTGCCAGAGCTGTGCAGTGCCATAACATACCTAAAATTTCTTTTTAATTTGCGCAGGGGTTTGAAAGCCTGGAGCAGCACCGTTTAGGAGCAGTGTAGTCTCCTTTCTCTCGCTCTGCAGTGATTCACTGGTGGGAAATACCATTTGAAGATTGTCATCATCACCTTAAAAATGTACTCGCCAGCAAGTTTTTGGAGCAGCCGACACTTTTTTTTGGGCTCCAGACTCACAGAAACCACAACCCTTTGAACGACGTCAGTCTTCAGATGGTGCATGTGGGATGAAAACCACAGAAGATCAGAATTTTCCATTATAATTACACACAATTGTTTGGACTGATCACAGCATCCTTCATTTCTGTGGTAATTACACTGGCTTTGAACGCCATGTACTGGCATCCCAATGTCTTCCTGATACTCAGTAACTGCTTCTGATCAATGCTGATGTGAATGAATTAAAGTTAATAATATTGCCTCCTATTAAGGCAATGGCTGCTGGGCTCTAATTCAATCCTGCCAGCTGAGAGCCAGCCTGAGCAGGTGGTTTCACTTTGGATGTGAAAAGAGACATGATTTAAGGCCCTGGTGAGCACATTGAAATTTTTTTTTTTTCTCCTGGAAAGGAGGGAGAACAGGTAGGTAGTGACTGTATGTTGGAGAAATACTTTATTAAATATTTTTTTAATGGCTGTTTTAGGTCTTTTTGTTAGCATGGTAAATATTAAAGAATGGGTTTTAAAATTGAAGGTTTTACTTGATTTTGCCTTTCTGCAACAGAAGAAGGAAAAATACTTTTTTAAATTTGCTTCTATGTTATAAATGGGTCATGTTAGATTAGGTAGCTTTATAATGAAAAATATGTTTGTATTGGGTATGAAGCAAGCACCACAATGCTTTAAAATCCTTGTTTATGTGTTTATATTACTCTTGAAGCCTGGGGCCTGAGTTCACCATTGTCCTGAACTTTGTTCCTCTCATTGTAAAGCAGATGCGAAATCTAATTTGTCTTTGCTCTAGATGAGTGAAATTAAAACCCAGGGTACTAGTGAAAATGACAGTACAAGACAGCTGGCAATGGTTCCTGTTCCTTGCTAGTACTTTCCTTCTGTTTAGGTCCCCTTGCAAACTGACAAAAGATATATCTTTGCAAATCATTTTCTAGCCTGCACATGTGTTTAATTAGTCTCCAGTCTGCATAAGGAACTGCAAGGAGAAAGATAATTATGCAGGCTTCATGCTGTTTTGAGCTCTTGCGTTTTGCAATTTCTTTTCCAGTGTTCAATTAAAAGTTAAGCACTTTTTGAGGCTATCCAAGTAGACAGCTATTGATTCTGTATTCTGTAGCAGAAGCCCTTCTTATAGTTTGTCATTTTGTAAAGTTGCTGGTTGGGAGGGAAACTAAGTAGCACAACATCCTTGGGGAAATGCTGCAATGAATTCAAGGTGTGAGCTATAAAATGGCCTCCCACTGAAGACCCAAATACCTGAAAATTTAAAAGTGCCTGGCTTTTTTTTTAAACACTAAAAATAATTTTCTTGTTAAATGAAAGCAAAATCTGTGATGCATGGAGAAGTTCTAAAAATATTTTACTATGTGAAACAGTGCACCGAAAGCTGAGGTAAGGAAAAGGGACTTTTAGGTCTGTCTATGCTTGGAGAAGATAACTAGAGCCTGACAATCCATGGGCTGTTCAGGAAAATTTCAAGACCCTTTACCTATATTGACAAGGCACTAGCAAAATAGTACTTTGTATAGCTGTATGGTAATTGCCCTGACAGCTCCCTGGGACCGATGAGAAACCTGAATAAAAGTGGTGTTTGGACTGTGCAGTTCTGCGTGGCAGGGATCCCAGTTCTACCAGTGGTGGTTTGTCGTGTAGCGGATAAAATGCTGCAGGGAGGAGCGGGTACTGTGTGCCTTAACACATGATATAACTACCATGTATGTCTTTACTATGTGCACCGCTTATCTGCTTTGGAGGGAAGAAATGTTTTGCTGGAGACTCATTGTCTCTCTTCCAGTTGTGGACAACACACACATGTCCTCAGTGGCCATGGTTTATCACTGTCACAGGAAACAAGTTGATGTGACAACACCTGAAAAGATGACAAGGGAAGAAAATTGCAAATGTTTGGGTTTTTTGCTATTAATGGGTTGCCTCAATAATGCAATAATCCAATAATGGTGTGTGGAAATTTACTGTGCTTTGTCAGGAGGAAAAAAGCTTCCACAGGGACCTAACCCAAAGGCCATTTACCCCCATGGGATCTTTTCCTCTATTTTAACAGATCTTGAATTTTTCCCTCTAATAAAGGAACAGCCAATACACTATTAGGAGAACTGACACAGTTGGAATATAAATTCCCTGTGCAGAAGTAAAGATCTTTATGCAGTAATGGCTAAGGAGTAAAGAGGGTGGTTCAGACAAAGATTATAAATATCCCCATTAAGGGGCCTCATTTGCACTGATATAATTACAGAAAAAGCAGGGAACTCTTACGGGCGAAGCCAATGCTCCTCATACAGGCTTTCAGCATTGATAATGGCACAGAGCTTAATGGTGACCAAGTCAAATGGTCTCTTCTGTAAGCATTCAGATGTGGAGACCCTCTGCTGCTTTTTCATATCTGATCCCCTGGATATGGGCTGTGCTTCACAGCAACTGGGTACAAGCTTCGGTGTTGAAACCAGCTGAGTCTGGTTCAAGTTTTGCTTGGTCTTTTCTTCTGGGCAGTTTTAATAGGGCCGCAGAAGGTGGTGGCTATGGCTGGGAGAGCAGTGAGGCTGCTTTGGAGGGTCCTGCTTCTTCAGGAGGTTCCTCTTGCCCTCCCATGTTGGGGACACAGGCAGGAGATGGGTGTGAGCTGCTTTTAATATCAATATTTTAGATCTACAATAGCATAGCTTACTCAGTCCTAATTAGCTGTGACCAGTGGAAATGTAAAGCTGATAAAGTATGGTGAAAGAAACATAACAGAATATGTGCCTAGGAGGAAGGCTGTTATAAAAATACTGTAGTAGAAGATGAGTCTCTCTTTAATTAAACAGATTTATGGTACAGTGGGTGCATGACAAATTGAGATGGTGTGGTTAACTGTGGTGAACAAAGCTGTATCCGAACAACCAGTGGCTCTATAAAACTACATTTGCAATGAAATGTCCTCATGCTTGATAACTCCAAGGTGGACTAAGCTGCAAAGCTGAGATCTAGATTTACAGATGTGTGCAAGAATAAATGTTCAAGCATGGAGACTTTGGCTGAATTTATGAAGTTAATCTGTGAAACCTGGACCTGGTTTCTAGCTTTTGATGCCAGTTCAGATGGATTTTCAGAATGAAGCTTTTGGTCTGTGTGTATTGGTACTTCTGTCATCCCCACACATGGACCAATTTAATCTACGCTTTCTCAGTGTTAAGAATCATTGTTACTTGTTAATATTAATTTACACTAATTGTAGTGTTAATCAAATGCTAATTAAGACACTGTGTTCTGCGTGATGATGAAACAGGTAAAGTACTTTAATGGTCACAATACATTTCATATACAGACTGTACTCTTCACTTGAGGGTATCAGGGAATGGCTGAAGTTGGTTAGAGGGCATTCACCTCCATTTTACAGGTAGAAAATGACAGCACTGGCAGTTGTAGCTTAAGATGCCTGCAGTTTTTTTTCAGTTCAGGTGCTGTCGTGCTGTGAGCCCAATTTCATACAGGGAGTCTCATGGTGGATTCTGGGAAGTGAGGCAAGTGAGATGTCAAGTCTGGAAATGTCCAATTAAACAGCTTAGAGTTGTATAGAAAACCAGGCCTCTGTTACGCCACTTGCCATAAAGCCAAAATCTGTAGGGCTATTTTGCCTGTTACATAATTTAGTGTGTGAGCTTAGAGATCATTCCTGCATTCCTCCTGTGTTTAAAACTGCTGTTCTTTAGGTACTGTTTGGGATGAATGATAATATTTTTGAGTTAGACTAGTTGATGTAGTTGGAAAAAATGGACTTGCTTTTGGTCCTACCTGTCTTCCTTCAGATATAAGAGGATTTGGGCTAGACATCACAATTACACTGATCTTGCTGGCCATTCTCAGTATGAAAAAAGACTGGGGCAAAAAGGTTATGTTTTTATACTTTTTCATCAGAGTTGCTGTTTAACACAAATTCTTTTTCCTGTGCAATTTAATTGCCAAAATTTCAGCTGTTTCATTTGCACAAAGGTAACCCATGGGATATTATACAGATGTAAGAAAGATGTTCTCTGCACTGTCTTAATATATTTGTAATTGCGATTCATGCACAAATTAGTAGAAAACAGACTTAGCCATGTGTTTATGAAGTATGGCTAATCTCATCTAAAAAATGGAGGGATGAAGAAAACATTGCTGACATCAAGTTTACCTTTCTTAGCTGTAGATTTGCTGGGCAATATCATATTGTAGCTATTGCTATTTTTATAAGCTTTGTACAAATTCATGTGCCCTGTGGCTGTTGAAAAGAAAATAACAAGTAGCTTCCAAAAAGCCAGTAGTTTAACATGTCCATCATTCACAGGCTCTCATCACATCATGGGTTCAGTTTATTAGATCCAGTCCAGCTCCACCTTAAGTTGATAGGAAAACCTCATGTGATTGAACCGAAGGCTGGGCCAACAGGTTGCTTTTTGCCTTTAGCAGTAAGTAAAATCACTGGGTGACGCCTGCATGCATGGTATACACAATGATTTTTAAGTTGTTAATTAAAATCAGAAGGATCTGGACAGGCTGGATCGACGGGCCAAGGCCAACTGTACGAGATTTAACAAGGCAAAGTGTCAGGTCCTGCACTTGGGTCACTGCAACCCCATGCAGTGCTACAAGCTTGGGGAAGAGTGACTGGAAAGCTGCCCAGTGGAGAAGGACCTCGGGGTGTTGGTCGACAGCCGGCTGAACATGGGCCAGCAGTGTGCCCAGGTGGCCAAGAAGGCCAACAGCATCCTGGCTTGTATCAGGAACAGTGTGGCCAGCAGGAGCAGGGCAGTGATCATCCCCCTGTACTCGGCACTGGTGAGGCTGGACCTCAAATACTGTGTTCAGTTTTGGGCCCTTCAGTGCAAGAAGGACATTGAGGTGCTGGAGTGTTTCCAGAGAAGGGCAACGAAGCTGGTGAAGGGTCTGGAGAACAAGTCTGATGAGGAGCAGCTGAGGAAACTGGGGGTGTTTAGTCTGGAGAAGAGGAGGCTGAGGGGAGACCTTATCGCTCTCTACAACTACCTGAAAGGAGGTTGTAGCGAGGTGGGTGTTGGTCTCTTCTCCCAAGTAACAAGTGATAGGACAAGAGGAAATGGCCCCAAGCTGTGCCAGGGGAGGTTTAGATTGGATACTAGGAAAAATTTCTTCACTGAAAGAGTGGTCAGGCACTGGAACAGGCTGCCCAGAGAGGTGGCAGAGTCACCGTCCCTGGAGCAGTTCAAAAAACATGTAGATGTGGCACATCAGTGCATGGTTTAGGAGGCCTGGTGGTGTTGGGTTGACAGTTGGACTTGATGATCTTAGAGGTCTTTTCCAACCTTAATGATTCTATGAATTCTGCTGTCATGTCTCACTAGGTTCAGTGGGTGCTTTGTTAGAGACAGAGCCTTGGGTTGGAAAAATGGTCCATGAAGGTGATTATTTCTGATTTATTCATTGGGGAATCTTCTGCTTGTAAATGAGAAGTGTTTTTGACATGTGACCTGACCACATGCCAGTCAGAGTAATTGCTGGCTCACTGTGAAATCACCAGGCATGGGCTGGGGGGGGGGGTGTGTGCAGACTTGGCAAGATGTTCTGCCTTGTAAGTGGAGTGCAAAAGAATGGCTGTGCAGGTTTAGAAGTGTTCCAGCTGATGTCAGACCCCTGGTGTCCCATCACGTGAAGTCTCCAGGACAGTTGAAGACAGACTTTACCAGGCATTGTGCCATATATGCATGCTTCCTCCTGAACACGGAGGGACAGAGAGAGAGGAGGAATTCAGGTCTGGACAGATATGTACTCCTGCAACAACTCCAGCTCACTCAGAACCTAACTTCATGTGTAAAGATCTTTTTGTCCACAAAGCTTTTTTTTTTAAAGCAAGTGATCCTACCTTCTGCAAGAGTGGGAATTACAACTGTAGTCACTTCTCATATGTTCAAAAATACTGATTTGTAGGCCCTAGCTTGTGAAAACTAATGTTTCCATCTGCTTTCAAAAACTTTATAAAAAGCATAGAAAGTGAAAATTGGACACCTGTGATGGAAATGTCAAAATGGATTCATATGGGCTACTCAGCCTGCCTTCCTTCTCTTTCCATACTTTGTTTCAGATTTCCCACCATCATATGGAATGGACTATAAGGAGTTACACTCTGATGTGGGGTTTGAATTATGATTCTGGTCCTGGGAAAGGGTAGTAGATATAGAATTGTGCATTGCCCAGCTGGTATTGAATGGTCATTTCTGAACAGAACCATCTCCTTTCAAGACTAATCAACTCCACGAAGCACAGCAAAATGAGTTGAGGATCTTCTGTAAGGGAGAAGGTGGTCAGACAGATGGTCACGCTGGCCTATGAAGATACTTGTATTATGTCTCAGTAAAATACAGATACTTGTTCAGAAGTTTAGAGGTGTATTTAGGTGAGTGAATTCTGATTCTTTTGAACCAGCTGTATATTTTGAAGGGTCAGAAATGCCTTTACAGGAGGTATTTATTAAAAAATCTGGCTCATTAAGAAAGAAATCTTGTAGTCCTTAAACAGCTATATCATCTCAACTTCCACTGGAATAAACTACTATTAAAAGTAAGGGTACATTTCTCTCTTCCTGACCAGTGGAGAGGAATCAGCAGCCTTCAAACTGCCTTGTAAATACCTGTTTTAGACAGCTAACTGCCTCAGGATGGTAGTATGGTAATCAACACAGAGTGCAAGGAACTGTCTTGTCTGGTCAAAACACAGCACTGGAAAAAGTTGTATCTGAAATGACAGCCTTCTTGAGGGCTTGGTATGTACATCATCCCTGACTTCAGGGACTGGACTGGAGAAGAGCAGGGGTCCCTACACAGCAAGCCTCTTTCAGACACTGGCACTGCAATTGCCCTTTTCATAAAGGGGACGAAGCTGGCGGAGCCAATTTTAAGGATACGGATTCAGTGAAAACCTAGAGGATTTTCCCCTTGGTTTCAGGTGCCTGGATTCCTTTAGGCCTCTCTAGAGTCTCAGTTTGTCTTAGGGATTTGGCTCTAAATTACCAGGAACATATCTGAAGTGGCATGAATTATAGTGAGAGTTTATATAAAGTTAAGCTTCTAGTTTATGAGCTAGCACATTTTAAACCAGTTTGGGCATCTTCAAATACAACGCAGGGTGCCCAAGACCTAGCCTTGTTTAAGAGAAGCTGAATTACCAATATTTGCTCATTCTATTCTATACTAAAATGAGCAAATGGCTTGATAGCAAAAGTTATGGCTGTGCTAGAAGCAATATGTAGGTAAAAGCAAAGAACTTAAACATAGCATTTTCAGACCTCAATTTTGTGGCACTTCAATATTTAAACAAAATATTACAAAAACCACAAAGCAAAACTTTGACATTTAAGTATAGGGTATCAATATTGTACTATGGCTTTCATCAGAGATACTTGAAAATGAAAACCACACAATGCTTCATCCACATCACAAATTGTAATCACTGTTGGATTTAAAAGACTTTTTAAAAAAAAAATCACCTTTTATCCAAAATGTTGGATTTTTACAGAATTTTTGCCTCAAGTCATATATCTCTGTTAAAAAAAAAATGAAGCAAAAAGATGGACATAAAGACTCTGCAGTCTGTTATATATTAATACACAGGAACTAGTGTACACTGCCACTCTCAGATGAGTTAAGACCAATCAGAGATTTGACTTCTAATTATTTATATCTTCACATCCTGTATGTGAGAAAATGATGCTGCACTAAGAACAACCAAAACAGGAGAGAAGTTAAAACTCCATGCTCAGTCTTGGTCAATGCAACTGGCTTTAAGCAGTTACTGAAGGCTTGGCTAAATACTCTGGTAGCCAACATTGCTTTTGGCTACCAGTCGCTTGCTAGTCCTTGCCCATCTTGCATAAAAGTCTGTGACCTCTCAGACCAATTTTTTTTTTTCATAATTTCCTGGTTGTTCTCCTGGAACAGGAACACAAAATATCTCCTAGGTGTATCTCCAAAAAGATTCATGTTGAAGAAATACCTGAGGATTATTAAATTTGCTAAAAACATAAATGGGAATGGTCAGATTTCAAAGGAGGTTGGTCAGAATGAGGGAAATGCAAGCAAAAAGGAAGCAATGAGTCCAAGTGAGGAAAGCAGCAAAGAGCAGGCAAATGTGTTTTGGGGCAACAAGGGTGAAGAGAAGTGAAGTCCTCTGGGCTGGGCTGAGATTAAGATACAGATAATGGAGGGAGGATTGGGTGCAGGGAGAAAACCTAAACAATTTTGTTGAAGCACCCCACAGCTTTGAATAATTTGTTTTTGCTAGATGTATTCCTTTATGTATATTTTTAATCTGTTTTTACAGAGAAAATTTGGTCATGTCAGGTCTTCATATGTGCACATACATATGTCCTCTCAAAAAAAAAAATCAAGCCAGAAACCAGCTAAAATGATTCTGATGTGCTAATTAGTTAGAGACACAGACTTCCAATGGGAAGATTCATTACCTGGGTAACAAGTAGTGGATTACCAGGAAGCATGGTAAAGTAAACAAAAGTAATCACTTCTGCTACCTTTTCTGTTGCTTATCCTTTAGTTTGTGTGTTTTCTGACATGATGGCATCTCAGTTCTTGCCTCTATTACTAAGCACAGATTAGGACAATACAGCACTTTGTTTTCTCTTGTCTTTTGTGTTAAGGATGGTGGCTTTCCTTTTTACATGTCACATATAAAGTTTTTTTGAGCTTGTAGGAGTGTATTAACTGCTTTGTAGTCAAAGTTACCTAAACTTGAAAAAGCATATTAACTAAACTTAATTTTGAAGAGAACAACATAAGAAATGAGAAGCCTCTAATTATCCGGAACAGATGATCATTAGTTCCTATAAGCTGCATAAATAACTGTGTTTATAAAGCTGGAGTTTAGAGAGAACATGGGTCACTTACACTTCTAAAATAAAGAAATAACTATATGCCACCTCTCTTCTCTCAGCACAATTTAATCTTGTCTGTGATGCAGAAATACTCCCAAATTTAGTACAGAGAGCCAAAATGTACCATCTGTCCAATGCTCCTGAGAACTTTCAAAGGCAACAGCAGCAGAAGATGTGGAGGCTGTAGTTCTTGGAAACAGCAGCATCGGTGTGGATAGAATAACTCTTTTATTATACATTACAGTGTTCAGGCTAGACTATATACATTGCAGTTCCAGTGTCTGCAGTGGGAAGCCTGCACTTGACAGTACTGTGCCCTGTAAAACCTATGCTGTGAGTGCACTGTCCTGACATCACTCTATTATTGACAAGATGCTTGACTTCACTCCTAAATTTTTCTGGAAGTGGAGTCAAACCTCTTCATACTTCTGTTCGCACTCACGTTGTTGAGTTTTGAGCAAAGTGTCATCTTACACTTTCTTTCCTTTGAAAAAGCTGTGTGAAATTGAAGCCAGACTAAATTTTAGAAATTTATCAAAGAAAAACAGCTTTTGGATTAGGTGATGAAATAGTATAACTAGTACTCCAGCCAATGTTAGTTATGCTTTTAATAAAATGCTCCGGAGAACGAGCAGCAGAAGTGCTGATGTACTGGGAAACTGACTTTCTTGTTTTCATACAGTCTCAGCTCAAACCCTTCTTTTCAGAGGCTTACTATATCCTAGATATATAATCTATAGAAATAACTGGAAACATAGTAGAAGCTTATACATTGAACATTCTTCTGCAGAGTAGAGACAAAATAGTACTGCATCTAATAACTTCAGCTTAACTCTGAATGCCAAACCTCTAGCATTTTAGTATCGCTATTCCTAGCATTCAAAAAAACCCACTTTTTTTTTTTCTTCTGGATGTGATTTTATTAGGCTTAAGTTATTTGAGAATCATGTGAGCACCAGCACAGGAGCACAGGAGGAGGTAGAGTAGAATATCTATTGACTTTAAGCTGCCATGGGATCACATTTATTGAAAATCCTACTCCACTTTTTAAAGCACCCTATTCTGTTACATTTAAAGCCCAGGAAGGTTACTATGGCTCCTAAGCTTTGAGAACACGATCTTTATAAATGTGAAGACCTGGCATTAAGGTATTACACTGTACTTCATGCTACAGTTATGCTATATTTGACATTATTTACATATTTAGATGAAATTTCTGTTCAAGTTGCATCTTTTTGAGACTTTGTGTTGTTTGTACTAATCAGTTCCTTTAACTTGTTTCCTTTATCAAAACTATCTTTGGCATACATCATTATAGCAAAAAAAAAAAAAAAAAACCCAACCCTGCTCCTCTCATTTTGGAAAAGTGAGTGTATTTCCATAGCATGGCAAAACCCTTAATACTTTTCAAGAACAAACATTTCATTGGATACAATGTTCACATCCTGTGGAAAACTGTATGGGCTCCCTCTTCCCCCTGCCCCAAAACTTTTACAGAACCTCTGTGAAATAAATAATGCAAAATATAAGGATGTATAACTTCCCACTCCCTGTTCCCCACCTGCAATACTCGGTGCGTGTAATGCCATCAGTTAAAGCAGCTTTCCTGGTAAGCCTTTTGTATTTCAGAATCTCAGTGTTTCAAGTATCCTTGATATGATTCTAAGGATAACCATTAGCCAAATTCTGCATGTTGCTCTGTTGTTGTACAAGCAGCTGCCAGATGGTAATAAGAAGAAAAGACATTTAACGTCAGTCACCTAACTGGAAGCCAGATGGTACAGCAGAAGTTGGAACAAGATGTTTGCCAACTCATTCCAGCTTCCAGCTGTGGTCCCATGCTCCACCATGACTGTGTGGACAATGGCCTCTTGACTATCACCATGATACTGTCTGTATAGCGTGTCTGGCCATGCTATGTGCTCATTCAAAACACTGAATTGATGACATTCCCTTGTCCCATCTCCCCAAAAGCTGCACAGAAGAACAATCAGAAATGGGTGTGTAAAAGTCAGTGGGGCTGATAATTCTCTGCTGGCTACTTATCTGTTGTGATGAAGGGCATAAACTGAAGCTTTTGGGTATCTTCCTGCAGGGGAAGAAAGTTGCTGAAAGTAGCTTGGATGGATGTTCTAGGTTTTTTTATCTCAACTTGTCAGAATTGTGGTCAGTTTGCTTGTTGAATTCAGTAGGAGGGGTTTTTTTTGCTCTGAATGAGAGGATAGTCTTGCAATCCTTCAGTCAGTGGAATAGAATCTGGCTTTTAGGCCTTGGGAGCACGAGCAACACTGCTGGAGCATTCCAGTTTACCCAGTTTTCATGAATAATCTGTTCAAATACTATAAATTATCTGGCTAAGGTGCATGGCTTAGTCTTTGTGTGAGAAAAGTACACAGTCTGTCTAATGAAATGCTCAAGCTACAGCAGATGCTGCTTCCGTGTCTTCCTCGTGAGAAATTATGGGATACAGTAACCACACTGGTTACTGCCATTTGGGAGACGATAATCATTTGTAATGCAGACTGTTATGAGGCTATAAAGCAGGGTGAATCGGGTGTTTGGAATTCAGCTTAGCAATAACCAAATATAATGTATTTACGGTAGATGGCTCTCAACAAGGTAAAGAGAAACAAGCTGGTTTGTTATGCCTTTTGAAGGAAAATTATTGTACTATCGGGTCATTTATATAGTCACGATGGGATGACATGTAAATAGTTTAGAAGTCGCCAACCAAACACTGTTTCCAAGCAAAGGTTTAAGTCTTTGGGAAATAACAATCAGTGACCAACTGATTCTTCTTTTAAAGCAAAGAAATAAACTCAATGGGTCCTTTAGGGTACTGGCAAATCTCCACATATGGTAGAATTAGTTATCTTCTCATTTCAACTTTTTCTTTTCATAGAAAATACCATTGCAATGACTGTATCTGACTTTTTTGAAAATGCAAGCCATAGGACAGCCTGAACTAGCTGGCGTCTGAATAGAGAACATAAGTTTTATGAAGAGCTCTGTCATTGCTAAAATCCTCCAGGAACAGTTTCTGTTATACTTGGAAATGAGTCCAGTAGGTAGTTGTCAAAAATTCGCTCTGTTTTTAGTTGCAATTTATTTTTATTTAATTCTTGACATGGTTGGATATGTTTGTATCTTTGCTTAGCCTTTTTTATCAAATCTATTACCCATGCACTTTGATCAAGCTGTATAAGTATTCCTTTAATAAACCAAGAAGACTGAGATCCTTTTGTCCTTCACTATTAATTGTTTTCCAATCTTAATCTTCCCTGAAGCTCTTCTCTGAGCCCTCTTTAAGCTTTCATCAGCCTTCTTCAATTGTGGATACCATACATTTCCATATTTCAGTGGGATAGAGAAGTCTTGTGAAAGATTTGTAGGGAGAAGTTAGGCCTGTAGAGGCAGAGAAAACTCTCAGAAGTGTAGAAGGGAATTGTTTAGCATTTTGTTTGTTCAACTCTTTGTGTAAAGGCTAACAGCAAACCTGTTGCTGAGAGAAGTGAGTGGTATTAACTTACAGTATTAATCAGCTGTGCTTGCCTGTATGATGTAAGTATAGCTACGCTTACTCTGTGATATGTGGTGGAATTGGAAACTTCCCTAAGAGAATGAGGCCTTTGTTTGAAGCCATCCCAACTGCATTATGTCTTTTTTAATCCCACAGTTTTGGAAGTACTGACTCATGGGTGTTGTGCTTTGTGATGCCACTTCTGCTTATTCTTTATTACTTTTTGAGATGCTTTGCTGGAGTTCAGGACTGTTCTTTTGGGTTGGATATGAATGAAAAAATGTTGTTCTGGTCACACTGCTTTCCACTGAAGGGAGAAAAAAACAACCCTGCAAGACAAAGAAAGGTATGTCAGCATTTGCCCTCTATCTCTTGAACCTAGATGAGTTCAAGCCATGACATGTATCAAACTCAACCCAGTGGTAAAGCTGACAATAAAGAATTTATGAAGAAATACAACAGTTCTTGTCACCTTAGCAGTGTTGTGGCGATCTTGTGCCAAAACATTGTTCATTTATTACAGTTTGGAGACTTTGACAGTGCCAAAGTACTCATCGTTTCTCAAGAATGTGTCTACAAGGGGAGAGGAAAGGCGATCCTGTGTGACAATCTCTGGAAAGAAAATACTAAAATAATAGCTTCATATGTAACAGGCCCTCTTGCACGATTGCATCTTGTTTTTTCAGACTGAAGACTGAACTGAATTATGTAATTCAATTTCACCCACTTCCATCTTCTCTGATCTTCAGACTATTTCAATCGCTAAGATTTTTATTTTATTTTTTTTACAGTTTACCAGCAAAACTGGTGCCTCTCCTTTCAGACCAGCTATTAGCACTTTTTTCCAGAGACTTTGGACATTTATTTTCAGATACTTTACGTGAATCCAAGCACTGATTCTGAGTTCCTATTGCATGCAAAGGCCATTAACTCAATGGAAATTTAGGACGGGGATCTCTAAGCTCATTTTAAAATCAAAAAAGGATCAGAAAGTTTTCTGTTGAATCCTGCAGCCTTATCTCAAACTCCTAAGAGCCATAACATGTATTCTCCACAAATGTATATATGATATGCTCCTTTCCTAAACTTTTGCCTGGGAAAACTCCTGCTCTTAAACTTGAACATACTGCAGAAACTTAATTTAAGCATTTAGTCCCACAGGACTGAGCTCAGCTGATCCAGCAAACACCTGTTACAGCTACCAAAATATTTCCTCTAAAGAAGAAATTAGTCCCTTGTTATGAGACTGAAGCACTTTTCTCCCTCCCTTCTCCTCTTGTTTTCCATCCATTTAAGAAAACGCAGTATATCCTAGTCGGAAAGGTGGCAGAAGCCAGCGGGGAGGACCCTGAGGGGCCACCGAGGCCTGGCTTCGCCAGCGGCCACGCTGGAAACCTCCCGAAATCCCCTCACGCCCTGCGCGGTTCCCGCTGGGGCCGCTCCCTCCCTGGTAAAATGCGTGAGGAGCTTCGCCTCGACTTAAAGACAGCACCCGTCGGGACGTCTGGGGGCAAGAAAGCGAAGCGTGAGTAACGGTAAATCAAACTAAATTAAATTAAATCGCCGCTGGGGGGTGGGGGGCGGCGCGGACGACCCCGTTTCCCGCCACCGCCCCGCGGCGGCTGCTCTCTGTGGGACGGGCGCCTCTTCTCGCGAGAGGCCGCCCCTGGCAACGGCACGACGCGACGGCGGGGGGCAACGGCCATGGAGGAGGCGGCGGGCTCTGAGGTGTCCTTCTGCCTGCAGAGTATCCTTCCTCCTCAGGAGGGTTTTCCTCCTCCTCCTCGCCTGAGACGGGCGGCTGCGGGGTGCGGGGCGCCCCTGGGTCCCGCCGGTTCCCCGCCTCAGGGGGCGAGCGGCGCGGGCGGGCCCCTCTCCTCAGCGCTCCCGCCCTCCTCCGGCGGTGCTTGTCCTCCCCGGGCGGGGGGACCCCGGCGGCGGCGGCTCTGGGGGGGTGCGGGCAGGGCGGGGGCAGCGAGCAGCCCTGCCTGTGCCCCCGGCTGCTCGCTGGCAGCCCGGGCAGCACCGTCCCGGCGGGAGACCCGCGGCTTGCCAAGTTCCTTCACAGCGTAAGGGCGGGAAAAGGCTAAAACACCCAGTACCTTGTTGCTGGCTTTTGCGAGTTACTGCCCCTGGGGGCTGAAAAGGGCTAATATGCGGGGGGTTTCCTGCAAAGACGGTAGGACGTTGCTCGCTTTAACGAGATGTTTGTTTTCCTGGCCCTTATAGAGTCCCTGAGTGACCCTTCGGGAAAGCAGGGAAACTTTATCCTCCCCTGCTGATGGCGCAGTCTAAGCAAGAGTTAAAAGTTTGAACTGAAAGTCTCTTGTTGCCTCCTGGTTTAGTTATTGGTCAGTCAATGTAAAATATCTGCGGAGGAGTGACAAGACCTGTCATTAAGACTCACAGTCCCAATGTGCTCTTGTAAAGGGTGCTCCTTTAATCGCTCAGTGCCTGCTACATGCAGAAACTGGTTAGATAGTTGTGCTTTTGTTTAGTACTGTGTATGACCGAGATATAAAGATTATGATACCATAACCTAGATATAAATTTATTTTCTGTGGCTTTTAGAAGAAAAAAAAAAAATCAGTTTGAATTCTTTTCACAATTGAGTTGTGGCAAATTATGTTAGGAGTTTATGGCTTTTAAATGTGTAAATTTTGGTCAGATGACCCAAATTCTAGTTTTGTCACTGGGTCAGGCTAGTTCTATCTGTTCTCTTTTGTAGCTGCGATCTGCCAAATCAAGATCTGCAAACTTTGTTTTAGAGACTAAATAATCAGAGCTTAAGTGTTAGGCCCTATCCATACCTTAGTTTTTCCTGCCTTGCTACAACTAAGATGTAAACCAGTATAAAAGCAATGAAAAAGGAAGTGGAAGATTGCCCTTAGTGAGCTTGTGCCTCAGCTTCTACCTCCTTGAAACTGCACAGCTGTTTTCACACTGTGTGGTATCCTTAAAGCACTCCATCAGTACGTGTGTTAAAATAATCGACACAATGTTTGTTGCAAAAATACAATAGTTTTAAAATCAAATTCCTCTCTTTTATTGTGCACCTGGCTATGATTTTTTGGAAAAAAGAAGAAAAAATAATCAGAATTTTTAAAGTAATGTTTTAGTCTGTGCACAGTGTTTGCAATGATGCATTGGTTTAGACCATAATGGATCACAAGGATGGTCAGGTCAGTAGAAAATTCAGGAAAAAACCCTAGTGTTTGAAAGTGTTTTGCTCATCAAGGGTATACTGCAGTGATGCTTCTATCTGCATTGAAAGATTTGATAAATGCAGAAAGAAATAGTCAAGATGGGGCTGAAGGATCATTTGTAGCCCATAAAAAAAGATAGCTTTAGAAAAAATAATCTTTGATGAAATCACTAAGCACAGTGTGAAAAAATCACTGGGTACAGTATTTTATTTAAATGTACTTTATTTAAATTAATTTTAAGTTGATACATACTGTGATATAAAGTAATCAAGCATGCAGATATTTAGTTTGTACATAGAATTACTACATATGTATGGAAATTATCCTCTGCTTCATACAAAAAATGTTGTACCCAAATACTCACGCTACACAAACATGACCACGCTTTTTAAAGTCTCATTCTTTAAAGAGAGAATGTGTAGGCAGCTAGCTAGTGCTAGGATATCTTAATCCAATTAAAAAGGGGGCTTTTTAGAACATTACCCTAACTAGTCAGTCAATATTTCTGTGTCTTTTATCTTGACTTGCCTGCTGCAAGCATCCTTCTTGCCTTTTCAAGCAACAAAGGAAGCCTATTCCTCGTGCTTTGCAGTCGCGCCTCCCTGTTGTTCCCTTTTGTTATGTAATCAACAGTTCAGGTGAACTTTTCTCCCTCCTAGTTGAAGGAACAAAGTCCAGGAATTAGGAGTTGTTTCATTAGGACGTGGTCAGACACTGATGTGAGGACCAAAATGTTCCTGTTGTACTGGGGAGCAGGCAGGCAATTAAAAGGTAGCCTGATGCTTGAGTCCCTGTCAAGTCTGGTGGGTCAGCTCTTGAAAGTCATGTCTCAACGTGAGCTATCTTAATCTGTTTTCTTTGCTTACCTTGGTAGACCCACATATGGTTCTGGGGTGCTACGCTGAGAAAAGGTGCATACACTGAACCACACAATTTCTTTGCCCTCCTGTTAAAGTCAGAATACTTAATCCAGATTTCTTCTGGTGTGATAGAGAAGACTTAGGTCTGTTAGATCTAATAGTTTGGGGTTCCTTCCTTTTTTTCCCCTTACCCCTATGAAAGCAAGCATAGTAAATGTTTTTTGGAGGTGAGTTTCTGCATAGTTCAGGTTTTAGAATTAAACATTCCAGAATCAGTCAGATTAGAAAATGAAGCTTTTGCAGAGAAGTGGTGACTTGAGTTCAAGTCCTGTGTTCCACACCTGCAGTCTGTGATGCAGCAATTTGGGAGGTAAATTTGGTGTCGTTTATGTTGCAGGCATTTGCTTTCATGTACTAAGCCTAGATAGGAGATTCTTAAGAAGCATTCATGCCAGTTTCCTATTTATATATACAATTTTTGTGGTAAGCATGTAGTGTAATTGGGCAGTCAGAGGTACACAGATGTGCTTTCACTTGATTACTGAAAATTATGCCTTTATTCACTCAGACTTCCCTATTTGTTTTTTTAGTTCAGAAGAGAAAATGACATCTCTCCAACTTCTGTCTCAAACCTCACATCCCTATAAAACAAATGGTGGTTAACCTTTTTCTGGGCATCATCTTCAGCTGTTAGTCTTCTAGACGGTTACAGTTTAATTGATAATTTTGTTGATGCTGGGGTCTTGAATGCAGATGATACTTTTACATATGTGTTGTACTGTGAGAACTACAGCAAAAAGCCTGTTTTTTAGGAGAATAATTCAGATTTGGGAAACTTGATGCAAAGCTGGAAAATCATGGATTTTTTTTTTCCCCCTCTTTTCATAAAGAACTTACTATTTAAATTTGATGTGTGTGAAATACTGACTTGCCAGCTTTTCTTTTCTTCAGAAGTTAATTTCTGGTTTATTTACATGGGTCATTTGTAGGCTAACTGATTTCCTAGGGAAACTGTCAACAGAGCATCTTGCTAAAAACATTTTTGTTATACTTTCATGGGCTATGAGGCTGGTGGATGAAAAAAAAATTTGGGTTTCATTTTACACCATTTGTAGTTATTTTTAATGAAAAGTTTGACTCTAAAGGATTTGAAGGAAGTGTAGATAATTTCCAAATGAATTTTTACATTTTGGAAGTTCCTTATCTTTTTATTGTAGCTTTGTTGTAATTATTAAGGCACTCGTATCAGCTTCAGAGAATGGTCCTTTAGTATTCAGTGTTTGATCTCAGATGTTCGTGTTTGAACTTGTACATCTGAGTATGATTAAAAAATGCCATTGTCTGAGAACATGAAGTTAGTTATGCTTAGAAGAAGCATAAAGTCTGTGGAAGTCTCAGTGCGGTAAGACCATTATGAAAACTGATGATTGTGTAAGTGAGAGCAGAATTTAGCTACCGTTTAACTCCGAACAGTGCTTGACTTCTAACTTTGATAGATCTGATAAGGCAAATTTTAATGGTGTTTAAACCTGCTATAAAAACTTTGAATCTAATTCTGTCTCTGTGCATGTAGTTTTCACTGGAGCTGGGTGTGTTCACCTAAAGGCTGAAAGAAGCTTTGAAAGTGTAAAATCTTTTGTCAAAAAGAACAAGGCTGAAGGTGGTGATAACAGATTTATGGATGGTTGGTTTATGAGATTTTTTTTTAAGTTGGAACTCATCACATGCATCAGCTGTTTTAGACTTAACAAAATCTGCAGAATTTACCATAACAGACGACTCTAAAGACGATTATCAGTATGAAGAGGTAATTTATTAAATTGATAATCTTCTGATATATGTGGTAGAGTATTCTTGTTTCATTCTTTTGTTTTACTTCATCAGTCACAAAAACATCCTAGGAGAAATGACATGAATCTCCTTTTATAAAGTGTGATGATGCTAGGCCTATCTTTATTTTTCAAGAGAAGATTTAGTGTCAGTTGATTTATGTTTTACTTCCATTTGAATGCTAAATACTTTTTTAAAGATACAGGTATTTCTATTTAGACATTTCAGCTTAATATACTGAAATATTCATTATAAATATTTTAACAAGATCAAGATTATTTTCAGAGTTGTACTGGAAGTGGAAATGGTATTCTGAAAGAAAGATGTATAAAATATGTTGATACCTAACTTTAAATCATTTCATTTAGGTTCCAGCAGATGATGAATTTAGTCTTCAGGAAGATGATGAGGATCTGTCAAAGGCTTTGCAGACTATTCAAGAGCAGGCTGAAGATGCCCAAATTTTAGTAAGAACTTCCTAAACATTCTAAGACTCTGTAATTCAGTTGGCATTAGTGGCTTAAAATTTACACATCATAACTTATTTTACTTATGAAATATTTGTGTGGAAGAGATTGTTTCTAGGGGTAAACATAAGCCACAGTGGAAAAAGCAACTTATGTTTCCTGGGTTTCAGCTTCCTTTAACTTTTGCTCATTTTATGTGCTGTAAACAATGGGATATTGCAAATACATGTAACAAATATATAGACAGCTTAGTTAATATATATGAATGTTATTACAATGTATCAGTACTTTGGGGTTTGTTTCTTTATCTGAGCAGATTGAATGAGAGTGTGATCCCTGACACAGGAAAGAAACTGCATATGCTTAAGGCCTACAGAAGCTTGTACTCGAATGCTTTGCTAAAGAAAATTATTCATATATTGAAAATAAAGAATGGGCTGTTAAACTATGTTAAATTATTAATGAAATTATCAATTATTTCACGCAATTTGTTTTTGAAACTTCTTACGTTTTCAATTTGTTTTCAAAGCAGTCATGTAATAGTTCAGAGTTACACAGTGGGATTGTTATATTGCATTTTCCAAAATATGATTTACCTGAATTTACTTGCTTACAACAATCTAATAGAAAAGTGCTTTTCCCTGCTGTGTTTCTAATATCGCCACTATCTTATAGCCTCCTCAGTAAGCTATTGTCATAGTCTTTGTTTTGCAAAAGCAACTGTTTAATAATGAAAAGATAATTTTATCTGAATGATTCTTAACACTAAAACGGAGGGGAAACGTGCATTTTCTTTTGCACTAGTGCATATCAACAGACCAGTTTTGTATTTTAGATCAAACTTCAAATGAAGACTGACAATACGGGAATCTTACATGTTTTGAAACTGAATATGCCTGAAAATTAAGGGAAAGATGGCAGAAGTTTTAAAGAC
Organism: Morus bassanus; assembly: GCA_031468815.1. Classification (NCBI taxonomy): domain Eukaryota; kingdom Metazoa; phylum Chordata; class Aves; order Suliformes; family Sulidae; genus Morus; species Morus bassanus. The sequence continues at coordinate 40,015,664 of CM062574.1, forward strand.
TGAACATGCTTAATGTTAACCAAGTAGTGGGAATTCTTAGTTTCTTTAGGGATAACTGAAGTTATGTCTCTCTTACTGGGTGAGTTGACATTAAAATAACAAGTGAAACAAGGAAGAATATTTTTAATCTATTGGTCTTTTGACAGTGCTATACTTAAATAATCTTTTACCTCTTTGATTTGTTGAACTTTGAGTGGTAGAAAAAAAATATGCTAATATCTGTCCTGTTTAATCAAACTGAAGAAAGTTTCCTTAAAGCAAAAGAACATGTGTGCTTAAACTCAAATTCTCTTTGATTTTGTGCTTATTCTAATAGATGTCTGTCTTCTTGCTTCTTGACTTGCTATTTGCAGGTTTAATTTTTTTCCATAATTTTGAAACTGAAATAATATTTCCAGCCTTTAGACAAAAAGACATGAATAGGAAAATGGTTTAATACACTTGCTAGTTCCTTGACAGCTTTCATAACGATTTACTTTGTTTTGTGAGGCTCAGTGACTATATTGTTTGATGCTAATTCACTGGAAAAAACAAGTGCTGCGGTGAATGCTTTTGGTGACCCAGGTTAGAAGCACTGTTTCCTGTGAATTAATGGTGAATCAATACCCAAACTCTGAGCTAAGAAGCACAGTCGAAGGCTGTCTTCACATGATAAATAATTGGTGTGCTTTTTCAATTATTAGCTTCTAATCTTGGCTAAAATAGGTTAAACTAGGTAATAACCATATCCTGGAGTAGCTACTCTGTGAGGAATATTTTCAAGTGAGTATGTATATGTGCTATTCATAGTAACTTGTATACCTAATCCCACATTAAAGATTGCATTTCAATATTAGATGCAAATCTTCTGGTTAAGAAAAGGAATTACATAGAGAAGGTACAGATCAAGTGAGCATCCAAAAAATATTTAAGCAATTTGCTAAATGCAGATACTCAATCTAGAAACTGGATATTTATAGTAACTACAGTTTCCTTTACGCTCTGTAAAAAGGTCGAGTATAACCAGGAAAATCTAAGAAATGCTTATTTTCAAACTTCCTTGCAAAGTAATTAGCACTAATTACTAAATGAAGAAGAGCAAACATAAGCAAATGAGAGATGGTGCTATTCACCTTTTTTTATCATTTGTTTAAATAAAATTGATGTGTAGGAATTAAAACTATGTTTCTGCAGGCGATATTGAGACTTGTTTTCCATCCTTCTGGATCTCTGCATAGGTGCCATGAAACTAATGGTGTTTAAGAAGTTTGGTGAGGCTCCCTCACTGGTTACAGTTCATGTCTTTCTTTGGATCCCAAGAGGGAAATGAGGGTGGTGGAGCTCTAATCTCTAAGTATCATTTTCCTTCTGGTCTGGAGGTGAAATGGCAGCTGATTCAAAATACAGCTATGCTGGACAACACGTGCTTTGGATAGCAGTGATTCTGCCTACTGTTCTTGTTCTAGTCATCGTTTGTCTTTTTCAGTCACAACTCGTGATTTTTTTTTCTGTTGACCTTGTTTTGAGACATTGTAAACTAATATAAATTATTTTTAAACACAAGCAATAGAATATTTAGCATATGAAAGAAAATCTTTGGCTGATAGGGACCCTAGGAAAAGGGTACAGAACTTCTGGAAAACCACACACACAAAAGATGGCTGGCTGAATTACTTTCTTCAGTAGTTACAGCTATTACACTTCCATTCCAGGATCTTTATTTTCTTAATATTCCAAATGATAATCTTAAGTTACATTGTTCTTTATTAACCTTATATCTTATGTAGGTTTGTTTTTTAATTTGTTTGAACATGTTAAGAATTCTTGAATTCCCTTTTTATATTCTTTTTTTAGTTTAATAAGTTTTGCAAGAACATCTTATTTCATTTTCTAGAGAAATTATTAATTTATTTGGTGTTCATCTTTCTTCATTGGACAGAAATTATTGCGAGTATTGTGGAGGTCCTTAAGGTTAAGCTCTTAAAAATTAACTTTACTGGCCATATTTGCAATCCATAAACTCAAAATGTTTTGAAGATTTTAATTATAAAAAATTAACCAAGAAATATTTAACAACTATTTAACAAAGCAAATATTTAGTTTGTTTGTTTTGACTTAATGGTCAGAATCCTTTAATAAGGTGGTTTTGCCTATATAGCTACTATAGGGTGTCTGTTTGAACCACATAATTAAATAATTGTGTTTTCCTCATTTCTAAATAGGTAAATATATAAGAAAACTTACTGTTACGCCATTCCATGGGTAGTCATCCAAGGTTAAGATTAAGTTAGGGAAGGTGGTTAGCCTAATATCGCTCTCAAAGTCTGCAGAAGAGCTAGGAATTTAGTTCTGGTTTCCTGAGGCCCTTTTCCAATGCTGTGCCTGTTAGACTGCATTAATTTTTCCCTATATTGTTCCCTGCTCAAGCTTCGGTTCCTGAAATAATTCTCAGTGCTAGTATCTAGCTAATAAATTCTCTTCTGCACAGAAATGAATTCTTATCATATTTCCATTTACTAAGGGAATCAAGCTGTGTCTTTTCTTTAGAAGACTGGCTTTATAGATGTGTTTGGGAAACTACAAGCAACAATGTTAGACGTTTGCCTCACTTAGAATGAAGAAACAGAAGAAGCAAGGAAAGGGACGCAGCTGCATGTCTGCAGATGTAGTCTCTTTGGTTCTTGTATTACCACAATTAGAAAATAGACCCGTTGATATACTGTATCTCTAGTAATGAAAATATGCTAAATATTCCATTGCACTTGGCATATTGTATTATTCATAATATGGTGTTACTTGGCCTTGATCGTATGTGTACAATTCTTTCTGTTTATATTAGGTTGCTTGGATTAAACACAACATTTTCTGTATTATACAAAATGTCTATGAGATTTTTCCATTGTAGGGAATGCTGTGTTTTCATTTTATCAAGACAAATGCCTTTATCTCCAGGTAATATATGCACTCATGTTGATAGAGCTCCTACTAAGGACATGAATAAGCCATAAATGGATGGAGTTATCAAAAATCTCTGGCCTACAGATTCTTTTTTAAGTGGATGGAGGAAATAATTTGCAGTCACAGCCTTTAAGCATGTCTTGATGAATATCTCACTGAATTTTTTTTCAGTTTTGCTAGTATTGAAATGAAGAAAAAAAGGTAGGCATGTATGGAAGCTGTTTCTGCTTCTCTACAGTGGTATTTTTTTTTAATGATATGTAGCTCATTATAATAGAATCTGAGTTTCTTTCAAGAGTGCACTAAGTGATAGTTGTCAAGCCCAGGTTTGTTCTGTCATCCTCTCACCAGGAGGACAGGATTGTGCAGTATCTTGTCTTAGTAGCCTGCGTTGTTGAGCAAGTCCATTGTAGCATTGTGCCCATGTGGAGTTCCCAAATGCTGAGACTCTCATATTTAGGCATGTCAAATTGCTGTAATCCATTTGAAGTCTGAATGAATTAAGGCCAGCTCTTTGGCTGCCAAGTTGTGGCAGTCTCTCTCATCTGGTTATCTTTAAATGCATTTTGTAGGGGGATAGTCTCAGACATAGTTTATTTTTTTCATACCTCTTTGCATCTTGAAATCTCTCTAGGAGAGCTTGATATCAAGCTATGTATTGAGTGGGCTGAATGGGGTTGGATGAAGGAAAGAAATTTGCATTGCAACAGAAAGCTGTGAAAGGAATGTCTTCTTTTTTTTTCCTTTTTTTTTTTAATTCCTTCTGGTAGAATTGATCTGTTTTGTTTTGATTCTGCTTTTGGCAACTGTGCTTGACCCATGAGCTGATCTTATGTGAATAGCTGTCTATCTTGATGGCACTGGAGGAGCTGCATAGGAAGCCTCGGTGCTCCATCTGCATTCTGCTAACACTTGTAGCAATGTTGTCTGGCAGCTTCAGTCAGTGTCTGCATATTGATGTTGAGAAGAAAAGGGAGAATTGATCTTCGTGAGACTTCCCAAGAGATCTAATGATGGAGATGCAGTTCTTTCAGTCTCTCCATTGCATGCATCATTACAAAAAGAATATAAACCATTTTACTATCACCTTTAACTTTTGTATTTTTCATTAGATGAAGTACTGATTTTTCTCATCAGTAGTTCTGAAGGTTGCTGAAGGGTGCAGGAGTATGAGAACTAACATTTTTCTCTGGTCAGTGACAGAAGATCAACCATCAGTTTAAATAGCTCCAAGTCCATATCAGATTATGTCAGGTTCAGAATACTTGCTTAAATAAGGCAATTTTTGAGTTATTTCTCTATAACCTTTCACAGAACTTGACATTAGAAGGGTCAGTGATTACTAATCTGGCCCATAAAGACATGGGAAACATTCAACTGTACTCCAGTAGGTCGATGACTTCAGAAATACAAGGTATGATAATTATATTTCTCTTGTAAATTTAATAGCAATTATCAAATTTTAATTTCAGGCTTTGCAATCAGTTCTGACTTCTGAGAAATCAGTGTCTGAAATACCTGAAGCGATGGATGACTACTTCTGCAATTTTCTGGTCAGATTGGGAATGTCCAGAACACTTGACTGCTTCCAAACTGAATGGTAAAATATTTTAAGTGACTGTGTTACTTTGAGAATTAGGAAGTACATGCTCAGGATTCAAGTATTTCCAATATTTCAGGATATAATTTCAGAAAACTCTTCTGAGTACAAGTCATTCTTAAATATGTAGTGTTTTACCAAATAAATATCTTCATGTTGAGAATGAGGATGCAAACTATTGTTTTAAGGACAGACTTTTGAGAAAGCTGATTCCAGGAATCTCCTAAACAGGTATCTTTGAAGGACTGTATGCATTTTACTTCACTTCAGGCTTGTAAATGTCTAGAGTTGTCACCTGAGGCCTCTTTTATGACCAGTGAAGAGAAATACTCACTTTCAGGATGCAACTCATCTGAGTTGTTTAAGTCACCTCCTTTAAGATGAAATTAATTCGATTATATTTTTTTCAAGTATATTCTGCTCTCCACTGACTACCAATGAAAACTAGAAACCATCTGCAGTGCAGAAGTCATAATTGGATCAAATGAGTCCAATGCAAAATGACCAGCATTTCATTTCAGCAGTGCTGAGAAATCATGTGGCTTTGTTATTTTCTTGATTTCCAGAACCTGGGTGCCTTCTTAAAAGCTGAGTGTTTTGTAGTACGGGGTAGTATTTTCACCTTACTTGTTTGGGTATTTTTGGATGTTCATCATAGGTACCTTGTATTTTGAAGTAGAGTAATAACAATTTTTGATACTTGGTAATTTTTGGTACATCAGTCAAAATAATAATCAGTTGGTTAGTTTGTTTTTTTCTTTTTAAAATGTAATTCATATAGTAATCAGAAGAGTAAACTCTTCAGCTGTTGTTATTCTCTTTTCCCTAGCTTTTATAGATTGCAGAGATTCTGTCCATACTTCTCACAGAAGTTGAAAAATACATCTTTGTCTAAATACTCTACTTCCTTCACCACTCTCTTCATATATGGAATCCCACAGGGTGTATATTTTCTTTATACTGACTAAGAATGATGTGCTAGGAGTGCTGCAAAGCTTGATAGGAGAGCTGAATTATTTTGGAGCAAAAGATTGTGCTTGTCATAAAGTTCTATTGAACTACTTTCAATTACAATCTTGCTTTGAATCTGCAAGTTGCATTGGAAAGATTCTGAGAAGTGGACACACCTCCCTGAATTATTCTGTAGTCAGTCCTTAAACATCAGAGGTTCGGAGATTTGTTAATAACGTCTTCTGAAATTGTTTAAATTTAAAATTAGTAAATTTGAAAAGTTATTTCTTCCTACAAAAGCCTTGAAGCTTTTACATTTTCTTAGAAATATTCTTGAATGAGGAAATCATTCCTGTTGTTAGCAAGGCTGTGGTCTTATTAGCGTAGAGCTCACCAATCAGGCATTGCCTTTGGATTAATAATAGTGATTTATAATTAATAATGATCTGGTTTTTGATAGCATAACAATGTGACTTAAATGATTCCTTAGAGAAGAAGCACTATAGTTCTGTATTTTTTCAACAAAAAGAACTGATATGAATAGCGTTAAGTTTGAAGAAATTTAACAGTTTTTATGGAAAAAGATAATTAATACTAGACATGTATAAATAGTGACCTTTTTGTGAAACTACAGCTTTCTTTGAAGCACTTAGAGTCTGAATTTTTATCAATGGCAAAATTCAAATTGCTTTTTCACAGAGCAAGAGTAGGTCTAGTAAATCCTTAGCTATACGTACAGTTTTTCCTCTATAAGTAATATTTTAAATTTCAGTAACATTAGAAATAAGCTCAGCACGTCAGGATCTAATCTTACTGTATTGAGACTTTTTGTGCATTAATACCTTATTTCAGAATATTTCATGTTGGTTTGAAATAGATAATTTACAATATTAATGAAAGTGAGAGCAGATTAGTGTACTCAAGTTCCTCATTATGTATTGGGACGACACTCTTGCTCTCATGCTGTGGTGATCAAGTACTAATGGAATTTAAAATGAGAAATTAATTAACACAGAAAAAATTTATCAAAAGGCTTGCTTTGAAATAATTGTCTGTCTGAGATCTAAAGGTCACTTAAATTGGACCAAATTATCTGTGTTTATTTCAGAGTTTGAGAAAACATTCTGTTATTCTATCGAGCTGTATAAAATGTCATGATTTGATTGTTTTATTTTAAGCCAAGCCCACTCTTTTTCTATGATGTAATAATTTTACCACACTTGTAGTAATTTTTTTTACTTATGTAGTTTTTTTGCACATAGACTTTTTTCTTCCAGTCATACTTAAGGAACTTAAAATTAGACTTTAATGGTAAATTAGATATTGTAAAAATAATTTAATTTTCTATTCCTTTGATATATGAGACTTTATATTGCTTTTGCTGCTTATTAAAGTTACTGGATTGACAGCTTTGGAGTATGAAGTGCAAGGGCTGATCAACTGTAAATTCACGTATCTGACAGTCTATACCGCCTAGTCCCGACGAGCTCACTGCTGCTGGCAGCATGTTGCCAGTCTGATGAGCAGATGAATCATTTGCTGTTCACACATATGCACGGAGCTCTCACTGTGATTAGTTAGTACACTCGTTGGGCTGGTAATCTTTGACTAAGTGTTCCTAGAGACCTGGCAGTGTTTCAGCTTGTGAGTAAAAGGAGAGCTGCAGACTAATTACAGAAACATGATTTGAAAATTCTTTTCTGTTTGATGTGGTTAAAATTATGAGTAAAATTACATGACCAAGCAAGGTTAAAAGCTATGTCTGTCTTGTGTATGCCTTGCAAAGATTGCCTGAGTTGTGTATAACAGAGCACATGCAACAAAGCTACTATGTCTTCTCTGAGCTTAAAGGTAGACTCATTAAAAAAAAATTGCTTTTTGCAGACTGAAGAAAATGGATATAGGGTGTGATCCTCTGTGTCATAGCTCCCTGAAGACAGTGGAAACAATCTGCTTATTTCAGGCCTCTTTGGCCTTGAAATAATATGGTCACATTAATGTACGTTGTGCTCTGAGTTCATAAATCCTGAGAGAAATGAGGGTTATCAGTTCCGGGACGGCATCACACTAAAATAGATTCAGTTTTTGGATTAGAACTGGCTCAGAACACAAGTGAAGTAACCTCGAGTTAGATTTGCAGAAAGCCTCATGGATGTACCTACTTTCTTGCCTATATAACAAGCATAACATGGTAATATAAATTTTATACTTGTATGCCATAGTAGGTTGGAGGAGTACATTAGGGCAAAAAAGGTGCTTTATTTTTCTGTGCTCATTTCTTTCTTAGCTTTCTGTTGAAACTGTTTAAGAGGTTATCAATTGGAATGATAATTTTCAGTAAGAAGTTCTTGTAAAAGCTAAAACCTGAAATTTTAATCCCTGAATGCATCTCTAGGTGAGTTATCCCTTGGTAAAGGATTGTCCTGAGCTACGTAGCAGTTAGTTTATTGCAGGGCCTCTCTGCAACCTGATTGCTTTAGAACTCTTAAAAACTTGAATTCATGTAATGTATACAGTAATCATGTATTATTTTTAGTCAGTCTGCGCTGGGCTTTGATCATAAAGTCACAGCTGACCACACCTGTTCCTTAAGTTTCCAGATTCTTGGTTAATTTTAAATAGTGATTCAAGAATAATAACTCAGTTGTTCTGAAAAGCTTAGAAAAATATCTCTGTGTGCATTGAACTAATTTAATTTGCATCACAGTTGCCTTCTATAACAGAAAGAAGTGAGAACAATAGCTATTTGGCAGTCAGCTAGGTATGTAAGAGTTCTATAAGTTTTACAGGACTAGGCTGATGAAAGATAATGAGATTTCACAATGCAATTTTGTTGTGTGGTTTTCTATTCCATTTCTGCTACGTGCACAAAAGCCTTCATTTTTAGTAGTATTCTTAGACAAGGGCATAGTGAATTTATTGGTATTAATTGTATTTCATTAAAATTGTCTTTCAGAGTTCTTAGCTCTGCTGGAGGCTAAGTTCATCAATTATCTATGTCTTATGTGTCTTCGTGCAGAAATTTGATGGTTTTCATGAGGTGCAGTTAGGGCATTCAGTGGAGAAATTTTTCTGGCAAATAAAGGAGTATGTAGAGTTGCGATCATTTGCAATGAGAAGGGCCCTTATTTGCAGTATTTCCAATAGGAATTGTACCCACTCATCAGCTGGTGTTTATCTGGAGAAAAATAAAAAAAAGACTAAGCTTCTTTGTTAGTATTAAAACCTGTTGCTACTGTAATTTGCTTAAGAAAAGGAAGTGATCGTAGAATAAATTTTGCTTTGGACATGTTTGGTTTAACTTTTCAAAAACCTTTCATCTATGGGTGGTGAATGTGAGTGACAGCTTGATTCATAGAGATGAGCATTCCTAGAAGTATCCACAGAATGCAGTTAAGTAGTTGACTGTAGGAAGTCATTTGGACATAAGTTTCTGACAATTCCCTTAATTTTTTTGGAGAATGTTAAGACGCTTGTCAAGTAAGAATCCCTTATTCTACAGACACTTTTTGTTTCTGCAACATGTTTTATTGATCTAGGGATGCTGTGCTTACTGTCTTCAAGTTTCAAATCTGCTGCTCGTGTCTAAGTGCAGGAGAAAGCATTTAGTGTAATTTTTCTCTTCTGCTGTCTTTTCATACTTCCTTATTACTTGGAAAAAAAAATGCACAGATTCAATATATTTTTCACCTGAAAAGGCAAATAATGTTCATATTATGCCTTCTAGTGAGTTCCCACCCAAAACATCTTCCAGCTGCAGTGAGGATCAGCAGGGAAGAATGTTGTGGAGCTATAGGCTTTATCTGATATAAATTATTTATAGCTCCATTGAACTTATGCTGAACTGAAATCATGGCTACAGTAGTGTGCAATGTCTTTGTCTTCAGTGGGTCTATAAAAGTTCGTACCAACTGAAGGTCTTGCTCTTCTGTCTTCCAGGATAGAAGCAGACAAAGAAATAGATGTTTTTCATACATATACTGGATTCTGGAATCAACTCTGCAATGTCTGCTTGCACAGAAGCACCTTATGCTTATATACATAGACTTGAATCTTGATATCTTTTGAAATACTTTGACAAATACTGGTAGCTATAATCATTCCTTGAACAAGTACAATTCTGCAGATGCATTTATTTTGTGTAGCAACAGTCACATTTTTTCGATCAAATTTAGCGTTTCTCAATCCTTTCTAATATCGCCCCTCTCTCTTTTTTTTTTTAATAGAAGCTACTTAGGTACTTTCAGTTGCTCTGTATTTAAATGCCTCTAGATTAAGCCTAAAATGAATACTGTCAATGCCTACATCCTTTTTCCTGCCTGTTAGAGTATTCTTAGCTTTCATTGTCATCCCACCAAAAGATGGATAATCCTAAAAGATATGAGACTGACTGGGTAGACTTTCTTGCTAGGGGCTATAGAGATTCCTAGGTTGCTACACAGCATAACATGCTGCTCCAGATTTTCTTTTGCTTCTCAAAATGCAAGTTAGTCTGTGTGCTTACTTAACTAAAACAGCCTTCAGGCTTCTACATGGAGTCATATTTTCTGGAGGGGCTGGTAAAATAGGTAAATATTGAATATTGGTAAATATAATTAAACAAGCAGAGGGCAACATAAGAGGCAAGAGGAAGGAGTGAAGAAGTTTCCCTAGGTGAGCTCTGCATTCCATGTTGATGATAGCTCATAGAATCATTCATCCAGGTTATCTGCAGCTTTGTCATCTTATTTGAGTCCTCGACAAAAAAAATCCTGCATATATTTGAGCATATGAGATAAAAAGGACTGTGAGTATATACAAATGTTATTTGAACAAGAACTTTTTTTCTGTTTTTTATTTAAGCTATTCAGAAGAAAGGAAGGAAAAGAGTAATTGTTTAAATTGAAGTACTGTGTTATATAGGACATGTCTTTTGACTATTATGAACGATAATACATTTTAGAATGAAAAGCAGTAAAATAGAACACAGTGTGGTGGGATAGTACTGTTACTAATTGTTAATGATCATAAAAGGTAAATGCCTTGATGATAAATATCTCTGTAATTCTAGTTTAGGTAGATGCTAGCATGAGAAGGGAGACATCAATGAAGTGAGAAGAGGAAACATGGAATAAAATGTCTTTTTCTTTTCTACTAGGTATGAACTCATAGAGAAAGGAGTGTTCACAGCCAAAGATGTTGGATTGGTTCCAACTGTATATACCCACAACGAGCAACTTAAGGCTGAGAATATGCATTTGAGGAAAAAATTGGAAAACTATAAACTGGCTGCAAAGTATGTTATTTGGTCTTAATGAAACTTTGATATACGGTAGTAAATGGCCAGATGAAGTAAGCCCAAGTACTTAATAGAAATAATAAGTTCCTGTTTGTTATGCTGGCTGTGCATATTTTTACTTCTAGGTGACGTTTGTAATTAAAGTTCAATTTTCTCTGAGCTCTATTATAAACCTAAATCTTAATTTCTTTTTTGTATTTACTGGGCTATAGAAAATAATTTTCAATATCCAGTGATCACAACAAATTACTACAAAGAATCATGAGAGTATAATATGTAGAACTAGAAAAGAAATGTTTATGTGCATTTTTTATTAAAATACAGTACTATAAATTACAGCTACCACAAAACATCAACATAGGAAAAAAATCACTATACATTTATTCTTCATTTTTTTTTAATTGCAAAAAATCTGTCATCCTGGCCCTAGTGGTAAATGGTATGTCAGCATAAATTGCCATCATAGATTATACTCATGTGTACATTGTAGTAGCTGATTTTACAAGTCAGTTGTACTTCAGTCATAAGAGTTAAAATATTTAGCCTATATAATGGAGAGATGCAATAATGAACTACATGTAACATAGCCTTTTCTGAACAATGGTATGTCTGTACATGTATGTGTTCATTGAGCATTTACCCTGAGACCTAATAATGCACTCACTTCGATTTTGCCAGTGCATAGTTTTAAAATATGGAGATGTAAAAAAATGTTAACTCCATCTCTTTGATTTTCCTCAAGATTGCTCAAGCTACTAATTTTCATTTAGATTGTTCCTTTGTATGAAAAATAGCTTAAATAATCATTGCTGCTGATAATAACGATAATAAAATTATTTTCCAATGATAATGATTTATTACATTTTAAATCAATAAATTAATTGGGCATAGTCTAATAGTTAAGTAAACAGCTTTAATAATCAAGTCAAATACTGTGTAGTCTAAATATACTGTTGCACTGGGAGAGGGGCCATATAGAAAACATTCCTTTATTTTTATCTACAGCTTCCTTGGACAAAGGATAGCTAGAGATTGTGTCTCATTTGAGTGGGAGAGTAAGAAGCAGTAATGCATAGTAAAAGAAAAAAAGACAAAATCTGGCCCTTCTGAAATTTATTATTGTCAGTAGTAATTTTAACAGGCTTTTCTCCCCCTGCCCCCCCCCCCCCCCCCCCCGTCCCCCTGTCCCCCCCCATGAAGCAGAAGATGCTATAACAAGATAATCTGAGTGGATGACTTGATAAGAGTTTTCCTGGGTTTGTTGCATGGCTATGTGATTGTTTAAGAACATAAAGCTCAAACCAGTTTCATCGTGGTCATGAATGAGTTGGGTTTTTCCCATAAGAATGTCTATATACTCTATGGGGTGCTAGAAACATTTTTATAGCAGATGTCTAGTTAACAGGCTGAAAGATGACATGATACTGTGCAACAGGAAGAAAGCAGGAGAGGGAAGAGACATTGCTAATATCCTAGGTTCTTAGAGGCTATCTGTTAAATAAAACACCCAACACCCAATTAAGTGGTGTGTGCTACAAAAAAAAAAAAAAATATCCATGAACTGAAACCATGCCTTGCTTTTTCACATTCTAGTGTCTAGTGATGAAACCTAAAATAGCAGTGCTGTGGCGGTAAACAAGTGAGTCATGTCACCTGTTCGGTATTCCAGAGAGGGCAGTGAGATACCGGGCAATTCTGTATGATACAAGTTAGAAGTGGGTAAATTCTGTTCATTGGCATTTACTGTTAGATGCACGTATTCTGCATGTACCTTGTTGAAACACTATTAAAATTAGTCATCCTCTCTCCACTTGTAGGGAGAGCTTTATTTTCTTAGTCTTTCTGCTAATATTAGAATGGAGTATATGTTGCTGTAAAACTTGGATTGTGCTAATGGTCACTACTTCATTTTTCCACCTTTTTTATTTCAAATAATTTTCAACGTGTTTATTGATGCTAATGTTAAAAGTTCAGCACTTCTGTGAAATTAATTTCACTTATTTTATTTTGAGTAATTTATGAATTAAAACAGTGCTGTTTCTGGAGTAATGGGTGAAGCCGAGCATTTCAGCTGTACGTACCATGAGTTAGTGTTCCTTTTTGTCTTTTGGATAAACCCTGGTCATAATACTCTATGCTAAATCCATTTACTATAGTGACTGTTAACAGCATTTTTTTTCTTGCTCATACACTCAATAACTGTAGTTGGTACCCTTGCTATGATAAAGTAAATATTCCAGCAGGAGCCAAAATTACCTGGAGGACAATTTGAGTTTTCAAGTATTGTGAGAGAGAATTCACCAGCTTATACTGAAAACAGATTGCCTAAAAGCACTGAAGAAATGCTGATTTGACTGGTTAGAAACCAAGGTTTTGTGAGCAAAGAAAGTCTCATGTTTTGCTCTGTGGATTAGTCAGAAAACTTTCATTGTGAGATAGTGCTGTGAAGTGTATTTGAAGAAAGCTTTTAATTACATTAGGTATTTCTGAGCTTGGTACTCTTGACAACCATCTTGCAGAAAAGAGATGTTGTTTGGGACTTAGGCAGCATGAGGGCCCAGGCTAAATCACTGTAAACTAATTACCTTCTGCTTTAATGTTGTTTAGCAATTGGTGGAAGAGATTCGGTGTCTAGAAGCTAACTGGGTATTTTGGGTATTTTAATACAGCATTTACATGATTGCACGACAAGTAGGTGGGCAAATAGAGTAGATTGCAGACTGTTGGTTACGTTTCACTGTGGCTTTTCATTATTTAAAGAGAAAATCACAATCAGCTTCACCTATATACGAGTATGTAGTTTTAATAGGTTGTCCAATGTCTGAAGGCATCTTGAGATGCAACAAAATCCTTGAATGCATACGTTAAAAGAAATAAGTATCAGCATAATTCTTTTACTCCAAAGCTAGTGATAGTTATTACCTTAAGGTTTAGATACACCACTAATCTTTATTTAAATTATTTCTAAAAACAGACTTTGTTGTGAAAGAAATCAAAACTAATTTTACATTGGTTTGCCGTGTGACACTAGTTAAAGTATACCTTAAATGTACTCCTTTCTCTTTCTTTTGTCTTGAAGGCTACAGCTGAGCCCTGATTGATTGGTAAGGGATGTTACCTGCTGCAATATTTCTCAAATGGAAGCATAGATATTCTTTCCAATATGCAAGACAAAATTGAAAACATCTCTGAAAACTGTTTACTCTTACGGCAGACTAGTTAATTCATTTTCTTCAGTGATTTGTGTCATTCAAGCATTTAATATTCTAGTAATATTTGCTTGTGAGTTGGATAATAGTTTGTAATTTCGAAGCAATATTAAACTTTCTGATGATTTAAAATAGTTTTCAATCCCATGTATTTTGGTGTTTTCCTGTGGCCAGACCCTTTGTATTGCCTTTGTATTTGAACATGTAGATAGACAAACATAATGGTATATTAGGTTTATGATTGTGTTGATCGCAGGGACTGCTAACTGTGATATTTGTAAGTTCTTTAAACGTTTAGGAATTTATTAGGTAGATGGAATTAAAGTTGTGTACCGTTTTTGTCTGAGGTTTGTAACTGTGTTCACAAACATCAGTTAGAAAGTTTAATATTTGAATGCATCTTTCTGTCCTGATTTTTGTGGAAGCATGATCACAAATATACACCCAGTTTATAGCCACAGTAACAGTCAAAATATAAAGCAATCCTGGAAATCATATTTATTATTACTGTTAGTGCTATCATCAGCAATAAAATACTCATCTGATCTATTTCTGTGCCAAAATCTAACCATTCCTGCACATGTTTCTCCACTTACATGATGAAAGAAGAAATTGCACACTTTTTGTATTGTGCACCATATATAGATGCATCTGTTTTAATTATGTGGTACATTTAGCATACTTGCTGCTGAATGCTATATAACCTAGATAGAGTAAAAGCATGAAAGTGTATGCTTTCTAAAACTGTCTTTATTCCAATTAAAATTTTAGGGCTACAACTTGCAGCATGTCGGGGAATAAAGTCCCACCGAAATTCAGTGGGAACAGGGCATGTAACTCACCTTTGAAAAGCCCTACTTGGTTTTATTGGACCTAAACCTCTTCTGCTATTTTTATCAAACTACTTGCTTGAGAAAAGTTTAAATGGAGAGACCTGCAGTCTTTTACACTTATCTTCACTAAAAGAAATGAATATTGGTTTTGCTATGGCTGTAGCGACATCTTTTACTCTTAGAACAAGCCATCTGCTTAGCTCTGGAGGGGCAGGTTTTGTATTCAAGATCTTACGGCAAGTCAGATTTTGAGAGTGGTGTTGTGGTGGAGTTGTTTCACAGAACTATCCTGAGACCGCTGATTCATTTACCTCTCAAATCTTTCTCTGTTCTTAGGAGCTTGAGCAAAATCATAAGCTATCCTTCATATCTCATTACCGATATTCGAAGTTACACTGTTTTACAACTTCTGGTATTTGTGCACATGCATACACAAACTGTGTGCATGGCCACAGCTCATTTGAACTTTTCACAGTGTTACTGCAGGGGCAGCCCTGCCTGTTTTCATTTCCCTGCCAGCTTTTTCTCAACTTTGACTGATATATAGTGGCATTAACTCACTGTGCTCTTCTTCAGGTCTTTCTATCTGTTCCTGCTACAAGCAACAATTCACATATAAATGTACCTATATAAATATGGTAGTTTGTATAGTTAAAAAATATAGCAAATGCATATATAGTAAATATAAATTATTTGTGCAATTAAATATAATGCACTGGCAGTTATGGGTCTTCTTTCCTGGACCTGTGATTTTGGCATATTCCACTGTCATAGTGGTTTTCCGAACTCCTCAATTCCTGTCGGAGAGGTAACAAGATTTATTTTCGCAAAGAACAAATATCTAATTTCTGTGCAAGGTAATTTCAAGCTTCCTTTGCAATTAAACAATTCATCTACTAATCTTTCCGTATCAGTAAAGGCAAGGAGAAAAAGTACAGAATATATAGAGAGTATTTTCTTTTATGTTTATGGAGCAGAGTACCTCAGGGTGTCCAGTGGCTGTGTGTAGAATGTGCTTAGGGAATAACAGGTTATCAGTATGCTTGCAATTAATTTTTAAATGGATTCCTTTTCCTTCCTGCTGTCACGTACAGGGGACACTTGGGGACAGGCTGCAAACATGATTGAATAGAGCCTAGAACTTTTCTAGCACAATTTTTTCCAGAAGCTCTCCAAATGCATGTATTTGCAAGGCAAGGATAGTTATCCTTCTGTGTGCGTCCTTCTAGCATGTACCATTGTGTTGGGCTCCAGACACGATGTAGATGTTAGAAAATCAGTGTCATGATACATTTTCCTGTAGATTTTTAAACCCGCAGCAAGAGTATTGTCTTCTAATCACCTGTAATTTGAACGTGTGTCTCCACAAACCCCCTTGTTCTTAAAGTAAGGTTGACATCTGAGATTTATAATGCCAGAATCCAGATTCTATCTAAAGGAACTGAGGAAAGATAATGGTGAAGAGTACTCATGGGTTTGTACATCAGCTGGCAGCAAAAAGACCTCAAAAGTACATGTTCTCCACCACAGGGCATACTACCAAAAGATTCCAACTTGGATACAGTAGAGATGTGCATATCTGAAAATTAATTCTATGTATATTCAGCATACCTGATAAGCAATTAACAGGAGGAGACTAACACTTCTCTCTTACTTTTTCTGTTTCTATATAGCAAAGCAAAAGCAGCTTTCGTAAAAATGCAGAAAGAACGTGACTTCCATCGAATGCATCATCAGCGAGTGGTCCAGGAGAAAAACAGGCTTATTTGTGACATTAAAAGGTAAAAAATTATTTTAATTACCCCACATGTAACATTAAAGATAATGTCTTCAATTGTTGCCTGGTAATGAGACGATGTTGTGAAACTTAAAGTGCTAAAGTAAAGCTAGCTGCATTTAGTTAGTGTCTTGGTATATAGCAGTTCTATCTGACCATTCCGTCACGTCTCTTGAACAATTTTTAATGATTTTTTTTTTTATTTTCCATGGTGTGATGTGGCATTAATAAATACATAGTATTTCTAATAGTTGAAAATATAAACGAAATTTTCTTTTGCCCAGATCTTTTTCCATAAATATGTAGTGATTTCTGGGTTTAGGTCCTTTGTCCATTTTAAGGGTAACTGGTGTCACACTGAGTTCAGAACCTTTGCATTCATGATTCCTATAGCTGGTATTTTCTGTCCTTTCACATCTTGAACTTCCTATATGAGTTTTGCTATGCCGCTTTGGTTGCAAATAAGCCCAGACTAGTCCATTGCTACTGAGTTATAATAGTTTATTTTACAATATTTATTCCGTAATTTTGTCATTTTGGAATTCTGTAAGTTTGCTATTAACTGTTGTGCTTCTTCCCCTCCATAAGTAGAACTTTTATATTGTCCATCTGAAGATTGCTGGGCCAGGTGAAAGAGTTGAGTTGAGAATGTCGTCTTTGCACATGTTTATGCCAGCACTTGTTTTAAAATAACATTGGGGAGTGGCTTACATCTGCAGCTCCAAACAAGTCACAGAATTTTGGCTTGTCAATATTGTTATCAATAAAATGCATGTAATAGCAACTACATCTTTGACCTTGAAATCCATACGTACTAATGCAAGAGGGCACTATTTACTGACTTCTCTTTTTGCAAAATGGAGTATTTTTGAAGCTTAGTGTCCTGAGTTTCTCCTGAGAGATTATATGTCTAACTTTTAGCTGTTCTGAAGAATTAAAGTGGGTAAGTATTCTGAATGTAATGTGCAGTGAAGAAAGAAACAGTAATCGTATTACGACTCTTTTGTCTAGATTAGGATCTTAGTAGTTGGATAATAGCTGTAATTCTTTTTCTTCCAATGAAATAGCATCTGTCTGCAAGAAAACAGAAATTAGCAAAAATTAATGTGCGGTATGTGTGTGAAGGATTAAGAACAGATCAAAACTGGATGGATTGTTTTAAAAGATATGACTAAAGAAGCTATGAAACCTCTTATTAATCTGACTTCTTACTTATGTTTTTTTCTTCTGGTATTCCAGTTGGGTGGTTACATACTAAATACCTTTGTCTCCTCTGTGTTGACCTTTTGACACTTTTATTCTTTTATTTGGGGGTGAAAAAAGTTACACGGACAGAAATCTGATTTAACTCATCTTCGAGGAATCATTTGTCCTCTTCTTGTTCGCAGGCTGAAGGCACATTATGCATCATATGAACCAGTGCTGAAGCAGTTGACTGAAAAATACGAGACTACACTGAGACAGAAAACATTAACTAGTTTGGAGAGAGACAGAGCAGTTGAGCAGGTAAAACTATGGTGAACACCACTTGCCAAGCTGTAAGGAATGCTTTTGGTTTTTACTTTGGTAAATACATGGGATATTTCTGTTAAAGCAACTCACTTACGCAATACGTTGAAGCAGAATATTTTAGTGAGTTTCATGTTATTTGGTGAAATGTTAATATTGAAAGTATGTGAAACTTAGTGCCACAAAGTAGTAGTTCTCAGTCTGTACTTGCTCGATGCTGCTCCAGGCGAGTCAGCAACGTGCAGACTCTGTTATACTGTCAGTGTAGACAGATTGAGGAAAGGCGTGATATTCCCACAGATTCATATGCTTTCATCTATGCCTTTAGAAATCTCTAATTTTAAATTCCTTTATTACTATTTTTTTCCCCTAAATATATATCCAGGAATGACCTACTAGTTTAGAAAAAATACATTAAGATATCGGAGACAGATTTTCTGTCTTGTGGATGGAATAATAGAGTAATATTTTACTCCTATAATCTCATCTGATGTATAGATTGGTATACTTGAAATTCTGCCCCTTTAGCAGGAAGTACTATAAGCACAGATAGAATGGACGAAGAACACAAAATTACCTTGCATGTGTTTAACCAGTAGGTTGTTTGTTCAAAAGATGATGAGGAAAAAAATGAAAGAAAAAAACCTCCCCAAATGCATTACATTTCAGCAGTAGCATCAATTATATGTGGGTAACGTGAAAGGAATTTACCATGCCGGCACTTCCTTCTAGTAGTCCTTATCTCTTGTGTCCTCCTTTCCTCTGCCTCCAATTTTTCTCAGGTCACCCGAGAGCTTACTTTTAAAAGACTGAGGATTATGTGTTTGAAATTTCAATAAGTAAAAGAAAATGTCCTATAGAAAAAGAAAGGTTACTGTCCTTGTACAGCTATGCTGAATCAGGAGTGCAAAACATAGAACAGTTCCAATGCTATGAAATTTCCCGACCATGTAAGGCCTGTCTGGTTATGAGCTGTACACATTCTGGAGTGATGGCTTTTTTGTAATGCATAACGCCATATTTTGTGGCATTTTCTTATAACAAAGTTCTATGTCACATTGTGCCATTTAAGTTAAAGATCAGTGCAGTGATAGCAGTGGTTAAAAGATGATGGTGCAGTAAGGTCCCTAGCACTTCATACATCTGCATTGTTTTAATAGAGCTGTAAAAAATATTTTGAGGTATTCTGGATGGCTTGTGTTCTATCACATTGTTTCACTGGGTCTTTCCAAAATCTCAGATTAGGAGTAATGTTTATAATTGAGAGGCAATAATCAGCAAAGTAAAAAATTATAGACAAAATTTATTACTTAAATAGGCAGACATAAAAACTCTGTGTGTTGTGAACAGACAGTTCAGAAGCAATGTTTTCATATTATCTCTTCCTGTTCTCTCATCTTTTTAAAATCAGGTTACAGGTTTGCAAGCCACATTACAAAATTTAGAGTTTGGACGTGCTATTCAGATTCCGGTGCCAAAAGGTAAAATATTCCCATCACCAAGCTCAGACTGGTTATGGGTTTTTTGTTGTTGTGATGCATTTCAAAATCTGGTGTAACAGTAAATCAAAAACACTTGCACTATAAACATTTTATCAGCTGTCTTGGTGACAGAGCAACAATTTTATCATTTGAATATTTATTCTAAAATGTATCCACTAAGCACAGTGAGACTGCTCATGGCAATATGGACTATGTTACTAACTATGGAAGGACTTAATCCTAGAAATCTACTTTGTGTCTGATTTTATTTTATCTGCTAATACTTTTTTTTTCACATGAGTTTTCTTGATATATACCTTCTTCCTTTAAGAACATATATATGGTGGTCTGGAAACAAATTTCTCAGCCACATAGGTGATCAGATATCAAATATTATGCAACTTCCAGGTGAAGCATTTGTTGCAATTAGGACACTTCTTATATCTGTTTCTTTTGTGGGTTTTTTCAGAGTGTTCAAGGACTAAACTTCCTTTCTCACCAGTAATATAACCCAGGTAAAAAGCCACTGAGTTACCCCAGCCTTTGACAATCAGACTTCATTAGTTCCCACATTCGTGGAATTAATTCCATTGTATAAAATTCCTGTAGAAAAGACGAGGCTGAGAAGAAGAATAGTAGCCACATAAACTTTTTTGTTTCTGTTTGGATTTGTAGTTGAGTGAAGAGGATAGCCAGCATTTCCTTGACTGTTAAGATGGTTTATTTACTATTAATGCAGACATTTCAACTACCATCCAGATCTTTGCTACTGCCTGCCTGTTATAAGCATAACACATCCAGTTTAATTTTTCCTTTAAATTCTATCTAATGTAGGTTGAAGTAGTTGGTCTCCTAAATTATCGTGAATTGCTACAAGCACTGGACTGTTACCTAATTATTTGAAACATGCCCCTAATCCTAGCTCAGGTCTTGGTTTTCCATGCAGCGGTGGGAGGCTTACATAGCTGAGGGGAGTCTCTTGGAGCATACCCTACTCCTTTTCTAAACTACTGTTTCATTAAGAGCATAGGTGCTTTCATTTCTGGAAGAACCTGGAATGGTTCTGTAGTCTTACACAGTATAAACTAAGCTACAATTTTAATTTGGTGTACAGGCAAATAGCTACTAAACTAAACTTGTAAGTAGACTTCAGATGTGTTAACAGGGTGGAATACTGAAGTACTGGCAGCAAACCTCTTCAGTGTTCACAGTATCTTTCTGATTTTGGATTCTGATGCCTTTTTTTTGTATGAATTAGTGTCGTACTCCTCAGCAAGGCACATTTCAGATCCCCAAAATACCTTTCTGTGGCTGTATGTACTGGGCGTGTTCTGCTGTAGTCTTTAAATCTTGTTACAGCTCAAAGTGTAAACCTCTGCCCCACTAAAGAGCACAGCGCTCATTTTCATCCCACTTCAGATAGGGAGATAGAGAACAGGCTTTTTATTTTATGTTAGTTTAGGGCATATAGCATTCAACTTTTCATTATATTCAGATTTGAGGGTATATAGTGTGGGTTCTTCCCCCATGGTAGTGTTTTACAGTATAGATGCCCCATCTGTCTCTTTCTTATTTCACATGCTTTTATTTGTTTGAGCGATTCTAAAAACCACTCTCCGGCTGTTCACAGTACTTGTTTATTCTCCAAAAAAATTGAGAGCAATTTATAATACCAAAAAGTGACAAGAAGGGGAGCACTTTGTAAATAATATTAAAAAAAAAAAAACCAACAAACTTTGTTGCCAACACAAATTAAGCTCTTCAGCCACCCACGTGCTTGTACGAGCCTTAATTTGCTTCATACCCTGTGTATCATAAATTAAGCGATATTTCAGTTCATTTCTTTTCGTGCTTTGTCCTCTGATACTACATAATTTTTATTGCCCTTTGTGGGTCATACTCATGTCTCAGTGGGTGATATTGTCTCTTAATCAGATACTTTCTGCTGCCTCTTGAAAGATGATCATGTTCTGTTGCCTCTTGAATCCTTATTCGTGAGACAGTATAATCAAAACCTTGAGAAGCAAGCAGTGCGTAGATACTGGAGAAAGGTTTGCTGCATTTTTCTCTAAATTTAAGTTCTTCATTTGGAAGGAACCAATGCTGTTGGCCTTGCAAATCTCTGTTGTAGGGAGAGCTACAGCTGCATTTTTCAGTTGCTGTCTCTTCAGGGCTGACTTTTATGCATTAATACATTGGTACATTGTAATTATAAGGTATTGAACGTTCAGATTGGCAAGTTACCATTTGCCAAGGTAAGATGCCTTTTCTGGCCAGCTGTCTGCTTTCACTGCAGTGCAGAGCATGAAGGAACGAGAATGGCTCTTCCCAGCAGGAGGAGATTGCCCGTCACTGCTCCTGATGCTGCTTCTGTCCCACAGCCTGACTTGACCGAAGAACACCTGGAATGCTGGCTTAGGGTAGAGGGCACTGAGAGTGGCTTTTAATTAGTTTTGGGTTTGCTGAAGTGTTTGAGGTTTTGAATAGTGGCAGTGAGGTCGTGCACATCCAATTCATTGTGGGTTTGGTTTTTGTTTGGGGTTTTTTCGAGGGTGTCGTATAGTGCATAAGGAAGAGCAAAGGGAAGGTTTGTAGTATTCACAATGTGTTTGCATTGTAAATTTGTATCTGGCGGCTAGGTAGAAAAAAAATAACAGTAGTTAATTTTAGGACAACTATTCTGGACTTATTACTTAGGTATCTGATGTAGCAGCTTTCAGCCTGATCCATTTCAAACAATTGAAGAGGGACAGCCTCCACAATATATAGCATGTAACTTATTTACTAGGGCTTTTTGCTGTCCCACCACCAGACTGCTATTTAGCTTTGCAAACAGTGCTTTGTACACAATTCCTTCAAGAGAAAGTTTTCTAATAGGTGTCTTAAAAATCGTTAGAAGTTTAAGTTTTTATTTCCTATTTACTTACCTTGCTTGTTTCAAGTTGATATGAAGGACATTTAATAGCTGGACAGGAACTAGTTAACAATTAGGATTAGGACTCAGTCATCCTGTAGACTGTTTCTCTGTCCCTGCTATGCTCACTCAGAAGCCAGCTCTGAAAGAAAAGTTGTATTTTGAGTTCAGATTATTTTTAAAAAGGATTGGATATTTTGTGTAAGAAGACTTGCATTAAAAACTGGGGTTTTTTTGTGGTGTGTGTGTGGTTTTTTTTTTTGTGTTTTTTTTTTTTTCCCCCAGATCTGGTTCTCCCTGATGTGGTAGCAAGATCATACATAGGGGGATCTAATTATCAAAGAGAAATAACTGATTTTTTTATTTAGGTTATTGGCGTATGTTAACAGAGCACTTGCACCCTTGCTTACGGATCAAGACACAGTGTTAAGTCGTGCTCTGAAAAAAGACCACTGTTGCCTGAAGGAATTAAGCAATGTTGATTGTGGCTGGCTTATAAACCTAAGTGAACACTGCTATAACAGCTGGTTCTAAAACTATTACTTGCTCAGTATATTTCTTGTATTTTCTAAAAACAACAGCTGCTTATTTATTACCCAATTATAATCAAAAGTTGAACTCAATGAGTTTCTTTACTCATGGTTGAATTAACGCATTGGTAAGACTGTTAACTGTGCTTTTCCTTTCCTTGATCTGATGTAATTGCTGTTAGAAGGTCATGCAAAAAGAAATTTAAAATGCACCAGTTGAAGTACTTAAACTTGGTTGCATTGTAGATGGAATGGGGACAATCAGAATAGAAAATCTGTAAACACAAGCTGTTGACGTCTTAGTGCAATTGCAACAGTTCTTAAGAATTTGTTCTTTCTTTTTTTAGTGATTACTGACTTTTTAAGCCCTTCAACTATCATAACTCTGTTTATAAGTTTGTGTATGTCAAAAGCACCAACAAATCAAATACTCTGTGAGTGACATGCTAGTGGGTAGCAACTACTGAGTGAGTAGAAAGTGTTTGACATATAAACCAATTTTGCCATATACTGTTCCTCAGAGAAAGTTATTATACAGGACATCTGTGACAGCAGCGTTAACTTTTAAAGCAATGAGAATACAGACATTTTGTTAGACCAGGCACAGGATTTTTTTGTCAGTTAGTTTTACTGAGGTTGGGTACACAGGAAGGTTTTGTTTGCTTGATCTGCTTTTTTGCCTCAGGAGTGGAGAGGGTGGGATTTTTTCCCCCTTTAAGTCAGGAAGCTTGCATTTTGGTGTCAAGGTCTTATTAAAACTATTTTACAAGAGCAAGCATTTAGAAATGCATAATGTGAAGTACATTTGTTTCAGTTTGGATTTTAGCTGTAAAATGTGTTTTTTCGATCTGAGATTTTTTTCAAAGAACTGGAGGATGTAAGTTCCCATGTCCTGTTGGAAATCAGTATTCCATTCTTTTTCCCGTAGACCCATGTACGTCCTACAGGGTATTGCAACAAGATACAGGGATCACAAGGGACTGTGTTGGGATATGTGTGGGCTGCCAATACAAAGACTGTCAGAGAATAGCATCCTTTCTGCCAGGTCATGGCAGATGCATTGTACAAGAGTTCACATGTGCTATACTGTTCCTTATCTTCCTTTCAGCCTATTCTGATGGTTTACAGCTGTGCTACCTGCTTAGGATTTCTTTGAGTTACCTATTCATAAGTAATTCCTTGTTTGAAAGGTGGGTTGGGAGAAAGTGCAGGGAAACAAACAGGAATGCAGGCTCTAAATCAGAATAATGCATTGGTGGTAGATATTGGGTAGGATGCAGTGAGTTGATGTTTCTTCTGGCTCTGAGGGGAATGAAGATTTGCATCCATTTTACTGTGACTGTCCTGCAAGATTCAAAATCATTGCTGTATTTTGGGGGCAAAATCTAGGGTACCATTAGGTAAGCTGAAATAGATCACACCAAAATAATTTGTGGAGCAGAGTTACATGTAGTCTTGGAATGCTTTATATGGATGGTACAGTAACCTGAATATCTTTTTATTTAGTGTTTCTTTTAGAATTTCACATCTAGCTAATATTAAGTAAAGAGATATCTTCCAGAAGAGTAAGTAAAAAATGCATTCTGATGATATTTTCGTTGGTTCTATTTTATAGCAGGCCACGAATGTCAAAGGAAGAAAAGGTTGGAAGGTCCCACCCAGAAAGCTCTTCAGGAAGCCAGGCAGCAAAAAATCCTTGATGCTGAAAGCTCTTCATATGATCCAGTCAAAGATGCAGAGAAGAAGATAGGCAAGAGATATCCAAAGGTATACAGCATTCTTTGCAGTTGGTCAGTATCTAAGCCAAAGTACACTTTAAACTCTTACTAAGCCATGGTGGGTGAAAAACGCTTTTCCAACATGACAAAGAAGTCTGTCACATAGTGACAAATGCTTAGTAAAAGTCAATAGGACAGGTAGGTAACAGGTTTTTTTATTTTTAATATAAGCTTCTATTGCAACTAATTTTTCAGGGAATAATAGTAACTTCAGTTAGTTGAAGCTAGCAAAAGGCAATAAACTGGTGATTCCTTAATAGTCAGTGAAAGTTTCTAAACTTGAGTATACCAAAGGTGTGTTGTTGTTTCAGTTTGGAAGTTGTACAAAATCAAAATTAATTCCTGATTGAATTTTTTTATTGTTGAAAGGAATTTGTGGATTTTTTTTCTTTTTAACTTACTTTATTCTACTTTGTTTATTTATTGAGGTTGCATTTTGGGACTATATAACAGTGCTTTTTATTTTTCCAAATCAAGGTAAACATTGTAATATCTAAAATTTCTTCAGCTCTTAAAACTGTTACACTGGCCTATTTTTGTTTGAGAACCACAGTTAGAGTTTGAACTGTTTTTTGAGAAGGGAAAAAAAGCTTTAGTTTACATTGATGTAGTCAGAATGAACTTCAGTCTTTCCTTTCCCTGTCTCCACAAGAATATGTCCATGGTGATTTATTTTTTTCGTATGTTTCTGTCTGTTTTTGCAAGGGTGTTTCTTCTGTCTGACGCTGGCAGTGCACCTCTCCTCCTGACAAACATAACATTTTATTTCTGTTTTCATCCCTTTTCGTTCTCCTGAACCTCCAAATAAAAAAATAAGTCTATATTCTGTTGCTTTCTGAAGTGCTTCTTGCCAGATATTGGAAATAATTTTCTGTACTGTCTCCCCACCTACTAGTATCTCAATGTTACTGAGGCACCAGCCAGTCAGTCCATCTCCACTTTCCCTGTTCTTCATTCAGTGGTTAGAAACTTTCATCTCAGACTCTTATAGGTATCTCCTTCTTTTTTGCTTTGACTTGTGAACAGGTGAGTATTTCTTGGCTTCTGAAACCTTGTTTTTTGTTCCTGTTTCTACTGAAGTCATCAGGATTTTTATAGTAAACTTCAGTGGAGTATGTTTCACCCCCAGAATGTATAAACTCTGCACAGGTAGTGTGCCTGTCTGGCTCTTCCTTGTTCTTTGAAATTCATGAGCACTGTTAGTTGACTGGTTCTGGCAAGCATCTGTGTTTCTGCAGATCTTGTGTTTCCCAAATGAGTCCCACCAGAGGCCCTGATGTCTTTATTTAATCAATAGATTAGGAAACTGGAGTAGCTCCAGAAATAAGACATCAGAAAGTATAGGTGTGTTCCAATGTACCAGATTTTACTACGGCTAAGCTATAATCTAAAACTTTAGGTGTGAGACTAACATCTTTTTCAACAATGGAATAATACCTTTTTTCACTTAAGATTTCCTGGATCTATTATTTCTAAATACTTCCTTTCTCCTAACGAAGGACACTACCTTAGATACCACATGTGAATGGTCTTATTTTTTAGGCTGTTAGAAATAAATGGCAGAGGGAATGATGAGTCTGTAGACTCAGGGGTGAGTTAATTGTGTGTGAGAGAGGTGCTCACAGAACTCTGTCCCATGGTGCACATGTATTGAACTACAGTTTTAATCAAAGTTATTTTTTTAAAATAGTGCATTCCTACTCAATATCTTAGTTGTCTGTGTATTTGTTCCAGTCAAAAGGATTAGGTATAAATAAGTGCCTTGCCTGCCTTAGATCATTTTATGTGATATTTGGAGTCAAACTTGTGTGGTGTCTCACCTCCATTGACCTATATCAAAAGATCTTTTAAATTCTGCTGTGTCTTATGTGACTTATTTTATTTCTTAAAATGATTCAACATGGCAATGTCTTTACTGAAGATTGTACCATAAATAATAGTCTTGTTCTCATTTACAATAATGAAAATAAATGTGTGTTTTGCGGGGGGTAAAATCACGTATTCAGATTAAGACTACACTTCCTTTAAGTTCTCTTTATATCACAAAGGAAGTAAGAGTCAGAGCATAATTTGGTCAGTTCCATGGAGTTCAGGTAGGGAATGTATAGAAGAAATAAAGGCAATTAAAAATCATCTATTCAAACAGTGCATTTATGACAAAAGAGAGAAAAAGAAAAGAAAGTATAGGAAATCTAGGTAAATCACTGTCAAATATTATTTAGCCCTTTTCAGTAAATATAAGCGAACATTTAAATCTTACAGAAGTTCAGAGTGAACAGTTTATTCAGTCTTAAAATTTAGGCATTTGGATTATATCACGTTCAGTAAAAAGAAAATATATTGTCATGAAATTGTATCCTTGAGACAAAGTTATAAATGTTTGTATTAACTGTACAGTTACATAGGAGTGAACTATGGTGATCAAGATGATTTAAAATCTTTTCTGTGTCTTGTAGCTAAATAGTGACCTAACAAATGCCTGTGCTTACTTTTAAGTAGATGCAAATATGACTCATAGCTGAGCTAGAACATTTACTTCAAGGACAGACATATGTTGTGCTATTGTAATATCCTGTAAAAGCTGACACATAATTTGAAACCTAAGGTCCCTTTGATATGCAGTTTATCACTGAAACAGTGAAAAAGCAACTGGAATTTTTCTGGGAGAGGATGTATTCTCCTGATTTTAAAATCTTTGTTACAAGACTCAAATTAGACAGTAACAGGCAATTAGGCTAAACTGTTTACATATCTAGCCTTTAATAAGCCAGTATCAATAGAATAAATATTCTTAGATTAAGAATGTGCATAGAGTACTGCTTTAAACATTTAATTAAAATGCACTCACAGCTCATTAAAATTGTGGAGAACCTTTGATAATGTGATTTTCATTATCCTGTTGAAATATACATTTCCTACTTTTATATTTTTATTCTCTCAGGTTTCACACAGAGTACAGTCTGTGTTTGATTGCTTTTATTAGTTATTAGCAGGGCAATCATAGCTTCTTTATGGTCGGTAAATTCTATTTCCACATATAATGTATTACAAAGCAGTTTGATTTGGTGTAAAACTTTATCAAAAGGTACATTGGACACTTCTGGAGTTGACGCATTATCTGTTTCTGTGGAACGGATTTTGAAATTATGGCCAATGGTGTATTACAAAAATACAAAAGTAAAATCCAGTGATCATACAAACATAATAGCTTTTGTAATTAATAAGACTTTGGGATGAAATATCACATGTATACATGTGTAAAACCCAAGTTTTTCCTCAGTTCTGTGGAAGAAAGATTTCAAAATTTAGAATAACTGCTGGCTCTGCGCTCTCAAACAGAGTGGAAGCTAAAACCAAATGATTACTTCATCAGATTATTGAGCTTGAATATAAATGTGTACAGGGATACGGGGACAGAATTGGAAACACAAGGTCCCAAAAATAGTTAGGAAGGGCTGTAAATGAAATAGGCAATCGTTTCTTGTGTTGGTAGTAAGGTTACTAAGAAAGCACTCATTTGATATTGAGGACAGAGAAGATGACAGATAATACTGGGAATACTTATGTCTACAGTCCTTCACTGGTATAGTATAACTCCAGAAAGATAGCTAAGAAAATTAATACCAGTTACAAAGATATAAGACTGCAGTCTAGAGAAGGGAAAATACAATGTCTGTATTACAAATGAGAAAAAAAGTAAACGCTGAGAAGTTATAGACTAGACGGTGTAACTTAAATTCCCAAAGAATTTGTAGCAAATAAATGAAATTTTACTGAACATCTGGAAGAAACCAGGAAAAGAAGTAACAGTGAACATGGATTTGCAAGGGAAAAATGTTTTAATGCAATCTAAATTGCATCTATAGCAGGATAAGAGGTCTCAGAAGAGGAGCACTAGATGTTGTAACTTTCTTATTCTTAAGATATTAGAGCTCTTATGTTTTTAGTAAGGGTTTGGATACTGTCTCACAGAACATTCCTCTTAGCAGCTCTGGAAATCTGGCCTGATGGAAAGTTTCCTAAATTAATGGAAAACAGATTGGAAATTTGCAGATATATTGGATAGGCTTTTGCGGGGATATGTTGTCAATAACAATCTGGAAAATGGAACAGAAAATATGCTGACTTAACTTGCAGACCAAGTGCACAGGGTTTGGTGGGGGTGATGATTAAAAAAGTCATCAAATGTACAAATACAGAACAAGATGGTGAGAAACTGTGATCAAATAGCTTTTATTTAGAATAGGCTCTAGGGTTTGTTGTATCAAACAAGCTTAGCATGAGTCAACAACGACATGATATTACAGAATAGCTGAACACCCTACTGCAGTGTAAACCAGGAATACAGTAAGGAAGATGTGGAATATTCTTCTTGCTTTGTTCAGTTGGCATGTAGCTTTGGCTGCTATATTGTGTTCAGTTTGATCGCAGCTGTTTGGAGACAAGTGGAGCATCTGCAATAGAGCAATAACAATGATTAAAAGGCTGTGAAACATAACTGTCAAAGAAAAGGTGAAAAGTGAAAGTGCATGGTCTACAGAAAAAGGCACTAAGGGGAGACAGGCTACATCCTTAAAATCTAGAAGAATTGTGTTTTAAAAAAACAAAAACAAACAAAACCCCAACAACAAAACAACCGGTTAGAACAAGAATAAAGTAGAAATCCAATAAGAAAGATTCAGATTACATATTAAACAATTTATGGTAGTAAATATAGTGAAGCACTAGAATAAATTTCCTAGGGAGTCTGTGTTGCTGGAATAGGATAAACAGATTTTTCTGAGGAATAATATAGGTGCAGTGTCCCCTTGGGAAAGGGGATGTACTGATTGACCAGCAGAGGATCTGTTTCGCTGTCTAGCTGTCATTATTAGTGTGATTTTCCCCCCAGAAATTGTACTTAAGGGAAGAAACTTTCTGCCTTGCCCTAAAATAGCAGGCCACTTCTGAATTTCTATTAAAGAATAGCAATGTCAAAATAAGTTTTTATAATTCCCATTAGACTTAACAGCTGGGGAAAGGGGAGACACTCATGTTAGTGCCTGCAGATGCGAAAGCATTCAGAAGATACACCAGACAGCAAACATGTACTTGTGAACTGATGAGCGTGACTGTAGCTGTAGAACAAGCACAGCACACGTAGCTTCTTGTCCAGTGGGACTGTCATCAGATACACAGTGGGAGCTGGTGTTATTGTGGTGATAGCGGGTATTAAGCAGCAAAGACTATGTATCTTTAGAATATGATGCCTTCTTCTTACGGAATTAATGTTCTGTGACTCCGATGTTAAGGATATGATCATGATCCAAGATTAACTGGAGGTAAGCTAAAAAGTGTTCTTTAGTTGATTTTGATGGAATTTAATTTGACTTATGTATTTTGTTAGGCAATACTTTAATTTTTTTAAAAACTACTATGGACTTGAAAATGGTAAAAAGAAAAAACTTCTCTTTAGACAAAATCCATGCTTTTGTTTTAATTTATGATATTCTGTATGTAATAGATGATGTGTTGATGGCTTTAGTTTTAGGCTTGGCCTAAACATGTGTTTTTTAAATGACAGACCTACATGGAGAAAATAAGAAAATGTTTAGGAATGTTACTTACAAATAAAGCTGTATATAAAAAATTCATCTGTAAAAAAAAAAAAAAAAATTATAAAAGACAACAAAGATAGAACTTTTCATCCATTACTGCAGCTTTGTTAAATCAAGACACCCAAAGCCATGCTTTTCTAGAAATGGATTTTTTTATATTTGAAGCCATTAGTCCTTGGTAAAATATGCAGAGCATCCAAAGGGTTTCAGTGTGCTAAAGGACACTGCCTATTTTGAGTCATTACGTGCTGCTAAGAATAATGAAATAACAGGCCCCTGGACTGAAAACAAATACGGAAGAATGTTGGAAAGTAAGATGCATTTGATCCTAATTCTAATTGTAGATATGCTTTACATATTCTTTACATATTCATATATTTCTTTCTGTAGTTGAGTGTAAATAGTGACAAATTTCAGAATAATAGTTTAACAAATAACAAATTTCACCACTGTCTTCTGTGAGGCTGTGAATCTCACTCTTGCTATAATAGTTTGCAAAAACTGCTGATAATAGAATTGCTAATTTTTTATGTGCAAATGCTTCAATTTCCTGGAAAAGGGACCTGGTGAAATTATACTTAATTTAAGAAAAAACCTTTGAATGTTGCTAAGAAAATGTAAATAATTTATATAAATACAAAAATAATATAAAGACTTTAAAATGTTTGGTTTTCTTGATTTTTATTGATAGCTGTTACTATCTTCCTCAGGACAGACAGCCCTCTCACATGGGGAGAGTTGGGAATTGTGTTGTGCATAAGGGTTTCCTTTATCCCACAGGAGTCCCTGCAGTGCTTTCCCTCATTCAGTTTGGGCTTTATTATAGGATATACTCACACCAAAAAAAAGTAGATTGAATGAGGCCAAAGTTAACAATGCTAATTGTTTTTTGTTTTTCCGTTTTAATGTAGTTCAGCTTAATGTACTCATGCATAAAACTGGATCCCTTTCAAATTACTGAAATGTGATTGAAATATGAAGTAAGCAGTCAGACCCCTAAAATCTTGAAGGAAGGACTCAGGTGCTCACTAACTGTGGTATTTATATTTTAAATTAATTATTCTATACTAAGTTATGGATTTTGGTGTTTCAGTCTTTTTTCCAATATTTAAACAAAGCCTTTGCATATGTAAACATCACTTTAAGAAAAATGAAATTCAACATTAGCATTTAGTTTTCATGGTAATGAATCTCTCTAACATACCATAAGTACTCTGGGAGAAACACGCACCGCTCATCGTGTTCAGGGCTGTTTGTCTGGTATATTCAACCAGTACTTCTGGGAGCAGAAAGTAAAGTTTGAATTGGTTTTTTTTAAATACAATTAAATGAAATAAAATGCTAAGGCTGTATTCCAAACAGTTTATGGATTAATCAGACTATTTCCTCCAGAAAACTGAATTATTTTTCATTGGAGTGTCACATACTATGAAGATAATGTTAATGGGTCACAGGACTTCTCATAATTGGATTTCAAGTTCAAACCTAGGCCTGTCAGGTTGGATCACGATTAAAACTAGTTGTTGCATAATCAGAGATTTGTTGATCTTATCTTCTCTTACATGCAATAACCAAAGTGAAATCTCTGTCAGCAGGGAGACTGAGGTCTGACAGAGTACTGAAAGTTTATAATCTCCTCAATCTTCAGGGGAAACATGACTGGAATGGAGAGAAACTATTGTTGGCCTTTCTCTGTTGTCTGAGATCCTTTGAGGTTGTTGCCCTCCACCCCCATTCATACTTACTCTGTCCTTAACACCAGCTCATTTTATACAGATCACTGAACAATTGTCAAATGGTAACACCCTCACTCCTGTCAAGTAAGGGTTTTGCCTTCCTGAGGAAAGGTTCCTTGGTGAAGGATTTCTGCTGGAAACTAACCTGTAATGATGTATATACAGGTGGGGTTTTTACGCCAGTGGAACAGAAATAATTTCAGAGTGATGTTTAGATGATAAAGGTGGATCAGATCTGCTGCTGCTAAATGCAACCACTTGTGTAAAGCACAGCTGTTAAACAGCATACACATGACAACAGGAAACACTTTTGTGGACACATTAAGAATGTTTCATATTATATTGCAAAAGTATTTGTTTTTATATTAATGCAGCCTAATGTCTTATGGTGGAGTTTAGCGATGATCTCTCAGAGCTTTGTCTTTGGGGAAGAAACAAAATATTTTTTTATGCTCAAGTGGTTTCACATTTAATCTAAAAGAATGCTTTTTTTTTCCGATTTCCTTTCAGTCCTCCTTTCTTTTCCCTAACAGCCAGCCTTCTCTTTCCTACTTCTACTCTCTTTGTAAATACTCTAAATTCTTTCAACTGAGGTGCTGAATTGAAGTTACTTACACAAATTTGAAAGTCTAGCATAGAATTCTGTTACTCAAAACACAGGCCAAAACATGCTGAAGTGATTGCAATATTACTGTATTACTCAGTGGATGGTTTCAGTTTGCATGTCTCTTGTATACTTCGTAACATTTTTCTGTATTTATGTTTCCATGTTTTAATCATCTTGTATATATACAGTAGAGATAATGTCCTATATATTGTAAATCACCCAAAGCAGATCAGCCAATCAGACATTTAATTTACTATACATCTAAAGCTGCTTTTATTTTTGCAGGAATGCTTCACTCATGGTAGAAAGCAAACCTACCTAATGTTTCTGTAGCACCTGTAAAGAAATTGTTCTCTGGAAGCAATACAGCAAAACCTGAGATTGTCTGCTGTGATTTAAATCTGTTAAGAGCAATTTCCACAAATTTTTATAGGCTAAAAAGTAAAAGAACAAATAAACAAGGAAAAATCACTATGTAGTGTTTTTAAAAATTTAGTCCTGTGTACCTGTGGTTTTTGTTAATGTGAGAATTCTTTCTGTTCACTGTATTTGCACAATTCTGAAGTATACTGATTATTATTTTTTTAAATTTTGTTTAAAACACTTAGCTCTTGTAGCTAATTTAGAAACAATGCGTGTAGCTGTGATGTTGGTCTCAGCTGTTTATA
Source organism: Morus bassanus (assembly GCA_031468815.1). NCBI lineage: Eukaryota > Metazoa > Chordata > Aves > Suliformes > Sulidae > Morus > Morus bassanus. The sequence goes on from CM062574.1 coordinate 40,049,069, forward strand.
TAGATGTTTTTCATGCCCATAGCCTAAGGAAATGGCTGTAAAAGGATGCTCGTAATAGTAAAGAAATTCACAAATCTCCTTCTTCACACGTCATACAAAAATTGTTGTTATGCTATATGGTGCACATGCCCTGGCTTGGACCCAGCAGATAAAATAATCCGAAAGAGCAGCACATATTTGTGTTAATGTAATAGTTAAGGAAAATACCCTAATTATCTGCTTCAGCATAGGTCACAGGGTTGGTTAATGTGAAGATAGTCCTTAGTTTTGCATTATTACAAATAAGAAAAATAGTAATTAAGACAGATAGCTCTTATGCCATCTCTTTACTTTCAAAGATTATCCTTTGGAGAGAAGAAAAAAAAAAAATCCTTATTTTGAGTGTATTGTACTTGGAATTTTTGATATACAGTCTGTGGTTAAATCATTGTTTTTGTCCAAACATAGTAGTAATTTGTAAGAGATGTTCTCCTGAGTTTCAGGATATGAGACTTTGGCAGCTCTTTCTTCTGCTGCTCCTGTTCTCTGTTGTTGGCTAAACTTCCCCTGTTCTGATCTTGTGTCTCCAGCTTCTCTTCTGTTTTGCAAACGAATAGTTCATAGCCAATTTTTGCCTGCCACCAAAGCTTTGAACAGCTAGTGTATGTAGACTTATTTGATCTCAGAAATCTACAGAGACTAAAATAAGTTTGGGAAATAACAATGAAGAGGAGCTGAAAGGGCTTTCTTGGCACTGTTTTGTTTATAGAGTTGTGTTTTATTTTAATGGAAGGCAGCCTATTATGTACTAATTAAGTATTTTAGAAACTGTGTAAACATAAAAAGAATGAAGGGAAGGCTGACAATATTTGGAACACATTTAAGGTTAATTGGATATGTCCTGTGTTGTATTCCAAACTCCTGTATTGTTTCTAAAAACACAACCAAACTAACACACTCGCATATATTCTTAACCTTGGTGCTAAGTTAACTGATTTTTGGTCTAAGAATCATAGTGAGGAGGTCTTTACAATCTGTGTGTAGTTTATTTCCATTTTCACCAGGATACACACACAGTAAGCTTCTAGCCACCATCTGGTAATCTGTATGTGTAGACAGCCTCAGTGGCAGTAAAACAGGCTGTGTGTGCCAAAGCTGTGGTTAGGAGCTTAGTCAGAACATGCCAACACCTGTGCAGGAGACTATTCTTATTCAGCTATATCAGCTTCTCAGCGTTGCTTTAGATTGTCTTAAATTTTACACCCTTTGAAACAATCCTTTTCTGTCTCTTTGCAATAAAGTTTGTTTTCTTAAATAATTTATAAATGTCAGGAAAGCTTTTAAATTGGAGATTTAGAGCTATAAATATTGTTCCTAATATTACAAATCCTGTTTTTATTACTTTTAAAAATCTTTTTACTAATTGAATTCATGCATCATGAGTTTCATGCCAGAAGTAAGTTCTGTAATAAAAGTAATGAGGGCAAACAAGAAAAGGGTAACCTTTGTGTTTCTCTTCCCAGCCAAATGTATTTGAATACCATTTTAGCATGTCGTCGGATTGTTCTAGTCAATATATTAATGATACAGCTGAGATTTGATTTTATTAGTGCTATCTCTTTGGTGAGTCTGCATCAACTCTAATTTGGCTATTATTTTTAGCTACACAAGTATGTTCCTATGTCTTACAAATGAGGTTGATCTACTTGTAGTTTATATCGTCTTAAGCTACTTTAGCTGCACACACAATACATGTAAGCCATTTATTAATGGGCTTTAAGGTTTTCAGTTTTTCTTCTCAAAATTAATAAATTTCTAAGCATGCTAAAGTGTTAAATATCCAGCTTCTGTTTGAAGTCAGCTATCATTATACAATGTTATAATGCAAAGGTTAATTTTCTGGTAATATAGTATCTTAATAATCAGTTAAACAGATCTAATGGCTTGTTGCCACTGTCAAGGTTCCAATTTTCTGACCCTATTTTCTTTTCTCCCTTCTCATTTCATTCTTTGCAGAGAAACATCCATTTTTCTGGTGGTGGTGGTTTTCTGCTCATTTAGTTAGGTGAACAGGATCACCATGGGATCAAAGTAATGCTAGGTTAACGGTTGGACTTGATGATCTTAAAGGTCTTTTCTAACCTAAACGATTCTATGATTCTATTCAGTTTAAGGGAAGGTGAAGCTGCATTAGCATGTGTGAGGGCACAGGATCATTTCTATGGTTGCTAGCTGTTAGATTAGTATGTTACATGAAATTTCATTTTTCCTATTCAATGTATAGTAGGTGACAGTTTCTGGTGGGAATTTCGAGTTTGTGGTGATTCTTACAGAATCCTAATAGCCTTTCTACATCTGAGACAGAATTCTGCTGAAGTTGTTGAGGAATGTGTAAGCTAACTGAAGCACTGGTGAGAGTTTGTCTAGCTGTAATGGGAACTCCATACCTGTGTATTTCTTCTACAATTTTCTTCTGAATGTGACATGTTTAAGAGTTCTGTCTGGTCCTATTCAAATAATACAGTAAGGCATGCCTTGTTTGGGGTTTTTTGGTTTGAGAAAGCTGAAATTCTAGTGTTATGATAAAGACAATGCTTTATGAATCATTGCATTTTACCTTTCTATTTCAGAGTGCATACAAGCTACAAATACAGAGACCTTATATCAGTGCAAAAACCATATTGGTTACATAGTGAGATTTTCTGTTCAGTGTCTTTTCAGTAGATATTTGAACTGTTGCTCTCAGCTGTTAGTTTGAAGGTAGCTTTTTGTGGTTGCTCTTTGTGGTTGTTTCTCCCCCCCCCCGAATATCCAAGTAATTCTGTGCTGTTTTATTCTCATGTCCTTTATGCAGTATTATAACTTAAATTTTTTAAGCCTTAAATTAAGAAGAACAAAGTCTGAAATTTTTAAGTGTTATTCTTTTGAGTTTCTATGATGATACTTTATCATCTGCTTTGTTCTTTACATTCTCTTTATATTGAGTCAGAAAAGGAAATTTCTGAGTGAATGTACTCATCAATTTGATAGAAGCCTCTAAAAAGTGTGATTAAGGCAGTATTAAGGTCACAGGCACACACAAATAGTGTGAGTTTGTATTAGCAGTAAAACCTTGGATGAAAAAATCCCACATAGCTTAATTTAGATGTGGAAATGTGGGGTTAGGATCCTGCTTCTCAAACACAATTATATAACCTGTTTTAATTATGCTCTTGCAGCATTTTTCTTCCTCTTTTCATGAAAATGTGGTTGTATGCCATAGAAGGTTTGTCCCATAGAAGTTGTCATCACTGTGTGTACTAGACATTGGTGACAATACTGAAATGCTTCAGCAATCAGATTGAACTTTCACTTCATTAGCAAGAAGGAAGAGAGAGTGCTATGATCTGACTCAAAATTTGAGGCATCAAAAAACTTGAATTTCTCTGTAGGGTACCCTCAGTGTCTGACTTTCAGAAGGAGGCTTGACACCACTGAAAAGACCAGAAATATTTTAGGCTTTCCAGTCTCTCTGGATGGTGTATTGATTGTTGAACGTAGAGTAGGTGTTTGTGTAAGATGTTTCTTAATTTTAAAATGTGTTGTATTTTAAACGTTTTTGTTTTGAGCAACAAAAAAATTGTTTTAAGTAGCTATTGGTCTGAAGATAATCCTGAGAGAACAGAATCAGAGATGCTGTAATCTTTTTATTGAAATTCATCACCCGTATATATTTAACATAAGGTTTTTTCAACTCCAGAAAAAGGTTAAGTATGCGTTCAATTGCGGGAATGATAGAAATTGAGAGAGGAATGTTGTTTGTTATGTTGTAGTGAGCATTACTTTATGTAGTTGAACTGCAATCCTGAACGTGTCCATTGTTTTTTTCCAGAGCACAAAAAATCTTTATAATAGCTAAAAAATTGCCAGTGTGATTCCTGTAAATTTCTGAGTCTGATCTGGAGGCAGAGTATTACAGAATTTTTCATCAGTTTGGAGCTGAAAGTTGGAGACTTTATTAGGATTTCCTTTGGGGCAAATATGAAGAGGGTCCAGAGTTGCAGTTTAAGGCTGAAACATTACAGGCGTTTTATCTGATGTGCAGCAATGGTTGTGATCACATAGAAAAGTTCTTTAAAAACATATTAAATGCCTTTAGTAACTGCAGTTCTTCTGAGTAAAAATTGTGTTGGGTTTTTTCCAGTTTTACTCTGTGAAAGCTCTTGCCAAATACTGCCTTCAGTGCCTGCAGATTGAAGGCAGAAGCACAACAAAAATGAAGCAATTTAAGGTGTTGCTGTGACAGATGACGGTAGAAATGAAAGATAAATGAATGAAATGACAGATGAGGAAGGCAAGGCACATCTATAAGTAAGATGGCTGAACCTTTGGGGAGTTTGAAATAAAAAGGCAATTTGCAACGTAATGCAGAAATTAATGTAAGCTTGGGGAACCCCCGAGGAGAATAGGTAGATTGCGAATCTTGTGTTGCAGATGAAAAGTGAGCTGTAACAATTCTGTTTGCTTGAATACCAAAAAGTATAAGTTTGCAGTTACGTACTCTGATTCAGAAGTGAGAAACTGAAGACGACCTCCCAGCAGAAGTAGATTGTACACCCGCATCCAAAAGGCATTTTCCAGAACGCTATTTTGCTGAAACTGCTGTGCTTATGTTGTTGTTTTCACTCTAAGAACACTTTGAAATACATGCCAATTGGAGCAGCACTTAAAATGGGAAAGGTGGCAGTGCAGGGGTCTCTCTTTCTGAATAACTGGAATAATTGTTTCACGTTGTTTTCCACATACCATATAAATACCTGGGAGTACACGGAAGCTAGAATAATAGAGTGAAAGGTTGGTAAGAACATGGCAGATGACTGTGAACTGCAGTAAACAAAGAATGAGGCAATGATAGAGATTATAGATGATAAAAAATAAGGGGATAGAAGATGATTATGATTTAAAATTTCAGAGGACAAAAATAGAGCAAAAAAGCTACAGTTGAATTTGTGTGTGGAAAGGCGTAGTGGAATTTTTATGTTGTGAAATCAACAGGCAGTGAGACAGGACTTCTGATACGGGTAGAATATTGGCAAAGGAAATATAATTTGCCTACTCCTGTCTACTTGGGTTTACTGTAAAGAGGAATGTGTACTGTAAAGAGGAATGTGTTAAGGTGGCTTGCTATCCTAAAGCTTTTACTAAAGTCATAGAGAAAGATGCCAAGATGATGAGGCAGAAGATGGACTTTTACTAAAACAAGTTATTTCATAATACAAGTTGGAGTGAAATTCAGAGTTAGAATTTATTATCTACATTTTTGTGTGGGTTATTACTGTGTATAACAGGAACTCATACCTGCTCAGACATATTCAAAGGGCAGTTAGATATAATTTTATGACCAGTGAGTCAGGGCTCAAGGGAGAGTTTGAACTGCTGTGGATTCTCAAGAATTGGGAAAGTTAACAAGAGTAGATGGAGGAAACAAAGGCAATAGTTTGAGAGAGAGAAGGATAGTCAAAATAACTTGAAAGGAGGGTACTTTCCTAAAAAGCTGAGTGCTATGATCTGTTAGCACAATGTAATGATTTTATGTTTCTCTAAACTAATTTTGTAAGCTGCTAGGTTCTGTATGCCTTAAGGCAGAATTCTTTGGAGTGTCCACTTCTCAGCCTGTTTCTTCCCCACTAGTGTCTCACTCCCCTTATATCCAGACTGTCTTTTTAGTTTTTCTAAATGTTTTTTTTATCCAGAGTTTCTCTCTAGAAATGTCCTCTAAATTAGAACAGGCTGGTGCAACCTGTGATCAGATAAATTTTTAATTTTTCTCGGTAGTGTTGGGTTTTATGTCTGTCTCTGTTGTAGATTTCTGGTATTGTCTCTTTTAGCATTAGGCTCAGAACTGTGGTCAATGAATTCTGTGGGGTTTTACCTACTTGTATCTCATAACTGGCAGAACCATTACTCTCTGAGCTCAGAGATATATTGATATATAGCACTCTTTTAATAAAGCTGATGTCCATGTTGTTCATACTCATCCTGTGCTGTAGCCACTGATGAATGAAATTTGACAACTCCAGTAAAAGCTGAAACTGTTAAGACGGTGCCCAAGTGCCTAGATTTAGAATGAAATTGCAAGTTGTCTTGAACCTGCCTGTGGATGAGCGGTTGTGGAGAATTTGTTTCAGATATTCCCTTTGACTTTGTCAGAGTGGACGGAACAGAAAGCTGCTGTGTATGAATGGGTATTCTACACTTGGAAGAGGGAGACCAAACAAGACAAATAGAATCTAGTTCCATTTCAAAACTGAGTTGGTTTTGAGGGGCTAATGGTAATAAAAAGCAGTACAAACTGTTACTTGTGTTCTTGCTAAGAATATATGATTTTGAATACAAAAAAAGAACAGATCTGTTGGGTAAACCATTGCTGTTTTTCAGAGTAAAACTCATTTTAGGTGCCCATGCCATCTGTCCCAACCCACATAAACAAATTACCTTTCTATTGAGAGTACATGGACTAGGTTTCAAGAATTGAATAAAATCTTCCAGGTTTTTTTTCCCACATGAAAGCTCAGTCTTTCAATTTTGTAACTTAGGAGTCAGGGGGTAATAAACCGATTCCATTCTTTCATCATCTTCTGTACTAAGAAATTGTCTCAGTGAGATTGTGCCAGCAGTCTGTGGATACTTCCAAAACTATCTTTGAGGTGTAAAAAGTAGTTAATGAAATGGAGAACTAGAATAATACAGAGAACTAAAAAGTGTATATGATTAGTTCTAATATTAATGCAAATTATCCCGTGACTGTAGAAGAGAGATTTATCCTCATTAAGCAATTGTATAGAATCAACATAAATAATGTTACTAATGTGGTAAAGTCTGACATGAAGCCTTAAATGGAGAATCATCAAATGTTTTCAGGGATACTTTTTTTCTCATAAGCTATTTAATATTTTTATATGTGACTTGGAAAAAAAGAATCTCAAAAATCTAATTAGGATTTGATTCAGAGCTACTGATAAAGTTAACAGATGACACACTGGAGAGGTCTTATTTCATGAAGAGACCAGGTAAATGAGGAGAGGAAGTCTGGATCACTTGGTAAACTAAACAGAAATAAAAAAATCTACTTTTTCACTACAGTGTCTGTTAAAGTTCATAGACTCTTAGAATAGTGTGGGTTGGAGGTGACCTTTAAAGGTCATCTAGCCCAACCCTCCCTGCAATGATCAGGGACATCTTCAGCTAGATCAGGTTTAATTAAGGAGTTGACACAGCCATTGACTGTGACAAAGAGGACAAAAAGCATTCTTAATAGGACTGTTTATGTAGCAGACAAAAGTAGAATAAGATTTAGTAGATGAAAATTGAATCTAAGGACATTCTGGGTTAGAAATAAAGTGTTGCTTTTTAACAGAGTATGTAGTTAGGCATTTCACAAATGTACTGGCAGTTACAGTAAATTCTTCGGTCTTGAAAAAAATGACAATTTCTAAATAATGGCGCTTTTTAAGCTATGTCTAGCTCAAGTAGAAATTATTTCAATAAAGTGCAATGGTCTGGGTTTTATGTGGTCCAAAATCAATTACAGACATTGTCTAGTCTGCCTTTATAATCTATGTCTTGATGAATTTAGAACAAGCTGTCTTCCTTGCACCTTCAGGCAGTTTTTAGCAGTTTCAGTTTCACTGCTGCCATGTTTGTGAAGTCAGTCTGGCAGCACCTCACTTATACATTCTGTAGTATCCACTTCCTGCAGTGCTGAAAATATTTATGCTGAGTTAGTGATAGACAGTCAGCATTATCACTGTTTGATATAGTACTTATTGCTAATAACTATAGTAATCAATTAATTAGCTTTTTATTATAAAGAATACATTACTCGCCAGTATTGGCAAGTTGAGTGCTTTGTACCTGCATGTTGAAGTACTCTTACAGCTTTGTTTTCATTATTTATCATTATGTGGAGCTTGGAATGATGGTTACTACCTGTCCTGAAACTGAATCAGTATGATTAAATGCAAAGGGGAGTAATATGGACAGCATCTGTAAAGGATAATTGCAAATAAATCAATAACTAATGGTCCCTGAATGTGTTTACTAGTTCATTTTAGTGATATATGGACCTTTGTAAACCCTATGTGCCTTATAACAGTTATTGAGATGATTACAGTATGTACTTTAGTCATGTGAAAAATTAGTGTATACTAGATACTGAGAATATAAATGCAATTTTTGTGGTTCTTGACAATGCCTTAGAAGTGGAGTATTAATCTGGAGAAAAATGAAAATTGCTGTTAAAATTTGGAAAGTTTATAAAGGAATGGCAAAACTTAAAACTTACTTGAACCTCTATTATCAGTATTTGGACATTAGTAGTGGTAGGAGAATCTTTAGGAGGAGATATATTTTTTTCTTATTAGAAGTGCAAGGTAGCTCATGTCAAACTAAATAATAAAAAAAAAAAATAGTTTTTCCACACTTTTTTACAGTGCATGTGTTAGAAATAAAATCAGAATGACTTCAGATGAACTGTACTTTGGGACATCCGTAAAGAAACGTATGATCTTGTATTAGCTTCTAAGGAATTTTGTCCTCTGTTTTGGTACTCCTGTTTGCATTAAGTTTTCCACTTGCACTCACATGTTTTTTGTGGGGGGGAGGGGGGTTTGCTGGCACTTTTTCAACCTCTCTAATTTTGCACAGAATGTCTAGGAACAGTGCTTACAGTTCTGGGACTCTAACCACGTGTAACTGCTGCTGCTGAGCTTAAATAGACAATCTATGTAAAAAGCGTCTCAAAAATTGCCGGTAACCCTGGGAAAACTGAATGTAAAGTAGAAGAATGTAGCAGTTTCTGTTTGGATGGGTCTTGGGTTTCATGGCAGATCTGTCCAATAGCTTATGTGCTAAGAAAATTGTTCTGATGAAGATCTTGCTGTTATTTCAGAACTCTTAAGCTTGTGATTTTGCTGTCTTGATCAATGGGAAGATATCTCCTACAAAAGACATACCTCATGTGCTGGAGGAAGGAATTAGTGAAGAAACATTTGGCACTATTTTGTAGCATGAAAACATTTTGATAGCTGATAAAACTGATGTCTGTTTTAATTACGATCATTTGGACTAAACTTCATAATGACTTCACAAGCCTGTGTTGGCAAAATATTGTAAACTGATTTTAATAATTATAAATCGGTATTTGACATTCCAGCCTTAAGCATGACAGGGCCTGTGTGGGTAGGAGTCTTTTCATTTTCTATTTCTTTTAATCAGTGCTTATGTCAAGTAGCAACATTTTGTTCAAAGAATAATTATTTTTGTTTTTCTAGTTTGAAGAAGCACAACATCTACTACATACAGTAATAGTTAAAACTTGTGAATTCAGATTCTACCTCTTGCTTCAGGTCTTGCACACTGGTTTTATATATGGACATAGAGGTGCAGGTGTATATAAAATTTATATACATATTCTGTACATATACAAATAGTTTCTCTATATAACAGCTATTATATAATTAAAACCTTTGATATTTATTATAGAGCAATACCTTAGTCCTACTGTTACAACAATAAGCCTGTTTCTACAGACCGCATTCAGAGATATTTTAGTGCGATCTTGCTGTTTTTAAAGAACCAATGTTTGCTTACGTAAATCTCTCATCTTCCCAGCCTACTGTACAATTCAGTATTATTTTTCTAATGTGCGTTGGGATTCTGTAGACATGGAGGTAGATTTTATATTATCAGGTATTCAGAGGTCCTGTATATTCCTTAATGGAGAAAAAGGGACACCCCCCCCAACAAACCCAAACCAAACAAAAACACACCCACCCACCCCCAAATAACAGAAACCCAAGAAATAAAACAAACAAACAAAAAAACCCCCAAACCAAACAAAAAAACAGAACTGGTAACACTTGGGTTGAACTTTTCAAAATGAAATATTTGAGTGGAAAGACAATATGTCTTGAAACCGTGTTAAAAGTTTGAAATTAGTTTGTTGCTTAGTAATTCTGATAGAAGTAAATGTGAGCTAAACTCTTAAAACTGTTTAAAAGCACCTAGTTTAATTAAAAATCATTAAGGCAAAATTTAGGCCAAAAGTTTGTCTCCTGCAGATGGTTTATAGATAAGGTATAGCATTAACAAGTAGCTATCGTAAGAAAATAGCTTGCTTACATTGTTTACTTACGCAGGCTGCGCCACTGGCAGTTGCAGTCCATAGCCACGATTCAGGCCCCAGAGAGCTTGCACCTTTCACACTGCACTGACATAGCCAACAGCTTCCTTAGCACTTGCTTCAGCCCAATGCATAGCCCAAGTTTCTTGTGACGTGAAAGGGAAAGGAACGTTGTCAGCTGCTGAGAGAGGGGCCAGGGATGATAGCACTGGCGTTCAGGGTTGGGCAGCAACATTATGTCCCCCAGCCTCCAAGGTAGCACCAGCAGCAGCCTGGCATCTGATGCTGACTGGTGAACACAGATGCCCGAGGGAGTAGTTTACACGTGTGAATAATATCACTCTTAAACTGAGTTCATGTAATGCAGTGAACTATCAAAAACCCCATTTTTTGATAAATATATGAGTGGCTCAGGGAAGAAAGGAAAGGTGTTTCTGTGGAGATAGGGGTACAAGAGGGTGAAGTCCTCATCTGTGTTGGATTACATTTACATACTACACTGCATGCCTATGAAACTCCAATAGTGCACTTCGGCATCATCATTGTGGCAAGCTTCCTTACCTTCCCAGTAGAGGCAACGGGAGTCTCTTAAACAGTGTCAGCAAGGAGGCAGGTATGCAGTGATGATCCAGCCTGCAGGGCAGAAACATAAAGGTGCATGGTGTAAGGTTGTGCTGTATAAAGTGTGTGCCAGGCTGCAGACTAGGAGGTACGCAGTGCATGCTAGGAGAGGCTCTGAGCTCCTCAGGTTGCCGAGTTGACCAGAGCTTCCCACGGGGCCTGGTGCTGACACCAGGACTGTATAATCAGGGACAAAGCAGCCTATATAGCTTAGAGTTCAATTTGTTCATAGGGAAGGTATGGGCTGTGCTTTGTCTTGGTGATGATGTGAATACATTTTGTTTTCACAGCAAAACTACACTGTGCTAGAATGTCATGCAAAAATTATGTTTTAAAAAACAGAGCTTGGATGAAATACAATTTTACTGAGCACGTCAAAGTTGTTTTTCTTAGATATGTTTTCTTCTTCACTTTGATCTCAGGTTAGTAATACAAATATTTTATGGTAACTTATTGCATAATGCGTACTGAATTTAAGAGTGTCTGTATTCACATTTGTTAAGTATATTTGTTCTTTTAATGCTAGGTTCCCAAATAGTGGGCAGCAAGCTAGCTGTTACTAGCTTCTAACCCTAGGATCTTTAAATCATTTTGAGTACTGCAATGGGAAGACTCATACATGAAGCATGGATTTGATATAGGTTGTGATTTAATAAAAATGATACCATGGTATCTATGATATTGTACCATACATCAATGTGTATGATCTAGGGGACTTTTTATACATTTAGATCCGAATGTGTGATGTTTAATAACTAATTTCTTGATTCATGTGGCTCTTCCAAGGAAGCAAACAGAAATTAGACAACTTCTTTGAAGAAAACGTCTAAATTTAATTGACTCTACTATAGGATATTTCTCTAGTAGAGAAAATTCATACTAATCACTATGAACGATTTTTTAACTATATATAAAAAAGACAATACTGCAACATATTTTGGAGTATGTCAGAAAACTGAAGTCACTTGATGTTGATCATATAATTAGCATTATCTCTTTAACATGTCTAATTGAATTGTATGGCATATGCAGCATGTGCTGCTGTAATGTAAAATATTGCTGAAGTTTAATTACACCGTAATCAAAATTTGAATCTACAAAATAAAATTATAATTGGTGGAAGTTTCTGTATTTTATTGCACCATTGTTTATTTTAACATTGATCATAAATATAGCAGCTTTTTCAAGCATAGGCCTTTTAAAGGAAGGCATAGGGAACATGTTTGGGAATAGCACGTGGTTATTTGTGACCTACAAAAGTGCTATGAAAATCCTGGCAACCAATGCATGTCTTGTATCATCATAATTTATTGCAGCATTTTCATTAATGTTATTTTACTTCTCCTTGGCAAATGATCAAGCTGAGTTTTGTGACAGTGTTTTCACTTGTCTGTGTAAGATTAAGTTATATATGTAGTTGTGCTGTGCATCTCTACTGTACGAACATAGATGTTGTTTTGTGCTTTGTAAAAGGTTGACTATCTATGTGATAGATAATGATATTTTGAAAAAAAAACAGGAGCATATTTTATCATTGGAGTGTGGTGATGCTATGATGATAATCAAGTCAACACATTCAGAATTGCTACCAGTAAAATAGTACTGAATTTATTCTTTCACATGTGATGATTTAACATTCATAATTCCTGTTAATGGTAATCAGAAGTAGATATTTAAAATCCAGGCATATCGGTACCGGTGTCTTAGAGTTGTAATATTAAATTGCATAATTTTAAATTATAAATTAATTTTAATTGCATGTATTAAGTTAAATTCCCACTATCAAGGAGTAGTAAATTAGAAGTTGAATGATCATTATATCATTTTTATTGAGACGGTAGCTGAACTCAGAACTATTAGTACATTCATGTACCAGAACAACTTCACTGTGACTCCTCACTCGCCTTATTGACTCAACAGACAGTTGGTCATGCTATATCCTGTAACAGACAAGATTAAGGAGTCAAAAGAAGGGGCTAAAAGTACATTTGACGCGGTAGCTGGGATGGTAGAAGCCATGGAAGAAGCTGCATGTAGTATTTCTGCACAGCATAGGTATCCTTTCTAAGATAGAACAGGTCTTCAATGAATAGTTTATTTTGAGGACTGCTCCTTCTCTGGAAAAATAATCTGTTCATCTTCATAAAGCTTAAGTATTGATTTTCCATTCAGTGTGGGTGCAGAGCATTTTAAATCTACTAATTGTTCTGTGGTCAGTCTTGAGGCAAGCTCAAGGATCCATTCTGTGGTTCTCAGCTCTTGGTCCTGAGACTCCAAGCTCTGAGTCCTCTAAGCAACTGTGCAACTCAGTGGGCTGCAAAGTCACTATATATGCTAGGTTTCTTGTACATCGATATGAATCTCTGATCTTTGTGAATGTTGTGGCCATCTGTGACGCCCTTAGATCGGTTTCTAAAGTAAAATATTCTGAAACACCAATGGATGCCTGTTGTGGCAGTGCAGTCCCTACTCTCTTTCTGTGCTAGACTTTGGTTTTAAATACTTAAGTGATTGTTTCCATTTGTCTCTAGTGTACAAATTATGTTACAGTCCCCCCATTTGAGTGGCATGTTTATCCTTAACAGCATCATCCACAATCATGTTGCTTTAAACAGAGAAATGTGATTTTCTTACGTATTTGCCAAGAAGTTTTTAAGTTTTACCAGAAGCTAAAAAGTTAGTTGTTTTATTTCTGTAGGGTTGGGCAATATGTTCTGCATAGAGGAATTTTTTTCCTTTTATACTGTTACTTTCTGAAATAGTGGCAATAAAAGTTAAACAAGCTGGAGTGCTAAAATTTGGAAGAAAGTGATTACATTTCAGTGATGGATCTTTTTATAATTGTTAGCTTCCTCTTATTCTTCAAATCTCTCAGATGATTAATCATTGAGAAATATGGTTTTAATAGATACAATAAAAGAAACAAAACACTAGTGAAGTGCAGCAGCTTTTGATCGTCAAGTTTATCCTTTTTATAATAGAAAATAATTTCTGTAAATTTATCAATGAGTGCTATGAAGAGCTCTAGTCAAAAAGATATCAAGTGTCTGTGGTGTAGTTATACATTTATAGTAGTGCTGCTTTCTAGTTTCTTTATTGCATAGGCAATAGCTCTAGGAAGACTTGATTTGGCAGACCCTTAAAATTGACATTGTCAGGAGCAGTTTCAAGTTTAAGTTTACTGTTAGCGTCAGTTTGCAAACTGTCTGAAGAGCTGCTGAATACAGCTGAATAGCCCTGAACATGAAGACAGAACAGTTTTACCATTGCTTTTTTAATTAATCTGACTTTTACTAGCTATTACATATTATCTTCATGTTTATTTTATATTAAAAAAAAAAAAGGAAAAAAATGTCAGGGGTATAAATTGAATAAGGAGTATTTATGTGGCCACAACCTTTGTAGGTGACTTATGTTTTTTTATTAGCAAGTCAAGCAAGATGTAGTATGCACTAAAAGTTTTACTATGCACTCCTACTATTGCTTTCAACTTCCTTTCCTTACATTTCAGGTGTTTGTAAAATAATTGGGGTCATCCTTCAAATAGTAAAATAAAATGAAAAGGTGTTGTAGTACAGATACTATAGACATTGGAACATATTGAAATTGAGTTGTTTCAGTATTAAGAATCGTACAACATTGGCTACTGAATATCTTGCTGATGGCATTCTGTTCAGTGGATGCATTAAATATCTTCGTTTTTTCAGAGCCTGCTAGAAGAGGATACTTTATTCCTTCAGTTACAAAAAACATGAAAAAGATGATAAAATAATGCTCGGCTACTATATTTTATGTTAATTTTCTGTCAGTCTTGCAGAAAAGCACTTAATTCAGTAGTTTCCTGCTTAGTATTTGGTTCCTTTTGAAGCCACCTATCTCTATTGCACCATAACTAAGCTATGAGGGAGAACAGAGTGGAGTATCAAGATTTTTGTCATGGGAAAGAGGGAAATGGGAACAGCTTTGAATCTCTCTTAAAAACTTACTTTGAACCTTAAAATAAATATACATAGTGTCTTACATCATCTTAAGAGTGATCATTATTCACATCTTTCCTCAGGAATTGTCTGATTCTTGTGAAAACTGTAAGTTGAGGAAAACTAAAATAAGTTTGGAAATCTCATATTGTAGTTTGCTTTTTAAATGTTTTGGCTTATTTCATACTTTATTTTTGACAGTCTGATGGTGAAGTTTCATTCGCTGTGAGCAATTACAGCTGAGACTATTTTCTTTCTTATTTATATATTTGCATTTTTAAAATTTCTTTTGTTTACTTCCACTATTTGAATGTATGGGTTCTTAATAATCCTTAAATTGTTTTGAAAGCTGTGAAAGTTTGGACAAAAACTGAGATACAGTGTAAAACTAAAGCCCTGTTGTGACAATGATATGTTTAATATGGAGTTTCTGAGTAGGACTGCTGATTGCCATGGGACTGCCTTGATATTTAAGATCTAAAATATGGGAACTTCAAGATACTGAAATTTGTTTAATCTAAAAGAAAAGAAAAAATACAATGCATACCCTTTACAATATAAGTATATCAGATTTTTTTTTAAATTAAGCAATTATTAATATTAATTTTTTTCCCTTTTCTTTAACTTTGAAAAAAAAATCATTCCAATGGTGTGTATAAGTGTAGCTATCAGTAATCCTGATTTCTGGGTGAGAATCGATAATAGAATAGTTCCTTGAAAATATTTAGTAATGCAAGTCAGGACATCTTGCTGAATCTTAGAAATACACAGTAGCTATGCCCTAAGAAGAATTTAATTTTCACGACATTGTCCTAATTTCTGAACAAAATATCTGGTATTTGCTTTTTAAATTGAATGTATGGATACACTTGGATGTGTGACTCTGTGCCCCTTGTGCATGTCTTTACTGCAGTCTTAGAATGACCTTGATAATTTTCAAATTGGAGCTACTGCTGATGATAGTTGTCAATTTTTGGGGGCGGGGGGAATCCTCCTCCTCTTCCCTCACCAGAAGACTGAATCATCAAATAACTGTCTGATGATCTTTGCCTCAGTTAAGATTGCAATTTTTTTTTTAGAAATAAGGTAACAAGGCTTGATCTTGCTTGCAATTGCATAGTGAAGCCAGTTTTTTTGACTTAAATTTTTAACATCCGAGTAAAGAGAAACTTAGAACTACGTGTAATGATGATACAGACAAGGCTGAACTTAGATTTAGATAAATTGATTTGGATGTTTTCTGTTTTTTATTAAACTATACTACATTTTTCTCAGGTGTGGGATGATTTAGAACAGTTCCACTTATCTATTCATTGCCTTCTGTATGTTTTGACAAATGAGTCTCTTGTGCCTTTCCTCAAGGAAAATGAAAGCTGTAGACTTGCTCTGAAGAGCCCCGCTATAAGAAGCGAAAAGGCAGTCTTACTGTAAAAGTTCAGGACAGGAAAGAAAAAGACTTCTAGGAGCTTTAAGGGTAAATTGTCTCAATTGCATACTGATTTCCATCAAGACAAGATTTGTATCTTATTAGGGAGAATTAAGTAATGGTTTGAGACTATGAAGATATGAGTTTGGTTTACAAGCTCTCCTAGAGAATTTCACCTTGATCTGGGGTAAATCACTAAATCCTCATAGCATTCAGGCTTTTAAAAAAAAAAGGTAAGCTATCCCTCTTCTCTTCCAGTTTGTTTTTGTATATGAACCTGTGAGTTTTTAGGGCAGGGAATGCTTTTATGAGCTCATGTAGTCCTGATTTCTATATGGCTCTCTAGGTAAATCATAAAAATCAGTAACAGATCCTTTTATTACTTGGGGGTGTAGATGGGTTTGCATTATTACCTTTGCAAAAGATCTAGCATTGGGATATCTTCCCTGTGCCTATAGAGCAAATGGAGATAATGATGTTACTCCCTTCTGCTAATATTTTTGAGAGCTATGGAAATATTACATGTAAATGGACCAAGAGCCATGGATAACTTCTTGAGTGGCTGATAGCCTGTTACAACTTTAACTTTAAATAACAATGATAGCGTAGTTTTAAATGACAGTTTGGGCAGATACAATGCACCATTTGCTTTTACCATTGTTGGTGACTGAGGACATGCATTCAGAACAGTTATGGTTCACAGAGATTTTTTTCTGGGACACTGTTTTGAATGTAATGTTCCTTGCCTTTGATGATAAAGTAATAAGATGTTCAATTTCACAGGCAGGAAATGCATTACTTTCTCTTTTATACTGATGTAAGAGAAAAGCTTAATAGCTTTTCACGTTCGTCATAGTACAGATGTCTAGTACACTGCAGGTACAAAAGTGAACAAAACTATAATATATTGCTTTGGCTCCGTAGCACTCAGTACCTACATTTCTTGGATTTTGGCATACATACTACCATTGCCGATGCTGAAGTAACATCAGGCTTTGCAGTCAATGCTTGTAATAAATGTGTTTCACAAAGCCTTGTTATGCAAGATCTCAACTTATGTAATGGATTGTCTGTTATCCTTAAGATTTAGCAATTGAAAATAATAGAATAAGGATTAAATAACGAGATTTTATTGCCAAAAATTTTTTTTGGGGAGGGGAGCATCTTCATATTAGCATTCTTGAGCATTTTTACTGTAGGAAGCTGTTAGGATAATGATACCATATTTATTTCACAGTGACAAATACGTGTATTTGGGAAAAAAAATCTGTATTGACCTACTTCACAGGTAGCTTGTTTGTGTTGAGGAGCTCAGAACCTACATGCCTCACATAAATTGAAGTTCTGATGAAGCTTTGATAAATCAATACAGTAATAATATATTTTGGAAATGCTGTGAGAGAACACCTTAAGCTGGTATTGCTTCTAAACTCCTTGGTAGCTTTGTCAGGCAGGAAATCAACTCAGCAACAGACTCGACATGTTTAAACTGTAGCTTCCACCTGGTGTGTACTGGGGAGCTACTGAAATCAACATTTCACCTGGCCGTGACAAGTGATACCATTCTTCCTGCCATTCAGCCCCTGAAGTATGAACCATAGGTATGAATTATCCCGAAAACTGAGTCCGAATCTCATGTTCTAGTAGCATAAAGGATTATCATGGCAAAGGAGATAAAAACTACAATTTCAGAAAGACTTCAGGAATTCAGTAAGGAATGATAGAAATACTAATATTTTTATTTTATCCTCTTCTTTTTACTATATTTGTGAATTTTACAGCATTAATTTACAGCCTGAAGTAATTTGAATTTACTGAATTTACTGCTCGTGAAGTAGTATCTGTTTTTTTCTACTGAAAAATGTAAGACTCAGTCACTTCTGTTCAGAATACTTAGGCTTTCTTAGAATTGTTTCACTCTGAAATGAGTAAGTCTGATTACATTTAGTAATTGGTTTTGTTCCAGAAAGCGAGACACAGTTTACAAAAAGCATGTTGATTGTATGCTTTTTTATGTTACAATTCTAGTTGTTCAAATCTGTTATTCTTGAAAGGTAAAATTTTCTAAGACAAGGGGCATATAAAGCTAAGATTTGTGTGAAGGCAGTGGCATATACTGGGACTATACTTATTTGTAGTTAAGCTCTTTACTCTGCTCTTTAGGCTGTGCATAATAAATACTGCAGACTCATTTTAATCATTCCCAGATTCAGAAAATGTATGGATTTTTTTTCTTGAAACTAGCTTCAGAGATCTGCAGGAATATTATGGCTGAAATACAATCAGAACTTGACATGTATTTCTATAAAAACCTGTAACTTTGGCCACAAACATATTATGACTCCTTCCTGGAATAACAATGCAAGATTACTTTAATCTTTACTTATTTGTACTTACATATTTATTTACTAATTCTGAATGTTTCTGATTTTGTTTAGTTTTTTTCCCCACATAGTTGTCCTTTCTCTCCAAAACTGTTCTTATCTGTGAGATAACAAGAATTTTTAATTCTGTTAACAATTATCTTCCACATGTTTCAAATAGTATTTTAAGAATTTAGGTGTTCATTTGAGGTTGATTTTTCTTTCTACACCCCTCTTTGCTTCTTATTACACCCCTAAGTACACATAAGTAAGTAGAAATGTAGAAAACTGTATTTAAACAGATGGCTTTTCTGTGTGAAATGGCTAGTTTAAGATGTAGATATTTAGTTATCACCCTAGTACAAGATGTAGGTATCTTTCTAATACCTGAGTTAGGACAACAAAGGATGATTTTGATCATCTGCTCTCCAAGATTCCCACATTCTGTCTTCCTTTCTAGTCAGAGAAGAAAGGTGGGGCTGATGTCCTACGTCAGTCACCATTCTAAGTCCCTAGCATTCCATGGTAATTGAGTCCAGTGGTCTGGGAACATGACTTCTGAGCACTGTTAAGGCAGTTTGAAGCTAAAGTTTTGCATGTCTATAAAAGCTTACAAAATAATTGCATAGAATAATAATAGTGAGAAGTTTTTCTGCAAACAGAACTCTATGTAGCTTTTTAGGTTCAAAGAGGAAACTTAAATATGGTTTAGATGGAACAAAACCTAGCTTCCATCTACAGCTTCTGTCAGATCCAGTCTTATGTTTTTTGGTTTTTTTTATAATCAAGTACAAAAAAAAAACCCAAAACACAAAAAAAACCAAATGAAACTAGATTTTGGAGTGGTTTTGTTAAGCTATGTATGTGGTACAAGCCACAGTCTACTGAAAAATATCTCCTAGGTCTTGAGTCTGTAATAGATGCACTTGCACTGATCATTAAGTCATTAGCTTAATTATTTTCATAATCATCTAAATTTTGACTCAGGTTAATATCATCCTTATAGATCAGTGATGTAGAAAGCTTCTGAAATGGGAGACAAAATTATATTTTTTTTAATAGTCTGTAGTTCTGAAATTTGCTGCACACTTATTCCTACAAATTAACAGAATGGCCACCATCAGGTTAAGTGCAAACAAATTCTAAAAAAAGTTAGTGGTTATCCCTGCTGTGTGTGTATATTTTCAGATTAGAATATATTGATTTTATTCCATTCTTAATCTTAGTGGTTGATAGGCATTTTAAAGAATATGGTAACTTCAGTCTTTCCTTTAAAGCTTCTCACAGCAGGATGTCCTGAAAATGTTGCAAACACGAATGATCAGCTAAATCTTCATAAAACTGTATAGTCTTTGTAAGTGGTTTTGTAATGACTAGTGCAGTCCTTAAAATATATTGTGTGCAGTTACCCTCCTTACATTCTTTAATGACAATCTATTTTTAATAAAGCCATTTAGCTTGGTTAATTAGAGTTAGTAATAAATCTCCTAGTCTGCTGACTAATCTTAGAAAATATCTTAGACCACACTGATTGAAAATGAAGCTGCAAGATTAACCATATGTATATAAGTATTTTAGCTTTTTATCAGCATTATACTTGCAAGAAAAGTCTTTTGAAGAATACAGAAGATCTGCCTCTTGGTGCAAGTCATAGAGCTCACCTTCATGGAAAATAGCGGTAGAAAAAAAACAGGCCATGGAAAAACAGAAAATAGCCCATGCCAGTAATTTCAGAGGGAGGCTGATATAAACCTTCATTCCCAGTTCTAGTCCAGTGTTTTATGACAGCAGTATGCCACTTATCTTATCCAAGTTTTTCCTTGAAGCTTCTTGTAACCATTGAAGCATCTTTCTCTACAATTCAGCCCCTGAACACGTGATACAGCTTCTCTGCATTGTGATGTGATACGGCTTCTCTGCATTGCCTGATGTACCTGGAAGCTTTCTCGTCCTTGTCCTCAGCTTCTGAAGTCTCAGGTCAAAGTAGATCTTTGGTAATACCACCTAAACTGGGACCTTCTACCACATTGCACAAGGCAAATGTAATTTACTCTTGGAAATTGCTAGAGTTTTTCAGCTTTTCTAAGAATATCACTGGAGCAGACTGTAAAGCCAGCAGAGACTCATAGATTTTTCTCAACCTAGTGCTGCTTGATCATGCTTGTATAATCCCCTTTTTGGACATTTCAACTGTGCATAGGTGAGACCAAGTGGACTGTATTGTTGTGACATCAGACTATGATCTGCTTCTGATCAGACTGTACAGTGACCTGCGATAGGTCAGAGACTTACTCTGTGTCCAGTATTAGGAATACAGGCATTTAATTCTGTCAGTTCAGCTCTATCACCCAGTTCCATGGTAACAGGTTTTTGTTTTTGTCTGGAGAATTAATTTGTAATTTTAAAATACATGGTTAACTAATTATTAATAGCTTGATGCTCAAGTGTAGGTAATACCCTCACATGTAGATACTGACAAAAAAATACTCTGTATTCTGTATCAAGAAGTAGTATCATCTCTCTTCAGTGGAGCTGATATCTTTGAAGTCATGTTTTGAATACCATTGTATGCCATTCGCTCGCCTAAAAACCCGGACAGTTATTTCAAGCTGATTGTAAATAAGTGCAGATGATGATGTCCAAATAGCTATTTGAAAGTACTCTGAAGTCTTTGACTTGAATGTCAGTATGAAAGGGCTGTTCTTTCTAATTTAGGGCCACTTTCTTTATTCTATGCTGAATAATTTCCTAGTTCCCTATTTGGGAAAGCTGATATGTTTTGTTTCCTTCTATCCAGAATCCTTCTTATGCTGCAATCCCTTCTGCCCCTTACCTGGCAAAGCCAGTCCTGGCTCCAGGAAATCTGTACTCTTTTTGGTGAAGAGCCTGAAAACTTGTCTGCTTATGTCTGACTCGGTCAGTTTGAGAAGGTTTATTGTGGAAACCTCAGCCCCCTCTATCTGATAGCATGCATGCTGAATATCGAGTCTACAGTAATGTTCTTGATTAATAGCAAGAATGTCTCTGCTGCATCCAGGGGACCAGATTTTTCTGCTCCCAATCTGGCACAGTCCAGCAATAGTTCCGTGGTTCTTATCCCTCTGGGTTAACTGCTGGAGCTGAAGAAAACTGGGCTAACAGCTCAGGGTATCTTAGTATTCTGTTGGTGTTCAGTATTTTTGTATTCTCCTGTCTGCTCAGTATATACATCTGCAGGTTTTGGACCTTTTTGGGAATCCAGTCCTGCAGTGGATCTTAAGCATGTTATCCATGAATCTTTGAGCAGTCCACTTCAATCAACATCTGATTTTGCCTTCCATTGTCTGATGATGAAGATGTTTTTCTTGACGATTGTCACTTCTACCAAATGAGAGAAGTCTGTATAGCATAGTCTTAAGATGTCCTATGCCATGTAGATAACTTTATCTTCAGAGTTCATTCTAAATTCATGCATAATTAGTTTCATCTGAATTACAAAATTAGCTTTCCTGTTTGTTCTTGAAGCCACAGACTTCCAGAACTGAGGTGTCCTGAATGTTAGGTTTGTCTTTGTCCTTTTATGATAAACGAACAAGAGCCTTGAAGAAAGGACTTTGCTTCGGGTCTGTAACTGAATTTTAGAGGCAGATGCTCTCTCCCTGGGTTGCTGCTTTGGAGAGGCTGCTAAAAAGCTGTAAATCTGGAACTGCCCACTGGTGTAGTCAATGCTGTTGAACGCATCAGCAGCTGACTTGAAAAATGTCTCCTCTGAACTGGAGCCTGAAGTTCTAGTTCCCTCTTAAACAAGCGTTACTGGGTTGGTGAATTTTATTGGGGATTATGTGGCATGTCTGAAACTGGTCCTTCAGTCTTTATTCAAGTAGAGAAAAGGATCATCTTATCCAAGTAATAGTGATCTTTGGGAAATACTACCGGAAGTTACTCACAGTCTAGATCTATATATATATTTGAAATCAAAGGAGAAAAAAGGTTATTTACCTGTAGCTGCTCTCCTTTGCATTGTATTGTTTATATGTGCATAAGCAGCCCTCCTCTCTTTGTACTTGTATGATTTTTCCATTTATAATCATAGTGGAAACTGTTTCATTTAGCTGATAAATTGGTAATTCCACCACAGACCATGCTGTGCTGAGCTTGGTAGTAGGACTAAACCTTATTCTTTTCATCTCTAACGTTGGGAGGTATGCATAAGAAAAAGAGAAGGAAAGGTTTCTAGGAGTTAACTTCTTTTAACCATGAGACGGTCCAGTGCCAGGTAGATCACTGCACCTTAAATAGGTAGTTTTAAACTTAGTGTTAAAAAACTTTAAAACATTTTTTCTGTTTAAGGGAAAATAATTAATTTACCTAAATTTTGACTGCCTTCCACAAATACTTACTAAAAACATAGACTGTCCTGAATTTAATATAGGGGACTTTGTACTAACAATTTAACAGCCTTCCTTTTTAAACCTCTTATCTTCTTCCAGTAGTAGGTACATAAATGACCATTAACAATAAAAGTATCTGGCCAAGTTTTTGTCACACAAACTTCGTTATGAGTATAAATGACAGCAAAATTTTATTTGCCATTTTTTACTATATCTCTCTGTATCCACAGTGTTGAGTTGCTTCTTTCCCATGCTGTTATGTTGAACTACATAAGTGGCTTTTTTTCTGTTTTGGGGGAAGAAGGGGTTTTGCTGGTATAAACAGTGAATTTATATTTGGTTGCAGATAACAATTAATACTGATGGTTGATCTCTTTCTAGAGCAATGCTATATTAATATAACTGTCCAGAAGCTAACTCATAGGAATATAATTTTAAAAGAACAAAGTAATCTCGTATTCAGTTGTTTGCTACAGACCCCAGTCTTCCAGTTGACTGCACTCAGCTTTAACAATATGTATCAAAATTAATAAAATCAGAACAACAAGGATTTAAAAAACTGATGAAAATTGAACAGAGGAGAAAAACAGAGTGGAGAAATAAGACAAAATTGTGTTTTCGTAATAGTAACATAGTAAGTAGTACATTATATGAACTTATGCAGCATTTCTGAGAATGATAATTTTATTTTTCTCCAGGATTCAGAGTTCCCTGCTGATACTCAAGTGAACCCACACCTTGTGCGCGCTAAAGAATATACTCAGCCCCTGAAATCTGGCGAGTATAAACTGAACAACATTTTAAAAGTGCACGACTTAGCAGTGAGCTGGTAGGAACCATTGACAGTACATTAATTTTATTGTTGTATACATACTGAGTTTTATTTTTCAACAGGTCATTGAGAAGCATTTGCTTTAAGTAAATTTTTGAAAAACTACTTGCAGCAGTCAGGGGGACATTCTCTTTGAAGAATGTGAAAGTGGAAAAAATGATTATGAAATTTAGTGGGAGCATAAATATAGTAAAACACCTGGGCAGAACTGTTTAGAGATTCATCTTTTATGTAAGAAGGGTGGGATTTGGTTTGTAGACATAAAAATGGGAACCAGAGATGACTATAAACTCAGGTTATGGGAAACTGAATTATAATCTGAATATTTTTGCAATTTGTATTTCATTGCTGTTTATTCCTTTGCTTCAAAAATCAGAAGAGTTTAAATTTAGATTAGCTTGAGTGTGTAAATAGCCTGTAAGCAGTGACATTTCAGGGCTTGCTAGCTGCAGCTGAGGAAGAATGAACACAAAAATATTAAGAAAAAAAATGCTAAAGCTAGTAGCAAAGTTCAGAAAATTCTGACACATTGTCTAGGTATGAATATATTTTAAAATTCATTTTAGAAATAATCAATATTTTTGTCATTCAGATAAATGTTATGTAGCTTGATGCTGTTCTTACCGCACTCAGACTGCTAGTAGATTACTTCTGAAGGTATCTCCCTAAAGAAAAACTGTATTCCTATACTTAATTTTAGAAGCTTAAGTTCTCGTTGCATCCAAGAAACATAATCCAGCGTAGTTACGTTTTAAAAGTCAAAAAACTTGGGCAGTGTAATTCTCATGCAGATTGAGGGTTTGACAATTGACTGACTTGTTAAAAATATCAGTGTTGTGAAGAAATACACATACACACATGATATAAACAGTACACAAAATCAGAGCCAAGGAAAGCAGTGGCACAAATTAGAACATGCTGATGTGGGTGTAAGGTAAATCTTGTCTGTGAAAGTGGAAACAATATTTACGCATCTAATAATTACAATGCAGAGGTCACAGATACTTTCTTTAGGTGGCTGCCCATATTTTGTAATAAATATCCATTGTACTACTTTGAGTTTTGACTTAGCTGGGCAGGCTGCTGCTTAGTTTCTCAGATGCTCAATTCTGGTTTTCTGTCTGGCAAATCCCTAACCTGTATTTGTAAGGTAATATTTTGAATAATTTTCTTCTGTGCTGCATAGTCACATTGGTCCAATCAGGAAAGAAAGCTTGCAGCTGCCATCTCTGTGCTGCTACTCCAAGGAGGCTATAGTAAATCCACCCAAAATATTAGTGGGTTTTTGGCCTTATCTGAAGAATACTAGGTGCAAGAACGGTGTGTGGGTTTTAGAAAAAACAAAGGGGGGGGGTGGCAAGTCTGAAGTAATCATCTTCACGTTAATGTTCACCTTGTTTGCCTTTACCTGTAGTAGGAATTCAGATATGAGTTGTAAATTAGTTTTTAATGTTGTTGCAAGCTACTTGTGAGTGTTAAGATATATAATACATAATTGAAAATAGTAAAAGTTTATAGGCTAGTCAAGAAAGGATGCCTCTATCCAAACTTTTCAGTTACCTTATACTTGAACAATAACAAATAAATATCATATGTGTTCGTGTAAAACTATTCCTTGTATTCCTTATCTTTCTTCAATTCTATTTTTATATCTTACTGAAAGCATTTTTGCAGATCCTTATAACTAGTGCTTCTAGTTATTGCTGGAAGAGGTACTCTTATGTATTGGGGAATTCTAAGTATTTTCTGCAGTTAATAACTGGATATCACACCTTAAGGATACAATGCCACTTGAGAAAGCAATTTACTGGAATAAAAATAAATTGGATGTCTTTAATCTTATTTGGAAACACTTTAGAACTTGCTTGGAGAAACGGCAACTAAACTGAAGAAAATGAGTGAGGATGTGTATTTAATTTCATATACTGGCAATATGATGTTGACTTTCATGTAAAGATAATGCTTTAAAGAAAGTGAGAGCCTGAGATAGTACTCTAAAATTAACTGAAATGCTTATTTAAAAAGTGTAAAAATATAAAAACACATAAAAAAACAAAAAAAGAATTCTGAAGTGTTCTTGAAAAAGTGTAAACAATGTAATTGAACTTTTCAGTTGCTTAAAAATCTCTGTGTACATGGTGGATTGTAGTTTCTACATGTTTAACCATGTCTGAAAAAAGCATTTAAAATTTATAGCCATTTCAGTTAACAGAGTTTTTCCTATCTGAATGCTACTACTTAAAATCAATCTTTTTAAGTGATTGAAAAGACAGACTGTCTTTTGTTTCTCTTGTTAATGCTAAAGGCTGCATTGTAGCCTGCTTTGCTAAAGGTAGGCCTTTTTTTGACAGCATGTCCTGCAGTATTTTTTTAACACCCTGCCCAATTTCAGACAAATTTGACAGGGGAATAACAGAAGTACTGAGGCTCCCATGTGTTTCAAGAAAACAGAACTCTGTGGTGAAGAAAGGGTCACTTTCAGTACCCTGTTGGCTGCAGGTGGCTAAGAATTC
Organism: Morus bassanus; assembly: GCA_031468815.1. Classification (NCBI taxonomy): domain Eukaryota; kingdom Metazoa; phylum Chordata; class Aves; order Suliformes; family Sulidae; genus Morus; species Morus bassanus. Next base: position 40,075,312 of record CM062574.1, read on the forward strand.
CAAGAAGGGAGAGAAGTTGCAAATACTCTATTTTTTGGGAAGAGCTTCAGATAGAGCCCATACCTTATTAGATGCTATAGAATGCAATCTCAAGCCACACAGCTAATGCACACAGAGCTTGGGTTATAATTTTTAGTTTGACCCAGCAGCTCTTCAGTGCCGAATCTGGCTTTCCTTGGACCTCCAAGAGGTTATTAAATGCATAAATCGAGATTTTTCAGAGAAGAATGACTTAGATTAAATTCTCTTTATAGGGAATTAAATAAAAATGGCCCATTTAAAGAAATTCTGAACTTTCACTAAATGTATTTATAGTGATTACGGTTATCTATTTGATTTTACAGACAGAAGGTGGAAATCAGTATCCACTAGATAAGAATTAATTCTTTCTTGTAGTTCATAAGATAGATGGAAAGTATTCTATTGACTTAGGAGACCAAATTTGCTTTTTTTTATGATTTAGGTTTTTCTCACCAGAACCAGTGTATCAAAATGACTGAACAGAATCTGGTTTGTGTATGTATTTTACTAGGTTCCTTTACATTTCTCTAGAAATCGGGGCACCTGCAAATCCAAATTTGCAGGTTTTTTACGTGCCTTAAAGCTGATGTAGATAAGTTCTTTAGACCTTCATCAATATTCCCTGAAACTCATACTGGGGGGTTGGGGGGGGTGGAGAGAGGAATCCCTTGGGAAACCATGTTTCTTTTCTGCTAAGCTGAATGTTTCCCACTTTTCAAATCATCACTCAGGAGTTCCTCTTCTGCTTTAAGCTCACATTTCTCCAGTGTCCTTTTAAATATCCCGGTAAATCTTATTCTGCCTAAAAGAATCACTGTAAGATTTATAATGCCTAAATGATCTTCCTAACCGTACTCGCTTCCTGTTGACTTTCTCCTCACCTGCTGTCTGCACCTTTCATGTAACCCCAAGGGGTTTGCATGGATTTCCGTGGAGGGTACTTCTACGGTCACCATAGGCAATACTGCATCTGTCATGGTTTATATTGTCTTCACTTGGGAAAAGAAAGATGCCAATGCAAACATCATTCAGTGCATTTTTAATGGTTAGTACAGTGTTGGAAAATAGGAAAATGTCATGTATTATTTTGGAGAGATGCTTATCTAAGATGTAGCTGAAAAATGAGCAGTAATGGCATGAGAGTTTCAGATTAGTAAAATACTCTAGTTAGCACATAATTTAATGTATTTTGTAGCTAGAAAATAGTTTTATTTCTCTTCTTTAAATCTGAGATCAGAAAATTAGTGTTGTGAAAATACTGGCTATTTGCAGATTAATTATGACCTTTTTAAATACCCCTTAACTTGAGCAGAATAACCAGGGAAGGCTCCATCACCTTGCCTTTTGTCGTAATTTTTTTTAAGATGATGATGTCTTGTCCTCCTCCTTCCCTCCCATGCCTCACACACAGAGAGGTTACAATGCAATGCTTATTTGATGTTTATCATGTGTATTAATTGCTGTAAAATTGCCATTTTTGATTGCGGGTAGAATTCATCAAGTATATGGCCTAATATTTTAAATGGCTGCTTTACCTGGTAAGTATACCTGCATAAATAGAAAATATATTGTATATTATTCTCGTTTACATGTAACCTGATGTTCTAAAATCCTTTATCCTTGTTCGATATTTTGTAAAAGAAAAAGATAGAGAATCGCAAATGCTCTGCCTAGGCAAAGTAAAAATATGAAGCTGGAGATAATAGTAAAGAAAAGCAAATACAAAATGTTTAGTGATTATCTAGGCTTTCCTGATGGGCTTAGTAAAAGATAACTTTTCTATAGGGACTAATTCATCATTATATCTTATTATACTAGTTTCCCTCATTTTTTATCAGTGGATTCCAGAGGAGATTTTTAAAAACTAATCTCCTTGGGAACCATGCAAATTGACTTACAAAAAAATTGAGTAGGTGATTATACGAGACTTATTCACAAATTGAAATTAAAGTTACAGTCCTGTAGTGCCCTGTGCAAAGTTATGGAGGGAAGACTCCACAGAAATTATTGTAAAACCTTGTACTGTTTCCCTCTTTAGTTTCCCTCTACTACTTTTTCTCCTTCTTAACGTATAAATACATATGTACTGGTATGCACAGATGCATGTACACAAGCACACAGGAATAATCTTCGCAGGAAAGAGAATTCTTTGAGTGTTGACATGAGGAACTGCTTTTGAAATAGCTTGTGGTCTTAAATTTGCTGTAAAAAGATTGTACTGAGCTACATTGTCTCTTTAGAGTTTCAGGTTTTCCACTTATATAGTAAGGTGCTGAGGCAGAGAAGAATTTGGCAGTAGTGTGAAGAACCATGCATTTTGTTGTGTCGGTCAAACTTTAATATCTGGGCTGTACTCTGTTTTAGTCCCTTTTAGATGTACCTCCCAGTTTTCTGTTTCATTCTCAAACATCTGTTTTCATAGAGTTGCTTATGGAAAGAGATTGTGTTGTGTATAAACAAAGTAACAGAAGTAGTCTAGATTATTTTTAAGCAAACATCTTGGTAGTTTTTCTCTGCTGTCCCTCCCATTTGGAAAGAGCTCTTATGTATTAACATCTCAAAGCAACTTTCTCATAGTCTTTCCTTTCACTCCTTGATATTCTTCTTTACTGCGATGTCTGTAGAGTTTTGACAACAGTTATCCTGATGGTTTGCTGAGACTGCTGCCTGTCATACCGACAAATGTTGTCTCCCTTTTTCCTGTGTTCTACCCATTTGTTTCCATCTCTCTGTTGTCTTAGAGATGGTGAAGTAATGTCATTTTATTCCATGCCTGAACAATACCAAGCAAAACTAGGGTCCATCTGCCAAGAGGTGATCAGTCATATGAATCATACTGTGTCCTTGTATAACACAAGCTAGAAAACAGAGGGTTCAAAGTCAAAATACATGTGGTGAAATTTCCTGTTGAAAAAGAAAAATTTAGGGAGGTAGAAAAATCCTTATTAATTATTTAAACTCTTTTCTTGCTTCCCTAGTGCAATAGAAAATATGTTTTTATTAAGTTATATTTTTGCATTAAACAGTAAAACTTTTTAATTGTGCCATCATGTGCTGATTTCTTGCATGAGTAGCCACAGTGAACTGGAAATTTGCATTAGCAACGTTAGCTGCAGCTTAATTTTCCTATGAAAATTATACCTGTTTTTAAAGGAGCATAACATACAAGGTAGCTACTGCAGAGCCTAACCTCTCATGCTGTAGCCATTTTGATCCCTTTAGCTGCATCATAGCAGGTTTTGAAACTTTTTGGAGCATGTCTTCTGTGGATTGTTGGGGCAGTATGACACTCCCTGCCTTCCAACTTCTGTGATTCAGAAGCCACCTGGAGTTTTTTCTGTTCACTTTTTGTGTCTTGCTCATTCTCATTTCCACTGCATGCTTCAGACTCAAGTCCCTGACTTTTAAAAGGAAATTTGGGGGGTTTTAAAGTGTGGATTTCAAAGCTGTAGCTCTGACACCTAAGATTTAGCTCCAGAATGGAATTTGTTTTCCTTACCAAACTGCGCCGGGACCCTGAGGCATGTGTATTTACCTGGGACTAACCATCCCAGCATGTGATCTTTCATGTTAGCACTTTCAAAACATTTATACAATTTGGCGAAGACAAAAAAGCACCTTTCTAAAAATATCTTTAGAAGAGAAAGCCCTTCTTTTCAGATTGTAGAGATCCCATTAAAACCAATTTATGTCCTTGTAATTCTGCAAGCAAATAATTTATAATATTGAACCTTTCAAAGATTTATTTTACAAGGAATTAACTTTTTTATTAGAACTGCAGATATCACTTTTCTGTTATTGTTCTTCAAAAGCCAATGCTTTAATTATTTCTTCAACTTCATATATGTAACACTGAGGTCAAAGATGAAAGTGAGTCTCACCTGTATATAAAAACACTCAGTCCCCTACTATCTAGGTATGACTTTTTTTTACTGTGAGGTGGATTGAAAACTCGCTGAATGGCCTGGTGAGAGGGCAGTGATCAGTGGCACAAAGTCCAGTTGGAGGCCACTAACTAGCAGTGTATCCCAGGGGTCAGTACTGGGCCCAGTCCTGCTTAACCTTTTTGTTAATGATCTGGACAATGGGGCAGTGTACCCTTAGCAAGTTTGCAGATAATGCCAGACTGGGAGGAGTGGGTGTGTCATGGTTTTAGCTGGGGTAGTTAATTTTCTTCACTGTAGCTAGTATAGTGCTGTGTTTTAGACTTGGTATGTAAATAATGTTGATAACACACTAATGTTTTAGTTGTTGCTGGGTAGTGTTTACACTAGTCAAGGACTTTCCAGCTTCCCATGCTCTGCCAGGTGCACAAGAAGCCGGGAGGGGAGGGGATACAACCAGGAGAGCTGATTCGAATTGGCCAGAGGGTATTCCATATCATGTGACGTCATGCCCAGTATATTAACTGGGGGGGTTGGCTGGGGGAAGCAGCGATCGCAGCTCGGGGACCGGCAGCGTCGGTCGGCGGGTGGTGAGCGGTTGCAGCACTTGTTGTTTAGTTTTGTTTTTTTTTTGTTTTTTTTTTTTTTCCTCTTATTCCAGTGTTTCATCTCTCTCTCGCTCATTATTTTCCTTTTCATTATATTATTAGTATTATTGCTGTTTTATTTTAATTATTAAACTGTTCTTATCTCAACCCACGAGTTTTCTTACTTTGGCCCTTCCGATTCTCTCTCCATCCCACAAGGGTGGGGGGAGTGAGCGAGCGGCTGTGTGGTGCTTAGCTGCTGACTGGGGCTAAACCACAAGAGGGTGACACGCCAGAAGGTCATGCTGCCATCCAGAGGGATCTCAACAGTCTGGAGAAATGGGCATATGGGAACTTCATGAAGTTCATTAAAGAGAATTGCCAAGTCCTGTCCCTGGGGAGGAACAATCCCATGCACCTGTATATGCTGGGGACTGTCGAGCTGCAAAGCAAAATGCCAGAAAAGGATCTAGGAGCCCTTGTGGCAAATGTGAATGGTATCCAGCCTGCACTGGGAGGAGTGTTTCCAGCAGGTGGAGGGAGGTGATGCTTCCCCTCTACTCAGCACTCATGAAGCCACCCCTGGAGTGCTGGGTCCAGTTCTGGGCTCCCCAGTGCGGGAGAGACATGGACATACTGGAGAAAGTCCAGCAAAGGGCCATGAAGATGATGAAGGGACTGGAGTATGCCTCCTGTGTGGAATGGCTGAGAGAGCTGGGGCTGTTCAGCCTGGAGATGAGAAGGCACAGGGGTGGATCTCATCAATCAGTGTGTGCAAATACGGAGGGCGCAAACAGGATGGAGCCAGGCTCTTCTCAGTGGTGCCCAGTGACAGGACCAGAGGCAATGGGCACACACTGAAGCAAGGAAGGTTCCCTCTGAACATCAGGAAACACTTTTTCACTGTGAGGGTGACCAAGCACTGGCACAGATTGTCCAGAGAGGTTGTGGAGTCTCCGTCCCTGGAGATATCCAAAAGCCATCTGGGCTCAGTCCTGGGTAACTGGCTTTGTGTAGCCCTGCTTGAGCAGGGGAGTTGGACCATTTGTATAAATTATATATATCTAATAATACATTTAGATGTATGTGCTATTAATTTTAATGTCTGCTGAATAAGTGTAGACAATGTAATTGCAGGACTGGATTTTTGTGTGTGCTGAAATATTCAAATACTCAATTCTGCTTCTTTTGAAATATTCAAATTCTGCCTTTTTTTAAAAGTAGAGGAAATATGAGTGGAAGCTTGGGTTGATCCTTATTTCCTTGTAGATATGCAAAGAAATTCCTATTTCTCCTATTTTATTTCCCCCTCCCCATTTTAACAACCTTTAAATATATTTGAAGGAGCCAATGCAAGAGATGGTTAAATGTAGAATTAACAAGAGTCACTCGATGCATCTTCCTGACACAAGGGAGAAACCAGAGCAACTCTGCCTGGGTCACTCTGGACAGATCAGTCTGTACACTTGCAGCAAGTGTGTTTTTGTGGTGGTTTAAACTGTTACCTTTATCTGATACATTCTGTCAAGTATTTTAGTATTAAATTAATGTTAATAATACATTTGTTTTATATTTACAATATAGGAAATTACAGGAAATTCAAGTAATTTCCTTTCATAAATACTTGCATTAATGCCTTTTTTCCCCATGCCTGAAAAGGCATTTCACTAACCTTGATGAGAAATATAAAGTTGTGTTTACACTGCAAATAAATGAAGTTCTTATCCTTCTGCCAAAGACCAAGTGATAAATAACCCTAAAGCCTCAAAGTGTGGTGGGTACACCTAACAATACCTACAGTAGGATGGGAAGAATATGCTTTGTCTGGCTTATTGCCCCAGTTGCCTCTCTGTCCTTGTGGAAGCACGTGTGGCTGTCAGGCACACAGACTGGCATCAAGCTCCTTTCCTCAGAGGCCCAGGTGCCATCTCAGGCACAGCTGGATGAGATGTGCAAGGCAGCCTGGACTTAAGCAGCTCTCAGAAACGTGGATGCCTGCAGCCTAAGCTGCAAGTGCCAGCATGGGAAACTCAAAAGCTGAGTCAGGGAGTGAAGAGTGCCAGGCTGCAGTGGGCAGTGCAGATTTAATTTAGATCTAATGCACACTGAAGATAGAGTAGGCATATATATCAGTGTTATTTGCTCATACGGCTCTGACTATCCTGCTAGCTGAGACCTCATGCATGCACTTATCTCTCCAACAGTCCTGGGAGGTGGTATTATCCTCATGTGAAAAAATTCCCGCAAGATTACCTAAGTGGAGAATCCAGAAATTAAATTCATGTCTTCCGAGTCACAGTTCAGTGCTTTAACCTTCGATTTCAGAGTATCACTGTTTCCTATAGAAATTAAGTTCTTAATTTCTTTCTGCATTAAGGCCCACTTTATAACGGAGAGATTATTTCATGGACTTCAGTCTGTTCATTATCATACAGTCTCTGTAACAGCTTTAATGCAGTTTATGTGGAATAAGTACTTATAGGAAAATGTCAAATGTAGTTTAGCTCCCTGTAATGCAGTTTAATAAGGAGAAAAAGTGAGCTCTCCGTGAATAATCAGCGAGAACTCTGTGGATCACACTTCGATAAGCTCCGTGAGGGCTTGCTGCAGCAATGGTATGAATGCACAGCTCCTGGCTATGACCCTTTCAACCTCATTTGTAACTTTTTCTACCTGACACAGTAGTAATAAGAGAAGTAAATGGTTCCCTTAGCTCCACATTTACATCTTCCCCCCACTCACTTTTTCCCCGGTAAATATTCCCTCATGTTCCTCTCTATAAGCTTTTGGCTATCCTAGTCTTAATAAGTCTTTTTATTTCTCATTAGCTTTGTCTGCAACTTTGGCCACAAGTGATTACTCCTGTGGGAAGACATTGTCCGTCGCTTTAACAGGCAGCTTGAAACTGTAGCAGTAATAATTTGAAGTCATATTGTGTTCTTTTATGGTGCACACATGAAATGAGCTTGGTCTATCTGTAGTTTTGTTAGTGAACAAGCACCTTTATCAGAAAAACAGAAAATTTTCAGAGAAGGTCAGCAGATGGAAAGCATATAGTTTTTTGTTTGGTCGTTTTTTTACTAGTTACTTTTGTAGTTTTTGAAGCAGACTTTGCAGAAAAACCTGGATGTACTTGTTTACAAAAATGTGATTGTAAAAATTATTGTCTTAACTTTATTAAGGCTCTTCCATATTCTCCATAGACTGAAAGGTATGATGCCTGGTAACTGTCAGCTCTACTAAATTTTGTTTATTTTCTTTTTATTCCAAATACTCTGTGGACAAGAAAGGATTTGAATAGATTGGGTTAGTAATTTTCTGGTAAGTGTTTATCTGAAAACAGCCTGTGGTGATACAAATATTCTGAACACCAAATACACTAATAGCTAAATGTCTAAGTGATGCGTGCTTATTTTGAACAAATGTAATTTATAAAAAAAATAACAAATTGAAATTGTTTTGGTACTTGTCATGAGTTACCACTTCATCCCGTAAAGTTATTTTGAAAATAAATTTATTTATAAATGTATTTTATAAAGTGTAAACAAGATGTTGAGATTTTATTTATATGAAATGTTTTGGTGAGCTTGAAGATATTAAACTATATAAGGGAATTCACTTTGTGGGAATTCTTTTCAAAAAGTGTGCAATGTAATTTAAATAGAAAAATGCTAAACTCCAGGATTTCCAAAAGGTGTATAATATCTGTCTTGACACTTCATTGACTTTGATATAATTCTAATAGCTATCTGCAAAAAGATCCTCAATTAATGTACAATGCTGAAATTTTCTTGTAAATTGAAAATCCCTTTACATTTTTATTATATATTTAGCACCCATTCAGAACTAGTCTTTGTCAAGACATGTCGAAGGAAGTGTTTATCTAAGAACCTTTGTTTTGATTCCATATGTTAGTTTTTAAGTATTTTTCATATTTGGCAATCAACTTCTCCATGTAAAGAAATTTATATCTTTGCAAAAAAAAATTTTTTTTTTTAAAAAGTAAAGTTTTCAGGCAGTCACATCAAGACTTCATAAATATCAGAGTCAGCAACATGTATACAATTAGCCAATTAGATAAACAGTTCGTTTTCTGAAAAAGTAAGGAGCGTTGCTGAGTGATGTTTTTGAAAACCAGAGAGTGTTCAATGCATAATATGTTATGATAGAGAAGAAGGAAGTGGAACGCAAGAAAAATATAATGCCAAATGAAAATTTATATATTCTAAATCGATAGAAGTGTCTATGTGAACACAATAATAATGCATAATATACAAAAATCAGTTGCTACTCTGCAATAGTGTGTGACGTTGCATATGCTGTGTTTTAATGAGGAATTCTATTTGCCAAAACATCTAATGCATTGCAATTAATACCAAAAAGCACTTTTCACTCTTTGATATTACCTTGTAGAAATTGTAAATTGATCTAGTAATGCTTCTGATCTTTCCTTATTCTTAGTCTGACCGATGAATGGATGTGCATGTATTAGAAACCTACTGTACTAACCATTCCTTTTTTTATCGGCCGAGGTAATAGAAACTGAAATCGCCTACCATTTATTTGTAGGCCGGTTTCATAACCTGAACGTAAAATCACTGAAGCTTTTGGGTATTTATGGTTGCAATGATTTAGAGATACAACACTAACACAGAGGTACATAAAGATGGCAGTTTCTATTTGCATAACTCTATCTCCTAATCCCTTTGGCTTGGAATAATCTCATATTGGTGGTTTAGCTTGTGGGATGTTAATATCTGAAGTTAAAAAAATTTTTTTTCAGTTGTTTTTCACTATAAATATTTTTAAAGGAGATTTTCAGTTATTAAAATGAGCTTAGTACTTAAACTGTAGTAGCCTTGGTGTCTTTGAAGAAAAGCAAAACAAACACAAGAAATATAAATAAGAAAATAGATGTATAAATAGATGTATTTACTTTTGTGTTTGAGAAAATATCCAGCAGGGGAAAAAAAAAAAAGAATTATTGGATTGTGGGCAAACTTGCTGCATTGTTGAATGAAAGTTCGTAAGTACTAAAGAGCAATAAGGAGAAATATCTGTGAAAACTGAACTAGTGGAGTCACTCCAAGAATGATACGAAGTGTTCCCTCAGGGCATCCACATAATTTGTGCTTCACTGTGGTTAAGATGAAGCTTAACTTTTAATACCCATTATAGAGTTTTTTCAGATACTATCTTTTGTATGTTATGGAGTAACCTTTAAGCTATCACAAAATGGTTGGGATTATTCCACAAGGACACATAATTCTACATTTTTGCCCAGGACAGTGGAAAAGAAAAAGTGTGAAAAATGGTCTTAGCCAATTTTGTACACTCCACATGAAAAACAGACAGGACACAGGACAAAGTTCTGTGCTTAAAATAATGGGGGATTGCATTTTCTTTATACTTAACAGGCGTACCTACCTAAAAGAGAAGGTAAGAGAGCACTCCCTTGTGGTTTCACACTATGGGGTGATCTGAACTGCCCAGAAAAATCACCTCCAAGGTCACAACTTCAGTGTCTTGGGCTCTGTATTCTTGAACAAGTGCCAGTTCTCTTGCACTTGGAAATAGACTGTGTGACAGAGCTGTACTTTCAAGACAGAATTATAATTAAATGAAACTTAAAATACCCTATTTTGGAAACATCTGGTGTGATTGCTAAATGCTGAGCTTTTGATTTCCTTATAAATCAGATTATGGAAATTACTCCACACTTCCACTGCTGTGCCATCTTCAGGTGTGCCTCTTTATTTTCACATTTCATCTTTTTCATATCCAAAAGTATTGACTGTGCTCACAAAATTTTTTTTTTGCTCCTGATGATGATTTTCTCTTTATTCCGTTTTAATTTCAGTATTTTCTTCATGGTAAATTCTGAAAATATCAGTAGTGACACACTTTGAGCTGTGCAACTGTTGATAAGATTAACAGAAAAAATTTGCAAGGTGAAGATTTAAAAATGTTGAAAAACATGTTCAAGTCCTATAGGAGGAGAGTAAATTCCGCTGGGTTTATGACTTGAAATGCTGAAACTGACTTTTAAAAGTTCGTTTAACCTGTTGGCCTGTTCTCAACACAACCCCTTCCTTGTTCCCCTACTTCTGATTTCTGTTCTTAATCTTTCAGAACTATCTCATTGGAGAATTTCCGGCATGGTATTATAAAATGTCTAAATACAGTTGGTCAGAAAATCAAGCACTCTAAATACAAGTGTTTCTTTATCACTTTACCGAAGTTTGCCTTTTTTTAAAAACAAAACAAAACCAAACCCAAACCCTTTTCAGTAGTTTCACTTCTGTATCTGATGCCAATTTTTATAGTAGTATTTTAAGCAAGAATTTTCATATTTCTTGCTATAGTTAAGAGCTTGGAGTAACATTCCACTGCCAGGAATTCAGTGATAGATTTTAAAACTTGGTTTTGAAGGAGGTGGCATAAACATAAGAGGCTGTGCACTGTCTGTACTGGGTGCTTTTGTTTTGTTTCTCTGGTCATGAGTATGACGGTAGGTCATTGTACTGAAACAAGTACTTAGGAGCAGGTGAAAGATGCATGACGGTGAGTTATGGCTATGGGTTTATTTACCAAATAGACTTTAATTGCTGCTGTTATAATTAATTATGACTGGCATAAAACTAGAAAATTTCTTGAGCGTCATAATCAGATCACATTGGTTTGTGTTTCTTACCTACATCAGGTTCTGTGTAGATCAGCTAAGGAGTAAGGTATCCCTAACTAGGGATTTGGGAACTATGAAATGCCACCCATCTGCTCCAGTAATAATCTTACTTGAGTGTTTTCACTAATGTGGAAATTTTCAGGGGTGGTGCTCAGCTTCAGGGACAAACTTCCTGGATCGCTTAAGTGCTCAAATTGTAATTCAGATCCAGCTTTCAGCAGCTAGTACGCAAGTGTATAAACAAGCATCCATATTTCAGAAGAGACCAATTCCCATGTAGAGACTTGGACAAAATGACTAGACTTCCTTGTGGATGCTCATTATATTCTGAAAATCTCATCCCAATTGTAGATGTTGCTAAAATTTGAAAATATATGGAGTTTTTAGTTCAGTCTTAAAGTACACAATGAAATTCATGTTAAGATTTTTCAGTCATCAATGTAGGATAGAGTGTACTGAGGTGAGCAAGTAACAAACTGCTTCTGTCAACCCAGACAAAAGCACATCTTGATTTTCATTTTACGCTAATTGTAAGAATAGCACTTGCCAGATTTTCTTGTATCTCTTTCTTTTCTTGTTTCAAAACAAATTAGACTTATAACTCTAACTTATAATTGAAACAAATTTGATGGAGATTTCAACTTGCAGTCCCTGGGACATAAACATTTGCATTTGAAAATAAAAATGTCAACCAGGTGAATGTCTGTCTAAGGCTATGATCATCCTTGTTTCTTTGTGAGTGTTCATAGTCATGAAAGTTAATGGACTGCAGCACTGGAGACCAAAGTTTCTACATTTTTCAGGGCTATTTCCAGACTGAGCTTCTATACTGTTGATATTTATTTGTTTCTTGGGGGTTTTTTCCCTTTAAAAACAAAGCCATCTGTATGTGAAATGGCATGTTTTAGGCAGAGGCAGTCCAAAACAAAACAAGTTTGCTTTATTAAAATTTATAGCTTACTGTTGTCCATGTATCTGCAGACAGGTTTTTTTGGCCTGCTTTATTTTTATATTTTGATTTTAAAATTGATTCTGAAACAGAGGTTATTCTAAATCTTTTACCTTCATTTATTGTATTGAAAAGAGCAAGCTTGTGCTTTGCTACGAAGGAAATATCTTGGACGTGTTCCTAGCTGATATTAAGGAACATCTTCCTTGTAAAATAGTCTTTGAAATGTCACAGCTTTGAGAGCAACAAAATAAAGAATAAATAAACCCACTACCCTATTATTTATGACTGCCTGACAAGTTATTTCACATCCCAGAAGGAGCAATTAAGGAACAGAGACAGCCCTCCCTGACGATACTGGTCAAAAGTCTCTTTGATGTTACTGTGACCAATGAACCTTTTCACCTGGCTGTGGCTGGAGCCTGCAGCCAGGGTGCCTCACCTTCCCTGGAAAGGGGTGGCTTTGGAAAGCTCCTTTCTTTCCAATGCACAGCTCAAAGAGATTTTTCACTAAACATTTACATCAGTTGGAACGCATGCACGTCAAATGATTTTCTGAAAGAGAGATAAATTAGCCTTAGTTTAGCACTGTGGCTTTTTGTTGGCTGGTTTATTCTCTGCTGGCTAAGAATCCTGCCAAAACTGCCCCAGTTATTCTAGAATGGACCTGAAAAGGGGTGGGGGTGGGGCAGTATTTGTTTACTTATTGACATTTCCCAAGCTTTTCTCCTCCTTGTCATGCCAGATCAATCAACTACTGAACCGAGTGCTTCCCTCGGCTGGGGTGCGGTAGCAGCCCAAGTGCAGGAGCTGCAGAAGGTTGGTGTAAATGGCTGTAGGGTTCCAGTACAGAGGCGGCCATATGAAGTGTCTTAAGGTTGACCTGGAAAAAAACAATGCAAAACTCTCCACAAACCCAAAATAGTGGTTTATTAAATTCAGGTGTGGTTAATGGCGTAAGGATATTTTAGTTTCTACTTGATAAATTGTTTTCTTCAGCAGATGAACACTGATTATTTTTTAACATCAGCTTCTGTTTAGTAACTGGTCTTTTGTTACCAGTTGGACTTTTCTCCTTTGTTCTTAGTGTTTTGTGTAGTGTGGGTTGTGGTCTGCATGTTGCTTTTGTTGTTTTCGTACTCATTGTGCCATCACTAGATCTTAATATCATTAAGTTGCTATTCAGTGGTGCCTTCTTGTTGATATGTTCTTGTATGCTTTGTGGTTAGGTGTATTAGTTACATAACAGAACACTCTTTTACTTAATATTTTAGAGAAGTACCCTGGTACTAAATGCTCAGTAAGCAAACCAAACCTCAAGACCGTGCAAGGTAATAGAAGTAGTTTTTGTAGCTTCTGAAGACCATAGGGGTCTGAGGTGAGTGGCTGCTGCTGCTCTGGCGTAACTGTGTGGTATCCCTGCTGTAGGTACCTCTGATAAACTCATTTGGATTAGTTTATTGGTCTCATTTGTAGTTACAGTTTCTTTTTAAGTGCCTTCGCATTAAAATATGTTTGGGTTTTTTAAACTTAAAATCAGTAATCTCCTCATGCTTCTGTTTGGTATCTGTTTGGCTTTTCCATGTGATTCAGAGTTATGGACTGAAAGTACCAGGAAATCAAACCTCATAATTCTGCTGTCTAAACAACTGTAAATCAACTTTTAAGACATCTTTAAGGTGGTCGGTAAATTTTTACAGGAAACAATGGCTGCCAAATACTATAGTGCTTTCCTGAGCACTGTTATTTTAATGTACCCCTCCTTATAAAAATGTCTTCCTTAGTAAAATATGTGCATATTTATATAGCTGCTTTCAAAGGCAGAAGTACCATCAACCAGAAAATGAGTAGTGCTTGTTGTTTCACCCAATCAGAAATATTTCTGGTGCATTTCCATGTAGTTTTTCAAACTACATTATGTAGCATCCTTTATCTTTAGTTACTGCAAAGTACAATACTAACTGCAGTCTTACTGGCTGGCTTCAGGGGGAGTCAGGGAGGCAAGGAAGATTTTTCTGTGCTTTGAACAGTGTTTAGGTGGATCAGTTACCTATCAGAAGATAGTGGCAGGGAAAGGACAAACAAGGCAACAGTAAATGAAGAAAGATTGATAGCCGCTGAAATCAATGAGGTTTTGGTTTAAAAATAACTTCCCTGTGTTTCTGAATAGTCAGGAAAAATAGAAAAAAAATTACGTTGTTTTAACACTGTATTCTGATGTACCAGTAAGCAGTTAAACATGCATGGAACTTGGTGTGCCTCAGAAAATAAAGCAGTAATGCTTGATTTAATAGGTTTTTGGGGACTGATTTTAACTCACTAGCTATATAATGACATATGGGTTTACACTGCTTGTATGATAATTGGTACCTTTAACACTGAAATGTCCTTCAGCCCCATTTTGTGTTGCATGTTGTTATAGTATAAAGAAAAATGCTGCAGTGTATGTTTCAGGTATTTAAAGTATTCTGTATCTTATAATGCAATGCATGTGATAGCCTGATGTAATGGTGCACTTCAACAATATGTGATACTCTGTGCACTTTAAGCTTACTGTACGGCAGAGTACTTGACTGTGCTTTCCATGCGAGTATCTGTAAGAAAGTCTGCAGTGTTGCAGTTATTTATAATTCCATTATACAAGTTTAAGTGTGTATTTGCAGAAAATACCAACCGAAAGACCTTTTATTAAAATGCAGACAAAGAGGTACTGTAAATACCTTCTGTTAAGAGAGTAAAGTCAAGATAGAGTCTAAGAAGTAGAAAACTGGAAAGCAAGAAATGATGGAGATAGACAAGGTTTTTAAGTCTTATGGGGCTTTTTTGGGGTTTTTTGGTTAGTTTTTTTTTCTTAAAAGGAAGACATGCTTTATCTTTGACAAATTGTAAAGAAAAAACACTTAGTTTAATGCCTGAATTTTGTAATGAGTATAGAGTCGTGTGACCTTGCAATTGGGAATTTTGGACACGGGTGAAACAGGGTTGTACACAGTCATGCTCGAGGGTGTGGGGGGTAGGAGGAGGAAGGAGAAGACAGAAGAAAATATGGCAGTTGATATAGTTTGAATAGAATAAGTTTGGGACTATGGTGGCATAACCTGGATAGTCATTGAAATTTTCTGAGTGCATTCTTTTGATAGGAGTTCTCAAGAGCCATCTGAATTAAACAGTAGGTGCGAAGTACTTAAAAATAATTTCCATGAGCATCCTTCTCAACCTGTTTTTATGTTTGAATGAAGCCCCACTTGGCTGGCCTTGTTTGCTTCTTCATCTCTTCAGGATGGTTCCTGTTATATTTTAGTATCACTTCTTGATGTCTTCATCCTCTGTAGACTTCATATCAATCAAGATGTAAGGTTCAGTCTGTTTCTGTAGTAATTTTATGAATGCTTTTTGTGGTTGGATTGTTAAGGGAAACTTGAATTTTAATCTTTTTTTACCCTGGAAAGTATAACTACCTACTATATACCTTTATTTTTGGTAAGGAATAAAAATACAGTCAGATGAAGATAAAATCTTCAGTAAGATAACTGGGACCTTTTCAAGTATATTTGTGAAATTTGGCATAGCTAAACAAATAAATGTGGGCATTGATTAGTAAAGGTTGTGTTGAGAAAAGGACTTTGAGTTTTTTTGGTATTGTCATTTTCTAGGTAACTAACTATTTAATAACACATATACTGTGACTTCCTCAGTATTGCAAATCTTAAAAGGAAAGCTTTGTTAGAGTGCAAGGAGTGGCTCTGGTAGCTACCAAGACTCAAGTTTGGGAGAAACAACTTTTGTTCTACATTTTTGCTATTTCTTTGCAAATCCCTTTCTTTGGGACAGGTTGAACAAAATGCTCTGTAAAAAGCAGGGGGGAGTAGGACCACAAAATCCATATGGAAAGGACATACCAATGAAGCCCCTTATCATATGTTAGCAGTTATAACTTATGTTAGAACCATCGCTCCGAAAGGCTTATTGTGTGTAATTGTGATAATAAATCATAGTAAATTTCCCTAGCATTTAAAACAATTTTTAAGTATCATACTTATCTAAGCTTTTTTTGAAAGTCCTGTGGGAATTATTTAATGTTAAACTGAGGATTTTGGTATTTTTAATGAGCTGACAGTATGTGCAGAGTGGTTTGGCAGTATTTCAGTTTTTGTAGATTACTTGGATCTGTTAATTAATACAGCCCTTTGAGACTTTTTTGTGAGGATTAATGGGTTCCCTGAAGAATAACATTCCAAATGCAAGAGATCTGCGAGACTTTTGAGACTAGCGCTATTTTAAATTATGCCAAAGTTTGCTAGATTAAACATTATCTGTTGGTGGAAGAAGGACAGAAATTCACAAGAGGCGTGGTAAAGATAAACCACCCATTTATACTCATTTTATTTTCCCTATCTACACAAAATATATAAATTAAAGAATTTTTAGATAACATTAAGATTTAGAAATACCTAAGTGGGAGGGAAACTTTTAGAAATAAAGCCTAAGAGGAACAACTCACCCAAGAAGAGAAGCCCTTTATACATCACTTGGAGAGTTATCCTCCCCCTCATCTATACATCTGGGAGCGTTCATAACTTAGATATGATGATTGAATCTGCACCAGTCCTGAGCAGGCTGAAAGACTGAGTGATATTGGAGGCAGTTTGAGTAAGAAACTTGGAGAACTGTTTGGGTGTTTTTCTCACTTTTAAGAAATTTAGTGGTCTAGACTACTTTGGCCTCCACATGGAATCAGCACCTTTGCAGGAAGATTACCACTTTGAACCATAGCACAAATTAGTATTCTTTACCAGTCATAAACTAAGCAGTCTTCCAATCCTTAATTTACTCTTAAATAGACTGTGAATTGTTGATGTGATCTTTAAATTCATCCACATTACTGTAATCATGCCTTGGTCTGTACTCTCATTACTTCCAATTGGTCATCACTGTTGTCTTTGGAAAAAACTGTGTAGTGTAGTGTAATGTATTTTTTTTTTGACGTACAGAGTACACCTGAACAATGCTTAGAGGCATGTCTTACAACATCTTTCAAAGTTTATATTCTTTACTGTTACTGTTTATTGTCCAAGTCTTATATATCAATTCTTCTGGTCTTCTACTTGGTGTATCATTTTGAAGTTTTTAGCTGAACCTTGCTGTGTGGTAGTCTGTAAAGGTGGTTTGTTTTTCAGTTTTGATGACTCGAGTTTTTCTGCAGAATATGTGTCAAGCACTTTAATTTATTCTAGTCTAATTTAGAATGAAGTTTGAAGACACTAGTCTCTCTTCTTTTTGCCTTTCTACCTGCTGATGATTTTTCTGTTGCATAAGACCTTTGTGACTCTTTCTGCAACCCCTTTTTGGTTGTTTGGTGGGGTTTTTTTTCTTGTTGTTGGCTCTGCCATGTTTGGGGAAGCTATGGTTAAAGAGATAAACTAAAGAAACATGAATAGTTTCACTTACGTGTCCTTCCTTTATGACTGTTTCCTTTCCTCTCTCCTGTTGAGGTCAGGCCAGTTCTGAACTAATATCATGCTGTTCTGCAGAGAAGAAGGAGCAGTACATATGGCTGTAACAAGTGTAAGCTCCTTATTAAGAACAGAGTCAGGTTTGTGGGCTTTTTGAACACCTCAGCATTAATTTTGAACTGGGAGCTGCTGTATGCTGTCCTTTCTGTCTTTGAAATTTTTTTTTTTGGTATACTTTGGAGCACACATTGATGGATGCTTATCAGTTTGAAAGCTATCTTTTCTAGATAAAAGATAGCCCTTTGAGTTGTGCTACATCTGCTGAAATGAAGTCATATAAGGCTCTCTTCTCAGGTGCTATCAGTAACTTTCATACTCTTTTAATTCAGAAATACAGTTTAACTTTTATCACCAATTTTAGAATTTAATTTTTATGTTGACTTTGATTTTGTGACCCACCTGTACCATCAGCAGAACCTTTCAGTTGAGTGAAGGATTTCAAAATAATGAGCCCAGGTTTAAACTTGATTTAGGATGTTAATTTGCCATGAAATTCACATGTTACCAAACCTTTTGAGGGTCCTAAATACCTGCTGCTTTCTGAGTGATTTGCTCTTTTGCTGAGTGGACTGACTGACAGCCCTTACCCTGAGTGAAAGGTACAATCGGGGGTACTTTTTTCTGGGTTAAGAGGCACCAGCTTTAATACAGTTCTCATTCCGTGCTGTTACAAGCCCCACAGTGTGTTTTGTACTTCTTATTGCATTTGAAAGTAATAGAATAGTGTTAGTGCAAGGTGATTGGATGATAAATGAAAGCTCTTTCATTATAAAAATTGGATGTTCAAGGCATTTCGGAACTTCTGTGAATTAAATGGCACAAAAGGTATACGAGTTGAGAAATCTCAGTTTCTTATCCTGAGAAAATGGAAAAGCTTGCAAAATTCAGGTGATAAAGTATGTGTTAACATGATAGTTTAGGCTATATAGAGTTTAGTTTTTGCTTTCTGAAGATCTATACAGATTTTCTGTAAGGAGTATCTTGCCTGTATAATAGGGGTGTGTGTTTGGAGGGGAAGAATGTTTGATAAAGGCATTTATAATGTTTACTAATATGTAAGTTCTGCTTAATTTAATTTCGTTAAAATGTAAGTCCTCCAAAGTCATATCTGGAGACTTGCTCTTGCAAATGAAAGATGCCTGTTGCTTTTGAAATGGTGACAGTGGCTTTAAGAAGCAGAACAGTTTGTTCTGTCATTCAGTAGCATGAGTAGGGAGTATGCAAATATTTTATACTATAAATCAGTTGTTCTCCTACTTTTAATATATAAACTCTTTAAACACCAGAGGTTATTTGTAGTAAGCCAATTCTAGTGCTGGTGATTTTTATAATGTATGACAAGATTCATGGAATTGGCTTGGTTTTTACCTTTTTTTTGTTGGCCTAAGTCTTATTTTGTGTGACTGCATACAAAAGAATACTTTCCTCTAGTGGAAAAAAAAAAAAATCAACAAAAACCATAGCCAATAAAATAAAGCTGCTGTGGAAAGCAATTCAAACCCAGGGGAATGGTTATTTTTCCTGTTTGCTTTAAAAATCTATGCTTTTAATCGTGACTTCATGGTTGTAGAACCAGACAGCATTTCTGCCGACAATTCAATTCAGCTATGGACTCTTCACTGTGGTTGAAATTCAAACCTGTGTTTTCCAGTTTAGAAGTCTTTCATGTTTTGATGACATATCTTTTGGCTTTTGCTTTTTTTTGTTCTATTGATTCCTTTAAGAGTAATATGTATTTCTTCTTCTTTTCCCCCCACGTGTGTAAACATTCTTTGATTTCTTATGAATTCATGTTATATTTTAATCTATGTGATGTTTTGGGGTGGGGTTTTGGTTTTTTGTTTGCTTGTTTTGAGGGGTTTTTTTCATCTTTTATAGGTTGGAGGCTTTTGAGTTTTGTAAGGTTATGTTGGTGTATTGATATGTACTGATATGTTTCATAGAGGCCACTGAACTACAGCCATTTTCTGTAGCACTACAGAAGTCATTTTAATTACAGTTTGGAGCAGATTGCCAGAACATTGGTATGTTGTTAACCCTCTGACTTAGAAAGCAATCCAGTCCCATGACTATATCATAGCACTGTTACCCCAGGCTTCATTTGGCTTGAATAAAATGTCATATAGGATGATGAATTGTCATACGCTAGTAAGTGAACGCATGAAAGCTTATTTCACTTTTAACTCTTTTTTAATTATTATTTTTTAATCTTTTTTCATTGAAAGGCCCTGCCTTTAAAGAGTTTGGATAAAGGTCCTGTAGAACTTGGCAGTGTAACCTTTTCCTTCATTCATTATTCTTTATATTATTGTTGTTTAAATAATCTAGTAGTACAAAATAATACAATTTAATTTAGGTTTTTAGAGAAAAGTCACTTAATTTTTCATCTCTATTATAAACCTTCGTGCATTCAAGTTTTTGAACGTGTTTATAATAAGTGTTTTAGCTGTTGCTGGATTAAACAGAAGTTGACTGTACGTGTTTCATAGTTAAGTAAATTAAATGGAATTTGGAATACTTCACTAATGGAAAAATCATCTAATTCTTGTTGAAAATTGAAGATAGGCTTTCAGTAATGCCATGCTTTCACTTAAAAACTTAATGCCTTTCTGCTTACCCAAAAGACAAAAACTGAATGACAAATGATGGAACTGCAGTCTCTTCTTATTTTATGTTGTGCCGTTATCAGTTTTTTATTCTAACGCACTGACATTTCTTGCATGGTGCAATAATGTCAGTCAGCAGGAAATGCACAAAATAAATAATTGCAACTTCTCTGTTAGCATAGTATAGTTCAGTACACTACGAGCTCGCTAAAATGAGAAGAATTAATGGAGTTACAGGCAAAAGCCCCACAGCCTGGATATACAGCTAGGTTGAATGGGGCTTTGAGCCACCTAGTCTAGTGGAAAGTGTCCCTGTCCATGGCAGGAGGATTGGAACTAGATGATGATCTTTAACGTCTCTTCCAACCCAAACCATTCTATGATTCTGTGATATTAAATTAACAAGTAATTGCATTAAAATAAAGTCACAGTCCTGATTTAATTCACAATACTTGTCTTATTGATGAAGTGTGGGCTCCTGTGTTTCTCATATTCTTGGGGAATGGAGCTTGATTAGAAGATCTTCCACTTCCTCACAGTCTGACCTTACTTTCAGTTAGGTACCCTCTGCAACTGTAACATTGACAGCAAAGTAATACCTTAATTCCAAAATTGTACGTAGGGCAAAATCTTATTTTGGACAAGAATATTTCAATATTGGATACCCAGTTAACTGGATTATCATTCCGAACTTCAGTGAGGTGACAGGTCCAGGCCAGCTTTCTAGACCAGCACAGGACAGGATGAAGTAGTGTCTGAAAACATCTGCAGCTCTGAAATGAGATGTGGTAAGTCCTCTTTTGTGCGTTTCTGAGCTGTATTTCTCTGTAAAGGCAGGTAGCTCAGAGGCACAAAAGGGTAGAAGCCATGCAGTCTACAGCTGCTCAAAAGCAAACATGATGAGCCTCTGCTGGTGTCTTCTGCTGCACCAACGCTGGGACTATGGACAGACTGTTGGATGGATCATGCCTCCTATCCCCTCTGGTTTAACACTGCTGTTCAATAGAGGGCAGCATCCTGCATCCTTTCTACTAATATAGCAGCGTATCCACAGGACAAGATTTATGTGGCAAGATGTTAAGTTTATGGGATTAATGAGCTGTCACTAGAAGATTTTTTTTTTTTTTACAATTGAATTAGGGCTTCATTTCTCTTCTTAGCAAGAGTTTGCCAGAGTAAGCAAGCAGAGGAGGAAAGAAATTAGGAGCAAAGGTAAAATAAACTTCCATATAAGTAATATGATTCTGTTGACAGTATTATACTTACTACTTTTATTTCCTGAAGAAAAGGAGATTTATGAAATAATTTGATGTGTGTGAAAGTATGTATGTCTGTTACTGCATTCACTTTAAAATCAGTGGCCACATAAAAATGAGATAAGAGAGAAAAGAGAGATCATCTGAAGTGCACAGATAGGGAGAGATTGCTCTGTGATCCCACATTTATCGATGGCAGAGAATCTGTGTGATTAAGAGATCTTTATTAATGTCAGAAAAGTAGGATGGAACTAGAGTCAGTTTTTAGTCAGTGGTGACATGGATATTTGTAGGGAATGGTAGGGAATGGGGTTCTGTAGATTCCTTTGCTCCTGAAAATGCTTTTGTTTTCATATGTACTGTATTCTTACTGAAGTATTTCAATAATTGTACCTATTTTTCAAATACTGGAATTTTTACAAGCTTTATTTTTGATGTAGAACTTCAAAGAAAGGAAAAAATTTGCTAAAATTCAGCGAGTAAAGGTGACCTACCTTTAACAGTTTCTGGCCTGTACCTGTGTATGCTTCTGTTGATGTATTTTGGTGAAAAGCATGTCATGTTGGCTTTTTAGATTTTTGGCAGAACACGCCAGGTTGGCCCCCTCAGGGTTATTTTTAAAAACTCATGTATTTTTGTTTCCTGTGCTACATAAAAATTGTGTTGCTCTACTAATCAAGTCCAATAATACCTCATTGAAGTTTAGTTTTCAGGCTTTGAAAATAATTTCCATATGGTTCCCTTTAGTGCCTCATGTCTAGGATCAAGAACTAGTTGAAGTTGCAGACTAAGAATCTACAGCATGTGTGGTTGTATCTTGGATGGTGTCTTCAAACCTTACATCATTGTCCTGGTTTCAGCTGGGATAGAGTTAATTTTCCTCCTAGTAGCTGGTACAGTGCTGTGTTTTGGAGTTAGGATGAGAATAACGTTGATCACACACTGATGTTTAAATTGTTGCTAAGCAGTGCTTACACTAAGTCAAGGACTTTTTAGCTTCCCATGGTCTGCCAGGTGCACAAGAAGCTGGGAGGGGGCACGGCCAGGACAGCTGACCCAAACTGGCCAAAGGGATATTCCATACCATATGGCGTCATGCTCAGTATATAAACTGGGGGGAGTTGGCCGGGGGGCAGGGACCGCTGCTCGGGGACAGGCTGGGCATTGGTTGGTGGGTGGTGAGCAATTGTATTGTACATCACTTGTTTTGTATATTATTATTATTATTACTACTACTATTTTACTTTATTTCAATTATTAAACTGTCTTTATCTCAACCCAGGAGTTTTTTCACTTTTTCTGATTCCCTCCCTGATCCCACCAGCAGGAGTGAGCGAGTGGCTGGGTGGGGCTTAGTTGCTGACTGGAGTTAAACCACAACATGTGGTTTCCTTTCCACACCTGCACATTATGTAACATCTTATTGCATAAAATTTAAAAGTAAAAACTGCAGAACAATATATGCTGAAACTTATACAGACATATTTGATAGTTTTTGTACTTTATTGTGCTATAACATAAATAAATGTACTATCTATGCCGCTAGTATTTTGTTTAATAAAATTGAATTCAATTATCTTGGTGGGTTTTTTCATCTGCTAAATGTAATTATTTTCATCTGCCTTTAGGGAATTTGAACTACTTGATTTTGTTTTGAACAAAAAAAAAGGGAAAGAAAAATAAGGGAAAGCTAACTCATTCTTCAAGCTGTTAGCCATTTAACAGTATTCTGGTAGCCCAGAGCCAGGGAAGAAAAATTTATATGCTAAAACTGAGTGTACAGTAAAAGACATGTGGCATGAAACATCTTCTAGAACTGTCACCGCTGCAGGGGTTCCCCGTCACAGACACTGATAACCAGAGCAGCAGGCTAACAACCTTAGGAGTGACAGGAAGAGTATATTGTGGGTACTAGAGCCCTGTTTCTTCCATGAGTCTTGTGTTACATGTTTGGTGGCATGGACTTTGTATATAAAAGCCATTAAAAAGGCCTCTTATGGGATTAAAAGAGCAGACTGTGACTTCAGCTGCTGCAAAGATGAATGATGAAAATAAGTCTGAGTGTGCTTTACATTCAAAGGCTTAAGGGAATAGTGACCAAACCACATCTGCTAAGGTCACATAAAAGATGAAATTTCTGGTTATGAACAATTCAGACTGTGGAGAGTGTATGGAATGTAACTACTTAACAGTGGATGAAAAAGCCATGTACTATGACTCTGAAGTGCCAGAGATTAAATGTTTTGACCAAAAAGACACCAATTAAAGAAGGAAGAGAACATGAACATTCCTTAGAAATAGGCATATTGATGAGTAATAACTCTACAAAAGTCACTGCTCTCACTCCAGACCCAGTTTTCTATGTGAAGCATTTCAAGATCTCTGGGGGATAAAGGTGGCAAAATCAGATGTATTCTGTAGGATAATAAGAAGCTGGGAGACGACTGGTTAACAAAACATCTTTAAGCTGATTTTGTTCTCAGATTGAAACTTGATTTTCTAAGGAGATGTGGGAATAAACTTTCATCTTTCCTCTTACCATTCAGTTTCTGTATGATTGCTGATGTTCAGAAGGCTATATTGGGGTGGGGTTTTGTTTTTGGTTTTGTGTGTGGGGTGTTTTTTTTTTTTGTCTGTGTATCTACATTTCTGGTTGCTTTCTGTGGATTTTTAAGGCAGCCTTTGTTCTTCGTTTACAATAATATGTTTGTTCAGACTATCTAATCTATCAGATATTGAAATTTTCAGTGTCACAATTTTTGTATCTGTAAGGTTCGGATGAGTTAGACCTGAATGTTAGGCTGCTGTTACAATTGTATAGATCAGGTGATAGAATTTACAGACACAAGGGCACTTGTGAGTCTGACTTTGTGTACAAATACTCCTTCAAGACTAAAAGCCCACTTTTGAAAAAGTGATCCTTACTAAATGTGTTAAAACATATATTTGTGCTTTAACATTATTTAGATGATTGACTTAAAGTACTTTTTCAAATATCACTTCAGAAATTTTTCCACTCAACAGGATTAAGCAAACCAATGGACATCCTTATGCACAAGGGTTCAAGAATTTTATTTGAAACGCAACTTTTTTTTTCTGTTGCTCCTTTAGAGATGAGAACCAGTGAGGCAGCATGTGTACGCACCTCCAACATGGCCTGAGGTAACTTGGGAGTCACTGGTGATGACTGGTTCTGAACACCAGCTGGGGAATTTTTTTTTTTGTAGTGAAAGTGAATGGTGTTTTTGCTGAGCTGATGTTACACTTGTCTAACTTTATTGTTAAAAAGCCTGAGTACCTGCAAAATTACACCAACGAGTGGAGTATCATCCTGAAACAGTGCCTTTCTTCAGTAAGTGCGAAGGTCATAGCTTGAGGAGTGTAGGTTTCTGGCCCAGTGTGAAAGCCAAAGGTAGTAGAAGCCTTCTGTCAAGACAGGGTTTTTTCTATTGAGTTTGCAATTCAATAGTCACTGTGAACTGCATTGCTGAAATGTTTAGTTTTAAGTCTTGGTATTTTGTTTCTTTCATGCTTATGTGTATAAGTTAAAATATTGCCCAGAAGTTTTGTGTGTAGACTTGGGGAGTCAATCCTGGAGTCCTAAAGTAGCGTCATGTAGTTTTCTTTAAGTATGCTTTTGTTATAGTAGTCTTTTTGTCATTGTTGGCAAGATGGTTCAAATGCTGCTAGAATTAGGTGCAACATGAAGCAATTTGATATTTTGTCTTTGGGCTATTGGTATTTTAGTATGAGACCTGGTTTGCAGAATCCCTGAGTAATTGTGTCATTGGATTTTTTTCATATTGCATGAATCAGGCAGTGATAGATCTTGTGTGTTCTTTGGTTTTACTGAAGTGAATGATTATTTTTAAGAGATACTATAGGTAACTGTTTCTTAATGTGTTTATATCACTTACTCCATCATGGTTATGAGAAAATTAGGGATGTGCTTAGGTGGAAATCAGCTCTAAAATACTAGACCACCTAGATCTGCTAAATGTTGTTCTTGATGCTGCATTTAGGGAGTATGTGAACTACAGTCTAGTAGTGTTGCTCCAGCAACACTGGAGCAGTTTGTGGACAGCTTCTTCCTGGTAAAAATGCAGCATGGATTGCCAGTGACAAATTCTGCATAACAACCAGCTGCCCTCCTTCCTTTAATTTCTGTTGTTGCTACAAAGCCCTGGGACTAGTCTATCCAAGCCTATTAGTTTGCTCATAATGGTGCTGCTGTTAATGGCTGTAGGGGACAGGTATGTATTTTATTTCTGAATAAATGAAATGACATTGTCTTTGATGTCTTTTCAATGTCTTTAAATTGATAGTCCTCACAGGAGAAGAATAGAGAGTGTTAAATGGAAAAATGGGCCATCCTGTCTGTTGAGATGAGCTTTAAGTATGCAGCTAGCCCAATGCCTCCATCTCTACTCACAGTACCTCCTCTGTTACTTCTTGTGACAGGCTAGATGTGCAGTCTCTTGCGTGAAGTGCAAACGTGTGTGCATGTGCTTCTGTCCAGAAAGGCCCCCTGCCATCTATAGACACAAAGATCTGTCTGTGATAAAGATTTTGTCCAGTGATGAGAGAAGTCTGGCCAATGCTCCTCTGTAGGCTGAAGAAAAACCAATTGTTTTGTAGTTGGAAGTCGTCTCCTGCAGTATCTCTGTAGGGTATCCAGGGTCTGTATTTTTGCGGAGTACAGTGCTATATCAATAACAAATTTAGCCTGTGTAAATCATGCTAGAATTAGTAGTTTGTCTAACTGCTATAAGTCAAGTTCCTTTTCTTATTTAAGTGTGAGCCAAGATTTTTGGTAGTGTGGTTGAGGTCAGCACTGACTTCTTGTAGGAAGAAAGGTAAGTTGATATAATTGGTATTTTCAATACCTGGTAGGATTTCAACCAGTATTTTGGTCAGTTCCATGAAATAGGCCTGCTGGAGATTGTGTGAAATGCATTGACTGTTTCTGCTGTGGTGAGGTTGACTGTATGACCTGATACAACTAATTTTAAGTAAAGGGTTGTTTGATTAGAGAACAATTGTTTAAAGGAAAAAAAATCGTTTGATGAGAGTTCAACCCTGTGTTGAGCATGCCAGTACGCTAAATTGAATTTCATAACTCTGTGTGTGATAATTATGAGCAAATTACCATTCTTCAGAGTAATTTTTGACAAAAGGATAATGACCTTAACTCAGTACAGAACATTTAGGCTGTTCTCTATTGACAGAAATTCAGTTAGAATCTTTAATTATTTTTGTGCAGCTTCTGAATGATGATGTGTGCGACAAAACTAGGCGGTGTACTGGATCGTGTAGTACAATGATGCCTTCATGGCAACAGTAAACGTTTTAGTTGGACAAACTCACGCATGTATCTTAGGAGAGTTTGACCTGCGATTGGCAATTGTAGCCAAAACGCAGAAATGTAAGGATCTCTGGGGTAATAGACAACGGTTTAAAGTGGTGTCTCCATCTTCTGTCTGGTGCGAACCCAAGTGGACAGAGGGTGAGACAGCCCCAAACGATGCCTGGGTACCAGTACAGCCCTTGGGGTGCTGCCCCACAAGGACACTGGTAGCCCCGACTGGCCATGGGGAGCAGTTAAGGGTGTGCGTGTAGATATAGACAGCAGTAGGTGTCTATAACTGCTCTTGTTCTTTCTGGCCTTGAAGAGTAAAAATATAGCTTGGCTGGGCTGAGATGGCTTTTTCTTTCCTTAGAGTAACAATTGCTGTAACAATAGCTGTGCTTGTAAGTCTGTTATCATTGCACAAATCTACTCCTGCAGTTTCAACAGCTGTTTTATGTAAATTGTGTTGTAAAACTTTACTGTTAAAAATCATTTTCATCAGTTATTATTCTCCATGGGGATTTTGTTGCTTTCTCACAGAAGAAAAATGGGAGTGTAGAGGAGAGTTTCTCCTCAGAAACTAGGCTCAAAGATTTTTTTTTTTCTTTGCAGTAGTATAGCTGCACCTTCTTTTTCTGTATCTCCATCACCAGTGTTTTTCTGACCTTAAAAATGGGGCCAGGGAGCTAAGTTTCTGATATGGCAAAGCTCATTTCAAATCTAGGTATGTTACTTTGTACTGTCAATGGTGATTGACTGCCCTACAAACAGTTATGGTTTAAAAATTGTGTCTTTGTTCTGCTTTAGATGCCATCTATATCTACTATATCCTCTCTTCTGTAGGTCATCTTTTCTGGGTGGAATGACCACATATGAATTGAATTCTCTTGAATTCTGAAATGGTATTATCACATTTTCAATTTGCTTCTTGTGTCTTATTCAATCAGGCCAATTCCTTTTTTCTTTTAGTTGCCATTTTATCTGATAAGCAAATTATAGCAGGTGAGATCATTGATTTTAAGGTACAGTGCTATAACTAACATACATGGCACAGCAAAGGCTGCACCTGTAGAACTGCAGGAGGTGCAGTGCCTGCTCACAGGTTGGCTTGCAAAATAGGAATTGTTTATTGATCAGCTCTAAATCCTGACAGAGTAGCAAGTGAATTTATAATACTTTCATGCTAAGAAAATGGCTTATATACTGATCCTATAGGTTCACTCCTGGCAGCATCCCTCAACCCCAGCCCCCACTTGTTGTTTTCTTTGGGTTTTTTGGGGGTTTTTTTGTTTGTTTGTTTTTTGGGTTTTTTGTTTTTGTTTTTTGTTTGTTTGTTTTAATTTATGTGAGTCCTGGCAAAATTTTCTTGTTCATAACCCAGGTTGCAAGACTATTTTTTCACCTTCAAAATCTGGAGTCCAAGTCTAAGGGTAGCAGGAGATATAATGCTGGGGAGGGGGAGGCATGGCAGGGCAGAAATAATTTGGTTCATACAAGATGCATTTTTGCCATATTTAAGGGGAACTTTTGAATTTGCTGTCAGGCCCAGAAGCAAGCATTTTTATCATGCCGTTACTGTTACCCAGTTGTCAGTATCAATTCTTTCAGTTTAGAACCTTGGTAGTTTTCAGTGCGGGTACAGTTTGGTATCATTAGAGCTGAGTAACTTTTAAAATATTTGCTCATTTTACTTCCTTTTATATTGTAAAATGAAATTATTTCCTATCAGTCCTTACACAAGTGTCTGAGTTGAGAATAAAAAGTGCTATAAAGGCTGAGAAATGCTGTAGTTAAATAACAGGTGT
The DNA here is from genome assembly GCA_031468815.1 of Morus bassanus. Lineage (NCBI taxonomy): Eukaryota > Metazoa > Chordata > Aves > Suliformes > Sulidae > Morus > Morus bassanus. Next base: position 40,103,968 of record CM062574.1, read on the forward strand.
TTATAATGACCAAGACTTACAGGTTTAATTTGGCAGACTATGGATTAATGAGCTGGAAAATGTCACTCCAGTCAATACTGAGAAGATAATCAGTCTTTGCTTTCATGTTTTTTTTTTTTTGTTTAAATTTTGTTTAAATCCATGTCTGTCATATTTTCAGCTAAATAGTAAGAATTTGGTATATGCAGGGGCTCAAAATTTTATATATATATATGTGTATAAACAATTACACACTCTTGAAATAATTTTAACATTAAGATGAATGCCAGGATAATGCATTTGGCTTGTTTTAGTCACACATATTATAAATTTTTCTACTTTCAATTAAAGAAACACTTTCAGAGTTTCAGATTTAAAAAAAAAAAAAAATGAAAATGAGATACATTTACCTTTATGTAACTAATGTGTAGCTATTAGTAACCTGTAGTTATTAGCAACAAGTCAGCACTGGATGTTTTGTAAGCATCATGTTAGGATATACTAGTGAAGGATAGACAATAAAAGGGCAGCAAACGCGTGAGTGCATAATTAGCCTCAAGAGAGCAATTGCAAGTTGGAGTCGGAATTCTGTTTTCATCATTGGTGCTGATTTGCTATTAGTCTTGAATCTGTTAATCCAAGAATCAATTTAATTTACACTTCCGGATTCAGTATTTTCTCCTGTTTTGTAACCTTCAACTTCAATATTTCTTTGAAAAACCCAGATTTTCCATAGAAAGCAAGATGTAGTAATCTAAGATATACAGAAAATTCTGGGAGCGTGGAAGTATATATTTTAAAATAAAGTTGTTCTTTTTGCAAGTGATATTTTGGGCTCCAAAAACAATTAAGGAAAACCTAGTGGAAATAGAGGAATGTTAGAGTGACGTACTGGCAATAATAACTCATACTGCTTGTATGAGTTTAAGGGTTATAAAAAAAACCTAGAAAACACTATTGAGGAATTGAATAATCATAATTCTTTGCTGGGTCAAAAGCTTAGATTTTTCCCCGCTGTACTTCCTGGAGCTGTTTTTGTATCTGTCTCTCCCAATATGTATTCATGGATAATCTGTTTCTTATTTTCTCATGAATGCCATGTAAAAGCTCAATGATGTGACACTGGTGTGGAGCTATGTTGCACTCTAAATACCAACACATTTCAAGATGTGTGACTGAAACATGGGAAGTAAGCTTAAAGGCTACTTCTTTACGTTTTCCTTAGAGTTGCATCTGAATGGGCTCTTACGAGTCTCAGCACCTTTTCAGAGTCTCCCTTAAGTAACTACTTTAGTAACTGGATCAAATAATTGCATTTTCTTTAAAAGTATATTTCAAAGTTTTATGGAGTGTTAATTGCAGAACTTTTATTGTTAGAGGGTACTGTGGCCACCTTTGAAAAGGATGGTGTTCTGATTATGTCATTAAACCTGAAATAATGAGATCACAGTCTGAGATAAGTAAAATGTTCTTTTACAACTCAATAAATTAGTTTAAGTATTCTTGCATAAGTTTGATTTCCACTAATCATCAGCTGAAGTGCCATATTGGCAGGAAAGATATGTTTATTGCTCCTTTTCTGAAAATGAAACTCCACAAAGCAAGATTAAAAGACCGATTTTTGGTGAACTTGAAACTACCCATGCATGCAATTGTAAGCAGATTAGCAAATCACCTATAGAATATACTATATTTCTTAATGAGTACCTCTTTCGTAAATCTGTGTTCAGTCATGTTATAGACCTTAGGGATCACTTAGTATTTTTATTAATTGCTGACTTTTAAAATCCATTCATTCAGTCCTGCAATCATTAAAACTGTTAAGCAAAGTATATTTGTGATTGTGAATAGAAATTTCACTAATGAAGCCATTTAATGTAAAGGATATGCAAAGGTAGCAAGTTTCAGATAACATGTCCTTTTATGATCCCACAGCTTTGCTGCTTTTAATCATGAAATGGGTCAGAAGAAAAGGAGCAAATCAGTCTCTTAGGAAATTTGTTTTAAATCATGAACTTCGTGTACTTTATGAAATAAAGAGTTTAAAATAAGTACCACATTGAATGCATCAAAATGGCACACAAGTGATTTAAAAGACCTTCAGTTGTTTCATTTCCTCTTTTTATCCTTTAATAGACCATTTATGTGTCTTGCACTACTTACTATCCAAAGGATGGCTTCCTCATAGTAATATAATGCTTGTTTAACAGGAAATTGAATGTAACTTATCAAAATGTAGACCTATGCTAACATTTATTAACTGTGCTATGTGGACAGTTTGAAAGCTTTTAATGTTATTTTTGCAGAGATGTGCTGTCCTCATCCAACGTTCTTGAAGATTTTATATAATAAAATTCAGAAGTGCGAAAAGATGACATTGTGGTAATGCTTTGTTTTTTCCTGTATTCCATTTCAACAGTTAAGAATACAGAATCAGTCATCACAAAGCTTATTATCAAAAGTACTTTCATTATGCAAGGAGTAGTAGGAATATAAATTTTTTGGCTGAATGGTATGTGTATGAGAGCCTCACTGATTCCCATTTGAGTGGGAAAACCTACTAAATTCAAATGACTGAATTTTGAGGGCTGATAAGGAGGTGGACACAGTAACAAACAAAAGTAGTATGTGTGTTACTGTCCTTGTTTCTCTTACAGACAGGCAGTGGTCTCACTAATACGGCAGTACCTAATTATAGTGGGTGCAAGAGATGTCTTTTATGTTCCTGTACTGGCTATTCATGTTATCCTTTAGGAAACTGGTTCCTCCAAGTGTGAGGAGCCTGCGTGTAACTTAGATCTTGGTCTCTGAAAGAGTGGGTGGGGAGAATTGAGTCTAAGCTCTGCATTCATTGAAGCATAGTAACATGGACAAGGTAGCAAGATGATTTACCTTGCACTGTGTGTAGATTCAGTGCAGGATACTCCTGTTTTGGAGGCTTTTTGGAAGTGCTCCAGTGATTCTGTAAGTAAATAATATATATCCCTTATTTAGTGTCTAGCACTTCTTCATACAAATATTTAAAACTTGTATTTCCTAAAACTAATAAAATTTGAGGGCCATATGTGATACCCTGTTTAAGCATTCCATGTATTACAGCTTTTTTAAGAAGAGAGTAAAGTTCATCATTGAATGTGTGCCTGAATTTTAAGGTGTAACAACTAGGGAATTGTGGTTTGGAAAGATTTTGTTTTCCTTGATTACTAGAATGAAATATTTTATTTCAGAGTGCTTTTAATGTTGTTTTTAGCCCATTAAATAGATAGCCTGTTTTAAGAAAGCATAGAGAAATAATAGAAGAGCAGATGTGCATGCAATAAAATTAATGCTTACCTGTGTAAGAAAATAACAATGTTTATCATCTTCCATTTCATCCAGTTTATGTAGTAGATGCATTTATTGCTATCAAAAGGCCCTCTGTTGTGGCCAGGATGATGTTATTGAATCACAGAATAATTTAGGCTAGAAAGGACCGTAAGAGGTTGTCCAGTCCAACCTGTTCTAGAAGATCTAGTTTTAAAGTTAAATCAGATTGCTCAGCCTCCTTCTTTACAAAATGCATATAAAAGGACTTAAAAATGAGCTCTGACATACCAAAGTCACTTCCAGTGAGGAGACTGGAAATTGTATTGTCTACAGATTATCAGAAGTTTTATATTACATCGCTTAGTGAATACAAAAGTAAAATTCTGATGCCTAGCACTAGCTATGCATAACTATGCACCTTGTTGTTGGGTATACTCTAGTATGAAATGCAAGTAGTTTTGTGATCATGAACTGTAACTATTGTAGTATTTAATATTAGTAAATATTAAAAGTCCATCAAAACAATTGCTTGTTACATTTCCAGTATGGGTTTCTTTCCCCAATACTAGATTCAAGTACACTTCTCTTCTTTTACAGTTCAAAGCCAAGAATATGGCAAGTGTTCAGTACCATGAGGGTGGGTGCCCTCATGTTTGCCCTAGGAAACAGCCCTATTTATTGTGAGCTGAAGCTAAAAATGCTGGAAGGGCAGGAATTGTACAGCTGTGGAGTTCACCTCCTCCAGAACTTAGATCTTTTTCACCTTTCCACTGTGATAATGAAATGCACATTTTTTTTTATTCCTCATAGATGACATCAGTGCAAAAACTGCCCTATCAATAGAAGAGAATACGAATAGTTTAATGGAAAAGGGGTGGAATGGTTACTATGACTGGCCATTGCACTCAACTTTAAGATGCTCAGAAACAATTAGGTTGGCTAAAACTGTCCAAAATTAGAACTGACATTCAGTGGGAAGTCCCAAGATAGCAAAACTAAATCAGGAATTTTGAAATTGTCATGGAACCACAAGTTCAAAATATTGTTTAAAAACAGAAAAAATAATAACTTTTTTTCGTCTAGGCGTTTTTCCTAAACATTACCTGCTTGCCATTCGTACACTGCAATTCACTAGGCTTTTTGTTAAAAGTTTGTTTAACTAAAAGCGGAAACTCTGGGAATCCTGACTCTGGGAGAACTGGTGGGTAGTATGTGCAGAAACCCCCTTCTGGAGCATGTCATTATCTTTGTTATTTCCAGCTGTGTTTGCAGTGAATAATGAAATCATTAAGAGAAGATAGCTGTCTCTGTTAGGTTCCTCTAGCCTTGTTTTTTGTGCTTCCTGTCTGATCAGTGCAGTATTTTTGGCATAAATGATTTATTCAAAATACAGTTAGGAAGACATTGTAGTAAAAGGGTAAAAAAAAAAAGAAAAATAAGTTCTCAGCAGTTTTATATCATTTCATCAAAATAAGAGATTCTGGTACGCATAACTGTCTCATGAGCAATCCTGCCAACTTGTGCGAGGTTAGGAAGACACTCACTAGTGTCTGTGGGGGATTTCACAAGCATTAACTGAGAATGAAAGCATTACTTTCAGAGGTGTGAAGCTGAGGCACCATTAGATGACTTTCCTGAATTCCCGTGTGAAAGCTGTGGTTCACATATAGCAGCAATAAGCAGCTCTTGGCATTTACTGATTGAATGTGCAGTCCATTACTTTTCTAAGAGCTGCTCATGTAACCTGTGTGTGTGAGTGTTCATATGGGTCTCTAAAAGTACAGAGTGAAATCAGATTTGGAAAACTGTTGACTGTCAAGCATGCACAGAGGCCTTTCTTTTTCTAGACTCCATCTATGGTTTAAATGTTTTAATGCATCAAATATTTTAAGACATTCTTGGAATATTTTTGTAAGAACTCTTGAAGACTTAAGTCTGAGATCTCTTTTCCTAAAGCAGGATCAACCAACCGCTGACTGCTAGTGGAAACAGATATGCCAGTTTGAGTATTAGCCGCTGAAACATTTAAATGGTGGCTGCTTTTTGCAAGTTTAGCTGAAACTATTTAAACTTAGCTAGGTACTACCCAAGGCACAGTAATTAAGTACAACTGCATAAGTACATATGATGGGAAAAGAATTGTTGTGCAGAACTCTGAACTACTGCTTCCTACCTGTTCATAAAAATAGATAGGATCAATAAAAATGAAGGATGGAGAGGAGAGAACAGTAAATGAGTTAAGTAGGAAACCTAAGACAGACAGAATTTTGCATTTGAAGGTGGTTATAATACCCTCTTTTCAGCAAGACCATAATGAAAATCAGTACAAAGGATAAAAGCCCTTCTCAAAGTGGGATGAATATTAAAAAGTATAGAGGAAGAAAGTGAGGGTTAATGACTTGCTCACACAAGTTGTTTGGGACAGAAGCTGTGTCTCTGTCAATAAATTGTTCAGGGCCTGGAACACTCAGTAAAAGGTAATAGCGATGTAAATATCATCTAGTAGTACAAAACAGAATATGGTCTGAGGTCACTGGAAGATCATAAGGGATGAGATCGTACTAGCAGAAAAAGTTTTCTGAATGAGAAAAACCTACAAGTAAGGTTAAGTGAAGGGAGGAATAGCACTCTTAGAAGCTATTGAAGCTTCACTGCTTTGCTTTAATTAAGAGACAATTGGATTTAATGTTTGTAGAAATGGGATAGGGTAACTGAAGCACTAGTTACAAAGGATGGAGTCCATGACCCAAGAAATAACTTTAATTTCTTCAGCCTTTACCTCAATTTGTGCTGAAAGAGAGCCAGATATTAGACGTCAGGAACTGCTTATAAAGGAATATCACCCTTGTTTTGGGCAAATCTGTGGTTTCTCTTAGGTATCTGTTGATAAGTCACAAAGCTAGGGTAAAAGGCCAGCCATTTTGAAGTGTAGTTGAGTTTGGATGTGTCGGTAATGAAGTGTCTCTAGTGAAGTGCAATGATTAATTCCATTTATACATCTGTATGAATTGCTGATGTAGATATTTATAGGAAGCACAAAGTTCAGTATATGGAAAGCATTCATTGGGAGGTATCCATGGTGCCTTCCTGGGTGAGAAAGAGGACTTAAAATGTGAATTATTGATAATTTATGAACAGCTCAGTCAAGCACAGCTCTTGTTTGCATCCCTACTGCTGACAAGGTATTTGCAGTTTCAGATGAAGAGAAGGTGGTCAGAAAGCCACCAGGAGGGAGTATATTCCTCAAGAGTAGTAGGAGGTATTTTACCTAAGCTGCACAGGCTGGTTCTGCAAGCTGCTAAGCTGAAGGTTTGTGTGGAGGAAGGCGCCTTTGGGTAAGCAGGGAGAGCGTCCTGGAAACAGCAGGGCAGGAGAAAGGTTCCCTGCGCACGGGGGAAGGGGTTGTAACAGCATTGTTATTTCACTATTCTATTCAGAAATGCTTTATATAAAATTAAACCTGTTAACCAAATACAATATCATTGAAGACAGGATATAAACCTTTGTTGTATCCCAAGGTGTCTAAGTAGTTGGCAAATACAGATGTGTAATTTACTATCAGTCATGCTTAGAAGAAGAAAATATATGGTTAATCTAAAGTGGGGTTTTATGAAGCAATTTTTTTTTTTTTACAGTTGAGGAAGAAAATGATGAACACCTTACTTAAAGCAAAAAGTTAAAAATACCTACTTCCCCCCTTCCCCCAACCCTTCTTTTTGTCTGCAGCCTTTTTAGGCATAGCAGCCATGCAATTAATTGGACCTCACTAGGAGCCTGTAATGAAAAGTCTAACATCGTGTAGCTGCTTTCATTAATAATGTCATTGTCTTTTGTCAACTTTAATAGCAATTGGGTTTATCCAGCTGGAAAAAGTTAGACAAAGACAGATAGACAGGCAAGTCTGTTTACTGTCAATTGACTTAAAAAGAAATGCAGCTTTGCTTTTTAAATACATCAAACCTGACGTTTTATTCACTTTTTGAGTTTGCTTTAAGAACTTTGTATGTGGATGCTGTCAGAAGTTTGACTAATGGAATAAAGAGGTAGTTGAGGAGGACAATGGTTGTGACTTAATGGGAGCTACTGTTTGTTTCTTGCTGTAAAGATAAATATTTTTGGCAACCCAAAAGAGCTAGAAATTGAAGGGAAAATTTGAATCGCCATTAATATTTGGTGAAAGGTTTAAGCAAGCATTGTATTTTTTTTAATTGGGTTAACCTTTCTGTAAAATATATATTTCCAACAGGACTCTGAACTACATACTGTTAATTAGTGTGTTAGTGTGGTTCTAATTTCATAGCCGTGAAGTGCTAAATAACATCAACATACATGTCAGTGCATCCCTTGACAATCAAAACTTCCCAGTGAAGCGTGTTTATGAGTTACTGGTGGATGAGGAGTGCTGGTTAAGCACTGATCGTTGGAGCAAAAACAATCTGTCATTATTATGGCACAAGCAGACATTGTGTTATTGAAAGTCCTAGTTACCTTTATTTCCTCATGCTGAAAGCGTACTCTAAGTTATCTTAACATTAATTATTTAATAATATGATAAAAAAAATATTCTGCAATCATCCTTCTGTATTTCATCATTGTGATTTTGTGCTTCATTAAATAGTAATTGGCTGGAAGTAAATGATCATCAGGTGTCAGTCTCCACTAGAAGCATTGGTTTGCTATTCACAGCCGGATTAGAAAGCGATTAGAAATTATTTTCATAATTTCTTCACCCTTTTGGCTTATAGCAGACTGATTAAGTTAAATGATAGCCATTTAATAGCTGTTTAGTTATAATCTGAAAAGTAACAAGGGAGTGATTGCTTTATTGATGGCCACAGTGTGGTGGCTAGTATAGCAGTGTTCATGGAAACAAAAACATGGTTCTATTTTCCAATGTTCAACATTTTCTATAAGTGATGTTTATATATGAGGCGGGGGAGAACACATACTGTGCTCTTCTCTGGTGGTGGTGAGCAATTTCAACTCTTCAAAGGGAGAGAAGATTCTTGAAAGAAGCGTGCCTTATGTAAGAGGATTTAGTCTATTCAGGGTTAGCTTGTATGGCATGGTTTCTCAATTGCAGTTGTAGGTAGGCAGAAGAGGGAGATACCAGTGATCTGAATAATCATAATAGTGTCTGGTCAAAATTAATGCTAATTTAACAGTGATGGAGATCTGGAGGTGGACACACTGATGGACACAAATTATTTTGAGTTAAAGCAGTGGAATGTGTATCAAGGGAAAAATTAACTAAAATAGCTCATGATGGGGTCTTGTCCCCAGTAGTATCCGGAATGGCACATCCCCTGAATGGTGAATTTTAACTCCTTGAGGCCAAGGAAGTGCTCCTGACACATTTAATTACCTACATTTCGATAGAGCCCTGCATTCTTAGGAAAATGGTGGGTTTATTATTAGTTTAAAAAAAAAATTGTTGTAATTTTCTTTTGGAAAGGCATTGTACCAAGAATACTTAGATGATTAATTCTGTCAAGATACCTATTTCTAGGGGGAGAGGTGGAAAGTGGGAGGTGATACTTGGCATCCGAGTCTTTCTGATACTCTCTTGTTCCAGTAGTTACTGCTAAATGGAAATTGGGTCTGAGTTGCTGATATTCTACAATTATTCACTGGCTAGGTGTATGAATTCTTGAGGATTGGTTGTCATTTAGTAGTGCTTAGTTCTCTCGGGAGAATAAAATTACTGTGCTTTTGAGATTACTTCTTTTAAAGTAAGTCCAAACAGAAGAAAACCAAAGCCAGCTGTTTTGGCATAAGACAAGCACCCTAAAGTGTGTTTTAGCATTAAGTGCAAATACCTTGCATCACTGAAGATTTGTTCAGATGGAGATACCTCTGCAGGCAGGAGCTCTTAACCACTGCACATATAGTAACGTGTCTGACTTTCTTGTCTAGCAGTACTGGAGGTCTGACGTGTTTATGGAGGAAAGGTGAAGCAAAGGTGGGCTGTGTAGTATACAATTTGGCATTAATTAGGATGATCTCCAAGCATTTTTGAGTTGTGCAGTATACAGGATAGCCAGGAAATGTGAAGGCTTGTTTGTCTCTTGCTTACTGGGCAGATGTTTTGTGCATTTAAGGATGGGGTTGAGCTTCCTTATCAAAACTTGGTAGTTCTACAGTGCCTGGACAGAATTAACTGCCTTGCTTTTTGCATTCATACTTAGGCAAGAAATCGACTTGAAATCGGTGCGACTTCTCTCTTATGAGTGCCATTGTCCTTCCACTGGTTATAAGTTCAGTCTTCAGTGGCTTTTCTTTATCCCATAATTCACTTGGGTTTGAGTGTGTAGTGTATGAAATTGGTAGAGAGAGTAAAAAATCCCATAGATTCTTGTCTGTGGAGCTCTAACAACTGTCACTGTAGTATCTCTAAGTAGAGATAATTCTCAGTTCAAAATATGCAGATGATCACTATCCAATATTACTTTCCAAAAGGGCATATTGGCAACTGACAACATTTTATTCTTGCTCACTGAATACTTTTAAACATGTTGTAGTAACAAAATGAATGTTTATTAATAGTATGTCAAGTGAAATGGCACTGACTAGGAAGCAATAGGGACTGCGAGATGCTAACTTCACTGGAGTATAAAAAGCTGGCTGTCTTGTATTAATATGTACTGGGAGGAATACCAAACAAATGAAAAGATTTAACCCAGTGGAGATGTGCAGTAGAGAGAAAATCTGAAAGAACTGATGAAATTAATGTCTGTCTTGATAAGGATTTTTATATTCATTTTTTTTAGCATTACTTAGCTTTAGGATGGCACTAAGGGAGGGGTGTCTCGGCTCCCAAAGCATACGGTGGTATTGATTTGGGGTTTTTTTTTCATATAATATGTTGCCTATAGTAGATGCAAATTGGGTTTGAAAAATAACATAAAAATGACTCTGTTTTCTTTTGCTTAAGAGTTAAGGAGTATATACTAAATTCTGAGAGTTGTGTACTATCCAGAGTACCTCACTGGAAAATCCCTCATTTTTGTCCAAATAAGGGTATCATGAGCAAATGTTAAACTTTACAGTGTTGACATTCATCCTGGTTATCTAGCACTGCTCTTAAGAAAAACAGTGAAAAGAAGTCTGTTATGGTTAAGAACAACCCAGTCAAAGTTTTTCTTTGATACTTGGTTACAGTAACATCACATGAATGCACAGAAATTAAACCATTAATGATTCCTCTCTTTTGGGGTATTGGAAAGAGTTAGGACCAAAGATTATCCATGTGTGGCCTTTCTGCAGGAATTTGCAGTTCTTGTGCAATGCAAACTGTTTCATTTGCTTCAAAATACACGCTCTATATTTAGTTGATGCCCAGTTATAAGACCATGACATGCACAGAGGTAAGCACTCAGTGGGAGTGAATGTCAGTTGAAGCTGTGTTTGAATATTCTGTGATGGTGAGTATTTTGTCAAGTCGGGTCCCATGGTTCCTCATTTAGACACTTTTTAATCTTTTTGTGACTGTTTTAAAATGTAAATAGTTTTGTTCATGTGATTGTTGAGCTGAGAACATTAATTACTGGTTTTGAAGAACTTAAATGCTGTCAGTGAAAAACACTGTAAAAAAAAAAAAAAAGAAAGCAAAAAAAACCCAAACCAAAAAACCCCCAAACTGAAGACATTAATTTTGTTTTCACTGTAAGGTGCCACTGGAGTTTATTAATATGACCTAATAATAATAACAGTAGTAACTTGCATGCCTTTCAGCACAAGGCCGCAGAATAAATACTGATTAATCGCTTGATGATTGGGCAATGTCCATCCTGAAGAACCACGTGGTCATGTTTCTGAAAACTATATAAAGCTATACTATTATATACATAAAACTTGAAAGGGGGTTGTGGGCACATTTAGATTTTGATACTCAATTTTGCCACTTTAGTAATTTCAATTCAAGATTGGTTTGAGTTCAATTTTTGCTTTTTTTTTTCACTGTGGAATATGAATCTCCTTCGACTTGTAGACTTCACAGCATGATGACAAGGTTCTAGAAAATGGGAGTTAAAAAATAGCAGAGAAGTTATGTACTATTGCACAGATGTATGTTTTCTCAACAGCTTTCTAAATAAAATGTATGAATATATAGATAATGATTCTCTTCTAAGGATTACTGGGGTTTTTTTTTCCTTAGAACTTGATGACTTTTTGATGTATTATCAAGATAATTTGTGTTCAATGTGAAAGTGTTGCTGCTGTTAGTGACTAGACTCCATACAAACTATCCATTGACATTTCATTCTCTGCACTATATAAAAATACACTGACAGCATCTGTGTTTCTGTAGCTAGGCTTTTATTTTTTGACACTCACTGTGCCTAATGTATAAGTTTCTAAAATTCACTTGTGAAATGTAGTATCCGGGCAGCAGTGTCCCAGGCTGCTGATGGACAAGTGTTGTGGGTATGAAGGTATACTTGTGGTGATACTTGAACACCCTTTTAAGCAAAAATGCCCATGCATGGCAAGTGTGACCAAACTGATCTAGTTCTAAGTGTTCCTGCATAATAACACACTTACAAATTATTTAAAGGGTGTAGTGAATGATTCAGAGGTGCACCGAACAGCTCAAAGTCATTGCTGTAATTGTAGCTACTGATCCATGGCATTTATTGATGTACTTTGTTTGCTGATTTTTTTCCTCATATCAGTGACTCTGGGTGATGCATCAACTGCCTGGATTCACAGCTGCCCACTAAAAATGATTAGGGTTGTTGTTTTTTTTTTTTTTTGGGGGTGGGGGGGGGGTGGCAAAAATAATTTCTACAGCAAAAGTCGAAAAAGCTTATGCAATGTTTCTCTTCTGATTAAGCATTTTATCAGCTTTTTGCTTATCAGCTTTTTAGCTACACCTTTATACAACCCATTTAACAAACAAATGAAAATACTTTAGTACTACTATTTTCCTAGCCACATTAACAGCTGTTCAAAGGAGATGATTAGTGCACTTCTGTTGATACTCTATAGTCTGAACTCATCAGTGTTTCACATTTCAATGTTTCTGACACCTTAAAGTAAAGGCTGAGAATTTCAGTAAAATCAATACAGACTGAAATACCAAATCTGTCGTAATAATAAAGCAAGTTTATCATACCAGTACAATTCTTTCACCAATATCTTTTTTAACATTTTGCTTTTCTCAGACTGAGAGGGAAATGGGAAAAAATATTTCTCTTTCAGAAAGATTTCTGAAGGTGGTTCATGTTCTTCCCTGAAATGCCTTTTAAATAGAAGGCACCTATATGCCATATAAACAGGTGTTTAATGTGTTCAGTTCAAAGAACTATCCAGAAAACTGAGATGGTGAGACCATAACAGCAATAATGATGAAAATACATGCAAGTTACTTAACCAAAACTTATAGATGCTTTTAATCTAATATTTTCCAATTTTTTTTGTGAAATCCTCAAACATTTTAGTCTCAGTTGAAAGCAAAAAGGCTTAGGGGGGTGTAGGGTTTTTAAAAAAATGTGGGGAGAGAGCACTAAGTGCTAATTTAGACTTTTATTTATGGAATTACAGCAGATCTTTCTTTTATAAGGTTGCACGGTAAGGCTCTATCATGTATTGTTTTCCACTTAAGAAAGCAGAATCAGACCTTCAGTGTAAATTCACACTCCCAGCAGCTTTCTAATCTTTCAGATCATTAGGAAAAAGAGTGGGTGAGATTACAGATCTTTTAGCCTTTGGAGACAAGGCTTAAGTGATGTTACACTTGGTCTGTCCTCCTCTTCCTGTAACCACTGAATTCACAGGTCAATTCCAGCCGAATTTGAAAAGCAGGCTGAAATTTCATTCATAATAAGTGGTTGACTAGAAGAACAATATACCAAATGGTTATCTCCTGAGGACACAGACTGTACAGTTCAGAAATGACACAGTCTGCTTTTTACCAGCCCCACTGTCTTCCATGCAGGACAGGACATTAAGGGAAGTTAAGATCCTGATGGGAGTAGAGATGGTAAGAGGACAAGGACAAAAGGGATTAATTTTACGTTTTTGTCTTTGTGTCAGGTCTTCCCATTTTACTATATGTTTTTTCAACAAAGAAGAAATGTTTGTAATAACAAAAGAAAACAAAACCTAGCAGCATATTTGTTGTCTGAAATAACTCAGTTTTTCTAAATAGGTTAGATTTTAAGTCCGCTTTGACCTTTTAAAGTGGGTTTTCTTAAGCAAGGTGTTAGGCCAGACTTAGATCCATATTTGGGATTATGGTTTAGGAATCCCATACTTCAAGAATGGTTTTCAAAAATGATAGTAACATACTAATTATTATGCAGACAAGTATGAAAGACACAAGTAATTCATGTGTAGTTTGTCAGTAGGGATTATTGTGGATCTAGTGCATTTATAGTTTGTGCTGTATGTAAATAAGAGTCAAAACATATTTATGTATTCAACTTTTTCATGTCTATTAAGTTGTTAAGTGGAGCATTACTGAAAAAACAAAAGCTTAAACCACCAACAAAATTTGACAGCAGATCTTTGAAAGAATGCTAAGATTCACATTTGAGATACATGATATAGTTTATTTGCACAAAAAAGTTGCTGTTTAACCTTTTGTAACTCTTGGTCTTAAATTAACTGTTGATTTTAAGATATATCCTTAAACAAATAAGCTGTTCTTCTCTCTTAAAACCAAACAATTTGGCCTTCTTGATGTATATCAATTGTGTGCTTCATTAGATGTCACTTTTTGTAGGAAAGGCTACATAAATCATGACTGTCTTCCCCAGAAGAAATTCAAATATGAAATTTTATTGCTTTTTTATTACTAGGCACATCACAGTATTATATTGTTTAATGAAATGTAGCAGGCTTTGCTGCAAGAAGTATAATGAATACAACTTTTTTTGCATTTAACATAAGGTGCCAACATTTTATTTTCAGGATACAAAGTGATTGTTTAGACTGGAGACAGATGTAGGAATTCAACATAATGTATATATGTATATTTTTGCAGACATCTTGTAACTTTATCATGTTTTCCTTGATAGATCTTCAGAATAATTGTTTCCAACTTTCAAAAAAAAAAAAAAAAGAAAATAACAAAGGTGATTTTTCCAAGTAGAAAAAGATCTGTTCTAAAGTTTACATGTAAATTGGGCATAAGATTTTAGCTGATTTTGACTTCCCCCCTTGACCCTGCCAAGGGAAAGTACTTTTGGTTTCCTAGACCACAAAATGTTGCCAAATAGCTTTTCCTTTTCTAAAGCTTTTAAAATCTTTATTAAAGATGCATGAATAATTAATAAGATTTAAATATCAGCAGGAATCAATGCTTTGAAACTTTAAGAAATAAAATGCTTTCTGCTTAAAATATGTATATACTAACTGTGCTTAGTAATTTCCTTTTAACAACTTTAATTTGGTTTTGTTTTTTACTTTTTTAATTTGAAGAATATATTCTGGTCAGCTAATAGTTTTGTCAACCCCTTGTCCAAAATTCACTTCTCCATAGTGAATTCATTGATCACTTCTTAACTACAGATGTTCATACTGGGGTAAATTTGAAATAGAGCACTTAAACAATATTTCAAAATCCCGAAGGGTTATTGAGGATCCCATAATTTTTGGAACAGCTAGCACAGACTTGAATATCATAGTGCTGTAACGGTTCTGTAACAAATATTCCAGTCATACAACATTGCTGGAATGATATTTAAATTACAAAATTATTTTTCTTACTACTTTTAGAATTTACTTATCAGTCAGTACTTTTGACTGAATTGAACTTTCCACTGAGAGTCCTATTTATTAAGATTGTTCAAGATAAAACGTCATTTTTTATGCTATTTATGTCTGCAAAATACAAATGATTATGAATTTGCTAGTGCATTTAGTAGTTCTCTGCAGGGTTGGTGGTATAAAGTTCACTTAATGGAAAGTTTTTGCATTAATACCTGCATGTACTATGTATTAGAACTATAACTGCCTACAGCTGCTTACTGTAATGTGAACTTAGAGTAATAAACTTGCCTTATTTTAATTGGGAAGTTCTGAAGTGAGGAAGTTTGCCAATTGACTTCTAAATTGGCAATGGTTATTCTGATGAAAGAAAACTGAGAAATTAGTGTGTAGTTTGTTGAACATTCTAGGTTCTTGCATATGTTTAATAACTTGGAAAAAACCCAGCAAGTTACTGATTTAATCAAATTGAAAGTAACAGTTTTCGTTGATGAAGAGGTGCTTATTTTTTGATGTGAAATCAGACTCCCTAATGAACAGAAAACTCCTAGCTGGGCAGATGCTCTTCTAGAAGAAAGTAGGATTGCAGCTCTGAAATGTGTGTACGCTCCCATACCTACATATATCCACATATCCAGATCCATATATCCATTTGATCTTAGAGGTCTTTTCCAACGTTAATGATTCTATATTCTATGATACCATTTAGGTTATTCTTGATGCTACTTACATGAAATATTAACCATATTCTAGCCAATTTTGTGAACTGTAGTACATTTACAGCTTGCTTTTTCCGCAGGATGTTTTTATTGCTTTATGAGATTGCTGATGGTTTTTGCCTACAGTCAATTACATTCTTTAAATAAGAAAGAAAATGCCAATGTGCTTACAGCAGGAGTAGGATCTCTTTAAAATGTTAGCATAAAGAAAAATCCCTCTTCCTTTTTTTCTTTTTCAGTCTCCTTCTCTGTTTGCCCAAGATCATAAATGTTAATGCCATTTTCGTCTACTACAAAACACAGATCACTTTGGGTAGGAAAAAAAAAGGAAAAAAAAAAAAACCAAACCTCACTGATGAGGACAATATTCTTTCAGCTTTAATTACATAACTGTGACTTGAGAACAGAACAGACTTTCTCAGGAGCATTCACAAGCTATTTCATCTTCTGGCTCTTTTTCCAGTCTGTGTCCAGGCACATGCAGGATAGAATAAGAGCAGTGCTGTCACCTTGCATGTAATCCAGTTAGGGGCAGGTGGGGTAACAGATGTTTTCATTAAGTATATCAGAGCAGTGAGACTCAACTTCTTTATTGATGGTTTATAGTGATACTGTGTAGTTCACCTGAGTAAATCATAACTCCCTTAAGTATGGAGGTTATTTGAATAATTGGATATTATTTCCTAACCTCTGTTTGTGAGTGTCTTTGCTAATGGGAATACAGTTGCTCATGTATGTCGGATGTTAGTGATTGTTCCAATGATTTAAAAATATGATCGCTTCCTGCAGTATTTTACATTTGATTTAATTTTCTATCTGTTCTTTGGCCTTCTGTGTAGTGGGGATGAAGAATATATAGTATTTTAGGCTTTGTTGTATCATTTTGTATGGCTTCAGTTGTAGTGCTTCTCACCAGTTGAAGTTCATTGGTTTTGCAAAGTTATCAATGTGCAATATAAATATAACTGTTGTTATATTTATACCTAACCCTCTCAAACACTGTTCTGTTTCAGTAACTCTCTGCAGGGAGTAATTGTCACAAAGGGGCTTTATTTCCCACTACAACTTACAAAATAAGTGAGGTATTAGGCTGGAAAGCCTCTGGGCAAGGAGAAATTGTCATTGTTGGCTGTATTCATCTATCGTATGTACAAGGTCTCAGGCAGCTACCTTGATCACTCTTAAGTTTTGTTTTGGGGTTTTGTGTTTGTTTGTTTTTAAGTCTGAATGGTCTTTAGTGATTTGAGATTTCCTTTACATTTAACACAGAATGCTGAAGGACTTGATAAAATAACTTTTAGACAGCAGAACCAGAAGAATTACCATAGGACTTTGCACTTTTTATTGCATTACTTGCTTCATTTGCTCTTCTCCTCCTTCACATAATGCCTAACATCTACTGGGTAGGAAAGAATGCAGAATAGAAAACTTCTTCCCTTTCTTAATGTCTTAATATTTTACCTTTTTTCATCTGTAATTTTAAAACAGCACATTTGGTTGAGAGTTAGGAGGCAAGAGTTAAGAAAATGCTTGGACTGCTTTGCTTTAATGCAAAGTATTTGCTCTACAGCAATTGTCAGGATCTCTGAAACGTGGCTTCTGTTCCATTTGAAATTTGGAGAAGGTATTCTGTGAGCTGCTTGGTTAATTGTCGCATGTCCCTGTAATAGGTTTTCTTTATTCTGCATAAAGGTCCGATGTTTCTGCTTTGTTAATTGAGACGTACTGTTTAATAAAATTAACTTAATCTAAATGTAGTCATCATTTTCTTAAAGTATGAATGTTTATGCTTAATTCTGTGTTTAAAATCAAATTACTACCTTTTAAAAAAAGAACCACAACCCACTAATTTGCAATTGTAAGAAAGCTTAGTTTATGTTTTTCTTGAAGTCAAAATGTGGTTTGTAAATCTCTGCATCTCTCCCTTTGGTGAGAGTGAGTCCTACGTTGTACTGTGGATACAATAACTATGTATTATGATCCAAACCTCAGTATCAAAGGTAGTAGGGCTGATTGATAGAGCTTTAAACTAGATTGGAAGGAGGAAAGGGACAATGCCAGGCTAGTCAGTGACAAGCAACAGGATGGCATGCCAAAGTTTGAGGAGCTGTGTGCTGGTAAGATTCTTCAGACTGCTCCACGTGGCAACAGGCACAATGAACTGCACTTGAAGTGTTTCTACACAAATGCATGCAGCATGAGGAACAAGCAAGAGGAGCTGGGAGCCTTGGCCCAGTCCCAGAGATATAACATCACTGGCATAAGTGAAACCTGGTGGGATGAGTCCTGCGACCGGTGTGCCATGATGGATGGTTACAGGCCCTTCAGGAGGGATAGGCAGGGTAGGCGAGGCGCGGGGGGTGACCTTCTATGTAGTGGAGGAGCTGGAATGCATAGAGCTTGCAGTTGGCACAGCTGAGAACGTCTGGGTAAGGATTAAGGGAGAGACAAATAAAGTGGATGTTGTCATGGGAGTCTACTATAGGCCACCCAGACAGGATGATGATTCTGATGAGGTATCCTTCAAGGAACTAAGGGATGCCTCTAAGTCATCTGCCCTTGCCCTTATGGGGGACTTCAACTTGCCATATGCCAACTGGGAATGCCACACAGTTGGGACAAACAGGTTCAGAAGATTTCCTAATCCATCTGGATGATAACTTCTTGGTACAGGTACTAAGGTAACTGACCAGGAAAGGTGCCTTCCTTGATTTGTTGCTCATTAACAGAGAGGGTCTCATGGGTGAAGTGGAGATTGGTGGCTGCCTTGGCCACAGCAACCATGAAGCAGTCAAGTTTAAAGTCTATGGTAACAGGAGGAAAAGAGCCAGCAAGACCTTAACTCTGGATATGAGGAGAGCAGACCTCAGGTTCCTCAGGGAGCTTAGTAAGGTCCCCTGGGGAAAAGCTTTTGAAGGTGCTGGGGTCCATCAGTGCTGGTCACTTTTTAAGTACCACCTCCTAAGAGCACAGAGGCAGGCAATTCCAAAATGTGGGAAGTCAAGCAGGCGAGGCAGAAGGGATGGCTTGGCTGAGCAGGGATCTTTTAGAAATAAGGCGAAAAGAGAAAGTGTATGACCAATGGAAGCGAGGTCAGGTGACATGGGAGGACTACAGAGATGCTGTTTGTCACTGTAGGGAGGAAATTCATGCACCCAAAGCTCAGTTGGAGTTGAAGCTGGCCAGCACTGTGAGGGACAATAAAAGGGGCTTTTTAAAATATGTTAATGGAAAAAGGCAGGCCAGAAACAACATTGGCCCATTACTTGATGAGCATGGTCACCTCACAAATCAGGACATAGACAAAGCAGAGATGTTTAATGCTTTCTTTGCCTCAGTCTTCAACACCATTGATGGGCTCTGGAACCCCCAGAGCCCTGGGCTAAAGAACCATGACTGTGGGAATGATAAACTCCCAATCAACCCCAAACTTGTGTGGGACTTACTGCTCCAGCTGGGTCACTAAATGTTGATGGGGCCTGATGATATTCACCTGAGGGTACTTAAAGAGCTGGCTGATGTCATAGCAAGACCTCTCAATGATTTTTCAATGCCCTTGGGAATCTGGGGAGGTCCCAGTTGACTGGAAGCTGGCAAACACTGTCCCAGTCTTCAAGAAGGGCAACAAGAATGATCCTGGTAACTACAGGCATCAAGTCTCACTTCTGTGCCTGGCAAAATTATGGAGAAGATTATTCTGGGAGTTATTGAAAAACAGCTGAAGGACAATGCAGTCATTGGTCCCAGCCAGCATGGGTTCATGAGGGGAAAGTCCTGCTTCCAAACTTAATTTCTTTCTATGACGAGGTTACCCACCTAGCTGACCAAGGGAAGCCAGTCGATGTAGTCTTTTTGGATTTCAGTAAAGCTTTTGATACTGTCTCTCACAGTATCCTCCTGGACAAAATGCCTAGCATACAGCTGGATAAACATGTAATGTAATTGGCTGACAGGTTGGGCTCAAAGGGTCATAGTAAATGGGGTTACATCAGGCTGGCAGCCTGTCACTAGTGGGGTTCTGCAGGGATCTGTCTTCAGGCCAGTACTCTTTAATGTCTTCATAAATGACTTGGAGGCAGGACTGGAAGAAATACTAATTAAGTTTGCTGATGACACTCTTGAGGGCAGAAAGACCCTGAAGAGAGATCTAGACAAACTCAAGAGCTGGGCAATCACCAACCCTATGAAGTTTAACAAGGGCAAGTGCTGGATTTTGCACCTGGGGCATGGCAACCCTGGATGTACATACAGACTGGGGAACGAGAGGCTGGAAAGCAGCCCCGCAGAGAGGGACCTGGGGGTTTTGGTCGATGGCAAGTTGAACATGAGCCAACAGCGTGCCCTGGCAGCCAAGAGTGCCAACTGAGTCCTGAGGTGCATCAGGCACTGCATTGCTAGTGGGTCGAGGGAGGTGATTGTCCCGCTCTGCTCTGCGCTGGTGCGGCCTCACCTTGAGTACTGTGTGCAGTTTTGGGTGCCACAGTATATTAAGGATATAAAGCTGCTAGAGAGCGTCCAAAGGAGGGCCACGAAGTTGGTGAAGGGTTTAGAGGGGAAGTCGTACGAGGAGTGGCTAAAGTCACTTGGTTTCTTCAGCCTGGAGAAGAGGAAACTGAGGGGAGACCTCATTGTGGTCTACAGCTTCCTCACAAGGGGAGGAAGAGGGACAGGTGCTGATCTCTTCTCTCTGGTGACCAATGATAGGACCCGAGGGAATGGCAGGAAGATGTGCCAGGTTGGATATTAGGTTGGATATTAGGAAAAGGTTCTTCACTCAGAGGGCATTGGAGCCCTGGAACAGGCTTCCCAGGGAGGTAGTCACGGCGCCAATCCTGACCATATTCAAGAAGCGTTTGGACAATGCCCTCAGAAACATGGTGTGAATTTTGGGGTTGTCCTGTGCAGGGACAGGAGCTGGACTTGATGATCCATGTGGGTCCCTTCCAGCTCAGGACATTCTAGGATTCTATGAAATATTGGATATTCTTTAAGTCAGAGTAGTTGTGTTGGTGCATGGCCATACGGAAGCCTCACAGTACAGTTGCATAACAATCATTTTGATTTTAAGCTGTTTAGTTTACATGCTTATAGATAAAAAGAATCATTCTGCCTTTGAACTGGCTGTCATCTTTTTATTTTTTTCTGTCAGTGATGGTAGTTTAGTGGTTGGGGTTTGGGTGTTTTGGTTTGGTTTTTTTTTTGCTACTGGGATTTCTTTTTTTTTTTTTTTTTTTTAGTGAAAGGATATTATCATGATTATATTTGCCCAGAACATTCATAATTGCAACCGGAATACAATACCTTTTGCTTTCCATTAACATGTGCCTATATAATAAAAACAATTCCCTCCAGAAAGAGTTACAAATTCTGTTTATTAATAAGCTGTAATATAGATCTCTTGACAGAACATGTGAACAAACAAAATGTATAGGCTGAATTGATCTCTGCATAAATGGGCAATAAGGGATACTTTGCAGGACCCTTGCTTCATTTGCTTATGAACGTTTGAAGGCATTTACCTGTCAGGAAAAGGGACTCATACAGAGGAGTTTTCAACAGAGCCAGGATTGTTGCCTTTGTAATCCAAATTCATTTATTTTTTGTGTTCACTGCAATATGTCTAGGGAGAAGTACATAGCTAGCAGGAGAAAATAAGATTGTCAACCTTCTAATGTGTTCTTCCTTTCGAGCTTTCAACATCTGACCAGAGTATGCTGTGAATCAAATGAAAATCAAATTATAGCAGCGTAACTATTGTCTCACATCCTGATGTACTGCAAGGAAACAAAGTAAAGGAGAAATAAAATTTCTTTTTATTGCAGGAAAGTCAGCACTTGAAGGACACTGCTTTTAGTTGACTGCAAGTAGTGGAGACTGGAAGAATATTTCTGTAGAAAAATACAATATGTTGAGACGTTTAAGTGTAATGAAATTTGAGATAAAGTTCTGTGATTTTTATTGATGAAATACTTAGCTTGGTACAGGAATACAGTATTATCATGGGATGTTTGCACTGCTATATAAAACATTCTGAATATTTGAAAGTATGATTTATAAGAAAAACTGTTTTGTTTGACAGATTGGCTTTTTTAATATGCAATGAAAGCATATTAGGAATTATGCTTCCAGCTTCTTTAGTAATTACTGCATTGGAAGGTGTATTCACCAAGTTGTCATTTAAATTTTCATGAAAATTAGAGTTACTTGTCCATTTTCTTATGCTTTATAGTGATTATCAAAATATTACCTGTGAACTATAAAACTTGATGTCCCAAAGGGAAACTTATAGGAACATTTAATAGTGAACCAAGGGATTTCATTGAATACTTTGCATTTTAGAAGCTGAAAGAGGAATTATGTTTGATCCAGATGGTAATAATAGGTATGGCAAAATCTGGAGATTATTTATTTTTTAAAGATGATTCATAAATAAGTTCTCTGAAATTTTTGGCTTGGTCTCTAACCCACTGAGCTGGAGGAGAGGCAGAAAATCTTTAAGTACTTTGAGTAGCCATTTTAATTGACTAAGGTTTAGATAGTGATTGCACTAATAGGGGTGGATACTATTTTTATTTTGTGTATGTAATTTAATGTATTCTTTGCTTTGTTTGCTCTGTGAAAGTGCAGAAGAAAGAACTCTACATTTAGAGGTTTTAAGACCGAGGAGGGGAAAATGGGAGCTTATAGGGTCAGTAGGCATTTTAAAACCTTTCTGTTTGGTTGTCAGTTACATGGAAATATGGGCTCTGACAGTGCTCCTGATTACAGCTTAAAATCTTTTTGCTAGTTAACTTTTTGCTAGTTTCCAAGATATGGAAGTTTCAAGGCCATGACTGATGAGAAATACCATCAGTCTTAGGTTGAGTACATACATAAGATTTATCAATATGATCACAAAGTACTCTCTTTTGAAAAGTACTGTAGAAGAAACTTTGACCAAAAATTACCTTACTGCTTTGAATATCAGCTATAGGCTATGAGACAAGTTGTGCAGAAACTTTTAAAAAAGGCAACTGAATTGAATTACAGTCAGACTTGGGAACCTGGCTGCAAACGGAAATACAATATGTTCAATTTAAACATCAGAACAAACCTTTTTATGTTGAGGGTGGTCCAGCACTGGAACAGGTTGCCCAAAGAGGCTGCAGACTCCCCGTAGACTTTGGAGATACTAAAAATTGGACCGGAAATGGTCCTGAGCAACCTGGTCTAGATGACCCTGCTTTGAGCAGAGGCTTAGGCTGGATGATCTCCAGAGTCCCCTTCCAACATCAGGTATTACGTCGTTCTGTGAACCAAAGATCCACTTGAACTTGACCATGAAAATTTAATATTCATTGGGCCAGAAACTCTTCTGTAAGATCTTTATTCAAATTTGATAGTGAGCTTGAGGCTGTATTTGAAAACTACATGAGTTCAGTTCAGGCCTTTGATAGTTTTCTGACAAAATGCATTAAAACATCAGAGTACATTAATACATTAATAAAGATGATGTTAATTCTCTTATACTATAATTGATACTGACTGCAAATCTTAAACATACTAATTTGACTCTATGTTTTTGCTGTGGAACACGCTCATGTTTTAAATCCTCAAAACAAGGGGAAAAACAAATTAATATATGGAAAGTATGCAAGCTTAACTAACTTGGTAATTTTCTGGATTTCTCGTAGTTATGAAGTAAATGAAACTATGAAATCTTTCAGTGTCTAGAAGCAGGATTCACAAAATACTCTAAGGGAAAACATTTGCCCTAAAATATCCGAACTGCAGTTCTCTCTTGGAAGAGCAGAAAATGAGGGACATTGATTTTATTTTTTGCTTTGCTAGTAGTGTGCAGATGAAGTCATTAAGGTATCTGCAATAACAGATTTATTTTAAGTTAAATGGAAGTTATCTTGCAAGTGGAAATTAATGAACAACTACCTTATTAGGATTAAGCCTCTGATTCTTTCCCTTCAGTTAGTATGAAAAAGGTAAACCTTTGACAATCTTCTACTTTGTTGCTATGATTTAGTAAGGAGAAAAATGTGTATCTAACTTAAGCAGGATGAGGAGGCATCTGGTTAGCTCTGCAAATGCATTTTGGATACAAAGTACTATATGAAATATTCCATCTCTGTTTTAATGATGGGTTATTATAATGAAAAAGAAATTTGTCAGCAAACTGGCTACACAGATGGTGTTCCCAGGTGATAGTTTTGCTTCAGATTCAGAGAAATGAAGTATTCTGCAATTCAGTGTTGTGTCCCACAGAATTAGTCACTACTGACTAAGATAGGGTTTAAAAAAGAATAGTGAAGTATGGAGGGCTTACTGTAAAAGCAAGAATTATTCTATTCTATGACATTTTCAGCAAGTTCAGTCACGGACAAACAGATAAGTTTTTACAGCTTACCAAAAAACAGTACAGGAAAAATGAATTAGGAAATTAAATGGATCTGAAAAACTATTTAATGTTTCTGTGAAGGCATGTTTTCAGTAACTGGGAATGAAGTGTCAAGCCATTCTTTGCTGAATGGGAAATGCTAGCGTATTGAATCTAACTTCTGTCAGGATGTTGCCAAAAGGATGGAGTCAGGTTCTTTTGAAAGACTTCTTGTGTGTCGGGACTTCATATTTCATGTGCAGTGGTAAGAATGAGACAAGAAGATGAAAGCTAGCCATGCAAAACTGCAGCATCAGCCAGTCACAATTTTAGCTATTGAATGTCAAAGCCCCTGATAGAGTTAGGATTAAATAGGGCTTACATGATGCATCTGTTCTGCTTGACCAGCCTTTGGAAGTCCATTATCTAGTTGGTGCGCTTGATGAGAGTGCTCTTCTGAATGCCTTTAATGCGTTGATATAAACGTCTTGTGGATTTGCAGAAGTTGGTTGGTACAGGTCTCTAACCAACAAAAGAATTACTGTGGTGGTGGTATCCAAACACTAGGCTTTCACTCTCCTTCTATGATGAAAGGAACCACAAAAGGAGGTTTGCAAGTGAGTGCTAAATTTCTTGGTTTGTTCGTTCCTGCTTTAAAAAAAGAAAAAAAAAAAAAAAGGCAATTTGCAAGCTAAATGAAATTTGAGAAGTTTCCCTTGGAAAACTTATCTCATTAACTGTATATTGTATAATGATTAAATATCTTCTGAAGAATTACTTAGGTATACACTTGTGAGAGTAAGCTGTCTACTATTTCTCAGCATGAGTTACAAAAGGAATAAATTTTTTTGTATTCAGTAATAGTAGATAAATTGAACTTGGGTTCAATGTCAGTTGTGTAATGTTTTTTTTCTTTTGAATATTTTAGGGGATGCTAGGGAGTCACTTCCATGTCTACCAGTGAAGCTTTTTTAGAATGTGGTGGTGGTGAATCTTCAATATTCATATGTTTGTACAAATATTTGTATTCTTGAAGCTGATTGGATTTTTTTTTTTAAATCAGTGCCAAGACTACTGATTGAAGCAATATTTGGAAGCGGTACCACTTCAAATCTGTGATGTCTGCAGTTCATTGTGCATGCAGGTCAAGTTACCAAGATGTGTCCAGAACAGTTACTGACCCATTAAAAATAAAAATTAGAAAATGCATTTAACCCCCCCCACACACACACATGCACATCCCCAATCCCATCCTGTCTTTGTTATGTTAGACAACTGGCCTGTTCCATCCAGCCACTGGCTGGACTATCTGCTGCTTGTGGCTTTAGTTAGACACCTGATTTCAAGTAACTTGTGCGCCATAAACAAAAAAATCTCTGAGGTACCTCCAACTTTGCAAATGCATCTCATGCAGAGTTTGTGACTTAGCTGATGACTGGGATTGTTCCAGGAGCATTCATCCTTTCCTGTTGCACCCCCACATGGACTGAGGACAGCTGAATTTGTCCTACCATATAGATTAATGAGAGTAATTTTAGTGTGCTTTGTTGTTACTCCTTTGGTTGCTGTCTTTGCTTAACCATGAGTAGCAAACAGAATGGTTGCCTTCTCCATGTTAGAAGGTACAGTCTTATTAGCCCCTTCTGAATAACCCTATATAAAAGTCAAGCCTGCGATTCTACTGCAGAATATACCCGCTTACAAAAGATAAACTGAGCCAATGAAGTTCACAACCTGAAGGAAATTCCAACTCTCTCCCTTTGTGAAAAGAAACTGCTTCAGAGCCCCACATTTTCCCTTGCTGCTTTTCCCCCAACTGCTGTTGTCTGTAAAGGAAATTAATATGTTGGAGAGAAGCCTGAGCTTCAGTCCTTGTTGTTCTTGGTAATTGGATGCTGAGTTTTGTAGAAGGGGTATCTGATCTCATCTGCCCAGAGCGCGTCAGGAATGAATTGTTCAGCAAGGAGAGAAGGAGCAGTGTATCTAACAATGTTTCAGTTAGGTTTTTCAGGCATTCAGGAATGCAGCCTTCACTGTGGAATGGTAATCAGATTCAAAATGCTCTCTTTTATGGTGTGTAACAGTAAGGTAGAGAAAGGAGCAAAACCAAAAGAAAAAGCAGAAAGGGAGGGGAAATGCTCCCCAAATTGTTGAGGTCATGAACAGATAGTTCACATCTTTGTGTATAGAGAATGAATAGATGCTTCAATAGCAGAAACTTCTATAATATATTCTGCAAGATTACAGCAGTCCCTGGAAAATGTCTGTTGCAAAGATATGTGAGGTAGCTCGCGTTCTGTTTGTAATTTTATACAGCCTTACACTTCTTGTTTTATTGGCACAGAATACTGCAAGTTCAGGAATACAGAAGTGTTCATGTTGCATTCCAGTATTGGTACAGGCAACCAGAGTTTAATATTTCAAAGCTGCATCTTAACAATTCATTTCTTGATTAAAACAGGGTTTTATCTTTTCTAATTTTTTAATCAAATTAGTTTCTAAAACTTTTCATGTCCATTAGTCACTAAACTTTCAGTTTTCAGGTTTAATCGTGAGAGATACCATTATTGTTTTTACGATGTTGTGTTCTTGCTTTTATAATTCAATCCAAATAAGGAACACTAAGCATTCATGTCTCCTTCAGTCTTCAGTTTATGAAGCTAAATAAGTCAGTCTCCTCTTGTAACTTCAACCATCCATTTGCTTGTGCATTTTAGCATTTTTCCTTTGTACCCTTTCCAATTTGGGTTCATCCTTCTTGAATTTAAGTAACCAGAATTTTACACACAATTTAAAAGAGGTTTTGGTGCTTCGCAAGTGATACTTTCCCTTCTTATCAGATACATTTCCAGGCTTTACTTTCACAGATGGGATGAGCCAATCTAGTAGCTCACTGTTGCTGAAAGAGGAAGGTCCTGCTTCTCTCCCTCTGCTTACCTTCCATTGATCCTGTTTGTGTGAGACTGTTTAATGTGTTAACCCGGTATAGGGGTAAACACTTAAGGAAATGCTTTTTCATTGTGAGTGTGACAAGCACTGGCACAGATTGCCCACAGAGACTGTGTAGTCTCCATCCTTAGAGATATTCAAAAGCCACCTGGACATGGTCCTGGGCAGCTGGCCCTGCTTGAGCAGGGGGTTTAGACCAGATGACCTCCAGAAGTTCCTGTCCAACCTCAAGCAGTCTGTGGTTCTGTAGTATGTTACCAAAAAAAAAAAAAAAAAGCCACCCCAGTAGTGTGTTGAATTGAGTCACAGATGGACCTGAGACATCTGTGAGAGGGAAGAGGCAGGACTGTATGGCCTGGAGCTGGTGAGGGAGGAATGAGGATCATAGAAAGTAGAAACTGGTTAAGACAAACCATTATTTTAATTCAGCTGTTCATGAAAATATGGCCAAAGACTGGCAGCCTTTTCCATTGCCACTTTAAACAGTTTTCTTCATGTAAAATGTTGCTCACTTCCAGCTGTTAGCATCTCTAGAATTTAGCAGAATTTATTGCAGGCAGTTGCATATCTTGATTTGTGGTATTGAACTGCATCCTATTTCACTTGCTTTGATCCAGAGTGACATCCTTTAGTCACTGTGTTAAAAACCAGTACCAGTTGTAGTACTCCAGTTTGCCTATGTACTGACAGTGCAATCTCATCTTGTTATGATCTTCATTAGAACACCAGTATGTGTATGAGTTCCTTATGGAAATACTAAATACTACTTGTCCCCTCAGTTGATCTTTGACGAGCTTTGCCTTGAACACCGGCTACCTTGCTGAATTAGTTCAGAACAGTATGTTTAGTCAAATCAGTGGGGCTTGTTCAAACACTTCTGTATCTTGATTATTGTTTTCTGCAAAAATTATTTTAAAGCCTTGCGTGTTTTCAAGATCACATCAAGTTTTAAAATGGCCCAACTGCTTTCTCTGCCTTAACTACAGCTGCAGGCATTACTTGTACTGCTATTCCGAGTTGCTGTTTTCCAGTCAGACAGGACCAAGGTTAGTGTTATTTAAAATCCTAGTTAATGGATTTGTCTTTTCTTTTCCAGCTCTTTTATTGTTTGAGAGTGAACACAAAAGTGTTAAACAGTTTTTTCCTCAGCCTAGTTTCTTTCTGTGGGCCACACTCCACTTTGAATGAGAATTTATATAGCTGGGGCTCAAGGAAGAAGGAAAGAAAGATCTATTCTTATGATGATTTTCATTTACAAGATGAATGACTTGTACAACCCAGAGTCTGTCTTCTCTCATTCAGTTTCTTTGAAAATTTTCAGACTAGCAAATGCTGGTTTAAGTTTCTTATATAGCATGGCATTCAAGCACATACTGCACTTGTTTAATACAATATTTAAGTGTGTATTTAATTGTACTCACTTAGATAGTAGTCAGTCAGATGGGACTCAACACCCCTAATCCTGTTTAAATGAAAATTGGATGGGGATGTTGCTGCCTGCAGTGGCTGTCTCTGTTCCTGATGGAACAAGTGGCCCAACTGGCCATTGGATTCCTGTGAATACAGCAGCTGGGATTCAGCACTGAGGCGACATTTAATCACAGAATCATTTAGGTTAGAAAAGACCTTTAAGATCATTGAGTCCAACCATTAGCCCAGCACTGCCAAGTCCACCACTAAACCATGTCCCTAAGCACCACATCAACACATCTTCTAAACACCTCCAGGGATGACGACTCAACCACTTCCCTGGGCAGCCTGTTCCAATGCTTGATAACCTTTTAGGTGAAGAAATTTTTCCTACTATCCAATCTAAACCTCCCCTAGTGCAACTTGAGGCTGTTTACTCTCATCCTATTGCTAGTGACTTGGGAGAAGAGACCAACACTCACCTCGCTACAACCTCCTTAGAGGTAGTTGTAGAGAGCAATAAGGTCTCCCCTCAGCCTCCTCTTCTCCAGGCTAAACAACCCCAGTTCCCTCGGCTGCTCCTCATCAGACTTGTGCTCCAGACCCTTCACCAGCTCCGTTGCCCTTCTCTGGACACACTCCAGCACCTCAATGTCCTTCTTGTATTGAAGGCCCCAAAACTGAACGCAATATTCGAGGTGCGGCCTCACCAGTGCTGAGTACAGGGGGATGATCACTGCCCTACTCCTATTGGCCACACTGTTCCTGATACAAGCCAGGATGCTGTTGGCCTTCTTAATGCATAGTTACACTGCAAATGTGCATGAAAAAGCAAGATAGTAATAATTATCATTTTGATAAAATGTTTTCAAATGCTAAAGGCCTAAGGAATTGCATAATGTGAGTGGTTTTGGTTTTTAGCTTGATTTTTTTTTGCTTGACACCTGCTTTTTTTTTTAGACATTTTAGAAGTATAAATGGCCTGTTGTATTATTAATTAATATCATTATAAATAGACACAAGTATAGAAGCATATATGGATTTAAGATATTGATGCCAGATTTGTATTAATATTGTGCCAGAACGAAGTGCCTTCAACCCAGAAAAAATGGCATTATTCCCTTTTTAAAAACAGGTTACTCATTTTGAAGATCAAATTACAACCATTTATCTGGGTCTCTGTAAAAGTGAAACAGCAATTTATTGTCCTACCAAGATTTTTCTCGTGCACTATCTAGCTCATGCACACCACCTTTTTATCATATTTGTTGCATGCTTTTTAGTAGAGCTGACTGAAAATAAACAACAAACAAAGAAGAGAAGTTGATTACTGAAGTGCAATTCAAAGATGATGAAATTCTTGGTGAATCCTGTATCTCATTGCTTACAGTAGTAAAAGGTCATAAACAGAATATTTAGGTGGAGCTTGAATTCAGCTGGTGCTTATACCTGGCTTGTTGTTTCACGGCAAACTTAAGAGTCCAAAGGCTCGTCTCCTGCAGGACTTTACTGGAACCTCTGGAAGTGCAAGTTCCCAGGTTTGGTGTTGTAAATTCAATACTGTAAAACTTAATTTGAATATCCTGCCTTTTTTCTCTGTTCATAATGGAATACTGTAAATCTTCTAACATGAGAAAAATGAATAATATTCTTCACCTTTCTAGAAAGTAGTTTCAAAATTAATTGGACCTCTCTATAGAAAAGCCATATATGAAACGTACATGTACAGAGAAGTGAGACAGTAGATTTGGAAGTTTGGGTTTGTTTTTTTTTTAACCCATGCAGCCATGACCTGAGCAGAACTTAGCTCAGTTTACTGGGGTTACGTGACCGGGTTGGAACCATGCATTTCATTTGTATTTATATTTTTCATGAATCTGATATCCTCTTTTTCCCCCTCTTTTTTTCAGCAAGCTTGTTTAGGGAAGTTTTTGAGACAAAGAAACTTTGGTTTACTTATTGGAGAAATAAAATTGGAAAAAAAAAATGGAATATGCAGATCATTGAAGTTTATTTTTAACTTGAAGGTGACTTTTTGGCACCTGAATATATTTTTCTTTGGCATAGAAAAGAAAATTAATGCACGTCTTCTGAAATTCTATTCTGCTGAGCAGACATTACAGTTAAAAAAAAAAAAATCAAGATTAAAGGAACCAAGGGAGGAACTTTTAGAATTTGTCTTTGTGCCAAATACATTTATTACAAACATGAATAATCAGAAAGCTTTCTTATCAAGACTTGTATGTGGTAGATCCTACAGGATAGGACCTACTGATCACAAATTGCAGTCTAAGCTAATATTTTAAGCCAGCATAGCTCACCAGTCTTGCAGTCTGTCCTTCCCTTTCTGGCACTTGCAGAACTGCAGTTTAAATTTTTGAATGTAATGCTATACATTATCACAGGATTAGTTTTACTTATTTTGTGTTTTGCTAAACTGATAGTCCCTCCCCTCACTTCAGGTATCCACTGGGACATCTTAAAAAATACGTACCCACTTAGGGTCTTGTAAATGGACAGGGAAATGATTGTTAGAGCTATGTGTAACTGCAGAAATGGTTGTATCACTCAGATTGTGTTAATGCTAAAATGATTATGTGCACTTTAGCTCAATAGTTGTCTAATTCTTCCAGCTGTGCCATGACAAATTACCATAGGCATAACAATTAATTATCTGATCTATAAAGGGAGAAATCATTTGGTCTTTTACCAATTATTACTGAGTAATTAAATGATAAATCACCCACGTGTAAACTAATCTGCATATAACAAAACAGTACCTAAGATTGCAAGGCTATTTTCATGTCGTACAGCAGAAGTTAAGTGGGGGCTAGGGTTAAAGAATTCTAACTCACAAGCATAGTGAAAAATGTGAGGTATATAGTCTACTGGAAAAGTGAGGAACAGAGACACTTGGAGATTTATTTCTGCTCTTTATAATTTTCAACTAGATTTGCAGTTCCTATGAAAAATTATGCTTGACTTAAAGGCTTTTATTAATAATTTTCATTTTATTACCTACCTGTTATATAACTATAAGGACATCTGTTTCTGTAAGAACATAATATTATTCTAGATTAGGCGATTCTTACATTCCTACAAGCAATGCTTTGAGCTTGTTTCCTTTATTTCAGTAAAGCAAGGAACAGCATTATCCTTGAATTGATCACAGTTTAGGAAAAAAATCTTTTTTGGTCTTTTACAAATAAGAGAAACACTTAAATGGAATTTGGAATTTTGTTGAAAAATCACTTGTGCACAGGCTGTACAGATTAGCAGTGTCTTCAACACAAAACCTGAGCTGAGTTTTCTTTAATTCTAATTCTTCTGTTGAGGTAGCATCCAGTTCCCCCTGTATATAGCTTTACTTATACATGTAGATCCTTGGTTGGTATTACTAGCCGATAGTACTCTATTTAGAGTTTTGCAAATTCTCTTTTCAGTTTGGCAGTTGAAATAAAGTCCAGAAAACCTTGTTTTGGTTGTCCACAAATAATATTGTCATATTCTTTAGATAAGGAAGAAAATTGGGAAAAAAATGGCTTTAAGTAAATAAACACGTTTTGTTTGAAACCAGACTACATAGTTCATCTTCGTTTGATGCTTTTGAACTTTTTATTATTACATCTAGAAGTACTTCTATGTTGAACATTTAAACATTTCCTACAGAGTGTGTCAAAGTTGACCTTTCTGACTTGGTGGGGAAAAAATCCAACCTAAGCCATGCATAAAAATTCAGCACAAATGGAATATTTCAAGTTGAACCAGAACTGCACTTGATGGGGGGGGGAACATAGGGAGAGGGGGGACACCTCCAAATTAGCCAACTCTTTTCCTGACTTAATGAGTTTTGTGCAGCCCAGAACTTGAGTGTCATTTTCATGGGGAATTTATTGGATTTTTCCCCATAGTGTGCCTCATCAATTTCAATGAGCAATTTAGTCGACCCTTTATCTAGAAGCTCATTCTAAGTTATCAGCCGTTGTCATCTCTTCAAAGGATGAACAGCATTTTTAAGAATTTGCCTTGGAGTTAGCTTGAAGAAAGAAAAAACACAGATAATAAGAAACATTTTTCTGGCCCTTTTTCTTCTTCCCCTGCTTCTTCCTCCCCCCCAAAAGACATTTTAATGAGAAAGGGAGGAGCTGCCTGATTTCAGTCTTTGCAGCCCATTTCCTACTGTGATTCAAAGTCCAGTGGAAAGCTAGACAACCAAATCCTTGCTAAGATGATATGCATCCACAATACCTTGGAAATTTTGTTATCTTCTACAGTTTTAATGAAGCATCTTTCAAATATCATGATTTACCAATCGTTTTTGCTGTATGTGAGTTTAGTTTCCTATAAAAAATTATTACTGATTCAACAATTAAAGTAGGTATAAAAATTGAACCATATTGTAGCACGACATCTCTCCTTCAGTTTACTGTTTCTGATGATCATTCTCTAACAACCTGAAAATAATGGAAGCACCAAGAACACCACTTGATTTTGGTATGTAATAGGTTTCAAATCTGAGGCTCACAACAAGACACTTTTTCATAAAACTGCTTTTTCTGCTGAGGATTTTCCCTGCTGATGTTTCCTAGTACTCAGAAGAATTGCAGTAGTTCTTGATTTTTCCCATTTTTAAGTGCTGAAAACAACCTGAGAGATTCATTAATGATGTGTTCTCAGAGCTTGCTTTAGCACTTCACTTTTTCAACTTTTATTCACTTGTATTTTCTAAAATCATGAAAATGTAAAACATCAGAAAGCCTTTCACCTTCCATGTTAATGGAAAGAATGGAAATGTTATTTAGCTGTCTTTCAAATGGGAAAATACAAATTTGGGAAGAAAACAAACTTCAGAAAGTCAGCATTTCTCTTGCAGTGAGGAATATGAAATTTATCTAAACAAATGATACCCTTTCAAGATAGGTTTTACAGGTATAAAATTAAATACAGTGAAAATTCCAGTTCCTTCCTTTTAATGTTAGTATGGGAGTCAAGCACAGTATTGCTATTGCTGTCACATAATGAGATGATTACTACCTATGGAAAGGCCTTATTAAATTAAAAATAATTTAGTAAAGCAGCCCCACTTTGATAATTAGAGACATCACTTGCAGGAATTAGTCTATAATCAATCTTTTCAGCTAGTAAATGGAAATGCATAAAACTTGCAAGATTTTAAAGCTAATCAAAATGTTGAGGAGGCACAGTACTCCACGAATGGCACTCGCTACAGGGAAACCTTTTTCAGTCTTCCTCAGCTGCTAGTGATTCCTTCTAGCGTTGGAAGGGCTGGCTGGCCTTGTGTTCCTGGTGGGGAAAGCTACTCTAACAGTTGAGGGTCTTCAAAACTGACTTTTCTTCACTGGGTAGGTCTGTGACAATGTATACATATCCTACTTACTATTTTCATGAGCAGATACTCAATTTTTCAAAAGTACATATCCAGAGATGGTGTATAAATGCATTTTGAAATCACAGGTGTTAGAATTGAAGAGAAATTAGTGAAAGTTAGCAGTCCATACCCTTTAGGGATATTGTGTATTCTTCTTTGATCTCCCTGCCTGGAAGTGCCTTTGTAAATTGTTGGGTTTATGTGCTTCATTTGCTTATCTGAGGTTTACAGAAACAGTATGGGATGTTTTTATTAGGTAGGTGACTATCGAAACTGGGAGGAGAATTTTTTATTCTTCTCATTATATTATCAATACTGATAATATTGCTAGCTATCTGTGATTAAGTCTGAATTTAAACCATCAAGGAATTGGAGACTGTGAGCCTACCTTCTATGCAGAATATGGTGAGTACTGGATTACTGATGTAGCTTCTGTTCAGGCACTGCAGTCATGTCGAAGTTCTGTCTGCTCCTGCAATTGTCTTGTTGGCAATGTTAGCCTTGTTTCATCAGCTTCAATAAAGAGATATTTATTTTTAAAATAGTAAAGCTCTTAGTTATCAGTAATAATGATTCTGAAGCAAGTCAACTTCATGAATCAGAGTTAAGGCAATATCCGGCATAGACAGCACAAATAGTGCAGAATTTTGAGGGGCACGCCTAGCCGTCATCAATCCAGCAGTGACATACTCCATTGGGCATTGACAGGTAAAGAACTAGACAGCTGTTCACGTTGTGTTGTGCTAAATTAAGGTAGTATCTTACAAAATTGCTACATTAGCGGAAGAAATAGAAAAGTAGAGCACTCCTTCCCCTCCCCCCCTCCCCCCTTTTTTTTTCTTCTTTCAGGCAAGGGCATTTGAGGAAAGAAAGCAACTGAATAATGATTCTACAGTTAAAAATGCGGAGGAATCAGAAGTTGAATTTG
The DNA here is from genome assembly GCA_031468815.1 of Morus bassanus. Taxonomy (NCBI): domain Eukaryota; kingdom Metazoa; phylum Chordata; class Aves; order Suliformes; family Sulidae; genus Morus; species Morus bassanus. The sequence goes on from CM062574.1 coordinate 40,138,731, forward strand.
CAAATCTATTTCCAGTCTAGGAATTGTAACAGTATTTTTGTTTTATCTACTGTTCAACTTCAAAAGAAAGAATATTGGATAAACAAGTAAAGATGATTCTTATCTGGTAGAATGATACAGGGGGTGAAGAGAGAGAGGGGCAGTGAAAAGCGCTCGTAATTGGGGTTCTTTAGACAACAGCATGTATTTGTCTAAGGGAAACATTCCTTATGCTGCTCTCTTAAGAGGGTTATTCCTTTGTCTTAGGGGAAGCTTCTAGGGAGAAACATTATGTACACTTGGAAAAACACACTTTTTCTTCCTCAATATCCTTGCTTTAAGGATTCTGGCGCATCCTTCTTGCTGTTTGCCTTGGTCTTCAAAACTTTTGCAGAACTATGTGATGATCCCTAAAGTTTGAAAACAACAGATCTGCTTACTTAGCTAAATAAAAGTAAATGCAGTCTGAGATGGTCCAGGATTTTAGGTTTGTCATTGAATATCATGGCCCAAAATTTATTCTTCCCAAGTAATTGGCCATATTCACAGTCGTCATTTTTGCTGAAGGTGGTAATTCATTTTCAGCTTAACTGCCCGAGAAATATTTGTGGCCCTGAAGACGAAGACCTTGAATGTATTACAAGGTTCCTGTTTCCCATATGTGAGATGTTTTACAACTGTGATATGTAAAGTCGATGTTGTTTCATATTCAAGTCTTCATGTTTAACAACTAGGTTTTTAAATATTTTTTTTTTTTTGTCTTTAATGTGGGAATGAAACTGGGAGTAAGCTGTACTTCATGATTTTTAAAACTGGAATCCAGAGAGTTAAATATCCAAGTTCCATAAAGAACTTCTTAAGTACACAAGAAGTGTGATGGATAAGTCTTAAATCTGTTATTAGACAGACCCAGGGAACAGGATGATCTTCCAGAGACCAGCACTAACCAGGAAAAGTCTGATATACAGCAAGGTGGTGGAGTACACAGCCCAGCACATACTGAGTGACTTGACATAAGAGTAGAAGACTTGGAAGAACTATTCCCCAGATGTCTGCATTTGAAATCTTTCATGGCTTAGATAGTCTGCTAGATATGTAAGCCTATCTGTATATCTAATAGTCCACATTCCTGACAGTCTTTTAAAAAACATCACATCTTTGTAGATAATACTTTCATATTTGTGTGGGGTGTTATTTTGTAAACTAGAGTAAATGCAGGAAGGAAAGACAACCTTGCACTTGCTTTGTTTTTTTTCTTGCATCCTCTCGCAGCCAGCTCGTTTAGAGGGCAGTCATATCTGCCGCTTCTGTGCCTTTGAAAACAGCAGAATTCATTATCTGGTGCTGAGTGGGAGACTCTCAGTCACACTGTTTACATCTTTGTTTTTCCATATGTGTATGATTATATATCATATATACCACTTTATATATTTTAGACTTACTGCTATATGCATATGTATATAATGATAACAACAGTCTTGTTATGTATAATACTGAGGGATTTAGTACTGTAATTCTTGCTAGCTTTCCTTTAAAATAGTAATAATGTGAATAATGGCTGTTTAATCAGCTGCTCCTCTTGGCAGGTGTTTCGACAGAAGACTTAACAGCATAATGTATTCCTGTAAGATCCTGTCATACTCGCTTTGCAGGTGTTAAAGAAACTGATGTTGTATTTTACCAACAGCACCAACTGGCATACAGCTGTCTCTGCTTGATGTATGTAAAACTCTTCAGAAATTGGAAAAATGATATATTTCAAAACATAAGGAGTGGCTCGAAAGACTTGAGCCTGTCATATCGGTAATATTTGCAAAGCGTGGAGTTTAGACATTTTGGTAGCTAAATAAGAAAAAGTCTGTGATGGTGATATTCCTGAAAGGCTTAGAAAAAAGTCTTAAATTTAAGTTCTGTTAAACTTCTCTCTTCAGCATTCCTTTTTTTGTAGAAGTAGCTTCTATCTCTGCTTTTCTTTTACTGCTGATGGGAGGTGGCTTTTTTATTAATATGCTATTGCCTGTGGGGAACCAATACACATGCTAAATTCTATTAAAAGTAATTCCAGGGCTCGCCCACACAGACACTAATTATGATTGTGAGCTCCCAAGGAAAATGAGTGTATAATATCTTAATTAAAGCAGGGTAATACAATTTTAGTTACAGATTAGATAATTTAAAGACTTCAGAATATTAAATTTCCTTTTTATTTTCACATAATTAATATTGGTATAGCTATTTTGATAGTACCTTGCCTTGCTAATGTGAGTTTTGTTGGGGTAGGAAAATGTACAAAATCTGAAAATCTAATGAATTAAAAAAATTCTGTTTGTTTTGGTAGACTGTCTTTACTTGAAAGTCATTTAGTTACTTGCCCAAGAAAAAAATTTGCATGCATGAGAGCGAAGAAAATAGTTTCTGTAGTACACTGTATAGCCTTGGTTTCATCTTTCTCATTAACTTCAGTGGTATACTGAAGTTTGGTGTCTGAATCTCTAGTTTGTTTTTTTTTATGGTAAATTTGAGCTCATGTACATGTTAATGTTATCTTGAAGCCGATGTGTGTTCTGAATCTTAATGACGCTGAACTGTTTTTGCAATAAAATAACTGAGTTGCACAAGGTGGAGTTTTCCCAGCTCTGTTTAGACGTCTGTGTGGTCACTCTGTAGAAATCAGTAGCAGTTTTGGGGTATTTTGATGTATAGTCTAGAATAACTACATTTTTGCCAATTAGATGTATGGCTAGGAATCACAGATAACTAAAAATATGTCTACACTGCCTTTAGTGATTACTATATTGTGTACATTTAAGGAAACCTGTGTGTAAGTAGTTAGCTTGGATACCAGGAGCATGAAGTTTAGCTCAGGATAAGTGTTTGATTGTTACCCGTTTTCTTGGGTAACCTACTGTGAAACTCTTTACGCTGCAGCTATACAGATCTCTCAACTGCCAAAGCAAAATTACTGGTTGTACAATCAAGGTTGAAACTAGCCCCAGCACTTTCATGTAGCACTGCCATTATAGCCATGTTTTTACAGGATCCCAGCTCCTGACTACTACCCAGTATTGAAACATACAGTATCAGGCTCACTTTATCAGGCAGAACTATTGTTTCTAGTCTGCTGGATGATTAACTAGATGCTGTTGATATCTTCCTGAATTTCAGTATAGTGGGATTTAATTATAGTCCACAGAAAAAAATCCTCTCATTAGTTTTAGAAGAGCACAAGTCAAGTGCTCTGTTGTTAGCAGGACAAAGGCAGGCTCTCCTGTGCACGCTGCCTCCGTCCTCTAACACTGTCACTGCTAAACACTCCATTCCTGCTGTCTGCCAGCTGCCACTTCTTTCCCGCTACCTTGAGTTTCTTCCACCTCGATATGTTCATCTTGCTTCTGGCTCTCCTAATATGCCTTAAGGACTTGCAATACTTTTAGCTTCTGTCATGCCATCTTCAGCCTGGGCTAATTAGCATTTCCTTGGGGGATTTACAGCTCTTGTTTTCCCTTACTGGACAGCAATCAAGTCCTTTGTTAGCAATTTTCACATGGAAGCTGTTAGAAGGGTTTGGCATAGAAATGGCTGTAGAAAGGCTGCAGTTACTCAAACTGGAGGCCCTAGCTCTTTGTTATCCCAAGTTGTGTGTGAGTGACAGCTTGTTTTGCAGAACCCATCATCTAACAGTCTTGAGTTAGTGGAGGCAGCTGCATTTCGGATTGAATTTGAGGGGTTTTGCAAGAAGTGTCTGCGTTGGGGGTGCCTCCAGACTAATCCCATCAGACTTCTCAACAGGTTAGCAGGGCATTCCAGTCCCTACATCTCTATCCCAGACAGGAACAGTCATGACTGCAACAGCATGCCAGAAACGGTCATGACTGCGACTACATGCCAATGTATGTACCCCAGCATGTATGTATGTTAGGAATCTTGATACCAAGCCTTCTAAGCTGACAGCATTTAGGCCCTGATAAATCAAGCTGTATGGGAACCCTAGTTTTTGTAAATAACATGCACAGCCCTAGCAATCATAGTTACCTATTTAATGGAGATTTCTGCCAGTCTGTATCTGCAAATGTATAATACATCTTTAATTTCAGTGGGTACTTCTAGCAATAATTACCAGAACTCTAAATGTACAGAAAGTATTAAACAGGAAAATGCAGGTATGGGATTTTGTTGAATTAGGGTAATCTGTTAATTGATTGAAGATGATTCACTGCAGGTTTTGGTACTGAACTCTAGATATGCTTTACAATACTTCACTGTTTCAGTGATTTATGGACTTGTCATTTTATCTTACATGAGGAATTGGATAAAATGACCTTGGAAGGATATTTTCATGATTGTTTTTAATACATAAGGGACAAAAAGCAGAAAAAATTATCCAAAGAATGTGTATGCTATAGAAATAATTTAGAACTTCAACAGTGTTGTCAAATAGTCTGTGCTGTAAACGGGATTTAGACAGATATAGTCTGCATAAGGAGGTTCTGGTTTTTTACTTCTTTGAACATTAATAAAACCTCTCTGAGTCTATTCCCCAATTTAAATAATGAATGAGCTATTTTCTTAGCGCTCTCTCACATATATACCCTCAAGTAATGTGTCTTATGCACTAAATAAAAGCTGGGAACATTTTTTTGTTTATTTCTTAATGTCACAGGATTTATATTTTATGTGCCTGTATCCACACTCCCACAGGCATGTATTAATACTTGGAAAATGGCTGCTGTACTGAAAATGGGAATGTCATGTCCTTTGTTATTTCTTTGAATGTGATAGTGGTTCCAAATATAGCAGCAACAGAAATATCCCTTCCTTCTCTTCTCAGAACTGCCTTGAAAAACCAGTTCCTGTATTCTGTGCAGAACTGCATTTCTGGGGTAAAGCTGTGGTGCAAGCCTACATTTTAGATACCTATAATCTTGTGTCTACACTGGCCTTAAGTCTAAATGTTTCAGTATAGTCTACATATAGTCTGTACACAGAAAAACAGTAGGACTTAGGAAATCAACTTAAATGCCTTTTAGGCCAAGATGAAGATCTTAGAGATGAAATAAAAATTTTTGAAAGTATTCATAATTTATTACCCCCTCTGTAAAAACCACATTTTAGTTTTATTCCTTTTCTGTTTTGCGTTATATTTTAAAATTAATGTTTTTACTACTTTTCAATGAAATGCATGTATTTAATTCTGTTGTAGTCTACCATTGCTAGTTTTTGCTCTACATTACTTCTCATAGTTAAGTATGCAAACTGCATTTTATGATCAAAGCTCTTGGTCTGGGTTAGGTTCCCTTGCATTGCTCCTAAAGGACTTCTGTGACAAAGATACATACCCAGAGTTTTAAGGCTAGGTCCAAGTCACCCATTTTTCTGGAAACACATCAAATAAGCAGTGGGGCCTGGGCTGGGAATGGAAATAGATAATGGTAAGGCTAGAATACCCTCTGCTGATGAAAAGTCAGGCAAGTAGTCCTTATAAAGCTGTTCTGGTTGGTTAATTTAGAACCATTCCACAGCTGTTTCATCTATATTATGGAGAAATGTTGACCCCTGGTTTACTGGTCTCAAAGATAGTTTACATACACTTACCTGTGACTTTTTCTGCATTGGGGATTACATCTGTGTAACTGACTCTACAACAGTGAGAAGCAGAGGTAATACAAGTTCCTAGCTGAGGTATAGGAAAAGAACATTAGTGCAATCTGATTTAGGTTACAATTGAAGAAACACTGAAGTGTATACTCTTTGCTTATTCTCATCCGTGGTATTGTGTATTACCTATTTTGAACTGTCAAGGGAATGATAACATTTGACATAGGTATAAATAATGCAAATGTCAAACATCTGTTGCTGTGGGGCTTTAAAGTCTGCAGCCTGACTGCCAGGGCATTCCCTCGGTGTCACATTGATGATAGTTAAGTGACAGCTGAAAATAGAGCTCTGTCAGTGCTGTTTCTGTGTCAGCTACCAAATCACAAGACACAGAGTAAATCTTTTCCATCAATACATATGTTTGAGTAACTGTTAATTAAATCTGATTTGACTTTGCTTACTAATCTGCCTCCTGGATCAATCAATACATGCCTCTTGTTCTGAACCTGAGTTTTTCTTTGTGTTTTGAAGAAGCATGTGTTATTAATACAGTATTTCAAATGTCTTGTGCTTTGCAGTTGGAGCAAAGAATGCTTGCCATATTCAGAAGGGTTTCCAACATTATTTTAGATCTGAAATAATGAGTTAGGAGAAACAAACAATATCAAGAGAATAGAGTAAGGAAGAACTTAAAATAAGTTATGAATAGTATGTGCCTATGTATCTTCTTGGTGTAGCTGGGATGTTTTTAACTATTATTGTTTGGGGAAATAAAAGCCTGTCTCTACGCCAAAGTAGATGTATTGCATACTAAATTTTAAGGAGAACTCTGATTTTCTCTCTCTCTCTTTTTTTTTTTAAAAAGATTTGAGAATGTATTTTGTGTAAAAAGAGAAAAAGCAGGCCTTAACTGAGACTGCAGGTTCCAGGTTGATGTAAAGCACCATACTTCTGTTGAAGACCGTGTCAGCCATTCCAGCGGGGGGTCTGGTTTTCACACCTGTGTGGACCTGACTGAGTCCTGTCATGAGTCTCTAGGGAAGTGGATCCTTTTGAAGAGGTGTTTTTATTCAGCCTGCATGATTTTCCTATGGAGCTGGGTGTCACTGGGGACATGACTTTACAAGGGTCATGAAGACCTCAAGGGCTTTGTAATGCCACCTCCACTTTTTTCCGTCTCAAAACCCAAACTTCTCCGTCCTCTGTCATTTGCCCTCCACCATGTTGAGAGGGAGGATGCATTAGTGATGTTAAAAGCTACAGTGCAGAAAATGCATGAGTTTCTATCAATTACTGCTCTACAATGTGTAGTTAGAGAGGGGAGTTACTAAGTAGAAGAGAGAGGCCTGTGGCCCATTTTACTGCCAGACATTCATTTTCAGTGATGAGTTAGTCTGTGCTGGCTCAGGTTTCCAGTTCAGTTATGATGCAGGATATTCTGGTACTTTGTAAGGCTTTGTGCTCCTAAATCAAGGTCTGTTGTGTTTGCCTGGACTGGGAAGGCAAGAAAGAATTCCAGACACTAGATATTTAGTACTGTGATAAGAAGTAGTAAGCAGAAGAGGTTGGTAGAACAATGGTGATGTGAATTCACTGCTAGTAGGCTGCTGCAGCCTTGCTGTGGTAGTAGAATATAGTCCTTTCGTTGCTGAAAATTATCCAGGTCTCCATGTAACTGAAATTGTAAGGTTGATATGTTCCACGGGTATGGAGAACACTGGCTTTCCTCTGCAGTCCAGAATAGAGGGGTGGCTTTTAGTACCCTTTTCTTAAGACAAAATTGTTTTGTTTTACCCTTTCTATGGAGTTAAACCCATGGCATCATCTTAGTATCCAATTTAACCACTGCAGTGGGTTAAGAGAGCAAGATTATCTGTATCTGTCTTCTCATGAAAGCTGGTAAGCTACTGAAGTTTCTTACGGTTGGCAAGATGTTGCTTGCACTAGCATTATGGAACTGCAGCCAAGCAATGTGGGGAATGTAATTGCAGTAGCAGTAAAGAGTACTGCCAACCCACCCCACCTGTTGTGTCCTTTGAGAAGTCACTGATCAAACCAAGTGATAAATCTGAAGCTACGCCAATTCACTGACAGTAGGCTTCATTTCTTCCTAAATTTCTCCTGTGGCGAGGAGGCCTCTTTGTCTCCTACATTCCCTTTCCTAGGCTATGGGAAGAGGGGATTTTTTTCCCTTTCATCAGCTTCCAAAGGAAATTCTCTATGGCTTCTAAGTTCCAGTAATTAAAATGATGCCACCAAAACCCTATCAGCAGATCACATAAGAACATAATGGGATCAGCTCCCTGGATCCCAGAGGTCCATTGAACTTGTGTTGCAAGTGGGAAGTTTTTTCTCAACTCAATTCCATGTCTGAGGCAAAGCTGACTTAACTGAGATCAAAGTCAAACTACTTGAAGTAGTATTTTCAGTTTAGTTCAGTTTATGTGATGAATCATACACAACAAAAGAATTGGTATCACTTGAACTTTTATATTAACTCTATTCACAAGTAATCCTAGGGTTGATTCTTTTAAATTAATCCAGTACTAATGTTTAATTTTTTAGCAGTGAATCACCATCTTCAAGCTACAAAATGGAAAGAATTAGAAAACCATTCATCTAAAAGGAATATTTATTAGACAGTTACCATTTTTTCTCAATAGTTACCCATGCTTAACTCAAATTATCTCCTGTGTAAAAGAGCTGTCATGCTATTTCCTCAAGTGCTATTTCACTTTGAGAACCTATCACTAGGTTTTTACATAAGTGAATTTGTGATATGAAGGAAAGTAACCATTGCTTTTTTAAGGTAAATTGGTGTTTAAGATAGTACTGCCTTGTTTTCAGTATGTGTTTTGGAAGAGGAAGTAGCAGAGTAATTTTAAAATCTCAGTAATTTTGTTAAGAAATATTCAATAATCAATTTTTAGATATTAATTTAAGATCTTTCAATCTGTTACATATCTCAACATTTTTAACATAGCGAAAAAACGTATATAGTGTTTTGCAAGAGGTGGTAAATTGCAATAGTTGCTAGGAAATCCTGCTTTCAGATACAATGTGCCAGCGTGCCTTAGATCTCTGTGCACTAGGAGGCTACCACATCTCATTTGGTCATTTGGAAGTTTTCATTATATTTTGTAATGGTGTCTGATGGCTTGCCTTCCCTACCACACCAAGAAATACAGAATGATAGAGTCATAGAATCGTTTAGGTTGGAAAAGGTCCTTAAGATCGAGTGCAACTGTTAACCTAGCACTGCCAAATCCACCACTAAACCATGTCCCTAAGTGCCATGTCTACTCATCTTTTAAATGCTTCCAGGGATGGTGACTCAAAATACACTTTTTTGATTTTTACTGTTGTCTTGTTTTACCTCCTTACTACACATAATCTTTTCTCTCTTTTCTTACTTTACCAAGGCCATGTTCACACTAGATGCCTCAGGTGACATATGTTGGAGTACATTTGTCCTGGTGATAGGGACACGTATTAGAGCAGTAGAAAATGCAGTTTGTAAATTAATACCCCACCTTGCTGTTGGATGGCAAATCCTCCCAGGAAAGGTGTATCATGCACAGCTATATTCCATTTAAATGACTTTGTGTCTTCAGTATTGTTAGCAACTGAAATCACATAAGATTGAAATATAAGCCAAAATAAGAAGATGACAAATAGTAATAAAGCTGGATTTTTTGTTAGTAGTTAGTTCCTAATTTTGTTTATGCTGGGTTCTGAACCCTGGCAATCTGTTCTGAAATGTTTGGCTGAACAGCCGTAGGCATGTGGATCGAAGAGATCATTGAGTTCATAGCAGTGCAATACTACGGAGTTGATATGCAGAGCAGTGTCTCATCTACATGTAAATTATATCTCTCATCCAGTCCTGTTCCCTACCTGAGTCTGAAGTGTTGACTTTTCCAGGAAGGATATCCGATTCTTTTTTCTTTGGTATTAGAATCATCATACAGAGAGGAGGTTTGACAGTTCAGCAGTTCAGAGTGCTTATGTGAGCAACACAAATCTGTTTTTTAATGAGGTTTAGCAAACAAAACATGGAGTATGAATTTTAAGTCTGACATGTAGGTGTCTCACATGATGCCTGGAAGTTTAGTAACTATTTATCCTAGTTCAAAATGATTCCCGAAGTTGTGGTGTCTCATTTAGTGTGCATGCATCAACACTGCATTTGTTTCTTGTCCAAACCCAGGAGAAGATTGTATTTTAGTACTAATAAATTACCCTATGTGTTGCATCAGGATTTGGTAGAAAAACAAAATTTAAAAAAAGCCACCAAATATGTAAACAAAAGTATCAGAAAACTTTGGTTATTTTAATGACTGATTGTTCAGGACCATGAATGAGCTACCTGTGGGGTTTTTTTCTCTCTGTTAGTCAGATTTGATCCTTTTACACTTTTATTTTATTTTATTTTACTCTTTTTAACTCTTATGTTATGTGAAATAAAGCACCCAGTGGTCCTGTTGTGCTTGTTTCCAATACCAATTTTCAGGTGAAGGTTTTGGGTTTAAAATTTTTAGTTTACTGTTGAAATTATTTGATTTTTTCCATCATAAACCTGCCTTTGGCTTTTGATTTGATCTGAATCTTTTTTGGGCTGAATTTTGCTGTCAGCATAATGTGCACCTTTGGCAATTCTTCAACAAACTCTTCACAATTTAGTTTGTGAAGTCCTTGAGGCAGATATATTTACCTTTATGCTCAGGGCCAAGTAGGCCATCAGGATTTAACAAATAAATAGAATAATGATTATTAATAATCTTAGTTCCTTGTAGCCTTTTTCATAGATAAATTGGGAAGATTAATTAGGTACATGTTTGTACAGTGCTTTGAAGATGTAAAGTAGTATGTAAGTGCCAAATATTATTATTACTTAAAGTCTCATAGGAAGAAAGGAGATATTTATCAGGAGCTATAGCTACATGATGATGAAACATCACACATTCAGAGTTTTTGGTATCTGGCACATTATCTTTTTATACTCATTAAGTAGCCATACAGGAAAGATGTGCAAGAGCAGTTGTCTATCTGAAAGAAAAGGCCATGCTTATTCTAGTGTTCTCTGTGAAACAGAAATTCACGACCGCTCCAATAGGTGCACAGGTAAAATTCTTTTGATAGCATTGGTTGCTAGGAGTTATATTTTAGATAAATAAAATAGGACTTCAGTAGGAGTAAAAAAAGCTAGTCTCAGAAAGTATGTAGGAGGCCGCCTCTTGGCAGTAGGAACAGGTTTTGTTAAACTACTGCTGCTGCCAGGGCTAGGCTAGAGGGAAGCATCTCCATACAGAGATTGATCAGAAGTATCCAGTGGGCAATTCACTTGGTTAGGCTGGGGTAAGAAAGGCATGGGAAGGAGATTTATAATCCAGCCTCTCAGGAACTCCTTGTGCCTGCACAGGAGTTTGCATCCTAATTAGTGCCCCCAGTGGGTGCATTTTGCATGATCTGCTGTAGCTGTTTCAGTGGTTGTATTTCCTTTGGGCTGGAAGTGAGTATTTTTCTAGATTGATGAAGAATGGGAAGAAGAGTGGTTTTGTTAAGTATTAGGCAGACAGCAGTTACCCAACACTACTGCTAAATTCAGAAGGATTTAATATCCTACTACAGTGAGTGAAGGGAAAGTGCGCTTGAAAGGAGTCTAAAGCAGGACTAAGCCTGCTACACTAAAGGGATGCTTGTTCTTCAGCTTCATGCTCTTTGCCTTTACATATGGGGAGGGAAGACACTGGCATCCTATTGTTATACTGAGGTCAAAATGAAAAAAGATATCCTGGAACAATATAGGGAAAAAATCCTTGCAAGTTAGTACTGAATTGAAAAGTTGCAGCCCAGTTAAATCATGCCTGTAGGCCTTGATATAGTTCTGCCACATTTAAGGTCAAGGCTTTATCTATACGGCAGGAAGAGATTACCTTAAAGGCACCAGAGCTCTCAAAGATGGGGGTAAGATACCCTGCAGTGGTCAGGTCATTCTTTACTGTAAGCCAGTGTAGGTATTTCTAGATAACTTGTTATTTTTGTGGTCTACATATGTGTACTTTGCTGAGTTCAATCTGTATGTGCTAAAAGCATCTTACATTAGAAATCATGTTAGAAGGGTGGGAATAGATGCCTATTTCCTGGTTTTGTTTTCGTTTGGGTTTTTGGGGTTTTTTTTGGTCTAATGCCTTTTTTTTTTTTTGGTCTAATAGCTTTGCCCTTAGCTATTCAAGTCCAAACCACACTTAGGGTAAGAGTTTATCAGGCACCTTTACTGTGCTTTATAATTCCTGGTATGGTAGACTGTTCTTTCCTTTTGCATGGATGATGTATTTTTCTTTTCAAGGTATCTTCCATGATTCACCTTAGCTAGCATGCAAAGTGAGCTTCAAACGTTGTACCTGATCTCTTTCCTTCTCGATTCAAGGGCATCTTCCATGCAGGGAATATTACAGAAAATATCTTTATACTGGAAGGGAATTCTTGGCGCAGAACTATTCTCTGAAAAAAAATTCAGTTCTGAATTTTGACAGGTGATTTTACTGGAAAGTCACTTTCCAAGCAGCAGCTTTCTGCAGGATCAAAAATATAAAGTGTTTTATTTCTTTCTCTGTACTGATGAATTTAACCTATATTTTAATACCTTAACATGGCTTAATACACACTCTCAACTGGAATGCTAAGATCATGAAGACATTTATTTGCAGTTTGTTTGCTTCTGACAATTTGGCAGTGTAATAATGATTGTACAAAATCTGCTCTGTAGCAGGAAGACTTCATGTCCACCTCTTAGGGAAAATTAGTGATTACTGTCCCAGAGATGATCCCTTTTGTGGCAGTGGGTAATGCCAGGACATCTGCAGATCAATGTGCCCCTTTCCAGCTTTCAGGCCTGTTTCTGAATTTCACTGCTGCAAATAAATTAGAAACCTTAAGAGACCTAGTTGTCTTGTAGTACCAGACCCCTAAAAACTGTGCTGCTAAAAGATAATACAAAAGCTCTGGAGGGAAGCAATTTTCAGAGAACAGATTGTACAGCAATAATCTGTTTACCCTTCTGTGTTGTTCTGATGGGACAAGATCAGATAAAGTGGTTCGGTATTGGATTGAGTCTTCGCTGTCTGGGGGTTTTTTGCCCCTCACTCTCACATCCCACAGAGATAAACTATTTTCTTAGTGCTTTTATTATCTTTTGTTTCTGGAAGACAATGTCTGAAGAGTATCTCTGTTATGTCCCATGGAACATGTACATCAAATTTGCTATTTGAGGAAATTTTAGAATTATTAATGTAGCAAGAAATCTTCTGAAAGCCTGTTCTCCAACCAAATTCTCCCTGCAAAAATGAGCATCTGAGAGAAAGCTGGTAGGGCAAGTTAGATGGTCTCAACCTCAATGTTGTAATGTTGGACTGTGAACATTTTCTTTTTTGAAAAGCATTCTCTTGTTTGCTCTTCTTGTATACTTCATTTCATTGTTTAAAGGAAGAATGACATAAATAGAAATAAAAGCTTTGGGGAAAAATAAGATACTAATCTTTCAAAAATCCAAAATAGGCAAATTGAGTTAAAAATATAAAGTTCAAAGAAGCAAAAACCTTGGGCAAAATACAAAGATCCCAGTGCATGGTTGAATAAGTTTGTCTTCAAGTCAGGACATCAAAAACATTCCTGAATGCCTAGCAGAAAATCTTTCTTACTTGCAGGTGTTTGAATTTGGAATCCAGTGAGCTGAGGTTGATCTGCTGTTCTTGGGGTAGCTGCTGAGATGACAGCATGCGGCTGCCTTGGCTGAAACCAGCGCTGCAGTTCTTTGGGCACGTTAGGGAGGCATACGCAGGTGTTGCTGCCAAAAGGAGCAAACCTCCTCTTTTTTCTTTTCCAGCCTCTTCACTGCCCTCACACTTGTAGCGTCAGTTTCATATGCCTGCGCTGTGAACTGGATCGGAAGGCTGGTCCAGATTAAAATTAGCCCAGTAAAATGAAGTGTAGTTATTTTTAACACAGATGAGTTCAGTGATCCTGATTCATTGCACAGGTCTTACACCAACAAGGTCTTATACAGAAGGAAGGAGACGGGGGGGCAGTGGGGAAGCAAAGTATGGGGCTGCAGTGTTTTCCTCAAGTGCTGTCCAATTCTGGCATAAGGTGTGTCTAGAAACACAGTTTGAGAACATCCTAAAAGCCATGAATTATGCTCAAGCTAACACATGGACTTGTCAGCTCTATATCTGTATTAGATCTGGTGGGTTTGTTGTTGTGTTTAACTATTTTAATATGTCAAGGAGAATTACTCTTTAAAAAATATACATTTATTTGCACCAGCTGTTTTTGCATTGCTTTGTGGAACTCAGAATACAGACCATGTATGTACATACACACATAAGCAGAGTTTATTCAGTGTGATTGTAGCAGTTATAGGTGCTTTTAAAATAGTTTTACCTGTTAGTACTTGGAACACTCATGAAAATTAACTATACACAGAATCCAGGAACTCTGTCTCCTTTTTAAAATAATGTCTTAGACAAAATTCTGTTAGACTTAGTTGAAATTTTTTTAACTGGTTATGAATAAAAACTAAGAACCTCAGGATGTAGTCTGTGGAAGGCTTTCATATCCTTTCCTTGGCAGGTATAAAACATATTAATCTGTGCCTGTTATTTGGCATGGGGCCACTAAGGGCTGTCAGCATAAGTAGGTGCAAATTAATGTGGCAGTTCTCACGCTGGAGTCATACTGTGTTAATACAAGGCTTCAAACCAGATAATATGAAACCTGAATTGAGAGTGTAATATTTAGGGCTCCACAGTTGGAGCCGTTTATCATGATGATTACAGCCATGCCTGGGATTCTTGGCCGGTCAGGTTACCTTGGTTTACGTGCTTGATTTCTAATGAAATACAGACCCAGTGGATGTGCATTAGTTAGGGCAGGCAGACTGGCACAAAATAGTCTTGCAGCTTGTTTATAATGACCAGCTGAGGAGAAAGAAGCCTCTTGAGGAACAGAGTGAGCTTGGTGGTTGTGCTTGGGCAGGGAGCAGAGTTGGAGAGTAGCAGGTTCACCAGGGTTGCAGCAGTAACGTGTTTGCAAAATCCAGGACACAGCCCCATGCGGGATTAAAGATGTAAAACAACAGTAAGGATCTGTTATTATATGTCATACTTGGTCTATTTCTTTTATCAAACTGACAGCAGATCCTTTTATTCTTTTATTTTCATTTTATTTCCTATTATTTAGCAGCTCCTGAAACTGTGTCTGTTAGTATTTAGCCTGTACGAAGTATGTAATTTGTGTGTTGATGGATTGTGTTTCTCTGATTTGACAGGATGTGCACATTTTTTGGTGGTTTAATCAAGAGGGCAATGCCATGACAGCATTGATTTAGTAATGTAATAATCTTTGTGTTATGAAGCCTGATAAGACCCAGCATAGTACTATTGCCCCATTAAAGCAGGTACTCTACACAAGCAGGAAAACATCTCCCCTTTGAAAACCTTGCAGTCAGAGCCCAAAATCATTGTACAAAATTTGCTGGACCTTGCGTATAAGCCAAGGCCATTCAGGTCATTATGCCAGTGTGATTGTATCTGGATACAGACGTATACTTAACTTACAAGAGAATTAATAAGTTAAGTCTTTCAAACTGAGAGAGATGTGTGGTAGATATGAATGATGCTGACACACGCAAACATTTGCCGAAGCTCTGTCTGAGCATTGTTGTACTTTCAATGGATGGGGTTTATGTTTTCATGCCATTGTTTATTTCTATCTCTGCCTCTTTATTTTTAGGCTTTCCAGGCTGTTTTTAGTGTTACTAAAAACATTAGTAACTGTCTATGCACTTCTTCAGTCTCTGCCTGTTTTACTTGTTGCTTAAGCCAAAAAGGGGCAGTAAAGTATAGCTAAGGAGACTAGACTGTGGCAACAGGTTGTGTGTGTGTGTGAGAGACAACTAATGAGAACATAAATTCAAAATGTTAAATTTTCATAGATTTTGCTTCTAATTCCTCTGCTAATTCAGTGTAAAGTTGTTCTTTAAAAAGATCTCATTCTTTTCTGTGTGGTTGTGAAATGATGGTGCTTCAGAGGTTGATGTCCAGAATAAGGATTCATGGATCTGACTGTTGTTTCTGAGCCTGGTGCCGACTTACTGTTTGGCAGGTGGCAAGTCACGTAACCTCTCCATACCTTCACCCCACGGTCATAATATACTTTGACATGACTGTGTCTCTGCCACCATACCTTTTTCAGGTCCATTTCTTTGTAGGTTTCAATGTCCAGAATAACATATGGTACACGCACCTACATTTTTCACAGTGTTTGTGTTCCATTTCATAGTAATTTTTACATGAAAACATATGCAGGTAATCTGTATGCTGAGTAAATACACAAACAATATTCATCATTGACATAATCTTCCAACCTAATTGATTTCAGAGGCATTGCAAAACCAAGTTCTTGCTCATTTTTTTAATCACTTAAACTGTACAGACTTTGCTTAGACTTTAAAAGATTATTAATGAGTTTTGTGATCGTTTGCATGATTGTTGAAAGGTGTCTTGGTTCTGTATTGACATTATGTTACAGTGATCTTCCTGTGGAATATGTAAACGTAATTTAATGCTTGTCAGGGTTTCTAGTAGGCACAGAGATTTCAGTGACTAGAAGCAGCAAGCTGCTTGGAGCAGCATCTCTCACATCCACTGTGATTTACTTACTTGGGTCCCATTTCTTAAGAACAAGCAGTAACATAAGAAAACCTCCTTTAGCTTTAGAATGTTGGCTTTAAAATTCATTTGTCACTTTATTTCTTTTAAAAGTGTACATACTTTCAGTATATATTTACATTGTTTTAATTCTGACTATCAAATACAGGTATTTCAGCTGAATTGCTGAGTGTCTGATGACCACTCTGAGTATGTACAGTCTTAGCGTGCTCTTCTGTGTTGAGTTTACAATTGAAAGTTTAGGGTATGGTTGGTGTCAGTTCTTCTGTTTTATCTTGTACCGTGTCAGATTTTGGACAGAGCTGCTCTGTAATAACTGGTCATAGGAGCCAATGTGCCAGAAGTATGTGGCCTTATACTAATGGTTCTGGATATCTGACATCTAATAACTATCTAATAAGTGCCTGAGCTTAGGTTGGCAGTATAACACAAGTGGTAATGGTGCAGCTTCCACTCTTTCCTTCTTGCATACTCAGTAGAAAGTAACCACAGTCTATTTTTCAGGTAGTTGAAGAATTTCTCAGGAAAATTTCTGTTGTTTGCTGAAGAAGGTGTTAAAGTACAGGATGCTGTGGTTGAAGTGATGGTAATTAAATGTATTACATTGCAGGTTTTGGACTATGTATTTGTCCAGAGTCACTATTACTTAGCTCAGGATAAATCTCCCAGTCAAGAAAATGCTTTCAACTGGAGTTCTGATATCTGTAGGCTGTAATTTTTAACATCCACACCTCAACACTTCATGTGAGAAATAAACCACGGGCTCCTCTTTTACAGAAGTTAACGTGTTTTTAAATGTTCATAACTGACTTGCACTTTTCATATCTGTGTCATTGTTTACACTACCGCAGAAGTGAAAGCAACATTCACCCAAATGTGAGATACGTATCAAAGCTCTTCTAATTATTGTAGACAGCTAAACCACAATGTGAAGATGTTATCCTCTGAACAGTTGGCCTCTCATGTTTTGTTTCCTCCCTTGTGTGAAGCATCTTATGGAGTTGGCAGTTCTGCAAGGTCTGAACTTGATCTTAATGAGAGGAGAAGCAGTAACAGTTTAAATGAAGGGCTCATATCAGTCATGACAAATAAATGTACAGATGTTCTTTATTAAGTGCAAAGTAATGAAATTGTTTTTCTTGCATCAAGTACAAGGAAAAATCTGCTGTAGTTTAAGCCTTCTTAATACCACGTTATCAATAGTTAAAGCCAGTTATTTTGCTGCACGGGCTATTTAGCAGATGGTTTGTTGTGATATATACCTCCCTAAAGATATTTTTGATATGTTTGTGAACTCTAAAGGAGACTTTGTGGCATACTAGTCATCTATTACACCTGTATTAATTGTTCAGGAGAAATATCTTGCAGCTTAGCATTTAAAAAAATGATGCTCAATGACCAAGGGAGGTCTGTTTCTTGAGTAGGCTGGCATAGGTCTATGTTTTGTGGGATGCGGTGTAAAGAAACTGGATCTGAGGAAAGAGTGCAATTAATCTTATTCCTTATAAACGGGTGATATGAGGGTATCCTTAGCAGAAGTGGCAGTGCTGTTGAGGCTTTGCATGGAAAACTGGCTGTCACATGTACTCAGCAGGAACAAGCGCCAGATTCAGCTAGCTGAACACTCTTAGAAACCAGCAGACCCAGAAACTCAGGCTGCTGTCTGGTATTTCTGAAAACCTGATGGGCAAACTGGTCATCTTTTAAGCACAGAGTCTGCATGAATCCAAACACAGAGGTCCAGTGAGGGAAATGGAGCACAGTGACACCTTGGGAATGTGTGGCAGGATTTTTCCAGTGTACAAGATGAATACAATTTCATTTCACAGTAGCTTTGGTAGTGGTCTATTCAGTTAGTTATCTGCTTCATTTGGAAGTGCTGGATTTGCAATTGATTTGGAATTGGCAACAGCACACAAGCCTTTTTCCTCTCCCCTTGGTGCCGTTCCACTGCCCATCCATGTGGCTTGGGAGTCCTTACAGTGCTTGTCATCACTGGGGCATTTCTAGGCAGAGCTTAGGTGCTCTCTGTAGGTATCTTTCCTCCTTCCTTGCCAATACATTTTCATGGGGAGCACCTGATAGTCTAGAAGTTCAGGTTTGTTTCAAGAACGGAGCTGCCTCCAGAGGGAGACTATTTGACATACTAAGATCTACATTCAAAGCGGGCTAAATATTACAAATTTAGGCTGGGCACATTGATAAATGATTTTGGAAAGTGCCAGTTTGACTTGGGTTAATGGAGATGTTCATATGAACAAGTATTTATTGTACAAACCATTATAAATCTGAGAATGGCTGTTATCTTCTTAGAAAAATTTTGTTTAAATTTCATAAACATGCCTTTTCTTTTATGCATATGTGCACTGGAAAAGAGAGACCACCACTGTTTGGATCTTCTCTAGCGTTAAACCATTTGGATGATTTGCAATACATGAATTTAAATTCAACACTTCTCCCTGTTTCAGAAGTTGATTTGTGTGGTGGCGCCATTATCAAGCATTTTGGCGTTAAGAAGAAAAATGAAGTTATGATCGTGAAGGATATCAATATTTCAGGATTTTAGATTGAACTCTTTCTGAGAAGAAATCCAAGATTATGGAATTCACTGTGAAAGGAAATATAGTCTGAGCTGCTGTGGAGTGCATGTCTTGCAGGCTGACTCTAGAGTGTTTCATCAGTAAGGCAGGACACCAAGGAACTTGGTGGGCAAGGAAAGAAGAAACAACTAAAAATCCATCAAGGATTTTCCTGGCTTTCATCAGAACTTTGCTAAATTGATATTTCTTCCATGAGGTGTTTAGATTTAGAGAAGCTGGGAAAAAAATAAAAAAATACAGTTTTCTCAGCAAATGTTGAGAATTCATTTTTGAAGGAGAGGCTCTTTTTTTTTCTTTCAGTGCTTGGCTCTTGGAATGTATAACAGCTCATCATAATTCCTCTCGGTAGCTGTGTTGGTAGCACTAAGGGAATTGCTTATTATGCATACGATGTTCAACTTGCTGCTGCCTCTTCCTTCTCTCTGCTTTGTCTTTTCTGTCTTTTCATAATCTTAAGGTGGGAGCTCGTGAAGCAGACACTTTCTTATTCATTTACACAGGACCTTGCAGACTGGACTACCTGGTACTAATTGGGCCATCCACAGCCTGCCATATAGAAACAAAAAGCAGACATAGCAGCTTGAACTAGTTTTTCTTCATGTTTAAGCAGAACTTGATTACAAATACCTTCTTTAGTCTGGGTACTAGCCTCTTTCCTTTTGTGCTTGTTCCACATGGGAAATGTTTAAGTAATATGTAACTTTAAAGTATTAGGTAGCTGTTTCACAATGTAATATCCAAGCAAACTGCAAAGGCCCTGCATGAATCTAAGCTGCTTGGTTAGTCTGAAATACTGTATCTTTGAACTGGCAAATACAAAGCAATCTTTCCAGCCAGATTATTTAATAAGTAATGGGTTAGATAATGTAAATATATGTATTAGCATCTGTTGCAGCACTAAAATTTATATGCAGTTATAGCTTTGGGAGCCAACGGTTCTAGAAACTTATTATTATCATGCTTCATAATAGCTATCACTAATGCTGCATACCAAAATACAGTCCTAAGAGATGTAGGCCTTGCATGGGGGAAAACTGCAATTACGTTTCATGAAAGATTTCAGTGTTTGAGAATTGGTACCAACTTGCGGGGGAGCTTCTGGTAATGTGTCTTAAGGAGTCACTGAGCTGTATTGATCCTCTGCTCAAAATGGTGGTTGCGATGAAGAATTCTCTGGTATCTGGAGATTAGGGACAGTAAACAGGCTTAGGATATGGCATGACCTGGGAGGTAGTTTCTGGATTTGTAGGAGGGGTGTGCTAGATAATTACCCTGATTTCAACCAAGGTAAAGGAACATATTTGGAGCATAGCTTCTTGCTTTGCTATCCTCTCTATTAGAAAGACCGTATGAAAACATTATTTCTGAGACTTTCAACAGTATGTGTTTGTGTATGTGCATTGTGCCTATTTCCATAACATATCAGGATATTTTTTTCTGTGCTTTTGTGGTGAAAATCTCATCTCTATTTAACAAGCTCCCCTGGTGATTCCTGTTGGTTCTGAAATCACATAGCAAGTTGGGAGAAAAGCTGAATATTGTTACTTAAAAAGAAAGGGTTGTAAAGGAAGAAGAAAATTCCCCGTATTGTAAAGAAAATAAGTTACCTTGTCTTTGGTTATGTGTAGCAGGTAGTCAAGTACTGCCTGAAAGAATTCAGTTAATAAATAATTCCAAAGCTGATTGTCTTCCTGCTTTTGTGATGTTTCATTACAAAAGGGGGTAAGTAATTAAAGGAATGGTCAGCCTCAGAATAAATTCTTGTTTGCTTCTGTGATCGTGATTCAATCAACATAAGTTGTATGGATTTGTGCTTGCAAAATATTTTATTTGTACACTTTTTCTTACCTGACCATAAGGTTTTAACTATTCATTGTTAGAATATTCTCATGTGTTTTCTATTAGCTGCATTTAATCCTTTTGGACAAAGGGAAGAAGAAATAATGCTGTGTTATTAAAGGAATGTAGCTTGTTTTATATCAATGTTCCTTGAGAAGACAGACCCTCCAAAGAAAGAATCTGAATTAAACTTTAGTTCCTATTCCAATCTCTGAAGCTTTGGGGAAAGGAACAAGACTGAGTCTTAACCTTGAGTGCTGTGACCATCCGTGTGCAGAATCTTGGCCTGTATAAATGCAATTTCTAATTTTCTACTGTATGTTCATGGCCACAGGTTGAGGATCCAGTTAAAATATTGACCATAGCAAAATTAGTATAGCCTTCCACTGGAGGTGGCTGACTAGCACATATGTTTCTATGTGAATCCTCAACACCTGCAGTCTTCACTTAATTGTAAACTGCTGAAAATAGGAGGATGTGGAAGGGTATAAGGGTTGTGCTTGGTTAACTGATGTGTTCTGCAGCAATACTAAATAACACACAATTATCTCTTCTTTAACTTTTGGGTATGTGGCCTTCACAGAGGTATCCCTACACTTAACACATCAAGCCAATGTTTCATAGAAAGTGGCAGTCAATGACTAATGTTCATGATGTTTTCTCAGTGAAAAGTGGATTGCCTTTTTATTCTCCTGAGTTGGGGGGGGAGGGGTCCCCCTCTTTTTTTTAAATAGAGGATAAAAATCTGATTTGCAAGAAAGTTAGTTCAGGAAAGTGATATATATAAGAGAATACAATGCAATAAAAGATCTTCCTGGCTAGAAACATCAAAAGCATAGATATTTTCACTGAGTTTCCTAAAGAAGACTAGAGTGAGCACCAATGTTAGTCATTCTTTAATGACATATAAACTTTCATTTACCTGTTTTTCTTCCTGTAGGAAAAAGAAACCTCTTCCTTAAGTATGATTCCTTTATTTACAGTTTTCCTCTGATCCATAGTTCCTTTCTGTACTAACATTATGATAGGACAGAGAGAACGCATTTTTCCCATTTACATTTTTTTAATTTTCTTTCCTAATTCACTAGAAGCCTAGACACACAGACATAAAATCATACTTTTCAAAGAACTTGATTAATGCATTGTACATATGCTCCTAATGTCAATAATATAATCTCCAGTTTTGAGGAGAATGAATGATATGTTGATGGATACAGCTACTAGCATTGAGAAAACTACTTTTTTTAGTTTCAGGTCAAACTTAGAGCTGTTATAACCAAGAGCGTGTAGGATTATACTTACTGAAATCAGGATTATGATCATCAACAAAGAAAGGGATAGTTCTCTAGGCTTAATACTATATTTTGTACAAACAGAGAGAGACTTGTAATCTCAAGTGACTTTGTACACAAAGACCAAAAGAAAGCAATATTGTTTCCATACCTGATTTGAAAAATGGGCATCCTATAGCTGATATGTTTATTCCATGTGTAGTGATTGCTGTGCTGAACTGGGCTGAAGGACTCAACAGTGTCGAGATTAAGCACCTAGTTTATAAATTAAGGTTACAGCAGACATTGCTGAAAGCAACACCTGCTTAGTGACTTACAGAAGCATTCTTCCATCTGCTTACCTCTCCATTGTACCTGACCTTGCTTCTACTGTGGTAACTTTCAAACATTTCTAAAAGTCTTCCTTTTGTATTTGCACACGTGACATTAAATAATCTGTGCATTCTCAGAAACAACCTCATGTTTAGCTGTGTGGAGTTTAAAATTAACAGTCCTGAGCTCAATCCACAATTTTTTAACAAGTGTTCTGCATTTTGTTTAATGAGGACCTCAGTCCCAGAAATAGGATTAGAGCAAGTCTACGGCTGTGAGGGCTTTCTAGAGACCTTTTGCTTGGGGCTACACACTGTCCACTTAATAGCAAGTGAGGATGAGGGTTATGCTATTCAGGAAGAGAAGGAAAGAAATTTTGTATTTGGGACAGAACTGTAATGGGTGAAGAAGCATACCTCAGTTGTATGAAAGTGATGAGCTGAAAATGAGTTGATGGGTGAACTCGCTGCTGCGTGAATAGTCACTACTCATTCTGGGGTCATTCTTTGTTGATTACTTTGGTCATTACTTGGAAGTTTCCTTATACTAGTGTGCTCTCCTGCTCTGAGTCTAACTGGTTTTGCAGTATTAAGTCCCATCGCAATGTTTACTTGCCTACATCTGCCAAACACTTGTGTTTTTCCCTGCTGGGAGGAGGGTGTGGGTGGGATTTGCTAATCTGAATGAACAGTTATGCATTCCAGTTTGTTTAAGCTATTCTTTAATGTGTAATGACATGATTTTATTTTGACAGATGAATGTTGTTTCTGTAGATCTGCAGTGACATTGCTCCATTTTGACTTTGAGCTGTCAGCTTGGTACATTTATCCTGACACTGTTGTATTTCATCTTGATACCATATTCTTGATTTGACATTGCAACGCCACCTCCATAAATTTGTATTGACATTCTTAACTCATTTTCTTGGTGTTTTTTGAACTGAATGAAAGCCTGACAGAGTTAGAATTGGGAGCAATATAAAGGCAAAATTGTCGAGATGTAACAGAGAGGAGTAAAAAGGGCAGAGATGGTGCTTTCAGGGAGCAACGTGACATTCTGGTAGGGGAGCATCTTAGAGAAATAAATGTATTCTACTGGCATGTTGTCAGTATAGCCTTAACTTTTTCAGCTCCTTTGCAAAGACTCTAAATGAAATTTGGATAGTCATGCCATAGAAGGTGCTCTGTTCTCATATACTCTCACCATTCAGGGTCACGTAATCATTGTCTTAGCAGTGCATGATTGCTGTTGTGGGAACAATCATTTCCCCTTGATATCATTATTGACTTAGAGCTTCACATCAATACTCAGGTTTCAACATGTGATAGCTGAACAGGCAGACAATACCATCCTTTCTGCTTTTGGGTTTCTTAGTGGCTGTCTATTAAGACAGCCTATCTGCTGTTCAGATAAAACAGAAAGCAACAGAGTATTGCATGTTTTGCATGTGTGCAAATGGTATCATTGCAATTTTTATGGGAATATTTACTATAGGGGGCATATGCACTTCAATATATCCACTCTCTCTCTCTGCGCTCAGTGCATCCTGGCTACATTTTGATCATGGTGTGTATAGCTCTGTGGATGCGTGCTCGCTGTAAGGCTGCAGAAGTCCAATTTGAACATCTCATCTGTCCCATGTATTTTGAGATTTCCTGTGTGGTATATGAACTGCCTTCAGATCCCTAGCCCCAGTGGTGGAGGTTGAACAGAAAGTATATATACTGCTTTATTATCATCAGTGTTTAGAAAGACTTAGGTTAATAGGAAAATAATTTTTTTAACTCTGTGTATATTGTCTAGTGCACTATTGTCTGCACTATGTGTGTTTAATGTAAAAGTTGTTCAAACTTTCTTGTAAAGTATAGGAAATAATATATCCACAATATGGAAACATTATTGACCTTAAAATTGATTAGTTAAAATCAATCTTTTTTCTTTCCTTAAGAAAAAAAGAATGTTGTAGTAAATTTGTGCCTAGGATTTTTTTTATCAAATATGTTGCCAAGTTGATTTTTTTCTCCAAATTGGAGCATGCTTCATCAAAATAATGTGAAAATAGAGGCAAAGTTAATGATACCCTTGTATCTGCATTTTGCCATCATCATAAAATCCTGAATCCCACTCCAGATGATTAGTAAATAAGATGAAGTAATTTAGCTGAGAGAATTGACTAGCTACAGTGCATGAACTGTAATTGTGATATTAATGTCAAATAAAGTCATTTCCAGTTATATTTGGCTCTTGAGCATGAAGTACTTTTCCCTCTGAAGCCCATAAGAGCTACGTTCGTGCAAATAACTGGAACCTGGGTCTTGAGGTACCAGCCAATGAAATATATTTTGGCCTGTGAACTGGGAAAAAGAATATTCATGCATTGCCCTTACCCATTTCTATGAAAGCATTCCATAATCTAAGTCATGAAGGACATCACTTGTGGGAGGTCAAAGTCTGACTGAATATAAGGAGGAACTTTTTTCACCATTAAGACAGCCAAGCATTGGGACAGGTTGTCTAAAGAAGCTGTCAGTCTCTATCCTTGGAAGTTTCCAAGACCCAACTGGATTAATTGTTGAGTAATTAGCATGCAGACATAGTAATGTCATAGGTCAAAGGCATTATAACTTCCTGATTTTTTTTTTCCTTTGTCATTTGTATAAGGCAATAAAGGTCCTGTTCCTGACTCCGTGTCGACCTCCCCAAACCAATAGAGTTATCACTGAGGCCCTCCATATACACAGTGGTCAGCAATTGCAGTCTGGAGAAAATATATGAGAAATTTAAAAAATGTCAGTTTACTGTGCAGTTTCTTTGTAATAGGATTGCTAGTATGCATTGGGAAGCAACAGGTTAAATAGAGCACGAGATACCAGTGAAAATGGACTCATCTGATCCAGCCTTTTCTGGTGTCTTTCTGGTATTCCACACTGGAAAGCTGCAGTTAGACCTTGACATCTATGTTGCATGCATTCTTAAAATTAAACCACTTCAAATTTTTTAAAGCAATTGGAAAAGAAAAAAAAGACCAGTGCATTTTTCATAAGAACTTTCTTGTCAAGAGTACAGAACTCACTGAGACTACAAAAGAGAGGTAGGGGGGAGGAGAGAGGAGAGCCAAATTATTCCAATATGTCGTGATCTGTACAATTAAAGTGATATATTTGTAGTGTCTGCCAGAAACTGTGAGATATCAATGGACTAAAAGTGAAGAGGGGCCAAAAGGTTCTTTAGAGTAGTTTAATACGTCCACTTTGATATTTAGCATCGGTACTACAGTTTAGATTTTAAACTTTGCTGAAATGCTTTTTCAGTGGTTTATTGCTCATCTTCAGCAACTTGCAGGAGGGTGGGCAAAATTATAGCCTGACAGTAATGGTGATTTTTATTTAATTTTTTTTTCATTTGCAGACTTAAAATTTCTCAGCAATTTCTGCTCGCTATTCCAATATACTTACAACAACTACTAATAATGGGCATTTCTCTTCTCCGCCTACCTGCCTCCTCTTTTAGGGAGGCGAGTTGTTTAATTGTGCAGCATTTTTGACTAATCTCCTCATAATTCTTGTTTAGTTATTGGGTAACATGTGCTGGTGTTATACCTAAATGATTATATTCTGAAAGTGAAATCTTTGCAGCTGTCAAGTGATAGTCTGGCCCACAAAATTCTGATTGATCACCTCCATGTGGGACTGTGACTTTTAAATTGGTAGGTAATGCTTTACCAGCAGCACAACCTCAAAGACACCAGTTTTATTAAAGTCTCTGGATTAGGCTCTCAATTACCCTGAGTTCCAGTTTCAATTAGACTAAACTTGGAAGAAATTACTGGCCTGCTGCAAAGGTCTTTGGAACAAAAGAAAATGAGAAATCACTTATTTTCCAGCAGGTGTCTAAACAAATTGCACTTTGTGTTTCAAGTGGTCACGGATAAGCTGGGTTGCAGCCAGGCTGAGCTCATTCTGCTGCTTATACTGCTTAATGGCAGTGGAAGAGGAAAATTTAAAATATCCCACAAACTTCTGGATGACTGTAAGTCAAGTTCCCAGTAGAGGGTTTTTGTAGTCATTGTTTAGTGCAGAACTGCAGGAGAACTCTGTACAGAAGATATTAGTGTGGAAAAAGCGGATACTGCCAGACCTTTGGGGAACCATATGGATACTGCCATTGGCAATCTGCCAAGTGTGCCCATAGATGCCTCTAAATATTTTTTTTTTTCCGCTATAGGGTTGCTATTGAAAATCTCCAAATGTAGCACAGCTGTTGCACAGGATTTGCATATCTGATACACCGCTAGTCCCAGAGAGAACTGCTTGTACAGGTCACTAAGCCAAGAAGCGCACAGCACTTCAGACTTCCTAGAATTTCTATTTATATAGTAGTGTGTATTTAAAAGTAAATTTTTTTTTCTGCTGTTTACTGTAAGATATCATCTGAAATTGCCTGGCTTTGTGTTGTACTTAAACCAGAAAGCATCTGTAGTAACTGTTCGTAATGATTATAAAACTTTGACTGCAAAGCTGCTTAGAATATATGAAGAATAAAACTGTGAATTTTTAGAAGAGAGTGCTGAAGGGGAAAAAGGAGGAAAAAAAGTGTAAAAGGAAAGATTAATTAATATACAAATTTAATAAAATATAAATATGCAGTTCTGTTATATACCATGCAACCATGAGAAATTTTGGACTATTTTGCTGAAGATGACTGGTAATGTTGTAGGCCCTAATTCTGTAATCAAAAGGAAGGAGTGTTCTCATAAATGTGAAGCCATTAGCACTTCACATTGGCACAATGTTTGTCTTTAGAGATCAGTTTGCCAGTAGCCAGGTCTCAGGACTGTAGTATAGCATCAATTTTGAGCAGAACTGTCCATTAATCAATAATAAAATCTGCTTTAAAAAAGCCCTGGCAAGGTCTAGCTGTTTCCCAAATAGGTTAGTAATTTATTGTTAAACAGAGCATTGATATTTTAAAAAAAACATTCCCAGATCATTGAAATTAAGAAAGCCAGAAGGTTTTTTATAAAGTGTGTGATAGCTTTCAGCTAGGATAATCGTAGTATGTCATTGGATTTATTATTTTTGTAGCTTCCCTCTGGTTTCACTGTATGTATAGCAAAGCTGTAGTATGTGTTTGGTCAGGGGAGGGGAAGGATCAATTGTCTATCCAATTTTTAGTAAGAGATGGAAATAGTTTGACCTGAATATGCTTGATCACTTAATACCCAAAGTATTGTGGAATTATCCGTTTTTCATAATGATACATTATAATTTTCCCCTCATATAGTTTATATGTGAAGGGAATATCTTTGCACCTATATAAAGGAAAACTGAGTCTCTAATAATACAATATTCAGATAAGTCTTATGAATCCTGTTCTTACATAAATAAGACAAAACCTTTGCATATTTACGTGTAACATGGTAAACACCCTTCTTTACTCTGGTTCTACGATCAGTAGGTTTTGGTGTAGTAGTCTATACTAATCAGCAAAATAATGATACAGTCTTACACATAAATGATTTTTTGCTTCTGTCAGCCTGATTAATGATTTTTCAGCAAAATATTTTTGAGTTACGTTTTCGCTTGATTACTGTGGTGTAGTCTTTCTGAACACCACCACTCTATAGCTCTTCACACATCTCCACCCGCTGCATAGCTGGGCTAGGGAGGCATTCTGGAGGTTTTAAACATGAGCAACTGCTGCTGATTGCTCCAATGGACTTTAAGGAGAGAGGGGGAGACAGGTAGTGCTCAAATGCCCTATTCCCATACGTTCTTGGAGCCAACTGCTTTACCGAGTGAGTTTAATAGTAGTCTCAGAGGAAAATCCTGCTGGTGAACTGAAGGCAGGCAGCACTTACCTGATTTTAAATATAAAGTACTACTGCCATAATAAAAAAAAAAAAAAAAGAAAACCAGAATGTCTTGTAGATTCTCAGTGACTTTTTATTTTCAGTGAGGAGTCCACAGATAGTAGAGAAAAACAGGATGTTGGAGAGAAAGCGGACTTGATTTGAAGTAAATGAAACCTTTCTAAGATGGAAACAAATACTCAGGAGCTGCTGAGCTCAGTCTGCACATTACAGCAACACCTCGCTAATCCTCTCATGTTATAATTACCACAAAGAAAATGTGCCTTTCTCTTCCTGCTGTTTAACAAAGGTTTAACAGCAGGATGTTGTACCAAGGGCTCATATTCCAGTTGACTTTATTGACTTGATGGAGTGTTCTATATTACATTTACTATAGAGTTATGTTACAGCACTAATGTTGTGAAACAAATTACAGTGGTCAAAATAAACGAACAAATAAATGAGCCAGATTAACTAGCAGTTGTTTTCTACTGCTCTAGTCCTGCAAAACAACTGTAAATACAGTGTAAACAGCCACAAAGACCTCAATTATTCTCCTACTTGTTCATGCAGATTAGCATGATCTTACTCTGTGCAAAGTGATTTAAACAACAGTTCCGAGAACAACTGATGACGTTCGTTTATACCAGTGTAAATCTACAGCTTCTGGTTTTTGATTAAAGCTTTATGTATCAAGCTGTTCATCACTCCTTTTAAACGTTGCTGTTTGTGTAACTCATAATAGAGATGATCTCTATGTATTTAGTGAAATGGGAGAAAAATCTGAGGGTTTTTAGATGTTTGTTCCTGTAGCATATCAAACCTGTGTATCAGCTTCCAGCAAAGCTTCCAAGATGCTAATTTAATATATTTTTGAAAAGATAATGGCAAGAGAAATGGCCTACTACCAGGGAAGCAAAGTGAGATAGAAATGTTATATCCTTCAATACCAATATGGATTTTGATTCATTTTAGAATCAGTAATAGAAAGTTTTCACTGAATTGCTCCGGAACAGCTATCACTAACTTTATGTGTTTCAGTTTGTAGTTACAAGCAATCACTTATTTGAAAACTTGTTTGTTCTTAAACTTTATTGAACATCCCATTGGTGGGAGGGAATTGCAGTCATGCACTAATACAAGTATTGCAGTACCATTTGTCTCCTTTTCATGCTGAATAGCACCTTACTTCATAAGCAGGATTATTGGTTTTTATGGGGCTATTCTTTAAGAGAGTTTGTAGGTAATTTGGTAAGGGTGCAGTCTGGCCCAGTGTGTTTTAGGAGTTTTGACTAACAAGTCGTAGAAGACATTCAAGAGAACACCTGAAAGATCTTAAGCTCTGGGCTTTCTCATTTTCAATGCTACATTCCCTTTCTAAGGCTCATTAATGAAGTGCTATTGTAATAAATCTTGCTTAGGTAATAAGAAAATACATTGACTGCAGGGATTGGAAAACACCTGTAAGTTATAGGCTCATTATTACTAGAATGTTTTTGTGACAAACAGTAGATTTCATGCTGAAGAAGGAAGAAGTCTAGTTTTGCAGTCAGGGAGAGGAAACAAGATTTGAGCATGGGAAGGTAAATAATGGAATCACAGGGCAATGAGTTGGAAGACAAAGAACTGGATATTGCCTAATGTAAACTGCATAGCTTTCCTAATTTCAGCAGATCAGCCACGACTAACACACGAGTCTTGCATATTCTTAAAGGCAAATAAAACTCTTTAATCCTTCACATTGATCATGTCACCTTGCCTCTTGTAGTCTGATAAAGTGAGAGTCACACTGACTTTTGGCTGTTCTTGGGCTCTTCCCTCCTCTGATGTAGCACACGGTATCACCATGGGTACAAATCTTGATCTCCAGAGGGCATCTGGGGTATCTTCCGAGGGCCCACCCAGTTTTTGGCTTCACGATGAGTCCTTCATGCCTCATCTTCACTTACTTGACAATTTAGCACTTTCCTCCAGCCTTCCTTGTTTGATGTCATAGTTTGGATTTCTTACATCTTGCACCAGATTCTCTCTTGGTTTCACCTGTTTGCACTGATAGGCTTCTTTTCTCTTCATGATTCATATTTTTTTCATAATTATTCCTCTCCCTGATTAATAATAAATAGAGCATCTTTTAATGACCCACTAGTCTTTTTTCATTTCAGGGCATCTCTTAGTTCCTTCTCCCTCACCTTGCCTGGTACAATTACTAATTTTGTAGTCAATACTGTTAACTGTGGTTTCTCCAAGTTTCCTATGAGACTCCTAACTCATACAATACAGCTGCTTTCAGTGCTGTTCTTCCAGTGCCACTATGTTTTTCATATATAGGTAAGTTTGTATTCTTAACATACAGATTCCCTAGTCCCTTCATTTCAATTTTGGTACTCTTCCTTCACAGCCAAGTACTTTCTTCATGTTTATGTATTTCCATCAGACTGCCAAACCCAGCTGAGTGCTAGTTTCTCCCTCTGCTTCTGCATCTATTTGCTTTTACAACTCACTGGAGGAGATTTCTTTCTCCTGTCTGTTCTCAGGAACAACTACTGCTACTACTTTTCTTTAGAGTTTAGCCACTCATTACTCAGATCCATCTCCTCACCCTATACAGCTGCCTTATTTTCTCACTATCACTTTCTTTTAGTCCACATCTCTCCTCCTTTTTGTCCTTCCCCCCATATTAATAAGTTCTAAAAAGTGTTGTGTTCCTCAAATTTACTCCAAAGTACACCCTAGTCTAGTTTCCATCTGTTTTTAACAACAGAAACTGTTTCAGCAAGCCTAAAAGTGTGATTTCTTGATCAAAGATCACAGCTTTTGCTTCATGCTTTCTCATAGATCTCGTTGCTCCTCTTAGTAACACTGCTCACTCATTCACCCTTCTTTCATAATTTCTATTCCTTCTGTTATTGCACAGTTCTGTCTCTGCAGTTACTTCTACAGCTTCTTGCATCATCATTTTGTAGATATTTTCTTTGTTCCTTCCTTTAGATTGTAGGAATGCTGTGTTGCTTTTGGCTGTCTTCTCTCTGTGAATCGTATCACCAGCTGATGTCCTCTTCTCATATATAGTCAGGTACTATTTTTATGCAGATGATTTCCAATCTGTTTGTCAGCCCACAGTTTGTTTGCCTCTGTTCAGGCATGCATTTGATCTAGCGTCTTCAGCATTTCTGGCTTGACAGCTTGCTGATAACAAAGGTAGAACAGAGCTCTGTATCTCCCCCTACAAAATTCTTGTGTCCCTTGCTTTTTATCCCACCCTCATCATATTACCAACAACCGCAGTCAGTTGATGTTTGTTATCTAGACACAGTCAGTTATGAATTTTTCTGCTCTAGCTTTAACATCACCGTTATCGCTTCCATTATCTAGAATGTGTGTCCCCAGTGTATATTTTTTTCTTAAATCTTCTGTTTAGATTCTTTCTAGCTCTTACTATTTTCCTCTCTCTTCTTCAGCTGTGAACAAAAAGGCATCCTGTATTTTAAAAAGTTACACTTTTATTATTTTAATTCCCTTCCTTACCATCACTGTTTTCGGTCTAGTCCATTCTAGTCACTCCTGCTGGGATCATTTTTATCTGAGACAGTTCAACTCACTGGAGTAGAATTTCTGCATTTGTTCCAAGTTATCAGTGAGTGGTTTCATGCTCTTTTCATCTATAAAACTGTTGAGACATCTCTTATGTAGCTAGGAGTCTGCCTTATTTTCCTCTCATTCTCTAGAATGTTTTCCTAACTATTCTGTTCTCAGTATTTCTTTCTTTGTGCTTTCATGCTTTCTCAAATACCCCTGCTCTCTCCCTTCAAATTTAATTCCTTAATCTTGTGGCTTTGAGAATTTCTCACATATCCTTGCACAAATATCTCTTTTGTTTGCCATCTGTGCAGCATTTGTCTAATCTTTTTAATAAGATAAAGCCAAGAATTTAGTTTTTACTCTGTCGTCTTTTGTTGTGGGTTTTTATACTATTAAGGCACTGTAGATATTTAAATCGTTATCACTAAGAGTTCATAGGTTTTCTTTTCTCCACAACTACACTTTAATGGGTTTTAGGCATAATTGTTAAGATGAAGATGAGAATATACTTTATACAAAATACACTTCCTGAAATTAAATTACACAGAGATCTGTGAATGGAAAACAATGGCAAACCTCTGCACGTGCCCCTTCAGTAGACGGACAGTGGCCATTCCTTTGTCCGGTAAACTGGCAAGATCACTTAAGAAGAAGAAAGCCAGTACATGTCTGTAGCCAATACTGTACATGATACATAGGTACACAGTCAAGGAACGTAGGGCCATAGCAAAGAACCCAAAGTAATTATTTTTACCTGTGTTCACTGTGGAAGAAACTTGAGAAGTTTCCATGTGGAAATCCTTCCTTGTGGAGGATTTAGCAGAATATCTGTCTCAAATTTAAATATCTCCTAGGAGATTATGCGATTATCTAGTATGGAATAAATGAACAAAAGGAAATAATGAGTCGCCAAGATCAGATCGTATTGACTCAAGAACTGGAGCCAAAACAGCTTAACTACTAATTGTGATGCATAATGTCCTCCTTAATACTTCCTTAGTACTTGAGAACTTAAAGTAGCAAACATGAGCTCTGAGCTGACCATTACTGCGCAGGAAGAAGTTTTTGAGATTATGGTAGGTGGCTGTATGAGAATGTCAGGTCAGTGCTTAGTAGTGGTCAAAAAAGTAAATCAAATATTAAGAACTTCTTTAGAAAGAAATAGGGAGTAAAACAGGGGACATGACAGAATAAACCTACAGTTTTCCCACAACTGAAAAGAGTTTGTATAGTTCCAGTCCCCACATCTCTAGAACAATATAGTGGATTCATAAACTACGCAGAGAAGAGCAACAGTGCTGTTCAAATGCTGCTTTATAAGGACCAACCAAGTAAGCCAGGATTCTTCAGCCTGGAACAGAGGTGGCTATAGAGTCACAAATGGCTTGGGAAGAATGAAAAGGGGTTGGTGGCTTTTTTGATGTTGGTTTTGTTTTGTTTTGGGTGTTTTTTGCTGTCTCTTCTAAGACAAGAACTAGAATACAGGAAATTAAACCAACAAGAGGTGTGTTGAAAGCAAACATAAAAGAGTGGTTCTTCTTGCATCCATCCATTGTGGAGATTTGCAGAGACTCAACAGGAGATTAGACAAAGCTCATAGAACAGAAATTTCTGGAGTTCACAGAACATGTATCTGGCTCAAGAAGTTTCTGAGCTGCAAGTGGCTGACAGCTTGGAGGTAACAGTTTCCTATTCTTTCTTCCCCAGACATCCACTCTTGGCAAGTATCAAAAATAAGATAGAGGGTTCTATGGATCTTTGATCAGAGCAGTATTACTGGTCCAGGCATTATGAGCAATAGTAGTTTAATAAGACTGCATTTAAAGAATACACTTGGTTATCATCCATAATGAATTTTAATTTTTAAAAGTTAACTTTTGGTTCTTTGGAAACTGCATGGGTGGCACATTTTCATTTGCACAGAGAAGGCACTATGGTGAATATGTGGAAGATGTATTTTATTTTCATCTGTGAGAGTAGAATGGTGGTATCATTTTTCACTCTAACAGGTTTTCTTTAAAGCAGTAGCAGTCAGCTTGCAATATTTTTCATCAATCCATTGCAGGCTGCGTGGCTCCTTCACATTTCTTTTAAATAACAAGATCTTATTAATAAAAATAACGTTGATCATCTTACTTTCTTTGTCTGACATAAACTGCATATCATAGTAAGTGATCTGAGTCCTTCTTAATGATGAACTTGTGCTGAAGGTTCACCACTTTTGCTTAATTATCTCCATAAGCCACTGTCTGAAAGATGTATGTTTCATGTGTTATAGTAGACCTTGGGGTTTTCCAGCAGGGTGTTTAATTCAGATGGTGCTTTTTCTATTTGTAAGAAGAAAGGAGAGCTCAGGAATTTACAGTGTTGCATTATAGTTGTACTTAAAAAAAACAAACAAACCCAAAACAGATTGGCATTGTAGTATAGAAGCTTACAGTCATTTTTCACAGATCAAATGAGAATAAGTAAATTTGCATTAACTATAATGCCTGAAGTAGCAGCACAGCTACTTTAAATTCAGAAGAAGAGAGACAAAGCAGATATTCATATCTAAATGTTAAGGTAAGAACATTTCCAGGTGGCAAGTGGAAATTAATGGAGCTATGACAATTCATGGCAGCTCATATATTTGTGTTTATAGTTTGTTTTCCTGCATCACTCAGTTAAAGGAATTAAGGTTGTATTCTGTTTCTCTTCTTCAGCTGGATAGCACTTCTACTTAAATTTTGTGAATGTGATTTCATAGAATCTGTTACTATTAGCCTGAAAATAGCTTTTTATTTTAACTTCTGAGGAGGTTGTATTTTAGGCCTAGTTCTCCTCCTCTTGCATGTGTAAATAATACTGTTTTGCTTTAGGAAGTAAAATAAAAATAAATGTAACAACTCCTGAATGAATTGAGGTCATGAAAATGTGTATGATGAGGAACTGCTATGGAGTTCCTCATCATGTCGTAGGTGGATCTGAGAATATAAAGTGTATGGCTTGACTGGTCTGTGCTATACTGGTCTATGACATAGTGTCCCTTAAAGATATCCAAGTGACTTGCTAGGTTGATTGAACTAAGAGACAAAAGTAGAGAAACAGTCTGCTGAGAATATTAAAAAATTTTCATTCTTGTAATTTTTCATACTAAAGAAGTGCTTGCCATTTAGCAATTCTGGGGAAACTGTTACTGGGTAAAGACTATTGGCTGGAGGTGGTAAATCAACTAACCTTTTTTCCCTGGTAAGTAATCCCAAGAGTGTGAATTTATACAGGTTTTCACTTTCAGGCTTGCACTTACCAGCGACCCCATGGTGAGGTTCTTTTTCCTAACAATAGAAATGCTTTTTATCAGTTATTTAGCTACTAGTGGAAAACAACCTGTAGTATTAAATCTGAGTTTGCTTGTAAAAGTCAACGAAGCAACTGTTATTTTTTTTATATAAATGAATGAAGAAACTTATTTATTTATGGTCAAAAGATTCCCTTGTCCATTTTCGTATATTAGGTTTGTGCTTGTTTTGTTACTAACAGAACAAAGAAAAATGAGATTACACAGAAGAAGAACCTATAATCCTGGTTATTCTATTAACTTTTTTAAAACCAGAGTGGTGTTTAACATTTGGGTACGAACTTCACTAATTTAAAGATGGCCTTAGAATGGACACACGTAACAAGTAACAAGCTATAAAGTTAGCTAGGTTTTCTTAGAAGTACTAAGGCCCTTCCAAGTTTGAAGTTTGAAAAGATAGGGGAGAGATGCAGAAAGCTTGTATGCATCATATTAGCTACCTCCTCTTTGTTTTCCTTTTCTACTGAGGCTAATAAGACTGTCAGATTGATGTAAAACTTCTTGCTATTTAAATTACAGCGTGCGGATTTACATTAGTATAAAGTGTTGAAAATGAAAAACAACCCATTGTAGAGCAGATGAAATTTGTTTAATTTTTAAAACTGGTTTTCCTACAAACTTTGTTAGAAGTTTTCTTCACTTTTTATGTGAAAAATGAGAGGTTTTAAAATAAAGAAACAGAGAATATTTTTACCTTTCCCATTATTGTATCTAGGAATATAGAAATTACTTTCAGGGAAAAAATATATTGCTGTAAAGATCAGGCATAGTTTCTTGGTTTTTGGGTTTTTTTTTTTTTGAAGGAAGCAAGAGTTCTGAAAAATGAGAACAAATTCCTTTTTGATGTATAAGAAAACAAAATATTTCAGATTCTTGCAACTACTTGTGTGAGTAAAGTCTAGTGGAGTAATTAATAGTATAGCCTTTTTTCCATCAAAATGAAGTAATTTTATTTTAAAACCTAATTGAATCTTTTTTATTCTGTTGACTTTGCAAATAATTACTAAATGAGCTATAAGCTAAATTGCTAAGTATGTCTTTTAAAAATCAGCATTCATTTAACAAAACTTCTCATGCAAGTAAGTTGTGAAACGTATCTCGATAATCAAAATGGAATGTGAGTCTCGGCTATTTCAGGTGGAAAAATGGAGAGCGAATGTGAGGCTTGGGTGGATGTTAAATTTAGTAATATTTAGAACTAAAGAAACGATGCTTGCTTTCTTATTGTTTCCTCAGGAAAATTCCATCTGAAAACATGCATTTCAATCTGAATGAATAATGTCAGAGCTTCTG
This sequence comes from Morus bassanus, assembly GCA_031468815.1. NCBI lineage: Eukaryota > Metazoa > Chordata > Aves > Suliformes > Sulidae > Morus > Morus bassanus. The sequence goes on from CM062574.1 coordinate 40,175,141, forward strand.
TTTGGGTGAAAAATAGTTTTTTGAGGTGAATACCCAAAATGTTTGCTAGTGAGAGACTTGAATTCTGCACGTAATGTTAAACAGAGCCCACCATGCCCAACTGTGCATCTGGGTTTTTAAAAAGATCCTTCAGAGACTGCTTTTAGAATTATGGGTTCTTTACAAATTAAAAATGAGATTGATGTCACCTCTTTGTGTTTATCCCTTAGGGTACAGTTGTGTAACTGCTTTTACTTTTATGAAACTGTCTATTGTAAGACACCTCATAAAATTGCGAGCTGAGCAACCGTGGCTGCGCATTACGTCATTAAAATGTCCAGGCTTCTCTTCACTTCTCAAGGCTGTTTTAAGAGAGTCACAGTCACTTGGGCGTGTTCGTGGAGACTGTCTGCTCTGGGCTCTGGCACAGGTGAATAGGAATGTTCTGGTGTTCATGTATCAGTGGCTGTAGTTTTCAAGAACTTCGGGGCGGGGGTTGTGTATTGAGTGGTAAATTGTTTTGGGTTGACTTCATTCTCCCTCTTATTTTTTTTCATATTTTTTCCTCTTTGATTTGTTGAGATTACAGTTGTTATAAATGTACTGTTCGTGAGTTTCCAGGGAGCAAAAAATACATTTTCTTTTTATGAAGCCATGTTGGATAAACTGCATAAACCACTACTGTGTTTCAGCGTGTGGCTACTGGTCCTGCTCCCTGAGGACGCAGGCACATGTCACTAGTATGTAATGTGCTCATGACCATAGGATATTTTTCATTTTTATAGTCTAGATGATCTCTCTAGGCACCGGATTGCCATGGGATGCAAGAATCCAAAGTTGCTAGTGTAGTTAATTCAGATCACACAGTATCTTGGGGTTCGGCTGCTTGCACATCTGAGAAATAAAAGATTGGGAAATTATTATGAGAAGTTAATACTTTAAAACCAGAAGAGCAGTAACAGAGTATTATGTAATAGCACTAATCCATAAAACTTCTTTGATCTCACAGTACAGCATTTATTATTTTAAATGTTATGAAATATCATTTTTAAATCTCAAGATTTTAACATCAAAAATGGATTACAATAATGCAGAATACAGAATTTAAAACAATGAATTTTAACCCTCCTTTGTTTTAAAGACTCCTTAAAACTTTCAATCTACATGACAGTTCCTGTAGAACTTGTCTGTCCGGATTGTTGAATAGCACATATGAATTGCTTTTTCTTGTGACTTACATATAAAGGCTCCTTAGAACGAGACCAGTGGTTCCCTTGGCTTCACTGACCACAGGAAAAAATAACTTGTCTAAAAGATGTAGCAGCACATGACTTTTGTACTCTTCCCTTAGCCTGTAAAGCTAAAATTACTGTATCTTGTGAGCTTCAATGTGCATATATGAAATAAACTGCAACAACAGTGGTAAAAAAGTGTTTTATTCTCAATAGAAACAGAGATCAAAAAGACTGCATTAAATAGAGGAGGAACAAAAATGTGTTACAGGATAAATTCCATGGGCAACATGTTTTTCTTACCTTTTTTTACCCAAAGGATTCTGTGGATTTTATGAGCACAGATGGCTTAAAAAGTGTGCCACCCAATAACCAGAGAGTGCTGGGAAGAAGGAATCCTTGTCCAGTGGATAGCATAATTGAAGGTCCTTCAGTGAAATAAGGTATCTTTGAAGTGACTATCTTGTTAACTTCTCACTTAGCACATCAAAGTAAGGAAGGGATGCCTTTATTTCTTGTAAATGCAAATTACGGCTCTTGATTGTGTGAAGCCCTGCTTCAAAACCTTGCAGATGTCCCAGCTGATTTTGATGGTGAGTGTTTTGTCATTGGTAATACAGGAATAGCTTTCAGTCTTTAATGGAAGTGTTGTACTTTGGTGATCTCACTGCAGCAAATTGAATGTGGAAATTGATTTCTTGCTGGATCTTCCTTCTATGGTGTTTATGTTATCACCCTGAAAAGTACTAAACAAAAACTTAAGCACTTTTCTACTCTATCATAACACCAAGATCACAGAATGAATGTTGCAGACAGTTTAATGTTCAAAATGTCTGGTTTTCTATTGTTTTTCTGTAAGATATTATTAAATTTTCCTAGTAATGCTTAAAATAGTTGTATGATAAATTGCAGTATCTTAGTTAAATGATATTTATAGACTCTTTTGGCCTTTTAGTTAGTTTTCCTGATCTCTGTGTTGCATCAGGTACATGTTGATCTTGTTTTCTTGATGCAATCTGGTTTTAGTACTACAGCTGTTGGCATGGAAGTCTGCTGCTTAGGAAGGCTTGGTGAAAGGCAAAGAATAGTACGTGTTTTGCTATTTTTGTTTATTGCAGTGACCAGATTATAGTATCATAAGTGTATAGAATAATCCTCTTGATGAGATTTGTAACATCACCTTATCGGGTTTTCTGAAAATTCAAGGGAAGGTTTGACTTCTTGGAAAGCAGCATTATCTGTTTCCAAATGATGGGTGACTTGATGGAGCAAGTAGAGCAAGTGAGCGGGAACGGTGCCCAAATGTTGTAAAGGATGACCTCATTTGTTAGCCCAGTAGTCCATTTCTACAATACAGATGGTTGCAGTAATTGCATGGGAAGCCTTTTCTTTGTTGGAAATGGATGAGCCTCCACAATTCTACTCTTTGCTATAAAATGGCGTGTATAATATATCCCAATGTATCTTTACATTCAAAGAAGAGGAGGAATTGCAGGAACCTTTGAACCTTTTCCTTTAGAACCCTCTTGCCTTGAGAGGGGGCATCATAACTGGAAGCAACTTTCTTGACACTGCAGATGTCAATGCCCATGATCAAGATGTGGCTGTTGCAGGAGAAGCGTTATCTATACAGTCTGGAGAGAGAAAGAGAGAGAAGGGAGTATACATTTCCTAAAACTGCAGAAAGCAGAAGCACTAAAGAAACTGGGAAAAACAAACAAACAAACAAAACCTCCAACATGTAGTAAGAGTGAGGGGATAATTAGCTGTGTTACCTGAAAAGCAAAGGATCATCAATGGAGGACTCTTCAGGTTCAACAAGCAACATCTTTTATCCATCCATAATGGAGGAATGCCAACATAACGGCAGATCAGCTGAGCAGAAATCTCTTTTAGACAAGGAGATTTTCAATGAATCAGACAATATTTACATGGGTAGTAAGATCACTTGGCTTTCAAGAAAACATCAAAACCTGTCCCACTTTTCAATAGAGACTGATAAATAAGCTCTGTAGTCAGTGCTGCAATCATAAATATTGTCTATATGTCTTCATACAGTACAATAGTGCTACAGAATGTACCTCTGAGCTCCGCTATTCCACACAGCTCCTCTTGATGTACAGCTATAAGGGCCATTAATGCATTGCACTTGTATACTGGGACCTACACAGCATCAAATGGCTCAAGTTCCTTTTCTCAGAGTGATTAGTCATAGTCTGAAGGGGTAATTTAATTGTTTAATTGCCCATAGCTGGATGCTAAAATAATTCTACTCCATTTATCTGTCTTGGAAAGTTTGTCTGAACTGGTGTAGTTCTTGGTATGATCTGCTGTGAAGCGCACAAAGGCAGAGACAGCAGTTGATTTATAGGCTTCTTCCATCTCCTGCCAGCATTGACAGCGCTGGCTTTCAAAGAAGAGTTGAATTTATTTGCCAAAGATCTAAAATGTTAAAGAAAGAACTGAAGAGTTTAAAAAAAGAATTTCCCTCCCCCCTATTTTTCTTTACTGAGTGAATGCTCTGCTTTTGAATTTAATATTATGATGACCAATCCTAACACTGATGCTAACAGACAACATGTATATAATGCTAACCAAGATGAATTGCAGCTTGAATGCAAGATGTAGGTTTGGGGTTTTTTCTTCCCCATATTTCAGGACATATTTCTGACCTATCTGCTTTGCTTAGTGAAGATGATCACTGATCTAGTGCCTTACAAAAATTCATTACCTTTCTCTTGAGCTCCATCTTAATACTACTTCATCCAGATACTATGATGGAAATTCAGCTAACTGGCAGAATTTATTTCTTTTATGCTAAGAACATGAACTGATAATAGTGTGGAACCTCTGCAGCAAGTTGTAAAGCATGTATGAAATTACAAAATAAAATCTATGCTCAGGGCCCAGAATGATGGCTTCAGTCTCTTAGGCTTTGTGGTGTTTATTGCACTATTCATTTTGGATCCTGAAATGGAAAGTCCAAAAACCAGTGAAGTAAGAAATCCAGAACTTTTTTTTTTTTTTTAATATCCCGTGTTTAGATTTCTTCCTCTTATCCTAAATACCCTTCTAACTATCTTTTCTGAGTTTTCAGGAAGGTATTCTTAATGAATCTTTTAATCAGCTAAAATGGTGGCAAAATAAACTGTTTTAGTGTTATAATTCTATATTCCATGTAGGTTGCACAGAGCTAGGGGTCATGAGAAGAATATACAGTAGTAGTCAATAAAAAGCATTCACTGACTCCCATCAATCAGTGTTTCAGTGCTTGCTTAGGCAGGTAGAACAAGTTATTCAAGTGATCAGTGACAGCTTCCAGGTCACTTATATGATGAATATATGCTAACTCTCACTTTTATGTAGTCATGTTCAGAGACACTTAAAGATACAAACTAATTCCTTGCCTGGCTTAATGCATTTTCATCATCTTTCCAGATGCACAAAGTTATTCAGCTGTGAATTTACAGTTGAAGCTCTTGAAAATAATACATGAGGGAATGGCATGGGACAGGGGAGCTAGAGGAAAACCTGATACGAGTGAAGGGTCAAACAACAACAAAACGTGGAGATGCATCTGTCAAGATCAAAATTCTCTCCTGGGGTAAATAACCCTATGCATCAGTACAGGCTGGAAGCCAGCTTAGTCACAGCCCTGCTGAAAAAGATGTAGCTGAATTTAAGCCAGCCACACGCGGTCATCACAGAGAAGAAAAACAGCATGTTGGGCTATACTGGGAGGATTGTGGCCAGCAGATACAATGTAAGCAGTTGCCCTCCCTTCACTTGGTGCTGGTGAGGCCACACTTGAAAAACTATATCCGGTTTTGGGCCTCTCAAGTCCAAATGGGTTTTGAGAAACCAGAGAGGGCCTAGCAGGTGGCTACCAAAATGAGTAGGGTCATAGGGCACACAACCTGGAAAGAGAGGTTGAGGGAGCTGGTCTTATTTAGTTGTCCACAAAAAGGAGACTGAAGGGGGGACTTCAGTTGACCTCCAGCTACTCTTAAGGGGATTACAAAGGTGATGGAGCCAAACTCTTTCTGCTAGTGGCAGATGATAAGATGGGACTGTGGCCACAAGATGTAGCTTAGGAGGTCCAGACTGGACATTAGAAAATACTGTGTCACCTGGATGGTAGTGCAGCCCAGAAACAGGTACCCAGAGAGGTGATGGAAAATCCATTCCTGGAGGTTTCCAAGAGCTGGCTAGAGAAAACCACAGCTAATTTGATCTGGTGTTGGTCATAGTCCTGCCTCAAGCAGGAGCCTGGACTAGAGACCTCTGTTCCTAACTTTCTGTGATTCTAAAAAAAAGGAAAAAAAAGAGCAATCTATTTTATTACTTAGCAACTGATTAAATTTAATGAAGTGTATATAGAAGACAAATCTTAGTAAGAATCAGCACAAAAACAAGGCAAAGAACATGTTTCTTCAGTGTATATAGCTCACAAAGGAAGCTTTGCAAATTGCTAATAACTGTATCAGCATATGACTCCTTCATTTGCATTTGTACTTCAATTAATTTTGTAATTTAATTTGTGCAGTTCTGAATATTTCAGTGTATCTCTGTGAAGGGAAAAATCTTTTTCAAGGGACACAGCTATTTGGGCTTCCAGTAAGTGTTTCCAAATACAAGTGCTATCAGTAGTTCTACTTCCATTATTACTTCACTATACGTGTGTCTGAAGTCATCAGTCTAATTTCTCAGTGTTTGCACCATCTGATTTGTGGCATAGTAGTCAAAGCCAAGAGTGCCACTAGCAAGCAGCTAGTATTTTCTGGTGTAATTTCTTGAGCTTTCGTACAACTTACTCAACAGCTTTTGAGTAATCTTGGGGAAGGAAAATAAGCATTGAAAATATCTTAGTTTTACTATCACTTTCATTCTAGGGTTGAAAGATAAGTAGTTGCTAGATAAGAATCACAGTGATGTTAAATAGTTTTTTCACATGTGTTCATATAGTTGTGCATTGTTTGTAAACCATCCCAGAGTTTGTGCTGCCTTGTTGTAAGCCAAAATGCAACTGGCTGCCTGATTCACTTAGAACTTGTACATCCTCAGGAGGTTTGGTCTTCCTTTGATAGCCTGATTCTTCTGAGGCAGTAAAGAAGTAAGTGAAAGCCAAAGCTTCACTCGTTATTGGTAACTTGTCAGTTGACAAGCCAAGTTGCTGCTGTGTTGGAACAACCTAAACTCAGGTTCAACTTGGTAGAGCACTTTACCTAGCTGTAAGTTTGTTAAGAAAACATAATGACAAAACATAAGTAGCTCATTTTTTTAGTATAAAAATCAGTAGGATGCAGGTTTTTATACCAAAACATGCTATAAATACAAACTCATGCTATATTTGTAGCCCATGAGCTTGTGCTATATATGCTATAAATACTTACATTTTATTTCTGTTTTCTCATACACTTGGTTGCCTGTATTCATCCTCTAAGAGGAAAGCAGAACCGAGTGTCCCCTCGTGATACAAAGTAGTACTGGTGTGCTGCATCCTTCCGCCAGCCCCGACCATGTGCATTAGCTCGCCTGTGATTTGTTCCAGGATAGAGGCTCTCCTGGTGCCAGAGGCCTTCTGTCTGGGGGTTGAACTGGATCAACTGCTGTTTAATTAATAAATTCCATTTTATGGCCTTCTGTCTTGTTGCCTGGATTAGACACTGAGTCCTTCACTCAGTTTAGCCTCCTCAATCACAGACCTCTTAGGGAAAAAAAAAAGAAAAAGAAAATCTTTCCTTGGTATTTGTTAACTTCTCTGCTGTCTGATAAATGACTTCCCCTTGGTGGCTTAACCACTGTTTTAAACAGCAAATGTCTCAAATGCAAATAGGTTCTGTGTTGCTTTGTCCTTTCCGCTTTCTTTTTACCAATCTGGAGCTTGCTTACTCTTAGTGAATTATGTGACATGATGAGACATGCCATTTCTTATTTTAAAAAGATAAGCTGGAGTGCAGATGAAGATACTCTTAACTGCAGGAAAGCAAAGCCAGTGGATCCAGTCATACTGCCAGCTGGGTTTTCAGTGCCTATGTCTGCATTAGCAAGTTTTGTGGGCCAGTAGGAATGAATCTGAAACTGTTGGTGTCAGTAAATTAAGTAGTGGCTGTTGTACCAGGACAATTTCTTTTTTCTTGTTTGCAATAAGACAAATAACAGGAAAACTCTGTGCTTGCTTGCTTGTTTGAACTTGCCTCTGCAATGTACTCTCCCCTTGTGTTCTCCATGGGTGTGTTTTCCCTTCAGACTCACTCTTCTATTTGAGGATTCTTTTGGGGCTAGCATCTCTCTTAATGCATAACAGTAATTTAATTTCAACTTTTTAAATGCTTTTAGTATAACCACACTTTCCAGTGTTGTCAGAATTAAAATAAGTTTCAAAAGTCAAGGGAGAATAGCTGTTTTTTCTTTAAAGCTGAAGATCCTAAAATGTGACTTTGAAACTAATGATTACATGTTGGTTTCAAATTGCCAACTGTGTGACTTGCTACTCCACAAGACTCTTGCAAGGACAGATGGGTATGGCTAACAAGAAGATTAAAGGAGTTAAAGGGATATTCTGTTCTAAGTTCAGAAAATGGATGTAGAAAATAACAGCCTTTGAAAGATGGAAACTCAAATGTTCATTTAAATTAACAAACCTTGGAGAAATACTGTCTTCCAAAAGTAATGAGAAGGGTTCTTTTAACATTTAATCAAAAAAGGTTGTTGACCCGTAAAAGAAACCATGGCAGCTGCAACCATTTGGAGATTTTAAAAGGATATCAGTGAAGGTCAGGACATAACAGGCTTCCTCTAGTCTTGGCTAAAGAATTTTTTTACTGAGGGTTTTAGATGACTTTTTATGTCATTAAGAATACATGTAGTTTACATTCATATTGCACCCCTAAAAATGTCAAAACAGAAACATAGCATTTTCTGAAACTTACTGAAAAACCCAAAATTTTATACATAGTTAGAAAAGAAGAAAAAAAAAAAAATCTGTGTGAAAGGTGTCTATACCCACAAGTGTTCCTCCGTATGAATGCTGGGACCCAAAGGAGTCAATAAAAACTGAGAACCATTATGGGACGCAAGAAGGGACAGGGGATTTTAAGCAGTAATGCTTTTCTTTTCAAGTAAAGCAGGGGACAAAATAGAAGACTGAATTGGCTTGTGTGATGAATTCAAATGCTTCAGGTGGATTACTTCTACAGACTCTGGTTAGCACCGTTGTAGCCTGTACGCTGGGGAAAGATCCACACAAGGTAATGCGTATGATGTCTTTTGGGTGAGAGAGTATTGTAATAATACCTGTCTGTAAATGAGAAAACATCATTGAGAAGCAGAATGTGTTTTCTTGAAAAAAAAAAAAAAAAAAGGGGGTGGGGGTGGGGGCAGGTATTAAGACTGAAATTGCAGGGGGGAAAAAGGTGTCACAGAATATACAAGGATCACAGGTGGGTGCTGGATATGCATGTATAAATCTTCGGATGAGCACCACGTAAAGATCTGCTCACCTGAATGACCACATTAAAGATGATGTCTGTTAAAGGCTTTGATCAAAGTTAAATTTTTCCATCCTCTTCTAGAGTTTCTTTCAGTTGCAGGTTTTGAACAAGGTCCATTTGCTTCAATGTGTAGCAATTTGTATGCCTCAGAGCATCTGATGAAGCATTCCTTCAACAGCATGAAAGCAGAAAAAACTCCTTTAAAATCTATGGAGTGGTATTGGTGTTTTTATAATTAAATCAAGGAGATCCAACTTTTGTTTGTATGAAAGCTGAGGACTTATACCAAGAACGCAGAATAATTTTGCTACTACCTGCAACTAGCAATTCAGGAGAAATATGACAATAGTATTAGTATTACTATATTACTACTATACTAACAATAGTTGTAACTATTGCTTTATACTATATAAGCAAATTATTAGTTAACTTGATTGAGGACAGATTTTGGCAGGTCCTGTAGATATTGTTTATTCCTTTCGTCCGTATCTGAAAGGAAGAAAGCCAACGTCTGTCATCTCCAAAAGCTTACCCTAGATTTTATGTGTGATTTTATGCACATTTGTAAACTGAGCTAGCAAGCTGGTGAATTGGTGGCAGCTAAGTGATAGTCAAATTATTGCCCTTTCCACCTCCTTCAATTTATATTTCTTTGTGGCAAAAGTAGTGCAGTGGAATTTGGTCTTGAGAATTACAATTATATACATACAGAAACAGGACAGTAGATATGAAATTGCAAACTGGGAGTGTTTATCTTGTGATCTGCACAAAGACAATCATACTGGGGCCAAGGATGGGGTTCTTGATATGATAATTAACATGCCATTATTAGGATGGATTTCAGAGAATCATCATAGAATCATAGAATGGGTTGGGTTGGAAGGGACCTTTAGAGGCCATCTAGTCCAACCCCCCTGCAGCGAGCAGGGACATCCCCAACTAGATCAGGTTGCTCAGAGCCCCGTCCAACCTGACTTTGAATGTTCCCAGTGATGGGGCATCTACCACCTCTCTGGGAAACATGTTCCCTTGTAAAAACTTTCTTCCTTGTATCTGCTCTGAATCTACCCTCTTCTAGTTTAAAACCATTATCCCTTGTCCTATCACAACAGACCCTGCCAAAAAGTTTCTCCCCATCTTTCTTATCAGCCCCCTTTAAATACTGAAAGGCTGCAATAAGGTCTCCCTGGAGCCTTTTCTTCTCCAGGCTGAACAACCCCAACTCTCTCAGCCTTTCTTCATACTTTTCAGCACTATCTTTGCTTTATTAAATGAGAAGAGCCTGTTGGAGGGAAAGATGAAGGTAGGTTTCATATTAATTTCAGTATATATTGCATTACAGATGGTACAAAGGTGTTATATTCAGCAAGAAATTATTGTAATTATTATTATTTAAAATCTAAAGGAACAAAATTTAGATTTTTTTTTTTTTTTGCTGTGCAAATACATAGCAAATTGCAGTTCTTTCTTAAAGTGTATTGCAGTTTGTCTAACTAAAATTTGTCAGCCAATATCACTAAGAAATCTAGAATGTTCTCTCAACCAAAAAAAAGCCTGATTCTCTCCTTGTGTATTGAAATGCAAGTGAAAAGTTGATTGTTACCTGTCAGAGTTTTTTTTGTTTGACATCGTTTGGAAATGTGGCATCTTGACTCTCCTAGGTGAGAGAGAAGGCTGAGTGGAATATTAATTCAGAATATTTCTGTATTGTCTCACTATATATTTATCTGTTTTCTGCAGGAGTGCATGATTTGATTCTTTGGGGACGTACTGTATTTTTTTATGCCAGAGAAGAATAACATTATTTCACAACTTTGGCTTTACCCATTTACTCAGCGTTAGTTTGAATTTGCATTTTGGTGTTTACTTGCTTCATCCAATCTGTTACTGTGTAAATGTTGGCTGGAATGAGATTTTAAGGTGAGTAGATCATGTGCAGATTTGAAAGCACTCAGTTTCCACAGAAAAAGGTATTTTTCTTTACATTTATAGAAAAGCCCAAGAAACTTTCCTCAACTATCTTCCCAGGTTGAGGTTGACTTCCTTGTGCCGTTCCTCTCTGTTTTCTAGTGCTATTATCTCTACGTGAAACAAGGCAGGAAGCAGCTTATTGAGACAAAAAAGGCCTTGCTCTGTCTCAGCCTGAAGCCAGCAGTAGTGAAATCTTTACAGTAGTATTTTTCATTTAATAAAGGCAGAATGGCATTCAGGTGTATGATGGGGACTTCTGGCCTTGGCTGTGTTATGACAGTCAAGATTAAAAAAAAACCCAAACCAAAACCCATTGAAATCTCTGGTTTTAGTATTCAAGAATTAATAGTTATTCAGGATGAGAACTTGTCTGCAAAACAGGGATGTGTTTGCGCTGCTTTGGTCGAAAACCTAGACAAACTTCAGGACTGTTTTAAGTGAGTTTTTAATTGTAGTTGTCATGATTGGCTAAGGAACTTGAAACCCATCTTATACAAAATTGACCTTATAGACTTTGTGTGATGAGTATGTTGAAATTCTAATGCATAGCCAGCAATATTCTGATGTTACAGCAGGTGTTTCTTTTCTTTTTAATTACACGGCTTCTAGTGTTGTTAATATTATATTATTGACAGATGAATAGTGTCAGCTATGGTAATCAGGCCAGTGTTAAAAAATATCAATAAATCATGCTGATTTTAAAGGATTCCTTTTGCATTAATCATGTAGACATAAAAGCACTTGGAGAAAGGGAAGATTGGATCTGAATTTTTTTAGATAGGCACAATTGGCTTCTTGGTGATTCCATTCATCTAAATCCTGAATAAAAGAAATGCTCTGCACTGTGTTATGGAGACCTAATAAGAACTCTGGAGTCAGGTTTATCAAGAGGAGATTTATTAACTGTGTAAGCACAAAGCATATTCAGATTGTTGCAGATTTAGGAAAAGCCATGTTTACAGTGGCAGATTCAGAGGCTTAGTACAAATATTAGCCTAAGTAATATTAAGCTAATAAGTATGACATTCATACTTACGTTTTGCTTGAAAGGTGGATGGGTTTTAAGGAAAATAAACAAGAAAGCTCTTTGCTTCTGCTGCTGTTGGCCCTCTACTATTTGTTTCCTTAGTAATTACTTATAAAATACTGGTTTGTTTAGATATATATAATGTTTTCTTTTTAAAATGGATGATTAGTATTAGGTTTGAACTAGTGAGAGCTGGGAGAGGATTTCAAAGCTGTGATTTTGCAAATCAAACTGTGGAAGGTATTTCAGGATGGCTGCTTTGGAAATGTCGCCCGTCAGCACCAGTCACCTTTCAAAATGTGCATTTTGGAAAGTTAATATTGCTGAAAGCACCAAAGACATAACAAAGAAGGTAATTATGGGGAGGTGATGATAATTTTCTGAAAAGCACAAATTTATTTCAACTCTTCAGAGAAGAAAACCAAAAAGTTGGGAACAAACTTAGGCCTCTGATATTCTGTGTATGAATGAGCAGTAACTGCTGCCTCCAAGTTAGTGAAATTGTTACCTCTTACATGCTGATTAAATAGCATGTACATGTCTCTGCATTGTGATTAGTTAGAAGCAGTAAATAGTAGGGTTTTTCTGGGTCCTTTAATATCAATATCTGTTTACTGGTGATATTGTTATTAGTAGCAACATTGAGATATTGCAACACTCTAATTAAATCCAGGCAGTTCAGGTGTAAAATTTAAAATTGATTCAGCAGTCTCTTGGAGAGAAGATTATACTCTTTTGTTATTCTATGGTATGCAACATACCATAATTCTGCTGCCAAATGGTTGTGTGTTAGGATGAACTATTTTATGACAGTTTGGCTCCAAGCAAAACTATAACTCTGCCTATATTGTGGGAAGGAGTTGCAGTCAGAAGTCCTTTCTGAATCGACACACAACCTTATAAATGCTTGAGCCTCCAAGCTATATTCATCCCTGTGTATGGCTGTTATTGCATCATGATGAATGTAATGTTGATTTCTTTGGGCGTTTTTATCGCTAATTTCTACTGTAGAACGAATTTCTTTAAATAATCTTTTTTTTTCCTCATTAGCTTATTAGTAGTCAGAATATATAAAATCTTAATAAACCTTCTTCAAAGGTTTTGCTTTGAGATTATCTCTTGTGCCCTGTGGATATACAAGGAAGAATTGTCTGTTAAATTGTGTACTTGCAAAGTCAATTTGGAATAACAAGATTTCAACAATAAGTTTACACTCTAAGGGAGGAGGTACAAACAATGTAGGATTTAATACATATATGTATATTTCAGGGCAATATGGTTGAGACCCAGATCTCACTGAAGGGTTACAATTACCATTTTCCAGGTGGAGAAACTGGAGCTCACGGGATCTGATTAGCAGTCGCACTGTAGAAGCTGCATGTCCCAGCACTAACTCTGCAAACTTTTATTGAATAACCTCAGGTGTCGCAGGGCAGATGGGCAGCTCCTACTGTGACACCTACTTTGTGCTTTTTAAGCAACCAGTTCCCATCTCTCCTTCCCACTCTGCTGCTCCTCATTCTCCCCCTTTGCCACTTAGAGCTCTGTGACTCCAGCTGTCCTGCAGTGAAGGGTAAGAGCATTGTGCCTTACAAAGGAGTGGTCAGGCTAGTCCCAAGTGACTTTAAGAATGCTTAGGATGCAGAAGCTTAATGGCTTTTCACCCATGAAGTGGTTTTCCAAGGTTATTGCTGCAGGACTGTGGAAACCTGTCCTGCCAATTCTGTACTTCTCACCAGAACAGCCATACGGACAGCAATGCCCACCGCAGACGGGCACATTCCACGATGGCTGTATTTTACTGGATCTCTCCTTGCCTTGGCACTTTTTCTAGAAGACACATTTGTCCTTTTTAATTCTTGGCACAGTCAGCAAAATAAATGTGCATTTATCAGATTTCTGCATGTGGTGCTTACTGGAAGGTGCTTGACTGACAACAGCAGAAATGGCGTGGAACAGGGCAGGACGGGCACAGACCATGAACACCTCTTACCCCACTCTTCCAGTTTGCTTGGAATTTGGTTCTGGAAATACCATTTTGAAGATGGTATTTCACTTTGCTGAAACTGCCAATATTATTGTTCTCTTACAACACTCAGTTTTATATGACTGATCCCACCAGTATCGATTCGTTTCATTATAAAATAGTGGGTTCAGTGACTGCTAGTTTGTGTATACCTGCAGGCACTGATTTGTCCCGGGTATATCATGCTCCTGGCAGGGAGTAGATGTAGAATTGATCTGATCATCCAGAGGTGGATCAGGATCTGATCATCCTGATCGTCGAGAGGGCTCAGGATCTTCAGCTTTTCCTCTCTCTCTTGTGATACCTGTGTGTGATGCTGCTGGTACGCAGTATAATGAAAAGGCTTGCATTTTTTGTTCTATTTGAGAATGTTTATAAAAAAAACCCCACAGTTTGTCATCCACTTAAACTGCTGTTATTAATTAGTTGATAATTGCATCTAACAAGATACTGAGGAGACACAGGGGAGAAAAGCAAGACTCCAATTTTAACCTGATTGACTGCAATGCTTAAACATTCACTGAAAAGTCTTACTTTCCTTGTTGTCTTTAATCTATATTAGACTATGATTTAAATATAGATAGTCTCTGCTGTGGCATTTAGTTGCCTTTGGTAATTTTCACCTTTTCCTTGAAGTGTATTGAACTGCAACATAGAACCTAGCATTTCTTGTGGTAATCAAATATTCTGAATCTCATTGAGCCCTGTCCCTTTTACTTATTTATTTTATGTTACTGAGATTCCCTCTGAAATATTATCCATAGGACATACCTTAATTAACTTAAAACTTGTATATTATTCCATGTATGTCTTTTTGCTACCTGCCTTGTAGAAATGCAGGACCTTGGAACAGGATTCATACAAAATTTTCTCTTGTGCTTTGTCATACACATCACCAGAACCTTACTAGTATTAGGGGGTTTAATAACCATGTCAGAAGACAGAGAAATTAGAGGTAGAAATTACAGTATATGCCTTTGGTCACACCAGTTCAAGATTTCTCCTTTCAGTACTAGCATTTTGGAGTGCATTGTTTTAGTTTTCACAGACCCAGATAAAGAGCCTGTAGCTCTCAGAAAAATGATCATTGGTTTTTTTTCATTATATTAATTATAAGCTTTTATTTGGCTTTTTTCTTTATAAATCTTGCATTACTCTTCCACATTTATTCCCAGCCTTGCTATCTTGTATTCCTTATTCTTTTCCATTAAAATTGTGCTCCTTCCTCTTTATTGAAGAAGGTTTGCTGATGTTTGTCAGTGTTTAGGAGTCTTCAGTACTCAGATTTGCGCAAATTAAAAACACCACCGAGCTGGCTTCCCTTCATCTCATTCATACCGTCCCAATTCGTTGTCTAAAGAAAACATTGCTGTTTTCTCCCACTCTTGGGGCTATGTCACCCATTCTTCAGTGATTTCAGGCTTTCATGTCTTTCCTTCAGCACTTTAGCTTTGTGGTCTTTTGTTTTCTCTGAGCTCTGCTGTTTTCATTGCATCCATCTGTATCTGTGACCACCTTTCTTTTCCTCTGTAAAAACCTTAGTACAGCATAATATTCGTTTCTGGTTTTGAACCTGATAGGATTATCTGTGTGAGCAGGAAGATTTGTGCTAATAAATATTTGTAGGAACAAAATCATCACCTGTATGGATCAGGTTCTTAAAGGATTAGGTTTTAATTCAAAGTTTTAAAAAATCAGAACTACCCAGTCCCTAACCAGAAGCAATTGCAGTGAAATTCTGATTCCAGTGAAGTCAGTGGGAGGTGTTGCTGTGGTTGTCAGCTGGGACAGAATTTCACGCCCTGCATTTCCTTTTTGTGATTTGAGAAGACTCACAGATTTCTGTCCAAAGATTTTTATGTATATTTAGCCAAGGCTCAGCTATGCTATTGTAAGAGTGATGACTGAAAGCAAAGGAATGTCTTTTTAAACCTAAGCACCAGTGTGCAAGTTTTAATGGAAGCCGGTTAGTTCCTTGTTGGCCAAGAATTTTGTGTTATACACAACAGGTATGTTTCCAAGTCCATCCATTCTTCTTTTCCTGGAATTTGTACTTTATAATTATTTCTTGCAAGTTATCTCATTTATGATAGGGTATGATGACCTTTCAATAATGTTTTATTTGCAGTTTTAACATACCTCAGAAAGCCGGAAGAATTCAGCTGAACTTTAATATTAATAAAACAGAGTTTAGCATTTGTAATCCATAATTTTATTTCAAGAAATTGGTGTAAAAATTGTTAACATTTGTAGATGTGAAACTTCTGAATATGTGGTTTTCTTTTCAGCTCTATGGAAGTGCATTTTTTTACGTTGGTTGCACAATCCAGTACCTTGTTTTTTTAGATCAGGAAAAAAAAATAGCATGTCATTTATGTGTCAGTATTATGAAAGACAGAAAATACCCTGGCATAAAGGGAAGTGAATTTAACTATAAATAAGCCATTAGTTTTCTCTTACTGAATGTACACAATTTCTCTAAAATGTGGCATACTGACTGTTTTTTCAATAGTTTCATTGGCTTTTGTAAACTACATTAATTCATTCTGTCTTAAAATACCTTTCTCTTCTATGGATTCTCTTTATGGATCATACAGAAGGGAAACACAAGTTAAAATAGTTTTGTTTTCTACATCAGTAAAAATGATTTTCTGTTACAACCAATTTAACTGTGTCTTCTTTCTTTGGAATTGAAACAAGGTTCCAGACCCATCTCTTTGAACTGTATCATGCGTTCTGCCTTCATTAAATTCACTGTTGAAATGTGGGTGCTTGTAGGGGAAACCAGAATATCAGGACTGAGATTCCCTGAAAATAAATCTCCAGGGAGAATTCTGCTTTTGGAAATTTTTTTATTTTGGTTTGGTTTTTTTTTTTTTTTTTTTTTTTTTTTGTTTGTTTTTTTTTGTTTGTTTGTTTTTTTTTGTTTGTTTTTTTTTTCTTTTTTTTTTTTTGTTGCGTGTATACAGGACTGATCCTGTTTTTTGGAGTGGGGGTAAGTGTGTGTCTCTGTGTTTGCAAGCATCGATAAATAGATACACACACACCCCTGAGTAGTTTTGCATCTTGTACATCACTTGACAGCATGAGACCCTCCCTCTGAGAAGGCTGGGAGATCAGTAAAGGTCTACTCTAAGTGAAATGGGAGCACGAGGAGGGACATAATTTGTTCACTTCCTTCTGCTTTGTGACAAACCATCTTTCAAGCAACCGCAAACCAAGATGATATCCATGTTTCAGAGTAACAGGGTCATTTCTAAAGTGAGATGGAAATGCCATTTGAACACAGGAAATAAGCTGTAGTTCCTTTGCCTGAGTCATTAAGAATACACCAACTAACATGGACACATGCAGAATGTCAGGTGAAAACAAAGAGCTGCACTGTACATGTCCTGTCCTATCTGTTGCTCTAAGTCAGTATGAGGAAATGCTCCCATAAGGGAGACTCTAGTTTGGCTATCAAGGAAGCACTTCAATCAACATTATTTTATACAACCTGAGAAGGTTATTAAGAGCTTTGTGTTTCTGGAAAGTAGTAATTCTTGAATTGATGGAGCTTTTCTCATTAGTACTAATCTGGTATCAGAATATTTCTAATTCAATGTAGTTGCTTTTGGTTTGCAATGAAATGAGAATTGGACTCTCAGAATTTTCATTTTAATTAGTGGAAAACTTACAAAAATGTTCTGTTTTACTCTGTTAGTACTATTTTTCAGGATAAAATATTCACCCTACCTGATTATCTTTCCTAAATGTTAGTGAGCTGATTACTATTTTTGGATAGCATGCAAAGAAAGTGGAATTGCTAGACATAAGGTCAGAATTAAGACTGATAATAGGACTTTTATGGGTCTGAATACATTGCCGCCTCTCCAGTATGGCATGTGCTCCATCAAGCCTCCAGTCATGTTGGCAGCCCTCCACTGGGTTCACTCCAGGTTGTCAGTGTCCATCTGGGGACATCTGTCAATGGCCAAAACTGGATACAGTACCCCAGCTATGTTCTCACAAGGGCTCAGCAGAGGGGAATTATCACTGCCTCAGCCTGTTGGCTACAACCTTGCTGCTAATACAGCGCAGTATGTATTTGGTTTCTTTACTACAAGGACAATGTTTTGCCTCGTGTTCAATTTGAGTCCACCACAACCTCCCCCTCCTCCTAACTCCATCCCAGTCCTTTGCTGCAGAGCTGCTCTCTAGCCAGTCCAACACCTATCCTGTGGTGTTTTATAGAGAATTTGCATCCTAAATGCAAGAATTTGCATGTGCTTTATTTAAATTTCATGAGATTTCTGTCAGCACATATTTCCAGTCTGCAAAGCTCCCTCTGAACAGCAGCCCTACCCACCAGCATTGGACTGCTCACCTCATTTAGGCTGCAAATTTGCTGAGGATGTGTTCAGGTCCATCATCCTGGTCATGAATAAAGATGGTAAATAGTATCCAGCCCCCTTCCTAACACCAGGGGAATGCCACTTCTTCCTCAATGCCAGCTGGACTTTATACCACTGATCACACCCCTTGAGCTTGGTGGACAAGGTAATTTTCCAACCTTCTTTATAGATCATATCTCAAACTTCTGGCTATATGAATATGGGAGGTTTGCCTGAATAACTGATTGTACCTTACTGTAAAAGACTAGTTGACGCTGAATTTATAAAGTAAATCCTTCATCTTTAAGAGTGTTAAAACATGTGGAAGCCCTCAAGCATTGCTTTGTGTAAAGGGAGATTTCTGCCCCACCAGGCCATGGGTTTATGCACAAAGCTGCCTCCAAAGTGCATTGTGTTATTGTGTGGAGTGTGTGCTAGGAATGGCAGGGCATGTTTGCGTGTACTGTGGGGGTTCTGTGCTGTGTCTATGGGAACCATAACAGCATCTTTCTAGGAATTGCCTCGTACTTGAAGATTCAGAATGAGAAGCACACGATCCCTGTAAAATATGGTTGTGATTGTCACTGGAATACAGGGTTGTGGAGCTGTGCTGCCCCTTAGGGATCCTTACAGGAAATTCTACCTCTTGGAACACCAGGGAAAAAAGTAGGGGCTGCTGCAAATAGCTGCCATTTAAAACAAAATTCCATATGTTCATTGGAGGCTTGACCAGTTAGCCGGAGTCTCCAAAGTGAAGTGCTGCTGGAACCTCTGCCGTTGATCTGTTGCAGGGAAACATCCTTTTGTAAGCCTAACACTGGTGTGTACACTGGCAAAATTTCATCTGCAGTTTTGCACTTGAAAAGTGAATTGGGTGGATTGGTTGAAATAGCTCTGCTTCTGACTGGCATTTGTGCACAAGAAATGGAAATGAGGAGCTTTAAAATTGTTGAGTGTCAAAAAAGAACACAAAGTACATTTGAAAATACTTGCTTTACTGTTTAAATTTAGCTATCTATTAGAAATTGGGATTGGGTGCATCCTCAGCAAGTTTGCCGACAACACCAAGCTGTGTGGTGCGGTCAACACAGTGGTGGGAAGGGCTGCCATCCAGAGGGACCTTGGCAGGCTTGAGAGGTGGGCCTGTGAGAACCTCGTGAAGTTCAACAAGGCCAAGTGCAAGGGCTTGCACATGGGTCGGGGCAATCCCAAGCACAAATACAGGCTGGGCAGAGAATGGATTGAGAGCAACCCTGAGGAGGAGGACTTGGGGGTGTTGGTTGATGAGAAGCCCAACATGACCCAGCAATGTGTGCTTGCAGCCCAGAAAGCCAACCCTATCCTGGGCTGCATCAAAAGTGTGACCAGCAGGTCGAGGGAGGTGATTCTCCCCCTCTACTCCACTCTCGTGAGACCCCACCTGGGGTGCTGCATCCAGCTCTGGGGTCCCCAACATAAGAAAAACATGGACCTGTTGGAGCAAGTCCAGAGGAGGACCACAAAGATGATCAGAGGCTGGAGCATCTCTCCTACGAGGGCAGGCTGTGAGAGTTAGGGTTGTTCAGCCTGGAGAAGAGAAGGCTCTGGGGAGACCTTACTGCAGCCTTCCAGTACCTGAAGGGGGCCTACAGGAAGGCTGGAGGAGGACTTTTTACAAGGGCGCGTAGTGATGGGACAAGGGATAATGGCTTTAAACTGAAAGAGGGTAGATTTAGATTAGATACAAGGAAGAAATTCCTCACTATGAGGGTGGTGAGGCACTGGAACAGGTTGCCTAGAGAAGTTGTGGATGCCCCATCCCTGGAAGTGTTCAAGGTTGGATAGAGCTTTGAGGAACCTGGTCTAGTGGAAGGTGTCCCTGCCCATGGCAGGGGGGGTGGGACTAGATGATCTTTAAAGTCCCTTCCAACCCAAACCATTCTATGATGATTCTATGAAATTATTCTCATTGTAGATGGATATGTCAAAACAGAAAAGGTAAAAAATATGTAACAGTATTATCATAACATACATAACTATGAAAGGTGATGTATTGACTCAGTAGTGGGCTTATCCTAAGGTTTGGAGGAACAGAACTATGTCCTGTTTAAATGTAACATGAAATCATGTTACATGTCACGCCTCTATAGTAGTGAGTACTATCTGGGCTTCTGGATTTGTTGTCAGTGATATTCTCTGCCTATTCTGCTATAGATGAACGACCCCAAATCTTATTTCTCTTGTCTTCCTGATCTTATTTCTGTACCTGTTACCATTTGTTCTTCTCTGCTGAACCTTGCATCCCCACCCATTTCTGTTCTAACGCTTCAAGACACCATCTAATGCTTTCATTACTCTAATGATTCTTTTAAGGACAGAGGAAACTGTTGCAGCAAGCCCACTAGACCTTTCAGATAGCTTAAGATATGTGATTTATTTTCATGTTTTCAATCCATCCTATGCAGGACTGTGCTTACAGTAGAATAAATTGTCCATTGTTTTGCCCTACTTATATATTTTTTATGTTTAAAAATTTACAGGTGCAAGTGTATAAAAGAGAAACTGTAGGGAAATTCCATTAACGTTTTCTGAAATGTAATTTGTTTCCTATTAACCTAGGGGAAGAAATTAATGAAAATTTACTGTGTTAAGCTCAGAAATAACTTTTCTGGAAATGAAGCATTTGAGTTTTTTATATATTTATTGAGTATTTAGGACAGCAGCTCACAGCTCTAGGCACTGTAGAATAGTTAGAAAACACAAATTTCTGTATGTTAAATGTCTCCTGTCCAACTTGCAATTGAATTTTTTTAAAAGTTTACAAATTAACAAGAAATTGATAATACTGTCTCTCTGTTCTCTCCTGCCATAGACAATTGCAAGAAGCCTGACACTAGAAACCCCTAAGCACTGGCCAGAAGAAACTAATTCTAATTTATGTGAAATATGAGGGTGCTCTCTATTCATACCTCTCTAGTGTACCAGATTTAGTGTGACATATCAGTTTTCTTGCCCTGCAGAGTTCTGCTTCCTCTGTGCTGCACGGTTCCAAAGCCTTCTGCATCCCACAAGAGTTAAGCCATCATCTTCCTCATCTTCAGCCTGCAGCGAATAATCTCCCAGCATGTCATGTAGTCGAACTGTTTCCTCCAAGTGTAGTATAAGTGAGTTTGTGTATCAGTATCTCTCTGGGGCACCTTTGTCAAGCACTGGCATAAGTATGTCAGTGATCAGGTGTCAATAAATGATGGGGAGCAAATGCCAAACGGACCTTTTAAGGGCTGGAAAGTGGTACTTTTTTACGTATGTGTATATGCACCTTGCTGAAAAAAACATTCCTTGCAGAATCCAAAACTTTACATTTCTTTCTCTTTCTCTCTGATACAAACACTTCAATTTTAATACTACTCCTTTGTTTAGAATGGTGCAACTCTAACAAGCTGCCGTATAGATTATATGCAAAACTAATCTTTCCCCCTTCTCCCCTGCCCCATAGGACAGGTTATATCAAGTATAGAGCTAACACGAAAGGAGGACTGGTCTTTGGGGTTGCTTAGTCTGGTGTTGGTGGATTAAACTGAACAGTGTTGCTGTGCTTTGGTAGTAGTTTGCTTGAATTCATGCAAGACTGCTAGAAAGTAGATTTTCTTGTGTGTATATGTGTGTGCGTGTATATGTATATAAAGAACATAATATTTTGTCAGAGTAATTAGCTGTTACAGCAGTGTTAGAGTACAGGAGAGAGGATTCTCTTGTATCTCTCATTCTGAGTTTTTTTTCCTCCTGTGACCATTTATCGTCTGTGTCAATTGCCGTGAAACACGATTCCATCTTTCCAATTTTATTCTGTTAGGCCTATCTTTTCCTCAATTTTTTTCTTGTAAAAAAAGCTGTCACAGGTTTGTTTATTTGAAAAGATGCCCTTTTCACATTCCTTATCTTACAGGGACTTTCTGCTCAAGTATCTGTCTGTGTGTCCTTTATGCATTGATTGCACATAGATTTCATTCTGTATTTGAAATGTACTTTGTCTTCTCCCTCTCCCCCTATGTATATGTTGTAGCTGCAACTTCTGCATCAGAGAGTTACTGGGAAAAGGATCTTTTACAACTCTTATTCTCACCCTCAACAGAATTTGTCTAAATGTGTATCCAGCATTTCTTCTACACTCAACCATTAGGACATGGGAAAATGTGAAAAACATGTAATCCGTAAAGTAAAATGGCAGACAGAAATGGCAGCATTTGTTTATTCATAGAATTCTTTATGCTGAGCCTTTTCACTTCAAAGGGAATTGTAAAACAACCAACCACCCACCCACCCATCTTTTGATGACTTACCATTTGATAATTTGAAGGCAGACAGCAGAAGAGACCTGACTTGCAAAACTGGATTAGTATTTTTTCAGAATCCCTTGCAACCAATCCAAGGTTAATAATAATAATAATAATTAAAAAAAAAAAAAAAAAAGAGAAAGAGAGAAAAAAAAAGAGTTTGGAAGTTGGTTTGTGTTATATATTTCTGCCTCACTCTTTCCATGGAAGCATGATCTAGAATCCTTTGGTGAGGAAAAAAAAAAAAGTACATCAATAGAAAAAAGTTACTGAGCTATGGCTGTTTCAATGGAAATTCAAAGAACGGAATGAGTTCAGATCTGAATAGCACTGCTGCATCTCTAATTAGTTCCTTTCTAGCCTCTCCTCTGTCCCTAGCTGGTAACTGTGGTAGGTGAGCAACTTGTGTGCTTATCCACTCCCTTACTGCTTTTGAAATGTGTGGGAATAGTTTTCAGTTTAGTAAGTAAATTCTGCCATCTGGTGATTGCTGACATATGTGTGGGGTTATAGCTTTGACAGAATTTGGCCCTTTGAAAGGGAATTTCCTACTGTCTCTTTACTTGTCCTCCTTTTTTCCAGTGATAGGACCTTCTTTTCATATTATACTGCACTTAATAATTTGATTTTGGACAGAGATTCAGTGGAGCCGCCTCGTGCTTTTACAGCAGTCTCAACACCTGCAAAGGCAGCAAGATGTCTCAGGACGAGCCTTGCCAGTCCATTACAACTGATTCTTTGCTCCCAGTATACATTTATGATGTTTGTAAACTGCAGCATAGTGGCTTACAGCCTTGTAGCCTTGTTACAGCTGAAACTTGCTGCCTCTGCCTTTCCCTTCCCAGTTCCTCTTTCTTTCTACACATACATTATTTTTTTCCCCCTTGTTGCCCACCCGACTGCCACTCCTGGTGCCTTCGTGCTCCCAACATCCCTCCTGCTCCCCTCCTGCTGTCATCTCCTCTTCCCCTCAGCCAGCTTCATTGCACTGAGCTAGCATGGGAACTACGCTATATCTTGCTTCTAATTGGCAGGAATATTTGATACAGCATAGGATTCCTGATGAATGCACAGCATCAAAACTGGTATTATTTTTTCCTTTACAAACAGTAGGTAAGGAGCTCTTAAGCCAACCAGACCAGCCTTTTACCATTGCTTCTGCAACAGTGTTCCTTGTCCTTCTTGTGTAATCCTGTCCCCTCTGCAGTAGGTACCTGCGTGCCGTGTAGAAGCTCTAAAAGTCAGAGTTGACCACAGAGTGATAGCACAGTGCTGGCTGATTTCTCCAGTGCCCCTGGATGTGCTCGGGGTACTCAGCTGCGCTCGTTTGTTTTGTTTGCTTTTTGGGAAAGTCGCAAGGAGGAGGAAGCTCAGGCAAGTCAAAATAGCATTTGTCTAACCTCAGGACAAGTTTTTCATCTATCAGGCAGAGGAACAGTTGTTTAATTAAGTGTCAAGGACGGTGGAACAAAATGGCAAAACTGATCATGTCTTTCCCGTGTGGGCTGTACCAAATCAGGTGTCTGTGTTTAAAAAAGGCCTCCAGTCCCAAAATTGCCTGCACGTGTCATGGGCCACAGCCACCTCCAGGGCTCTGCCATGGCAGATAGTGGGTGAAGGAAGGGATTTCGGGCAAGGTGTTTGAACAATCCTGTACCTGTACACTCAAAGCCACAGGGGTTTTGATAGCTATTTTAGAGAAATGTTTCTTGAGGGAAAGAGTTTTACAACTTGTCATCTTCCTGGTGTAAATAAGTTTTGGAAGAATATTTGGCTAAATCATGTTGAAAGGACAGCTGGCCAAATCAGTAGAATCAATTTCACCTTTTTTCCCCTTAGTAAAGTGTTTATGCCATTGCCTTTCTTAGTAAACTGCATTTTTCCATTTTTTCTGTGAAAGGTGACCCTGTACAGCTGGCTGGATGGCACTGGAGCTCTTCAGTCATTATTGATGTCCAGTGACTTTAGTGACACCCTGTTGTGGTTTAGCCCTGGTCAGCAGCTAAGCACCACACAGCCGCTCGCTCACTCCCCCCACCCTTGTGGGATGGGGGAGAGAATCGGAAGGGCCAAAGTAAGAAAACTCGTGGGTTGAGATAAGAACAGTTTAATAATTAAAATAAAACAGCAATAATACTAATAATATAATGAAAAGGAAAATAATGAGCGAGAGAGAGATGAAACCTTGGAAGAAGAGGAAAAAAAAGGAAAAAAAAAAAACCTAAACAACAAGTGCTGCAACCGCTCACCACCCGCCGACCGACGCTGCCAGTCCATGAGCCGCGATCGCTGCTTCCCCCAGCCAACCCCCCCAGTTAATATACTGGGCATGACGTCACATGACATGGAATACCCTTTGGCCAATTCGGATCAGCTCTCCTGGTTGTATCCCCTCCCCTCCCGGCTTCTTGTCCACCTGGCAGAGCATGGGAAGCTGTAAAGTCCTTGACTAGTGTAAGCACTACCCAGCAACAACTAAAACACCAGGGTGTTATCAACATTATTTGCATACCAAGTCTAAAACACAGCACTATACTAGCTACAGTGAAGAAAATCAACTATCCCAGCTAAAACCATGACACACCCCTAGCACAGGGGTGCTAGGATGATCAATATTTATTTCTGGGGATAAACGTAAAGGTTTTCAAAAAGAACTCTTCAACCCCATTTGCCATAATCTACAGTAGTGATTTAACAGACAATGTTCTTCCTCAAAGCCCTTTTGATATAAAAATACATAAATAAAAATATGATTCCTTTACTTAATGACCAGTGCACTGCTGATTTTCAGTGGATGGTAGCTGGTAAGGATGCAGGTATAAAAGAAAAGTCATTTCCATTATGTCTTTTGAGGCAAATGTAGGCATAAAATTTTGTAAGGGCTAAAAACCTTAGCAAAAATTAAAAAAGTACTTTCTTAGGAGCTAAAAGTTTAATGTGAAAGAAAGCTGTTTCAAAAATATGTGGGGGGAAACGGGACAACAAACTTGCCCACGTGTTGTTTGAAACCTGTAGGATGTGCTATGCAGCCACAACACAATGTGCCAGTGAAGTTTGACGGGTTGATCATACTCTGATCTGATGGGGAAAGTTGCACTGTTTCTCAGGAGCTAGCTTTTCAAAACATCTCTTGAAATTAATTTTTTTATTTGCTGCTAATGCATATAGAAAGAGGAAAATGGTTCTTCCTGCAAAAAAAAGTAAGAAAACGACATTTAAAATTGTAATGTCTCTAAGGGATATCTGTGCTGTATTGTTTAGAGAGATATGTCTCAGCATGGTATCCAGTTTTCAGTAGTACAATAATTCTCTTGAGGGCCTCAGGACCTCTAAACAAGGTCAATAGATAGTTTGGGGAAAAAATGGAAGGATGGTCTTGTATTGCTGTCTCTGGCTATGAGTCTTAGTGAAAAATACATGTACAAAGTATGTGTGTGCATTGTACAACCAAAGAGATTTGAATTCTCAGATAGTATGGCATTGAAAAATGCTAGGCAAATTCCCCATCACAGGCAGTGTGAAAAATCACTGTATGTGTGGGGAGAAACATGCACCAGAAGAAACAGAGAAATGGGGTTCAGTAAGCCGATGTTTTTAGAAATAGATACTGATATCTGTAAAAGCAGAGCAAGAAGGCTGTCGTCTGGAAGAGCAGTGTGTAGCTGCGCTATGGCGACAGATGCTAACACCGTAACAACTTTCTGCATTTTATTCCTTTCTGATTTTGGAGAGGCTTGCTTCATAGGTGGATGTGCATTTACCATGAAGGCCTTAGATTAGTTCTTAGAATAACTTTTTGAGTTTGAATAAGAAGAAAGGAAGGACATAGATAGTACCTGCAGCTACACAAATAAGAGCTTTACAAGTCATTAAGCGGAGTGAACTGTCTGTATTTAAGCACGGGATCAGTGGAACATGGCAGCACAGGTGTCACTGGTGCTCTGTCTGTGCCAGTCTTGCTCTTCCTGTTGTGGTTTTGCCTTAACCTTCTACCTGTATCTTGCCTTGTGCAGCCATGGTGTTACATGGGGAGAAACCCAACACTCTGCAGCTGTGGCTTTGGAAGAAATTTGAGAAAGCCTTTTAGGAAGACAGTTGTGTGGTATTCCTGCAGGATGCTCTCACAGGGCCCTCATAAAAAATGTTAAAGACATGTCTTAAACCTTTCTCGCTTCCCTTGAAAAATGAATATTTGGCTCTCAGTAACAAGAAAGATGGGAGCTCTAGCAGTAATTTAGCAAAGAGGACCACAGCTCACAGCAACCTGTGGGCTGGCAGGTAACAAAGATGCCCGACTTGATGCTGAAGCTGGCAAACTTCTGTGTGCAGGGTGCCCTGTGCCTCTGTACACAGCTGTGGCTGGTGGGACGGTGGGTCACTACCATGGATGTTGTCTGAGCGATGGCTGCTGGAATTTGTTTACTTCCAGTGGTTTTCTGCATTTCTTTTGCTTGTGGTTAGCTAATTAATAATTCACATTAGTTATGGTGAGGGAGTTTATGGAGAACTGAATTAATACTTCGTTTGTATTAAAGAAAAGCATGATTGATGTGCTAATTACATGGATACTTGTTCTTAATATTCTACTTTATTATGTACAAATATGAAGGCCAGCTGCAATAGCAAGCTCTGGTAATATATGTATACAGACAATAACAAGGGCAGGATGTATTATTTTTCAGGTTCATAAAATGTATTTTTTTTTCACTGTGTACAACTCAGACAAGAACTGGAATATCTTCTCACTGGATATGAGGGAGCTGGGAATAGGGTCTCGTAAGTGCGTAGCGCTGTGTTGGTATCAACTGCTCTTCTGCGCAAGTGATATAAGTACACAGGGCAGTAGTTAAGTTTAAGGATGTAATTAATCCTACTGACACCAAAATAAAGTGCTGTAGTTTGTTGTTCAGCTCTGCTTTGTGGAGCTAATTGTGTGCATAAAGTTATGCATGTAACTTGAGTGTTTGACTTCATTACAGTTGGAACTTAAAGCACAATACATGATCATATTTTAAAATATCATAGTGACACTCCATTTCTGTATCCCCCTCAATTAGCCTTGTTCTTCCAAATTTGCTTGTTTGGAACACTTGAATTTGTACAAAGAGCCCAGATTCCTCTATTCAGCCCATTATTTGTGCAGGAGTAGGTCTTAAAAAGAGCATTATAAAGTTCCACTGTTATATACCCAGGTACCTGCAAAACATCTGATTTATTTATTATTTTTAAGAGAGATTTTAGGTGTGGTTTAAAAGACTGAAATATTTTGGTACAGCTACCTTCTGCTTTTTGTAACTTGTAAAGCCTTAATGGCCTGAGTACGTTTATTTGTACAGGTTTGCAGGGGTGAAATAAAGTAGACCAGATATATTTCAGAAGCTTTAAAAACAGTTTAAAGTAGATGTTTCTATAAATCCCTGTTTTATTACTGTAAGTGCAGTTATTTCATGGAATAGGACATAGGGTATTGTTTCCTTTTGCACTGCTGCTCAGTACACACAGCTGATCAGTGGCATTTACAGAGGGAGAATCAAGCACATTAAGCAATTGTTTGCACAGTGCTACATGCTGAAATACTAAGTCAGTCCAAATTCCTATGAACTTTAATGGTATTTTTTTTCTTGTAAGCAATTCTCTGTACAAGTCTGGTTAAACAAATGAAGGATTTCTATTGATTATGTTAGTTTTAGCATCTGGCTGCAGGGATTCAAGCATGAACACTGCAAAACTCTATCTCCGTGTTACATGCAAAGGAAAAAAATACTTTGGTATGTAAAAAAATCTCTTGATGTTAAAGAGATTCCTGTGCTATAGCCCCAAACACTGCCTTGAAAGCGTACCTCTTGCTGACCGCTTACAAGCCGTAATGAGACCGATGGATAAAAATGAATTTGTTGGAACAGACCTGGAAAAGACCCCGTTTCAGGGCAGATGCTGCATGCTACACGTATGGCTCTATGGTACACAGTGGTACCAAGTACCTGTACACGACTATAATTGCTGCTTTTTTTCAAGCCACAGAAGGAATTTTGCAAAACCGGACCCTGGACTTGCTATGGATGTTCCTTTGGATGATTTTGGTGTGGACTGGGGAAAAAGGAGTTCAACATCTCCATTGCTGGCATTTTGAACTTCCACTACACAAACCAAACTGCTCTGCTCTGTATAATACAATACTGAAAGGCCACATGGGAGAGAGCAGTGTGCCTGTCACCTTTACTTGATAAGCTGAACTTGAGTACCGGTGTAGCTCATTTATTGACTGAGACTCTACTTCCACCTCTCTGTAACTATTGTAAGAGATTTTTGTCTGTACAGTTGCCATTTTAAGAGAGAGGGTTTAAGCTACTTGTGCTCACATTGCTTCCTTTTTTATTCCACATGGTAGGGGAACTGATGAGGCTTCTTTTAGATGAATATAGCTTTATATAGAGTGGCTCCCCTACAATCTATTGTTTTATTTTTTTGATGTTTCTCTCTAGTGGATATTATTTGTTTGTGGTGTGGGGTGGGTTTTTTTGTTAGATCATTTTTAATTAGAAAATGAAACAATATTCATATTAAAACTGAAGTTAATATGATGCATTCTGCCAAACTGGAGCAATTAATGGTAATAAAAATAGTCCATGTAATTTCTGATTTAATGGTGATTTAAACTCTTATGTTTCTGCACTTGTAATATTAGAGCAGAATCTTTTGTGTTGATTTTACTTCAAGCAATCTACTTTAAAGTACTTACATAGGAAGCGTTGTTTAGTGCTTTTAGGATTACACTAAACTAATCTAAGATGTGCCCCATTAGTTTTTCTGCTATGTGGAATAAAAAAAATTGCCAGCATTGGTCTTTAAACTGCATTTTGCACTTCTAGAATTACCATATTGATGATTTTTTCTATGACAAATAGACTATAGAGTTCTGTTGTGCTCTCTACTTCCTAACAGTTCTTAAATTTACAATAGTACTGAGTTTGCAATAGGCATGATGGGGGGATCAGTCTGCAGTTTATATTGATCACATGTAAATGGTATTATACAGATGTTAAAATTAGAACGTGTGATAGACCTAATACTATACTTGATGGGCTATTTTTGTAAAGCTGATCAAGAACTGGCTTTTAGGTTTCTGGTTTTAGTTATTACAAAGGGATTATTTTTAGTGGTACAAAATACTCTGATATTTTGAGTTTACAGGGAGTGGGGTTTGTACTCAAAAAAAAACAACCTTGCATGGTCTTTCTGGAGATATTATATAGATGTCATGCATATAGATACTGCTGAAAAATACAGACTTACCAATGACTGAACGGGCAATAGATGAGTATCCTAACATTTCATCCAGAAGGATTCTCTAAAGCAGCTGTTGTCAGCCTTTCATATGTAGCATGCCAGATTCTGTTCACTAAATAGGCAATGTCTTGGTAAAAATATGCAGCAATGCAGATATGCTAACCCTCAAAATGAAACTATTCTTTGAGGTTGTGCTTCATATCTTTGCTTCAATAAAAGCAAATCTTGCGAATATATACATGAGATTTTCTGAATGACTTCTGCAAGGTGCAGTGCCCTAGTTCATCCATCTTTTTCTTAAAGACATCATTAGCTTTTTTACAAAATAGATGGCATAGTAATGACTTTTCCTATAAGTCTAGTCTCTCTCATGTCAAAAATAAGCAGAAACCTCTCCATTCATTGTCCTCTGGCACCTTAATGATGCACTAACATTTACATGCATAAAAAAAAGACTTTATAAAAATTGCTATTGGGTTTTTTTGGTACCATTTGGTCACATTCTCAGAGGTCCTTAGCTCTTTGCAGGCTCGTATTGGTCTGCAAACGAAAGTTTAGGAATCCGTGGGGTTTTTTCTCTTTCATAAACAGGTATGTGATGCACATGCTGCAGGACACAAAATGGTGGCAGCAAAATGAAACCGAGACGTTTTTAGCTCTTTTGAGACTCAGACAAAGGACACCAAACACTTAGAAAACTGTACACCTTTCTATAAATGGACTCTATGTTTCTTTCCATTGGAGTGATGAGAGAGTCTCACAGCACTACAACAGGCAACTTTCTCCCTCTTCGTCCTGCTCCAGAAGCAGGACTGTGTAGTGTTCTTTAAAAATACGTATTCTTTACTAGTCATTAACAAGTACTGAAGAATGCAGCAGTCATCTTTTGAGACTGATCTTTATCCTTCATTATAGCCCGGTTTGAAGTGAATCAAAAGTAATTTGGAAGTAGGATAAATGCTGCCCCTTGAGGTGTTAATATTACTATAAATTTGTGGTTGTTGAAAATAAGCCATTGTTTTAGTTGCGTGCATGTTTTCACCCTTCCAGCACAGGTTACGTAAGCACTGTCTTTGCAGGAGTCTTGCTTTGGATGTTTACTACAGACAACAATAGCTAACAAAATGGTTACAGGGAGGGATGGAAAGTCTTCTTGATACTGTATGATACTGTGTTCAAGGAGGTTAATGGCAGCAAGCTAGTTAATAGGCTAATTCCATGGCACAGCAGAAGATTTAGGTTTTTGGGACCGTAAGATTTAGAACCACTTCTGAACATACAGCTGGGGTCTGTATATTGTAGCAGATGGTGAGAATGCTAAGAAAGGTGAAAAACTGAAACCTGGAATCCCATCATTTTCATTTGGCTGTAACTTGGGAAAAGGCGTTTTATTCCAAATATGCTTTGAATTGAAAATGTGTAGCTTGCGTGACTCTGAGTCTTTGGAGGTTTGTTCTGTAGATATCAGTAAGTCTTGAAAAGCATCACATTTTTAACAGCATGAAGAGAACTTGAGATAATTCCTTTCAGATAACACCTGCAACTTGGCTATAAGGCTCCCATATATATTAGAGAGACTCATGCTTACCAGCAATAATTTTAATGTATATTTATGTAATTTATGTATATATTTACACGTTTTCAAACACTCTATACTTTGCAAAGGCTAGAAACACTTTACTGAAGAATTTATAGGGTCTGATATGTTATAGTTTTTGACTCTAGGGGGATGTAGAGAAATATGGGGCAATGTGGAGATTTGACCGTGGAGATTATTATTCTGTGTGTGGTCAATCTTCATGACATGAAATATTTTCAGGCTTTTTTCAAAATGTAAATGTTGCATTCATTGCTATATTATTAAAAGGATAATAGTGTAAATGGAATTTGTCTGAGAGCAGGGTGGGAAAGCAGAATGAAGTAGTCTCATATTTCTTCTATCCCAAGTTCTTTTTCACTGCACATGCTGGAAATCAAAGGGAATCCTGAGACCTATTTCTAGTTTTCATAAAGAAATGTGGATCTGGGCCTCCCTAAGGTTGTTTTCCAGTATTGAAGAGCTTTGCTTTCTGCTTTGCTTCCCGTAATGCCTCTGGACAGCAAAATGGCGGGGACAAGGGGAGGGAGAGAATTTGCCAAATATGCGAAATATTGCGTAGCAAATATCCTAGAAATTACATGGCCTTAAAGGGCTTAAGGGCCCAGTAGGGTAATATTTTTCCATAAGTGATTGTACATAATTCCATAGCAGTTCCAGGAACTGCAAACAAAAAATATGACTTGATTCTCCTAAAACAGCATTACTTTTTTCAAGTCTCACAAAACATTTCAGGAGTTTTTAACCTCAGTTAATACTGTCTGTAAAGATTAATCCATCGAATTTTTAAGGAATGATATGGTAGAATCTATCAGTCAGTAAGTCTATAATTCTATAAGTCAATCTTTTCTATGGGTTTTCTCTCTCTGAAAAAGCAAACAGGGTATAATATGCAGCTGAAGCTGGCCTGATTTTAAAGTTCTGGAAAAATAAAAAGAGGATAATTAACTATTGCAACAATTTAGAGAAAATGGTAGCTTTTCTTGCATTTAAGGTTTTAAAGTATGTATTGTGTGCCTTTCTAAAGGATAAGTTTTAGTACAAACCAATGTAGTGTATTGGGTGCAGAGACCTCTTGGTTGAACGCCACAGTCTGCGTTTCAGTTTGAGAATTTGCTTAGGAAATCAGTTCCATTCAGTGTTTTCATTAGCAGTGAGGGTGTTGGAATACAGAATAACTTATAAAATATGCAGATGACACCAAGCTGTGAGGAGTTGCAAATACCTTTCTGTAGCAGATCAGAATTCAAAATAAACTTGGCAAATTGGAGAGATGGTCTGAAATCAGCAAGATGAAATTCAATAAAGTGAAGTGCCATATGATATATTTAGGAAAAAGAATTCAGATACAGAAATACAAGTTAGGGAATACTTGTCAGGAGAGAAAATGGGTACTAAGGTCTACAATGAATTGCTGTTGCAAACTAGGGAAATGTAATTCTGGAATGGGATGGAAGAGGAATGTGGTATCTATAATGGAGGGTAATTATTTTGAATTAGGGTTAGTGAGGTTTCAGTTGACATTGTATCCATGTTTGGTCATGACTTTTAAAAAAGTTTAGAAAACCATATCAGTTAGAGAATTGAGTTTGCCTCATTTAAAACAATGTTAGAAACAACCATCTGATATATGAAGATTTTGAGGAAAAAGGTAGAGAGAAATTTTTCTCCATATTCCTGAGAGAAGAATTAAGGGAAATGTATGGAATTTGCGTTCAGAGCAATGAGGGTTGTGTTTTTGAAAACACTTTTTGAAATATGAACCCCAGAGAAAAGCCACCTAGACATGTTGTAGAACCTCATTTTTAAGGAAAAGCTGTACAAATGTATATTGGGTGAGTCTACACAATTCTTCCTTAGCACAAGACTAGGTGATGCCTTTCAGCATATGTTTCTGTAATTCTGTGCAGGAGATGAGAGTAGAGCAAATAGTTTGAAAAACTTATTTTGAAACATCATGGAAAAGTTGAATGGCCTCCTTCAGTGGGGAAAATTGCACAGCTGTTGGGGCAGATAAACTACTCAGCAGAGCTTTGCAGGCCACCCGGGGTCTGCAGCAAACAACTCTGGGATCATGGGACTAGAGAATTTCACGATCCTTTCTCAACCTAAAATCTGTTTCTCTCTCATACATATATGTTCAGTTATGAAGATCATCAGAGGAGGAACATGATTTATAGGAATCAACTTTGCCTCTTAGTTCTAACTGTGAAGAAACTATTTATTTATGTAACGTTCTTCCCACAAGAGTTTCCATTAATTCTGTTGATGGCAGCATTCTTCAGCGTTACAGTACTGAAATAGAGCACAGAGCATAATATCCTTCCCTGCCTTCAAAAGTGAGAAACACAAGAGGGAAACTGACCTTGAAAAGTTAATGCTTTGGTTTCTTATTAATTTAGAAATGTGAGATGACAGTTTGATGCTCTAATTGCAAATTATATTTTTAAATATTTTCTTTTATCAACCTTGATAATTTAACAGAATTTACCAACTGGCAAGTTTCAAGTAGTTTTCGTTCCAAACTCTTATATACCACAACCCTGCTCCTAATCATCTGTGAAAAAGCTACCATGCAACAGAAGACTGGGAATTGCTAACAATAATGATGAAAACTAATTCAAACCAGGCCACAGGTAGAAGCTTTTGCAAAAACAATCTGCATCTTTTCAAGTTGGTCAAGCTAAAATTGCCTTTTAGAGAAGCAGTTTGTCTTTCATTACAAAGGAAGACAAGCTATTATCTCAGTACTCAACAAGTACCTCATGCACAGGTCAAAAAATAGGCAACAATTATATATTAAATAGGGAAAGTCTTATGCAAGTTTGCCTACGTTGCCTTTCCCTTTGCTTCTCTGCCCGTGAAGTGGTTCACAATCACAGGTGCAGTGTAAAAATATATGGGCCATTCCTTTGCCAAGGTTTGCATGGGGTCTAACCCTGGTTATCTGTTGCCTCTTCTCTGCTGGTCTAGACAGTTGTCTTGTGACCTGCGATCTCTTTGAGAATAGGCTTCAAGACTGTGCAGATCTAAGCTAATCCTGTTTCAATACTATTTTGAATGCTGTAATTTAATACTCATGTGGGACTGCCTTTCCTTAAATGAAAGTAATTTAACATTTTTCATAAAGGAAGTGATAGTAAAAGATTAGTTACATGGTGATGGGCAGTATGAATCGTGGTAGAAATCATTTCAGGCGAGGAAGTACAGCTGTCACTGCAGTGGGAAGATACTAGGAAGGGTCGTCAATATTTTAACATTTTAATTGCACCTACTTGTCTGTTGTTACTTTCATTCTCTCTTTTTCTTTTTGGCTTAATTACTTCTCCTTAAAGTATGCTGGGTACCTAGTAATTTGACTGAGCTTGAAAACTTGATTCAGATACATATGAAACAAGACCTTGTGAGCTACTGGAATCACAGGGAATGACTCCTCAGTTAGTTGTTTTTTTTTTTTTTATAAAGCACCCTCAGTCTTACAAAAAACACCCAAAACTGTTTGATCTGTCTATTGTTCTTTTCACAGCTTTGTCATCATCTGAACTGTATAACAATTTCAATAAAAATAAAATTTAAAAAAAAACAAACAACAAAAAAACAAAACCCAAATCAAAAAACCCCATAGGTTCTGCAGACTGAAAATAAAGAGTGGCTTTCTCTGTAGAGTTAAGGTGGAGATCTGTTAGTTGCCTGCTGCTTTGGTTTAAAGCAGGTTAGAAATGCACTGTTTCTGTAATGTGCAACAGCTGATATTGTAGACTATTTTATTTTTTTTTTGGCCAGCAGTAATTATCAACAACCTTGTAAGCAAAAGGAAGGAATGAATAAGTAAAGTTTCTCTAAGAAGTGATATGGATTCATGTGGTTGTTATTTACAAGTATTCTAGATAAAAGGCTTAATGTTAGGTTGCAGAGGTTCACAACGTGAGACTGTAATGACATAAACAATTTGCATGTCATTATATAGGTTCTAGAAAAGTCCTCTTTATTGCACTTCTTCACAAGAATAAATATGTTTGCTAATGCTATACAGCCAAGACTGAAGATTTTGTGAGCATGATGAATAAGTAAATTAGCTAGCACCGTAAATTATGGAGTCTTTTGGCCTTTTAGAGATATGGTTTAAGTTTCTGGAAGACTATTTTCTAATTATTTTCTAAAGTGTACAAAGATCTGCAGTCTAGAAGGTTAACTTCAGGTATGTTGAGATCCTAGTAAGTTTTCTCCCTCCCAAATACTGAGTCATAGGAGCTTGGGAAGCAGTCAGGAATTTCACTAGACAGGATAGAGATTTTTAAGCATTGCTGTGAGTGAGATCTATCACTGACTTCCAGACGGGCATCTACATAAATGAAACAAAGTATATGAGCTTTGTGCTACAAGTATTTTCCCCTACTTATGTTCTTTTTGTGTTTTTTTGCTTTATCCTTTTTTTGTTTGTTTTAGCTTTTATTTTCTCTTTTGGAAACATTTTTCCCTCTTACATTTTGTCATGAAAAGATAAATTTTAAGACCTTAAACAGGAATGCAAAGCTTTTCAGTTATGCTACCTTTGCATAATAAAACCCTGAATTAATTGTCAGGGTTATAATTATTGCTGAAGTATGCTGGCAGGTGAGACTGGATAACTCAAGTCAAGATAAAAAGGTGGTAGAAATAACTATATTAGAGAGATGTTGTTCAAAGAAGGCATATTAGGATAAGTTGTAGTGGGCAAAATGATTGATTAGGCTTTTTTGATGTGTTTGGTTTTAATTTATCGGTGGGTTAATCTTGGCTGAGGGCCAAATGCCCACCCAGCTGTTCGCTCACTCCCCTCCTCAGCAGGGCAGGAGGAGAAAATAGGCTGAGAAAGTGCATGGCTCAAGATAGAGACCACTTACTGTCACGGGCAAAACAGAGTTAACTTGGGGAAAGTTAATTTAATTTGTTACCAGTTAAAATAGATTTGGGTAGTGAGAAACAAAGACAAACATGAAAGCAGCACCTTTCCTTCCCCTGTCGCTCTCCAGCTCCACTTCACTCCTTCACTGCAGACCCCTCGATCCTTCCATGAGTTTATCTCTGCTGCTCCTTCCCCTCACACTGTTCCCCTGCTCCGGTGTGGGCTTTCCCCATGGCCACAGTCCTTCAGGAAAAGTCTGCACCAGCGTGGGCTCTCCATGGGTCACAATTCCTGTCAGGAAAATCTGCTCCAGCATGGGCTCTCTGCAGGCAATAACCTGCTCCAGCACCATGGAGCTCCTCCTCCTGCTTCTCTAACCTTGGTGTTTCTCACTGTTTTTGTTCCCTCCTCCTCTCTCTGTCCAGCATTTTCTGCTCTTTCTTTAATATGTTTTTCCAGAGGCACCACCAGTGTCACTGATGGGCTCCGCCATATCCCACGGCCCGGCATGGGACAGCCCCCACCCCTCCTGACAGAAGCCGATGCTGCATCCACCCCTGCTGCCAGCTCCCCTTTCACACCCGGTACAAAATGCTTCTGTTTACTTTTGGTTTTTTCTCATTCTCACCCCTGCAGCACTGCCATTACATAGATAAGGAGGAAAATAAGAGAGATGCCAAAAGGTGTTGCAAACAAAGGGATTAACTGCGTGTTTTCATATCGCTCCATTTCCGTTCATAAAGAGAAAGTAGAGGGCTTTTCATGACTGCCAGCTATCACCTTTCAGTCCATCGTGAGGCAATAATTGGCCTTACTATAGATCTGAATTTTTTTGTGGGGTCTTCTACCTCTTTACCTGTCATAATTTTGGAGATTGACCTTGATCATAATTAGATCCCTGGAACACGGTTGCAGGGGTGAGGAAGCAGTGCCGATCCTCCACATGTAGCAGCCGCACCTGGGACCTAACTGGATGGTGGTGGGTGTATTGCCTCAAAAGCTGTTGCAAAGACAGGAGGTCAACAAATGTGGTTAGGTCATGCAATCTGCCTATCCATTGTGACAGAAACTGTTCCTAATAGTTTGGTTAACTTGTCTTGGGTCTCGGTGTGACTGGCTAGTGACCAGCAAAATTGGGACTGGGATGGTATTTTGGCTTTTACAAATTCTTGATTTTTAGGGCACAGTCCAGCAATACAAATAAGTATATGCGTGTGGACAATATCACTGATTTCAGCAGGGCTGTTGATGTCTTTATATTTAGGCACATACTTATTGTCCTTGTTTGAGGCCATAATCAGTAGCCGTCCTCTAGAATTCAGTTCACGTTATGTCCTTGCCTTCAAAACCCACTCTGCTCTTCCATTCCAACACACCTAGAAAGCCTGATGGTCGAGGAAGAAATACCTGCAATTTCTCAACAGTTTCCATTAAAAACCTGAGGTTTTCAGCCATTTATAACTTCACCCAAATGTGACTGCTCAGACCGAAATTTCCTGTGCTAGGTATCATGAGTAAGGCTGAATTTTTGTGTAAGAAAACATTAGCTAAAATGTTTCTGTGACCAAGAAAAATGTGTTTGGGTTTTTTTAATCTTGGAGGAACTCTGCTGTTCTCATATTTTTGGAGCAAGAAAAGCAGCAGAAGAGCTTTCTGGTCTGAAAGCAGCTACTGGCATTAACAACAATCCTCTTTGCCAGTATCCGGGAATGCAAATAAATTTAATCAAATCATGAAGTTCTAAAAATTATGTATCGCAAGTGATATTCATTACAATGCTGTATTAGAATTTGGCAGCTAAATGCTGTCTATATTGAGAACATACTTTTCTGTTTAACTCCTGTATGTGAAACCATAGAAAACTGGATTTTGTTCTTATTTCTGCCACAGAGCAATTGGGTGAGGCTGGATAAGTCACTTGGTGTACTAAGTTGGTAATTAATTTTGCGTTCTTCATTCTCAGAGTGCCTAATTTTGAGGCTGCTTAGGTTAGGTTTTTATTTCTGGACTCCTCCTGTTCCTGCAATCTCCTGAGATCTGTAGGAAGCTAGTAAAAAAGGCTGAATATGGAGTGATTTTGTGAGATTTTTTAGCCACTAAAATTATTTTGAAATTGTAGGGGTTTTTGTATGCCTTGCTGTCCTGCATCTGTGCAATTGGGTTTAACTGCTGTTATGCCTTAGCAGAGGTTTGAGGTGATGGTTTTATTGTTTTACAATTGCTCTTCCCATATAAGCACTGTCTACTTTGTGCATTGAATGAACCAGGGCTCAGTAGGAACATTGCTGCCTTAGGACTTGAAGGAACCTCAAGACACCAGCTAGTCCATTCTCCTAACCATGATGGACATCATCTACCTAGGTAATGCATGATAGGTGTGCTGAGAACTTTCAGAACAAGCTAATGATGGCAGCTAGCTATTGGTTCCAGAAGGTTTCAGAAACCTTATTGCCAGAAAGTTTTCCTTCGCATCTAACTGAAATCTCCCCTGCCTCAGTGCAATGTAGTTAGTGTTTGTATTAAAACAAACACAGAGTTAAGCTTAGCCAGACAGCTTTGGATTTAGCACTTTTTAACCTGAAGGTTGATTTTATATCTGTGAAATGATCAAATGTAGTACATCCTGAGGCTGAAAGTATTTTGCATCTGAGGACATCATATTTTTATTTATGGTTCAGTCAAAATAAATTAAAATAATCAATGATTGTTTTGAAAGCAAATTACTGGGAGCACTATATATCTACCGTGGCAAGTGCTGAAGAGATGAGAATGTCTTATAATGCCAAAATGAGTTGGGTAAACATGAGTATTTATATACTCAACAGCAGCAAATCTCTGAGAGGTGGGTGGTTTTTTTTTGTTTGTTTGTTTGCTTTTTTCTTGGCCAAGTCTCCTCTGATCCCTCTTCTATCCCAAAGGAGGAGGAGGAGAAAACTAATGTTCCTATCACACATGTTCCATTATTGATTTCCATTCCAATCTACCCAAAGTCTTCTGTGCTGGAAATAATTAGACCCTGCGAACAGAGATGAAGCAAAAATCTATACAATGCTGGATTGCCAGAAAGGAAGACAAGGGTGCCTAATTAATGTTGCATATAGAATGCCTTTTGGATGAATGGGCTTCCCTTTCTCAGAAGGAGCTCAACAGTGGTTATG
This sequence comes from Morus bassanus, assembly GCA_031468815.1. Taxonomy (NCBI): domain Eukaryota; kingdom Metazoa; phylum Chordata; class Aves; order Suliformes; family Sulidae; genus Morus; species Morus bassanus. The sequence continues at coordinate 40,214,482 of CM062574.1, forward strand.
TCACAAATTTGCTGTTAATTAAATAGCGTTCACTCTGTGCCTGTAAAAATGGCATGGAGAAAAAAAACATTGGACAGCAGCAGCATTTTACAAGAGCTCTGCAATTAAAAGAAAAGCCTGTGAAAGATAAACTTGTGGGCTTCATATTGATGGAAAGATATTTTCTTCCATATGAAATTTGCCTTATGGATTGCCTCAAAGCTCTTTAGGAATGTCTAGTCACTGAAGAAGTTTGGACGTTTCAGAAGTTGTACTGGAAGCGTGTTGGGAGGGTTAAGGACAGGAAAGATGTTCCTGGGAGCTGAGGCAGGATGAAGGACAGCGCAGCTCGCATCCATAGGCAGCTGCAGCCAAGCCAGTGGGTGAAGACTGTTCAGAAAGCGAGTCAGAATCTGGAGGAAGCCAGTAGATTAACTTTTCTTTGAGTGAAAGGTGCACTGAAGGTGATTTAAGTTAGACTGTGTAACACCTCTTAGGAACTAAAAAGGCAGATATTTAGGAAGCCTGTAAGAGAGATAACTGATGGAAAGTCTTCACAACAGGCATGCACTTGACTAATAACAGAAATATCAGGAGGGAAAATCTGGAGGGTGTCTGAAGTATCTGAAATAGATTAACAGAGGAATGTAAGCTGTATCCATATGACACTGCTTCCTTGTTTGTTTTCTCCAAATAACACAATGATAAAGTTGTTCCCAAAACAGAAAAATCCAGTCTGTTAACTGCATCATAGACAGGCCTGAATCGGTGATTAAGCTTCCTGCAGTAGCACGTGCTGTCAGTGGTTTCTTGGCGGCCATCCTCTTCTCCCTTCCTAGTCTTCCTGAATCCACTTCTGTTTCTTTTTCCCTTGCCATTCCCTTGCTACATCCAGAGGAGCTTAGGACCACGTTGCTAATGAGTAAAAGATAACTCCTGCGCTGGTCTCACTTCTGTGCGGTGCATGGCCAGGTGCATGCCAGTGAGGAAGGTCCTCTTTTAAAGGCTGAAAGAAGAGTGTGTATAGCAGCCCTGCTGGATTTATCTTTGCAGTCATTAGCCCAATCATTTTTTTGAGAAGCTGGTCACCTTTTTAGCAGTCCCCAGAATAACAATGCTACGTGCCTGTGCATGCTGCAGAAAACAGCAATGGGATTTTTGGTGTGTCAGAGGTCTCTGATAGTAGAGGGATTCTGAGAGAGTTGTTCTCGTCCTGTAATTTGCAGGCCACTGGCATGCCTTCCTTCAGCCTTTATTTCTCTTGTTTTATCTCTATTCCCTCCTTGCTCTTCTAGATATCTGTTGTGGCCAATCTAACTGATACGATTGCTCTCTGTGCATCTCAGGACAATTTAAATGGCATCATTCCCTCCTTCTCGTTTCTCCCTGAAAATGTAAGGGAAATTTCTCTTCTTTAGGCAAAGATAGAAAACATTTTTTTTCTCTCTAGGAAACTAGAGAATGAGTAAAACCCAAGCTCCTTGGTCAAGCAGATGAGTTCAGCTGATGAATCTGTGGGAATCTTCCTAGACTGTGCTTTAAACTTCAAGAATAGATGCATTTTCTGATGAAAATATAGTTGACATAAATATGGTTTTAGCATGGATTTGGTGGAGGGAATTAATTTTACCAATATAGTCAAAGCTGTCGTTCTGGTTTAGGAATTTTACGAAATAATTACAGTGCAGGAAAAAGGTACTATTAAAAAAGAGATTTTTATAATAGTGTGCCTTCTAAGACCTCTCTTTTCTTCCCATCTGGTGGCTTCGCATCGTCTCTCTCTACTCTGATTCTGTTTTAATAAGCGTTTTTCTCTGCAAACTGTTGGCTCTGATGCACAGCTGAAATAGGTGCGCACACAGGTTGTGATTCCTCTCCCCATTGTTGCATTTTGATTCTGAACTCTAGATTTAATCTATTTAAATAATCTACTCCTGAGACTTAAGTCAACTGTTAGATACTTTTTGATGTTCAACAAATAGTAAAGCATTACAATAATTTAAATCAAATAACCGAATCCATATGAAGTACAATATTTGTTATCTTTCCAACAGATTTATTTTCTTCCCTGGATCCATTTTAAGCTGCACTGTGGTTGCCAAATCAAAAGTAAAACGCGTTTTCAGTATAGGGGTGTGATAAGTGTATGATTTCCATTATGTCCCAGTGTGCTGCATAATAAAAAATGAAAACATGTAACACATTTTGAGTATAGAATTGAAATGGATTTTCTGACCTAGTCCCAGTGAATAGGTGCTAAAATGATGGCAAAGACTAGCTCCTGGACTATAATTATCATTTGAGTTATTTCTCATTGCTAGGAGACTTTAGACCTGTGGGCACAATTTAAAAAGAAAAAAAGCAGAGAATCCTTTTGTCCATTTTACCTTTGGCCATCAGCAGCAGGTTGACAAGCCAGTGCTTTTGAAGTTATTTTGGGTGTGGGAAAAAGTGATTCACATTGGTTCTGCTTGTTCATATGTTATTCTGTTGCATGTTTGTAAGAACATAATCTAACGATGCATTTTAAAACATATTTGAGTGTTTTAATCAACTGGAACTTCAGGAGAGTGTGAAAACAATTATGGTTTCACAGAAGTCAGTCATGTTTTGTTGTTTTCTTCAGCAGCAGCAGAAACTCATCTACATAGCATATATTTTAAATTCTTATGAGCATAAAAAGCATCACTGCTTGTTCAGTCCCTCCAGAATCAGAGTCCTCTATAGCTGTTGCCCTGAGTTCAATGAATATCACTACTGTGTTTTGCATAAAATGGAATTGATGCAGAATATAATCTGCCTTTCTTTTCTGCTGTAGCTTGGCTTTACATCCTCGAAAAGACGTTGTAGTCACTGGCAGTGATGACCACCTCTGGAAAATGTGGGCTTTACCTGATGGGAACATTATCATGACAGGTGAAGGTCACACTGATTGGCTTTCAGGCTGCTGCTTCCATCCAAGGTTAGTGCAAACAGTCCCCTGAACCAGCATTAATCCCTTCTGGGGAGTACTTGTTTGCTCTTTCTTTGTTCACTGGCCTGCTTTGATGACTTTCTATTCTCAGTGTAACCCTGCGCTCTCTGCTGAATTTCCAAACATGTAGATAAATGTTCCTCTGGCTTTCAGTGTGTTGACTTAAGATTGATTGCTTTTAGTATTTTGTACATCTTAAACTTTGTCCAGATGCCAGTGCACGTAACAAGGAGTAATAAGCTTTTTAGGTCTCGCTGTATTCACTTTCTCTGTGTTCATGCACTATGACAAACACAGTTCTATTATTAATAATACAGAAAAGTTGAGTATTAGGCATTATTTGTCATATGAATAAGAGTATTCAAGTTTACCTAGAGAATAAGAATATGAGCTTTCCTCCTTTCTCTTTATACAGGTTTGAAGCTGAATTAATAAATGAAAGTGAACATTGAAAATAAGAAATAAATATTTAGGTCACAAGGGCCATGGAAATAGGCCAAACATGAAGTAGATTTCTTGGTCATTCTGTTGAAAAATAGAATGCCATTTTACACTCTCTCTCTCTCTCTCAAAAACAACAACAAAAAAAAGGTTTCCATTGGTTAAACCTGAGCCTTTGTATGTTAACATGATTTTGCATCAGATTTGTGAGGCTGCAGTTGTAATAGGAGTCCTTTACTGTTAATATAATAAAGGTCTGCCAGGCTACTCACCTAAGGTTCACTTATAAAAAGAGCATCATTAAACCTCCAACCTTGTATTTTCATTGTATTTACTTTATGAAGCAATATTAGCTCTTTCCTTCATGAGAAGGAACAGTATCATATTTAATTTCATGGTTCCTCCTGATTTATGATATTGTAATGAGTTAGCAAATGCACACACAAGAAAAATTCCCTCCCTGTTTTCAAAACCTCAAGAACATGGAGTCGTGCTTTCTGGGATGAATTAAATGTACACTTACTCTTGCATCTCTTTCTCCTATGAAACATAGGCTTTTTCTTAAGATACTTGTGTTTCACAACATTCACTTTTGCATGTGTATAACCTTAGAAATAATTTTATGTATTTAAAAGATAATAATATTTGACTTAATTACATATAATACAGGAGGAGAGAAATGGAGGGCTGAGCTTCTTATTTTAAGATGATAGGAAAAAATTTCTGTTAGTGAATGACAGGTTGCACACAGTTTGTGAGCATGCTGGACATCCTAAGTCTAACTTTGAGGTAAACAGAATGCTGCCTTACCTCTTACCTGTTATGAATATAAAACTCATCACAGGGAAAAAAAGGGAAACACAATTAGAAGAGCATGTTATCATTTATAAAGCTGCTGGGCATGCTAATCAGATTTCGATAATGCATTGTTACCATGACACCCGCTGACTCAGAGACTCAAAACTATTTTCTCATTAGTCTTTGACCAGAATACAGTCCTTTCAATAGGCTTTCCTATTTCTCATTCAATTATTGAAATTAAAATGAGTTGAGGTACATGATTATTCTCTTGCAGTATAAATTGACTCCTGCTGAACGCTGTGGAGTGATTCAAAAACAGTGCTGTTAAAATATTGTCTTCAGTTACTGGAAAAAACATATATAATGTGACAGAATACATTTAATCATACTTTTTTTTTCTTTTTTTTTTTTTTTAAGTAGGAGACTTCTACTATCAGGTGTTCTGGAAATAAAAAAAATAAAAATGGAAAGTGCTCATAGAATTTTTCTGGAATCAAATGTAGATAGCCTCTAGTTTTGTTCCTGTTTTAAAGATTTAAAATTAAGATCATCCAAAAGTTGAAAGTAAAAATATTTTTGTGGCACTGGGCTATTAAACTGTGATCCAGAAATCTGAGTAGAACTTCCACACTTTTATATTCTTTCCTTTTTGTCCTCTGTTAGATCATTTCTTATTTATATTTCTTCTCTCCAACTGTAAAATCAGGGTTTAGAACAATCTCCACCTCTGGTCTGAGAAATACCCCATGTGTAGCCACAGGACATGCATGCATGCACAGTCACACACACAAGTCCACTTTCAAATTATCTTTGGACAGCATCAGGATAATCCTCACACTGACATTGAGTGTCCTAATAATTTGTGGAGAAACAAAACTAGAGCTATGATGTGAATTTAACTGGTGCTTTTGCACATATAAATGACTTAAAATCCCAGAAATCCATTTTCACATGTTCACAGTGTACTATTACTTGAACAAGGCTCTTGCTCATGGTTGTCTTTGTGCCATCACTGTATAAATAGGGGTAAAGTTGCCTGTCTAATTGGTAGCTGTGAAGATCTATAACCTTCAGGCTAAAGGTGCTGTTGGGTTTATATAACCTCAGCTTCTCCAAGAGCAATGAGAGAATGTGAGTTGGTAGTAGGAACTTACCTGTATACGAGAAAAGGGTAAGGGTATGTTTTAGGCTCTGGACCTTGCCCACTGATTAATACTCATGAACTGAATTCTACTCAATAGTGATGAGGATTGTCATTTGAATCTTTCCTAGTACTGATGTACAACAATATCCTTAAGTATCATAATGCCATTGAGTCTTAGGGGCAAAGGCCACTGCGTTTCTGAAAAGCTGTTGGATGGAGGGGATGGAGGAGTCTCATTTTCCCCCTCACTGACAACGTGCCTCATTCCATGATTCATTTTGCTTAAAAACACATCTCCTTCACATCTGAGCAAAGTAGAGTGAGGTGAGAATGCGTGGTTTGCTGAAGCTCTGGAGCCTGGTGGTGTATAACTTTTTTACATTACGCCCAATACTCTTTGGTCTGTACAAAGGGTCTTAGTTCCCCATGTGTTCTCCCCACGTGGCAGTGGCTTCCAGGACAATAGATGAAGGGGAGCAGACTAGCTCTGTGCATGTGAGGAGAGCAGAACCTCTCTGTTGTGATGCTCTCTGCAGATCTGAGAGTAGAATTTTGCCTTAAGCTTTTTGAATAAAAGTAAAACTTCAAACAGGTCCCGTCACCTACAGAGTGCAGCAGCTGGAAGAAGGGACAAGAACAGTGCTTCCTTTTTGATGCTCAGGTGACAACTGGTCAAACTTCAGAAACAAACACTATTTTTACTCCAGACTGGCTGAATAGTACTTTGCAGATGAATTAGCTGTTGCAAGTTCCTGCCACAATTAAAAAATTTAGGAATATTTTCTAACTTATCTTTTATATGTGTGAAGGAGTGAGGAAGTCAGAATGAATCCTGCCACAGTCATCCACACAGGCTTCATGTTAAATATCTGGATAGCTGGGGAAGACCTGTGTAGTGTACCTGTGGATACCAGGTGGCCCAAATGTTTGGAACAGCAGACAAAATTCTGCATCTTCTGCTAGTTTCCAGAATAAGCTGAGGATGTTAGTGCTGCACCTTTAAGACTATACTCTAATTACACTAAGATATTTCATGGCATGTACTAGATTTATTTATCTTTAGTACTAACCTTCCTGGCTGTCTAAAGAATGAAGCTCTGCATCCTAGCAGAGGTCTTTGTTAATGTCTGATAAAATCCCGGTAACCAGTAAAATATTGTATTCTTGCTCCGCATGTGTGCTGGTATAATACGTAACGTCCTTAATATATTCATAAATATTAATCAAATCAACTCTTCTAAAATGTTTGTAGCCCTTTTCATGTAAACATTTTTTGAGTCTGTGGAATACAATGAATTTCTGAATTGAAAAGTACAAACCGTAGGTTCTTAAAGCTATTTAAAACTCGCACTGAAAATTGTCAAATTGTCAACTCCTTTGTAATGTCCTGTTCACCTGAGACAGAATCAGAATTTCTTCTATTCTTTCTGTTGCTATTTCAACTCTCACAGTTACTGAGGAAAGAAATCAAAATTGTTATCAATTTGTTTATTATACCAAAAAATACCACAGCAGTTATCTTGAACCGTGTGGATTTTCTTTAAGTTCTGTTGCTATTGGAAAACTGGAGGTTGGTATTGTCTCCTCAGTAATTAGGGAAAAAAAAAAAAAAAGATAGGATAAGTACATTCATGCATCAAGCATCTTGAAAATAAAGGTAGATAATGTTTGATACCCTAGAAAAAGATGCCAGTGAGGGGATGCAAGATAAAGATGAGGTGTTGGGCTAAAAGAACAATCCATGTTCTAAAAGAACAGAAGCAGCTCTAGATTGCATCTCTCGAACCTGAAAGAGGTGATGTTACCCTGATGAAAATAGATGCATGGATAGATGAGAAAGACAACCTTGTAGAAAGCGGGTGCAGAAGGAATTAGCAAAATATCTTGAGGATGTATGAGAGGACTCAGAGAGTGGTTGAATGGGTTGGGGAGGGAATAGCAACTCCAGGTGGGTTTGAATTCACACAAGAAGCTTTTAGGGGAATTCTGTAGCACATCAGAGCAGGCTATGGAGGGGCAGTGATTTTGATGCTCCCTGAGTGACTGGGGGGTTACGGGTAGTCAGCAATGAAACATTTATGAATGCTTGGTCTGCAGAAAGCTCTCAGCACCGATCTCCAAAACCAAGGTCTCTTCCAGCTGCGTAAATCTGAGCAGCACAAAATCACTGCTGAACTTAAGTTGGCCAACACATAAGCAGCCAAAAGCTGTGAAGTCTTTAGCTATGCCCTGTCTGTAGTGGAAATTTAAAGCTCATAATGGGGAACACAGGATACAATTTGCAAAAACCAGTTGGATGCTCAGAACCTCTTCCAGGCTTAAAATCTGCCGTTTTGTGGGTGACTAAGCACTGTGGTGGCCCCTTGAGTCTAAGTCCAAAATGTTGCTGACAATCCTGAGTGAGAGAAAGGGGCTGGGACAGTGATATTTTCTCAAAGTTCTAAAGAGCAATGACTGATAAATATGGAATTGTGGAAGTAAGACTCTGTCAGAGTGGAAGTGATTTCCTCACCATACAAAAGCATTTAAGATTTAAAAAAGTAAATTCCTGAGCAGAATGAAAGTCAGAATAAACTGAGAAACTGAAATGAATTCTTGCTCAGGTAGGTCCCTGATGATTTTAATTTTTTTATCATGTCATCATTTGGGCTTGTGAAGAAACTATCCAGTGATGAACTTCAACATGAAAAAAGGATAGACGGCAAAGTGCAGCAGAACAGTAATCGAGGAATGGAGGGAGGGTGTGGAGAAACCTCTGAGGAACGATGGGAGAGAGTGGCAAAATTCAGGAGGGAAGGCATTCACAGAAAGGAGAGGCAGGCCGGATTTCAAGCCAGCCATGATCAATTGTTTAGAGGTAGCAGGCAGAATCTGACACTGCTCATTGCTCACTGCATCTCAGAGCACTTGTGCTTGGAGAAGGAGGGAAACGTTGAGGAGTAAAGTTCAGACTTGAGAGCTTGGCAGGTACATGTACAATGTCAGAATTTCACAGTGGACATGGGTTTCTAGTTTGAGAGCCTGTAGTGCTTTGATTATCAAGGTGAATTACAAGCAGGGAGCGTACTTCTTTTTTCATCTCCCACCTCTACAGCTCTTGGTCCCCTACAGACTGAACTGAGCAGGGTCCCATTACTGGTAGATGCTGATGCATCAATCCACACCAATCTTCTTGCCGATTATAATATTCCCATATATCAGTGTGTAAAGAGAAACATCTATGAAGGGAGTCAAACAGACAATCTGACACTAAAAATAAATGGCTGCTTTCTTTTTGGTTACATACTGCAAATAATATTTTTTAAATAACTAAACTGTACATGTCCCATGAAACCTCAGCAAATGAAAAGCATCTGATGACATATTGAGTGACTAGGTTCTTTAGGCACAATAACGGGATAATTTAAAAAATTCTACTGACATCAAATATATTCCTTCTCATACTTTAATAATTCCTAATGCCAGTCTTAGATTTATTTTTATTTCTATGAGAAGAAACAGGAATTATCTATTATGCCATTTTGTTTAATGTACTGACTTTCAAATATTCATGCTATAGTTATTTGGTAAAACTAGGGAGACTTCCAGATCAAACAGTTACTGCTTAAGTAATAATTCCAGGATCTATAATATGTTGCTACAAGTTAATGTTTGTTAGTTTTAGTTAAATACAGCAGCATTTGTCTGTATGTAAGCTGTAATTTAAGTTGTGTGATCTGACTCTGCTACTGGAGCTCTTTCTAATTAGAAACCTTCTCATACACGTCGGGGCTCTCAAAAAATCTGCCAACAGGAACAAAAAAAGTTGTTTGGAGTCAGTGATTTTAAAGTGTTGGGTTTTGTTACCATCCATCCCATAGAGCCGCTGCCCAGGCTGGGTCAACAGTCACGCTAAAGTAATGCAATACATGTTAACGCACTCAGGTCCAAAGGAAGTTCTTTGAGATGTCGAGGAAGGAACAGGCTGAGAATTCAGCTCCATCAGGGACCCTTTCAAATTCCATTATGGAAGAGTTTCAGCTGTGATGTGCTCAGGTACCTTCCTGTTTGTTGTGCTTCAAATTGTTTTTCCGATGGCATTAGAGAGTTGTGTGTGTTTTCATGGGATTAATGCCCAATCCCAAACTTGTCTACACAGGCCCTGGGCCTCCCAGATAATTCACTGTGTAGGCACTGTATTGCTCTGCAATATGCTTCCAGTTTGTCAACTGCTTCCAGATGAGTCAGGAGTACTGAGCACATGCTGCCCAGGTAGCCTGCAGATGTGCAGCAAGTGCAACACATCCCTGAGATGCGTTTTGCCCAGCCAGGGCGCTGCTGGATTCATTATGGACAACAGAGGTTTCTGTACAGAGAAATCTTGGAAAAAAGCTGAGACTGTTTCATGATCAATCAGTCTTTAACTTCTGGAGTACCATTAATTGTATCTTTCAGCCTGAGAGTAAGGAGCTGAAACAAGCCAAAACTAGCCTTTGTAGGTAACAATACTCATGGCCCATGGCCTGTAGATACACATTCGGGAGGACAGGACCTCACTGCCCCAGGAGATTTCACAGGGGTCATTGATAAGAGCAGCTCTGTGTTCAAATGAAGAGTAAGACTGGTCAGGCAAGCTGCTGTGTACATCTGAGAGCCAGGGAGGAGGAGGAAGAAAAATTTTTTTCTGTCTGACTACTGAACCAACATGACTTGTGATCCTCTCAGTGGAAGGCCCTCAGAGATTACTCTTAATAAATGGTCCATAAACAGTGAGCTTCAGAAGACTTTTTCTGCTAGTTTTTGAGTCATAAATGCTGAGTTCCACATCATACATTAAACAAGGCTGAGACTTAAAAGCCACTAACTCCACTTTAAGCATTAACATAAAAAAGAGTTGTAAGACTCATGTTAATCACAAAGGTCTCTGGCTATCAGTGGAATAGAATTATTCTGATTTGTGCCTTGAAATAGAGACTTTAAAACCTAATTCAGGGTTCCCTGCAGAAACAGATGGTTTTTATTTATCCTTTTATTACTATTGATAGCTACTAAAGAAATGCGAGATAGTTTGCTACACTCTACTTAGGACTTTTTAACAGCATTTGTATTGAAAAGACATAATGATTTCATTTCTTAAAGAATCTTGGATTCTCGTATAGTTCAACAAAGCCTTTAGTTACCAGATTACGTATTAAATTTGACAATGGTTAGAAACTTCTTTTGAGTGACATGATTAATTTTCAGTCATCTAACTGGCTTGATGTAACATATCATATTTAACAGACTAGACATTTGTTAAGATGTTTTATCAAACTGAACTAATACAGGAAGCTGAAAGAAAAAAAAAAAGTTGCATTCATTTATTCTGCAAATCAAAAACTATTTTAGAAGTCTTTCAGTCGGTTCCCCAGCGTACAGTATTAACTGTGCAGTTGGTGTTTTCAAGTATAGCGAAGTTTTAATTTCCATAGTAGCTTTGTTTCTTTCAAAACCTTTGGCAAGCTTCATGTGTTTTATACAAGGAAACAGTCTTCACATATTCTCTCTCAGGCCTACAAAGCCTACTATTTTTACTTCACAAACATGTTTGAGTGGGTGGGCATTACATTTCCTTTGGGATTCTCAATCTCATTATTTTTATCAGTAAAAAGCCTCTGCTGGACAAAGGAATAAATCACATATAAATTAAATATGAGAGATTACATGAGGAGCTGAGCTTTTGCTTAGTCTAATCCAATATCTTTGGCCAAACATCTCAATGTCAAAGGCTTTATAAGTATTCTACAGGATCAGCCTGGCAAAGAGAAATCAATAACCAGGTAATGGATTTGATTAAAATTTTTCCCCTTCCACCCAATACCACAAGCCAAATGTTTCTACCCATACTAATCTCTTCTGACACGTGTACCTGTTGGCTATTCTCTGTGGGTTTTTGGGATGTATATATATATAAAATACATTTTGTATCATTTCAGAGGACTGTGTTAACTATTGGTGAGTATCTATTTTAAGAAAAAGCAATGTTTGTATCTCATTTTTCTTTAGAGAGATCAGGTCTTCAATGTGCTTTTGGAAAATATGGGATGGTAATAATTGTAACTTTGCTACACATTTAGATCCTGTTTTGTTGTGCAGAAGTCGCCTTTTTTTCTGATGCTACTGCCGTGCTGAGCAGCGTTTTCTTACACAGGCCAGGGTACCCAGCAGATGTCCAGACTTCTGCAGATTTTCATTGTTGCCAAATCATCAGGTGCCTCCTGTATCCCAGTCCTTCTGATCTTCTGTCTTTGAGACGGTTGTATCAGCAGACCACAGGCCATCTGGAACATTTGACTTTAGAAACATTAATCATTAGACTGTTAGTGTTCTGCAAGGGTCTTACCTCTCCTTTAAAGAAGTAGTTTTCCACATCAATTGGAAGACAAAAAAGAAGTTATTATTGCATGCATTTTGAAGTTGAGCCACAGCTGCTTTAATTGTAGATATTTGTTTGGACTTTGCATCACTTTTTCTATCTTTAAATATATCTTTCAGTTACCAGAACTGTCCTTAAGCTGTTCTAAAGTAGAAATGCTTTGCAGGACAAATGCAACTTCCTTGTTTTATATCAGGAACCTTAAGAGTCTATCATTATATTGATTTTAAAAAGCAAACAGTCTGCAGTTCCATGGTGTGGTTACTGAATAGGCTTCACTTTTCATCCAGAATGACCATGCTTTAATGAAAAACTACCTTTGGCTTCTATTTCTTGGTTGGTGGAAATATTGACCACTCAAAGTTAGAGTGATTCACTAATAATATCTCCATTACAGTAATTCAGCAAACAGCAGGAGAGAGAAATGCTGATGACAGTTGAAGAGAGGAAAGGGAGGAAGCTGGCTGACAGAAGAAGGAATCCTCCTATTGAGCTATTCGAATGTATATTTGAAATAATTACAGGAAGAAAATACATTGTAATAAAATGCTGTCCTTTGATGAAACAGCTCTGTAGTTAGTTTCACAGGTGTCTTTACACACTTATTGAATTTCAAAACCGGTGATTGAAAAACCATTGAAGTTTTTGTGTAAAACTAATAAATAATAGGAAACCTTCCAATATTTCAGATAAACTATGACATATTATTTTGAAGACCAAAGATTTTATATCACAGCCATTTTGTTGATTGTCTTGTTAGGTATTTTCTGCTTGTTAGCATGCATGGCTCAGATTTTTAAAAAGCTCTTGTACAGTGGGAGCTTGTTAAAAGGTGTCTGGAGTCTGGTTGCGGTGTTTTAAGTGCTTTGCTGTAGCCTTTAAGGCATTATTTTAACTGAAACAAAGTAAGGTCTCTTGCATTTTAGAAGTTTATGGTAGGACACTGACACCAACAGTTTTTTCTCTCTTTTGTTTCTTGTGTATTGCTAAGGAGTTGTAGTTGTAAACATTGTTAAAAGCATAGTTGGTTTCTTCGTTTGTATGTTTTCTGTTTCCCGTATGTTAATCTTCTTTTGTCTGGATACCTAGTAAGAGACTTCATTTCTCTTTGTCTTGGTGGAGGGAGAAAGGAATGTGGCTTCTGAAATGTAAATCCCATTTCACAGGGCATTTATATGAGCATACACCTGCTTCCAAGCAAGCTACCAAACCACATGTTTTTCCTGAGTTTCCCCAGAGTTATGAGTATCTGAGCAGCAGTTTGCTTTCAGTGAAAGCAAAGATTATGCTAGGAAAAACAGTTCAAGTGTAGGTAAGAGGGCAAAGAAAAGAGTTTGAGGCAGTCTGCTTCAAAGGGACGTTCCTTTGAACTTATGAAACACCTGGAGAAATATCCAGAGTGACGTCAATCCCTGACCAGCTCTCTGTGCTTGCTGGAGGACGCTCAGTCCCCACCACCCCTGTAGCCAGATGTAACACCAGGAGCAGCAAATCCCTTCAGCTCACTCCGCTTGGAGCAGTTGCTGCTCTGGCAATCACTCAGCTGCTGGTGCTGAGTGAAGCCCCATAGCTGGTTTACTCCTAAGGGGGAGACAAGGGGCCAAAGGGAAGGACTCAGCCAGAAATGTCAGCAGCTTGAAAAACAGACATCCTCTCAAAGGAAATTGAATCCTTGGCCACGATGTTTCAAAGAATCTTCCCTAAGAATGTGAGAAGGGATGCCAAAGGATTGGTATGTCGGCACTCTAACTTTCTAACTGTTTTGAAACAGTTTTAATATGATAATAGTGGATTCCATTTTGGTCAAATCAAACAATTCAATTCAAACTGAGAATTTCTTAGGGAATTCTTACAGAGCTTCTGTGGTTCCTTTTGTCTAATCTTTACCTTGTTCATTTGCTATCCTTTTTCTTTTTTTTTTTTTTTTTTTAATGAACTAATGCCATTTTTACTGATTAATTTGTTGCCTCTCCATCACAAATATGAAAATCTCTTTAAAGCCTCTTTTAAAAAGACCTCAATCTTCATACCCACAGTATGAAGTATTTGACCTTGGATACTTTTGAACTCCTAATGGGAATAAAAAGATAGTTAGTCTTTGTACAGTATCATTTAAATTATTATTTAGCTCTCTTATCTTTATAATATGTCACTTAAATTTTATGCTGCTCTATAAGGTAAATAGTTTTCAAATGTACTAAATGCTTTGCTTACATTGGAATAATCTCATTATTCTTAAATCATTGTCTTGTGTTCTACATTCTCTCATTATCTGAATTTTAGACCTGAAAACAGCCATATTTAATAATGGGAGCATTAAACCAGTCTAATCATATTGGTTGAAAAGGCATTGCGATTATCGGTTTTACAAAACAGGTGTCAAGTTTAATCATTGTCTTTATGACAAAAGTTTATTCAGTTATTCAAATTCAGTAATATTTTGATGTGATTGTTTTGACTCTTAGAAATTAAGAGGAAACTTTCTGATCAGCTGTGTGGGTAATTAGATCTGGTGTTTACTTGAAAGAAAGAAAATAATTTCTACATGATAATCACTTTGATAGAGAAAGCGAGGAGGAATATGCAGTTGAAATCTCTTTATAGAGTACCAATAAAATGGTATACTTCTAAACCTATTAGTTCAGCTTCGGTGAAGCCATGAATATGTTCTGTGAAAGTTTTGCAGAAATTTGCCTGCTCTTCAAGGAGTTCTTGGGTTTCTTTTCCTGCACATTACCCTGATTTTCAGTTTCCGCTGGTCCTGATACAGCGACTGCCTGGGAGTCACCAGAAGCAACTCAGTTTTGCAGATCTTCAATTCATTTATTTAGGTGGTGAGAACAACATATTGTTCACTGTGGTGACTTCAGATTTGGAGTAGTTTAGGTTTTCTTCTAGCTTCATCAACATCCCTATTTGAGGATGGGGAGTTGGAATTACAGAAAGCTAGCTGCCTCCTCGCTTGGGTGGGTCTCAGTTTCTCTGGTCTGATCCTGTGTCTCTGCTGAATGTGTTACTCTCATTCTATTCAGGGTTGTTATACACGTCAAAATGTCTCTCTTAATAGAATCTCTTCTGTTATGTTTCTTTGTGTGCAATTATAATCCTGATGCCTTTAACATTCTTGGTTCATTATTGTTTTCTTCTGTGCAATAAAGGCAATTGTTTTTTCCCTGAAGTCTGCTGCAAGGGTTCTAGTGGAGTAGCTAAGGAGATATCCATGTTTGTTATATTGTTAAAATGTGCGTTTCCTAAAGTGTAGCTGTTAAAATAACAAACATTAGTGTTAGAGTTTACTAGAGAATGGCAATTCAGTTGAGGCAATGTCAAAGATATTTGAATTGGAAATAAACCCCAAATATTTAGAGTGTTTACAAAAACTGAATTGCACTGTGAAATGTCTCTTTTCAAGGTAGGAGGCTTAGGTTTTATATAAATATTGCTTTGATATTTTTTTAAAAATATTTTAGAAGGTGAGGGGGCTTTTTTTTATCAGTATGACTGACTTATTTGGTTACATTTCTGGCTTAAAGTATTTAGGCAGAGGTTCAAATCCCTGTCTTGCCTGATGCTGCAGGTTTTTGCTATGCCCGTGCCAGTGCTATGGCTAGCTACTGTGGAAGTGGAGTATCCTGAGCCTTTCCTCCTTGGTCTGTATCCAGCCACTCACCTCCAGTCCTGGCCTTGGACAGCTCTGGTACACAGTGAGCCCATTCGGAGAACTCGACTGCCAGGAAACTTCATTTCCATTTTTTCTGCAGCATTAATTTTCTACTAATATAACGCTAACAAGGGGAATGTGTGGCTGAGGAACACAGTGTGAAACCTCATCCTAGTCACAATGACCTGTCCAGGATGAAAAATAGCATTCTGAATTAGATGGAGGAAAAACTTGATTACCTGTTTGTCATGTTTGAAGTCAGGACCTTCCCTTTCATACAAAAGCATCAGTGTCCTTCATTTATTTCACCTTGCCAAAAATTATCGAAGCAGTACAGTTCAGTATATGTTGGAATGATGAGTACTTATGGGTTGGTGATGCATTACCTTTAATTAGATACTTTAGCTCAAATACGTAAGATTCATCCTTGCAAGGATTTAAATATGGTGGGTTTAGTCCTGGATACCATTTAATTTCATTGTATATCTGCAGCTTTTCCTAATGTGTTTCTTTTGTATTTAATATGGAGGGTTTTTAGTAAACTGTGTGGAATTTATGCCCTAACCCTTAGGCAGCATGTTTTGGGATCGATTCATGGAGATTTGGGACTTCCTGGCATGAATCTTGTTTCACAGACTAGACCTTATGTGACTGCTTTCAGTTGTGAATTACTTCAAAATCATCATTAACATGTGATAAGGCGTAATGGTTGAAGTAAGGAAAATTTGTCTTGAGTACAAACTCCAGGTATGAATTGTACAATTGTCATTTATTTGTTGTATTTATGTATTTTCCCTCAAGCTGTATTGTTGCAGTAATTTGGATAACTTTGGGTACAAAACAGTTGCAGTAGCACAAGTAGCGGGGGGAGTTGACAAACTGTGAACGAGCATCGTGACTTGTTTGACTGTTGAAGGACATGGGTGCAGAACCATGTTCTTAGCTTGTTGTAACTGTATTCTTTGCATTTGAGTCATGTGTACATGACATGAACGGTGAACAGAAAGAAAGAAAGAAGACCCCAGTGTATGTGTGCACACTTTAGATCAGCTTTGAGAGTTGTTGGGTTTGAGGCTTTGGTTTTTTTTTTTCCCCTTTCTTGAGCAATCAGGATGCACGGCCTCATGAATGGAAATTCAGTTTTCATGCAAAGGCTGTGTATGAAAGGATGGAAGATTATATTACTTTTGGTATGCTGCTTTCTCTTGTACCCACGCAGGATTCTGTTCATGTTCAGCATTTCCCTTCCTCCTCCACTCGCAGACTTCAAATTGTTATCGATCACTGTCTCCACTAAGTAATTCCCTGATTTTGGTTATGTTCATATGCCCCCAGCCCAGGGCATGGCTCAGCAAGGTCATCAGTTGCCCCAAATACAAACAGTTGGCTAGTGCACTGTTCTGTGTGTTTTCTTGGGCTTCACTACTGAGATCATTACACAGCGTGAGTTCAATATTCTTCCAGGTGCCTGGGAAATGGTCAAATCCCAGTGCAGAACTTTCCATAGGCTGTGACATCTCTATGCACTCACTGAACTCTATGTGCATGAATACGCAGCTTGAAAATGATGCTTTGTACAAACATGCAAATGGGATTAATGGCTGTGGTTTATTACTGGCTATTGATTGAGATTAGACATCACTGGACAACCATTTGGGGATGATAATGGATTTGAAATGACTGATCCACAACTTCGCATTTCAGAGGAACTGTGACACAGGATTATCATTGTTAAGATAGGTCATAAATCTGTTCTGTAGATGGAATTCATGTATCTGAACTGCTTCCAAACTACATTTTTCCTTACTTCAACAGCCCTTCATTAAAATTTGAGGCTTTGGAGTCATTCCAATGGAGGAAAAATGACCCATGCTGGATGGGATGGGTGTTGAGATCAAGTATCACACAGTAATAACACACTGTTTAATGTATCTTATGGATATTGATTGGTACTGTGCATGATTTTATGTGGGCTAAATACACTATTTTAAAAATGTAATAGTGTATAGGAAGACTTTAACTTACATTGGCATTGTTTGAGGGAAAGTATTGGTATGGTACAGAATAGATACCATTTCTGGAAAAAATGGTAGTTTTGCAATGTTTACTCATTATAATTTCAGGTAAAATAATTATTTCTCATGAAGTTAATGGAGGAAAATATACTCGGCAATATCCTAAAGCAAGACAGCACAACTGAGCCCAGAAACTCTGTTTCCCTTCAGTATAAGCAGCCTTCATAATTGTTAGAGAGATCACTGGCTAGGCCTCTACAAGCTCCCTGCTTCAAATAGGATGTCCAAATGCTCCTACTCCTTGGTAAATAGGTATAGAATTTTGGTGTGGTTGCTCGACATGCACTGGCAGAAAGCTTTTAGAAGAGATAACATTTGTTTTATTATCTTTTTTTGTTGTTGTTGAAAAGGTAATTATTCATTGGTCTTAAAATCTTGCATACAACCCTGCATTGTCTAGTGCCTGCTGTCCTGCTGACCTGCATTTTGCTACATCTAATCTCCAAGTATTGTAACTAGTTTGTATTTTGTCTTTTCATTTTTATTCCTTGGCTGGTGTGCTTCCAAAGCCTCCAGAAAGGCAGTTTTACACGTATTAAAAACTGCCTTCTACCAGGTACCTAAATTATTCTAAAATCTCATTTAACCACTTTTAATTACATGGCATTGAAAGACAGCTAACTCATTTTTTGTGTGTTAAAAAGACTAGCCTGCAGTGCATGGTAACACACTGAATGTTTTTGAGGGGGTACCAGGCTAATCTTAGCAAGCTAATGGATTTGAATGTAGCAGGCCTGACTGTGGTCTGTATAGATTGTAACCTGAATTGGAGCAATCTGCTACCTTGTGGATATTACAAAAAAAAAGAAACGTCATCATGACCCTGAATGCAGAAATATAGGCTGTGTTTAGAGTGGGCCAAAACCTTGAAATGAAGGAATAATTGTGTGCTGGGACAGAGACAAGCTGATAAAAGCAGTGGGAAAGGCGCCAGGTGAAACAGGATTTCCCTGTGTGTGTATGGTTAGATATGCCAGCTTCTGTCATCAGTACTCAGTTCAGAACGGGAAAATGCTTTAAAATACGGAGAACTTGCTAGGTTGAAACTTGTTTATAGATGACTTGAATTCGTTGTCTGAAAAATTCATATATACCATACTGGGACTCTTTTTGGTAGTAGGAGCATGTTATATTTAAATTATCACAGATGTGAAATGTCACTTTTGAAGTGTAATGTCGCCTCAAGGAAGTTTTAATAAAGAAGGTGAACTTTATTAAAACAAGAGATTACTACTTTTATGATGCCTGGTCCCAGGGTCTGTCTTATCTAGAAGCAGTGATAAGTGGTGCTATGCCAAAAGACTGCTTTATTTTTTTTCCCTTGATGTCGCACCCAGCTGTCAGCCAGGTAGAATGGCAGGGGGAAACAGTTATCCTGTCTTGAGTCAATATATAAGCATGAAATATGATAAAAAGATCTAGCAATTAGGTAATGTAGAATGAAAAATTACCTTGAGTTTTGCACTTGGCATACTATGCATTGACAGTTCTCTGAAGATTTCCAGCCAAGAGCCTTGTGTCACAGGTTTTTGCAGGATGGTTGCATTTTTCTTCTCAGACAAAACGCCATGTACCTATGTACCATCCACCATCTGCTGGTACTGCCGTGCTTCCTGGTTTTGAAACTTCTTCATTGGTTTATAGATTGTCAGTTTATGATTGATTTTGCATTTTTGAAATTTAATTCTTTTTTTTCTCATTTTTGATGACAAATGAGGAAAAGAAAAGGTATTTTCATATTTCTACTGCTGAGTATTCTGCAATTCACCTTCTGCATAAATGATATTTTATGTCTATTAATAAAACAGGAGTAAAATTGGGCTTAAGGTTATTCTGAAGGATGAAACATATAACAGTTACTACATAAGATGTGTCTTAGACACATAGTCCATGAGGATAATGAAAGCAACACCCAAAACGAACCATAGATACCAAAAAACCTAGGGGTTTTCATAAGAAATGTCACTGTAAATAATTAATGTGACTCACAGTTCCAGTAACAAAAAAAGTTAACTGTATCTCCAATCTGTTTCAAGGTTACAAAATCTATTAGAAACAAAATCTTTGCTGCTGAGTGTTTTGTTCGAATACAGACTAAGAACATAAGGATGGCTGCACACGCCAGATTCTTCTGGACCATCATCCTGTCCCCAGCAGTGAGTACCAGGGGATGCCTGGGAATGGATAAGGACAGGAAAGGCATTTGTGAGGTTTTGTCTTAGTACCCTCCTGGACTCTACTTCTTATTTCAAAGGATCTTGAGCCAGACGCAGTTTCTATGTAATTCTTGATGTAATCCTCTTCCAAAATTTTGTCCCATCTTCCTTTGTACCCACTAAGAGTTGGATCCACATCATTCTTTATCAAGGAACTGTGCAAGTCTCCTGCCTGGTGTGGAAAAAAATTACCTGTTGTCTTTTCAATATTTTTTATGGGAACTTTTAAAATAATATGTTGACCCCAACCTTTTTTAAATTCAGCCTGATTTTCACCTTCTCTCACCTCTCACTTAAATTCCACCTGATTCTTACCTTCTCACCACTTTCACCTTCAAAACCTTTTGTTCTTTGGGGAGAACAAAATGAGGGGTATGACAAAAACACACCATGGCAAAGTAGGACAATAAAGAAGAGTTACGATGACTGCACAGCTGAACTGATGTTTGGTATTTCCATCCCTTACGTTGTTTTTATTATCAAATAGAAAATAGAGCATTTAAATACAACTCTCATAACCAAAGGTGGGACCCCATTGGTAGGTATTCACTTCCCTAAGAGTAACTGTCTGGAACATTGTTTTTAACCTTGTCCCCAAGGAAAACAAAGCTTACAAGGATGTATCCCCCGTCCCCACCTCCCCCTAGCTTCTTCTGCGCATGTTCCTTACACCCTCTCCCATGCTCTCTAGTAACTTTTAACCTGCAAGCTAATTCTGACAAAACTCAGAAGACAGAAGTCTAAAAGATCAATCAATTCCTGATATATTTATTTAATTAACAGCTAAGATGATGGGGTGAAGAGGCAAAAGATATTTGCATAAGTCTTCAGGCTTCATTAGTTCTGTTTTTCATGGAATAACTCAGTTTTTCTAGACATTTCCATTCTTTATGTTTCCTCTTCGGCCTAGCATAAAATGTCAGCAAAATTAAAGTAATCTTTAACAGTATTTGCGGTTCTTTCCTTGGGCTTTGCTGTGTGTAGGGTCTGCTTGCGCTGATATTGCAAATAGTATAGTAGCTTTTAGAATTTTGCTTTAGAATAATTGCATGAATAAAGGTAAATAAAAGAGACATCATTTTTCCAATTATGCAATTGGAATATTGATTTTAAAGTGTTTTTCAATTGCCATGGTAAAAGGCTGTTAATCCTGTAATGTTTTAGACTGTATGTTTAAAATTTGTTGTTTTGTTGCTGATGCTTATGTTGTACGGTTAAGTTCCAGTCAAACGCTACCTGTTGCTGCGGCTCTTTTAGGACACAAAACTTTAATACAAGTTGCATTTGTTTTAGTGTGTTGCTTTGAGAACAGTTATTTGACAGTACTGTGTGTAAGGCTTTGCTCACCGCCTTTTGATTTAGACTGTAATTGTCTCAGGAAAGGAGCCGTGTCTTAGTTTGTCTGCAGAACACTGGGCATTCCACAGTGCTACATAAATAATACATACAAATGCTAGTAGCACAGATGTTGCTACGTTCACTTAATGCCATGCAGAATACGGTAACCAAATTGTTGTCTGATTCACAGTACTGCCCCTGGCAACTGCTAAAAATAGTATTCCTATGATTAACTCTTAAGATGAGATATGTTGGACAGAGAAGTCTACCTTACTATTATTTACCAAATAAACTGTAGAGCAAGGTGTTCTCTCTCTCCACCAATACTCAGAATAAAGCTGATGAAGCATGCTCAGTGGTTATGAAGAAGTGTTGCTCCAGTCAATGATATGAGAGGTTGAAAGAGGGATGTCCTAGGCAGGTAGATCTAATGATACAAATGGCATTATCTCTTTTTTTGGCTAATGCAAAATGACAGTCCTTGTAAATTTTGAAGGATGGGATCTGTGGTCCTGCTTGGCAGCTGATGTTCTGAAGCAGAATGTCTTGCTAGATCTACATTCTACAGTGTCTTCGGAGGTAACCTGAGTAATCCCCCTGGAGTAGCTTGAGGCTCAGATCTAAGTCCATTGTCCAGAAATATTTGAATGAGATGAAATATTTGAAGCTACTTTGACTGTTGGTATTATGTTTGATATATTTACAGGGTGACGCTATCAGTGTAGCGCTTGCCTTCATTTGACTGGTATTCCAGAAAGCTAATCAGTCACCTGAAATGTTGTAGAATAACACTGTGCCAAAGGCTCATGTTGTTGCTGAATATGACCCTTAATTATTGATATGTCTACAAGTCAGTAAGTATTAATGGGGAGGCATCTTGTAGGGAGAACAGTGAAACTGGAAGAAAGAGGAATATACAATGAAAGGAAATGTGTGTGTTCAGAATATGAGGGAGGAAAGATTTATTAGGGCTTGAGAAGTTAATGCTCCCTCTGCTTTTGTGGAAAATGGAATTAACATTTCCAAAGTTTTTTTCCATTCTAATTGTTTCTGGAAGGGCAGGTTTATAGCATCAGTTAGGAATACCTGAAATCAGTTGAAAGGTAGAACTGTGAGCGTATTTAGTATTAAGAAAAAAGATCTATCCATAGAGAAAATGCAGGGGTTACAGGTGTCATAGACTCCCCATTGCCTAGACCTTTTGAAAGTTTTCTTTACACTTTGTTCTAAACTATACAGGCATATTTCATCCCTTACAGTGCTTTGGTCTGCTAGAAAGTCTAAGCAGAAAATCCCCAAAACAGACCCAGCCAGACCATACATACCCAACTGACTGGGTCCATAGAGCTCCATACACAAATATGCTGCTACTTTCTTTAAAAAAAAAAAAATCACCAGCACCAAACTTCTAAAAGTTGGCAAAGTTATTTGCATATATGTGAATGTGTTTCAAGTAACAGAAAAAGATAGGGTTTACGTTGTTCTTGTCTCCTAATATGTTGCCTGGCTCTTTGATTTGTTTGGTAAAAAAGAATTAGTGTTTTACTATACTCTGAATTAAAGATAGACACACCGCACAGCATTACTTGGAGCTTTCTCTGTTAGTGATCAATCTTAAATTCAAATGGAGATTATGTATATAGCTGCTGATAATTAAGGCTGAGCATCTAATGTTATTTCTATATGTTTTTAATATAAAAATCAGTGTTCTTTTTGTTTGAAAATCAGTCATATGGCAGAGGACTGTGTGGGTATCAGACAATTAAGCTGACAGCCTAAATTATTAAAAACATCTACTTTTCCTGATATATTTTTTTTTTCCACTGGTAATCTTATATCATACATACTGAGCAATAATGCAGTAAAAAAATGTTGCAGCTATGGGTAACAAAACATTACCAGTGTTTCTTTTATCTTCCAGGACCAAAAAAAGCTGCAAATCAGAAAAAGTATGTCATTATTGATCAGCTATTAAGTAGATAGGATTTTTTTCTAAAGGCAGCATTTTGATTTAGATGCCTGACTTGGCTTGACACAGTACTTTTTTTTCATTATGTCTGTGTCTGGTTTGAATACTAGTGTGCAGCGAAGATTTCACGACCGCAAAGTGCAGGCCCAGTGCTAAAACAGCTCTTAGCCATCATTCCTATAAGCAGCAGTTCATGCTTCCCAGAACTGCTGATGTTACGTTTGTACATGCATAACTGCAGATCCTCAGCTAATGCAACCCCCTTTCTTTAATGAAGAGATGCTTTTTTTATGCCCAGGGAATATTAGGGAGCTTGTGTTGCAGGGGACTGGGGCACTGAGTCCCTGTGTTTCTGAGTATTTTTTCCCTTACGTCCACTGTCAGTCTGTCCCTCAAAACTTTTTCCTGCACAAGCTATGCTTTTGTTTTCAATCTCCACTTTTTTCTCCTTTGATCTGTATGGAGTGCTAAACCTCATTTGTAACTCTTTCCCCTGCCACAGATTGCCAAATTGAATCCATTTCAACTACCTTCCTACTCATATCTGTTTTCTGAAAGATTTTCATCACTGCCTGGATAGTGTATTCTTAAAATTCAGCCCAAGAAACTGGTTCTTCATGTAGCATTTTGGGGATTATAGATTAAAAAATGCATAAGCAATAAATCTCTTTTTGTGATTCACAACAGTGGCAGTGCATACTACCCTCTGAATCAATTATAGATTTCATCAGTCCCACTTTATACCCGCTTCTGAATTTGTTTTAAAATAGCTCTTATTTCATAAATATATAAGGGGTATGATAATTTGTCATTTCACTAATTTTATCTGTCTCCAGAAGTGAGATCTAGCTTGAGTTATTAAAAGTACAAGTGTTTCATTAATAAAATCACATTTATTCCTAGCAGCTTGACAAAATTAGGGTCTCCTCTGAACCCTTACTCAGGCTTCAAGTCTTTATGCTTTGGTATATGTGAAAAAAGCTTCAGAATTTTTCCTGTGCAATGTTAACATTTTTGAGAGATTAATCTTTCAAAGCTTTGTCTTAGGCATGGGGGTGTAACTGCCGTAATGAGGATTATAATGATACTTTCACAGAAAATAGCAATCGAAACCGTAAGTGTTAAAAATAGTCAAAAGTTTAGGTAGGTGATATTTCATAATGGCAAGTTCCCTCTTAAGATCTATCACGTAAATGATGCACATATTTCAAGCTGTCTTAGTAGGTACTTTTGCAGAACAATCTGGTGGACATCTGTTGGAAAAGGAGGAAAGGAAGAATATAAAAACAAAAGTTTGACACCACCCCTCCTAGACCTTTTTTTCTTCTTTTTTTTTTTTTTTTTTCCCCACACTACAACAGTGAACTAACTATCTCTGAGTATATTCCTAGGATGAAATTTTACAGTAGTGCTTAGGATCAACCCTTGAGCTGTTTTCAGTTCCAACAGTTTTATATCCAGGGATTTGGAGGAAGGATTTCTACCGCCTGTGATAGCACATTTTCTATTATTCAAATAAATGCAGACTTTATTAGATCCTAAAGGCAAGATCTTCTTATTGATGTTGGTGAGATAACAGCAGAAATTGGTCTGAAAATCCAAGGTTAAAATATTTTTGGCCTGTATTTTTGTGTATTATCCCCAAACCTTATTCCTAGTTTTAGGAAACTAGTTTCCTAGTTTAGTAAACACAATAGAAAACCTTCATTATTCCTGGTATAATTTGGGAAGGCTGCATTAACTTTTTTCAATATTTTAAAAGAGTTTGGGATAAAGGGGCTGTAGATCAGTTGATCTAACTTTTATACTGGGAAGACTGGTAGAAGTTACATTAAGAAGCAAAATTACAGGATATATGGATATATTTGTTATAGTGAAGCATTAGGAGGTCTCAGCATGGCTTTGGAAATTAAGTCTCGGAAATCTGTTAGAGTTCTCTGAAGGGTTTGCTGAGCATTTGATCAAGGGAGATTTGTAAATTTGGTATACTTGGATTTTCAGTAAATTTTTCTTAAGGTCATTTGACAAAAACTCTCAAAGAAGCAAAACTGTCCTGAATAAAAAGGAAATTTATCTTGTGAGTTTAAAAACTGGTGAAAAGACCGGAATAATATGTCACTTTCAGAATGGAGAAATTATTATTTCAGTCCCACAGGGATCTGTGCTGGGACCTAAGTTATTAAGATGATCTTAGAAACCGGGGAAGAAAATGAGGTGGATGAGTTTGCTAATTAGTCAGGGCAGTAAAAAAGAAGGTTGCATGTGAAGAATGACAGGAAAAGAATTCCAGTTGCAACAGCTGACTCGACAGTGAAGTGGCAGAATAAAGTCAATGCAGATGAATGCAAAGTAATGCACATAAGAAAGAATGGTCCTAACTGTACTTAGATAAGAATGGGTCTAAACTAGTTATTAGTACTTGAGAAAGAGATCTTGGGGCCACTGTGGTCAGTTTTCTGAAAATTTCTGTACAGTAGTGCCAAAAATACTAATCAAATTAAAAGAATACAGAATAAACCAGAAAACACTACTGTGTCATTGTGTACCTCCTTGGGTACCTGTTTCTTCAGTTTCAGCTCAAAAGGTGCTGAGAAAGATGATAAGTGCTAAGAGATGGAATGACGTCTGTATGAGGAATGAGTCAATAGAGTAGGAGTCTTCAGCTTTGCAGGTAGAATATGCTAAGGGACCTATAATATCACAATTGGTTGGTAAATGTGTAGTCAGTGTTTACTTTAATCACAGTATTAGAATTAGAAGCATCAAATGAAATGGAGTAAGGTATTTAAGACCCCAAAATAGTTTTTCACACAATGCATAATTAAATTTTGGAATTCATTGACACAAGAGATTATGGGTGCCAAAGGTTTTCATGTGTTCAAAAATTAATTAGTCATGGTAAAAAAAACTCCATGGATGCTTGTCAAGCACAAAGCTTCTGTCTCTCTCAAAGAAATCCTGAGCCACAGGCTAGGTCTGGGAGAGTTTAATAGGAGAATCACTCTACATACTTTTTCTTATTATTTTATTTTTATTAAGAATCCCCTACTAGTTGTTGTGTAACATGTTACTGAACCAGTTGGACTTTTAGTCTGAATGAAATGCTTAAATGAATTAGAACTATACTAGTTTATATCTGAAGATTTGGCAAAAAAATCTGAGTGAAACTCTGTATTTTTCTTTTATATAACCTATCAGTGACCCCAAGAGATAGTGAATGTGTTAAAGCATTTATTCTGAGTCGGAAGAGACAAAATTGTGATGCTTAAGTAATAATTATATGTAGAAAAATGTATGGATTTGGGAAATAAGAAAATATTCTTCCCTGAAGCTATTTTATTCTATTTTGGAAGCAGTCCTCCTGGCTTAAGTTATTTTACTGATAAACTCATAAATAGACTACAAAAAGTAAGAATGTAATTTTTGGAACCTATATTTGCTTTCCCATGGAAGATAGCTACTTCTATCTCCTTTTTTTTCCTTCTGATAGCGTATTTAATACATGACCGCTTCATCTATGATATGTCAGAAAACTGTGTAAAGTAAAAATATGAATGTTTTCAAGCATAACTTTTTGTTCATATGTATTTTAATGTAACACCAACAATCGGTACTTAACCTCTTTCTGAACACAGTTAAATTATTTTGCTGTGTACTGTAAAAAATATTCACCTATATCCTTGCTAAAAACTATTTCTTATTTCTATTCCTCATAACAGTGGCACCCAGCTGGTCACTTCAAGTGGGGATACCACAGTGCGGGTATGGGACTTTTCAAAACGAGGATGCATTCTGACTTTGGAAGGACATGCCCGTGCTGTACGGGACTGCTCATGGCATTCCTGTGGTGATTTTGTGGCTTCTGCCTCCAAGGACAACACCAGTAAAATATGGGATGTTAACAGGTATGGAGTTACTGGAGATTCTTTATTAGCTGATTGATAGCTTTTCTTAATAACCACTGGTTTGTGTTTTAGCCCAGTGAGAGAGAGGTGTCTAGCACCGATTAGTGGACTTCACTTTAAGAACATAGATAAATTAAAGGGAGTGGTGCAAAAACCAGGCTTTGATGTGATTTACTGGATAATGGCTTTACTAAATAAGGGGCTGGGAAGGACTTAACAAGATAGTGCAAAAAAAAAAAGATTTTTGCTTTTATTTGGCATCTGTTATTCTGTGTTGTTGTTTTCTTAGGGTCCCAGCTTTATGGAACTTCAGTGTATGATTTAAGTAACTGAACAAAAATTTAAGTAAGTTTTCTATATAGTATTTCTAGCCCACGAGTATATAACACACTTAAATTTAAGGTTGGACAAGTGGAAATTTATTTTATTCATTATATAAGTTCTAGCAAGGTGACTGCTGATTAATAAATCAACAGATATCTCTTCACTTTCTTTATTATCCAGGCAAATGCATTTTCATGAAGGTGCTTCTAGAATATTAGTATATTCCTGTTTACCAATTAATTATTAGTTCCTCAGCTTCCTTCAGTTATATTTGAGGTGCCATATTCTGATTAATTTCCATGTTAAAGGAATGGAATGGATTTTTTTTTTTTTTCCAAACTGTTCCTTCTAGACTCCTGAATGACTTAGGAGTATTGTTACTAACACCACTGTACTGTACTAGGATTGATATTTAACAACTGAATGTCCTCAGTCCACAGACAAGTCTCAAGTCTCATAGGTGTTTTCCCTGGTTTTTTATTATTGAGTCCTTATGGATTTTTCCATTTCCTCTCAGTCTTTTTCCTCCTTTGCATTTGAATGAGATGAAATACTCCATCAAGCTTGTTGGCCACTGCAGGGAAAGAAGCTTCACTGAAAAAGCAAGGGAGATTTTCTTCTTTCGGTCCTTTTGCCTAGATCACTCCTGGTCTGCTGCAATTGCACTGCACCCTGCAATTGAGACCTAGAGACCTATTTTAGGAGTGTGTTTAGTGAGGGGGAGTTTTGTTGTAAAAATACTTCTCTGATAAGCATGTATGAGTTGAGATTTTTCAAAATGTTGTAATTCAGCCAGATTTTTCTGAGAGCTAATTAAAACTCCATCAGTACCAGATTTTCAGTCTTGCTTTCAAATTGTGAATTGAGGAAGCATTAAATAATAATAAAAACATTGTTTCTAAATGGGATAAGCAATGTATCCGTTCATGAATTATTCCAAATTATTTTGGCTAAGCTGAGAGCAGCTACTTAAAACCAAAGCTTGAAACAAATATTCAATTTTTAATAAAATCATAGACAAAGCAGTTAAAGTTTGGCAAAGTTCAAGACAACTGAGAAGTGGGTTTTATAACAGAAATTGTCAGCCAGTTCTGATAACAGATGATGCTTCCATCATTACTCTCAGTAATAAAAATTAATGGTCAGTGTTCTGCTTAGAAATGAAAACACTGGAAATCTATTGTATTGTTGCCTGTTTTCTTAACCTGTTGTAGGATTTTAATACTTTGATCATCCTTTACGGCATATTCATAACCTTTAAGAAATAACACTAAGAATAGGTTTAATTTTATGTCAGAATGGTTTTGAATTTGCATAGACAAAGGTTTTGTTTAGACACTTTAAAATATCTCCTCTCCCGAGGAAGCTTTTGTAGTCAGAGGAATCAAAGCAAATCTTCATCACCAACCCATGCCTCCCACTCACACTCATTACCAACTCTCATTTCTACCTTCAGTGTATCTGATGTGCATTTTGCATTTGAAAATAAGAGAGTAAGGAGCACAGCCATGATGTGAAAGGCTAGTTATCAGCATATAATTATTGAAACCTTAAGTCATGCAAAAATCTCAGTGGCTAAAGGGAGCAGGAGGTGGCACAAAAATATGGCATAGTATACTTAAAATAGGAGTATTCAGAGTATGAAATAAAAAAACCTCACTTGAAATCCTCACTGGTGGACTTTCAGTCTGTTCACAGTAAAAGCCCATGTGTTCATTTACGTTACATTACCTAAGCCCAAAAGACAACTGAGTTCTGTTTAGCTAGTCTGTTTAGATGAATTTGCAAGATGTGCTGTAGAAGTGTATGTGGTATATGCACTTAGTATAAAATGAGTACAGTGGAAAAATTAGATGCTCTTGAGGAGCTTCTGTGAAAAGGGATTTGATGACCACAAGAAATGGCTGTTTCAAGCTTAAGACATTGCGCCTGAAGACATAATTCTGCAAAACGGTCAGCTGCAGTTGATCCTTATGTCCATGTTGACTAATTCAAGTGAAAAATCAGCCCATGCAGAATATATGGCAAGATGTGGAAATAAGGAAAGCTACTGACAGATTAATCAGGCTGGTAATTTCCAGTCTGGATTGTTAATTTGCCGATGCTTATATACAGAAATGCTATAGGAAAGAACCTGCAGTGTATTTTGGCTTGGCAGTACTAATTGCCAAGCTAATTGGCTGAGTTTGGCACCACTAATCCTAGATGTTTCCCAGAGTGTCACCTGTAAATTTGTTATGTGCCTGGAGTTCTCTGATACGAATGAAGCCAGCTGTGCTAGGTACCACGTAAATATGTAACCTCCTTCAGACTGCTTTACAGTCTGGGTGTGTACAACAAAATGGGAAGGTGGAGCAGGCTTACCACAAGGGTTTTTGATGCTTAGAAAATTTTTTTCTTCCTATCCTTACAGAATATGTCCTTATCTAGTTGTCATCTTTAGACTTCTCCCTCTCCAGGTGTCTGCCAGTTGACACAAGCTCTGAACAGGAGACAGAGCACAAGATAACATACTTGTGGTAGGATAATAATCAGTGATCACAGTTATTCTGCTTAATCTAGTGACTTATTCTTTCCACTAATAAGGAATTAACATTTTATAAATGAGAGCTGTCTTTCTTCCTTAATATTACATATTTGGATGGATGCCTGCTTTCAAACTGAATGGTCCTGGACAGCAGCATATAGTAGGGGGAAAAAGAAAGCAAGATGAATATCAAAGCTATCACTGCTACCTTTCTAAAAGAGATACATTATAAATAAATGCTACAAATATAAATACATACATTTCTGTAGTGGGTGGCAGTTGTCTTTTTATTTCCAGATTTCAAAAAGCTGCTTTTATATATTAGAAACATACTTTTTAATCTATAAACATAGCTTTTGAAATACCCACAAAAGAGTTCCCTGTGCTTAAAAACTTGGTATCAAGAAAGTGGAGAGGCTGTTCACTCTGTTTTAACACCAAATCCCATGGTGCAATCTTCACTATCATCAAATCCATTACTGGAGTCCAAAGAATATGAGGTGCAAGATCTCTTAAATAGGAAAAGGTTGCCAACAATTTTAATAAATCATGTAATTCATTGCCAATGATAAGAAAATTCAACCTGCTACTTGTTTGGATTTTGTTTTATTAGAAGGTGAAACTACCGCTGAATATTTTTTCTTTTTTTTTTTTTTTTTTTGCAATGGATATTATTCACAAGCATTTTTCTTCTCTGTAAGTTGGAAGTTTCTGTCATATATCTAGCCACAAATGCTATTCCTACCAGGAGGATAATGTAAGATCACTTTGTAGGTAACAGTGTTCCTCTCCTTGACAACTTATGTGCCCTCTGCTTAAAGATACTATCTGAGCTTAAAAAACAAAACAGAAAACAAACAAACAAAAATCCAAGCACTTTTCG
Source organism: Morus bassanus (assembly GCA_031468815.1). Lineage (NCBI taxonomy): Eukaryota > Metazoa > Chordata > Aves > Suliformes > Sulidae > Morus > Morus bassanus. The sequence continues at coordinate 40,245,113 of CM062574.1, forward strand.
TCTTTCCTGAAGACACACTCACATGCTGAGGTGTAACCACGTTCCAAGTTACTGAAGGATTTGCGGGAGTCTGAGTTCTGGTGTTGGAACTTCTTGATGCTTTCTGCTGGGAGAATTGGCTGCTTTTAAAGGAAATTACAAAGAAAAAGGCATAACATCTAGAGGTGGGAAAAAAAAGGAAGGAAAGCTAATGTACCTGCCACGGTTAGAAAAATACAAAAAAACAAGAGCAGCAAAACACATGCATATCTCCTACCTTCGAGGTTATCCCATCTTCTTAATGATTATAGGGAGCAATGTGAACACAAAGTGGGGGTAGGAAGGAAGAGGCTTATAATTTGTGAACAGGTTTTTATTCAGCACATAGCTCAGTTTGAAAATATATAGCCAGTCATGTTAATAGCTCAGCAAACGGTTCCAGGATTGTTTTCTCAGACCATAAATTCTGGACTGTCAAAGTCATTTTGGCAGGATTAATTTCAATTATCCAACTGTAAATATCATCAGAGATTTATAGCTTGATCTCTGATATGTAAATCAAACTGAACATCATATATCTCATGTAAACACAGGTGGTTATTTTGTTTTGCAAGCATATGCTGTAGACTGTATGTTAAATGCAAACACTGTCATTTATGCTTTAAGCCTGAGAAATTATTTTCATCAAAGTCAGAACATTCAGATTTTTTTTTTCTCCAGTTTACCCATTATATAGTCATTGGACCAGTTCTCCATTTTTCTCTGGTTTCTTTCAGTAGTGCAAAATATGGCAGAATTAGGCCACAGAGAAATGCAGTTCTGTACTGTCCTGCAGCAGACCTCGGTGAATAAATAAATATCTGCGAATTGGAGCCATTACTGCTTTCTGTTTGCTGTTTTTTAAGCCATTGCTTATTTGCTTTCCTTTTCATTTAACACAGTAACTTTTGTCTAGCTCCCTGAAATTTCTGCCATCATGAAAATTTTATTTTAAAATTCTAAAAAATGTAATCATATACATCAGTCCTCAATCATTACTAGTATCCTTTGGTGCATTTGTTCAGGTGCAAATTAAAAAAGACACTAATCTATCATGATCACTGTTAATTATCCTGTACAACCACTATAGTATAGTAACTTGTTACTAAGGTATTAATATATTCTTTTACTTATTTCCAAATATATAAAAAAATAATTGTTGACACCTTTTTCTTTTCTACAACAAGACTGGGAATTTTCACTTTTTCACCTAGTGTCAGATGTATATGACATAAATTAATTCTTAGTTTATTTAAATAATTCCTTCGTTTGTTCTTAAGCCTACATTAGGATTCTTAGCTTCTGTTATAACTTCTATCCACTTGATAACTGCTGATTATAGTTCTATTTCTTCTCATAAGAAGCATTTTAATTTTGAGAAATTTAGGGTTAGTATACGTTTTAAAGATTTAAAGCAGGGATGGATTTGGTTTAATTAGAAGGCCCTAATCAGCTATAGCTTTCCTTGGAATGACACCATGCAATGATGACTGCACATTTTTTATTATTAACACATCTTGACAGTGTGCAGTGCAAGACATGGTTGAGTTTATTTTAAACTGCTGTTATAGTTTTGGTTAAGGGGTTTTTTTTTGCTGTAGTCTCAATAAAGAAGTTAGTTAATGTTGCTTAAATTGCCAAGTTGGCTAGTCAAACTAGTTGCTTTGTACCATCAGAGCAATGTGAAAAGGTGCAGTTTAGCTTCTTTTGGCATCTTGTATATTCATACTCTGTTTCTTTTTCTTCCTTTTCCCTTAGGCAATGGACAGCTTTTAAATGAAATATTTACTATCAGATTTGTAGTTATTTTTCACCACACCAAATGTATCTGTATCAGGACTCTATAAAATCTCCTTTGAAGAAACTCATAAAGATTGTCCAGTTTCAAAGTGGAGCCATGCTTTCACATTTTCAATCAGAATGAGGGCGTGTATCCAGTCCCTGTCAAAATACCCCTTTTCAGATGACACTTATCTGACTTACTTTTCAGTGGGACAGAAGCCACAAGCTATTCTGGCCAGATACCATGTTTAATTGATTCCAGTAAAAGTGAAGCTAATCTATTTTCAGAATAGACAAATGTCCTCCAGGAAATTAGAAGGCTGGTAGAAGAACTCGGAGGAACTGTGGAAGGACCATCTTTGGGTAGTTTGTAATCTCTGTCCTGACAGCACATCAGGAAATGCTTGCCATTTTGATAAAGGAGAATACCCTTTGGAATCCTCTGAGGAGTACTAGAGAGACAGCCTGCTATTAATCCCTCAAATCAAAATGAGGCCTATGCCCAGGTCTCCAAATTTATAATTATGCTAGAGTTCCATAACACATTTTTCAGGACCAAAGAAAGTCTAAAACCTAGCTGTTATAATTCCCAGAGAGCCAATTGTAAAAATCAATTTGAAGATGTGAATTATCAGGGAAAAAAATTATATCCGAAGCATAGCTGTTCAGTTAAGGGGAAAATATGGCTTAATCTTCATAATACTGAAAAAGATTAATCTCAAAGTGCAAAACTTAAGAAGTGTAGCTTGAACTCCATATTGTAAACTTATTTAAATCACATTACAGAGTTAGCACAAGACAACAGGCATTAATAATGAGACATGTTTAATATGGTCGCATATTTGCAAGACCAAAAAAACAGACGAGTCTTACCTAATTCCCATGGAATGTCTAAACTGGGAAGTGATACAAGTATTTACATTTGGTGAAACTAAGGAAAGAGGTGAAGTGCTTTACTCAAGACCATATAGTGAGTTACTACTGAAGCCATCATTAAAAACCAAACTTTCCATTACTGGGTAACATTGAAAAAATGTCAAAATGAATTGTCTTCAAACTTTCCTACAGGGTGAGAAGGAAGAAAAATCAGAGCTGGATTTTTAGCAGTAATATATTTTCATATTTTCATATGAAATATGAAATATATTTTCATACATTTTCATAGCAACATATGTTTATATGATTATTTCTCTGTCCCTTAAAGTACGCAGTGATAAAACAACACTGGACTTGTCTGCAGTTGCATAGCAATGTTCACACGTATGCTTAGAGAAATTAAAAGCATATGCCGTTAGCGATATTACAAAGACTCTGACATAAACTAATCACCATTTGGGACACACTTTGTGACATAAATTGATCACCATTTGGGACACAATAAAAATGTGTCTCCATGGAATTACACTGTTAAACATGACGGGAATTGTGTAGCTTCCACTGAAATGTTCGTTATTGGTGGTGTTGGCTACAGGTCAAGATAAATGAATATTCTCAGTGTTTTTTACTGGAACTGTCTATGGCAATTTAGCTTGTACATAAGAAGCATACTTGAATTTCTTAGTAGTTAAATGACAGTGTTTTTTTAAATGTCAAAAATATTTTGAGTTTTTTTCTAAAGTGTTGAAAAGACAGAAATGTAAGAGATTTGCATTCTGGTGTCTGCTACTGGTCGTGAAATGTACAGCACTGTTTTTGATTAAGGGAGGGGAAAGAAAAAAATCACGTTACTACTTTATTTTTTTTTAAACTGGGGTGTGGTGAATGGAGCTGCTTTCTAAAATGTCTAAGTTCTCATCTCTGCAAACATTTCTAGTAGGCTTATCTGAATTCTACAATCAGGTACCTACATAAGATTTCCATCTTCTTTTATGAAAGATAGCAGAGAGAGTTGCACTTGATTTGCATAAAAGTATGTAACCTTTTCTTATTCCAACAGTTTCCTTGCTTCCATTATTTCAGCATCCAATATGGCTTGGAAAAACTTATCAGATGCAGTTGGGTTTTTCTGGTTTTTTTTTTTTTTTTTTTTTTTATGTTCCAGTTGCCCTCTATCAGCCCAGGGTTGCACAAATTTCCTAAATTATGTATAGTTTGCTGAGAGATTCCTCTTGGACAGCAGAATGCTTTATTTGTTTGAACTGCTGAGGTAAAGTGATCTTCTGTAAGGTGGACACTTTTCTACTTGGTTTACCTTGTCAAAATGCCTCCTACATTCCCTGACAGCTAGTTCAAGAGCAGGATGAATTATGAAGGTAATACTTAGGCTTCCTTCCATCAAATCCTAACCAAACTACCTGGCAGGTCCAGAAAACTTAGTCCACTGTGATCTTGTATACTGTAGTAGGCTCAGGGTTTTTTTTCTCCCTTTGACAATGTGCAAGTTGAATTCCTTGTCTTATTTGCACATGTGCAGGTATTATAACTATGGCTTTTGCAAAATACTGTTCAGATCTTGATAGGGTGTTTCCACTGTCCTACATTCAGTATTCAAATGCAAAGGATCAGCACTGCAGACATTCAGCACATTTTCAGTCATAGTATAGTTTTTCACTACGTATCCAGGCTTATTATCCAGCTATTTTCTTTCTCCTTCATGTTACATTCACTCATTACTGACAGTCTTTTCTTTACCTAACCTGTTTTCCTAGAAATACTGTCTTACAGTATCACCAACCAAAACAAAAATGAATTGTACCAACAGAGTAATTCATACAGCAGTGAAAGCTGTCAGATATTATTACACAATTCAGTGAAGACAACAGTTCATTAAAATGATGTATTTCAATCATCACAACCATATCCTGTCAGTATCAGTTAGTCCAAATATAACACGTATAGTCTGTGATATGTGTTGAAGTGCAGTACTGTTACCCAAAATCACAGTGTGCCGCAACACAAGTAATTGTAGGTTGTTTCCCTGCTTGTATCTCCAGTGAATTAACAAGAACGGGAATATATCTTACTATTCATAAGCAGCAGTACTTTGATAGGTATATCCACCTGAATGTTGAACTGGTTTTAGCTGCTAATGTCTTCTAGTTTGAAATTAGATGAGTTGGTCATTTGATTGCAAATTAAAAGTCTGCTGTAATGGATGCCTTTACACATATAAATTCCCGTTGTTTGAATTCTTGTCCTCTGGCTCCAGGCAGTCTTCAGAGATGCGTGTTTGTGATGATTTTGGGGTTTGTTTTTTTCTTTTTTTCTTTTTTCTTTTTTATTTTTTAAGGGTTCAGACTTCACACAAAATCTTGTACTGCCAGATTTCTCTCCTAAATGCTGGAACTCTAGTTGTCTACCATGTGTATCTGTTAAAGCAAACTACATTCATCTTTGATTGGTTTCAGCTGGAATATGAACACGAGTCTCATCTTAATCCTTAAACAATGACTTCTTAACGTACAAAAAGGGTCTCCTGGGTCTTTTAGTGAAGTTGGAAGACACGGAATTGTGTTTGTATCGTCTTGAAATGTGAATGAATATAATTTTCAGCCCAAGAGTGGTTTCTTTTCCCAGTTACAGTTTTAAAAAAACGGGGTTCATTTCTGTCCTAAATCTTAAATTTCCCTAAATGGTAGGACGCCATACATGTAATACAATTTCTTTGGTATCCTGTGTGGATTTTTATTTGAGCCTGATCTCAGAATCTTCAGAGTAGACTTTGAAAGCTATAAAGCTTATATCCACAAGTGGTTAAGCCTTTGAACTGTTTACATAGCCAGTCTGACACTTCTCATGAAAATAGGGGGGGTGGTGTAGGGGGTGTGCTTTAATGGAGGTGAAGATCAGGATGAAGACGACAAAAATGTTGGCAACTTCCCTTCTGCACTTCCAATAATCAGAGTAGGTTTTCTGATGTGAATTGAGACACAACATCATGCAAAAATCTCATTCTAGGCTGGCCAATATCTTTCCCAGCTAGGAATCAGTTCACCATCTGAAAGACAATTTTTATGTATCTGTTTACTGAACTCAGAGCCTGCAAAGGCATGTGTATCTGTGGGAAACCTATTAAATATGTATTGGAATTATCCAGTTAATGCAAACCCAATGAATTTCTTTATATTTTAGTATCTCTTTCAAACACATTTCTGTCACCAAAACAAAATTCTAGATAATAGAGTCTTAATATTGAGACTGCAGTAAAATGTCAATAAAATTTGTGAATTATTTACTACAGAGCAGATAGTCATGTACCATTTCTGTTGCATAAAGGGCATGCCAGTTAGCTGCACCATGTGAACATAGTTAAAGTTATACTTGTATCTCTCTCTGAAGTTCTGAGGAAAAAATAAAAATATTATATGTGATCTTCTGCAGTTATGTTCTGCCAATTAAAAAGCCCTTTTCATAGATTTTTTTTTCAGATCAGAGTTTGTTTCATAGTAATATAGATCTGAGCTAACTGTGTTTGGAAGGTTAAGATGAAAATAAGGGCTTGAGGACGCAATATGCAATACTAGGTGTGAAATTAGCAGCTAGCACTCCGGGTTGTCAAAAACCTAATTCTAAGTGTGTCAACCTTTTAATTCTTATCAGGTTATCACTCATGACTTGACAATACTTTGATTACATATTCAGCACCTACAACAATAGTATAAACTGAGCTTTGCTATGTGCAACTGAAGATTTTAGTAGTGACTTGCTGGAGATATATTTACCAACAGGATAAGATGATTTCACAACCTCTAGAAGTGCAATGCCAGTATTAAAATCTTGGCAAATACCAATCTGTTAGTTATTAAATATACAAGTTGGGCTTTTGGGACCAGAATTTGAGTCCCTGATCACGGAGATTTTCTTCAATATGGTTTTGCACATACTCATATAGGAACTACTTTATGTGCCTATGCATGTAAAGTGAACAGGTTTTGCATTTGCAAGTTTGGGAAGAAAATGAGGATAAGATCATCCCACCTCAATAGGTAGGTATCTTACCTCCTCCTACTCTGAAGTGTCGAGTTCTCAGAGAAGTTGCTGCATTTTCCAGTCCTGTGGTGTCAAGCATTGAAATCTTGCACTCTATTAGGAGTGGATTAGATGTCCAAAACTGTTCTGATTTTCTATCAGCCTGAGAGCAGATTCTTTTCAAAAGGACTGAGAGCTTTACTTCTCAAATTTATTTTGATCAAATCTGTCTGCATTGAAAATTGTTGGATGTTGTTTCCATTTGTGCTTAAGAGTGAGTAATTTGCCTACAAAATTCAAGTATTTTTAAATTAAATATGAAATAAAGCAAAGGACTCCCTGCCCTTGAGAAGTGGGATATATGTTGAGATCTAAAAAGGAGGAAATTAAACCAGTGCTCTTATATTTTGTGCATGTGTTTCAAGCTTTTCCTCCAGCTGTTGACAGAGGGAAATACAGCCCTTTCCAGCTCTATTTTGGAGCAGGAGGGCAGGTAAAAGATAAACATGGGCTTGTAAGAAGAAAGAAGCAGAGTGGTGGGAGGTAGCCTTTGGAATTTAGCCCTTCACACTCTGTGTTTGAGTAGTTTTCCTGCTGAAAACACAGAGCCAGTCCCGTAGTTCGCTATGATGATCTGAACAAAAATGCTAGCACCTGTAGCTTAAATCAGTAGGCTAGGCTTTTCATTCCTTACTCCAGCAGCTTCTTATTAGAGAACCTAGAATGATATTGTTTTTGTTGTGGCTCCGTGTCTCAGAGCACAGCAAATCCATTATTCATAATATCTTCCCAAGTTCACAAAGCCATTGAACAGTGCTGCATATCTCCTTAAAGCTGCCACCCACTCAAATCCATTTTATTTGGACAAATAAAGAAACTCTGCACTGAAGAAAACCAATTTGAAAACACACTAAAATTCATTTTCCTCACTTTAATATTTAAGTGCTTATATTTATTGCATTTCAGCCATGTTGTACTGTTTTCAAAAAGGATTTGCTCATTTAATAGGTCTAAAGGAATTTCAGTAAATTTAAAATATGGAAGAAAATAAACTAATATATGACAAGAGTAACACTGCTTTTTATGCAGTGAATCTGCACTCTGTAGATTAAACCCATCCATTAATATTCTGTGTAACTGCATACTAGTTTACAATACCACAGTACTGGCCCAGGCTCTCGTGGTTCTCTGCACTGTTGCAACTGACTGTTGGGTTTTTTCCAATAAAATAGCTTTTTATTTGAAAAATGAGAAGGACTAAAGTTCCTGGTTTGCAGTATAGTAATAAATAAAGAGGGGCTTCTAACATTCATTTGCCATTGCATTTTTGAATTTGAGGCACTAGGTTTTTCTTTATCTGACTTTTTTGAGAAAGGCATTTTCTTTTATGTATAAGAAAACAGTAAGACAGCTTCCGGTAGAATCATTCATGGTGTGCATATAGTTTTGGTGCCTAATGCATTTGTATGCAATGTTCAGTGAACACAGATTGCTGAAGTCCCTTTATGTGTGCATTGAACACTGTAAGTTACCCATGTTGCTTACATTAGTCTTCCTGAATATGGCTTGGAATTAAGGTATAGACATGTCAGTCTAATCTCATACTGAAAAAAAAAAAAAAAAAAAAAAGCAGCTGGTGAAATTAAATTATGAAGTGCTATTACTGCTTTTTCTATCTTATATGGAATTTAGAAAACTAGACCACCAAATGGATTCTGAGGTAAATTAATGGTGGAGGTTTTGTTTGTTTGGGTTGTTTTTTGTTTTGTTTTGTTTTGGGGGGGTGGGAGTGGTTGTTGGGTTGTTTTTGGGGGTTTTTTTTGAGGGCTGATAGCTGAATTAAGTCAGTTCTATAAAAACTGTGTGGATGTAGTTGAGTTCTCTAGATTTATTCTGCTGGTCTCCTGTATAGTTCCTGTTTCAGTTTTTCACTTTTGTCAGTAGTTTTACAACAGTGGATTTTTTTGGAAGGAAGGCAAGAATTTTGTTTAAGAAACAGTGAAAACCTAGGCCATCCTTCATGCAGTTTAATGTCTACTCTTAGCAAACAGAAGGCCTGAGAGAGTCACTTCTTGTTCTTCAGTGAGACAGATCTTCTCCTTGTCAGCTTCTGCCTAATTCTGGTAAAGTCACATAACAAAGTTCTTACCTAAGCAGATATTGGAGGGTGGGCTCCCTTCGTTTGATAGGCATGAAAAGTTGGATGTTTAAAAGTGCCTGAAGGGTTGATTGAAAATCTGTTGGAGTGGGCACATTGTCACTTTTGAAAATCCCATTAAAGATCTAATTGATTATTTAGGCACCCAAAGGCTATATGAATCTGAGACTCTGCATTGTCCAGAAAGTTTGGAAATCTCGTCCTAAATGTACAAAGTTATAGAGAATGTGGTATGATAGGTCTCTACAGGATGAACTTGGAGTAGGCTTCGGCAAGGTATTTTAGACTTCAGTGTTACAGGAGTAGCATTTTTAAGAAATGTGCTGTTATATACTGTTGCAGACTTAAAATCCTATAAAGAGCAATTATTTATTACATTTGTCAGTGACTTTTCAGAAGAAATAGATCAGATCAGCCTCACAGTAAGATACCGGGATTCAACAGAAAATGTGCATTCCAGTAGAGCATACTAAGTTTATCTGGTCTTCCAGTGTGAAGATATTTCAAATTTTGTTTTTCATTTTCACATTTCTCATTTTCTGTATTATGTGTGACCAGTCAGTAGTTGTGCATATGATGCCATGTATCTACCAACATAATCAAGTAGAAGAGTGAAATAAGTGATGAAAAGGAAGAGAATAAAAGAAATTACAAAGAAATTCTTCAGCATGCTTGAAATGCACCATAAAGGAGATCTGAATATTGAGTTTAGATGGCTCACCTTTTCCCCAATATTTTATTTGAACAGCAGAAGCCTAAAAATGTACAATAACCTGTTTGAATAGAACAGTTCTAACATAAGCATTAATATACACACAAAAAAAAATTAAAATCACATGGCAGTGATCCATCTGTTATCTTTCAAAATCAACAGCAGTAAGATCTTGGATGAAACCCAGAGACATCTGGGTTTAGTTGTTCAGGGTTAGCCAGAAAAGGCAGAAGTTTTACCTGTAAAGTTTTTGTATTAAAAAAAAAAAAAAGTCAAAAATTATAAAAACATGGCAGCTTCTGTATTGACTGTGAAAACAGGACATTGGTTCAATGCTGATGTCAGCTGATAAGATAATTGAGGATAACGCACTGTCACAAGGGAGCGAGACTTTGCTTATTCGGCTGCAGAACTGCTGAGCAGAAAACATGCTCCTACTAGTTCTGCAGTGTTTAATGTTGGCTTAAATGGTTTAGATCTATTTTATTATTACTGAGATTGCACTTATCTGATTATCTAGTACCCATATGCCTTGAGGGAATAGGAGATAATTGTTTAATAAAATAAGGCTATGGTTTTCAATAAGTGATTTCTGGTGCTCCTGTCTTTAACTGTCCAACAACAACAAAAAATATCCCTTAAGGAAGCTTGATTTGCAGGAAGTGCTGAGCAAGGTTTAGAGTCAGAAAATAATATAAGCATCACCATGTACCTTTCTGAACCTGAGTGCACCTTGCCCCTGGATTGATGTCAGTAATTCTGGGATAGATGATTATGCTTTCTCTATATTGTGAGGGAGAACCAGGCATCTCAGAAGAAGAGAAGATTGTGTTCTAGTTCCTGTCCTAAGGACTGAAATGGCATTTCAATCAATAACTATGAAATACAAAAGCTGGCCTTGGAGGGGGGGACCACTTCAGATCTTGTCACTCTGAGTGCTGTGACCATTGGTCTGCAGAAATTTTTTTCTTCAACTGACTGAATTTATTTTCATCACATAGTCAGACTCAATGAAACGGTTAGAAAGTTATAGCCATGAACAGATGATTTAATACATGTGTGTTGGCTTTCCTGAGGCAGAGAGAAGAACTAAACCTAGATTTTGAAATTTGATTGAGGAATCTAGGGCGTGTGCTCCTGCATCACGTTAGGAGTTGGTACCAATGCACTTTATGTGGGGTCCAGATCCCATAGGTATATGTTACAGATGTTCTGGGAATGCCTGCTAAGTTGAGTTCCTTAGAGTAGTGTTAACAAATTTATTGTTTCTGACTGAGTCCAGATTACAAATTGCTAAATATTGTCAGGATAACAATACTTTAGAGCATTCCCAGACATCAGTCTTTTACTGATATTTACAAGCAAGACCAAGGTTTTATATATGACCAAGATGGTGCTTGGAAAGGGTGCTTATTAAGATCTGGTTTTTGGATATAAATGCCTAAATCTTGTTCCTGTCCCATGGCTTTCAAAGTCATTTTTATTGACCTGATTCTAACATTGGGAAAATATGGCCCTTTTCAAAAGTAGAGTAATCCAAAGCTGAAGCATATAAAAATGTACCTCATGTCTGAAAAATTTGCTTTGAAAGTAAGATGCTTCTGTTCAAACTAAAGTAGTTGAAATAAATTATCAAAGTTGATTTGGAGCCCAATTTCAATGGAAAGTGAACTTTTGCAACAGCTGTTGCCATGAGCTGAAACATGCCTGGCACTGCCAACAATTAGGTGTTGACTAGTGAGATTTTAAAGATACCTTGACAAGGTGCAGAGTTCAACCGAGCCTACATAGTAAAAAGTGACGAAGAATATATTACAGTCTGGTATGAAAATATATGTGCTATATTGCAAAACCTTTAATCTTGGCAGTTGCCCTCTTGGAACCGACTGCATTATTATAACAGTATTCCTCACCTTCCAGAAGACAGACCTGGCAGCTGCAACCCTTTTTCTGCTGTTAGGGTGGACGTGGTGTGCTGCAGAGGCGTTCAGGCTTCTCTGGCCTTCCTTGCTACTGTGACTCGATCCAGAACAGCTACACATGAAAATGGTTGTTTCAATTCATGATGATCGCTTCTTGGTCTCTCTGAGATAGCTGTGGAAGTACTAATTTCTGTTGCTATTTTTAGGCTAAGTTTAGCAAAATTATGTCTTCTGGTCCTGGTTCAGCTGAACATTTAAGAAAATACTTATATTTAAAGACGTGCTTAGTTCCAGATAGCATCTGTAAGGGATTCTACAGTGTCACTATATTGCTTTAGAAATCAGTCTGACCTTGTAATTGTGGATACTGTGTTTTGCATACAATTACACTTATTTTGGATGCGCACTGTGATTATATATGTTTAATTATATTGATATAAAATCATACCGTTAACAGGGAAGGTTAAAACAAAAAGACTCTAAACCATTCTTAAGTAGAGATTTTAGGCCTTATTGTTTTATCTTTCCTTTTAAAAAAGATAAGCTTCACACTGAAAACCCTTTATCTGGAAAAGAAAATAATATAAATAATAATACTCCTTACACAACACTTCACTTATTCAAAGAAATGTAAGATGTTAAGAAGCTAAACCTTCAGTATAATTATGAGCTGATTCATTATTCATGTTTCAAGCCAATAAGAAAGGAGATAGATTATTCGCATACGCTTTTAGTTTTCATATCTTCTAGTGAAAGACTAAATAGAATGTTGTTAATTCAGAAACTTGCGCTTTTCACTCATAAAAACTCATAAAACTCATAAAAACCATATAAAGCTATCGTCAATCATATTTATTATTCTCAAAGTTTATCAGAATAGATCTGATTTTGAGTAGTATTCAAATCACTGAAAGACGATAATGTAATTGTTTATATTTCTGTCTTGTCTACTTTTGCTAGATAGCTCTAGCCAAATGTGGTACCTGTGAAAGTGTCTTGTTCTGTAAAACCCAGCTAATCACTATCTGTGTGCGCTCTGTACAGAAACATGCTCAATAATCAATGGTAGAAAAGAACGGTTCTTATTATATCTCAGGCTAACATCAGGCAGTCAAGTCTATGTCCAACACCACTGTGTCCTTAAAACTTTGCCTTTGTGCTTTTTGTCTGGGAGTATTTTTTTCTCAGTGATATGTCTTAGTAAGCTGATCAGTATCTCACTAGTAGTGGAAGTTTCCATACACTCAATAAATACACAGCTTCTACTAAAATATGTATAGTAGAGTTCTTCCAGAAAAATTAATATGGTGTTATAATTGGCTACTTTTCCAGTAATACATGTTTGTTACATAAATTACAAGGAATTGAGACAAATAAGCATTTTACTCACAAAGGTAAGGCATGAAGTTTTGCAGCCTCTTTCTCCTGCATTTATAGAACACTATTTCAAGGACTGTGATTATTTGGCTGTTATCTAATTTCACTGCAGAATAGAAATCTGACTGGAGCATTGCTTTCTGCTGGTTAATTATAAATTTATTAGGGGAGTTTTGACCAAATGTTCCTCACTATTAGACCTTGCTGCATCTGAAGTTCAAGCTATTAGACTTCATTTAATGTAATACCTTGCCCTCTTTTTCTGTTGTGCATGTGCTTTTTTGTATTTTTTTGTGTTCTCAGGTATGTTCAATTTTCCCTTTCTGGGCATTGTTTGCCAAGAGGCTCTTTCAAGTTATAGAAATAGGACAAAGTAATTTTTAGAACAGCAAAATATGTAAGGAGGCAAGGTCCCTGGAGATGAAATGAATTTCCCACACAACACAACAAAATAGCTTTCCTGTTCTGTTTGGATGTTGCTGTTGACTGAGTAGCTTGTTAACAGCACACGAATGCATAAATGGTAGCAAGGCTGTGCACCACTAGTGGAGGTGGCACCACAGAAGCCCATATTTGCACTTTGAGTTGGACAAAAGGTTTACACACAAGCTTATGAGCACACTTTTGGCCTACATTCCTCATGTACGTAGATTTTAGCACTCACGTGGTGCTTGCAAGATTGAACCCCAAAATATCTGGGACTAGACTGGGCTGGGGACCCCTCAGTGTGCTCAGACCTCATCAAATGAGATCCAAAGTTAAGAGCCAGTCATGCTCAGATGTTGCCTTTCAGTTTTTCTCACAGAGTTTTGCTAAAAGGGAGGGCTTGCAATATATTAGACAAATTCAGTCCAGACTGTGGGCTTACTGGAAGGTGTAGCTGCATCCTGTGTGAGCACAGAAGCCTGCTCTGTGTGGGCAAGGTGTTCCTTATATGAGCAGGGCCAGAAGAGGATTGTGACTACAGTTCCCACTTGCAGCAGGGTGGTATCTGTTCAGCTACTAAATCACTGTAGGTTTTATTACTGATTTCAACAGGAACTGAAGCAGGGCTGGTGACGGTTTTGTTGAGCCTTTATAAATAAGTGTTAAAGGAAAGCTGCCAAGCTCAGTTAGCTCCTGAAAAGTAAGGGGAAAAGAACTTTGCTAAATTTCAGAGAAGCAATCTGCACTCTGAAAAATAAACAGCTGCAGCCTTTCAAAACTTATCAAGCAAGACAAAAATGTAACTATTAAAGTTGTCTTATGTCGTTTTAATTATAAGAAGCAATTTGATCCATTTCAGAACCTCTGTGTTTTAAGATTATGACTCCTAATTTCTCATGTTTCTCAAGGAGGTCTAAGAAAAGGATGTAACAGTATTTTATTGCAGACTTGTAAGCACGCTGAGTCAGATGAGTAATGTTTGTTTATGTACCTAGAAAATATTAATAAAACATTTATATCATGTTTGGGGTTCTTCCTTCCTTGGCTAAGCCTTCCTAGTTGCTAAGCCTTTGCTTTTGGCAGGAGGAGGAGGAAAAGGACAGAGGAAGGGAAAGAATTGCATCTTTGAATTTACCAGTTAAATCCATACTGCTTCAGAGATCAGTTTCCTTTTACATGGTCGATTTACAGTGCACTAGACCAAAAGCATGAGCTGTCAGACTCCTGTGGTGATAAACCTGGATCTAATCCTGCTCCTACTGACATCAGTGGCAAACCTTGTGTTGCTTCCAGTGGGAGCAGGACTTACACACCATGCTCGTTGATTCAGCCAGCCTTTCCTGGCCGAGCTCAAAGCAGCCTCTGATGTGAGTGATGACAGAAAGGTTTAATACTTAATCCTGCTTCTGCTCACTGTAAATTTATAAAGTGTAGCAATTAAAATTATCTGAAACCCACAATATAAAGTGATTTCACATGATTTAATAACTCAGAAGTAACTGCAAACTGACCTTTGCTACAGAAACCTTGACTTACGGCTTCTTTTAACTTGGGGCATTGCTCTTTGTTTTGCAGAGCACCGAGATTGCAAAGATTAAAACATTCCATGAATGCTGAGTATTAAGATAAATTATACAGAGAAAGATTTAATTTATATTTTCTTTCTAAATATTTATAGATATTTGAGAAGAAATGTTTACATTTTCACAAAAATAGTAGTAGCATGTACTTTACCACTTCATTTTCAAAGTGTCAAACACCAGTTTGAAAGAGGGCACAAATGAATGTTCACAATTTGAAGAGAGCTTCATTTTACTGAAGATAAGTAATAATTGAATGAAGTGGCTCATATTGACAGCATCCTGCGGGCATATATCTTTTCAGAGACAAATGTATGTTATAGAGGAAGTGTCCCCACATGTCAATGTCTTATAAAATGTGTTACATTTACTGAAATAATGGTGCAAGGAAAAAAATCATTTTTATAAATGATGGTAGGCACTTTTTACTGAAATACTGGTAGTTTTACATTCTTGACATGAATAATTGGATGTGTCATATGTGAAGCTACCTAGAAATAAAATAGAGGTCATAAAATGTAAAGACATGATAGGATGCATTTATAACAGCATAAAACAAACTGGCATTTTAATGTCTTAAGACAGCCCGTTTGCTATACTTGCCCATTGATCTTGGCTAGAAAAGTTCTATGCCTAATTTAAACACATTTTGTAGAAAAAGCCATATAATGGGAAAGTGATCGGATTTGGTTTTGTTAGAAGTATTCTCCTTTTAACTGTTACAATTATATTACTGGTTGTGGTGTGACCTTACAAAACTTGCTCAGAAATATTGTGTCCACCTTCATAGCAGGTGACTTTCTGGAGTAATTTACCTTGACATTTTACCTGCTGATGATTACAGGTTACATAGAAGAACGTTATTCAATAGACAAGAGAAAAGGTCTAGTTTAGTGTTCGTTCCATGGGATGAGTTGAGAGAGTAGTTGTTGGGAAAGATAGTACAGTTTGAGAGTGTTTGTGCATTTAATGTATTCTTTTGGAAGGCATGTAAAAAGATGGTTGATAAAGGCACTGACTCAAAAGTACATGCTTAAAATCTCATTAATTTCAATTGGCTGTATAGGTGCTTTTAATTACCATGCTTGAAATGAGATTTAATATGGCACAGCAATAAAAGAAGTAGCTATGACTACCTAACTAATCATTGAAATGGTGTCACCCCCCATCCCCAATTTTTCCAACTGGAGCTGAACATAGAAACCACATGCTTTAAAAAAAAAAAAAAAAATTAAGAAAAGGGACAGAGCTTGTCCTGTTTTCATAGGACTGCTAGTAAGCATGTGTTCTGTGTGTTATTTTAAAACACTTTTAAATAGCAATAGAATTGGCAACATGTAATCTCACTTGTCACTCTGGTTTGCTGTGTATCTTTGGAAATGAGTACTAAGCCGGTGTGGAACACTGCAGGTTGTCCAATGTTTTGTGCCCTGTATAGCCTTTAGCAATAAATATGTACCAGGCAATTGTAAAATGTTCCCATCAGGGTGTGCCGGCTTGTTGTCCTTACTGAGTTTTAACTCCATCTGTGCAGACAGGAAAGTATACAGGGTAAGAGAATTCTACCCACTATCTGTATTTTCTTTTCAATTATTGTACAGTTGATGAAATATCTAACTACTGCATTATTTGGCTGCTATTGTATGTTAGTATAGAGGTGGCAGCCTGTTAATATTCAGCGAAGCCTCATGTAAGTGGAAATGTTTCATATCTTCTGTTTTCTATGCAGTTTTACTGAAAGCCCTTTTGAATTGGAATGAACCATTTTGGAATGCAATTCGCAGAAGAGAAATCTCTCAAAATTGAGCAAGTAGAATTTTCCCGTCACTGTTGAGCTAGTTATATTGATAATGGTATGATTAATTTAAATGCCAACATTCATGATATAGGTGTGCTTCTTATAACAGTCTGTCCATGTTTGTTTGAACCTGTTAAGAAAAATCGAAACCTGGTTAGATAGAATAAAGGCTGATTTATTGATGGACGCCATTACCTTACCTGGATTTAATGGAAGGGAAATTGACTTTATAGAGAAAAAGAGAACACTGAGAATAATTAGTCATGAGTCAAGAAAATGTGTTAACTGATGTTTTACATTGAAAAAGTAGTAATTACACAGGTAAAGGATGAGGGTTGGAATCAGTGTCTGAGATGACATTCAGAATGCAATCTGCAAAATACCGAACTACTGAGCAGTATTTCTACCATGGCATAATTTATTCAAGACCTCTTTCTCTGTCTTTGGATGTAAGGAACAAGAGTACTGCAAATGCCTAACCTAGTATTCATAGATGATTCCCTCTCTCTTCTGAACTAAAATGTTCAGAGATGGTGAAGCTTATATCCATGAGGCTGTGTTCATAATGAGAAAAAAACATTAGATAATGAATGTTGCTATAGATTTATTATAATGTAGGTAACCTTGAACCACTGGATAAAAATACGAGCTCCAATGAAAAACAGGGTGATGCTCTACCCTTCATATCAACTTCTTTTTTGTGGAAAAAGAACATCTAAATAAAATGTTCCCTTTTATGACCAAAAGATAGCTTGTATACAAGACAGTCTTGCTGAAATTATATTTCAGCTGGAAGGAAAGATGAGTTTATTTAATGTAGCAGTTGGAGGTTCTTAGAAATATCAGTCAGTCAGTTACCAGAGTGGTAAATTAAATCTTGAGAGCCCGAGCTCGCTCATCAGTACGCAATGATATGGAAGTGGCAAGGAGAGAGACAGACAACTGCATCAGGTCTGGGTGTTTATGTTCTTGATGGAAAAGTACAAATCATTTCCTTCTCTTCTGCTGCTGTCATGGTCCATCACTTTAGTCCATTTTCACCTTGCTAAGGGATTCTGAATGGGGCCTTCCTGCTTTGGCACCTAATTAATCTCTCACAAGCCTGTTCTTGCAGCCTGTCTGCCTGGGATGGTCCATATCTTATGTCAGTGACTCACAAACAAAATATTCTTTTTCCTTTAGTTTCCTTACTTCTCCTATGTTCTTTCACCCCAAACCCCCTCAAGCAGGTTGAAGATGATGTCCTCCCCCTGCCTTTGAAAAAGACATAGATACATCCTGTTATTACAGGAAAATATCCCCTTTTCTTCTAGTGGAACGCTGTCATACCGTGATATGTAAAGTTGTCTATGTTTTCAAAACTAATAAGTGCCCACAAAAAAATACACAGCAGGGTTTTGCTTGCCAGAATCTGTTCAGCAACTGGAAGTCCTTACAGTGTAACAGGCAAGCAGGAAATCATTGGTCACTTTTAAAAAATGGCACACCTATTTACAAATGAAAGTATATGATCTGAGATGGAAAAGGCATATTCTGTGGTGTAAAACATTACTATGAGACTGTGAAATAAAAAATTATTTTATTGAAGTTATTTTTATTGTTGTATATCAAGTGATCATGAATATCAGAGATCTTGCGCACCGAGCTCTAACAGCCACAATATTTTGTAACTAGTTTAACATGAGTCCTTGTGATAAAGTAACACATGTAGTCTATATAACAGATAATACTGAATAGTATAATGTATTATCTATAATAGAAAAACATAGATTCTCTAAAATGATACCAGTGGAATCTAATATTCCTTTGAAATATATTTCCTGGATAATATTTCTACTCAGAAACAACTTCTCTCCCTTCTGCTATCCCTTCGGTGGGGACATGCTTGGTGTTCAGCTCAGCACAGCGTATGCATTTAAGTCTGGGAAATGGAAAGGCATCAAAATAGATCTGAGAAGTCACTTTGTTAGATCAGTGATCAGGGTTAGTGTCCATCAAAACCCTTTAGCTCTACTGGCTTGTATCTGATCTGCAGATACTGATCTTCTGTGCTGTTGATACAAAACCTCGAAGAGCTCCAAGACTCTCTGGTGACATACAGGCAGGAAGAAAAGAAAAAAAAAACTCACATCTTTAATTCCCCCTGCTGGCAGCTTTCTTAATAAATATTGTAAGAAACGTCTCACTTAAGAGCCACCCAGTCATCTAATTTGTGAGCCCCAATGATATATTCAGCAGCCAGCTCAGGGGAGGTGTGTTTCTACTCTCAGAATCACATGAACAGGGAATAAAATTCTGAGGTCTCACTGAAAGCTGTAATAATTTATGATGACTTTTTGGCTTTTATTTTTCATACTATTTTTGTCTTAGCTGAAGAAAGAGGACAGAACTGCTACTGACTTTACATTGATTACGTTTTTCCATGGTTGCTCACCTACCTGTATGTTTTCACAGGGTATAACAATGCAAACACTGCAAGTTTATGAAGTTTCATGTATATCTAAAGAAATCATAGACTGAAACCCATATCAGCATAGGCAGCTCTTGTATAAAGCCACAATGAGTGGTGAAAGCTGGTTCTTTTCAATTGTCTCCACTCTTGACATGCTTGTGTAGCAGTTAAGTCTTTGCCATTCTGTTCAGTTTGAATAATTCCAGATTTGTTTGTTACCTTCTGTGTTGTCCTGGTAAGGCATCCTTGGGCTCTTCCTTCTTTTCTCTTGGACTCCAGTTTAAGGAGCATTCTTCTCCAGTGTGCATGCAGAAAACAAAACAAGCCAAAAAGCTTTTATAAGATCATAGCTATATAGCCAACTTCAGGCTGTTTTGTGAGAGGACTGATTCTCTACAGCAGTGTCATAGTGGCTGTGTCTCTATTCTTTCAAACAGAAAAGCTTCCCATCTTGTATCAGATCTGTATCCCAGATTCCCATCTGATTCAGATTCATACCCTGAACTGAGAAGTATCAATAGTGTTGTTTCAGAAATTAACTTATTAAAAGATAAGAAAACAAAACAAAAACATAAGAAAGCAAAACAAGAAACTGTAGGGTATTATTTCGTAGCTGATCAGCTGGCAGAAGGTGAGATAGCTGGAAGTCTTCAGCCTTGAAAGAACTTCCAGAACCATGTCACAGTAATTCCATCTGAGCTGTGATCAGTTCAAGGTAAAGACCTTGATGCTTGGGGTTCACCTCTGTTTCCTCACATCTGCTCTAAGAACTTAGAGCTTCTAATGGCTACTGGTGGGGCTCATCCATAGTAAGAGACCTCTTCTTCAGGAAAAAGGCCTCTTGGGTGTCCACAGTGACAAGACTTTACCCTCAGTGAAGAACTCCCAGACATCACTTAGTTTCTAGAAGTCTTTCTGCAGATCTTGAGAAAAAAGTCAGGCTGCCAGCACTCTCTGGCTTTCTTCAAGGTGCATGTTGGCATGGTGCTATAGATTTCTTGGGTACTTTGTAAGCAAGATGGAATAAAATATCTTTAAAAAGGAAATGATGCTGTCCCTATCCTACCTTTTCATCCATGTTCCTTTTAAATTCTACATCAACAAGAGTTTTGAGGATGCACCCAGGAAACATAAAGTGGTGCTTTCATTGTGGCTCCCTACAATTCAATCTTTTAAAACCTGCTTCTGCATTTCTTTTTACCTTCCCACTATAGCCTTCATTACTGGGAAGCAAACACTAACTGGTTTGGGGTTTTTATTTTCTCTGTGGTGTAGTGCTTGGGTGATGAATAGCTGTCAATGTTCACTTCTTCTAAAGAGTAGCTAGGAAAGGTACATAAAATGCATTACTAATTGACCTAAACTCATCTCTTGTTCTTATTATCCTGAATGGCAAGTGCTGTATTTCTGTTATTTTCTTTTGCAGTGCGAGATGCAGATATACGATGTGTGGCCATGAAGATTCAGTCAATAGCATTGAGTTTCTTCCGTTCTCCAACACTGTTCTCACTAGCTCTGCTGACAAGACTTTATCTCTCTGGGATGCCAGAACGGTAAGCAGTCTTTTTCTTGGTCTTTCTTGAATTCAAGCAAAATGATGGCATGTATGGTGCGAGAAAAATGAAAGCCAGTGTAAAATCAAAATAGAAAGTAAGGGGGATGTGTAAATACAATGTTCACTAACAAACACAGCTATTACCTTCTGACCAAAAATATCACCATAACATTTCCTTGACATCTGAAATGACTGAGTCCTCACAGTGCAACAAATGGACATGCACCAAGATCACTGAATAAACAGGTAGACTTAATTAGGTGGTGCTGGTTTTAGAAATTGACGGTCGGGGTCTGGAACACTGGATTGCTGCATGCTGTGCTGTATCAGTTCAATAGACAGAGCAGCTGAAGGTCAGTTTTGTCGGTCTTTTGTAAGTGCTGGCATGTGCTTTAAGTTATGTACAAAGGAAATGGGGGAAAATGCCGTAGGAGAAACACAAGCTGCATCGAAGTCTAATATATTTATTCTTCCTCTAGAAGGGACCCACCCCTGGAACTCACTGCTGAGTTCTCATGGAATATGTATTATTTTCTCCATAATATATCACTGTAGGTCGTGGCAGAAACTCTGCATCTCTTCTTTTATTCTTCTCTACCTTCATTCTTTGATGTAGATATAAATGGATTTAGTACATTGGAGAGTGTATTTGTCCCTGCTGCTTTGCAGACCAAATATGTAAATCCTGTTCAAGTAGAATATGAGAATGAGGCAAGAGGAATTTTTTTCTCTTTCATCAGAAAATCCAATAATTATTGCTGCTGTTGTGATATTTCTCATAGAGCAACTCTTGAAATTCTCAGGTTGCTACTTCAGTTGGTATTACAGTCATTCTGCATTTCTCAAACAGTGTAAAGGTACAAGGTTCCAGCCCAGCATGAGAAAGTTGTATTCATGGAAGGGATTTGAGAAGAAGGAGGCAAAGAGGTATTGCTCTGTATTAATAGATATTGTCATCACAGCTATACAAACATAGGATAAGAAAAACTGACATGAAAATGACAGTGGAATATTTGAGATGCTCATTAGGCAATTTCTATTTATGGATCATAGAAACAGACTGAATAGAAGGTCATTTAATAATAATCTGGGGCATAAAGCACAACAAGTTAAAATGAAGCCAGTCAAGACTCATTATTCTTAAATGCATTGGTTTGTAAGAATATTTGATATCCAAATATGAATAATTCAAAAATAGAAAAAAATATTGACATACGAACAAAAGTGAAAAACTCAGTGGAAAAATAGATTTCTGCAAGGAACTTTATCATGCAAATGTCTCAGTAATCTCCTGTTCATACCAAATTAACAGAATTATAAAAGAGTTTTTCTTTGATAAACTTATGAAAAAAGCCTGCTCAATTTTCATTCACCAGCACCGTTAGCTTTGGGTAATTTTGCTAAGATAACAAAGATCTTTTGCGAAAAGCAAACATTGTATATGGCATTTTGTTGTGTATTTATTCTGTTGAATTGTTTCCATATTCAGTGGGAAATCTTGCAGATTTCAGATACGTGCCCACATTGATGCATCATTTTAAGTGGTGAAATCACTGTGAAGATGCTATCTCCCTCTAAATACTGCATGATATTAACTGTTCCCTCCAGAAAGAAGATGAATGATTTTCTCCCATTAATTTGGAACAGAATATTTTCTCACCTCTGTGAGATCAATTAGCATTAAGGAGTACATTTAAGATAATTTTAATAGAACATGAAAATCATACTCCAGTTTGTTTTCTCATAAATTAGATTCATATTATTAATCACATCTTGCTCTTCAATCATTAACTTTATTCAGCTCTTTATTATTAAAGATAATGGATGCAGAAAACTGTAAGTCAAAGCGGTGCAAGTTAAATGGACAATGAGCTCCGGATTTGGGGCAGAATGGAACATAAATCTTTGTAACTACTAAGCTGAAGCTATAACGCAGGCTTCAGACTTTTGAAACACATGACATAACTTCTTTTTTCTTGATTTTTTTTTTTTTTTCTGGATAACATAGGGTCAGATCTAGTGGTTCAGAAAAATTTACAGCACATTTACTGTAATTTTAAAACTAAGATATATGTTGCCCATAGGGAAATGAGAACACAGAAGGATGAATAGTATTTAGATGCTTATGGCTCTTGCCAAACATTCTGGGAGAAAATACGGAGTTGGTGTTGGATTTGGATGGGAACCATCCTTATACAGTGCCAGACTCCCAGTAGATAAGATGTATGAGGCTGAGGCTGCAATTCATTGGTAGGAATTTCTTGCCAGTAAAGCTGATGGCTCTCGTGCCAAGATAAGCTGCAGAAATTATTTCTCTTTATACCAGTTTCATAGAAAGACAAGCATATTCTGGCTTTTCACCAGAATATTTTCTCACTGACACATCAGAGTGAGCATCTCTACTCATGAATTGCAAAGTGTGTCCAATGATAAATGTGAGAGGTACAAAAGAACATGACACCCCAAGAGTGCAAGTTCACCTGCCTGGGTTAATTCTTCTCATGATAAGTGGTCTGCCACTCATCTGCATCTCCCATGTTCTGATGAATAATTTCTTGGGGCTAGTCAGATTTTTCTGAATCTTTGCTTTTTCTCAGACAGATAAAATGCCAAATATTTATACACTTAAATAATTAAATAGAGGAAAAAAGGGTACTCACATTTTTCATTCTACATGTTTGAAACTTATTGATTTAGTAACTATCTCATTTGCTTTCTGATTTTTGAAATGTCAGCTTCTATAACTGGATATTTCATTTTTGAAAAAGTTGTGCAGTGACTGTCATTTAGAAGTCAGCTAGTAATAATAATAAGTCAGCTAGCAGTAGTAATGCCCTAAGGAATGTGTCTGACAAATGTGTACTTAACTGGACAGTCCCACTCACATCAGTGATACTATTTTTGTCAATAAAGTTCAGCACATGCACAGCTCTGTAAAAAGTTAGATTCATACAATGCACTGGTTTTCTATTTGATTTTATGAAATACTAAGCATTTGAGATATTGTTTGATAATCATTGTCCGTTTTGGTCTCTACTGATCACTGATATTCAAGTGCTTGTAGTTTAATTTTTTAATTATCCAGGATATATTCCTGACTTTACGCAATGTTGCCTAGTGATTCTGCATTCTTTTTGCAGGAGACTGCTAGCATGTAACACAAATGAAAGGATCCCATTCCCACCCCGCTATCAAACTAATATTGCTGACATCCAGACAGGAAAACTTCAAGCATGTCAGCTTTTTACTATTTGGGTCAAAGATGACTTAAATAGGGGTAAGACAGAGCAGTGGAATAGTGACCAGATGCAAGTTCTAGCTCTGTGCATCAAATTTTATCTTTGACAGTAATTTGTGGGCTGAACAGCACAATCAAAAGCTAGAAGCTCCGAGGTGTGGTCTTTGATAAATAATGCAGGCACCTCAGCGTTTACATGCATCTCAAATATAAATACAGACATCTCGGAGGAAAAAGGAAAAAACAGAATGAGATTGTCCAAAATCCTGCCTTAACAGCAGCAAATAGCTCCCAGTAATGATAACTCATTCTCATTGAGCCAGAACCTGGCTGTGGCCATCATACTCCTCAAAGACTGCTGTGAAGTTTCCCCGGGCCCCAAAGTGAGGGAGGGGAGTAGGAATCCACGCAGAGCCTCCGTTCAGGCTCGTGCAGGGGTATCTTTTCATGGGCATGAAGAAATTGGTTCTCTCTTAGCCCCTGGAATGGTTCATGAGTGTGGTACAGCCACACTTTATATAGTAGGGCAGGCTGGACTTTTGGGACCACATTACACTCAGAGAAAGACATTAGGACGAAGTAGTCAGTGAAAAGAGTGAGAGGCAGCTGGGTGTTCCTTTAGGGCAGGGTTTTTTTCTTTAAATGTAGCATGGGTTAAAAAAGGGTCTTATGTACAGCCCCTTTTAAAGCATTATTTCCTAATAAATTGAGGCTTCTGTACTCATGATGTCTGCTTATCATTTTCTGTTACTGGCTTCTGAATGTTAGCCAAGGTTTGATAGAGCTTAAGTTTCCATGCAATTAAGTCTCTGGGCAACAGCAGGGAAACACAAATGAATGCCCCATCTGGTAGAAGTGGCGGTGGGTGCTCAGCCCTGCTATCAGGCACCACCTTTCCTGTGGTCCAGCAACCCTGCCACCCTTGTTCTACAGAGTGGTTACAGGTGGTGGTGGTGGTAAGATGCTGCCTGTGACTTTTCTTTCTTGGCTTTTCATGATCTACTCTACAGACTTTTAGATCCTGAAATGCTCTGTCTGTGAGTTCAAAGAAATAACAGAGTAAATCCCCAAGAATTTGGGGTGGAATGATTTGCATTTTTGCAGTCTTGTGGAAGGCATCCTATTTAAGGCATATAGATCATTTAAGGATAGTGGCTATTTAAAAGGGCTTTTCACACTGTGTCCTACCAGAGAATAAATACTTACATACACCAGTTTTTGAACTCTCTGCTAAGGTTGCCAGCTGTGGTGCAGCATTTTAATGATGAGGGCTTAGCTGCTTATGTGTTTCACATGGGTGTAGAATAATTACAATGATGCTGATCTAAGCTCCAGTCTTACTGTTTTTTCCTTCACAATACAGCCCATCTTCCCCCACCGTGTGATGCCTGTGGCATGGGACAACCTGGTGCAACTGGATTGTGCCTGAAAGCTAGTTAACTCTTCCTTGATTAAATTCAGTGGAATTGTTCCAAACCGGTTATTTCTTTAGCTGACCTTTTTTCTTTCTTCCAATGAAATTATATTTTAGACCACTTATTTTTCAGTGTTGATTTTGTCAGAATTTAGTAATTTTCAAATGAGTAATTTGCTGAAATAACCTGTTCTATTTTTGTTTCTTCCAGCGAAGTATAAATTTTCTTTTAGACTACTTGTTTGTCAATATGGATTTTATCAGAGCTTTTTTGTCAGTAGTTTTAAAGGAAGTGGGAACACCCAGATCTCTGTAGGTATGCTGCCTATCTGTGGTCGGAGCTTTTATGCCTGTGTTCATTTGGAGTGGGCAGTCATGAGGCAAATTCAGGAAAAATGTCAAGAGTATTTAAGGATCAGGCATATAAGACAGCCATAGAGCAGCCAAAGGGAGTTATTTTGAAAGCCCATCTGGTCATCTTCACATTTTTTGGCCAAGTCCAGTTGATTTATCCACGAGTAAACACCTTAGACACAAAATTATCAGTCAGAATATTCTCAGGATATTGGATTTGTCAGTTTTATTTGAACCCCTTTGAACTCCTGAGGAATGAATTCAAGAGCTGAGTGGATAGACAGGATAGGTCGTTTAAAAAAAAAATCTTTGACAGGCAGTTTATGGTTCAGGTCAATCCTCTTCAAAAGTAGGTCAAAGATTGAAGTCATCAGTATGGGAGATGAAGAGCTCTCCATGCAAACTTCAAATCTCTTAGTGTAATTGAATTAATTTGCTGTAAAGCACAAGCAATGATAAGTCCAGTTCCTGGCATGAAGTGTCAGAAATTTTGTGTTCCTGATTCTCTTCTACGTGTTTGTAAATAATGGGTTCATATTTTAAAACTCCCTGTCTTAATATGGAAAGGAATTTGTGTGTTACAGTAAAATATAAAATTAAGAACAAATAGCTGTGAATACAGATTATGTTTTCTCCAAGAAGTAATATCACTAAAGACAAAAGTAAAATTTGAAGAGGTTTATGTTAAATCTGTTTGGGACGTTTTCCTAGAGACTTAGTGCCATTTTTTTCAAAACCAAAAATATGGCTGAGGAAAAATGTCTTAATTTCTTCCTAATCTTGAAAAATAATTGAAAAAAAGCTTTATATGCTCACTGTAATTTTTAAAAATGCTACATTCTGACTTTTCTCCAAAACAACTTCTGTGGAAAAAGGCAGATTAAAATATTTCAAAAAATGAGCATATAATTCTGCAGTTTGGATCAGTTGACCCAAATGCAAGCAAGAGAGTATCCTACGTTGGTGTCTTACTGTGGGTTTTGGGTTTTATTTTTTCCTTCCTTCAAAGCTGGAAAAGCATTACCCTCAAACTGTATTTGGCTGTTTTCCCAAGAATAACCCTCAGACTGCAGCTATGACAGGTCTTTCATTTGGCCTGCCATTACTGACTTGTCCCTCCTTTTTCCTGCCTTCCTGACTTTGCTCCCAAATCAAACTATTAAACCCAAAGTTTAACAAACTGTATAATCAGATGATCTCATGGGCTTTCTTCCCTGTTAAACTAGGTTTAAATTAGACTCTAAATATTTTAGATCAGATGAGTTACCTTGTTCTGCAAAGCTACAGGTTAATTAGTGGCTCTTAAGAGGTTATAATTATTGTTTTATTAAGCTGTTCCTGTTCACTGACATGCCTGGGCCTGTCCACTGGATGTCAGAGTCCTTTTCCCAGCAAGAAGGCAGCCCCTTTTAACAAGTCTTCCTCTGCCTTGTCTCCACAATGTAGAAAAGCTACATTCTTACTTCATTTCAAGGAGGAGTCCTTGAGAAGACAAGACAGTTCTGTATGTTAGAGCTTAATATCCAGCTTGATTCCTAATTCATGTGAAATGTATAAATGGCTTTATCTTGCCAGGGATGTAGTTATTTAGTTAAAGTAACAACTTTTCATCATGGTTTTCGCAGTCATTTAAGCTGCTACTAGAGAGTGACAGCGTCCTCTGCAGCCTGCTGCTTCTGTTGCTGTACAGCTGTGGTTTCCTCAGGGACTCTGCCTGAGTTTCCTCCTGTAGCTAGAAGTGCCATTGCACCCTTCGGAAAAGGCTTCTTGCAGTGCAGCCTGGCCTGGTTTTAACTTGCTGTGTATCTTTGAGCGAGTCTTGGCATCTTTCCCATGGTCAGAACGGTCTTCTGATCCTTCCCTAGCAAGTTGTAGGGGTACCTGTCTTTGAATTCCTGTTTGCTGCCAAGCTCACAAACCTCCCAGCACACCTGACAGCCTGCCTCCCTCCCTCCTAGCAGGTCACTGCAGCCATCCTTCCCCTCTGCAAGCTTTTGTGCCTTTCACCAAAGCTCCTGTTCTGTTCAGGGCTCTCTTTCATCCATGTGCTGTGTTTCCCTCACATTCCACAGGATGGTCCCCCCTAGTCTAATGATGGGTGATGGGGAGGTGCTTTTGGCCGTGTGTGTCTCAGTGCACTAGGTTCTATTTACTCATGCCTTACCAGCTAGGGGGTTGCTTCTGGTCAGGGCATTTTGGGGTGATATAGTCATGTGAAACACATGCCTATAATTACAAATGAGGGACATCCATACTCCAGGCAGCAGGCCAAGCAATTCACAGCTCCACTGACAGCTCCCTGTGATGTATCACTGGCCCTGATGTGTTGTAAACTTGCAAGGGCAGGCAGAGAGGCAACAGCGGGATGGAGGAGGGTATTAATTCACTACTGATTGAATCAGATTTCATCAGCTGTAAAATTAGAGTGGATCAGTTTTCAGTTGCCGCTGGTTGTCTTAGAATATTAGTAGTAATTAGAGTGCTATAAATATATAAATTTAAAATATTTTAAGTTCTAGCCAGGGGAAAAGTCTGGCTATAGATTTCAGTAAACACTTCGATAGCATGGCTCCTGGCATGCCGTACAGGGAGTGGGTTCTGTCGGAGTGTGCAGTGGAATGGCATTTGGCTGTGGCACTGATTATTTAGAAATGAAGTAAGAGAAGCAGGCTGTATTCCTGTCTGGGGAGCAAATAGATTGACCTGAATCTGAACTTCTTACCAGCTGCCTGTGTATATCTATAATGTGTGTGCATGATATATTGCAGTAAGTATGAATTTAATTTTTATGTCGCTGGTATCACTTTGAAACAAAATGGGAGTAAAGTTCTTTCAAAGGCTTTGGGAAAGGCCTGACTGCAGAATAACATTTGCATTGACTTCTTGGTCCTAAAACTCTAATTAAATTATTGATTATGAAGCTGGCCGCTTTCTTAATAGTTCCTAATGTAACAATTAAAGCAAAGTAAGTAATTAAAAATAAAAAGATCGGTCCAGAAGTACAATCTTCAAAAGGTCATTTTCAACTTAATCGCTTTTTTGAAAGAGGCAAGGATAAAACAAATGAGTCATTAGTAAAAAAGCAATTGTGTGTGTGTGTGTGTGTAATAATGTTCCTACCAGATTACCACTGGCCACACAATACCTAAATTAATTAAAAATAATAGCTAAATTTATTTAGTTGATATTATATTAACACTTCTCTTCCCAGACCAGACCTCTGTTTTGTGAAGAGTGGTAGAAGTTACATAGCCATAGCGTGCTTCTCCTCTGGACAGCTGATAGTCAAGGCAGAAGCCAGAAGCTTCAGCCAAAGAGAGCACAAAATTTCAGTGAAACCATTATGTTATTACTTAACATCATAAACAATGCTTTGTACTACACAGACCATTTATTAGCAATTTTTTTACAGGCATGAGAAGGGGAAATTTTTAGAGGTCAGCCAAGTTGGCCTATGGATATTTACAGGTGTGAAACATAGCAGGGAGGAATGCACGAAGGTGTTGGCTAGAAAATTTTCAAAAGACCACTTAACACTGTCACCTTTGACAGAGCAGAGGTGAGAGGTGACGCTGGAGGATTTAAGATAGAAAGTTTAGAATCTATGAGCAAAAATAGTCACTTATAAGCAAGGTACACAGCCAGGCACTATTTGCCTTCCCCTGAATGGAGAACTACTGAGTTTTGTACTGACTATATTCTGTACTGTGGGCTTTTCACAAGGTGCTCATAACGTTATATGAAGTAAAATCAGTCACAGCTTTTGCATCATCTCTGAAATTTAGCTATCATGTCCTGACAAGCCAGGGATGGAAACGCATTTGAGATGAAAGCACTATTACAAATACTTTACCCTCTGCATCTTTCAGTATTAAACGTCTAGCTTACATATCACTGCAAAAGTAGCTAATTGGTGCAATAGCTCATAGGTATGAAGGCAGCCTGTTCTCAAGCCTGTTATATATGTAGTTTGGTATCACCATACTGCTTTCACACGTGAGCTAATCAGAAACTAAGCCAAACTTTGAAGCATGGATGTGGAAATTTGCTAAGCAAACACCTGCCATATTCAGCACCTCCTGCGCCTGTAGAACATGTGTATTCCTCTGCACAGGGAAATGCATTAAACCATGGGAGACAGAATTCAGATAAGCATGTACATCAAAGAAATACATGTCAGGGTGTCATGGTTTTAGCTGGGATAGTTGATTTTCTTCACTGTAGCTAGCATAGTGCTGTGTTTTAGACTTGGTATGCAAATAATGTTGATAACACCCTGGTGTTTTAGTTGTTGCTGGGTAGTGCTTACACTAGTCAAGGACTTTCCAGCTTCCCATGCTCTGCCAGGTGCACAAGAAGCCGGGAGGGGAGGGGATGCAACCAGGAGAGCTGATTCGAATTGGCCAAAGGGTATTCCATATCATGTGACGTCATGCCCAGTATATTAACTGGGGGAATTGGCTGGGGGAGGCAGCGATCGCAGCTTGGGGACCGGCAGCGTCGGTCAGCGGGTGGTGAGCGGTTGCAGCACTTGTTGTTCAGTTTTGGTTTTGTTTTTTTTTTCTTTCCCTCTCCTTCTAGTGTTTCATCTGGAAGTTGTCTAATATTGGAAGCTTTATAGACATTTGGGGAATTGAGCTCCCATGAATAGTTACTACGCACAGCAACTGTAAACACTTTCTTTAGATAGTAATTGTGCTTGCTACAGCTAGATTCGGCTTCAACGTGTTTGCTCAGAACCAAATCCTATTCTTGATGAGGCAGTGGGGGGAAAAATTACTATGCTGTTCAGGTTGTACAAGAAATAGATAAATCTGTTAGACTGTTAAGTTAAAGGTGTTGCATCTTAAATGCTCTTTTTCCTTTCCACAATGAATTGTGGAATCTTCTTTCTTCACATACTAACTAAGGAAAGCAGATTATAGATGTGAACTTTTTATGAAAGGTCCTTTCAGTGGATCAGCATGTCTGTCTCTCCATCTGCACACCTACAATGTTCTGCCATGTTACGCTGAAGAAAAGGAGTGGGTAGTTTGTTATGTTTCCTTTTATCTGGATTCCCTATGAGCTGTTTTTATGTGCTACTAGATACAGAGCTGCTGTTCTGTCAGATTGAAGTAAGGCATCTGGACACACTGGTCTATACAGAATATGCTATGATGGGTTTTTACTTTTCAGATTCAAAGACTACACTACACTCTCTACTCCAAGCATGAGCTGTTGTATATCAAACCATGTATTCCACTGTCCCTTCCCAGGCATAGCTGTAAAAACTTAAGTTTCAGAAGTCTGATGACATGGTGACTGTGGCTACACATTCTCAAAGAGGTCTATTAAAAAACAAACCTGAACCCCAAACCTTACAAATCAATTTCCTTTCTACTAACAGTAACGTCGTGAAGTAAGTGATATATTTCAATAAATAGCTTTCCAGTTTGGTAAAAACTGAATCAAAACGTTGGTGGTGAATCAGTCTGTTGCTTTGCATAGATCATAGAATCATTAAGGTTGGAAAAGACCTCTAGGATCATCAAGTCCAACTGTCAACCCAACACCCCCATGCCTCCTAAACCATGTCCCGAAGTGCCACGTCTACATGTTTTTTGAACACCACCAGGGATGTTGACTCCACCACATCTCTGAAGAGCCTCTTCCAATGCCTGACCACTCTTTCAGTAAAGAAATTTTTCCTAATATCCAATCTAAAGAGATTACTCCCTCCTAACCACTACTGCTTGTGTATAGATTTATTCCCATTCTGGTTCTCCACAGCCTCAGTGGGTGGCTTCTTTAGACTTCTTGTTCACATGTCCTTGTCATAATAGCAAAAGAAATACTGTCTGGGAAACAGCTTGAACTGAAAAACATCCCCTTTGGGATGACTTCAGCCGTGTGTTCAAAAAACTGGAATTTCAGAGTTTGCAAGATATTTGCTTAAAAATATTTTCTTGCTGCTTCAAGAAAGCTTAAGTAGTCAATTTTAAGTGTCATATGCAAAATAGTTGAGGGTCTTAGTTTTGAAGGAAAAGCTGTAGGCTGTCAAATTGATTTTGAGTAGGATGCCCCATGTAGCGTCAATGGATAGTGGAAGTTTGCAGTGGTAACTCATATTTCAAACATTTCCCATATTATAAAATTTTTGTAGTACATATTTAATGTACAGAGAACTGCCAGGCAGGCACAGGTTTAAAGCAGTTTTATGCTCTGATACCCCCAAGGCAACAACACGGAGAAGTGTTCGCGTTTTATGATCCAAGGCCAAAATCCAACTCTTTGATTATAATTGAAGTCAGCTTCCATATTTATAAGCATGATAAATAGTTGAGGACATTTTATGTTAAGAGGCAGCCTGGTTGGTCTAATATGAAACTGATATGAAATTTGGGAGATGCTTCTTCTCTTCCCTACACAACCAGTAATTTGCTTATGTGTAGCAGGCATATCACTTCACCTCTTTTCCATCTTACCCTTTCATCCTTTCTTGTTCATGTAGAGTACAGCATAGGGCATGAAAAAAACACATTAAAAAATAAGTCTTGCCATCTCACAGTGTGCTGTACTAATAATCTAAAGATGATTCAGCTGAAGTCCTAAAATACAAACGTATTCAATTCTCCCTCTCTGGAATCTTTTCCTCCACTTGTGTCTTTTGGGTTATTCTGCAGAAAGGATTAAATTGATGCAAATGAGAGATAGACCTGCTTGCTAAAATGGTGGAGGTGGAATGAAAAATTGTTGTCCCGAGGAGTTTCAGGTGTTGTACACTACTGATGTGGATATGGGGAGATATTAGCATGGGCTATTGGAGAGGAGAAGCAATGAGGCAGCACCTAATTTGTGTTGTGCAGTTCTATTTAAAATTGCTCCAGTAGACTACCCTGATGGGATTTCATATTGCCTATAGAGATAGGAGTGCATGGTCTTTTGTTGTCTTTCAGACAAGGTAATGCGATGGCGTTGGAATCATGAAATTGTCAAAACTAGTGGTGACTCACTTTGTGGAGAACTGTCTGTACTGCTACCCTGAGAACCCCAAGTGTCCCGACTCTGCAGCAATGAATACAGTGAAGGCAGTGCTAATTACGTGCTGTCATTTATGTGAAGCAACTAAAAGACATCTGTCTCCGTCACTGTGCTGATCTCGACTTTCCTAACAACAGGACGGTATTCCAATCAGTGGTGTGATTTGCTGTGTCATTCCAGTTAACAGCCAGGTTTTCTTGCATCGTAACATTTGCCCAGGCTCTTCGTCTGTGGGATCGCTTACAGAATTTTTGTTTGTGTTTTGTCCTCCTGTGGTTAATGGTATCTCCTTTGTTTTCTTAGAACAATTAGGCATACTTCAAGGATGCACATTTATCAAAGCAGTCAGCATGCAATTCCTCACCCCTACCATAAATCCCAGTCACACACACTATCCCATGCCAAATCCAATCGCGAGTGCATTAATCCCTTCACAAATGCCATGTTTGGATGCTTTGTGTCCCGCTTTCCTGGGAGGCTGAGCTCCATCAGCTTCTTTTCGGGAGTGCAATCTCAGAGCCCCTCTTGATTGTGAGGTGATTTCAGAGCTAGGGCAGAAAAAAAAGCTGCAGCAGCAACATTGTTGTCTCTCAAGTTCAGATTTCTGGCAATAGTTTGCTGCAGCACTACTGAAATTAATTGTTTCAGCACCTAAAGTGTTCTGGCACCAACACAGGAGGAAGGAAACCCTGCCAAAAAGGTACCACCAGTTGATCCCCTGACAACTGACTGTTCCTGCATCACTCAGCATGGTTTTCAGGACAGAAAGTATTTACTGGTAAACACTGGTTTTATAGTTTATTTAGCTTTTCATTTTCTCTAAAAATAAATACATAATTATTGCATTCCTCTTTTTCCTCTTTTATGGCTCAAGCCCAGCTTCTCTGCCTCCAAGTGCGTTTCAGGCCAGTGTTTTGCAAATGATAGTATTTTACATGCCAGTCCCTCACCTGATTGTTTCTTTCCCCTCTCTTTCTCCTCAGAAATGTTTTATAGAGAAGCAATAATCTTTCAAAAAGAAGACATTTATCACACACAGATTGGAAACACTGGGACAAAACTGATAGGCGAGATGCAAAATTTAGCAATGTGACAAAGCCTTTGAATGTAATCTTACCCTCTTGGTGACTAGAATAAATATCAATGGTCCAATTTTCACTGTGAACAAGCTCAGCTCAGCACAGGAAAGGAGGTACTCGGTGATGTATGCTGATATGACTGTGTCACAGTCCTCTTTTTATTTAAATCTCTCCTATTTTATATTGCGTTTGTGCAAAAGCAACAAAGAATTGCTTTAGCAAGAAGCCACAGGTCAGGACTAAAGTAAGGCCAGGTGGGACTCTCTGCACATTGCACTCCAAGATCTACCCCAATCCTGCTGCCAAACCTGTCCAGCTTTCCAGCCCCATCCAGTAATGGCAGGCAACTGGTTTAACTAGTTGAGATGGAATCCTAGAAAGTTGAGGCTGGGACTCGATGCTTTTTGGAAATGCAGGTAGCATGTCCACCTGTCTCAGAGCCTGTGCCTCGGGAAGTAGGCAACCTCTTGACAGATGCCCTTGCGTTAACTGTACTTGCCATTTATTTTGAAGTTTATAATTGTGACAGTTACAGACTTTTGTAATTCTTCTTTTGTTTTTCTTCTGTGTTTAAGTGAAAACTTGCATATAGTCACACAGTTTATATTTTAACCATGATCTTAGCAGTGTTGGTCCTGGCCATCGTGCTCGCTCCTTTGGGTAAGTAAGAAATGGAAAGACCTGCCTTCACTGGCTCTGCAGCATTTGGGAGACCTCATAAACATGCCTTGTCAGGCATGCTCTCGCACCAACCCTCAAATTGTCTCTGAGGGTCTCTGTTGTGGGTTAAGCCAGCAGGCAGCTAAACACCACGCAGCTGTTCGCCGTTTAATAGGACAGAAAAGGAAGGGAATAATAATAATAATAATAATAATAATAATAGAATATACAAAATAAGTGATGCCTAGTGAAGTTGCTCATCACCCGCTGACCAATGCCCAGCCTGTCCCCGAGCAGCGGTCCATGCCCCACAGCCAACTCCCCCCAGTTTATATACTGAGCATGACACCATGTGATATGGAACATCCCTTTGGGCAGTTGGGGTCAGCTGTCCCGGCTGTGGCCCCTCCCAGCGTCTTGTGCACCTGGCAGAGCATGGGAAGCTGAAAAGTCCTTGACTCCTGTAAGCACTACCTAGCAACAACTAAAACATCAGTGCGTAATAAATATTATTCTCACACTAACTCCAAAACACAGCACTGTACCAGCTACTAGGAAGAAAATTAACTCAATCCCAGCCAAAACCAGGACACTCTCCTGCAGTGCCACCATCACAGAGAGGGCTATGAGATAACTTAAAGTCAGACCTTTTCACATAAGACATTTGGAGCCCAAGTATTTTATTTTCCACAGTTAAAGTGTTAATGGGCTTCAGTCATATTTGTAATGAGTATAGTTTGAATTTCAAAAAATGTCAAGTTCATAGGAAATAGGATAGGGAATATAAGATTCTTGGGGGGCGGGGGGGGGGAGGGGAGATAAAACCCCCACCGTTTTATCCTGGGAAAAACTGTGTAACATATTCGAATAATATTGGTTTAGGGGTGGGAATTTTTGTGAATTTGGTTCAGTCTAAAATCTTTCCTTTCCAAATCTGGAAAATGGATTTTGCAAGATGTACTATGAATTTGCAGAGTATTCCCATTTTTGGTTCCCTTTTAATCATGTTATTAAAAATTAGCCAATTGTCAGTTCCTCTCTGAATAATGCAGAGCCCCATGTCTCAAATTCCCCCCACCACTGACAGCAGTGGACATGACCCATGATGATGAAGTTCAGCTGGATTCAAACGAGCATAGGCAGGGAGAGGGCTGACATTCCCCCATGGGGGACTGCCTTGCCGGGGCTGGCTGAGGACACCCTGCAGCTGATCAACCTTAAGGGCACTCAGGCACCTCTCTCCAGCACAGCCTTTCTGAGACCTGGCATCAGGGCACATAACATCTTTGGAGCCTGAGGGCTTTATTTTAGAGGAATAATTGTCCTACTTTAAATAAAGCAGCTTTGCTGTGGCTAAGACTGATCTTTTCTTTTCTTTTCTTTGTCACATTCTTTTGTTATTACTTTTGGGTTTTGTTTTAAATCCAGAAAGTACTCTTTCTCCGGAGGAAAAATGTGCATATTGTTATCAAGATTTTATTTTTAATTTAGGTCCCAGTGTTTCCAATAGACTGTGACTTGCAATAAATGAGAGTTAAACAATTGTTGAACATGTACCCGCAAGTTAAAGTGTGTCTACGAGTGTGTGGGCAGTACATGGGCACACATTTTTCTAGATATATTTTGCTCTCTCAGAAATATTAATTAGTAGTCAAGAATAAATAGTTGTATTAAACCTAAAATGATAAAGACATTATTATTTGACACTTTGTAATAACTAAAAGAACAGTAAATAGTGTCTACTAGTGTAATGTTCAAAAATGGGTTGGTTTTATGGTGACAGCCCATAACTGCCTGCTATTTGACTTAGATATGCTACTTTTGAAAAGTTTGGTTATTAAATTAATGAAGCAACTTATATTACTTACTAGTCTCACTCAACATTAGCAAGTGGATTGCATTTCCTAATTAGCATGTAAGGAAATGGATAATAAAGCTTTTCCCTAAAAATATGTATTCCCAATTTTCACACCTTTATTCCAAATTTTCTCATTTTTAACCTGCCAAAATGAAATAAATGTCTGTTGGGGGTATGAAAAAAGTAATTACTTTCCTTCTCCTTTAACTTCCTCTTAATTAACTTTTAATGTATGCTGTTATTCAGGGAGCATCCCTTAACACTAAATGTGTCTAAAACAGAAAAGACAGAGATTTAGATGATTTAGATAAACATCTGCCTAACATAGAGGCATAAAAATTACAGATTCAGAAAAACAGTGGCTTACTGCCAGCATTCACAGACAAAAAAAAAATACCCACAAAAAATTGTTTTCTTTTTCTATAAATCTTCTCCTCTTGTGTATATGAGCTTAGAGGAAATGATCAAGCCTTCAGGTGCAGGTAACATGGATTGCAAATAGTATCTAATAATATAAGCTTTCTGAATATCACCAAATTGCTCTATAAGTATCACCAAATTACCGGAGATTTTGAAGGAAGACATGTTCCTTCTGGTATAAAATTCAATGTTTTGACTTGTTCTAGAGCAGCCCTCTTCTTCTTAATTTAAGACAAGAAGTAGAAAAAGAGTTGCAGTTTCTATCCATAGTTTCTGCCTACCTGACTATATAATGCTAATCCATACTGGGATTAAATAATTCTGTTTAGATAAATTGGTTCTGTCTTTAGCACTTTAGAACAATCTTCTGGAGTAATGTGCAGTAAAAGTGTATTAAAATAATTGCCTGCTATTTATTTTCAGCAATATTCAACTGTCAGAAACGGCATAACAAAAAGAGATATTTTATCAAAATCTCAAGATTTCCAATAGTTGAATCAATAGAGTAAACACAATTATTGTTGTATATAGTTTTCCAAATAACGATAGAGATTAAGAAAGTGTTACAAACCTAAACACAAAATCTCTCTTAACATTGTTTGAAAATTATCTGATGAAAGAGAATTTAATCATAAACTGCTGATTGACCCAAATATTTCTGTGGAAGCTTCTTTATTTTACAAGCTTCTCTTATATGCTAGAGAGTGTGCCAATTAAAATGTTCTTTATCCCCTGGAGGGAGTAGGGGGGTTTCAGCGCTGGCCCCACAAAAAGGGCTTCTGTGGTGGGCAGAGCACAGGCCTTGGAGTCTGCAGTCCTGGCATGGGCTGCACAAAAGAGCTGCTCTGCTGCTGAAGACCTGGGGACCCCAAGTATGTCTGACTGGAATTGACAGTGTCAAAATTTTATCATAAATAGAAATTTGGATCCCCATATCTTGTATTAGATGCGTAAAATGAGTCATGCAGGTGGGTTTTTTTTTATTTTTTTTTTCTTTTCATGTCTTGATTTCAGTATAATACTGCACAACTGGAGATATACCAAAATGGAACAAACACATCCTCCAGCATCTCACTGTGTTTCTAAAGAGTTTGAATGAGGTATGGAGGGACACGGTGTTGGTTTCTTTAGCAAGACGCATCAAATCTCCGCTTCACTCTTTGCTGTATAAAGCCATGCTGTTTTCATGGCACCCTCATACCCTGCTGGAAAGTGTTTCCTCTGCAGTCTTTAGCCCACTGCTTTGTGCTCTTGTGTTATTACAGAATCGCTACTCTCTGGCTGTAGTAACTCATCTGATGGTAGAACATGACAGACTTGACCTAAGTTGTGTAGTCTGCCTTACAGCAGTGGTGTCATAACTCACAAGTGTCGCTTGCGATAGCTGATGTGCTTGAAAATTCATAGGGGATGTTTCACACAGGGGAAATGCTGGTTCTGAGAGAGGTGTGTCCAAGTTTTCTACCCTAATTTTGGACCTCTGAACAACAATAAAATGACATCCTTCCTGGGTGGAAGTGGGTTTTTAATAATGAAGCATATTTCTGAGATTTTGAAAAAAACCTTCCTACTTGGATTAGGATAAAAAGTCAATAGTTTGAAAACTTTCTGTGTATCAATACACGGATAAAATCTATGTTCTGAACAACCAAACTATGGTGTTGCCACGATTTTGAAATATTCTCCGTTGACAATTTTGATGTATTTTCCAGTTTCTAAAAAAACCACTTAAATCTAAACTTGTTAACATTTTAGGACAGCAGGTTGTTTTGACTCAGTAAGTCAAAGCTTTTTAAAACGTGATTTTTCAACACCTCTGATATTTGTTTTACCAAATGCATGTCAGTTGACTTATTTAAACTGACCTGTATCTTGATCAGGTTTATTGCTTATAAAGTCTTTATTTCCCCCCAACAAAGATACTGTCAATACCTACCTCACTTGTTCCAGTTCTCTGTTGATAAGAGGACATGAATTAAAACATGAAAGAAAGCATAAAAGCGAGTAAAATCAGACCTGTGTGCTGGATGTTCAGGGCTGTTCTCATGTGAAAGCTTTGGAATAACTATATATTCTGATTTCTTCTGGCTGGATCTGGCTCCACCCCTGTTCTCCCTTATAAAATGAATGCACTGATGCGAAGTGTCACATATGGCAGCCGTGGCTTCAGTGCCCAGCAGTGTGGATGTATCCTGACGTATGGGGAGCTTTCTCTGGATGTTTTATATTGCGGCTGAGGTGCTACAATCATCTTTTGCCAGACTCACTGTTACCTTTTCTCCTTATTGCGTGGATCCTATCGTACTAAACCCAACATACTGCTATGAGGAAAAGCAATCAGAATGATATATGAGATTGCTTCAAGACAATAAAAATTAGGTAGACCTTGCTCCATTCTCTGTCAGTGTTACTGTCCCATTTTTTGTGAAGAGGGATCTGGGTCTGAAAGAAAGGGAAGACGACAGCGTAGAGTAGAAAGATCATGTTTTACTTCCATATCAGGTAGCTGTGGATGGTGTAGGTTAGCAGTGAGAAAGATGATAGAAGGATAAAATCAAGTATAAATGAGAAATATGTACTAAAAAAGATGGAAGGAAAAGCAGTGAAAGAAGAGAAAGCAGTGGTGTCAGGAGGAAAAGAGGGCATAAAAGAGCTTAAGGAAAGGAAACAGCAAACAAAAAATCAGGACGTATTATATATTTTTGGTATCTGTTTTCTGTTCGGAAGCTTCTACCAAATAAAAGGCTCTATAATAGTGATTGATTTGTCATCTCTAGTGTCATTGCCCTCACTTCCCCCCAAAGCCATCTGGAGGCTGTCTGTAGACAGCCCATTGAAAAGTATGAATTGCAGCAAAGAAATTCTGCCTGGCATAAAGAGGGATTGGTAATCAATTCCCTTCCTGCCAGGCAAGGCTGCTTTGCTCCTTTTGCATTTGCTGTCTGGTATCCTGTCTGCAAAATGCCATCAGAGATGGTACCCGGGGAGGAGCACACTGACGCCAGGGATTACAAATCAATCATTCCCATTGTTGCTGGAGCCTGCCGTTGGACGTTGAAGACAGACAACACGTCTTACGTTCGATAATTTAGTTGTTTTTAAGGATGAACAAAAAATTGGTTGGCTGTTCAAGATTCACTGCTGTCTTCAAGCCAGTGGTGCCCAGGGAGTCGATGTCCAGCTGAAGACTGCATTAGTGGTGGTAGTGCAGCCTGGCTGCCCAGAGCGCATGCTTGGGGGGGAGTGGGGGGACAGGCATGCTCCTGTGCGACTGCAGAACTCATTCTTTTCAAAGCCTCTGCCTTCCTATGTTTTGTCTCCTTTTTGTGTGTCCCAGGAGCTGGGCAGACAGCATTTTGAGGAGAAACGTATACTGTCTCCTTAGAAGTATGAACAGAAAAGGCTGGGACCTGTTTGTTATGAGGAAGGGCAGTCCTGGAGAAGGTTTCACAGCAGTACTATCCTCAGACAACAGAGCAAGGTTGTGGGAGGAGGAGAAAACAGCCCCAAAGTGAAAACCCAGAGGAGAACAGCTTTGGGGCGAAGTGCCAGAGCACTCGTACAAAAGAGGCAGCATGTTCCCAAGTGTGAGTTCTTCCCTCCTCTTGAGGCCAAGGTGCCAGGCAAGGGCCTTCAGCAGCTGAGAAGGAGGAGGAGGTTAAGGTATTGGGTAGGAGCACTGTCCTTGCACCCTGCTGTGGCACTCTGAGGTAGGATATGGGTGTTTAGCAGATGCTGCGTAGCTGCGCCGTACGTGTTGCAGACAGAGGAGGTGCGGGGAAGTGCAGCCATGTGTCACAGCGACATGCTGCAGGTGCTGGGGTGGGCATGTCCCACTGCCACACAACTCGGGCAAGGCCCTCTCAGTGTTCCTGCTAGGGATACAAAAGGAATAAATAAAAATGTAAAAGAGGAATTACTAAAACTGTCCCTTGATAACTAAATGGTTGATCATAAATTGGAGTGTCTATGCAAATGAAGTAAATAATTAAAAACTCCAAGAACAGCACTGACTAGGTGGTTGATGGCTGGCAATTATAAAAGCTGAATTTTTAATATGCATACATCTAAGGAGCCAGTAAAAATTAGCTCCTAGACTAATGGACTTGCCTTTCTTCCAAGGCAGAATTTTAATGAGAGCATTATTTATAGCAGAGCCCAAGAACGAGCATTTTCTTGCTTAGTCTCATTTCTTCTTTGCTGACACTTTATTCATTAGCCTCTGAACTTCTTTAGAAAAGAATAATACTCTACACAGTGGAGGGCAAAGATCACCTTGACCCCTTGAAATTAGTCATGGGTCATATATTGTTAAGAGAGTTACTACTTCTAACAAATAATGTTTATAAAACCCCGTTGGTGATATGTCCTCATTCCATGCTGGTTTCTGAGTCATTTGTTTGCAGTTCAGTTCACTGAAGAGAAAATGAGCATAACTCATGGTGCAATGCTTCTTGTGCCATCTTGTCTTGTGCAGTGGGTAGATATACATCCCGATGAGACCTGAAAGGCTATTCTGGCCATATATTCTTACCATGGATAAGAGGTGCTCTGCATGTGGCTTGAAGACATGCAAGGGCATGAATTTATTTTTGAGCTCAGACACTAGCTCTGCCATGTCATTGCAGTGACCCTGCTGTACGCCGCCACAGCTTGCACAAAGGGCAGAGCCTTGCTACATCAGAGATCGTAAACCCGGGCCAGCCTGTGCTGCTGTGGAGCGTCTGCTGGCTGGAGGGGGAGCCCAGGCCATCCTGCTTCCTGCAAATTCCCTG
The DNA here is from genome assembly GCA_031468815.1 of Morus bassanus. NCBI lineage: Eukaryota > Metazoa > Chordata > Aves > Suliformes > Sulidae > Morus > Morus bassanus. Next base: position 40,286,622 of record CM062574.1, read on the forward strand.
CAGGGAATCAAGGTGAGAAGGACACAAGCCCTGCGGAGCTAGCTGCAAACAAAACCAAAGTCCTTTGGTTGAGATTTCAAAATTTTATTTGAAAATTTGCAGGAATGGAATGCAATTTATAGGTCATTGGCATTTAAAGCACTTCATGTGTTTTCCTTTTGAGCTTATTTTTGTTAAATGCATATTTTTTCTGATTTAAAAAAAAAATATCCTTATTTGTCTTTCTTTCAATAATCAGGAAAGATCTGGCTTAAATTGAAAAATTACAAAACCAATAAAATTAATGAACGATCTCTACTTCTCAGATCTAGGAATAACTACTTATATTGTCCCAAGTGATAAGAAGACAAGAAAAGAGAATGAGCAAAAAAGAAAATAGTGTTTTATATTTGTTGGGGCTTTATAATCAAATCACACTGAAAGCATTTTTCAAAAAAAATTAAAATGTCATTTCTAATTTAAAAAAACAATATAATGGTGTCTTCTGAAAAGACAAACTTTTAGTTGTATTTCATCCTTTCCTAATTGAAATCATGTGGTTGAAAGTTTTCACCTGCAAAACATATATAATAGGGCAAGAGTCATGCTGAGTGCTCACTGTATCTGAGAAATGGAATGAAATTTTGTTTTGCCCTGATCTGCTTAAACACAGTGTCAGGATTTCTCCCACAGCTTTCAGCCATGTATGCCAGCGTACTTCCTTTCCTCCATATGATAAAATGGGCTCTAATTCCATTCCCATTGGAGAGTAAGGCTTCAAGAGAGGCTCAGTCTGTTCCAGGGTGTAAAATGCTGTCTAAGTGGTACTTTTTATTTATGACAGTTCTTATAACAATGGTCTTGAAATTTGGATGTTCAAATGATTGAACACTGAGAAAATCACTACAAAAGAAGTAGCATTTAATTTGGTAGATGCCTGAACATTGTTATGGAGCAGGATTGTTGGTGTGCACATCTAATGCAGATAATTTTTTTTTTAATTAATTTTTCTGAGATATGTCTATATATCTTAGGAAGTTATCAGATCTGTGTCTGACTCAGGTACCCTTTCATCCTGCTGAGTGCACATGACAGCACTCAGAGAAATAGAAGGGAGTTGGGAATGTTTTTAACTTTCCATCACTGGAGCTGCAGGCAGGTTTGAGACACTAAGGCCAAGACTTTAGCAGGATACAAAAGTGAATGGACATTTGTATGCATAATGAGACCATGCAATGTGTCAAACCTAAAATATATTTCATATATTTTTAATATGGATAGCAAGTTTAGACTTGAGAACATGAAACGATATTTATGGGCAGCATAACCACCTGTTCCATAAGAAAACCTTCCTCAGAAGTAGCTGGTTTTGTGTGCAACTGGATTGGCAAACTGGAGCAGGTACACCGGGGCACAGCACTTCCCATGGTCTGGGAAGTTTCAGCTGGGGTAGAAAGGGCTGTCTCTTATCCAGTGTTAGCAAATAGCGTGGAGGTAACCTGGAAAATGACTGTGAACCCTCAGCTGCAAATTAGTGGCTCAAGTATTGCCTTGGTCATTTCACTTTCCTTTACTGTCAGTTTACTGTCTGTATGAAGTTAATCAGCACTAATGACTTCCCCTTTTAGGAAAACATCCACTGGCCCAAACCAGCCAACGCAGCATTGCAGCACCATAGCAAATGACTGAATGAACTGAACTTCTGAAGTACTCCTCTGTTCTTTCCTTCCCTGTCCTAGTCCTGGTGGCGTGGCTCAGAGCTCAGTGGTGTAACTGTATGTGTACACTGTGTCGGAACACAAAACTTCTCCTCTAAGCCTACTAGACGTGCCCTAGTTTGCATTTATTTTCCAGTCTTTCTTCCCTGCTCTTGGATTTGCAGGTACTTCCTGAAAATAAACTTGTTTCATTCACTATGCAAAGTTCCACTGATATTCAAGCTTCCATAGGTTCTGTGAAAATACTGGCCATTTTATCTAATGAAGAATAAGGAGGAAAGTGTCAACATTTTTCATTACAGTTATTAGAGAGTTTTAGAAAACTAAACTTTGTAGGTGCTCCCTTCCACATATGGTTAGTTCAAATTCTTGTGGTTTTCTCAGGTTCAGATATTCACCCAGAAACAATAGCAGCTCCCACAGTCATTATTAATCTGTGCAGAAACCCTGTGCCTTTGCACACAGCTCTCGGTGGGAACACACTATAAATCCAGCTTCAGCACCTGCCAGCTGTCTCAGCAGCCCCTTCAACAGCTTTATATTCCATGGCTCGATTCTTCATTGCCTGCAGGTTCACAAGTCTTAGGTGCCTCTGCTATATAAGGGTTTGTTCCCCAACCCAAATTTGTCCCCTAGCTTAGCTCAGCCTCTGTGTGGACTTGCTGTGTCGGCAACAGCATGCACAGGTTTTACTGAACACACACCATTCTCCAAGGCCAGGTACATCTCCAGAGGACCTTTCAAAAAGGAGCTGGGAAGTGGTCACCTGACAGATCTCTACCCAACCTTGGCTCTGCGCTGTACCCAAATGCAGTTTCGGTATGAAGTCCTTTCAGCCACTAGTCAGTCAAGACACTGGGACACTGGGTGAAAGCCACTCTGCTCCTATTTGAATTGGGGGCTTTTCAAGTTCTCTCTTCTATTTGATTTCTACTCTGATTATTACATTTTTATTCATTCTGTCTTGAAAGACTCATTGCCTGTTGTAACTGCATGTCCTTTTTTTTTTTTTTCTTCTATGAGGTCTTCATTTACTTAGAAAGACCGAATATATTACAGAATAAGTAAAAGTAAAAAGCTTTTCTTTTACCCTCAACCAGCTGAGGGCTTGGCAGCTACAGGGTCCAAAGTGTTGGGAATATGAGGAAAGAAAACATAATGGCAAAGAAAAATAAAGAAGTGACCTTCTATATAGTAAAATGATATAAACGGTAACATTTCATGTTTCCCCTGCCGTCAGTGTGTAAGCATTCAACAACAAATCAATACCGCCCAATGGTGAGTGGTTCTTTTTCTTCATTTTAATCTGTGCAGCTCATCGTGGCGGCAGGAGCGCAGCAGTGTCGGGAAAAGGGAATGCTTTTTACCAGTATTGTGTTGCAGCTGCCCCACCCTCTTTCCCAAAACAAATTCACAGGGGCTTCGAGGCTTTACTTTTACTTTGTCAAGAGTCAGAACACAGACATTTGTTTTCTCCCCTGCTGCTTTGTATTCCTCCCCAACTGCTCCTCCCATTGTGTTACTGAAGGTTGTGTTCTTCTCGTTTGCTTCACACTTTAATTTCCAGGGGCTTTGCTGTAATGCTGTGGCTTCTCAGCATAGGAGGATTACCTACCATTCCCAGGGTGGAGGAGGTAGGAAGAAAAAAAGCCCCAATATCAGCTCCTGGGTGACAATGGTCTGTGCTAGAAACCCATCTCTTCAATAACTGCATTGAACAAGGGCAGATTTTCATCAAAAGAAGCTCCTGGAGGGGTTACTTACTTTGAAGGAAATACATTAATTAAAGTAATCTACAAAATAGTGGGTGAAGAAATGCATAATATTTCTGCTAGATTTTATGCTACACTGAGCACTTTTTTGACCTTCATCTCCAAATGGTAAATGGAAATGCCGTTTTGAAAGTTTTCGTACATACTGGTAGCACAACTTGATTGTTTCCTCTGCAGTTCTTCCCAGGAAAAAAACACCAGCAGCAAAAATATGATACTGTTACCATATTTGCAGCTGAAGCTGTTTAGAGCCCGGGCAGACGAACATTAACAAATGATGATAATTAGGCTTGATTTGCATATTAAAATTGTCTTAATTAAACACTGATTCTGTAAACGTTTAAAGGCTGTAATCGATCTTTTGCAGACTCTCTCGGTTATTTATATGATCTAATAAAGGCTAGAGGCTTTGTTAATGAGACCTCTATTTCCTAACTTGTATGTGTCGATGAGATTATTTCACCGACAATTACAGAGCAGATTGCCGTTAATAACTCACAAAACCCGAATGCTGGATTTCTTTTGTCTGAGGCTACATACATGATATAACTTCTTTAGCGGGCGCCTGCTGTTCACATTTTCTTTCTGCTCAGATAGGGGCCCATGCCACAGCCCTTACTAGGGAGAAATCCCAGGAAAGGTATTTCATGGGGAGTTTTTGTCAATGTAGAATCAAGCTTGCGGTGTCCTGTGAGCTATTTGAATAATGGATCTAATATTTATACAGCATTGAGCTTAGTCATAATACATTTGGTCCCAGATCTAATCCTGGCAACTCTGACAGTTAGGCTGAACTTTGTAAGAAACTTTTTTTTATTTAAAACATGATGTAATCATGCTGTAATTTTACAAGACTTCTCTGAAAAGGCTTCCAGAGTTTTCCTTCTCTTCAATATCTCTATGATCTTGTGCCATGCTGTGAGCATCTTGGGAAAACAGTGCTAAAACAGATGAAGAACTTTTGCTTCTCAGATGCTGAATGTTTTTATCTACCCTGGCCCAATAACCTTGTTAGCACCAGACAAAAACATTTTGGGGAAAGTGTTCATATTGCTTTGGAATAATTTTTTCAATATTTTTATTATTTGACTTATCTTCTTGCACATGAAGGACTATGTATTTATGTATATATGTATGTATGTATTTATAACTTATTATGACATTTGTTTTGTTGTGGGATATTCCCGGTAAAGATTTTCTGGTTTCAGCCCTCTACATGTGCTTCTCTGAAGGTGACATAAATAGTTGCATACTCTGTAGTCTTGTAAGTCCAGTCCCCAGCTACAGTGTCAGTATTGATGGATTGAAAAATATATTTATTCCTATTTCATTTAAGTCATTAAGTTTATTGGGAAATATTAATAAGCTTAACAAAGCTAAACCACTAGAGCATATTTTTAATGATTAAAATAATTTTTCTACAAAATGATCAATAAACTTTATAAAGCAGGTGGGGCTTTCAGAATTGGTGTTTTGCCTAATTCCTTTCCCACTGAGACTGAATACTGGTTTCTACTGGGAGCAGTGCTATGGTGAAAGAGTAATATTGGTAATCCTTAGACTGACATGCAGCAAGGTACTTCCAATGGGAATGCTTTGTAGGACAAAAGTCAAAAGGATGTATTTACATATGTTTTGGTCTGCGCATAAGCATATTTAGTGGCATAGGCAATTTCATATGGAATGAAACTTGACATCAGGTGGAAGTTTTTTACTAGCAAAGGCATTACCAAGTGTCCTCATTCTGCGAGTGAAACTGGAAATAATTTTGCCGTTAGCTTCAGCAGGCCCCAGATCTGTTTCTTTTTGTGATACGTCCTTGTGGTCGTGTAAGGCAATGACAAAAAGGACGATGCCATTTCACACGATACTTGTATTTCAGCTAAACAAGAGGCCAAAAATATGCAAGGCCTATAACATGTAAAGCATGCAACTTTATGAGACAAAGTTCACCTGTTCCTAAATGTAATGGAAGTTAACCATCTTATTATTGGGATACTGAGATAGTAATTAAGTATTTGTGCTTTGAATGCTAAATAAAACTTAGATGTCCAGCAGACTTACTAAAAAATATAGATATTTCCATCGCTACCCAGAACTTCCTGCTTTACTTCTCTTTTCTCTAGAAAATCTCACTTTTGAAAATGTTGACATGAATTTGATTTTGAATACTTACAAAATTCTGAATTTGAAATTGCAGAAGATTAGGAATATTTTTAAAAGGCATTTACAATCCTTTTTTCTCCTTTCACTCAGGATATGTATACAGTGTATGCAGGATCTGGTGTATAGAATCCGTGGACAGTGTGTTTGTAAGAGCTGATTGCAATGTTTTCTCCTCTTCCACTGGTGATTTTTTTTTTTTTTTTTATTTCAGTGACTTCTTTTCCCAATGAATAACTTATTTAGTGTGTCTAGCCAAATAGTCTGTATTCTCTTCTCTCATCCCTCAGGTCAGCAATACTGTTATTCCCAAAGCGGCAGTAGTTGGGAAAACCGGATCATGGTGAGCAAGTGATGTGCTTTCCGTTTCTGTTCAGATCCTGGTTTCTTTGCCAAGACCCCTACTTTGGGAACTAGCCAATCCCTTACTGTTGGCTAATGGAGAAAATAGAGATCAAAGAAGAACCTGACTTGAAGAGTGCTATTCAGCAGTTGCAAGTTAACAAAACATAAATGCAGGCATGTTCTGTTAAGTTTGCCCTTTTTTGCTTTTCTCATTTTGGTACTTTTTTCTGTGCATCTGCCATTTTAGATTTGGATGAGATGAATTTGATGCATAATGACTGCCAGAACAAAATTCACAGCGTGAATGCAGAAGGCTTACAAATTCGTTTATACCAATAGAAGTAAACACTCTCCAAGTGGCTGTCAGACAAGTAATAACTTTGATCTTATTGGCTTACTCTTCATTTATACTGACTCTTTGAAGGGAAGAAATTCTTCAGCTTTTTCTTTTTTTCTTTTTTTTTTTTTAAACTTTTGGGCCACCTCATTTGTCTTATTTAATAATCACAGTCGTGTATGTACCTGCTTTTGCCTCTATACTGTCTTTTTCAGTTAAAAACAGTTTTTCCTTTCTCTCATTAGCAAAAATAACCGGTGTTCTGGTATGAATTCACATAAGGCAACACTTTGGCATTTGGGCCAAAATTGAGTTTCTGGTTTTATGAGCACTAAAATCCTTCAGACTGATACTCAACTTCTCATCTTCAGATAAGATCAGAAGATAGTGCATCATGTTGCTTTGCTCAGTTGCTGATTTCTTAAGACTTTTGTTACAGGAGCAGAGTCAGATTAGCAGGTGAAGAAACACAATTCCTGAGTGCAGACACTAAAGAAAATGCACGGGAGTGGTAGATTCAGATGTAGAAGTCGTGCATGGGTAGAAGCTGAACTATATACAACAGAACAGCGTCCTATGCCTTTTGTAGTTTTCTTGCAGGCCAGATGCTGTTCACAAACAGAGGAAAAGTAAAAACTTTCCAAGCATGAAACTTATATTTCAAACCCTCTGCCTTTAAAAGTGGGAAGGAAGAAATATTTTCCCATGTAGCCCTCTCACTTTTTCTCATATATAATTAAATTATGTATTCATTGGTTTATTCTGCTTTCATGTAATTTCATTTTCAAAGCCAACAGAAATTCTTTTGTATTTCTTTTCTCTGCTTTCACTGCACTCATAACTTTTCCAGTTATATTCCACCAGTAACTTCCGCTCATTTATAATTTATCTTTTTGATCTTTTTTACATTAAAGCAATAGAACTCATAATGTTTAATGTGAGACAGTCCTACTAGGCTTCTGTTATACTCTCCTGAAAACGGTCAGTATGTTTTGCAAAGTATTGGAATACCAAGTTAATTTAAAGTAAACTCTAGTCACAGTAAAAATGGGCCGCCTAATTCTGTGCGGGAAAAAGCTGTATCCCATGCTGAGAAGTCTGCAGTTAATGGGCTTCAGCATATGGGGATTCCCTGGCCATCCCTGCTCTTGCACCACTGATCCTTCCCTCACTGGAACATTTAAACTCCAGGAATTTTATTGGATAGCAGGAATGCAGTTACCAAATTTGGCTTTTTTGGTGCTGACAGGGTGATGTATGTTCACCTGCCTTACAAATCCTTATTAAGATGCAGTAGCTTCTGTTACTGAAGCCATCTGCCAATATCAAACAGGGGAATAATATACAGGTCTGCTTTTAGTGAAAGAATTTCAATATCTTTGAGGGATTTTTTTTTTTCTATTTATCTTCTTTTAAAGGAATGATGGGTCCAGCAAAGAAATTTCTTCCTCCCCTTCCCTGGACAGTCTGTCATGGCCATACAGGTGGAACTGTGCTCCTGTGTGAGCTCTCTAAGTTGAGATGACTTATTCTCTCTATTCACAGAAGCAGGTACAGGAAGGTGTGTGCTTGCTATAAAACCTTTTTTCCTCCTTATATAGCTAGAAGTTTGATGTCTCTTACAGTAGTTTAGTGAGAAGAGAATCCCACACAGTCCTGTCTGTTTAAATACTGCCTGTGGCTAGAGGTTTCCGCATCCAAGTGTCAGTAGAAGACAAAAAGATAATTCACTTTCATCTTGAGAACAAAGCTGAACAGAGGAGCTTTTTTCAACTTTTTTAATTCATGAAACTTTTATCTTACAGTCAGGTTGTGTTATGCTGGCAAGAATATGATCTGTCAGCATTTCTACTATAAACTCCTCATTTTAGTGTTTTTAGGAGAGCCTTAGAGGTTCACTTTGAACAGATTTAGTGTACAAGCCCTTGGCCTAGAAACATACTTTTCCTCCCAATTAAGAGAAATGAATATGACTGTATGTTCAGTGCAAGAGACATATTATTGCTATGTTCAGGTGAAAGTTCAGATGCAGAAAAATGAGATAATTCAGGAGTGTCCCAGAGCAAGGTTACTTTAGTTTTTTCCATATTTTTAATAGCAGCTGTTAGTAACTTTGAAGTGAAAGGAAGGCTGGTCTGTGGTGAAAAGCATGGTGTTAGGCTTAGCTGGCAGGCAGAGCTCTATTTATAGTTTCTGTTACCTACCAGGTTTAGAAAAACGCTGTTTCTCAAGTTTTTCACAGTATGAAAGTTGTTATGTAAGTTCATGCATTTTAAAGAGATTCAATATTCTCTTTCATTTCTTTAGGAAGATATAATGAATAAAGTTTAAAAAAAAAAAAGAAAAAAGAAAAAGAAAAGCTGTCTGTGAGAAAGGGAGATCACCGTAATAGCAAAGAGCCCAACAGCTGATACACTCAACTTTTGTGTGCATACCTGCCTCTGTGAGTTCTTGTGTAACAAGGCATGCGAATGACCGTTGCAAGTGAATTTTATTCCCCAAATACAGGATTACAAAACATCTGAGTAATGCCCTGGCCTTACCCTTGGTCTAACATCAAGAAACAGTCTTCTCTGCATGATTTTTTTTCCCCAGGGTCTATTCCAAGAGAAGGAGAACAGAAGCAAACTCCATGCTGAAGGTTATGTGCTAGAGCTTATCAAGTAAAACCTGCGATGACAGATAGTAAAATTGTTTCCCAAATTTGTTCACTGCTTACTGTACAGATACTATATGTCATGTGCTCATAAAAGCCTCTGGGAGAGTAGCTGGGAGGTGGATGTGTTTTTGCCTTGCTTTGAGTGATGCCCTCTGAATGAGACAGGATGGGGCAGATGGAGAAAAGAGCGGCTCTTGCTGCAAGCAGCTGGGCTGGCCTTGTGGGGAATGCACACAGACCTTGTGGGATGCAGAAAATTGCTGAAGTGAGTTATTATGGGCTGGGCTGAAACAAGAGACTAAAAGAAAGGAGCCGTCTTGTGAAGGTAGAGGGAGTAGGTGTTTTTAGACTCTTTCCTCCAGTTTTTGTGTTTACTTGTCATATTCCAATAAAATGAGTTTTCTCTCTTTTAAAAATTACCTTGTTATAGTTTGTGCTCTAATAAAGAGTTCAAAATCCCTTTTGAAGTTTCCAGTGTACCTACTTCAAAACAACAAAGCAGGCAATTCCCCTGCAGCATGGAGTGACTTCAGAGCCCACAGTTCTGCTGGATATGTCACACGTTTCCTTCAGAACTTGCTAGTAGTGCCTTGCTGATGCGAAGGGCAGGTAGACCAAGGAGACAGACCATGTCATGAATAAGACAAGGCTTTGAGTAGGAGTCATGCTTTTAATTTTACACTTTGCTGTAAAAAGGGAAGCCCTTGGCCATATTCAGCAAGGGAGATTGAGAGAAAGGTTAGACCTTCCCCACTGAGTCAATAGCCAGTAATCGTGGTACACTTAACATGACGTTTGTTTTAGGAAAAGTTCAGTTCTAGTGAAGTGAGCCTCCTAAACATTAGATTATTTGACTTTCTGGAAAAAATTTACCTATGCAACATCAGAAGTTTCATTCAAGATACTAGGTTTTTTTCCCCAAAATAAAACTAAACCTTTCATAAAAACTGTTGGGAGGTTTTGTTTGTTTTTAGTAAAGAGAATGGTGAACAGTTCTACTGTTGAGTGCTTTATGGTTTGAACACTTTTCTTAGTTCAGTCCTTCTGAATGAACATATTTCTTTGAGTTAATTTCTAAATGAACCAAGGAATTACAAATAAATCTCTTATGTGAACACTGCTTAGATATATCTCATACTCGGATGTTGTTATCTAAAAGCTCATATCGTATCAACCTAGTAAAGATAATTACATATTGCACCTAGTATATTACACTCAGCTTGATCTAGTGGATATGTTACCTTGATTTTTGAACTCAGCAAAGTAGGTTTGTTCATGTCAGACTTTCATGTATAGCAGGGCATTCAAAATCCAGAAAAATAATCAAAACCGCAGAGTTTAAAAAACTTGAGTAGTTTTTAAATTATGCTCAACAGTTTTTGGTTGTGTGTTTTCTCCAGAGGTGCTTGTTAGGTTTGGGGGTTTTTTGTTGTTGCTGCTAAACTGGTTATTAAAATAAGTATGGGAAGATTCAACAGCTGTGTTACATAATTAGTGGTTGACCTTAATTCTACTGATGCAAAGAAGCTGTAGTATATTAATTATGATTTTCTTCAGCTTGTCTCATCTTGCCCTGGTATTTGTATGTCTATATGGACACAACAGGGAGGATTTACAGCAGAATTTCACTATTGATTCTGAAATCTTGGGCTTTTATCCTGTGAAAATAAGAACAAAAAATCATCCGAATTTAGGTTCTTTGTTTAACTACTTTTTGCAGCAGGATTACTGTTCACAGATTCATAGTTCCAACGGTCAGGCTACAGTACTGGATTGCATTTTAAAAAACAGAAATGTTTTCTTTATCTGAAGTCTTTTAGATAGCTCCGGTCCAAGGCAGGCAATTAATGTCTGTGCTCAGTGGAAGCTGAGGTTGATAGGCTCCATAACATAATGCCGTGGTATTTTTAACAGCTGATTTTAATGTTAATTTCTGGGTTTCAAAATGGAAAATGATATGTGTGTGTGCATGTGTGAATAATAATTTAAAAAAAAAGAACAACCAACAGTGCAGAACACTTCCTATTTTGTTTTCTTTGAATGTTGCTATTATCTGTGTATTTTCCACCGAGAAAGAATGTATCGTTTTTAATGTAATTGGGCAGTAGCTCAAGGAGTGAACAGAACTGAGATTCCTCCATTAATATTTCAATCAACACCTGATGATTCAGTTAACAATAAAAATGTATTCACCATAATTTACTGCCCTTTATACTGCTAGGGTGTCATATGCAAGGAGACTGGATAGAGCCCATGGGTTAAGTGTGGAAAAAATGGGCCTTTTTACAGCTGTAGAATTCTGCTCTGATGTTTTGTTGTTTCTCCTACTCTTGATTTGTGATAATGTTATCTCTGTCAGTGGGGTAATGGTCAGTGAGACCTTGAAGGTAGCAGCAAAGGAGCATAATTTTCCCTAACTGACAGCTCCCCTAACATTAAGACAAGCTCCTCCTTTTTCCTCTGCTCTTTTCCTCATGATACAAGTCCCAGATGTTTGTCCCTGCTTGTTTTGAACCTTAAAGAAAATCAGTTAAACGGCAGATGCATACAGCTGGTTCTTAGATGACAGGAGCTGTTAGTAAGCGAAGGATCAATTTGCAAGGTGCTCCAGTAAAATTCCTTTGAAGAGGAGATGCTCCAAACTTCTCTCCAAGGGAGATTAAGCCTGGGATTTGGACACCCTGTTCACACCTGGTTCAGTTCCACATTGAATAAAGCAGGGGTCCTGGTGGTGTTATAGTAGATCATTTTATAATTAAAGACTGAAAAGCAGAATGCATGTGCAAAAGTGGTATCATTAACTTACTGCTGAGCTCTTGATGTTGAAAGCTCAGTGCTATCTTAACATGCACTCTGATCCAGAGAATATTTATTACTGTCTGATTTTGCTGGGGCATTACAGCTAAATAGTAAGCTTTCCAGTTTTATTTTTATGGCATCTATGTCTGCAAAACTCAGATTTCCTGGTGTTGGTAAAGGAAACACTAGCTGCGCATCGAATAAAAATAAAGTGGCGCTTTGGAAATTAAGTTTCAGCAATAGTATTGAGAAACACTTTAGAGAACCATTGCCTTTGTCTAGCTTTTATTATTATTATTATATTACTACTACTACTATTATTAAGATCCTTTTGAGGTAGTTTATACTGAATTGACTTATGGAAGGGAAATCAGAAAGTTCACATTCATTTTGTTGTATGGCATTCGATGTGGCTTTCTTTTTCTTTGTTTTGTTTTGTCATAGCGTGCTTTTTCTGCATTTGTGGAAAGGTTACTGTGTATTTATTGGTATTTGAGAGTGTCTGAGGGTAAATACTATGCCCTGCTGAGCAACAGCAGTTATTTTACAAGGGCTATTTTTTGCATGCAAAACATGTACCAACATTTGGGTTGTTACCATGGACTGGATACAATTGATATTGCTGCTAGGCCACGAGGTAGATTTTATGTCCCAGAAATTTTTTCTTGCTAGACTGCTTATATGTGTTTGCTTAACTTGGCCTCCTATTGTGTCATCTTTATCACATTTAATTTGTCTGTCAATACCTTGGGGATTTTGTGTAATCACATTTCTATTCCAACAGTGAATTTATAAGTGGATAATAATTATTTAAATTTTCTTTTTATCAGGATTTATTGGTTCATATTTTATTATTTAGAAATCATGTAATTATACGAGTTTTTTGGGTGGGATTTTTTCAGCACTTTTTCACCCTGTAAGTCTGTTGAAAACTGTAGAGGACTCAAGAACTGTGCTCTGGCAACGTTTTTATGCTTCAAGGGGATGGCGTGCTTGCTCTTTAAAGATAGTGGATTGCTTTTAATAGTCCAGAGCCTTTTTTTTTTTTTTTTTTGTTATGTTTGTCTTGCAATCCTTCCATGGGAATACTAATTTCCTAGATTGATCTCAATAGTATATGTGGTTTTGAAGCAGAGACTACTTCAAGACAGAAAGGTAAATGAAAAATACAGTAAGATACAAAATGGCACTTGCCAAAGTAGCCTGCTGCCTTTTTTTGGTGATATCTTTTAAACAAAAGGAATTCCATGAAGCATTAAATGCTGCGCTTCATCAGAAATTTGTATTCTAATGTTTTATGAACAAGACTGCAAAGAGTCTCCTTGGTCTCCAAGTTCAGGCAAAAGATCACATGCAGGAGAAGGTCATTTATCTCCAGACTTTTCAAGCAGCTCCTTACAATTAATGAGGATTTTTTATCCCCACTACTTGGAGTGGAGGGGACTTTTCTTATGTCACTGTTTGAGAACTGTCTTCTAATTTCCAACTGAAATTTATCTGCAGATAATGAATACCCATATGTTCCTGTGTCAGCACTGTTCTTCGGCTTCAATAGCTCTTTTCCCTCTTTGCTCTTAACCCCTGAGATATTTGCAACAGCAATCTAATCCCCTTTAACTGCTGTTTTGTTGGACTGAGTACTCCTAAATGGTTCAGAGATGTAATATGAACTACAGGGTATTATCGAGTAGTGTCCCTCCAGAATTACTTTGTGGTCAAACCTTATTAACTACTTTCCTGAAAGGACTTGTTGCAAACAGTGAGAATATACTGATAAAGCATGCAGATGATAAAAATGTAGGAGGTTTTGTCAGTGAAAAAGGGAATTCAAATATCTTATGTCAGAGGAGTGATTCCCCCCCCCCAGATTGGGAAAATAAAAATGGAATTAAGCTGATGGTGTAAACTCTAAAAACATAACAGAGGTATGATTAACCTATGTTACCCCTGCTCCCAAGAGATTGATTCAAGCTGGAATAAGTACAAAGAGGGACTACTAGGATGAGTAGAGGAATTTCAGATCTTGGTTTTGGGTTTTTTCTTCTCTCCAGAAAAATGCAACAAATTGTCTTTTGATTCCAGTGTCAATAAAATGTTTTCTTAGAGTAAAAACTTGTTCTTCAGGATATGATTACACTGTTCAAAGCTGGGTTTCACTTTTAATAGAAAGTATTTTTGTTAATGTTACCCATGAAACCAGTGTTTTTTATAAAAACAGAGAAGTGCATCTATTTTTAATACCTCTGTCTTCCCATCTTGAAGACTTCAGGTTTTTTAGCAGGAAATACTGTGGTTGGATGCCTACTGTACTGGGAGAACAAATCAGATTTCAGTGATGACATCTGACATATGTTACTGCACTATGTAGGTCACTTACGGCCTAATGTGGAAGATGACAAAAGATAATTAATTTTGATTTCATGCTTGTGATTCCTTAAGGAAGACTTTAATGGTGTGTGTGGAATATCAAGAGACATGTACTGAATCACTGCCTAAAAGCAAGAGCTCAGTTTTTTGGAAGCAGTGATTACACCTTCTACTTCAAACCCTCTGGCGAGGGAGATGGCCTTTTTTTGTGATATTTGAATGCACCTTTTCTGCTAGCTATTATGTGAAGTAAGGATATATATCCTTAGTAATTGTGAGAAATGTGTTCCTCCTCTAGCAACCAGGAGCTGTTTTTTAACACACAAAGTGCTTTGGTTTGTGCACAGCCATAAAATCAAGGTCTTTCTATTTACAGGGGCATAGAATAATTTATATCACTGTAACTTATTTAATTGCTTTCTTTTTACGTTTAATTCCTAGGGTCTCCGTGTTTACACATTCTGTGGTCACCTACATTCCTGTAATCATGCTACATTCAACATGAAGGTAAGTTGTGCGTACGAATTTCCTTTTTTGTTTTGTTTTGTTTTTTTTTTTTTTATCATCATGTTCTTTGCTCTGGTAAATACTGTCATGGACTTTGGTGAAATAGATACCTCTGCAACTGAATTCAGTATTAGTAATGACTTCTAGAGCAGTTCAGTGTGGCACACACCTGCCAGCCAGAGCAGAGTCCCAGAGACTATTATAATAAAGCTGTCCCCTCCTTGTGCTTACCTCCTTTCTCTTTTGATCAGTGCATAATATCTAAGCCATTCTCCTTTGTCATGATCATTTAGTTACTTTACTTAAATGAATTTTGTTGTTAGATTTTTTCCTGGATGGTTAATTTTATAGTTGTTGTCTAAAATGCATCATTTTGTTTGGGACTGGAGACAGACTGTGATCTGAATGCCTGTTAGCTTTGAAAGGAAGTAATTTTTCCAGAATGTTTCTTTGAGGTGACACGAAATATTCTGAAATGATCAAAACATGATGTATGGTTCTTCTAACTCTCCTAGCCACGCTGCTCTTTAAAACTGGTGTGGAAGTGGTGAGGCATGTGCTGGTTTCTGCTACCACTTGCACTCTTTTCTCTGAGGGACCATCTTTCCTGAAAAATATCTCAACAGTGTTCCTACTCCCTGGGCTCTCACTGCCACTTTTATTACAAGCATAGCAAGGTACTAAATTTTACTGTAGGAGATCCTGAATATTATCCTCTTGTTCAGTATCAGCTACTGCTTTACCAACTGCTTGTGTCAACCCTGTGTGTTTATAGGGCAAACCCTAGGGGCTGACATAGCAGAAAGTATGGGATAATCTTATGTCAAGGAGGGGAATAGGAATTCCCAAGGCATCTTAATTCTTTCTTGGCCGCATGCATGTATCTGTATATTTGACAGGCACAGCCTGCGTCTCAGTATTTTGAAACACTGTGATGTAGAACAAAGAATATTTAAAAATAGCAAGAATTCTGAGGGAAATACTATAGCAATACTATAGCACTGTCTTTAACATGAGTATTTACAAGGAGCCTCATGCTCTAACGTGACCTAGAATGATTAACAGGAAGCTTAAAGACTGTGTGCTGATAATCTTCCAGATAAGCATGTAATTTTGATAAAGAATATTATAGTTGGCATTAAACTCTAGACTAAAATCATTGGTTGACATTCTCAATGATTAAATTAGTAAAAATGGAAACACCTAGTGCAGCATTGATTAAACTAAGTGAGGAATATAATTTCAGAAGCTGTAATTGCAGTTATATAAATTAACACTGTATGTACCAGAAAACTACTGAAAAGACTAAGTAGTTGGTCATGAGTTGTACAAGTTACAGTTGTCACATTGGTTGGCTAGCAAAGCAAGTGCTATATTTCAACCAAATATAGCACTAGAGAACTGCTTTTTTACCATCTAGTACTTGCCCACTAAGAAATTTAAATATTCCACCCTAAGCAAGCTGATTAAGGTGTTTTGAGTGACAATTTTTTTGTTAAAAGATGCATGTTTTATGAGGAAAAAATGTTTTTACAGAAACATTAGTATTTTCAACAACACTTTCATGGGAAAGATTTTGGAGATTGATCATGGACTTTTTGGACAAAGGTGCAACATCACTTCCAGAATGGCCAACAGAAAGCCTAATGGTTAGACCTGGCCAAAGAAGCTTTGCAGCCAGGCCAAGATTTGTTGGAAAAGTCTGTTTTCTTAAGTCTGAAATGGCCAAACAGAAGGCTGATTGCTGACATAATCCTACCTGGATTTTTTTTTTTTTCTTTTATATCCTAATGTCATGGGTCTGCAGATCCCATGCTTTGTCAGAAGTCTTGTCTATAGGGTCAGACTCTGTGGGTACAATGCTGTAATGGTGAAAGATCCCAAGAGACTCACTCCTTTTCCTGCTTAGGATATAGGTCAGTTTAAGTAGGCTCCTAAGTCACTTCAGTGGGCTTGTGATAGTCATGTCTCAGGCTGCTTGGTGCCCAAAGGAGTTTTGAAAGAAGATGAAATTCTAATTACACAATGTCCTGTAAACAAAATACAGACCAAATTTTCCTACTAGATCAGAGAGCCATCCAGGCAGTGTATCCAAAAATTAATTAATATTTTAGGGGAAGAGTATTGTATGAGGAAGAAGGAAAAAAAGAATAATACATATATACAAATTGAATAAATCCTCATTAAACTCTGTGAAACTGATTAAATCTGAATTATTTACTATACCATGCTTCTGAAACTGTAGTTAATAATTTTTTGTTAAGTGGGCGACGTTTAAAGCCAGAAGTCTTAATAGCGTTCAGAGTCCATAATTAGCAATTTTTCTATGGAATATAACTGCCAGTTTGGCACCTTAAATGTGGGCATTTGTTGGAGGCTGCCTTGCTGGGACATAAGCTCTTTGAAGAATCTGGCGGGTAGTCACATTGCCCTGATAGATACTCTGCTCTAACTTTTGTAGTTGTGGTTATGTCAAGAATTAAAAGGTAACGCTTTCAGCAGTGTATAAATTCTGTGGTTTTCCGAGTTGGTTCTCTGTCTGTGCAAAGTTTGAGAAAATTTGAGCAAAACCCATATAGCTGCTTTTGAATTGAAGACATACAAAAATGAATCTTTCCTCCTGAAAGTTAATGTTACCACCCCTTTTACTCCCATGTCCCCATAACACAACTAACTTTGTACAGAAAAATGTTTCAGATGTTTCTTTTCCACTGAGGGCTAAGCCTTTGAGTAGAAACATGCGCATGTGCCTGTAAGGATGGTTTTTTAGAGGCTACTGTGTGTGCTCCAGTTCTCTTCAAAGGCTCTGAGTGCCGTAAAAGATACATGTGAACATACCTTACGTGGGAAGGCAAAGATACCCACTCTACGGAAACCCAAATGAGATTGCACCTAAGAGGCAAAGTAATTTCCCCAGTTTTTGAATGTTAGTGGGATTTGAGGTGACTCCACTTAATTGTTGGATTCCATATGACTTCACAAATGAAGGCTCACGGTGGGTAAAAGGTGGTGGAGGGAGCCCTATTGCTACCACAGTGCCTACATCTGGACATCAAGGCAGGGGTGTCCAAGTGAGCCCTGGCCCTCTCCTTCTGTCTTGTGGGTAATTACGGAGAGGATATTATGCATCTGCCTAATTAATGCAAAGATGAAAAATCAAACCACTAACATTTTTACATTAGCACATGTTTTCAATCAACAAGTAGGGGAAAACAATGGCATCTCATACAGTAGAATTCATACAAGGAATGGTGATCTCTTCTTGAACATTGGCACGTAATATAAAACCTAAGTATGGCCTAAATAGCATTTGAAATAAGTTTTGTACATAATTTTGCATAGCATTTTCCCAGCTTGGCAAATCACCTATGCTAATGAAGTATAAAGACTATAGGTGCTTATGAATTTAAAGTAGAACAAAATTTGCTCCCTTATGTGCATGTATATATATGTGTTTGTGTTCAAATAAGAGTACGATTATCAGTCATCTGTGTTTGTATCTGCCATGCTGTGTTTGTATGATGTCTGCAGGTTAAGAAATCATTACAGAGGTTACCAAGTTTCCTTAAAACAAAAAAGTGTTTTTCGAATTACGGTTTATATTAGGGAAACTTAAAACACTGTAAAAAATATGCTTGATAGCAACTGCCGAATTTTACCTCCCCAAGCCAAAATGCAAACAGCATTTAGGCCATTCTTCCACTGATTTACTGAAGGACAAATAATGTCAGACAGGTTTTAAACAAAAACAAAATTTGAATTTTGTTTACCTCTTCAGCAGTCCAGTTGGATGTCAGCTACCATTTAGCTGGGCCAATAATATTGATATTTGATGTCAGTTCTTATTCATTACTGCACCCAAATGATGCAAAAGTCAGATCTTTCAGATGTTTCTATGGCTGGCCAAATAAAGCCAGGGATGTCTGACTGCATCTAACAGACACAAACAAGAAAAGAACAGAATACAAAATCAAAAACCTACCTGCTCGTATTGTTATTTATGTATTCAAAGTGTTCACCTCTTTGCATAAACTCAAAGCCAGTTACTTACAAAGGTTACCTAGTAATATCAAATGTGTTCAATTATACATGCAAAAGGGCTAATAGGTTCTTCCTCTAGTTTATTTCTCTCTCCATGCATAAGAAATATAATTACAGAACTGAATTACATTTTAAATACAGATTTTAGTATCATTAGTTAACCATTTTCAGGCCATCAAACGTTGTTAGAAGTAAAAAAATAAATCTATTCTGTCCGTGTGTCACGGCAAAGAACAAAAACTGCATCAAAATACTCTCATTTGTTGGCAAAAAGCTTTTTTCTGTTGATAATGAAACTCTTAGAAAACTGCTAGAATCCACTTCCACATCCATTCTCTGAAACATTCATGTTATTCCCTGTTTTTGGAAGTCATTTTTCTGGAATGCTCTCTTCCCTTGGCCAGGCATACTGTTGTGCTGGGTTTGGCTGGGATAGAGTGCATTTTTTTTCACAGTAGCTGGTATGGGGCTATGTTTTGAATTTGTACTGGAAACAGTGTTGGTAACACAGGGATGTTTTCATTACTGCTGAGCAGGGCTTACACAGAGTCAAGGCCTCTTCTGCCTCTCACCCCACCCCACCAGCAAGGAGGCTGGGGCTGCACAAAGAGTAGGGAGGGGACATGGCTGGGGCAGCTGACCCCAACTGACCCGAGGGATATCTGACACCATGTGATGTCATGCTCAGCATATAAAGCTGGGGGAAGAAGGAGGAAGGGGGGGACGTTCAGAGCGATGGCATTTGTCTTCCCAAGTAACCGTTATGCGTGATGGAGCCCTGCTTTCCTGGAGATGGCTGAACACCTGCCTGCCCATGGGAAGTAGTGAATGAATTCCGTGTTTTGCTTTGCTTGCATGCATGGTTTTTGCTACTCGGAAGGAAATTAGCTCTATCCCAGCCAAAACCAGAACAAGATCTTTCCTTCATTTACCACAGGGTTGATTTTTTTAATTTTTTTTTTTTTAAACCCAGGAATACCTTATGGTGCTCTTTGTTGTCACCAGGCAGGTACTCTCAGTAAATCACAAAATATCCTGTAACATTCACCCAAACAAACATGCAAAAGCTTAGATTTGAGAAGACCTTCTTTTGTTCTTCTTCCTGATGGTAGGTTCTAGGAAAGTATTTCAAGCCCATCAGAAATGGAAAGCAAAGAATCTTACTGTAACATCAATAATTTCTGAAAAAGCCACTGCCTCATGTTCTCTTTTATTGCTTTGCCATGGAAAAGGGGAACATAGTTTTTCCCAATAATGATATTTGTAGAGACATCACGTTCAGCCTTTTCTGTCACCAGGCATTACGAGATTGATATCTTTCTGTCTGTGGGTATTACCTTAAGGCCTCATGTGCTGTAAGAGGCATGGCGTCCCTACCTGGTCAATACTTTCAAGTCCCCTCTTTGTGGCATGTACTCTTTGCTGGATACCAGTAGTTCTACATGGTCTTGGTGCTGTGAGTGCAAGACATGCCTCAGGTTAACGTGGTGTCTACTGGTACCTGGACTCTATAATTATGAAGTGAAGTATCTGAGGGACAGATGCTCTTCCTTGGGAGCAAGCTGCATATACCATGATGGCTGAAAGTTTGTAGTCATGATCATTGAGTCTTCTGTGCTCCAGAAGTGGGCTACATGGAGATGGTGTAGATGAGGAACACCTACACAAGGAAGGTAGAAAGCAGGGAAGGTGCCTGCCATGATACTGTCTCATTCATTTGTGCTATGGCTAATGCTCATTTATATTGTTACTAAACACAGAAGAGAATTGACCTGCTAACTTCATACTTCCTGGCTAAATAAACATACATTTACTCAAATTTCTGACTGTATTTATAGAATATTATTAAAAGTTCTGTGAATATTTTAAATCTGGAGAATTTTGAATCTGGAAAATGGAATATTTCCTTTTGGAGGTATGCAGTATACCTGGCCCCTTGTAATTCCTTAAATTAGTTATAACTTGTGCTTTAGGATGTCCTGCTGTTCTCCACCCCAAGTGTGACACCATGATGTGTCACTGGGAAGTGCTACTCCGAGTGAAATGAGAAAGAAGACTGTTGCACAGCCAAATTGTAATGCTTCTGAGACATGGAGTCAATCCAGATATAGGCAGAGAAGTTTGGGACCAGCAGCAAAGGAAATATTTAACTTTTCTAACTGAAACTTTTAAACAGATTTTGCTCTCATTTAAATCTTTGCATATGATGAAGATTTGTCTCAACTCTTCATGATAAAAGATTGGGGTAATGCATAGACATTTGGATTTTAGGCAACTCTCTAAAGCCTAAGAAGAGAAAATGTGGCATCATTTTTAACTAGCTTTAAGATAATTTGGTTTTGAGTAACTTTAAAAAAACCTGTATGTTTTAGGTCAGATTGGCCCTTGGAAAGATCCTCAGCAGAAACTGATAATTAACTGACCATACAGTATTTTCTTTAATGTTTTCAGACTTTATATTTACAAACATAAGCATATTGTTATGTCCATTTGCTTATAAGTATAACTGAAAGAAAAAGAGTTTATCCCCTTTAATGTGATTTTGTTTGCTTAATTCTGTGTTCTGCAGTGAATGTGACCCTCTGTATACAATATATGAAGCAAGCACTGCTTAGCATGCAGAACTGCTAGCAGTGTGGAAAACTTTGCCCTTCTTTCTTGGAAGAGAAGAATTAATTTGTGTATCCTAAGGAATAAGGATTTTTTAAAAGTATATCTCCTGGCCCAGCACACCAGATTTTCCTGTGGCAGATGTACGCTGTGGGTCCAGGCCCCAGCATAATACATTTTTCATTTTAACAGCTGGTTTTTAAACATGTCATTTTGCAAAACAAACAAAATCAAATACAAAGATACATCTAGATTCTTTTAAATTCAATTTCCCACCTGCAGTACAGTCAAACTTGCCTCTCTATGTGATATTTCACAGGAAAAAATGTTTTAAAATACATGAGAGAGCAGCATATCATCCCTACGCTCTATCCTGTAAGTCTCTCATGTGACAGTCATTTTCTCGATAAATTGTGAGACTTTTATCCGCAGTGCCGTTGTTATCACTGACTTGAATGGGAATGACTGCAGGTGCTCAGCTCTGAGTTGTGAGGCTGGGGCTCCAGTCGTGACTGCTCACACTGAATCTGGTTGCCTCCAGCTCACCCAGCACTCCCAGTTTGCTGTGGTCAGGTGTGGATGTGAGCTTATGTTACACTAGCCAGGTTACTTGTTGAAATAAATGCTATTGGTAGGGTTTCATGTTGGTTACAAGCAGAGGTGTAACAGCTCTTCAAACAAACAGCACGTTTGTGCAAAGTTAACTCTTCAGAAGGGCTCAAACTAAATTTGGGTTAGAGAAGTGGGTTTAGTTTAGACCCATGATTTGTGTTTGGTAAGAAGACTCTTGAACTGTTACCACTTATCAAATCATGGCCAAAGGGAAGCAGGATGCTTGAAACAGTGCTGTATATCTGGTTGTATAGTACATGGCTTTATACAATACAAAATTGGATTTAAAATGAATTTATGCTAGAGTGAAAGTAGGGCCAAATTTGGAAAGGCCTCTCTGTTATGAAAATGCAGTTAATCTGTAGTTGAATAAATATCACTTTTAGCAGGTACTTGAATATTAGAATGATTTAATCTGAAAATAATTGAGAATGCACAGCTGCAGTCCATCAGGGATAGGAATGCAGATTATTCTATTTTGATATTTAGCTGGGGTTTTTTGTGAGGAATTTCTTGAAGTTCATCTCAGTGGGATGGGATTTGTTGAACTGATCATTCTTTTGCCTGAAATAATTTGAAACTAGGAGAAACATCCGTACATTTACCAGAGTTCAGAATTGGGCAGGCTTCTGTGAATATGTTTTACATATTGTTGATATTTCTCCTTTATACATTTAGCTTCCCTTAAAAAATGCCCAAAGACATGATAAAGAGCCAAATATTAAGTTGAACTTTTTCATCTTACATGTTTCTTTGATAGTTTCTGTTTAAAAAAAGCACAGGTAGTTTACTGACACTTATTTTCTTTCAATGACTTAGATGTTCTGCATTTTAAAATAGACAATTTCACATTTCAGCAATAGATATATTGCCACTAATACTAATTTATGAATTTATGAAAGTATGCATTACTTCTATATATTAAAATTATGGCAATGGATACTATCCAGATTTTAGAAATGTACTTATTTAGACTTTAAGGAACTGAATGACAATAAAATCCCTGTACACGAACATGGTATACCCTAGGAATTTGTTATGCTTATTGCTCTCAGGAGTGTCTAATCAGGTAATGATGGCACCAAACTTCACTTTAGTCATAGTACCTCTCAAATAGTGAGAAAAGCCAGTTATGGCAATTATCATTCATCTCTTCCTCTCACTGCACAGCTCCCAGAATTCAAAGGCGCTTCTTTGATGGTTAGAAAGGAAAAACAAAATTGATTATTTTAAACCTCTCTGCAAAAGATATTGCTCTCTTCGCAGTTTCAAGTGCAATGTCAACTATGGCTAGCAGTAACTCTGCAGGGAGTGCAGTGATCTTGGGTTTCATATGTAAATTTATGCAAAGGGTTCTGCAAGCCTAGCATGTGGTGTTCTCCTTAAACACCACAAGGCACTTCATGCTACTTGATGTGGCAGAAGGAAGAGAGATTCCCTCTGTTTCACACAGCAAGAGGAAAGCCTGCCAAGTGCATGTAAACAAACAAGGGACCCACGATCCATCATTAATTTTGAAAGTCAGTAGAACTGGAAGTTCTGCTGCACCAAAGTTCTGCCATTTCTACTGATTATTTTTAATGGAGCTCCTCCTTTGGAGGACACATGAGTCTCCATATGCTGTGAAAGGATAAAATTAATAACCTAGAAATAATATCATTTTAGGATATTCTTCATCTTGATCAAAATCATCACTGAGAAATTGAGGATAAGAAGTTAAAAAATTCTGTCTTGATATCTTTAAGCTTCTTAGTATGCGATGGCCCACATACCTGTTCATTTATCAGTGCAGACATCTCGTCCACATCTTCTTTCCACTTCCTGAGATATTTGTTTCTCCTTTGCTTTAGCAATAGACTTTTGGTCAATGATTACATTAAAGAGGCATCTACGTGCCTCTACCCTTCTGTAATAAATTTCCCTTCTGCTCAAAACCTCTCCTGAGGACTGTCTGGTTGCTCCCTTTGCTCCGTTTGGTTGTTTGCATTAACAGCACTCACTCCTCAGTGAGCACTTTTCCATGTGCCTCTCTCTCCTTTGCATTTCCCACCAGGGACCAGGGCTTGCTGTCTCCAACTGCATGCTTCTGAGTACCTGCAGATAGTCCTCATCTTATAGCCAAAGCTGGTCAGGTCCCAGCACTTACCACCAGTAACAGCAAAGTATTTAATCTTGGACCATAATTTGGAGTGGCTAATTTAAGAACCCTACGTTTTTACAGCACTTCTGATGAGCTAACATTCTTTCACCTTCATTACAGTGTGTGATGAGTACCTCTGTGCTCCAGACTGCAGCATCATGTGAAAGAGGAAAGTGTTGACACAGAATTCCCCTATTATGTCTGTAAATTGTGTTTTGAGTTAACACATTCATTATGAACCTCAGCTGCTGGAGTGCCTGAAGGAAAAAGAGCCAGCAAAAGAATTGGAGGTGGGACAGGAATGATCCCTGCTTCCACAGGCATAAAACGTCAGTTATCCTGAGGCATATCCTTTGAGCTAGTGGGGTAGGTGCTGATATTGCCATGTAAGTGGGATCAAGAGTGAGCTTGGAATGGATTCTTGTGGTTTTGAATCCATAATATTTTTTAATAATAGATATTGTATTGCCTATTTGTTCAAATGCTCACAGTGCACACAGAGCTGGATTAGAGGAGGCGGATGCTTTTGCCCCAGAGCATGCAGTCAGTATGCTCTTAAAACCTGTACATTGAACCATAATATCAAGGGATTACAATAGACCAGTAATCACAATAGGTACGGCAAAAATAGCCAAATTCTTACAGCAAGTTTTACCAGTTCTATGCAGTGCAAAATTTGGAGTTGTTCATTGACACCTGCTAATAAAGTTGGAGGGTTCTTCAGTAGGAACCAAGACTGAAGCTCTGAGAGATGATTCTTTCTGCATCAATATCTTGGATTCATCTCACCTCCAGAGGAGCTGGTGTCTCGTCAGTTAGTGTCTATTCAAAGCTGTAAAAGATGTCACAAGGAGTGAGAACCAGACCCCAGTTGCTTGAGCTCTGGGTGTTTAGTTGCTTTGAAACATAAATGGTCATTTTGATAGTGATGCAGAAGTTGAAACTATAAAAGGAAAAAGCTAGTGAAAAAGCAGATGGGAGAACACTGGTGCTGCCTGTAAATAAGGCTTAATCGCCCCTTTTCCCCCACTCTTGATGAAAATAATTATTAAAAATAGACTGCTAGACTTTCAAAGTGGTAATCAGTGTAGCTCTGTATTTTTGCCAGGCTAAGTAATTCCATGTCTTTCTAAGAAGATGCTATTTTCATTTGAAACTGGGATGATTTAAGCCTGATATTTCAAAAATGGGTGGTGATTGATTTGTCATCGGTCTAATAATGGACTACATTTGCATTTTTTCCACCATCTTTATCATATTTTACATAATTCATTTGGCTTAATTGGACATTAAAGTCTTTTACCCTGTAACAACTACAGCAGATTCACCTGCTCCTGCTTGGATTCTCTTGAGATCCCTCTGCCCTTGCTCCTTGCTGCTCAGAAAGTCCAATTCCACCCCACGGGATGGGGTGGCACAGGGATGGGACTCTGCCTGCCATGCGTGTCCCCTATTATTTTTTCTGAGTGTAGTTAGTTTTTGCATTACAACAAGGCCTGAGGTAATAATTCTCATCAGGTTTCTGATGTGCTTCATGCTGTAAATGTGGGAGGTAATGTAATGATTCCTTTTCTTAAAAATATTCACTTTAATGCATATAAAATGATGGTGGAGTTAAGTGATTTAGGTTGTGTCCCACAGGGAGCATTTTAGAAATGCAGATTATTCTAGTCTGTCTCAGTTTGGGGTAGCTGAAGCTATTCTTCCTGTGGCCACTTTGTCTACTGGCACTTAATGGCAAGGAGTTTCTACCACACTTTGTGTACACAGAACAAACTCCTTTTACTTAGTTCAGAGACTGGTAACAAGACCAAAGACTGGCAACAAACTCATCAGCCCTTTTGTTATGCCAGAGGTTAACCAGATTCCCAACAGAAACGGCAATGGAAAATAATTATCAAGCTTCTTTCTAGTTAGCAAGGGGCCTAGAGCTTGAATCTGTTTCCACTGAGGTTGATGAAAATCTTAGTCTAGTCATCGTTAAGAGTCCCTTAAAATACACTTCATACAGCTACATCTGTTTCAAAAACAAAGGACTTGCAGATCAGTAAACTTGACTAATTTAACTATGAACTTGACATAGTGAAAAATTAGTTGCCTGTTCACTCACTATTTTGCCTTTTTAAAAATATTTGCAAAAGGTCATGAAACAAGAATTAAGCTTTGAAGAGGATACTCCTGGGAGAAGTATATCGCCATCTAAATTAGATAAAGCCACTTGTTGCAATTCATATATTATTGATCTTTCAGCAATAAATCTAGAGGTGTGCTCATAAGGAGATCTAATTATTCAGATTTTTATCCTTATCACTAGTGTGAAACAGCAATTTTCAGGAAATATTTGCCTAACGTGTACCTGGTGATTAGTCCCATTGTTAATCGTTACCAATAGTCACAAGAAAAATGTATATTTTTAAAAAAGGAAAGAAGGAAATGGGTTTTTAAAGCTTCCTGGAGATGATATAAAACTGTTAATTCCTGATGTTTTAATTCTTTGTGTTACAATGGTTTGCAAGTGCCAAGTCAGATTGGGATTATGTTGTATATGGGGCTGAGCATACCCATTTTAATGGGAGACCTTCTGTAATATAAAGACGTTCATTGAGTCAGCAGGGAAGGTAAAGAGTGGAGGGTGGAACTGTAAAGGCAGTTAAAGGACTTGCAGAGTCATTTAAGTGGAGCCTGGAACAGAACCAGACTTTGAATCCAGACTAATTGAATCCTTGTATAAATTCTTTAATTCCTTCAGCATGCACACACAAAAAAGTACCAATGATTATATAGAACAGGAAGCAAGTCTATCTTACCATTTTTATGAATCATTCTACATGTTCTTTGATTAGAGGAAGTAATAGAACTGAGCTGTAGCTGCTGCAGCATAAAATGTAGTGTAAATGAAAATCAGTACAACAGAAATCTGCTTTTGCACATTTTCTCCTTGGATCTTATTGTCTCTTCCTTTTACATGTAGGAAAATCAGTCAAGCCCTGATGGTCCAGCTTGCTGTTCAGTAAAATATGTCATCGAAAAGGCATCATAAAAAAGACTTTAAGTGTGGCAAGAAACAAAAAGGAGAAAATGAAGAGCAAGGCAGAGGGCTTTTCCATGAATAACTAAAATAATAACTGTAAAAGGAATAAAAAAGCCAAAAGCTCATAGGAGAACTCAAAGTGATTCCGCTTTAAAGCTTTTGAAATTGGCCCATGGCCAGAGGCAAATGAGTTCGTTTAACATATGACTTATCCCTTTCTTTTTCTTTGAATGGCATGTAGCTTCAAATTATCCTTCAGCTTGATTGCATTTCTTGTTTATTTTTTCCTATTGAAAAGTTGTTATCCCACATCTCCAGCTGCCTTGATTTAGAAAAGGTATGTAATAGAGATGACATCAAATGAAGAAGTGGTGAAATGTAATAGCTGGCTTATTAACAAAATCCTTTTGGTATGTTTTTAGTGTAGCAGCTGCCTACATATCAGTAATAATTAATGCATTTAATAACAAGTCTGTGGACAGAGTATGCCAAGGCTGATAAAATACCTGTTAGCATGTGTTGATGTGTTACCATCAGAACCCTGTGTTTTCTTAGTTCTGTTTGCAGATGAGGTCTACTGCCTTTTCATGGAAATCAGGTGAAATATGCTACTGGGCATTGCATTTTATGCACAGTTTGTTTGTACCAGGCATCTGGGAGGAAATTGATAAAAAGTCTGCAGACTTCTGACAGCAAGAATTGGTTGATCTTGCTACTAAGATTGATTGTAAACCCTTTGGAGCAGGACCACCTTCTCTAGCTTGTTTATACAGCACCTAGCACAGTGGGGTGGTGCTCCCAGACCAGGTTTCTGCAGCACTGCTTCTGTTCAAATAGTATCTGCAAGGATCAGGGGGCTTGTCCTTTCTGATGTGGCCACAAATCATGTTGTGAAAGAGGGCTTAAATAACAAGCTAGGGTGGTTCAATGTATCTGGTACCTACTAACGATTTGACTGTGTAAACTCCTGCAGGAGGAGATTTGCTTACTTACCCTTGTATTTCTCAGGCACCTGTAGTAGAAATGGGAGAAAATAAATGTGGCAGAGAATAGGATGGCAAGATTGAAAGAGGATGGGGTATGGATCTTCTCTTGTGGTGTGCCAGCTACTGTAGCAAAATTAATTCATAGTAAAAGTAGATCAGATTGTTTTCCTCATAGTTATGCAACTAGTAACTATCCCTGCATCAGGACTAGTGGGAAGGTCAAAGTCAGCTCTACAGTTGCCATCACTTTGTGGCAGGGACTGTGTCTGATCAATGTTTGCATAACATCTATTTCAGTGAAGCATTCTTGGTGCTATTATCATCTATTAGCTGGACCATGCTGTTACTTAAAGAGAAATGTCAGATTGAAAATCCATGGACACAACTGTTGATGACATAAGAAGGAGCCACAGAGCGCCCACTGGAGTGTCTTCTGTAACTACAGAGTGGGTTATGTGCAGTCTTACCCAGATGAGGTGTCCATTGATCTAGTTCAAAACTGCTGAGTTACCAAAGCTGTAGTTAAGGAGCATTTATTGAATTGAAGTGAACTGAAGTATATTGGACATATACAAAACAAGTTTGAAGGCAGGCGCATTCTAAACCTAAACAAAACCAACACCCCCCAAAAGGTATTAATTATAAAATGCCTCTATGGATGGAAAAAATCAGAAGTAAAATGCAAGAATATGTCAAAGTCATATTAGAGGTTATGAAATAATGGGTATAAGGGATACCAGTGATTTCTTGAGTGATAATGTTGGAAATAATCTTTGCAGAAGAAAGTGAAAAGAGAGAGGATGGTGAGGTGTGGAGAGCTGGTCCTGAAGCCAAGTACTTGCACTGAGAAATGGAGGGAACTTCCTACATGCACATATTCCGTTCCTCTTCCCTTTACTGACATGATAGATAACGACCTAAGGAAAGGAGACATCCCACTCAATCATGTGTGTCCCACCCTCCCACTTCGTAGTTGTTGCTGTGTGTCAGCTTCACCGAGACCTCTGCTCAGCTGAGATATGCATCATTAACCTCTCTGGAAGTCAGGTTACAGGAACCTCAGAATGGGCTTCCAAAATTGGTGATTGCTTTTGCAAGAGTTGCTTTATAAAAATCAGTCATGGGCATATTCGCAGTTAATCCAGACTCCATGACATCTGAAAAAGTGTGAGGAGGAGAGAAGAAAGAACTTCAACTGTTTAGCCCAGAAAATAGTGTCCGAGGTGGGATATGAATGATACTGTAAGGGAAACACATCGGGGACAGGGAAGAAGCGAGTATTTCTGCAAAAAACTCCTTGTATTTAACCTAAAGGGTATAGAGTGCATGTGAACAAGTACTTTTAAACTCTCACTTTATACTTATGTGCTGAAAGATTTATAAATGCAAGAACAGGCAGGTTCCAGATCAGCAGCGGGGGTTGGATGGGGGAACTGCTGCTAATGTGGAATTCAGTACTTTTATCAAGGCAAGTGTATGAAAGCATTGCTTGTAATAGTGGGAGACTGGATTTGACAACTCTTCCAGTCTCATATCCCTGATGATGCTTTTTTTTTTTTCCCATTCAAAATTTGCATTATGGAGATGCAGTCCAAGCCATGCAACAGTTTGGAGCGTAGCTATTGTATTTGGTGGTTTTTGTTATTTGTTTCCCGAACGGCCTGCTTGACATCGTCATTTGTATAGACTGAACTTCCTGAAAGGAGCCAGATGAAATGAAAGAGAATTAGGTCGGTACAGCTGGCGAGATAGTTAAACAAATAGCTTTTCCGTAATGCTCAGCACCACTATGTTGAGGTGTGATGTGATTACGGTTCCTGAGCTTTTTGCAGAGCAGCAAGTGCTGAGAGCTTACACACTGACAGTTGAATTCTCCAAACAATGATTACTTTGTTTCTAGATGTTACTCTGTATTAGTCCCTGTTACAAGCCAGAATAGAGTTTTGGCATTTTAGATCTCCTCCAAATGAACCTAAAGATTTCATTATACTAATACCATAATAGTGTTTTGCAGGCCATTACTTTCTACTTGAGAAGGCAATGGATATTGTCAGATCTTAATTCCTCTATTTGCCAGATAACGCCACACATTTTCTTGCATGTATTATTTACATGAAAGATGTAAAAATTACCTGAATATAAAAAAAGTCATGGATGCAGCATCTGACCCATGTTTTACCCGATTCTCAGTTCCATACCATTGTGATTCTCCTTCAAAACAATATCTTTTCATCTAATCTTACACTTATGCATAAATTGGAAACGACATTGACTTTGATAACTCTGAGTACACACCAGCTGAGCTGGTTTGGGGATTTTGAATCTATATTTAGGAGGTTAAAATGAAAAGTAAATGTTTCTGTAATGGTAGCTGGGGGTTTCTTTCTGTTATGGTGGCAGGAATTAGCTGAAAAAAGTTATGTCTGGGCACCCTTTACCCTGCCTTCTTTGATTATTGCATTTTTTCATATGCTACATATTCAAAATACTTCTGCCACTTTTTAGTTTTTTTGTTTTGGTTTTTTGTTTTGTTTTTTTTTAAATAAATATTGGAGAGGCATGGGAGACATGATCCTGCTGTCTTTCCTTGCATAGATAGTCCCTGCACACTTCTGAAATCACTGAAATGATTGAGATTGTCCTTAGCATGGCTATTAATGAATGTACAGCAACGACAGAGTGTATGTTCTGCTCTAATCTTATGCTTCACATTGAAAACATGAGCAGACACATTAAAATCAGGGCTAAAGGGCCATTCCTGTGTCTCCACGAGAAGAAAAGGTGTGTCTTAGGGAACACTGGTATCAGACTTCAAAATAACGTCTTTTCTCTTTTTTACTTGCAGTTTCTCCTGAACTGTTCTCTTTAAAAGTCATATTGGATTGTTGCTATTCAAGTCAACATAGTTGTTAAGAGGCTGTGATAACCTCACATATAATCACTCATATTTATTTAAATACGTACAGTTACTATGTCTGGCATCAATGGGTATCCAGCCCAGTGTCATATGCTTTCTTCTTTGCAAAAGTACAGAAGCGATGCCTTTATTTTGTTTCCAACATTGACAGGGTGATACAATTGCTTCCTGTGACTCCTCTGGTGTGATGAAGCTCTGGGACATTCGGAAGTCGGACCCCATTTTATCCATAGACGCAGGCCCACATCCTGCCAACCAGGTCGTCTTTGATAGCTCTGGTAGGATTCTAAAACATCTTTTTCTATCTTAGATGTGTTTTATTTTGAAATCTCTCTAATACGTCTCTGGTTCTGATTGCACCAATGATCAATTCTCTTGTTTCCTATCAACTAGATTGGCAAATTGGACTAATGGTCCATTTATACAAAATGAAAAAATGTGCAATAACAAAAAGTGCAATTATTTACAAAAATATTACATAAAATGCAGAAATGATCACCAGGGGTAAAAAACTTAGTGAGATTACCTATGTTCTAGTGACGTTTATTCTCCATTAGTGTTTGTTATTTTATTTGCTAATTCTATAGTTGCATTTCATAACCAATATTACCAAGTCTTCTTATAATTGCCTCAGAACTTCATTGTGTTGACAAGACTGCTTACTATGCACAAAGAATTGAAATAACCAGTTATTTTTCATCATCAACCATGTATTGCCATGTCAGCAGTATTGTGAGTGAAGGTGCATTTTCATTGGAAGAGGGGCTGTTATAAAACATTTTTTGGTTTGTTTTAAAACCAGTATTAATCTTCAAATCCAAAGCATGGACAAGCATTCATGTTGCAGCACAGAATTAGATCCTAGCTTAGGAAATCATTCTTAGTCAAAGTGGTACAATATGATATGATATAATACAATAATATATAATGTAATATATATAGGTATATTGAAAAATATGCATTTGCATTATATGTTATGTGCATGAAGTATAATGCTTCAACAGAATATGAGAGATAATTAAGGAATCATTTAAAAAAAAATCATAGTATGATATTTTGTCATAATGACCCACATACTGTGGAATGCATAACATCAATATATCAAGTCACTTGGCAGAAAACTTTGCCATCAAATTCTATAGTATTTGTATAGTGATTTCACAGATATCTCTGCTATAACATTAAATAAGGTATTTTCATTTCCAAGGGAAAAAAATGCATTGACATTGTCCATTTTTGACAGCTTCCCAAAGAAAAATTTAACCAATATTCTATTTATGTGTGTAATTTGGAATAGGAGCTCATTTTTTCTTCAGGAGGATTTGAAGAATTTTTTCATTTTTGTTTCTGAATTATAATGTTGGGTCATTTGCAAAGGGATCACATCCCTGAAAAATGCAGTAGCAATTTTTCTAGCCAGATGGGAACTTTCCAGTAGAAAGGTTATCAGCTTCAGGTAATCTAAATGGGCAAATTTTCCCATCATTTGGGTAAAATCCAAAATTTTCTCTGCAGGAATAACCACACAACAGAGATATCAAATTGGGATGGATGATCACAATGAGGCCTAATGCAACAGGATGCAATCACACCTAGCTAAAGATAGGAAAATATCTAGCTAAAAGAGATTATTGCAATTCCTGTTGTTTGAAGAGAGATAGTGCCTACGTTACCTAGCTAGGGACAGCGGGCGAGGCATACCGGGCACAATCGACACACACAGACTGAAAAGGCAATGCCTATTCTGAATAGGTACATTGTAGAGATACAAGCATATTAATATTTGCTTGTTATTGAGCAGTGTTTAATCTACTTGATGAGTGGCTGGAAGGAATGCATTTTCTGCACTGCCTCTGGGGGGAATGATGTGGTATTTTTTAGCAAACCTGGCCTTGCTTGGGTGCAGCTGGTTTGGTTACTGTCAGCAATGCATTGTGGGACCCAGTACGAGGTGAATATCTCTGGGACCCTGGGCTTGTGGACCTTTAACTTATACTGTCACCATGTTGTCTTTGTTTTTGGGTTGTTTTTTTTTTTTTTTTTTTTTGCTAATACCAGAGTTGCCAAGCTAGCTAAACCAGAGTTAGCCTAAGTAATCCTAAAATGGACCTTGATACATCAGTGAGAGAGGCTGAATGATGCGCTTGTCCGCAACAGTAGAGGGCTAGATAAAATGAAGCAGCAGGTTCCTGCATTGTTTGTCTAAGCAGTAATTATTTTTTAACAATCTATTCATGGATTTCATCAATCTAAACTATTCAGTCAGTCATTTGAGTGGAGTTAACTAAAAATAATAACCATGTTGAAATAAGTCAAACAGCCGGAATACTCCAGAACAAAAATAAATGGTGATGGGAGAATATATCCTGTGTTTAATTAACAGCCTGTTGGGCATGGGACATACGTCTCATTTGGGACCTCTCTCTCTGGAGAAGCTTGGGTGGATTTTTCTGACCTTATCAAGGTATGGCTTAATTTCCAGCTGTATCCCTCAGCCTCTCCTGGCGATGTTATCTACCTACTGTAAAATACTTGACTGCAATAACAGTCATAGACACATGAAACAAATTATTCAGTGTCTTACAGGTGGATTTAATTACTAGATGAGAAAGCCGTGGTTGAGCAGTTTTTTTCTT
The DNA here is from genome assembly GCA_031468815.1 of Morus bassanus. Classification (NCBI taxonomy): domain Eukaryota; kingdom Metazoa; phylum Chordata; class Aves; order Suliformes; family Sulidae; genus Morus; species Morus bassanus. The sequence continues at coordinate 40,320,241 of CM062574.1, forward strand.
CTGCCCAGTAATTATTTAAATTATAGCTAATAATGATAGAAGGGGTTTATGAAAAGTTTTGCCATATCAACAAATGAGATTGTGGTCAGAGATTGTAAGGCCCCAGCTAATGGAAGATTTTTGTTTGGTTTTCCTTTGTATTGTTTTCAATTAATTGTCATTACAAATGCAATGTAGACAAACACACCTTACCTTTTCTTTTAAAGTGGTGCTATCTTTTATCGGAGTCACATGCACTGGATGAGAGTTGCTTAACAAAGAGCTAGTACCAAGAATGAGTTTGTAAGTTACTGAAATTCTCCTGATGGCATTGTTGTGGATGGTCCTTACTAACACTAGCGATCCAGATGCTATTCATGGCATAAATGCTTCACCATAAAGACATTTTCTGCTTTATCAGAGCCACACTCAGATCTTAAATAAGATAATGACAAAAGGTGTGTATAAGCCTTTCTGCTTTAGCTACACTCTGCCTTAGCTTTTCTTTAACTCAGCTTAGAGGTGAACTTTTCAATATGGCCTGCTTATGAATGAGGAGAAATTAATTACATGATTAATTACCATTGCACTTTATGTGGATTTTCTTCTTTCCCCCAGTCTTTCTGAAACTAGCTAATGATCTTGCAATTAGAGGTGGAGATGGAGCTGGCTGGGACTCAGCCCACTGGGGGCAATGATCCTCAATACTATGCTTAACATCAGAAATAAAAAGGAGCATGTCCTTTGAATTCTGCGTGCTGTAAATGGTCTGAGAGAGACCAGTTATGGTTAGTGTGCAAGATGGACCACAGTGTAACTGATTTTTTAACTAAATTCACATGTATTTTTTCATATGCAAGTTAACCAGCATCTCCATGTGCTTATGTTCTTGTGTAGCCTTCATGAATCCCTTAAACACCCTCTTGTCATCACTTTTGTCTTCCCAGTTGCTGTTCAGAAAATGTGCTTAATATGATTAATCACAACACAATGTTGTGTATGTAAGAGTTAGAGAAGCTGTAGAGGATTCTGTTTTATATGCTAAGACATATTTATTATTATCATAACATGTTAAAACAAACAAACCAAAGAAACCCCACTACAACAGCACCAGTCCAAAATCAATAACAGTTACAATAAGGCAAACAATTTTGGGAAAAAATACAGTGCTGTATTTTGAGATCTGGAGATACAATAAGGTATTATCATTTAACCTTCTTCCATTCAAGCTGGGCAGTTTTGCTCTCAGTGTTGAAGAGGTATGAAGGGTATGTGATACTTCTGCCAGAGCACAAATAAATAGCCTTACAATGCCTTTGAACATCTCAAAGGGCAATATGTACCTATTTCATTTAGAGGCAGAGTATATTAAAGAATATAAAGGTTGTAAATTAATGTGAAAGTTGAGAAATGCTGGGATCAAGGTTACTTTGTGGTGTAAGTGGTTTACTTTAGGAGATAGGAATGCTGGGGTGCAGGATACACATTGTTTTAGGAAGTGGCTGTTGAACAAAATGGTACCACTTTCAACCGTGGTGGGGTCAGGGTAACTGCTCAGCTATCTAAAAGCAATAATTTGCAATTAATTTGCTTAATTACAGCATCACATGACATTACACAGGATTGTTTCCATGAGACAGCCATTAGTCCAGTAGGTGACAGAATTGTTTGCTGCTCAGTCTTCAGTTGCTTTTGCTGTTAAGTAGTGGTCTAAAGAATTTGTGTCTCTATATTACCCACCCTTTACTGAATACAGAATTATATTGATGGGATTTTCTGGGATGCCATTGCTGAAGCATCTCCAATATTTGGACTAGACATTATTGGGGCTATTCCTGATAATATTAAAGCCACAGGCAATCCGCATAGGCCTCATGAAGAATGGAGGCACGGAGATTAAATCTCAGATTGTTAGAATTTCTGCAGGTATTGAGTCTTCAGGTAAAGTCCCAGAATTACAGTTTTTGCATTCCTTATCTGGTAACAATTTCTATGCTGAGAACAGAGCTGGCAGAAATAATCCTTGTAAACTGAGGAAAAAAGTTGAGAAGCATAAAGTGTATTTCTGTATTCATATGTGCTTAATTGAGTATATATTCTATTTCTTAAAAGAAACATAAATAATACTGATTTATTATATGGCAGCCTCATTTTATTCAGAGGTTTCATCGTGCAGTGAGGTGCTCACTCGATTTTCTCTTTCATTTTCTCAATTTCAGTTGGTATACTTGCTGCAAAGACAAGGTGGTATTAAGGTGCCAGGTGGCTGTCTTTCCTCCATCTTTCTTTCACATTTCTGCTTAATGCATACCACTCAATTGGAATTGCCTTCATCTTGGCAGGCTGGGGGATTTTCCTAGGGTGAAAGAAGCTCTCCTTTGCTGGGAAAGCTGTACAATGGGTTTTGTAGTTGGCAGCAGGATGCAGGGGATGCATGTACACATCTCAGATCTCAGGAGGGGGCTGTGTTCAGATATCAAAAGAACTGGAGCAGGACAAGATCTTGACTCTCTCTCTTTTTTTTTTTTTTTTGCAGTTTCTGAAGCTTGTTTTTTATATTTGTGTCCCTCTTGCTTACAGTTAAAGTCATGCTTGATGGGAGAAAAGTCCTCTAGTGCAGAATTTACCACAGTAATCTTTTTAGCGGCATCTGATTTTGTCCATATAGTGCAATTATGTGCTGACATTAATGTGTGTTTTTCCCTCTGACCCCCATTTCTGACTAAAAAGCTTTTTTCATTACAACACTTTATTGCTCTGTGTTCTTTAATCTCCAAGGCAGATTACTTGATAACATCAATTGATTCCTTAGGGTGCTTTTCCCCGTGCGGTTTAATGCCCGAGTCCCTACCTCGATTCCGACTATGTATATGCTTTCACAGGCAATATTTTCTCAACTGGGGAAATTTTTACTTAATTTGAGTTATTGCCAATTAATGCAAACTTCTGATCACTGATTCTGGGTATTGAGAAAAAAGAAAACAAGAAGAATTAAGCAAGTGCTTAAGTAAATGCTTTTTCTCCCCCTTTCCCAGTCTCACCTTAAGCCAAACATTTCTCCTCCTCCTTTGCTAGTCTCTGCTTGCCTTTTTTTTTGCTGTGGGCTGCATTCCATCATCCCAATTCCTTTGGTGCGGCAACTGGTGATGCGAGAGGTTGGGGTTGTGTGTGTAATGACTTCTGTCTGCCACTCCTCTGTGCTCCTTATTGCTCTTCCTCCACTGCTCCAGGCTGTCGCTGCTTCACCGTAGGTCACCCACGGGCCACAGGTGTCTCTGCCCCAACAGTGGGTGTGTATCCATGCATGGACTGATGGGGTACTCATATAAATTAATTGGGGGCTTATGTGTAAACTAATTGGGTGTCAATGCATAAACTGATTGAGCACACATGCATGAACTGATGAGGCATTCATGCATAAGATAATTGGGCGCTCAATCGTGAACTAATTGGATGCTTGTGCATGCATTAATTGGGCACTCATGCATGAATGTAGTAAACTCTGCAAATTGATGCCCAATATGCAAAGACAGCTTGACAGATAGATCGAAATAGATATAGGTATAATTCTTTGGATTTGTCCTGGCACTTGGTTTTTTACACAGAGCTCAGACAACTCCCAATTCTGGTTATTAATCAGTTTGGACTTGCTACGGTGCTATAGTTCCACTTAACAGAGCAGCAAGGTGATCAAGCTGTGTGTTTAGAACACATCTTTCCAATTCCTTTGAAACATTTGCTCTTTACTTAGAAAACTGAGACTAGTTTGTCCTTATTTTGCTACTTGCTTTGCTTCTCATTCAGACTTTTCTCAGGTCTATTTGTAAAGCATAAGCTACAATCTTGTATATCACTCGTTCCTCTCCTTTCTCCCGTCATGAATCGTTTAATGTCTGTCCCATCAGAACCCTTTTCTTCGCTGTGGGTTCAGCACTGCAAGATCTGTGTGTTTTCACTGCATCCTTACACACCCTTTTCTATACAAACTAAGGATTCACATGTTCTGTTTCTTTTAAACATAATTGATCCACATTCTTACCAGTTTTGTTTGATGAGCACAAATGCAGCCACCTGCTTCTCTTAGTTCTCTGTTCTTTATTTGGTGATCAGCATATTTAGTTTGTCTTCACTTTCTTGGCTTCAGCTCATCTCCAAGTGCTGCATCAGTGGTCAGCGTCTGAGCGCTGTTCTCGTGCGTGCCTCTTCTGCCAGGCCAGCACAGGGGACATTTCTGAAGAAACTGGGCCAAGTAGCAATCAGTCACGAAAAACTCTTCTTCCTTCTTTCCAAAATAAGATAGGGCTAAACGCCAAAGTCAGGCCTTTCACCTTACACTGGCAAGTTGCAAGCAGTGGTGGGTCTCCATTTCTCCTCTCTCTGGTCCATCTCTCCCTTTCTCTTTTTCTTGTTACTCCAAACTTAAGTATCCTTTAGAAAACTTTTCATAACAAAGGAACCATCAATCAACAATCAGACGAAGATCACAGGGAGAATGAACACTTTTAAAGTCTGTGATATGTGTTTGGTCCCTGTCTGAATGTGCATCCCTACTTTAAAGTGATTTGTGGGAAATAAACTTTCAGGTCCACCATTTATTGATCAAATTATTTTCATACAAGCAAAAGATTTTCAAAAATTATACCTCGGATAGAGGGAATAGTGGTGGGTTGGTTCACCTTACCCACACTAGTAGAAAGGTTTTGTTCTTTGTCCTTCAAACTGAAATCCCTGCTTTGGCAGAGCTTTGCAATAAGCAAATGCTGTTGCCCCAACTGTGTGCTCTTAGGCAAGGCACCGATATTGATGTTTTGTCCCTAGGTATCCTGCCCAGCCTGTGTGTTTGAACTGATGAATCCATTAGTGGACTCCCTGGAGAGATTCCCGTGTGGTCTGAGTTGGTTTACACAACCCATGACCTATTTTCTAGTCCTGATCATGCTGCTTAGTCTTGGAAGTCAGATCAGCAACACATCGTGGCAGCCCTCTTTCTCTGAGGAGTGCTTACAACATCTGTTGACCATCCTTAATTATTCCTACAGTCAGCATGGGAGTAAAAGGATGTGCTGGAAGACTACATTATCCAACAGTAATTCCTTGTCTCATAATTCTCACTTCTCCCCTCAGTGCTGCCTGCTATATTTCATTTGTCTTGTTCTCAACATTTGTTTCCCTGACCATAAAATTCTCTAATTTGGAGGCAGTGGGTAGATTGGAGCTTACACAAATATCAGCTGATTGACATATCATTTGGTCTCCTTGTTTCATGGGGGCATGAAACTATCACTCTCCTTATTTTTGACTGTTGTAGTTTTTCAAAAGGGAAAATGTTGGCAATGAATTTTTCCCCTTTGTTGATCAGGAGAAGAGTTGTACCATGCAGTATTTCTGTTGTGTCATGACCATTTTTCAATATGAGCAAACTCCACAATATTTAAATATGCTAGAAAGAAAAGAAAAGGGATTCTTAAAATATATTACTTTATTTTCAGTACACATATAATTTAAAATGTATGAAATATTTGTCCTTTGGAAAGGAAAGGGAGGTGGCTTGGAAACCCCTTATTTTACATTTTTTTGCCCTAGTTGCAGGATAGTATTTTGTCTCTGGCTGTATTTTCTTTGCTGAGCTAATGAGGGTGGGGACTGTGTACTACTGCAGGCAATTGCTTTGAGCGCTGAGCACTTTGAAGAGATTAGCCCCATTGATATTCCCTTCATCTTTGTTAGAGAGGAATGCTTCCTTCCCTGGAGTGCAAGAAGATGGACAGCTATTTAATAGAGCCAGCCTTTTTCAAGTAGACATTGTAGTACTAAATATTCCCATCTCACTTGCCTGTGTATACCCAGCATAAAAACAATGCCCCTGGAAGCCAGGGTTGTGCCTCATTAGAGCAATATATTGACCTGCTAGGGAATTTTTGAGGACTCCAGGTTGAACGGATTATTATCTGACTGGTTAAATGTTATTCTTCAAGGAGAAGCAACAGTTTCAGCTGTTCAGGCAGTCAGCCAAAACATGGTGATGAGCAAATTGTTTGTTCCAAAAGTAAATGGAGGGAATGTCCACATGATTTTTGCCATCCTTGTGTTAAACTAACAGAAGCTGAAAATTGGAGCTTTATGCATCCCAAGTGGGGCATAACTGATCAAAATTTTGATTCTCCAGCAGCTATCCACAAGCTGAATTAAAATGGTTTGCAACAGGTTGGTTTTTTCTAATCCCATTTAAACTAGGTACAAGTCTTAAAATAATAATGTATTCAGCATCTCATCTCTAACATTTACTGCTTTTGTAACTTGACTAGGTCCATGCGTTCTATTTTATATTTTTTATATTAATTCCAGCTTACAGAGTGCTGCAATTAGCAAATTCTCACTTTGAATGTATTTGCAGTGATTGAATGAGAACTCCTTTCTTTCACTCAAACTGCACAGCTCCATCTCAAGCCTGGCTTAGATACAAGAGCTTCATCTCCTGATTAACTTATTCCTGCAGACAGTCAGAGAGTAAGGACCTCTGAAGGTCATCACAGCCTTTCTTCCATGAAAGCTCCTCTTAAATATCGACAGCTATCCAGGTCTTGTGTTTTGAGTAAAGCATCTGTATTGTATGTAAAGAAATGAATCAATACTGCATTCATCATTCATATCCTGTAATAAAATAAAGGGATTTTTGAAATAAGGTATTATATTGATCTAGTATTCATGTGTACTTTCTATGTGTTAAACATACAAGATAAACAGCTGTGGCATTCTCTGCCAAGGACTGGATAGGTCAGGGAATCTGTAAGGGGACAGTGATTTGCATCTTCATCACTGTTGAAATGAAATATATTTTCATCACTAACCAGGAGTCATTAGTTAGCTCGCAGCTTTGTGGACCGATCCAGAATTGTGTTGGGAACGTAGAACATATGCTTATGAAAAGATGAAATTGGGCAGTTTTGTTTAAGGGAAGCAAATACTTAGAGAGGAGACAGAGTCCATTGGGATTGGATGCTTTGGAGAAAAAAATAATTCTTGTGATGACCTAAGTCACTGAAGTATGTTGTTTCAGACTTAAGGATAATTTAGGTAATTTGGCCTATTTGCCCACCATTCTTTTCCCTTTCAAGAAGCAAAGTTCATATTTTGAATGAAAACTTTGAAAAGAAATGTCAGACACTTTTATGTAAAAAAAAACTTTAAAAAAGTCTGTAGACAGTATTTAGCTTTCCACTTTTTGGGGGGTAAAAACTATGCCAGTCTATGCTGAGTTTGAATGACACACTTTCAGTAACTTAAAACCTACATTTTTATCAAACTTGATATTTTTCCAATGTTCATTTTAAAAAGTAACTGAACTCCAAAAGAAAATTATTCACCTCTGGATACCTGTATTGTGATTACCAAGAAAGTTTTGATTCCTTGAACAGCTCTTCCACTTGGAAAATGAAATATATTCATGAGCTAGTTCTTTTCAGAGCTTGGAAAGTGGCATCTCTTTTCAAGAAAGAGATCATCTTTAAATTAAACGTATGCTGTCCTTAGCCTTTTTTTTTTATTTTATTGACAAATTGTCACAGGAACTAAAATGCATAATCATCAATAGCAAGTGATCCATGGGGCTATGCAAAATAAATTGATTAACAATATAATCTCCATACAAATGTACTAGGAGTGCTTCTTTTTTATTATTTTTTTATTTTTTATGTGGAAGTCTTGCATTTCATGGGCCAGGTGGAAAAAGGTGAGTGAGACAAAGTTCAGGGCATCTCTGCAGTTATTCTGTTGCTACTAGCAGTTAGAACTGGCTGAAATGGTGGTCTAATGTACACAGGAAGGTATTGTGTTTGCTGGAAAAGAAAAAATCCTAGAAATTTGCTCCTACCATGGTATCTGCCAGCCTCTTTTTGTTAAGCCTGCATGCCAACAAAACAAACCCATTGGCTTGAAATGGATTTGAGGCATGAGACAAAATCTGCTTTGTCATGAAAGCATGATTTACATTTCTTTGTTTGTAATGCTGTTCCACTACTAAGAAAATCATAATTTAGTTGCCTTTGAGGCATTTAATTTATGCTTATGCAGAACTATTCCTCAGAGAAAATTGGATGCAATTTTAGGATTAGATAACTGACCTAGGAAAGTGAGAGTGCAAAACTTGCATATCCACTTTTTCCAGATGGATATTCACTAGGAAGCCTTCAAACTGCTCATAAATATTGCCTGTCCTTTTGTAAAGGCTCACACCGGTAAGCACACGGTCATTTCCTGGGCAGAAAGTCATTTTTTGTACTGAGACTTTGGGCAACAAAATGAAGTATTTAATTCCCTTTCTTTTTCTGTGGCAAAATACCATACATGATAGTGAATGGGAAAATAAGGAAGAAAAGAAATTCTATAAACAGCCTCCAAAGCCTGACTTGGATATTTGAACTGTTTGGTTTTTTCTTTTTTCCTCTGGAATGAACTTTATTTCTTTGCCTGTCTTTCACCTTGCGAAAATATCTGTTATGTAGAGTATGAAATGCTTTTGGGGAGTAGGGTAAAATCTACTCACCTGTAGTCTTTCCTCTCTAAATTAAATTGAGTGAGAAAAGGAAATACCTTAATTAATCCTTCCCCCCCCCCCCCCCCCCCCCCCGAATAAAGGAAAAGAGGGAGTGATGGTGATGACAGAGTTCTTTAACATTGGGCTCATGTCTAACATCATCCCCCTTTTCACATTTTATATTGTAAATGAATATATGTAGAATACCTCAGTGATCCTGCCCGGAAACACAGAAGAGCAAAAATGGGTGTTTCTGGGTCATAGCAAAGGTCTGTTTTGCCAGCATCCTGTCTCTGGCAGTGGGCAGGAGGTGATGCTTAGGGAAAATAGATAAAACCAGAGTGAGTAAACGCTGAGGTTTCTCTGCTACTCTTCTCCAATGCCTTGTGGATTAGGACCTCCCAGAGCTGGGGACCTTATGCACTTTGTCTGGTATTCATGGATCTCCTCTCTCTTAAACTTGTCTGATCTTTTGTTTTGGAACTTCTTTATATTTCAGCTTCCAACGGATCCTGTAACAATGATAAAGTACTTCCCTGCCTTTGCTTTAAATCTCTTAATGATACATTCTGATTCTCATACTGTGCGAATTATTGAATAATTGTTCCTTGTTCAACCTCTTCATGCTGACATATCTTCCCCTACTCTCTTTGCAGAGCTGAAGAGTCCATGTCTATTAATCTCCCGGATACATAAGCCATTCCTCATCTTTCTTCATTTGTTGCCCTTCTGTAAATCTTTGGGTACATCTTTTAGAAACAGAGGAGAGGAACGAGGCCTGTATGATCTGTTTAAGATGTGCTTAAATCATGGTTTTACATAAAGTCCTAATGAGGTTTCCTGGTTTTGTTCTCTAGCTTTTTTTTCCCCACAATAAATCTTGACATTATATCAGGCTGATGTTTTTAAAGAAGTATCCATGGCGGCTGTGGGATCTCTCTTCTGAATGACAAAGGCTAGTTTACAGTCCTTTGTTGGATTTGTAAAATTAAGGATATTTTTGTTCATTTAAATAATTTTGTGCTTCTTAGAATTCAATTTCATCTGCCACTTAATTACTTAATCCGGGAGCATCGAGATTCTTCAATGAGTCTATGAAATGTGCTGTCGTCTTGAAAAATGTAAATAATTCTATACTGTCAGTGAATGTCACCTCAATATTCACCTTCCCAGCCTTTAAAAAAAATATTTATTAATGTGCTGACTAGCACAGGTCCCAGATGTCACAGGCCCCAGATAGATGTCACATTCTTCTGGTAGTCTGCTCCTGTATTTTCCTGACCATGTCCTATTGGAAAGCTGCTTTTTTTTCTTTTTTTTTTTTTTTTTTCTTTTTTTTTTTTTTTTTTTTGCGCTTTTCCCCCTCCCAGCTTTGATTGTCAAAAACTTTGGGGAATTCAAGTATCTTATGTCAGTCAGGTCACCCTTCCTCCTATGCTTCTCAGCACCATCAAAGAACTGGAGCAGGTTTCTGATCTGTGGTTTCCTGCTATAAAAGCTGCGGTAACTCTTCACTACAGTATTACATTTCTCCATGCATCAACTAAATCTGTTCCTTATTATACAACTGGGTTTATTAGATCTGTAAAGAAATCAGATGTACCAGTTGACAGTTTCTCAAGCTCTTTTCAGAAGTTGCTGTAATGTTTGTCACCTTCCATTCCTCTGCTCCTTGGACCAGGTTAAACAATAGGTCTTGTACTTCACTAACGATTTCAGTTAATTTCATATTTAAGGTTTTATAAAACTCCTGTTCGAATACTTTCTGATTCTGGCAAATATTTAATCGCTTTATTCTGAGATTTTGGACTTCCGGAGTATGTCTCAGGAGTTACAAAAACAGTCAGCAGACTGTTTGCAGAGAGCATAGTTTTGCTTGCTGGTGTGATTGGAACTGGTTGGATATGGTTGAAATAACGCATAGGTGGGTTTGAAATCCATCACAGAGGAGAGGGATTTAGGCTATTGGTACACAGGGCACCTGGCTTTCTTTGCAAGACCTCGTCTTTAAAGGAATGGATGACTATTCCCAGTAAAGGAATGTGTCAGCAATTCCTTCAACAAAAGACATCTATCTATATAATATAAGGTGTTTTGGCTTCTCAGCTGGATATGCATCTGTAGTTGAACGGTAACATTAAAGTTGGATGTTAAGATCAGGAGTTAAATTGTTAACACTGTCCTTGGAGTGCAAGATTCATTGAATTTGAGAATTTCATTGTGCATTCCATAAAAAAGCGGAACTCACAACAGTCTGTTAAATTCATTGCCTTCCCTGGCTTCCTTGCCAGAACTGTAGTGGTAGTTGATAACAGCCTTTTATTCAGGATCATCCCTTTCTGTATTCCAGACTGCAGTCACAGCTGTCTACTTAAAACTCTAATATACAATTATGTGTATTTGGCTAAACAGGTCTTTCCTTACATCAGTGGAATTAGCCCTCTCCATTTTGTGTCCAGTATTTAGGGTTTTTTATTTTTATTGTGTATTCTTTTTCGTTCAATTTCATACACTAGCCAGTCAGCCTGAATGACATTGAGAATGTCTCTGATAGTATAATGGGCATTTATAGCAGTGACTGTAATTAATGATTAATATATTAGCTGTGCTTGCGAGCTAAGTTTAGGCACTGGCAAAATAAAGAGTTGCCTAGAGTCATTGGCTGATGGACCAGCAAAATAATGGGCTTCGTTTAAGCAGATGAACCCTCTGAGTCACACCATAAGGAGGGCAGATCTGTGCCAGCGCTGGCCTCGCTCAGCACTGTGGCCAAGAGGACTCCTCCACCTTCTTCCCTGAGCAGCTACAAATGCCAGGACAGAGTGGACTCCCTGGCTTTAGAAACACACGGCCTTCCCATTAAAGCTTCTACATCTGATGTGAAGCGTTTGAATCTGGGACTGCTGAGCCTTATGATACAGGTATTGTGATTGATGTAATGTTCTCGTAATTTTTAGTAAGAATTAACACATTTATTATAGATTTTTCTTAACGTATTTGCATAAATTAGTAGACAACTCTGATGCTTGATAGGACATTGCAGGAATGGTAACACAAAACCAGGGAAAACAAGGTTATTGAGTACAATGAACACTTCCTCCCTGGCATCAGAGCAAAACATAGGGAAAGGAAACAGGAAAGGAAATCAATAAGGAGAACCAACACCATAGAAGTTATTAAACATTACCTCACTCAGAACCCCCCAGCAAAAGAAAAAAGGATGCTCTCCTGAAATGTCACCCAAAGTCTTAGCTGGCAGATAGATCCGAAGTTTGGTGAGAAGACTGATGGTTGCTGGGAAGTGCTGAGCACCCCCGTGGCATCGTGTACCTTGTGCAGCAGGTTCTCTGTGGCAAGCTAGGACTTAGTGGACCAAAGTAGGGGGCATCTTGAGTCTCAGTGTGGGTCCTTTCAAGGGAAGAGAAGTCTGAGCCTCAGGCCTCTTCCTGAGGATTTCTTCTTGACTTCTGTCATACTGATACAACATGCTCTGGGCTGCTGTTACTACAGTCCAACCTAACCAGCTTCAGCCAGCTTCTGTCTAGCAGAACTGTCTGTCCAGGACATTTTCTGAGACACTGTAGGGGACCCAACTAAGATACCATCTGAATGCTGCAGCAGGCTACTCTGTCTGTTAGCGGTTCATTAGGTTGGACATTTCAGCTCTGTGATGTTTTTCAAACACAGCTTCACTGGGAGTCCTAGTTTAAATTTCCTCTGTGCATGCCTGCTGCTGGCCTGAGGGCTCTTGGGGCTACCTGCTTCAAACTCTTATGCTAACTAGGGACTCTGTGACATACTTTATAATAATTCCTTTTCATTCATTGCTCATTTGTTTTCTGTTATTATTTTCCTTTTACTGCTATAAAAGCTTTTCTGTTCTTATATTTGATGTTCATTTCTGTGATTTGCCCTGATGATCTCTGCGATTATAAGTTTTAGTAGTACTGAGGTGAATGTCTAAATAATTCAGTGAAATGGATCCAAAATGACACAAACTGGGTTGCTTAATAGATGAGAGCACAATCACACCCATTAACAAAGAGCTGACATTCACCTTAGGTACAAGTACATGCAGATTACAGTCCTTTGGCTCTGTACAGCTTTGCTCTTAACATACCTATTCACAGTCTGTTTGGGCTTTTTAGAATGATGTACCAAGGACTGGACAAGGAGGTTTTATTACCAGAAATTACCCCTTTAGATGCGTGAAGCTGTTTTTTGTGTAAAGATGTGGCAGAGTGACCATTAGGATCCTGCCATTGTGAAATGGTAGATATCATGCTCCCAGTCAAATTACTAGCATGGCTCTATCATCTGCGCTATAAACACTGTTGTACCATGTATGCCTGTATTTGAAGTGTGCTGCACTGGACTTCTCTCTAGTGTTATCTGAATCATTCTTTACTTACAATTCATGGAGGAGAGGTGAGAACCATACCCCAGTACAGCCTGGCCATCATCATGGAAATACAACGCTTGCAGGAATGTCCTCTCCAGAAGAGGAACACCTGCAAAAGTTATTGGACAGAACATACATGCAGTGTAGCCCTGCAAAAATGGATTCAAGCATTTCCTTTCTTCAGCTGTACTAGACCAACAAAAGTATAAATACCTTTATATGCTCAGTGACTTAAAAGCAGCAAACACACCTCATACCATCTACCACCACATACATAATCAGTTTTGGTATTTCTAAGCAAAACAAATACTTCCAAAGGAGCTATTGTGAACAGATGGACTAACATTCATAAAACAGACAGTTCCCTTTGTAAGTGGTTTGTTTGAATAAAATGTATTGTTTCCATTGAGATTTAAACTACAATTTGCTTAAATTATTTTTATATTTGGCCATTATATTGTGAGCATATGAAATGGGCAAAGTGTTAAGAATAATTAAGCAGAGTGGTCTTGATTACCCTGGTGAGTCTGAAAAATCATATATAAAAGAAAGCAGCTATCTGTGGAGCTGCCAGCTCTACTTATATAAGCCCATCTGTTTACATCTATGCCTGTTCCCTAAAGAAGAATACATCTTATGTGAAGAATTCCCACCAGATCCCTCAGACATTTTATCATTCAAGAATGTTCTTCCTGTTTGTACTCTCTCCTTCCTTTATAAGAAACTATAGAATTAATGTTTTCGGTGCTGTCTCTTAGAACATTTACAAGACAAATACTGCACTTAGCATATAGAATTAAATGAGTTTCTTCTCTTCTGATTCCTTAATGAATAAAAATGGTTGCAAACCATTTACATATACCTTTGACTCACAGTAGCTTATAGGCTTGTCTTCTATTTATTTTGCCCCTCCCACTTATTTATTCTCATCTTCAATCCCTCAGACCATCTCTTGTTAAACCTAAGATGGAAGTTATTTTATATCTAATTGATCATGTGGAAAGGCTGTTTGCTGTTTGCATTGTATCTGGTCAGTGACAGATTATAAAACTTCTTTCAAAAAAAGAAAAAAGGTATTCGCGAGCTCCAAACTTTGTGCTTCCCCCTATCCCCCAGTCCTAGGAGTTCTGCAAATGTAGAGCTAATGTTTTACTGCTGAGAAGCAGCAGATGTACATTCCCTGGCTTATGTTCCATCCTTAGAACTACTTCAACAACAAAATTACCTGAATAACGTCAGATATAAGCATGTGGACTTTTTTGATCTTTTTATTAAATCCTAGTATCAAAGTGGATTTATCCACTCTCAAAGATAAGATGGGAGGAGGCCAGCTTTTGAAGATCATTTGAATTTCTTTCATTTGGTGGCCTAATCTTCTTCGTACTCTATTGAACTTGTGTAAATTGTTTTAGGATTCTTAGAACAAAAAAAAAAAAAAAATCTCTAAGAGTTCTAACTTCTGATTTAATTATCAAAAAGTAAATTCTTTACATAAACTTTAGTGACCCAGCAAATACAAAATAAAATGAGGTTAAGTCAAAAAAGGAGCAAATTCAATTAGCCCCTTTCAAAGAAATCTTGATTTGATTTAAAGTTTTGAATTACGGATGTAGAATAAGTGTGGGTTTTTTTCTTGCCAGCTTCTGTGGAACTGTAATGCATTAATTCATCTCACTTCTAACAGTAAGGTCCCAACCAATTTTAGTGGTTCAGGTGCTTGGAATGCTATTAACTCAGATGTGCTGCTCTCTTCCCAGGTAGGTAATTCCATTCTGACCACCAAAATATTCCTTATATTTTGGGCTTCTCAGCTGATGAAGGCAGGATGTGCAGCGCTGTGCTCTGCCCATGTTTTATTCAGAGGGGTGTATTTTGGGAAGACCTGATTGTTCTTTGCTGCCAGCTGCAGTGCTTTCAGTCATGCCCCATCCACTTCAGCATGCCTCCACAGGAGTCCAGCAGCTTGCCTGTGCCAACGTGGTTGGATTAACTTAGGTCAGATAGAGCAATGTGTTGCACTGATTAATTAATGCTTTTGCACAGTTGAAGTTGTCTGGAATCAGATGCAGTTCCTAGCGAAATTCCTTTTGCTTTGGTGGGAAGTGAATGAAACACATAAATTAAGGTCCTAAGTAGTAAGTTGTAGCTCTAAAGTATCCATTATTGCTATTCAGTTTTATTAGTGTTCTCTTAACATTAGCTTTCACTTGAAATGTCTTTCTTCTGTCCCATGCTTTCTGCTTGCTGAGAGGCTGCTGCTACTTGTTTGTGGGTCTGGGTGCATGATATATATCTCATGCAGAGAAAGGGGGCTCTGGCATCCTTTCCCAGCATACACAAATTTATACTCCCCAGCCTTTCCTAGCAGAGATTTTCCATGAATTCCATCCTTCACTGACAAGGTGATACTAGGGTTTCTGCATCACTTGTGAGGAATTATTTTTTAATTAATATTTGTTCTCGCTGTTGTAAACAGTAGCTAGCTGTGTTTTAGGTAAGTAAATTATTCCATGGTAACCTATTTGTGGCTTTGGATGCCTCAGAGACAGAAGGAAATAGGAAGGGCAGTGCCCTCTTGACAGGGAAGGGCTAAACGCAGGTTACAGGATGCATTCATGGTGCCACCTCTTTGTAAGTGCTGGGGTAGGATGTAGTGTGCAAAGGATCCATCATCCAACAATTTTGTGAGGTTTGATCTTTGTGTGGAAGACAAAGTGGACTGGTGGACCAATTGATTCTCGAATTGAAAACCTTCTTGGGAGTAGGGGTGTTAGTACATTTGTTTTCCATGAAAGGCAAAAAAAAGATTAAGTGGAAGTAATCAGATATTTAACACCAGTGAGGATATAGACATTTACCTCTGTACCTAGGGGCTGTATCTAGGAGCTTTTCCCTGCAGTAGAGACAGCAAACCTTGGCCAATGCAGATTAATGCTTGATTTCTTCATGCTAACAGCAGCACACTGAAGGGTCTTTGCTGGTGCTTGAAGCGGCTGGCCTTGTTTCCCCTGACTGCACTGGTGCACCTTTTCATGGAGATCTTCTTGCTTATACCTAAAGTGGGCTGTGTGTTGCTGTTTCATATATGAGGGGTACCTGAGAGTGTGCAGATGACATGTGAATCATGGGAAGAAGTGAATTTAGAAAAATTCAGCTCACAGACTGCCCTGGCCTTTTTTCCTCAGTAATCCACAAGAACTGAATTTCCGTCTGACTGTATTGGAGTTATCATAGCATTAGGAGGTGCTGTTTGAGCTGTTCTCTGACTAATATTTTTTTACTCTTTTAACTTTTCCTTTAGTAGGTATTTCTATGTTAAAGCTACTAGAGAGTGTCCAGAGGGCCATGAAGTTGGTGAAGGGTTTAGAGGGAAACCGTATGAGGAGTGGCTAAAGTCACTTGTTTTCTTCAGCCTGGAGAAGAGGAGACTGAGGGGAGACCTCATCAGGGTCTGCAGCTTCCTCACAAGGCAAGGAGGAGGGGCAGGCGCTGATCTCTTCTCTCTGGTCACCAATGATAGGACCTGAGGGAATGGCAGGAAGATGTGCCAGGGGAGGTTCAGGTTGGATATTAGGAAAAGGTTCTTCACCCAGAGGGTGTTTGAGCCTTGGAACAGGCTCCCCGGGGAGGCAGTCACAGCGCCAAGCCTGACAATACCCAGGAAGCACTTGGATAATGCCCTCAGACACATGGTGTGAATTTTGGGGTTGTCCTGTGCAGGGACAGGAGCTGGATTTGATGATCCTTGTGGGTCCCTTCCAACTCAGGACATTCTATGATTGTGTGATTTCTCATAAACAGCATTCATGTCTTTTTTGCTTTGTTTATTGTAACAATGTCTTTTCTAGATAGATTTTAAATAGATGTGTCCGTACCTTTTTAGGAATCTGGATATAGTATTCTTCAACTGTTTAGCTGTAAGAAAACACTTTTCCCAATCCATTCCATGATTCCAGCAGTCGAAAGTAGGGATTAAAGGAGAGGTTTATATTTAAGAATAGATCACAGCTAAAGAAATTTAGAGTATTATGGGATTCTCTGTCAAGGCCTTTGAAGATACCGTCTAAAACGCTTTTTAACTACTTGGCTCTATCAACTATGGGGAAGTTATCATCTACTATTTCCAAATGGTTAGCAGATAAAGTCTTAAAGGCTTGGAACAATCCCAATTGTATAGTGAGTCAATTTATGGGGCAAATATCTCTTGAATCAGTAGTTAAAACTTTATTACAGATGGCTCAGATATTGGGCTTGATTTATTCTTTATATCTTTTGTGGCGACATGAGCGGATTGTCTAGAGAAAGGCCACATCATACTTACCACAGAATAAAGGGCAAATAGGAAACGTAGTTGCTTCTTCATGGGCCCAAAACAATTCTTCCATTTTTAGCAGAACGGAGAATGCAGAAATAAAACAAGGTTCTTTTTAGGTTGTTGCAACAAATTAACGGCACTTGTTTATACTTAGGATGTGCTTGAAGGTAGTCTATATAAATGTCTTTTAGACATACCAAAGAAAGTTGTTTCACCTGTTGATAGTATTTGATTTCATTTTATGCCTCCCTAAAACTATCAGGTATTAATTTAAATCATGCAAGGCAAAGAGAAGAAAGATCTAATAATTTTAGTTTGGTTATACCTTATCAAATTTGCTTAGAACTGAAAACTCCTTGCACATTTGGAAACTGAAAGCCTTTTCCTGTGAGACACCTGAATATTTTCACTAGATATATCTCAAGGAAAAAAAAACCCACATTTTCGAAAACTTCTTAAAATCATATATAAAAAAATTCCTACAGCCATCATAATTTTTTCACACTCTGTGAGGAGAATGCATGGCAGTCTATGCAGAATTCTTCTAAGAACACATACTCTATTTTAAATTGAAATGAAGAATGAACTGGGATTATAAGTGGGCTGCAGTGTTTTATTTCTGATTTCATTTTCATGGTCCATGTAATACAGGCCATAGTTTAGGATTATATTTCTTGAAGGACATAATCATAAATGAGAAAGTTCTCATCATCCATACTTTACATGTTTGAAATACGATGAAATTTGTAAAATATCATTGAATTAGAACTGGTTAAAATATTTCTCTTGTGCACACATTGCATAAATGAGATGTATTGCAGAAATAATTTGTTGAAGTCTTTTCCAGTTTCTCTTGACATTTGATAGAGTTCTCTTGACTTTTGGACTGCTAAGCTGGGGATCCTTCCATCAAATCCATTCTCTATCTTGACCTTTTAAAAATATCTGTGCTTTAAAGTTTGTAATATCAGATGTTGCAAAGGAAGGTTGAAAAAAATCCCACTGGGCCATTATGGAGAAATCTACCCAGTATGTAAGCTGCTTCTCAAACCCAGCTACTTGTGATTGACTCAGAGATGATGCATGAAGGTGTGTAAGTGATACAATTTTTTAACCTGTTGTATTTTTAGAAAGGAATAAAGTGATTGAATGGCATAATGCGACATTAATGCCCATATCAGTTAATAAAATAAATGTGATGCTATTATTCATGGTATGTTAAGAATAAAAATCATTGACATTGTATGCATAAAATAGATGCGAATAATGGCAGAATCTATTAGGTTCTAACTTCAAAAATATTCAGCAATTATGCAACTTAAATTAACAATCTTAACTTACCCATATATTTACATATTAATGGTCCTAAGTGGTAATTGTAATTGTCTCTCATCATTGCTTCCTTTGACCCTCATTTTTCAAATAAGAAATATGAAATTCCATTAAGTAACATTAATAGTAGAAAATTAATTTAAGGCAATATATCATCAATTAGCAAACCCTTAACACATCTCACTATTTTTACCTGATGCTTACTTGAAGAGAAAAGAAGAAAAAAGAAGATAATTATTTTATGTATGTCTGAATTAGAGGATATCATCTTATGCATGTATGATGGAAATGAGAAATAAAGTATATTCCATTTCCTGGCCTTGATCCAGTAAAGCATCAAAATTCCTGTTGACTTCTCTAGACTATTCATATGTGGCTGATCAAGGGCAAAGAGCTCTGCAACATACAGAGTCAAGGCCAGTGCCAGCATCTTTTGACTGGGAAAGACTACACTTTTGACAGGGCTTATCTTTACACCTGGGTTTGTTTTGGGTTTTTTATGCAACTAAATGTTCTCACAAGTAAGCAAGAACTTCCTTCAAATAATTAATGCATCTAGTTTATCTTTACACCATACCTTACAGAATGATTCTCCTGATTCATTCTCCTTTGTGGGGAATGACATACCCATGGCCGTTCTGCGTTACAGATCAAGATTAGAAAGCAGCATTTGCATCTGGCCAATAGGTCTTTAGTCATCAAATCGACAAATGGAGCTAATGTAGAATAATAGTGTGTGAAGTTGCTTCCAAGTAGTGAAGACTAAAATACATTTTACACAGTGTGCTGCTCTTATAAGAAAAAAAAAATTACAAAAGCCATTAAAAACTAAATGCCTCTTATTCATCATGTCAGTGAGGCTATCATCATCTGTTACAGGACATTTATGATTTTTTGGACTGCAAATGTTACTGTTGTCCATAAAAGCGAGAATGATTTTTGTTATTTCCTTAAATGCCAGCCATGTAAATAATGTCTCTTTTTTTTACCTCTTTTTCAAAGGCCATGTTTTCAAGTATTTTAATGTTCTTTGAAAACCACTTAGGTTGTGAGAATTTGTTAATGTTAGTAAGTTATTAAGGTGCCAACTATGGAACATAAATAAAGATACTTTGAAGAAAACAGGTATGATTTTTCTCCCTTTTTATATGAATTTCCCCTGGTTATCCATGTAAATGTTAGACTGGGTTTTTTTTTGGCTCTGTAAGGTGTATGGTTGACAGAATAGTAAGTGTAACCTGGAAATACTTTGAGAGAAGCTTCAAATCTTCATGCTTGCAGGTTTTAAAGATGAGTTATGAATCAGAACAGTGTGAGATCTGGTGTCAATAACAGGCTAGCTTGGTAGGGTTTCAAGGTGTAATTAATAAATTTCTGTGTGAGAATTAGCTTCTCCATAGCCTGATTGCTAAGCTGAGAGCTGCGGATGCTATGCTCTCCTGCACTGCAAGTGTGTAAAAGCCCATCCGCTGCTCCATATAACATTGTCCTTGTGGGCTGTTAAGTTTCTCAGTTCTATTTGTAGGAGGATTTTGTTTTTCCTCTGATGGATGCTAATTAATTCAGATCCCATGGTCCTTTGAAAAATCTCAGAATCCTCTTTATTGCTAAGATTTAAACTGGCTGTAATCAACAGATTGATTGGTGAAAAGAATATCGGGTAGCAAGATTACTACAACATAATGAGCCAACGTACTGCTGCTACCACCATGAATGATGACAACACGGAGAGAATGTATTAAAGGGACCAAAGACTTCCATTATTTTAGAGCATGTTAGATCAAGTAACATCTCCAAAATTACACCTACTGGATAGAAAGTTGATGAAAAACTGGAGGCAGACTAAGGAAGTTTGCTATTGGCTTTTATCTTTACATGCAGATCTAGAAGCCAAAATGAATTACAGTTATACACTGAAATAGCTCTGGGATACACGACTAGCAGAAGAATGGTGTAACTGTCAGTGCAAGACTTTGCAACATTATTCATAGAGACTTAGAGGCAATTAACCTGACTTCACTCGGCTGAGTTTTCAGGAAGGAAATAAACAGCATAACTTCAGAATGAGAGTTTATGATTATTTTTCTTATATTGCATATTCACTGTAGAAAGTATTTGCACATTAAAGATAGCTGTAAAACATTAAATTAGGCAAATAAGCCTTATACATGGGGAAAAATTGAAAGTAAATTTAGCCTACCAAGTACAATTTGAATTTATTTTCATATTTTAAAGTGGTTTAATGGTCATGATCAATAGTTAAATTTTTGTAGTTTAGCTAGCTCAGTTCTTTTAACCAGCATGAACTTGATTCTTGCAGGGAACAAAACTTGTCTTCATTCAGGTGTGAAGCATACTCTAAGCAGGACAAAGCTGCAGGCTCTGGCCAGCCTCGTGGGGGTAAAGCTGAGAGAGGCTTTTTCATGATAAAGACTCCAGCTGACTGCTTTGCCCCAGGGTCTTGACTCCAGTATACAGACCGGCACAACTGCAGGTTAAGGATTAGTAAAATGAACCTTTAGGAAGCAATTCACTATAGCACTGTTGTTTCATGTAGAGGTTTTGTTTGTGTGTCCACAAGCACTGATGATTTGGGCAGCACAGTTAATCTTAGAACAAGGTATGGCATACTTTCACAGGAGGGAGGTAGCGAGTGGGTCATGTGTTTGTGCAAAATTGCCACTACTTGAAATATTGAAATATATTTTCAAATACTTGAAATATTACCAGGCAGAAGCATTCAAATGAGGTGGGGTGGAACCTGTTAGCCCCTAACTTGATACAGGGGGTTATGTGTATTCTGGTGATGAACTGGTTAATGCAGTCAGCCCCAATGCAGAAGAACCCCAATACAGAATCTCATTTGACAGTACTCTTGGGCAGAGCATTTAGCAGCCTTGTCCTGGTCCTTGTCCCTGTGGCTATGGAGACTGCAACACTTAGCTCCCAAGACCGGTGCTTCCCACAAAAAAATAGAATTAAAAAATAGCATTTTGTTATAGGTATGAAGGAGATATATCCATGCAGTGTTTTTGTCCCCTTTCCTCTGTCGTATTCAGTTCACTCCTGTTCTGGGCAGGTGTTTCTGGTCACAGACCCTTACATGGATTCTACTGAACACTGCCTTCTGTGGATGCTGTTTCTTTAGCAAAGGGAGCAGAAGGTGCCTCTGGGTCAGACAGGTGAGAAAGAAAAACAGGCCAGAAGAAGAGATGGAGCTGCTGCTCTTTCTTCTGCATGGAGTGAGCAAAAGCAGGGTCTGGGCAAAAGAAGAGGGAGGAAGCTGAAGATTTAGGAAAGCAAACAGGGACAAGCACATAATGAGCAGAATCAGTAAAAAGAATTGGGCAAAGACATTTGTGTAGGGGGGACATGGCAGTATTTACTGAATTCTGGGAAAGCAAAGTAATATACGGTCTGAAATGGATTGTTTTAGGAAAGGGAACATATTGATTGTGGGAGTTGATAATTGATGCTGGAAGAAGGGAATTTGCATGTACAGCCATAGCATGCAAAAATAAAACATGTTTGCTGGCAACAGCAGACAGATATTTTGAATATGCAAATGTGAGTTTGCATATACATGTGCAAGTGTTATGCATGCAATAAATCTCTGAGTAAATTTTGCAGGTTCATTTTGTGTCTGTTAGTACAAAACTATGTTGAGCAGAGCTTGACTGGAGAGAAAGCATTGAAGGGGATCTGTATAGGACTGAAAACAAGGAACATACTGTAATTACGTTAAAACCAAGCATAGCAAGCAGGAAATGCAAAGTTATGATTACTACTAAAAGAGCCCCAGGCATGTTAATTTATGGAAATTAGCAGTTTAAGGCATCTAAAAAACTATGTACTGACATAAAATTCTGCTATAAAATTATGATTAAGACATTTTCCTGTTTGTGGCCCCAAATTAGTTTAATCTTTAAAGATGCTTTTTCTCCATGTGATGCCACTTCAGTGAAGGAAATGAGACATTCAGTCTGCATTTATAACTTCACAGGAGTGGCATAAAGCAGAAGGATTACATTGGTGAACTTAGACTCTGCATTTCTCTTAATGGATTATTTTGCTAATGATTTAATGGCCAACCATCTTTGGTGTTGCTTCTTTTTCTTAACCTTTTGTATTTCATTATTTTATCCATGTGTAAGTGTAAAATACTCAATGCAATATGTTTAGGTATATGAATAAAGAGATCCAGAACTGAGGACAGAACTGTTAGAACTGAACTGTGTGACTATTTTCTCCCTTCATTTGCTTAAAAAAAAAAAATTTTAAAAAAAAATCCAACTTTTCAACTGAAATACTTAGTTTTCTATTGGGGAAATGCTTAATCCCTTACATAGATTTTAGTGTTTTTACCTTGAAGTGAAAAGCAATTTCCCAATCAGCCCTGTGTTGAAGTTATTAGTGTTCAAGGCCACAAGGTGTATGTTAAGTGCTCTTCAACTTCCGCTGACAGTTCTTCCAGGAAATACAACAGAAGTGGTCCTTTTTTTCTTTTTTAACCATTAAAAAAAGAAACATAGATACATTTTTGCTCTTACTTCTCTCTTTGTGACATAGTTGTCATAATTTCAACTGGCAAAATGACTTATTCTGCATTAGCGGTAATAAAAACATGGTACTTGAACATTTCTCTGCAAGATAATATCTGAAGGAGCTGAAAAGAAAACTGATATCTTGCTTGTAGGAAGACTTAAAAATAGAAGATCATTTATCATGCTATAAATAGGGAAATATTCATGTTGGAATAAGTAATAGAAAATGAATAAGTATAAAAATTAGATGTATATTTTTAATATTAATTTATGTTTCAAATGGGTGCTTAAAATCTGGAGTTGCGTATATACCCATACCTAACAGGGGCGTAATTCTAATTCATCATCAGTGGAACTTCATTCCCAAGCTGTTCAAGAGCCTATATACATATTGCAGTATGTGCTGTAAACAAAGTTAGAAGGCTGGCTTCCATTTCCCAGTTTTGAAGGGTTGGCTTTCAGCTCTTGGATCACAGCTGTAGCTCCATGAACAGTTCTGGCATAAGTTCACAGTGCCGCTCGGAGGGACGGACGCTTCTCCTCTCCCCTTCCCTTTTCCTGACATTGGTGGTGTGTAGCTGCTTTGTGAGCCAGACCAGGGAACCACTTCAGATAAAATCCACTCTGAAAAATGGAAGCTAGTTTTCTGCTGTAGATGTTTTCCACTTCAGTTCATGGCACACTCACAAGGAAGTTTGTGCTGGCAAAAAGGAGAGGAGCAGAAACACGTTCCTGGGAATGGGCTGGAGAGCAGAACCACCATTTGTATCAGCAGCACGCTTGCTGCTGGGATAAATAAACTTGAAATTATACCATCAGAGATTGGGGGAAATCTTAATCCTGTGCAGCTGTAGGCAGTGTGTGGTCTGACAAGAAAGTGAAACCAGTTCAATGGCTAACTGTAACTATAAGCGGCAATTCTGCCCTCTCCTTGTCCCTTGCCATGCTCTCCCTCTGCTTCCTTGAGCTGTCTCTGGTCTTATCTGACATCTCAATGCACCAGTTCAGGGAGTTAAACCTACAGAAAACTAAGCCTACGAACAGAAAGGTATGTGTGGGGGTGCTTGTAGTCCTTTGGTTTTGGCTCTTTAGCATGAATGTGATGTAAGAGAAGGGGCAGGAACAGGGGTGTGTGAGGTGGACTGTTGGATGGGGTTAAAGACTGCGTTAGCCATATCACCTGATAGCAGTCATAGCTGGGGGGAATAATTGGAATGGAACATATAAAATGGAAAACAAGGATGATGTTAAATTCAGAAATCAACAGCAGGATAAGGCAGGGATTTCCCGAGGATGTTAGACACTAAGACTCCCATTGAAATTCAGACGAGTTCCAGCATCTAATTCTCATAGGCTCTTTTGAAAAGTTGTGATTAATTTTTTTAACTCTTTTATTATAATTACGAAAAGCATAATAAAACATGATGTGTTTTGGATGAAACTCTGGCCCTGCTAAAAACAAAATTGAGAGTTTAACTTCTGCAAGGCCAGCGTTTATCACACTGGCTTTAACGAATCCGTTGGATATATTGCATGCTATGAGGCTAGTATGTACTTCAGAAGAAAGCTCCACAACTTCTAGTAGAGCAAACCGAATACGTTTAGCACTCTCATGAAATAAGAATAACACTTTTGAAATAACAAGTGCAGGATGTCAACTGATTTAATGGACGATAAGAGGTAACGCTTGCAATTGTGAGACTTTAGAAATCCAATTATTTCTGTTAATATGCTTGCATTAAAGAGCCATATTTCAGTGCTGTCCCATGCCTCGCTTGTCTTGCTGCCTGTTATCAAACTGAAGCCTGTAAAATCTCCTGTTTGCATTTTAATTGGCTTTGGGAATAAGCAGGAAGAGAATAATGGAAATAAGTGGCAAAATTAAAGTAACGTTTTTGAGAATCTGGAAGCATATAACAGGCATGTAACAGACTCTTTCTCACTAACATAAGCCCCTGCTTCTGATACACTTGTGTCTGAGACATCTGAATCCTTTTTGTCTCATCATTTAAAAGAAGGAGAAGGAGGCTTTTTAATTCTGAACATGCTCTGTGCATGTTTCAGTGTTAATATCACAGTTGGAGTCTAGAATTATATTCACTAAGCCCTGCCTGTATTTCAAGCCAGCATGCTAAAGTGGAGAATTTAATTCATATAAACAGTGAGAAATGGAGGCAGCAGTGGAGGAAAGTCTGCAGGCAGAGGTGAGTGCAATCAGTGCTAAGCAGATCTCCCTGGCTCATGGGACACTGCTCCTTCACCGCTGAGGATTAAGCCTTCCAGGGTCGTGTGGGTCAAGCCTCCGCAATTGTCATTGTGCTCCCTTGTAATAAAACACAGCGGTCTTCAATCTTTCAACCTCAGCTTTTAAAGCATCTACCTGGCAATATGGATCAAGTTTCTACAGTGATGTGGTGTACAGAAATGTTTTTTTCTTTCTTTCTTTCCCTTTCATTTTTTTTCTTTCTTTCACCTTCTGCATACCCTGTTTGCACTTAAAAGACATAGTGGTGAACCCTGTAATCCAGTTAATGTTGAATCTTGTCACAGACTTGGCTGAATCTCCTGAAATGCAGAATTTCCAAACATAGTGATATTGAGATTGGTTCAATTTGTGTACATGCTCACTGAGTTGCCTGACATTAGCATCATGATCTTAGATCTTCATAAAAGGCTGACAGAAGGGTCACAATCTAGAAACTGTTTCTGTAACCTGGTAATACAAAAAGTCACAGGGGCGAGTGGCAACCCTGGGAGCTGCATTTGGCTGTAGAAGGCACGGCTATGTTGTTACTGCAAATGAAACTCTCCGTGTGTCCCTTTCCCTGTGGATATAAAGTCCCACGCAAATCAACATAACAAAGTAAAACCAAACTCCTAAACTGAAGTTAATGCTGACTGAGCTGCAGCAGCTTTTCATAAGTCCCGGTTACTACAGACGCTTGAGAAGGGTTAGTTATTTGGCACTGAACCTCAAAAGCCTTGCAGCAATTTAAATGTGAGTATGAACAGTTACTGTTTTATTCAAAAGTTACCACTCATGGCCTACAGTATGACTAGACTAAATTATTAATTTCTGGAGATTCTAATGGAAAATGGGGAAGGGAATATTATTCAAAGAACTCATTTGGCAACCAAAGTGCCATTAGGGCATGTAGGTTTCCAATTTGGACCGAGCAAAGAATAATACATCAGCTCTTTTTTTCCTTCCCTGTCATATTCTGTTCTTAAACCATGAGTGGGATGCTCTCCAATTCCAAGTGGAGGGAATAGATTTATTTTATGGTGAAAATAATGAGCTTGTATGTGTTTGTGTGTTTGTTTGAATGGGAGGTTTTTGCATCAAATGGCTGTTTATGTTCACAGATCTCTCTGCTGAAAGGGAGAGTTGTAGATATCTGACAAATGCTCATCAAATACAATACACTTTTCTTAGGTTGTCAAAGTTAGGGGAGTAGAAGCGACTGGAGAAAAATGCATGATTATGCTTAGAAATAAGGAAAGCCTAGTTTTATTCAGGCAAGGGAGGTCAAGTTGGATCATTGCAGGCTCAGTGAATAGGGTGCATGGGGAGCTACTGGCTTCTCTACCTCCTGTGGCGGCAGTGTTTATTAAGTCATTGATGGAGTGGGGGCCCAGTTTCTCTTTGCCTTGAGAAACAAGGAGAGGGCATCTAATTCCAACAATGGCTGACAAGTGAGTGCGAGGAAAAATTTTTCTATTATATACTAATGCAACATCTCATGAAAGCATCTACAGGTACAGGCAGAGGCCCCTGATTACTTTGCATCATTTTGATATGTAACTTTTTGCTTTGCTTCTAAAAAAAAACACCCAACAAACTCACTATTTTTTAAGCAGAATTCAGGATGACTTTAGAGTATTGCTATTTAAGTGAGTTCCAAAGGAAGAATTTGCTTCATTTTATGTATTTGTATGCTGCTGCATTAATACCAGAGAGTAATAATGCTTGAAATAGTCTAAACAATTTTCTGTTTAGCACTTGAATCTATCTGGAAGAAACTGTCTATCTTAAATGAGCATAAAAATCATTAATGTATTTTCCTAAGGGAGCCAAAATCAGAATTTTATATAAATTGCTTTAAAAGTTTAAATACACATGTGAAGATATATTTCAGAATATCAGATGGCTTAATAAGCATTGTTTAATGTTATTTCTAAAATGTGTGGGGTCTTCTGGTAATTGAAATTCAGCAAGAACATTTGAACTGTTGTGTTTTATTTAGCTGATATATAGCTATATAGCTATAAATTGAGTTTGATTCGGTTTTAAATTTTAAGTGCATCTTACTGGTTGAAATTATGTCCTTTCTTGCTAAAATCCTCAAGCTGTTACCTTTTTCTTTTGGTTCACTCTATAATTTGCTTAGTTTTCCTCCTCTGCAATACGAATGGATAAAAATAGGTAGCAAAACAGAGAAATGCTAGTAAAAAGAGCATGAAAAAGAGCACCAACAGGACAAAAAAAGAAAGGAACACACCCTTATCAGTAGCTGAATAGTAACTGCAAAGGGAAACCTTTCAGATCTTTTATCTTAGCCTTGGTGTTTAATGTGTGTCTGCACCCAGCAAAGTTTAAATTCTCTCTAAGCTGGTCTAGTGTCAAGCTGGTCTAGTGTCAAGTGGACTTGGGGTCTGAACTCCAGGAACTCTCTACAGCTCAGAGTTATTCCTGTGCTCTATTAATAGTACATAGCAGAAGCGTAGTCTGAGCAGGTTACCTCCCTGTAGTTCCTTTTTTGGGAAGGTAAGATGGAAGTTAGCTGGCTAAAAGCAAAGGTTTAAAAGGTCCATTATATATAAAAAGGAGGAAGGGGGGGAAAATCCCTCAAAAAAACCGACTTACCTTGTGTGTCATGGTAGACCCTGGATCTGACATTGAACACCCTTGTGTTCTGCACTGAGCTGTGCTAAGTGATATGCCGTTCACTTGGCCTACTTGTTCCTCCCAAGCCCCTGAAAACAAAAAGATTACTACCTTTTGTGAAAACACAGACTGTTCCCTCCAAGAGTTTGGATCCACGAGCAATCATTGTAAGTCACTATTAGATTGATTCAGCACCATGCTGGGCTTTTCTCTTACTTTCCACCAATTATAGAGGCTGACAGAAAGAAGAAGAAGAAGTACGCTGCAATAAATGGGAAAGAAAGTGAGGAAAATATTGGCATTTCCTAAGATTTAGGACACAGTCACAGTAAATCCAAAGACTTAATAGGAACCTGACTTTAATGTAAGAAAAACACTAGAATCAGTCTGCGAAGGCAAATAATTTCTGTGACTTCTCATTTCTGACAGAAATGCTGGCTCGCCATGTAATTTGTCTAGAGATATGGGTGAATCTTAATCTGTGGAATATGATACAACCATGGTTCTTACATGCTCTGTTAACCATTTTTCTGTATTTAAACTGGAATATATTTTGAATTCCCAAAATATTCTTTCATAACTATAATTTTGTACACTGCAGATGTGTACCTTAATAGAAAGAAAAGTGGAAAATCATCTCAAGAACTGTGAATAAGACTTTGCATCCTCAAGTTTGTATAACAGGTCTGAAGGCAGATTTCCCTTCAGGTATTTATTAATAGAGATAGATTTTGTTCTGCAAGCTGGTTTCCCCTTTCCACACTCAGCTGGTATTAGAGATCTCTGTACCAAGTGCAGAGGACTGGGGGTTTTTTATACATTAAGAATTTTTTTTTCTTTGCTAGCACTTTTATATGTTAGACTTCTTAGAAACATTGTTCAGATGCAGATTACAGGAAGTGTCAGGGTTGGAAACCCCCCAGCTAACAGAGGTTCAGACCGTGTAGGTGACTGTGCAGCTTCCATGTCTTTCCACTGTATAAATTCCACATTCATTCTCCCTAAGACCTGACTTAATCACAGGCCTTCACAGCACTGCATCTTCCCAGAGCAGAGTACTCTTTTTGTGGCTTGATATATCCAAGAAAAGGCTATTTCTCCAAATGGCCTCTCTCTCTTCCTCAGACCTGGAGGGGCAGGCACTCTGAACTCTTTAGCTTCCATTTATTTTGAAATCTGTGTGCCTGAACCTGAGATTTCCTCCTAGTGAAGGCCCTTTCTGTATGTAGGACAAAGCATAAGCTCTGGTGGATTTTGGAAGCTTCTGAAGTGAGGGAGAAAAGGAAGTTTTGATGTGAGGATTGCACTGATCAGCTTGCGGTAATTAGAGGATCCAGCGACAGCATCATTTCAATGGTTGCAGGACTAGTTCCATCAGATTCAGTGCTGTCCCTGTTTGATGTCAGTGTCCCCAATATTTTGTGTTATTGGTGTGGCTTTGTACAAGATGGCAGTCTGCCTTAACACTGGAGGTGCCTCCATTTGAAGGGATTTCTCTGAGGGGTCATTTTTTTTTCTTGAATCTGAAGCCCCATTTCGATCTAATGTTTTCCCTGCTCTCAAAGACAAGCATAAGAGAATCATAAATTGTCTCTACATCAGGGAATCTGTCAGAGTTAGAGAATGAAAAACCTCTCTGTATTGGACAAGTTTCTCTGTGCTGCTTCTCCGTGCTGTTTAATTCTCTGAATTAGACATGGATTATGTCCTCCTGAAATTGAGCTCCTTGGGGACAGTATAAGTTCTTCTCTCAAATAAGTATTGGGACAATGCCTTTACCGTCAGAACGGTACACGTCTGTCTGTGCAGGGATTGACTATAATCCCACTTTAAAATCCTTGAAGTTTTCTTTTTTCATTTCATCTGGCTCAGGAAGGTATTAGAGTCTCAGTGGAACAGCTCTTGGGATACAGTGCCTGAGGTTTTGGAGCATCTTGTTTTCTGTTTAGCTCTTCTCAGAGATAACTCAACACTAGAAGACCAGTGCCAGAGAACGGCTGCTCTTTTACCTGATGCTTAGAGATCTAAAGTTTCATATCCACCTCCTTCTATGTCCCTTTCAATGATAGCAGATGTTTATATTCATATGAGGTATTTGCTTTGGGAAAGCAATTTTGCCATCCTTTTTCCCCAATTGCACTGTAAGTTGTTCTGCTTTTTCAGCAGGCAATGTCCAGAATTTTACATACAAAAGTGTATAAGGGTCACTTTTAAGAAGGACAGAGAAGGATTTCTCATCACTTTCTGTGCTTTGCTACTAGCTCATATACCTGGTTACTTTCCCATTTTTCTCAAAATTCACTTGCCTTAAGTGTTGTGGGGAAAGTGGGATCATAAGATA
Organism: Morus bassanus; assembly: GCA_031468815.1. Taxonomy (NCBI): domain Eukaryota; kingdom Metazoa; phylum Chordata; class Aves; order Suliformes; family Sulidae; genus Morus; species Morus bassanus. The sequence goes on from CM062574.1 coordinate 40,350,575, forward strand.
ACTCGGGTTGGAAGGAACTGCAGGAGGTCTCCAGTCCAACCTCCTGCCCAAAGCAGGGTCAGATATGACATCAGACCAGGCTGCTTGAGGGCTTTATCCAGTCTGCTCTTGAAAACCTTCAAGGATGGAGAGTGCATAACGTCTCTGGGCAGCCACTTTCACTGCTCAACTGTCCTCATTGTGGAAAAGTTTCCTTTTACCCGATGTGAACCTCTTTTGTTTCAATTTATGCTCAATCTCCCACCATCCACCACCTCACAGAGCAAGTGCTTCAGCCCTTGACCATCTTGATGACCCTCCACTGAACTCACTCCAGTTCATCAACACCTTTCTCGTATTGGGGGCCCAAAACTGGATGCAATATCTAGATACGGTCTAATGACTGCTTAGTTAAAGAGGGATCAACTGGCTGTGTTTCTATTAGTACAGCCCTGGATGATGTGAGACTTTGCTGCCAGTAGGAAGAATTTGAGTGACTAACTCAGTTCTGGGCTTTGGTTCCTAGGAAGGGTTTTAATTTTCTAAGGGGTTCCCAAAGTCAGAGAGTATTTCAAGCAGAAGCTTGGACTGATAACTTCCTGAGGTCCCTTCCAACTTGAATCATTCTGAATATGTGGGCCTATAAGATTTTTCAAAAATCACAGTGACCAGTACCCTGGTAACCTTTCCTTCATCTACTCAGTGTTTGAAGTTTACTACTGACAAGAAGGCTCTGCATGTGCTATGCCTCATGTTTTAAAAGAAAACAGTTTTCAACAGTATCGAAATATGTATCAAAATAGCAAAAAGTCAAATATTAAACAGTCAAAATATAGAAAATATTAAAGCATTATCGACCAAAAAGGCACATTAAATTTTACTAGTTATGCATTCAAATTTTTTATTTGAATATCTGCTTTTAATTCCCACATTTATTGCTTGTTATGATTTATTTTTTCCTGTACGTACAGTATGTATAAAAAAACAGGACACAGGCTTTGACTTTGTCCTTAAATTCCTTAAGGAACCAGATGAACAATGAAAACATACTTTTGGGTACTTTTTACTTTATTGCATGTAATAGAAGTACTACCTGAAGCATCTAAATGTTTAAAAAGACATGAACATTTCAATCCCTGTAGAACACATACTATACCATGTAATCATTTTAAATCTCACAGTGGCTTTCCTCCTTTTTTAAAACATAGTACACAATTTTACTGCAGTTTTATCCTTGTTCTTACTGGGAGCTAAAGTGATAACCTCTCTTTCTGTTCTAAGGCTACTTTTAAAATGCAGAATTGGGCTTTTATTATTTATTGCTGGTTTTTCTCAGTACTTTAGTACACAGTTTATCAGTTAATATGGTGAATTTGGTTTATTTTTATAAGAAGGGGGGGCATTTTAAAAATGCACTTGTTCACACTTGAGAAAGCACTTGCCAAATGGAGCGTGTTATTCATTGGCCTCTATTCAGGGATTGGATAAGGACACCACAGTAGTGCTCAGCAAGGGCAAAATCCATCTTCTGAGGCTAGAAGGAGTCACTATATAAATACAGAAATAATAAGAAATATTAACATTTTGAAAGAGATCTTGAGGTATCAGGAGATAGATCATCCTGTACCCAGGCTACGAACATCTGACCAGATTAGTATACACAGACGTTAGACTTTTTCCCAGTAGTTCTTCTGCAAAGCGTCTAAAAAATTCAAGTGGTGCACCACCACTTTCAGTAACCATCTCAGCATTTAAGTACACACTGCCATAAGACTGCATCTTTTTTAGGACCAAGTTTCTCCAGCTTCCAGAGAATGTATTTTATTATGCCTTTATCTAATAAGACTGACAAGTTCCCTGTGATCAGTCCCTTAGGCTGCTGTGTGTAAGCTTACGCATGCAGTAAGGTCACCTTTCAGCCTTCGTTTTCATAAGGAAGAATTACATTTTGTGAATCTGAGTGAGTTTGCATCTGCCCAGCTCCTGATCCAAGCTGGAGCTTACTTTAAACTGTCCTCACTTCCCCTTGGTCTCTTTGCTCTGGACATGGTCACATGAGGCTGCTAAAGCTTAGGAAAGCCAAGTCATCCTGAGCCCACTGTCTGCTGAGAAGCAAATACTGGGGGAGGTTTCTGTTCTCAAAATAACTCAAGTTTCCATACTTTTATTCTGTATGAATTTTACAGTTAAAATCAAGCTGTAATTATTGTGGATATGATTTTATACAGTGGTTTTGTGACATGGATTCTTAATATGCTTTTCCTTCTGTTTGAATTCTTATCCTGAGTTTTGTGAACATATAAAAAGAAGTGAAATCACTTGTTAACTCCCATGGGGCCCTGTGGTTGTTGTTCGTACTGTAGAACAGAAGAGCTCAGAGCTGAGCTATGACAATAATTTTTGTATCAATGAAGTGTGGCAAGTAAGATCAAAGCTGGTATATACACAGGGTGAGAGACAGTGCCTTACCTGGAGGACTTAGAGATGTGTCCACAGAGGCATTAGGTGCCTAAGTACCTTTAGGGATCTAAGCTGCATAATCTACGCAGACAATCCAAAGGAAGATGGGCAGAAAAACAGGTATAGGTGACGTTCCAAGGTTATACGGCAACACCCATTAACGAACAAGCTGGGTGTCACTCCCCCTGCTGTCAGGGGTCTGAGGGTATGAGATCACATCTTCCCTTTTATTTGTGCAAGATACCTTTTCAGATAAGACAGAAAAATGGAAAATTTGGGGATGGATTTTTGTTGCTGACCTTCTCCTTTTTTCCACCCTATTCCACAATGTCCTATTTTTAGAAGTAACGCATAGTGCCTGCACACATTACAGCAGCTGGGCTCTCTAAGTCTTCACGGAATAGCTCTTTATAGATTGCTCAAACTCAGCAAGCGGAGTGAAATGTTTCCCTGCATTATGATTTCTGCAGATCTTTTCTACAACAATAGGACAGGTAATTGTAATGTAAATTATTCCAGTCTGCATCGTAACCCTCTGTAATACAGAAAAAAGTTTCCAGTGATTCTCATGTTAGATATTGATTTGACTTTATCAGAGAAAGATCTTCTCGCTTTCTAAGAGTTTAAGAAGAAGGAAGGCCAGGAATGAAAGACTCACTTGAGGCTTTTTACCATCAGAAAGTCTGGGAATTATAGCTGTAAGGGTCAGGATAGTAATGGCCCCAGACATCTCAAGCTCAGATTCCCCTCATCAACACTGACTGCAGTGATTGTGTTGCCCTGAATGAAATACCTGTTCTTTTCTTAAGTCTTTGACGTGCAAACTTGTTCATGCAAGTGAATTTCCAAGGAAAGTTGCTTAACTATTGCTGCAAAACAGAGTGCTGAGAAGAGCTGTGGGAGTTCCAGCATTTTACAGCTCTAAAAACAAAGATCTTTCACAAAGAGTTGCGGAAAAGTTGATCTTGCCTTGAGATGGCAGAAGGAGTAATGACCTCTTAAACATCCCTCCAGCCCTGATTCTGAGATTCTGAAATGCCTGCTGGGTTTTCAGGAGCTATAGAAAAAACATCTTGAGCAGCTAAACCACAGCAGCTCCCAGACCTCTGGCTAGAGGGCTGCCGCGTTGTATGAATGCTGACTGGCCCCAAACTACTTTTGCATCTAATGGAAGCTCATAATTTATTGCAACAGATGGAGTATGCTGTGTTAGTTCTCTTGCTGTTGAAGAAATGGCAAATGAGGCCGCTGAAATGAAGATTTCTTGTTCGTGTCATCTTCCCCAAAATTATGGAAAAAGCAAAATGCACTCACTTGGGGTGGAAGCATGACTGCACTGCAGGGAGATGCTATTTTCTCAGGAGTGGATGGGGGAGGCCAGCCCATTAGCCCAGTACTCCCAGGCCAGCACTTCTTGAAAGCTGAGAATTAAAGGAGGTACTGCAGATGGCTTCAGAGCTCCTAGAGCTGCTGTTTTCACAGTGAAGCTGCCAAACACAATTGTGTCTTACGCTGGATACACACAGGTTTCTGTGGGTTCTGCAGTTGCAACACTGCTTGTGGGGAGGGACAGGAATAGGAAAATTCAAAAGAAGTAGATGACAAAAGCAGAAGCTTACCTGCTGTGTTGACATCAGCGATCAGTTGCAACAGTGCTTTTTGTCCAAGCCTTTTGCAATCAATTTTCCTTGGAGTGATAACAGAATTACCATATGAACACAGTAAACATGGACAGTCCAGCAGTGCATTAGGCCCATTTCCAATCAGGCGGAGGTCAGGCTGAAACTATGCCTGAATTCAGTGACGTAATGCCAGGCCCAGTAAAATTGCAATCCCCTTCTTTCCCCTGCAATGGCAAGAGAGTTTTGATTTTATTTCCTTACGTAGATAAGGAAGGACTTACACAATTCTGCACATGCTTGTTCAAATACATGAATACTTACTGGCAAATATCCAGTGAGACACACCACGGTTTGCTCTTAACCTATATACAGCTTTCTACTTTTTCTCCTTGCCACTGCAGCTTTATTTTTTTTAAGCAATATGTGAACTTGATTATTGCATTTTGTCATGCCTGTGGGAAATACTGTGCAGAACAGCACCTCAGTTGCAGTCGGAGAGTCCTTGTCAGACCCATTATAATCTGGAGACCATACAAGAGCATAACCTGTCAGGCTTCCTTTCTTTTCAGTCACATCATAATTGCTGTATGTGGCACAGAAAATGTGGTATAGTAAAAAGCTAATATTTTGGCAGAGTAAAAGATTGATGGAGTAAAGGCATTACTCAGCATTTTGAAGATTTGCGTTGTCTCAATGCTGCCTTGCTCTCTAAGGTTTCTGATTTATGAAAGCAGAGTTTGGAGTGTTATAGTGTAATTTTAGGGGCTATCCTCTCATAAGGAGGGAAATAAAATAGGTCAGGACAATGTTAATAATTCTGTCTCCATAACAAATCAGTGATTGCTCTTTGCCTACTGGCGAATAAAGTAGAAATTTTTACTAATAAATGAGAGAAGAGAAAAACTGAATTTATAATGTTTAATTATTATTAAACATTATTTCATGTCTTTCATTTTGATTATGAACACCAACAAGACTGAAAGATGAAAACTAAGCGTAAGAATTTCAAAGAGAGAGCTAGGCTAAAACTTAGACCACTTAAAATTCATGGTTACATCACCAAAATATATATTTCAAACACTCTGCATCTGAAATCTTTGTTGAAAAGCTCTGCACTCGAGCAGATTTGTTTCCAAGTCATACAGGAAAACTACTGTTGGATTCCAGTCACTAAAGTATCGGTGAACCTGTGGAGTTGGAAATGTCTCGGAGGCTGCCGTGTAACATTTTCTGACAACATGGGATAACCCTTTCTGCTGCCCAGAATGTAGAACAGCCTCTGCGAGAACAGCATATACTGAGTGAGTGCTCACTTTTCAAAGTCAGGTGAAAAATCCACTCTTATACACTAATAAGTCCCAAAGGAAGACACAATATTGTTACATTTATGTGTGTGGCAGAATGTGCAGCATTTCTGCTGCAATCAGAAGAAAAATAGTCATTTTAAAAATTACATTAATATGTAACTATTTGACATAATGTCAGGGCATAAACATAGTCATTTCTTGTAATGCATACTTGGATATTATGAAGGTTTTAAAAAACCTTCACTCAAATAATATGGGAAATCACATGAAAACAACTGCCAAACTCAGAATTAAATAGAAAAATTTTGCCTTATTTCAGCCAGTTTGCTGAGAGATTGCAGAGGTCTCCAAAGAGAGTTATATCCACCGTGCTATTGGAGATGAAATAGTAGAGCACAGCAGGATGGGATATGGACTGCATTTCTTTTTTGTCTCTGACTGTCTTGGTCTCTGAGATCTGTAAGTTCAGATCAAGGCTTGGCAGAAGAAATGAAGCTCCATCTGTTCTACTGAGCTGGTTTTGGCCATTAGGAACAGAGGATGTAGAAGTAAAAGGCAGCTCTCCTGGGTGAGCATGTTTACTTCTCTGTAATTGCAGACAAGCATGTCAGATAATCCTTTTTTATAAAATTGGCCTTAAAATTTATTAGCTTTTAAAAGACTGTTTCAGAACCTTGTCTGCAGAGTTAAAAACTTTTTTCTGAGTTCCAGCCCCCTTCTCTTCTCCTGTGTATATTGGCCCTTCTCTCCTTGTTGGTATTTAATCTTCAGCAGAATTTCACTGAGCAATCGTACCCTCTGTCAGCCTTTGTGGAGATAGATAACTAGGGCCTTCTAATGCCCTCTCATAAGATCGTCTCTCCAGTTTCTTAATGACCCTCACACTAATATATCCCATTTTCCACCTCAATGCAGTACCTCCTCAGGTTGCATCACACTGACGTGTGTGGCTTTATCACCCTGCAGAAGCATCATCTTCCTATGACCAGCCAATACTCCTCCTGTGCTCTCAGTTTATAGCAGAAATCCATGTTAATCTCCAGGGCAAGACCTTGCACTTCTTACTATCATAATTTCTTTCATTTTTGTTACTCCAGTCCTTAATGTCATCCAGCTCTTCTTGTATGTGATTGTGATTCTCATCAGTATGGTCACTGCCATCTAAGTTTGCGCCATTAATGTTTAATTAGTTTGATTCTTCTATTTTGTGCCAGAAAAACTGATGAAAATGCTAAATAAAATGAGCCTCAGGACCAGTCCTGGAGGTTTTGCATTAATAAGCTTCTCGTCATCTGATAGTTTCTCTTTTACCACATCTTATTTCATCCCCTTCAGCTACATTTTTTGAAGCATGTTTTGGTGCTAATTCAAATATTTTTGAGATTAATAATTTTTCATGTAGCAGTTAATTTTACACTTTACAGGAATCCAGATAAAGTTTATTTACTCTTCTTTTGATCAAAAAAGAAAATCAATTGTCTTTTCACAAAAGGATTGAGTCTCTCTTGCTGTGGTGGTAAACCCACTCCATATGGTGTTCAGTTTTCCATGTACCCCATGTTTTCAGGGCTTTTTTGAATTGATATAACGTGTGATGAGAGACAGATTCACTGATCTTCCTTTTTCATTTTGGTGGTGTCAAGTATATGGGTGAAAATACTATTTCTAAGGTCTGTGCTTTTTAAAAAAAAAATAAATGGTATGATTAGATGTCTTTTTCTGATAGCTTTTAAAATTCAATGAATCAAAAAGTACTATTTGTATTAGGGTTTGCTTCCTAGCCAGCATTGTGTTTAACCATTCTTAGTTTATCTCCTAAGATTAACTTTAAAATCTGTAGATTTTACTAATACCTTTGTTTGACTTCTACTGCATAAATACCATCATTGCTCTCTCTTCTGCTCTCTCTCCCATATTGCTTTTCCTTTTTAAAAACCAAACCATCGAGAAATGTTTGGAAGTTCCATTTATTTCACAGGAATCCAAAGCATTTCCCATTTTCTTTAGTAGGTTTTATGATACTGTTTTATATCTACATATAGTGAGCTTGGGGTGGGAGACAGAAGTTTGATCAAGCTACCATATTTCTTATCATTTAAATGATATTACAAGATAATACAGCCTGACTTTAAATAGTCTAAAGCATTGCTTAAGCAGCTACTGTTTTGATACAAATTTAACTTGTATTTCTATCCGTTTATCATTAAAAAAAATTGTAGCTAAGGTTTAGTACCCCAATCTAGAGGAAATATTTTGTTTGTTCATTCTTTTTCTTCTTTTGGTTACTTAAAATTCCAGCATACGTTCCCCTCTGTGTACAGAAATTTTGTATATGTGTAGTTTTTGCTCCTCCACAGTCTTTTTTGCTCCAGATGTTGATTATATATTTTGATTTGGATTTTGGCCTTCGGGGCCAGATCACTGTTGCCTTATCTATGACCTTCCTGGCACAGAGGAATACATGCAAGCTAAGTGAAGTTCTAGACCTACCTTATATCCTGGTCTGAGCTTGACTTACCTTTTTGGAGTACTGTAAGCCCTCTGGGAGTGCACAGAGGGAGCAGTGGCTCTCCTTGATTTCAGATAGTTAGATGCATCCGATAAAGGCAAAGTAGGAGTATTTTTTTTCTATTCTATCCCTGTAAAAAGATTTGATAGATGCTTACTTCAGATTTTATTTTAATAGGCCTTACGCGTATCATAGAATCATAGAATGTCCTGAGTTGGAAGGGACCCACAAGGATCATGGAGTCCAACTCCTGTCCCTGCACAGGACAACGCCAAATTCACACCATGTCTCTGAGGGCATTATCCAAGTGCTTCCTGGGTATTGTCAGGCTTGGCGCTGTGACTGCCTCCCTGGGGAGCCTGTTCCAGGGCTCCACCACCCTCTGGGTGAAGAACCTTTTCCTAATATCCAACCTAAACCTCCCCTGGCACATCTTCCTGCCATTCCCTCAGGTCCTATCATTGGTGACCAGGGAGAAGAGATCGGCGCCTGCCCCTCCTCCTCGCCTCGTGAGGAAGCTGCAGACCCTGATGAGGTCTCCCCTCAGTCTCCTCTTCTCCAGGCTGAAAAAACCAAGTGACTTTAGCCACTCCTCATACGGTTTCCCCCTAAACTCTTCACCAACTTCACTGAACCTATGAGCCTTTGCTGAATCATAGTCTAAAACTCGATTGTGTTTGATTGGGTTTTCTGAACATTACAGGTGTTCTTCTGGATAACAGAACTGCAAATAACAGAGACTCTTAAAACCAGAATAAAATGATGTGTGCAGCATTAATTAATGCATTTCCATTTGTAACCCTGCTAAAAGGTGCTGATTAAGAGTTATAATTGCATTTATTCAGAAAATTTAATGTAATAACTTTTTCTTTTTGCTAATCTAATGTAAGCCTTATTAATACTGCTGAAGTGAATACTACATGGGCTAAATTAAATACCGGTTTCAAAGAATATGTTGCATATATGTTCTGTACTGTTTGTGTCTGTTCAGCTGACCTTCTCATTTGTTACTCTCAGTGCCAGTTAGTGCTTTTTCTATTTCAATGAACATTGTTTTTTTAACGTGAAATGCCACTGTGTTTTTTCTTTGGCAAGAGAATGTCAGTGTCTGCAGAGTAAGAGCTGTTCAGAGCACTTGCTGGCAATCATTACTATGCTTTGCTGCTCACTATAAAATCCTCTCTTTAAAAACATATCTCTGTAGTAATATTGAGCACCTAGGTTCAAAAGATTCACATTGAGACTCCGAGAACTTGTATTCCAGGTCAATGCAATCTGCAGAACTAGCTGATATTCATGCACTTAGAAAGCTGACATCTGTCCTCGATGAGCTAGGTTGTTCCCTTTTTCTTTAAAAGGTAAAAAAGGCAGCTACTTGTTCATTTGTCTTTGTATGCTGAGCTCCTGGAAATGCCAAGCTGTGTACTTCCTACTGGTTAAATTGCATCCCTTGTGCTGGCTTAGGGAAATACCTTAAACTAGGATCTCCAGGGACACCTATAGCCATTTTCAAAAAATCAGAGTCTGAACACATCTCCCCTTCTCAGCAGCCTCTCCGAAGCTCAGCGGTTCCCACCAGTAACACACAACATTTCCTTTCCTTGTGGGAGCTGTCCTCCAAATTCTTTCCCACTCTGTGGGGAAACCATGATGCTGTATGACCTTAGACAGTCGATCTGGGTGTGCAGAGATGATCTGGGGGTGTAGACTGGGCAGGTGGTCAATCCGTATCTCACACACTAGCGTGTAGAATACACCTGTGTAAATCATATAGGGTGCTAAACCTTGGATGTGATTGACAATACTGCTTTGAACATTTTGTTTCACTCTTCAGTCTGGTGTTAGACTGAATCAACTGGTGTTTTCAGGAGTAACATCAGAAAATCATTATAAGGTCCTTCTAAGTAATTTACTGTTCCAAGCTGCATGAGTTAAACCATTAAGAGATTGATTCACATTTTGCCTTCATATATCTAATTACCATTTCTGTCATAGTGTGCATTACATATGATACTGTTCTATATGATCTTATATATGATATTTTTCATTACTTCAGTATTTATGTATTATGTTTTTGTCTTGTTCATTACCTATTTATGATCTATTCAGAGTACAATAACGTATCTAATACACTTCTCTGCCATCCATTTTTCTCACATCTTTATTCAGGCAGCTTCCTTAGCTCCTTTTTAGCACAAAAACATGATAAAAAGGTAAATCTTCATTATTTCTATTGAAAAATACTCATTCCTTGGCTCTTCCTTATCTTTGTATGCTGATTAATGTTCACATCTTTGCCCAAAGCCTTATTTTTCAGGTCAGGTAATTCACTTCATGTACTGTTTATGTCCTCTGCAGTTTCTTGGTATAGATGTTTCTCTCGTTTGAGAAAACAGATGAAACCATATTATACTTTCAATATGTTTAAGGTCAAACATTAAAAATTCCCTCTATCTACTCGCTTGAGATGAGATACTTGGAGCATTTCTTTGTTCTGCTTTATACAATCTTGTAAATCTCTGTGAAGGACACTGTTATAAATCAGTAAATAACCACCAAATTTGCAAAGTATCTACCGGCACAAGAGATTGCAGAGCTGAGCCACAGAGGCTCACCTGTGGTTCCCTCCTTATCTTACGGAGTTCGAGGGGCATTTTGTAGGTTACAACTCTCCTTTTAGGGCAAGAGGTTGCCATTTCTCTGCTGATCCTCCCCCTCCTTTCTCGTCAGAAAACTGTCTTAGATGGAAAATATCAGCCCTGTCAGATGTGTTCGTTTTTCATCTGGAAATTGACTGGTTTGGAGAAGTGGCAGGTTGGATGGAGATGCAAAGATGCCTCCTGTCTTTGACAAGAATGGTAAGAGAGGAACCTTGCTGTGCCTAAAAGCAGCTTTCAGTCCTTGAGCATTAATGCGACCCTTTGGCGTGACGTAGAGTTTCCCACTGGCTAAGACTAAGGTCATGTGCAAACCAGAGAGGTTTTCCATTGATGGAAAAACATCATTTTTCTAGCTGAGCTTTTCTCCTTCATGATTCTTACAAATGGCAATGACGATATTTGAGAGATGTATTTCAGTTCACTGTGCAAGTTTCTTGGTGCACTTAATACTTTGTTTGTAAGCTGTTTCACTGTTTCTACGTGTCATGTGTCAGGTTCTCGATTGGGAGCAGCTCTCCCCATCATGAAAAGGTATAATCTGAAGTTACAAAGTCATGTCCTGTGAGTATTGAAGCTGCTTTTGAACGTGCTTTTAGTTTACCTTCAACTGTTTCTTTAAGGATTCTCACCTGCATCTTGTACTGTTGGTAGTTTCTGTCTGTGTGAAATGCACAATAATGCCAGGAGGCTTCATTGCTGCATTTTAAAAACTACCTTAAAATCTGTCTTTCACCAGCAGTCTCCACAACTTGACAGCCAGCTCACATTCCTCTGACTTTCAAAACCCTTGGATCAGAAGAAGGAATTATCAGTAATGCCGTCTTTCCCTCAGATTGGCAGAAATGATACACCATTGTGCTACTTGAAGTTTGTCCATCTTCAGAAGATTTATATAGGAATTAAGTGGTACATTGACCCTGTGTGTTCATGGAAGTAAGTTCCAACCAGCAAGAAATTTCTTCTCCATGAATAAATCAGAATTTACTTGCCGTCCTTGAAAAAGAGTGTAATGGTTCTGCCTACGCAGCATCCTATAACATGACGTGTTCCTTACACCAGGGCAAACTGGATATAAAACATCATCACTCTGCTTTGACAGCACTTGGTTTCCCTTTGCAGCAGCACTTGATAATCTGACAGCAGAGAATCAGGACCTCCTAATTTTAATGAAAAACTTACTCATGAAGTTATTCATCATGGTAATTTATAGGTCACAACCTACCCGCTCAGAAAACTAGGATATTTGATAGAGCAAGAAAAACTGACTTTGAATCCTGAAGTACTTCAGAGAACTTGTAGTGATAAATGGGTTTTAATTAATTTAAATATAGTTAGAAGATCAGATGAAGCATTATTGTAAAGCGATACCGGAACACACTCCAGAGATTTGTGATCTCTGTATTTGTCCTGTCTTCTGACATGCTAACATGCAGTGGAGCATACAGAAAGGATCTGGCCATCACAAACCTACTTCAAAAACATTTTATTTCAGAATAACTAGTAATTTAATGGTTCTTGTCTTGTTTTAGCTTCTATTCAGTAGGTCATCATTAGAATTACATAGACAATTATATCAAATAGCTGATTGGTGACTCAGAACTATGCGTTAGGTATAAACTAACACTCCCTCCAGACATCCTTCTGAGTGTCATCCTTTTGAAACAGAGTGGAATTTTAAGCAAATTTAATGTTTCCATAAGCTCTGTAGCACAGATTGCTTAGTGTAAGCTGGCATAGCTGTATTAGCAAAGAGTAATTTTACAGGCTAAGCTGTACAATTACAGTTGTATTTTACAGCTGACCTCAACTGTTCTTTAAAATAGCTGTTACCAAAATGAATTAGTTATGTTCCATTTCTAGTGGCTCCTTAGTCTTCCCACTGACTTCTGAAATCATGATGGGCTCCTGAAAAAGCAATTTGCAATCTTGAATCGGATGTTGTGGGCATTGGAGGTTTCATGTCTCTTTCAACTCTGCTGAAGTCGGTGACCCCAGAGATTCAGTGAGGTAGATTTGTGCTGTTGACTCTTGATCCAGTCAAGATGCATACGAAAGCTAACTGTAATAGAGTCACTATGGCTATATCAGTTTAATCTGGAGGATTGCAGTCCTTCCTTGTGTGTTGCTGACATAGAAAAATTAACAATATAGAATTTGGCCCTGACCTTGAGGGAGTCCCAGGGCTAAGCAAGATAATGAGGCTGTTTTACCATCATTATGATCTGGGTCTCTAGCCCAGTCAGTGCTGTAGTGTGCAATACAGCATGAAGTCAAGGAAGTACCTTTCACCATTCACTAGTTTCACCAGGCCCCCAACTTCAGATTCTCCCTGTTTCCAGCAAACAGTTCCTGCTTGACTCTTGCTTTTCTAGGGCAAAGAAAACCTGTCTCAGGGAGCAGGATGTTTAGCTTGTGCCTGCTGCAGTATTTCCTCTTGAAAAAGGAATTCACCATGCTCTCCTTCGTGAGATGGCTCATTGACCCATGGCCGGGGTGGAACCTCAACCCCAGTCTGAACCTGTGAAATACTACATAGCCCATAGCATATATAGAAGCAAACTGATGAAAGAACTAGCTAATTCTCTATGAAAAATATGGTGATAGAAATCTTATGGAACAAACAGTCCATCAGTTAGTCAGCATGAAAGCCTGACAAATAATTATGACCCTTCTTTCCTGAGCTGTTCTTCGACTTTCTTCTACTCTTGCATGTCAGTTTTAATTCATTTTTACCATATAAATATTTTAATGTGACAAACAATCTGTCTTAGATATACCTACTTATTTGATGAGTAGGTAATTTCATTTTGCTTCCTTTTAACACATCTGGTAGCCTGCTAGCTGGAAAGGAGTAACACTGTCCTGTGAGTGTGAGTAGACAAGGGTGAAGTCAATTAGGAGCCTGAAGGATTTCTTTTTCCAGTTTTTGATGGAATTTCTATAAATGCTCAGGCAATATAGACAGCTACTACAAATATGAAGAGGGAGAAAGGATTCCTTGAAAGTATTTGGTAAAATATCCTGAAGGATGTCTTCTAATGACACCAAGAGACAAAGCACAAAGGCCATTTTAGTTGCTTCCTTTGGTACATGAAAATAATTTGAAAAAAAGTTCTTCTGAAATGCCAGCCATGAGACAAATTTAATGTATGGATGAAAAATTTGCATGAAATTCAGAACTTTAATTTACTATTAATTAAGTTCCAAACACCACTAAATAGCTTTAATTGGCACTGTGGCTGAAAGTTTACTTGCGAAAGTGTTACTAATGAACAGAACAATCATGATCAGAGGAAGCATATACAGTTTCTCAGATGTTTCATTATAGATCCACAAAAATGTGATGGGGGATGACCATGCATCTGATTTCTAGTTTATTCTCTCTGTTCATGGGAGAATATCATTTAGTTATTTAAATCGTAAATACTGAGAGTAGTTTTTGCCCAAAGGAAGAAAGTTTATAAGATGAAATCATTTATCACAACTGTTACTTTCCTGACTTGTGCAACTAACTTAGGAATATTGCAGCATTTGTCTCTATTTGTAGCAGGGAAAAGGTTATTTTATTTGAAAATATTTGTTTGTTCTGTCTCATGGCAGACAGTTCATGTTTTATACGCTTGTGGAATATCACCAAGTCACGCACAGCCAGTGGTGAGATTGTATGGGGATGTTACAAAATAACATCTTTAGCATTAAAAGACCCCATTAGATTTTTGATACCGAACCACATCCTGATGTTAAGCTGTGGCAGCTGCTGTGTGGGGCCAAGGCAGTTCTTCAGGGGTCCTGCCAGTCAGGCGTTCTCTGCAGTTTGGTGTGATCTGTGAACCTGAGGCGCAGAGATTCTCTTTTTGGCAGACCTTCTGCTTGTTGCTCCACTCGCTCGTCTCGTGATTGCGTGGCTTCTTCTCATTTTAGGGCAGACAGGACACTAGCTATATCATTTCCAGAATCTTTACAAATGGAAAGGAAAATGTTCCTTTCATCCTTGGCCACCTCCAATCCTACTCAGGACAGGACGGCAGGTCTGCAGAGTATTAGATCTGTAGGATGTGATGTTGTAGACAACTGCTGTCACTTTTCTATCTAGATGCAGCAACCACTGGAGAAATTTGAGGGATTTTTTTGTCTACTTCTGTTATCCAGGGGAAGAAAAAATAGTTCCAGTTTCGTCTTCCACCCCAGTGCTATGCAGATCAAGGTAATGGAATGGCTCTTGATGCAGTGTGAGGAAAGAGCCACTGCCTGTGAGAGCTACGGAAGTACATACTGATTTTTTCACCTAAAGTCCTTGGAAGTCAATGGAAAGCCCCCCAGCATATTTGGCTATCATTAAATTCAGTCTATGTTTTGAGGAGAGATCAAAGACACAGAAATTAAGGAAGTCTGAGTAGTAACACTAAGGGGAAAATACTGAATAGAGCTGCTTGAGATCTGTCTAATGTTGATGAGTCCACCTCCATTTGAAAAATTACACATGACTTTTGTGGCACCTGGATTTAGCATAAATGTTCTCATAGTCTTTCGTATACATGCCTTAATCACCATTCCATAATTATTCTAAAGGAAAAACTGTGGAGACTTGAAATTAGTGTAAAACATGCGTTAAATTTAAGACACAATGTACATAAACCATTGTGATATCAACATAAGCAAAATTCAGGCTTCATAGGCGATAAGAAATACAGAAGTAACTGCATGGCATAGTAAATTTGAACATTACTAATTACAATATGGACTCACCATAACTTTTTTGGATTAATCTAGCCTTTATAATCTTTTGGTAGGAAATGGAGATTTTTAAAATAACAGAGAATTACATAGCATAGCTACTTGAAAAATATGTTAAAAGAGCAAAATTATGCTTTTCATTTTGGGTACCTTTTTCTGATCTACTATGATATTGTTGTGCCAATTCATAGCTTGATATAGTACGTCTTCATAGAATAGGCGTTTTTTTAATAAACATACTCTGGAAAATATAATGTTGAATGTGCATATTTGAAATACTTGGATTGCTTTATCTTCATATGTAAGTGAGTGATAACCTGTGGTTTGAATAAGTGGGAACAAATGAATGAGGGAGGATTACCAGACCTGTGAAATTGTCAGTGTGGATTGCCTACAATTTTGGCACATTGCAATTTTCAAAGATGTGGTGTAGCTTGAAAGACAATAAAATGAAATATGTATGAGCAAGTCCAAATTAGGAAGCAAAAATTGGGTCAGTGGCATTTGCAATGATTCCCCCCCGCAAAGCACAGGGAATCACTGCAAATACTACAGGTAAGGTAAACACTGCAATGTGGGAAATGCCGTTTTTAACTGGTTGAGCCCCAGGTACCTGTACCTGTGGGACGCCAGCTGTTTCAATTTTGTGGCTTTAGAGCTTGATGTAAGTGGGCTCCATGTGGAGCTACTTCACTTGTGCAGGTAAAAAGAATATGGATGCGGTGGTTCAAGTAGAAATAAGTAATAAGTCACAAAGAAATGCCCTGTGCCTTTCAGCTGATTTTGTATCTAAATGAATGAATTGATAGAATACATTTTTATCTATGGGTGTGTGTAAGAGTGGTGAAGGATAACTTATTTTAATGATAGTGGCTGTATTTTCAAGCTGTGCTTGCTTTAAATTCTGGTGAAACTTTGTTGTGCTGGTTAATCAGATTGTACTGCCTCAAAGAAACAGTAGTTTAGGTTTAAACTTTTCCATTTCAGCAAAAGAAGAGTTACTATCAGCTTCTTAGTTTAAGTGGTTTCCTATGGGCAAATGCTTCTTTTCTGACTTTTCAGTAGCCACATTCTGAAATGGCACTGTCAGTTGTAGTGAAATTCCTTCTCACTAATTGGAAATCAGATGTGAGCCAAGGGCCAGGTAAGGGCGGGGGAGTGGAGTGCTGAGCTAAAATTCATAGGCCATGCCCATGAGCAGGACTCCAGGTTTGGCTCAGCATCAGGCTGGTGTGGCTTCCAGACTTCTGGATTGGCACTGGTTCATGTACGCATAGAGCAGGTCTGTGACTGTTGCACATGGCATGTGTGTGCTTTGAATTTCTCTGTGCACCATTGTCCTATGGGATTAATACCCTTTCTTTCTTTCAAAGGTGAGCTGTGAAAATAAATACTAAATTCAAGGTACTTGGATACTGTGCTGATGGACGTATGAGGTAGATCGTGGGTATTTTGGAACCTATGGCACTATCTAATACTTGGGAGTAACAGCCTCAGCGTCTATCCTGCTATTTTCAGTGGACCTACCCTTGAGTTAAAGAACTTGTGAAGAAGGACATCAGAATTTGTCTTCAGATAAGCAGAAAACATTTCCAAACCCAGGTATCTAGGGCATTTTTTTTATTTAGCTTTTAAGCATTTATTTTTAGATTGCATGGCTCCACTTGATAGCAGAGTATGAATTTAAATGTTGTAAAGCAATATAAATGGCCATTAAGTTAGGAAGCACAGTATGACCTTTTTGAAATATTATGCCAAACATTGTGTTTGCTTTGTGAGCTAAGCGGAACTTCTGGAAGGCTGTTGCTGATGAAAGGCACCGGCTAGGTCTCTGGGGAGAGAGCACATTATTACAAGATGAATCTGGGGATCTGACAAAAATAACAAAACAAAGCTGTAAGACAGGGTTAGATTTTAACAGGACGAAATTCAGATTGATTGCAGTGACTTTTGTATGCCTTATTTTTCCAGAACACAACGAATGCTTTTTTTTTAAACTAACTTTCCAGCTTTAAAGGTGTGCTATCAAATCCTGAAAGATGCTGTGAAAGGGACTGTGGGAGAGTATTTGTGCAAACTTGCCAAATACTTATGCACCTTCATTAGTAATATTCTGATATTATTAAATATTAGAGCAGCAATTAAGTGCCCCAACCAGTGCTGATGTCCCAGTATGCTATGCAGTGCATGAAAAGGCTAATGAGGAGCAGCTGAGGCAGGCAGGAAGGTACAGTGTAAGTGGAAGTGAGGCACAGTTGAAGAGGTGAAAAGGCAGGCTTAGAGCAACTGCTATGGAGTGACAGAGCGGGCACAGAGCCCAGCCAGCATTAAGACTGGGGTAGAGTCTTGTGGCCTGGGGTGAGGCAAGAGGAGCTATTCTGCATTGTTGAATATTGACATATTTTATCTAAAATACATCCTGAAAACAGCAGGAAGTATTGCTTTTTTTTCTTCAGACTAAGCCTCGATACCTGTCTCTACAAGAGCAAATAGAGGATTTGGATTCTTTCTGTTGGTGCAGAAGTGGTTCATCCTCTTTGCAACTTTGTAAGGGACATCGCTACCAAAAAACAAGCAGTGATGAGGAACGACTGCTGTTTTATTTAAGACAGGAAGTATTCAAAGTAAAACTGCAATCTAATTCCAGTCATTTTGTTTACAGTCCCTTCTCTATCTCCTTTCTAGTTTATGCTTCACCTTAGTCGGTAGGTTTGTTCTTGAAGGGGAGTAGAGTATCCCAACACTAGCAATGAGTTCCAGTAGAGTGTCCCATCTTTATATATACCATAGATAAATAAGTAGTTGCATCACAATTAAATGAAGCAGTTTATGTACTTCTATTTTGGCCAACTGGAGTAAACTTGGGTAAGATTTATGAACACAGGGCAAGTATTTGTTATTTTCTCAAAAAAGCAGTGTAAGGTGCTGTCATGGAGCAGGTAAATCAAGGATATAAACCATTTTCCATCTGCAGGAACATGTGGTTTAAGCCATTGCTTCTCAGCTGGAGAGATGCATCTCCCTCAGGAGGCATCCCAGCTATAAAGGTTAGGCGCATGCTGTATTGCAGAAAAAGTGCTGAATGAACATTTTCAACATTCAGCTTGAAGAACAATCATAACACCTTTTTCCTCACCATTTCACAGAAGGTGGAAAACCTTATATTCTTCAAGTATGTCTGGATTAAAAATTAGCGTTTACCCTTCCGTTGGCTCAACATTGTCATGTGTCTTGGTAAGCTTTTCAGTTCATGCATACATAATCTGTGCACTACAAATATAACATAGTCTTATTTGCATCTGTTCTTGTTGCATGAAACTCGCAGACCAGAGGTAGGATTTTAAGTCTTCTTTTTATTCTTATTTTCCAAAATACTCTTTTTGACCCACCTGTGTATAAAAGTTGAAATTTAAAAGAAGTTTAAAAGAGGTTGAAATAAGTTCAAAGGCTTACCTTTGTATAACACACTGTAGATGCTTCAAAATACTGTTTTTTTGAATGAAATCCTGGAAGAGGATAATTACATATCTATTGCAGAAGGCATTGCCTCTTCTTCTGGAATTTTTTTTAGAAAGGTGATAATTTTTTCCATCTGAATTCGTAGACAAAGCTGCTTAAGCAGTGCCAGACAACTAGACAGCTAACAAGCTTTTCACATTAGCAGGCAGTCATAGCATCAAGTAACCTTGTTGTATTACACAATCAGTCATCTCAGTGTTTACATAAAGATGATATCGGGTTATATGAACATTTGTCCTACATGCGAGACAAGCATGTTAGAGAGAAATAACAACTTATGTAGAAGAGTTCCAAATCACAAGCAGCTTTCCTAAAATTTCAGAGGGTTAAAGAGTTTACAGGAAAAAGTGTGTCCTCTAAGAAAATGTTTAGCACCTTTTCTAATAGCCTTAGATGATTAAATTTTTGTGCAAAGTGAGATGGAGGCAGGCCTGCTTTTCACATAATTAATGTTTCTGTTAAAGCTTACATACACTCCTCATTGTTCCTAAATAGAGCACCCTCCCTATATTCTATTCAATCAGGCTTCTTCCTAAAATGCGTCTTGAAATATGATTTTCAATATGAAGCCGGTATCTGCACCAAACCAACATCCATGCAAAGAAAGGTGTCCTACAGCCCTGAATAGATACAAATTCATCTTCTAAAAATGCCACCAAGGAACAGAATAACTGTGACTGTCAGACCACAGAACAGGAATCAAGCCTGTGACACCTCAACATGGCCATACTACCTACCCCTTTCCGGCAGTTTATCCCTCTTCCAACTAATTCCAGCGATGACTTGTGTTTGCTAGGCTACCCGTACGCTGCAGCTGAGACTGCAGCATCTGCCAGCAGACGTAATTTTAACATTTTTACTCCTTAGCTGAGGTACTGCTGGTCGGATGTCTGTAGATGAAAAGGGACTGTGCACGTGGGTCTGCAGTGAGCTTTGTGCTGCTGTAGATTAACTGGTAGTAGCAGCTGAGCATTACAACATGCAGGGAGGCTGTGTGTACGTATCCTACCCTTGTGGTACAGGCACAGCTCTCATCTGTGCCTCTCTCCTGTGTGTCAATGGGAGCTTTGTGATTTGCAAGTTAATACTGGTTTTGGCACAGTTTTAGCTATGGAACAAATTCTTGTTAGTGGTGATTTCTGAAGCACAATTTTAGTAATTACATTCTTCGCTTACATGACATAGCACTTTTCAAAGCACGTAGGAATTATGACTGAAGTCTTAAAATACATCCTTAGGGTAAATTTAGTTCCAGCAGTTATTCAGTACGAGAAACACAAGCATAGGGTTTTAAATAATTTACCAAAAGTTGTAGGAAAAGTTTGTAGTAATGCTGAACTGGATTCTTGGATCCCTGCTGTCTATGCAGGATAACATGGCTTTCTCAATATCACCCTTGAAGCAGTACCTTTGCTATTGTCCTTTCTTTACTTTTTAAATGAAACCAATCTTCTAAAGACTGAATTTTGCTTCTTTTCTCTTTTGTACATATCTGATAAATAAAATACATTTCTTCAGATACCTTTTAAGTTGTAAAGGGCATTTGTTTCATAACATACTTCTTAATTGCACCTTTCCAGTTAACACTGCTACTAGCTTGGTAATGCAAGTACATCAATCATCTGTCAAACCGTGGCAGAATTCTGAATTATGAAACACATTATATATAAGCAAGAGGCTGCAAGTACTTATTTGGGAAAATAAAAAGCATAATTATATGCATCGCCTTAAACAGTTGAGCCTGGGTCCTCAGGTGGTGTAAATCACCATAGCAACATCGAATTTGGTGAATCTCACTTTGCACAAATGAGAGACCTATTCTGTTCATCATTTTTCATTCATCCCTTGAAGACTTCAACAGTTATTCACAGCTTCTCTGTCCTTTATCTCATCCCCTAACTTTTTGCGCTCCCTTTAGTACTTCCCGAATCATATTCCCAGTAAACTCGTTCTTCCAGGGCGCTCCTGTCGTTACAGAACATCTTAGAGCTCCAGGTAACAGTCTCTCCTTTCAAAACCAGCTGCCTTTTCTGACACTTAACTCCAGACCCGTTCCAGTAACACCACTACCTTCTGTTGCTCTTTCCCTTCCCTTTCAACTACCTTGCAGCAATCTCTTTTGTCTTGTATTCCCTTGCTCCCACACCCCTTCAGCCACTACCCACACACTTTCCCTTTACTCTCAGCATGATTCGTGTTCCTCATGGTTTGCCCTCTTTTCAGCCTGGACGCCTAAGGAAATAAGGCTTATATAATTGATCCATCTGTCAGGCCCTCCATGTGTTTGTCAATTCTCCTTTAATAACTTGGAACCTGTTTGCTAATTGCAGTTAAACCAGAAGGAGGGGCAGTATGATACAAGATGGCAAATTCCCTAAGGTTTCATGAAAACAAGTGAGTGGGGAGAGGACAGAGAGCATGACTGGTGGATGAAGGGATATGTAGCAGAGTTCAGCCCCTATACATTATATCTGGCAGAAAATCACTGTCCAGTAATACCCATTCTGTAGCTCTGTGTTATTTCTTCTCTGCACTGATGAAATGAAATAGGTGGGGTAGACTGGGCAATTGTGGCAAGGAGGACAGGGCAAGGCAATAGAAGATACAAATCTACCCCAGATTAGACAACATTAATACCACGGATCGCAAAAGAATGTTTTTTCTTCTTCAAGCTCCTTGTTCTATTTGATTTTCCTCCAGATTTTCTCCCCTTTCTTTTCCCTCTCCACCTGTTCTTGTCTCTGAGGTTTTCCTCTTTCCTTCTTTTTCCATCTTTCACCTCCCTATCCTCATCCTCTCTTCATAAATTCCTTTTCTCCTAAAGAATGCCTCAATAGAAGTTTCAGTCTTGCCTTTCATCCTGCACTCCCCCACATACTCTCTTGTTACCGCTAATTGTGCTCCCTTCCTGGACTGACACTGCTTCCCAAGAGGAAGGAGAACTGCCGTAATGATTGGTGGCAGCAATGTCTTAACCATCTTCTTAGAGCACAAACACTGTCACAGTGTTTGAAAAGCTACATTAATTGAACATAGATTTGTTCAAGCTGTTCATTGAATGTATTTCCCTTGTGCCTGGCTTGTGTTACAGCTTATTTTAGCTATAGACTGAATCTGAATCTAACTCCTGCCCAAGGCCGCCTCTGCTGGATGCCATACCCCACTTGATCTGAGGGCAGAGGACCTTGCATGCACCAGTGCAGAGACTCAAGCAATCACGAACACCAACAACTGGATGCTAAGTGCAATCCTGGGTTATCAAACTGTGTATTTGGAACGGAAAGAAAGACTTTTCATGGCATAGATTTCACTTAAGATCAACTTCTGCAAGGAAGTTCATCTGCCACCTGCATTGCAGTTTGGGGATTTGGGTTATGCCTGTCCTGAGCCCAGGACTGCCAAAGGGACTGGCAGGGAAAGGTGGGGCATTCCTGCCTGCCAGGGCTCTGTGACCACTTCAGTCGTCTGTTTCATTTGTGCATTGGCTTCACTGAGTGTGTGTCTGATTCCTGTGCATTGTGCACTGTAGAAGTTCAAGTATGCTCCTTCCCACCTTTGTTTCCTTTGGCTTATGAAGCATCACCCTTCTGTTTCAGCCTGCTGCTGGAGCCCTATAGAAGTCGCATTGCCACATGTTCCTGGGAGAGGTCTTTCACCTAACCCCTAACCCTTTTTCCACAGCTTGGACTACTCCACAACGATTTTTTGCAAGCTGAATACATTGGTCGAAAAGTAACTCAGTATGTGGAGGTTTGCTAAGCCACAGGCAGTGGGGACATTTTGATCCATGCTCATCCATGAATGGCCTCATCCATGTAATCTCCAGGAACTGAAATAGTACTTCTGCTAATGATAATTTGGCTACAGCCAGGCACTTCTTACAGTGCTAGTGATTTCTTACAGTAACAACTGTTGCCTTTCAGTGTGATGGAAAAGCAGGACATGCGGAGGCAGTGAGCCACTCTCTGAGAAAAGGACTACCAGCCTCTTGCTGACATTACCAGTTTCAAAATGTCTCAAGTTTGTAACTGGAAGCAGTGTTGGTGGCAATCAGTGCTTGCTTGCATGTTTTTATTTTATAAATGCAGCGTACTGCTGTTGGTGTGGTCTTAGGTGCTAAACAAGAACAGCTCTGGTTAATGTCAGTGGAAACACCGTATCTCTAGGATTTCACTGCTGCACTGTGATCTGCGTCCTCAGGGTCTGCGTGTTGGATTGGGCTTGCTGATTTAATGCTTCAGCTAGGGCACAGGTGCAGTGGCCCCGTACATGTAAGCACAATATATTTGCATTTCATCTCTCTGAATCAGCGCAATTCTCCTAACTACCCTCTTCAGTAAATTCCTAATTGCCAGCAATTTATGTCTTTACCTATTTATTGCAGCTTGCAAAGTTTGCAGTAAATTCAGCTTGTGATTTTGTGTTGTGCATGTGTGTAGCAGTTAAATAATTTATGTTCTAAGAACTTTAAAGAAGCAGATGCCTTAAAATCGGCAAAGCATTTATTACTTTTGCATACATAGTGAAGTCTGTTTTATTTTATTGCATTACATTACTAAATAACCTTGGTTGTTATTCTTCAAGGTCTCTGTGTTGAGCCATTAACAACTATGGAATGTATCTAAACTGCATTATAGCTGCATAACTAAGGGGTAATCAAAGATCTGTCAGGCTTAATGTAAGCATATGGACAGCTCTCCACTACTAATATAGGAACCTCCCCCCACTTAATTTGGAATTTTTAGGTAAAAGTCCCTAAGGATGCTTTTACCTAAATGATCTTCAACTTAAAATACAACTGGAAACACCAATGTGGCAGAATAAGAAATTAGGAGTTACTATGCTCTGAAAGGGAGAAGGAGCACATGAATATTTAATCTGTGTATATATATAAAATTAGTACAGAGATAAACAATTTGATGAGTAATGGTGCGTATATTTAATTCATAGTTTTATGCATTTTTGAAGAAAATGTAAGTATGTGGAAGCTTGAGCTTAATTAAAATAGCAAAAGAAGCATTCAGGCAAGTTTATCCTCAGCTAAACATTGAAACACATGTGACAACTGAAAATTGCAGTTCCTGAAAGGGAGGAACCAGAAGAATTTGTGAGATTTAACAGGAGTTCTGGTTGTGCTGTGGACAGCAGCCTTTTCACAAAGTGCAGAATTTGTGGAAATACAATATATTGAACCTTTCAGGCATTGCCACTGGACATGCCTTTCATCATCTGTGTAACGTGAGTGCCAAAGTTGTGGAAGTTGTCAGGCATTCTGACACAACAGTGCTATTCTTTATGGTTTTGTATGGATGTTCTAACTTTTGTATTATTAAGACCAAGAAGTGATTAATATAAAGAGAAATGTGGCACTGCATGGTGGAAAATACATTTTTCTTCTTAGGGCCACTGTCAAGCAATTTTTCAGGATGAATGGCACAGTTTAAGAAATCAAAATCTTGAATTCATATTGACTCAGAGGGGATCCGACAAGAGAGCTGAAGTTTTAATTTCCAGCCTAGCTGTGTGCTGATTCAGAACCCACAGAGTTTAGAGGACAACAGTGGCCAGAGTGCGACATAGGAGCTGAAAACAACTTCCAAGGGGCAGCAAAGCAGCTGTGAATTGCTGCATCCCTCCTCCAGGTACATCCAGAGGGTGTTTATATTATACAGCAACACCTCCAGGCTGTAATAGTAATTGGCATGGCATTGTGCTGGTGTTACCTTCATCCATATAAAGAGGTTTTTTTCTCCCAAGAACTTCCATAAGCCCCAAGATTTTATATAAGCATATACAAGTGACATATGAAGTATGGGAGTGGAAGAAGTACAATCTAATATATACCATTGGGATATAGTATAGTAAGAGGTAATATATATATATATCCATAAGACAGGCTCAGTGCAAGAATTACTAGAAGAAGTTATTTTGCTGGAATCAAGATAGATCTTTGCCATGTGTTTACCAGCAACTTCTGTATTGTGATTTATTGAGACGCTCTGTTATTGCTTTTAATTTTGAAAAGTCATCTATAACCTGTTCACAGGAATGAAACTCAAGAAAACCATATGTTCAGGATATTGTTGTTAGTGTGTATGTGTTATGCTTCTTCGAGATGCCTTAAATGATTTCTGTGTTGGTGGGTCTTTATTTTGTGGGTATTGCAGGTAGCCTAGACTCCAAGTAAATTAAATCCTGTTACGTTGCTGCTACTTCTTCAGAAAAGCAGCTGTTTAACTTCTGTCTATATGGAAAAAACATCATGCAAATATATCACGTTCTTTCCCGATATTGTAAATGTTATTATTAATTGTTTTCTTATAGTCATTTTGAAATAGGTAGGTGTAAAAGAAGTATGAAAAAGGCAATGTGGTGGTTAACAAAGTAATTGTGCCAGTGTAGACTGCAAGGAAGGAGGAACAAAGATGTTTGTGTGAAAAGGTGATAAGCTGCTGTGTTGCTACAGAGAACATGTGCAAAATCAGGCTAGTCAAGCCAAACCCCTGTCTGCTCTGTCACAGCTAAATTGTGGCATAATATAAGCTGTCTGCAATATCAAAACCCCATCAGAAGTGACACATTTTTTTCATTTCTCTAACATGCATTGAACGTGCATGTCATCTTTTGCTCTTTTTCTGTGCTTAGTTGGACAGTTGCCCCGTCACTGACACTGAGCAGAGAAGTTACTGGGTCTGGATCATACATCATTTACTGGAGTAGCATTGTAGAGTCCTTCGTAAGTTCTCCCTTGGCATTATGAAGGGTGTGTCTGCAGAACAAATGAAAAAAATACTTTCTTTAAAGGTAATACTCTCAGCGTTGTGACTCTGAATGCTGTTCCCATGTAGCAGCCTTGCAGGTATGTATGTGCTGCACAATGAATCTGGAAATATGAGTATCTGATCTAGTTGTTGTGACATTGCTCTGCCAGCACTGACGACGTGTGGTTTGGGCAAACGCTGTGCAAGTAAGCCTGATGCTATGTGCAGCTTTGGAGCTAGTGGGAGCAGATGCTGGTATCAAGCATTTACAGGTAACTACAGACATAACTTCAATTAGCTTAATAGTCTACAGTATATTCTTTCCTAGAGGAGATGTTAAATGTATAGCTATTGTTTGACTGTCAACCAGTTGCAGATCTGGGAAGTCCTTCTAGAATCAGATACAAAATAACTAGATTTACTTCTGAAAAAAAAAAGGAGTGTGTTTACTCAGACATACTTGCTGACCTAAGAGATGTTTAGGTAGTTAGTTAAAGCTAGTAAAATTAGCAGGGGAATGTGAGTTATCCCAGATGGCTTCCTGCTATTCTCCAGGAAGATCTCCTGAACATGAAGTTAAATCCTCTGTGGAAAGGGATAAAAGGTCTCATCTATAGCTACACGCAACTCTTGCTACAATCAAGGAGCCACTCTCTTGTCAGAGCTATGATTTGGCCACTGAAGTGCAACAGGAAATTAATGTGCTCCTCTGCTTCTGTGTGGAGAAATCCGATTTAGGAAAGGTGAGGTGCGTCTTAGAACCAGATCTAAGTTGGTAGGCTGCATCCAACTCTACTAGATGTGTGTATGCAAATGAAAGAGACAAACATCTTGCCATGCCTGCATATAAATGTGCATTTCAAACGTTTTAATATTTTTGTGCCTGAACTTCTCAGGTTCAGATTTTAGAAGTCATTGTGTTTGGTTTTTTCTTTTTCTTTCCTAAATTAGCATATCGCAGGTTGTTAGGGAAATCCATGCAGTACTTTGTCTGTCGATTGAAGCATTAATTGCCTTAGGCCTTCACGCTGTAACAACCTGAATTATTCTTTCATATTCCCCTTCAGTTCTCTAGTTTGAATGCCTTAGCAATTGTGAAAGCTGGACTCGGTCAATGTGCAGGAAAGTAAGGAGAGTTCCTAAGCCCTGGGTTTCAGTCCATGAATTAACACGGCTACTGGGATATGGGGACTATTTCTTTCCACTTCTCTAAAGTGCTTAGCTCACTATTTGTGTGCCATAAAATAAGCAGCAATAACAATAATCCATGTCTGACCATTCAGAGGAGTGAATCCACCATGCCTTCGAGCAGTTCACAGTCAGTAAATGGGATCATACAGTGCATATCATCTGCATTTAGTGTGACTGCCTGGTACAGAGAATATTGATTGTTTTTCCGTATTATCATTCTGAGTTTATATCTTCATTTCTTTCCTATCAGAGAACCACTCTTTTAGCCCAATGTGTTTCTCAGTAAAGAGAAACTTGTGAAAGGTGCGGGTTTGAACTGACTGTGACTGGTCGTGGTGTTTGGGGCTCAGGGACACCCACACTTGTGTATCTGATGGATCAACACTAACAGGTATTTCTGGCAGTAATACTCTTGAACTTCTGGTTTCCGTGGACTTCGCACTGCTTTTCTTATATGCTGACCATAAGAACTCAAATAATGTGGCCATTCCTAGACGACAAGCAACATTTTTTTCACCCAAATGAATTCTGAAAAGCTCTTCAGATTCTTACATTCAAAGTCTTAGGTTATTTGCTCTACCTCTGGATTACTGGATATTGTTCATACTGCATAAGAACTTAAGAGCTTTTCCCTTCCTACACAGGAGACGTTACTTAGCTATTTTAAGAACTTAAATTTAATTCCAGAGAAAGGTAGAGAGGACATACCAGCTTTTGAGAGAGATGAAGGACTGAGGCTGGTTTTCTGCCTTTCATCTTGATATATTGTATAACACCAATTGGACAGAGAAACACTCTTTCTAATGGAGGGAGCAAGCTTTACTTCAGGCTGATGGGATCACATGTTTGCAGAATGGATGAAAATTCATAAAAGGTGATGAGGTGAGCCTGCGGCAGCCTCAGAATGCTGGGTAAAGATACTGACATTCATTGCCACTATGTGTTCGTAGATGCAGATGCGAACTATCCTCAACAGGATGATATGTTATCAGATATGATCTGATATTGTTGTGATCCAGTTACTACCTTGGAGTTTCCTTGAGTTTGGATAGAGATGTGTCTCTTTACCCTTTGTCTACTAAATTGCAGGATTTTTTTTTCCCAGCAAACATAGGTAAATTTGTTTTGTTGGTACTTTTTAAATTATTCACATGCAACCTAGCCACTTAAGTTCAAATGGAATAAAAAGCTTTATTCCAAACCAACGATGCATTAGAAGAATGTTGGCAGCATTTGATATTGCTCCAACACTTTGTGTTTAATGAGGAAGATGTTTTAAGTGCACACATACCATTGTGGCACAGAGGATGAAGATATTTGAGTAGACTATGTACACATTTGTGATCATTCCAAACCTGTCCCTTTTGTTTAAGCTGCAATTTAAATTAACATACAAATAAAAAAGTAATATGTAGAGCTTTTTGTGAAGTAGACACACACACAAATTATCAGAGGGAAGAAAATAATTTCAGTAAAATAAAATTAATATTAAGCTTAGCTGGAGTTTACTAAGATGCAGATTCATTAATACCAATTGTTAATACGAACACTTCCTCTTGATATAGGAGCTCTAACCAGGGAGCTCCCCTAACTTCTAGAAACAAGTGGCAAATGTGCTGTCACCTCTGCTTTGCAGAATTAAAGACACATAACTCAAGGGATGTTGTCGCTTATACTGAAGAAATCAGGTACATACAGACTTGATCTTTCAAGGTAAAAAAGACATTTAAACCAATAAACCAGAACCTCAGCTGACGTCACTTGGCTTTGAGGTGTTAATTTTAATTTTCTCATGCTGAAAAGTTGGGTCCTGTTTTTTTGTGCCATTTTCCTTGCTGGAGGGTTGACGTTTGTTTAACTCTAAAGCATGTCTACTGTTGTATAACAGCAGATGATCTGGTTCACATTATTTTGAGCATACCAAGAAACAAACCTGCAGTCAACATGCTGGTACTACTCTGTGCAGACACAGGACATGACCCACAGCTGCTGTAAGTCAAATTAATTCCTGTGCTGAGAAGGGAGTTATGTCCCAGCTGCAGCTCTGCTATGTGCTCTTAACAAACATTTTATGTGTGGAAAGGTGGTGATTTTGCTACTGGGATATAATTATGGAGAAAGTAAAATCCAGGGAAAGTCCAGTCATGTTGACTTTGTGGATGATGGGAAGGCAACAATGGGAAAACCCGATAGGGACAAGAACCTCTTACTCCCTTTCTCTTCTGCTCATTCTTGCAGTGGAATGAAACAAGGACTGGAGAAGAGTAGAAATGATGAACAGGTGAAAAAAATGAAAGGCACTGCTCTCATCGGGCAGCTGCTTCAAACAAGTGTGTCCTCAATGGGAAGACAAAGAATTCCTTCCAGTTTATACCAGCTGCGAATCTGACTTCTATTTGTTACTTTCATATAATCTTTTTCTTTTTTTATTAGAGATTTCTCTTGTTTTCTTTTAGTTTCCAGGAAAAACGCCTGCCCAAGAGCATAGTTTGAAAGAATCCTCTGTAATTTTATACCAAAGCATGTAATTTTATACCAAAGCAATACTTTCAATGATAAATACCAATGGACTAGTTCGCCTTTGTAAAAGCAGTTCTGGCCAGATTGACTACCATATTGACTAAAAAAAATGTTTTTAAGATATGCCTGTTGTTCATCCAGAGTTCTTTTTTGTGGAGAGAATAACCCCTTTTTCCAGGCAGCCCTCCACCAATATATTTTGTTGTTGAAAATTTTCCCCTTCTTCCCTTGATTGTTATTCAATGCAATCTCGCTCACCTTTTCTCCTTGGTAGCTGCATAAAGACAAATTCTGCCCATAAATTCAGGAGAAGCTTTCTTCTTATTAAATGAATTTCATTTAATGCATCTTAGGGGGAAGCATTTAAACCGTGGTACTGCTGAACTTTGCCTTTCTCAGTTTCTTTGTTAGAATGACCTGTCATTCCTTTCTTTTGATGATTCAGTAAGTAATTTCCCCATGTATTTCTAACCCTTAATATTTGCCTCCATTCAGTTTCTCCAGAATGTGTTGTTTTAACTGAGTACCATGTAGCTCCAAAAGCATACCTGTGTGCCTGCATATGTTTTTTCTTGTCTTCTTCCCTTTTTAACTCATGCTGCAGCTGGTTTTGCTCTCTCCAAGTCAAAAACTCTAGAACCAGATTTTTTATTCTTGGTAACCTGTTTAGAAATAAATCACTGATCTCTCTTTCCTGAGTCAGGAAAGGGAATTTGGAATTGAAACTACAGGTAGGCAAAAGATGCTGCTGTCTATTGCAGCCTGTACGTTCAGATACAAAGGATTTAAACTTTTTGGGGTAGAAATGTTTTTCACAGTAATCAGACTAAACACTTAAATGAAAGAAAATAAAAGCTCAGCCTTTTTGTGTTGATCCTGTGAAATAAGTTGTGATCTTATCTGTACCTCTGGAAGGGAAATGAGTGTGATTAATGAAGCAAATAATACATTTTAATGTGTATGATAAAACAGTTATTCCAAAGAGAAAATAATATCTTTAGCAATTCAAAATATTGTTATTTGCACCTTTTTTTAATCTGCTTTTTCTTTTCATTGCCTTCCAATTCAGGTAGGCTGGCATTTATTGCCAAGACATTACTATTTCAAGTCTTTCCCCTCCTATTTGCCTTTCCATCTCCTGTGAATATAATGTCTGTGTCCATTCCCTCTCCATCTCAAGCTGAAATGGTTTTTGTATTGCATGTTTTTCTAAGTCTTTCTACAGATAAATTAACCACATGGGGGAACTTTGCAGCAATCTTTCCTGTTGCTACTCTGTGGAAGTTAATAGGAACGTACAAAGGGTAAAATATGTCTCTAAATGGTAGGTCTATTAACTTATCAACCTTTAAAAAGGTTGGATGGCAAGCGAATCTTAGTATGCCTAGTAATTTTCAGTCATTGAAAACTAACTAAACATATGTGTAAGTGAAAAACTTAATGAAATACTGAGGATGCATGTGTAAGATAAGTTTCGTATTCCACTGAAAGTGCTGGAAAACCACTGGTTTCAGCTAGCTTGTGAAAGAGGCTAGTATACTTCTTACTTTCTTGAAACAGACTGACTTTTCCTGTAGTCCATTATTCCATACTCTTCAGAGGTATGTATAATGTACTGGTTTCACCTCAACTCCTGTTGAAGATCAATTTATGTCCTAAACCACAGATGTTAGTGTCATTCTTAGTGTAGTAATCACAGACGGTTTTCTTCCTCATACATATAGTTTCAAGCTCTTTTTAAAAAACATTTAAGTTTTTTTTTTTTTGGTCCCCACTCATTCTACCATAAGTCTGTTTGAAGACCTCACATTTCTAATGGTTTTCATTTCTAGGTTACGTTTATTCATAATTGGTCAATTCATACCTAATTATCTTCCTGTATGTTTTTCTTCCACTTAAAATGCCATACTTATTCTTGTAGCTTACATTATCACATCAGACTTAATCTCACTCAGACCCCATTTCTGATCTGCGACATTACATCTTTTATGCTCCTCATTTGTTTGATCTTCTTCTTGGGCTTGCCAGGTGTTCCACTTTAGACTAAGCTGTTTAACTACAGTTTACATGGTATTCCAGAGGAAGCTGCATGAGGAACTTTGAAAAGGGCATTAATACTCCTTCACTTGCATTGTATATCCCCACTTATCCTATGATCAAATGCATCTTTCTTGGGCCTGACATGTTGGAAGCAGGAGATGTAGCAGGCATGATCAGTGAACTCCCTCTGAGATCAGTGGATTGAGTTGCTGTGAAATCGTTGATGAGCAATATGCCAGTCTGTAGATTTTACCCAGTCTCTACAGTGAATTTCTTCTGTGTTTAAGGTTATTTGTGTCCCCAAAAATCAGGAGAATAGCAGTTGCTTTCAAACATATTCCTTAGTAGGGAATTGTAATGGTCAGTGCAAAACAAATGAGTTCAGAGTCTTGGGAAATACTCTGAAGTTGATGTATAAGGTTCTGATACACAGAAAGGTGAAGTGTCATTGGGCACTGCAAGAGAACTGCAGTATTTTGCCACAGTCTTGTTTTTTAACAAGCTAAATGTGAGAAAGGAAACCCCTTACCCCATGCTATTTTTCTATACCCGGCTTTTCTCCATGCCAAGCTCTCTCCAGTTTCCCTACGGACAGCCATGCTCCTCGGCTCTGGCTCTTGGCATTGGCCAATCTCTGCTCTCTGGAAGGTCTTTGCCTCTCATTTACTACTGAGACATCTGTGACAAGTTAAAATGCTACCACCTTGTGCTGCTTGCCATTTCTTCTCCCATGGACAATATAAGCTAGGCCTTTGGATTTTGCACTTGTGTGCTAGACTGCTAGAGGAGTGGCTGTTTCTGGCAAAAAGGCAGTCTGGATAGCCTGAAGCACTTGTTTCTTACACTGACATGGATATCTGTAGTAGCCTCTCTGTCTGTGCCTCTGCCAGCATGCCGTGGTCCCCGTGGGCTGAATGCACCGTCAGTGAAACAAGACCACACTGCAGTCCTTCACCTGGGAGAGGAGCTGACTATGCTCACGTCATATTCACCTCACCCAAATGTAATTTTTCCTTGGGAACACCCTCTATCATGTCTGTGCCCATTGCTTTGCCTTTCCTTGAAGCATCTTTGCTTTTAGTATGACCTTTTCAAAGCGAGAGTGACCACACCTCAGTGTGTCTTTTAAGACTATGAAATGCCAACATTTAATACGTATTTCATACAGGAGCTCCTGTATGTTTGCGGGAGTTTGCTGGTCTGGTTTGCTGAGACTGCAGTCTGGTTTGCTGGTGTGAATGTTGCTGTGTGAGTTACTGAGTAGTTGTCTGCAGTGGCTCCTAGATCTTTTCTTAAGAGATTGTAACTCATTTAGAACTCATCTCTGTTTGTGCTAGGAGTTTGATTGGAATAAACATGCAGTAAATCTTTGTGTTAAAAGCCTTCAGAGCATCTTAATGTTTAACCCAAGCAAAAAATGGGGTTTTTTTAATTATTTTGATTTAATGAGAAAGCTAATTCCTCTTTAACATGTTGTGGGAATCTCTCATTCACACATATCTGTAATCTGCATCTGTAATCTAACCAATAATCAATATTAGGATGACAACTACTCAATACTGTGCAGCTGCAGACAGTAGGGACTATCTTTAGCAGACATCTGTGATGTGTTTGTATCAACTCATAAGAACGCTGGATGTGACGTTGTTACTTCAAGAGTAGACTCATTGATTTAAGAGGGGCTTTTTGTAAAGGAAGACTATTAATTCAATATGACTGAAGTAACTGGAATCTGGCCCTTACAGATTCAACATATTCTTGTTGATTAGCTATAACTGGAGTTGCTTTGAATCTTTAAGTTACATCTTTTCAGACCCAGACTATGCAATATGAATCCAAATTTTCACAGTCCTTGTATCTATTTGGATTTGATTTTGAATCAGAATTTTCTTATTCTTTCTCTATACTCTGTGCTCATTTGAATTATATGAAAAGCCTTCTCTAGTACATATCCTGGATGAAGTAGCAATTCCTCGGTCTTTCCAGAGACAGATCAAAAGCTGTGCAGTTTATCCAAATTCAGAATGTCAGTGCAGACTTCTACAGACCTATCTGATGAATGAATATTTGTGAATTGTGTTCACCATACTCTTTTATCAAAGCTCTATTTCTTATTTTCTATTGTTGGATCTCTTTTATATTTTCATGTCAGCTGTAACTACGTTTCCTCAGATTTTTTCTCTGCCAGGTTTGGCTGTTACATTGAATGTGAACAGCTTATTTTGTGGTAGGAAGAAGATCAGTCATTTAAGACTGAACTGGTTACTGATTACAAAAGAAATTTTTCCTGTGAACCGTGCATCTTGTGAGAAAGAATATTATTAAAGGTGTGTCATTATGTTTAGAGACAATTCCAGCTTACATCTGACTGCTTCTCCAAAATTTACCAGATTAACATCAGTGCTTCAAAGTAACAATAGAAGTTGCTTCTCTAACTACATTCTGTTGTTTAAATATGCCTAAATAAAGTCAATAGTTTGCAAATAATAGCCAATTAACATGTTTCAGTTGAGAACCAGGCAAAATATTTCATTACATCTTCCTGATTTGTACAGTTTGTATGATTTGTTCATCTCTCTGTGAAAGACTCCATCTCAACTGACTCTAATCATCTAGAAGTTGCTCCCTCTGTGGTCTCTGGAGAGATAAAGAGCTATTTTCTGAATGATGAGTCATCTCATCAAAAAATAATTTAAATAAATCACAAGTATAATCTAGATATATAACCTGTAGATAGCTCAGGTGGGGTGAGATGTACCTCACCTTTGATATGTGATACTGTAGGAGTTTTCATATGTGTTTATGAAGCGTAAAGATTTGTTTAAAATGACACATAGTAAAGATCAAGACCACATTCTATTTCTTGCATGTTCTGAAGTGATCCATGTCCATCTTTCAGGACATTCATGTTTACCCAGTTTAATCCTGAACTGTTACCTTCCACAGCTAATTAGTATGATGGCGAGAGCCTGGAAGGAAAAGGCAGGGTGTCTTGTTACTTCTCAGAGGACCCTTTCACCTTGTCCTGGTCCAACCTGGCCATGCTTCTTCCCTGGGCACTGTGTTGTGTGCCTTGGGAAGTGTGCATCAATTAAAGCTTCAAGGAAACTCCTCCTTTTAACACAGTGCTTGAACTTGCAAAGTTCCCACTGCAAGGATGGCAAAGGCTGGAGGTTATGTTTGAAGACGAGGTTAGTTATTGAGAGGGAGGGAAATAATAAAGTTTAATCTGCTGTTAAGTGAACAAAGAGGAGCTGAAGCAGGTAAATGATGAGCAGGAGGGAAATGAGACAGCAAGTACTTAACAGAAAGGAGTGGTTGAGAGCTCTTAAGAGTGCCAAGGTGCTGGTAGGAAGAGAGGTTTGGAGAGTGGGGTTTGGAGAACAAGTTCTCATCTCATTGCCATCTCAGGAGTGTTCACTCTGCAGTACTTTTCATTAGAATGTGTGTCTTCTGTAATCCACTTCAACATGCGCAATTTGTGTTGGGGGAACAAGTTGGTTTTATCCTTTTCACTCTTGAGACTGGTGCTATATCCAGTCCTGTACCTTGAATTAGCTAGTCTACCTTCATTCATAAAGCTTCAGCTTTCTCTGTAATAATAACAGTATTCTTCAGCTGATTCAGGTTCATATCTAGACAGTTTATTTTCAGATCCCAAGACTGCTTTAAAATGTATCTTAATACAAACTTCTGTTAGTGGTTAACTGAGTGAACCTGGTTTTGATTCAATATCCCCATGATCACAGTCCCAATAGCTTTATTCTATCTATTTTTTTTTTAAAGTGCACCTTCTATAATAAATACACAGTCAAAAGAAAATGTGCTAATGCTCTGAACAAAGCAAGCTTTGATTTCATGGTTTAGCAAATCAGTCAAATTTTATCATTGTCGCTAGTTGGTGCTTCCACAAACACAACCTGTAGCAACATTCTTTTGCCTTTGGAAAGCTTAACTCCCTCACAAACTACTAAATTCCTATTGATCAAAGCAAGAAAGAGGCAAATCCATTTGTATCAATGACAAATGGATTTAAGATACTCTATTTGGGTCCTTTTAAAGTAAATAATCTCTATAAAAGATCTCTCTGACTTTGGTTTTAACTGGATTTCCAATATGAATTTCCCCCATGTTGTAGAAGTCTCAAAATAAAGACAGAGTCCAAGTACTATATATAAATACTTACATATCCCCCAAAACTCACAATGTTTTTGTTGAATACCTGTGACCTGCAGGGAAGAAAAAATCCAGTACCAGATCTCATCTGACTTGATGGTGGAATAGCTGAAACTCTAATTAGTTGGCATTAACACATAGTGCTGCAGTCCACTTGTAATGTCACATTACTTCAGAATTATTGCTCCCTTAAAGTTAGGCATAACGATTAGGACTTTGCAAAATTGGCTCTTTCTATCTTTACTCTTTTCATGTTGCCAGGAGATACATAACGGGGGGAAGTGGGCACAGGTGGCACTAAATATGTGTGATCACACACACTTGGATTACCGTGGTAGTACATTATCTTTAAAATGATTGATTTGCTAAATTGCCTTAACTAAAAATAGTAAGGCGATAACTTAGCATAAAGGAATTATTAATATTTTTCCTCTCTTTAATAGCCAGAAAAAGATAGGAAATAAATAAATAAATTTGGGACCTAGCAGAAAAAAGATATGGTCCAAGGCCAATCAGAGTCAACTGAAAAATAGCTATGAACATCAGTGGAATTTGGACTTTGGAGGATCTGAGAAAGGGAGAATGGTCAAAATTAGGACTTCAAAAAGCCAATTATTTCTCCAAGAATCTGCTCCATCCCCTTTCAAGGGCAGACTTTTTCCCAAAAGTAAAGAGTGTGGAGGGCCAGGCAGGGAAGAGAGAAAGCTCACGATAGAAAGCTTTCTTGTAAATGCAGTATGTACCCAGAGGATATTAGAAGACTTTTGAGTAAACGGTATGATTGTACCCTGGCTGAAAAACACAACAGCCTGTAATTATGCTGTGTTGTCTTTATTCACTGGTGAATTCTTTTAGCTCTTTTTTCCCCCATAGGATATTCTTTATTTACAGGTCGTGTGTTATGGATGTACTTCATTTTGAATACTATTCCTAATTTTGTTTTGGAACCACAGTATTTATTAGAACAGTATAGCATATAAAAGCCACCTTTTTGCCTTTGTGCAGCTAAATAAATAACATATATAATACATACCCATCTCAGCGCTGAATATATTAAGGCACATTCACAGCACTGTACTTTTCAAGATCCAACTCTATGATTTAACTCTGCTCTGTACTATTTTTTTATTAAATCAGACAGATAGGTGATCTATTTTGCAGTGCATGGAATGTAAGCAGTCCCTGGTACTCTTCATTCTCTGCACACCCTCTGTTCTTTAAGATATTTATTGAAATGGTTGGTGAGGTGCAACAAGCCAGACATAATATTCCCCTTGCCTTTTGTGCAACTACACTGTAATGAAGAATTAATAACAGATTCCTGAAGAATATTAATCATACTTTCACAAGCCAGTAGGGAACAATTTAAGTGCAGGAAAATTAATGTAACAGTCCAACTCATAGGCCTATGCAGAAAGTCAGAAAAAATGGGCCCTGCTAAAGGGCTTTCCTTCATCTCTGATGCAGCATTAGTGCAACTTGTCGCACAGACCACTGAGCTGCCTCCGTCCTCAGCAGACCTTGGCCTTCCGACGTGTCTGGCCATGTTGTCAGCATCCCTCCTGTGTTTTCTGTGCAGGTACTCACTGAAAAGCCCTCCCTTCACAGGATGGAGAATAGACCTAAATGGAAACCATTCATCCCTTCCTGTAAGAATATTCCCACCTGAGATAAAAGGTGATCTGACAATCTTCGTACATTAGTATCCGGGGGAAAAAAATCAGGTGGCCAGTGAAAATATTTACTTTTGATATTTTCAAAACATTCATTTTTGATATCTTCAAAATATTTCATTACAAGCTTCATTCTTTTTCATTTTATATTTCGCCTTTTGGAAATAGATGTGAAATTAAATTTCAAAATGAAAAGTGATTTTAAGCAAACCTCCATTTGAGATTTCTCATTCCAAAGATGTCAGAACGAACATTCTGGTCATTCCTAAATTTTTTCCAACATTTTCCAGGTGTGGAGAGTCACCTGAAACCTCTTCATTCAGGGGAGCAGTTTCAATTTTGACAAATGGGTATTTCTAGAGGAAAAAAATGATTCTGTCAGAGACGGTCTAACTAGCCAGAGGGTAAAGTTCCCAATGAGTTTTTACAAGACCATGTTTTCTTGATGTGATAAATCTATGATAACTCTACAGTAGTTAGCGCCTTCCATGTTTGCAAAAGGCAGGGTCAAAAGTTGATCCTGCAAAACATCTTTAATGAAAAATTATAACGATCTGAGTATAACCTGTAAAAGAATTAATTTTTCAGAATGTCTTAAAATATTACACAAAGAGTAATCATGTTAAAAGAATCCTATTAATTAGACACTGTGTTAAAATGAAAAAGGCTTTATGAAGGAGATACAGTGTTTCATTGCAGTCTTGTTTTTTAATCAGGATAAACATATTACATCAGGAAGAGCTACATATTTTTAGTAAGCTCACTGTTGAGGAACTTTACCAAACCAAGACTAAATCTTGGCCCCACAGTTAAGCACAGAAATGACTGACCAGTGGGAAGAAGGGGGCAGGGCGCTGCTTGTGAGTGTGATGATTATTTTGGGGAAAAAATCTCCTAGTCCTGGCCCAGTTACAGGTTTGTTGCTGTTTTCATAGGTATGTTGAATAGATGAGACTCCAGTGAAGCAGTCATAAAAAATTGTCAAAGCTATCCAAATAAATCTTTTGTTATCCACAGTGAATTTTTTATTAATCTCTAATGTAAAGTCTGTTCAGTGTGCATAACTTCACATGGCCAGCTGCTCACCTGGGTAACTGGGTACTGCTGCTGCGCGGCGGGATGCTTTGCATTATGCTGACCAGCCATGCCGGTGGCTCCTCCTGATTCTTTGGGGAGGTGGGATGCTCATTGCAGCAAGTCATAGTGGTAGCTGCTCATGGCATGTTCATAGTCACTGGGGCTCAGCCCTTCTCTTCTTTCAGCTCATCCTGCATCCTGCTCTCCTGTTGCATTAAATGTTAAGGATAACAGACCCGACTTTGCACTTAGTCATGGGCCACCATGCAAAGTTGCGAGGAATTTAGCCTTTCTGACTAACTGTAAGTGCTTATAAATCTGAACTGAGCCATGAGGATGTGCTGCGGTGCAGAGGAGTGGTGTGTTAAGACCAGCATTAAGCCAGCTGAACCTGGTAATGGTTTTGCTTTCTTTTCGGTCTGTGTTTTGGCAGAGGGGCCTCTATCCTGGATTTTGTGACAGTGTTATGACAAAACATGGACCCAGGTAATTCTTCATTCCTAGTCAGCCAGTTAAAAGGGCTCCCTTGCCCCACCTAGTAATAAAAGTGGCAGACGTGGCATGTGTCCTTGGAAAAAGCCCACAAATAACACAGTTTCTAGAGACTCCAAGACCTTCAGGATTGCTCTGACTCTTGCTTAAATATAGGGATGAGGATATGAGGCTATTATAGCCTGTTCTCTTGTTCCACAATTCACTTATTTAGGTACACGTGACACTGCCCCCCAGGTTAAAACTCCAGACATCACACAAGAGATGGAAAAGGCTCATTTTGAGCTTTTTGCCCTTGCTTTAGGGCAGGAGCATCAATGGTCCAAACTGTTGAAATATTTCTTCTGAATCTGCATGCTGGATATAGATTTTAGATCTTTCAGGCAAAGGAAGGATGACTTTGCATGTTGAAAGTAGTAATCAAAATGCACAGTGTCTGAATTCAAGCTCTGATGTAAACACTACACAAAATCCCAATCAGCTCCTAGCAGAATTTCATAACAGCACACAAGGAACACCTTGATTAAAACAGTGGTCTACTGAGCCTACTTTCTAACTGCTTCTTATTGTATTAATTCAAAGTTTTTCTCTTATTGGAAAATTAAGTAGCAGGTGTAGTTTTAATGAACTGTAGCAGACTGGGTTTAGTGGTGTGGTAAATAGATTGTGATATTCATTTCCAATTAAAGTTCTTTTGCAAAGATCAATGAAGCACATTCTCATAAATTGAATCACAGTAAACTAATAAACAAATCTCTTTCAGCCTGCTGATGGCAAATTCTTATTTCCTTAACATGTTAGATCACATCATGGTATTAATTATATGATGCATGAGCAACAAAGAAGTAATCATTTATTTAGCAATAATTTCATATTTATTTTTACCTCGGAATTAGCTTCACAGATAATTCCATACCTATAGGCAAGGAACATTAAGCATTAGAAAAAGGAAATTTCAAGTGAATATTTTTAATGCTTGACTTCTGTCTATCATCCAAAAAGATTTTAAAAATCTTGTTAATGAATGTGCTGCATTATTTATTTTGCTGATTAAAAGGGCTACTACGTCTGGAAGGGTGCACTGTAACCTTTAAACTCAATTAGTATAGGAGACATTCACATCAGGAGCAACAGTGTTCATGAATAATATGCAAAGGCTTAATTCCATATCTGTAAACACACTGCTATAGTAAATTAAAAAAATTAAGATATTAATTTACCAATCTTAAATGTCAGCAGTATGTTCTTAGCATATCGTAATGGTGTGACAGTTTATTCGGATCCTACTCTGATTATATACAAATACATTTTGGTGCTGAATAGAGCCCTGATCATTGACTGAGGTCCCTGGCGGGATACCAGCACATAGACTAGGCTAATACAAATGATAAAATAAAGCTCTCACTGTATAATGTCATTTCTTGAGATCCTGTCATTATTGTAGGCATGTGAGATGCCTATCAGAATGGATTAAATATCCCCAGAAGGAGGTTTTTTAGGCTTCCACTACATGATGTTACATGAAGGCCAAGAGCATCCTGGCTTGCATCAGAAATGGTGTGGCCAGCGGGACTAAAGAGGTGATCATCCCCCTGTACTCGGCACTGGTGAGGCCACACCTCAAATATTGTGTTCAGTTTTGGGCCACTCAGTGCACAAAGGACATTGAGGTGCTGGAGCATGTCCAGAGAAGGGCAACGAAGCTGGTGAAGGGTCTGGAGAACAAGTCTTATGAGGAGTGGCTGAGGGAACTGGGGTTGCTTAGTCTGGAGAAGAGGAGGCTGAGGGGAGACCTTATCGCTCTCTACAACTACCTGAAAGGAGGTTGCAGCGAGGTGGGTGTTGGTCTCTTCTCCCAAGTCCCAAGTGATAGGATGAGAGAAAATGGCCTCAAGCTGTGCCATGGGAGGTTTAGGTTGGATACTAGGAAAAATTTCTTCACCGAAAGGGTTGTCAGGGATTGGAACAGGCTGCCCAGAGAGGTGGTGGAGTCACCATCCCTGGAGGTATTTAAAAGGCGCTTGGATGTGGTGCTTAGGGACATGGTTTAGTGGTGGACTTCGCAGTGTTAGATTAGTGGTTGGACTTGATGATCTTAAAGGTCTTTTCCAACCTAAACAATTCTATGATTCTATGATTCTATAAGCTAAGCTTGGGTTTGGAAGGCCAAACTCCCTTCAATCCCTTTTTAGGCTGGTGGAGAGGGATCTGTTTTGCTGGAGGCCATTCAAAGCCCTGAGGTTAGACTTCTCTGGCATGTTCTCTGGAGAGGCCCACCTTTCACCTTCAGCTATAGAGAGAAGAGCGAGAGAAGACTGAAGCTCATTTTGTTAATATCTTCTATGTAAGTAATAGTAATTTGTGAATATTTTTCTGAATAGATAGTTTTAAGTCTGGACATAATCATCTTCTGCAGTCTTCTTCACACCACTAATACATCCACATC
Source organism: Morus bassanus (assembly GCA_031468815.1). Taxonomy (NCBI): domain Eukaryota; kingdom Metazoa; phylum Chordata; class Aves; order Suliformes; family Sulidae; genus Morus; species Morus bassanus. The sequence continues at coordinate 40,391,741 of CM062574.1, forward strand.
TTTTCTTTCCACTTAACAAAAGCTGCTGCTTTATTGCATTTTGGGATCTTTATTATGATTTTTTCATCTATTGTTTATCTCAGGCTAAGTTTATTGCTAATGACTGACTCCTCCCAGTTAGCAGTATTGAAATGCACCATGCAAGGACTCCCGAGGTTCTCCAGAGCTACCTAGGAGTTTGCAAGTGGTAAGCTGTCATTTCCTGCCTTGGATGGGCACGAACTGTGGAGAATTCCACTTCTGAGAAGATGAAAACCTTGTCATTGCCTTTGTCGTATTTTTAATGCAAAACATGTCTTTGGAAATTCTGTAGTCAGCCAAAAATCTTTTTCAGGCTTAAATATAGTCATCGTACAAGTGCAGGCTATCCGGAAATCCAGCATTTATTTTCCTTACGAGACCAGAGCAAGAGATAAAAGGGAAAGATTTAGGTCATATAAAGGGGAAAATAAAGTGGCTGGTGACATCGTGCAGCTCATTCGTGCATCTCCTTTTCTGTGCTGCCCTTGTCCTTGGGTTCCTTGTACTCCTTGTGTTTGTCTAAGAGGTGAACGGTAAAGTACAATCACAGTCATTTTCTTGTTCTTCAGTCCTCTGGCAGATAGCCACAATTCTCTGGTGATAACATATTTTCTGTTCTTCTTAGTGATCTTTTTACAAAAGCCTCCATAAAAGTGATTATTCTGTTTCAGGCATAGTGTTAGGTTTCTTGTGTGGGAAGGGGAACAAAATAACAGAACTCTGACTGTAATTATAAATCATCAGGTTTGCAATATGTGACAGTTTCCAGAGTGGAGGTGGGGTCTGTATTTGGATTTGCCAAAGTCTACTGGTGATGACGAGTGTCTGTGGTCAAAGTCTACTGGTGATGACGAGTGTCTGTGGTCACTTGAAAAGTGTAGTGCCAGATAGTCCTTGCAAGAGGTAAGACACTTTCCCACTTCACACTGAACAGAGTCTGTCTTAGGTCCTAGATCTGCCTTAGATCTTTTCCAAGTCTATTCCAGAAGACTTGAAGTTGTAATTCTCTCAAACAAGCAGAAACCCCTGTTATCTTCAAGCTGTGGATATCTTTACTCAGCATGTAAATGCCTGGTCCTTTTGGCTTACTGTGTGGCACCAGAGATTGCTCGAGGCAGTGGGTTCGCACATGTCCTCTGGAAGTTTCTCTCTGTTGCAGCTGTGCACTGTAACTCAGTGTTGCCCAGTAAATTTTATGAATGTGTATGAATTAGTTGTGATCAGGAGAAGTGCTAGTGTTAATCAAATACTAGCCAAAGATACTGTAACCACTGGGAAGCACCTTTCCATCTCATGCATTCGAATTATTCTATTAAGCTAGTAAGTTTGGAAACAGAAGGAAAGTAACCATTCCAATAACATAACGGACTTGAGATGGGAGGAAAATTAATCTGCAGCTTAACAGACTGAGAAATACTTACTGTAGTGCAAAATGAGGTTTGCAATATGATGAATTACTTGTTTTGTATGGAACAGGACACGACGTGAGAGAAAGTTTAAACACAGTTTTCCTGAGAGAGCAGAGATGGACTTGAGTGCATTTGATATCATTGTCCAGGGTCCCTCCTTTGCAGAGAACACCAACAGCCCCAACAGCTGTGTAAGTGTTAATTGGGGTGAATTGGAAGGCACATAGATACGTGGCTGGCTGGATTGTATATTTTCTTACATTAAAGTTTGTAGAAAGTCCATATATACATAAAGCCAAACAGTTAAAGGATTTACTTAATGTGTACACTAGTTTCTGTGCGTAGTCACCTCAGATTTGTATATGAGTAGGAATTTGCTGATTTTGTTCAGGGACCTGGTAAGATTTCCCACCAGCTTCACTACAACACACCAACAGCAAAAATCTTGGCTGCGCTGAAGTTAATGATGGTATTTTCACCAACTTAATAGGACAAGGACGTCTGCCTAGATCGTTAGGAGGGAGGATAAGGCAGTTTTCTATATTAATATATTTTTTTCTCAAATGTGGAAAATAAAGATCAGAGATATATGTTGGTAAAAATATTAATTGGTACTGGAAATACTGATTTATTTTTGTGTGTAAAATAATTAATTTTGGTTCATAAAAGCTCAGAATTATTAGCATATAACACCAGTCTCCACAGCATGAGAGCTGTTGCACTGGTAGAAGAACAACACATGTAGCCTCTCTGAAAGTAGGGCGCCTCTTGGTAAATGTTTCTGACTATGATCTGTATCAACAGAATAGCAAGTTTCCTTACTTGCTCCCAGCCCTCCCCAAACCTTTCTTCGCGATCATCTTAATTACATTCCCATATTTCAAAGTTAAGCATTTTATGTCTGGCCTGAATTAGCATGACATCCAAGCCACTCATGGGTAAAACAGAGATGGAGATCTTGTATGTGCTAAAAGCTTGTGTAGGTTCAAATCAGCTGGATGGAATCACAAAAGAAAAAATCCAGTGTGGGCTGTTAAATATAACCAGACTTCCCTGGCTCAGGAAAGCTGCAGGTTGCTGATGGCTGGGAAACTACTCTGAGGATACTATCACTACGTTCCTGCCCTGTCCTTATACTCTTTCTCAGGTAGGGAGGGTTTACATCAAATGGACATTTCACCCCATCTGTATGGATTTTCTTATATTGTTAGCTTTTTATCTACTATACTATTCAGATCCCTGCCTAAAATCCACTTCTTCCAGAGATTTTTTTTTCTTCCTTCTTTTAATATTCTTCTCATCTTACATGACCTTTGCAAGGATAGCGTCATCTTTTATGACTCTAAAGCCTGATGTGAAACTATGATGTAAAAGTATTTTTAATTCTTAAAAATAGTGCAAGGTATCTGACAAACTAGGGAATAGCTGCTGAAATGGAAGTGTCGTGGAGATTTGTTTATAAATTTAGACTTCTCTATTCTCTTGGGTGATTTGAGTGATTCCAGCTTACACAGAGTTAGAGGACTTCGATCACCAGGTAATGATGTGGTTAACAGAAGATTGGATTTCCTGCAAGAAGCAATTATCTTGATTGATAAGAAAATTTGAGAAAATTCATTCAAGACTTAATGAGATTGACAAGGTCATGGTTGAGCCAGGCATCCACCTTGAATAGATAAGGTTATGTGTTTAGAAGAAGTAATCCAAAGACAAAGCTCCTCAAAAAATGGATCATTTTTATCTACACTGAGATGATGAATGAAAACATTAGACTTGTGCCTGTGACAGAGAGTCTGGGGTGTGAAGATCAGGAGAGATTCTTCACAAAGTCATTTATAGCACTAGTATTGCTGCTTCCCTTTTTTATACCATTAAAAAGAATATAAAAATGACTTTCAGAATCTTTGTGGCCTCAAAAATAATCCCAGACCTTTATCTTACAACTCTGTGAGGTGTTTTGTCTGTCAAGAAAACTGGAGGTCATAAGAGAAGGGATATCATTCCTGACTGCATGCTCATCTCCTGCTATCCACAGTGGGGTCCCTTAGGGCTGTCAGTGAAGCCAAAAATGCTTTTTAAATTCATGGATCCTGGACTCTGTCTTAGCCTCGGTTAAAAAAAAAAAAAAAAAAGGATTGCTAAGATAACTAAATAAGACATTAAAAGGAGATAGAAATAGATGAAAAAAGGAGATGATTTATTGTTTCAAACATGCTAGGAATCATTTATGGAAAAATACATTTACACATATGTAATTTCTGTCTTGAAGTGATGCAGTGGACTTTGTTATTTTGTTTTCTGTTGCAAGTGATAAAAAATGGATATGGCTGGTAGAAACGGTAACTAATACTTTTTAGTGTACTTTAAATATGAGTGTTTGACACCACATGAAAAGTAAAACCTGTGCTTTAGTGCTTATCCCAAATCTAACTATATGGTGCTCTTCTGCCTATTTTTTCTAGATGTGTCATAACTATTGCAACCAACTAATTTAGAAATTGCTACCTCTATCTCATCCTAACTCCTGGCTCATTTTCACTATTTTTTAATATTTACTTGTGCATAGTGATTCCAACATAGAGTAGCCTTTTAAATGCATGTGGTTTCACCCTTGGAATTAGTCTGGCATAGAAACCTCTTAAAAGGCAGAAAAATTTGTTCCGTTTTTATTACTTATACAAGGTCCTTACAAGCAGTGTACCAAAAAAAGGCACTTCAAACTTACTTCAGAAGACTTGTACCATTCTGTTTCAGAAAAGTGTATTCACAAGAGCTTGTATTTGCTTATATAATATTTTTAAAGAGTTTGTGTGTAGTGGGGATAAATGCATGAAAGGGAAAGTAATTGAAAACAGAGTAGGAGATAGCGGGACATATTCAATACGTAGTCTTTGTTGGACTGTAAACACTTCTCTGTATACTTCATTCAGTTTTCATTCAATAGATCACCCCCGAATGAATGCAAGGAAGGTAAACATGCATTCATTTTTCTGTGGAGTTTGTAAATGCATGCACAGAAACCTGCAGCTCCTGATCCGCAGCAGGTAGACTAATCCTACTTTCACTGAGCCAACGCTAAGTATCTGCCCCTTAATTCTCTATTCATTTCACTGTTTTTACAATTACACAGAGTAAAAAGTACTCTCTGCTCACCACAGCAGGATTTCTGAATCATTTCTACAGAATCCCATTATGCTTTTACAGAACACTTTTGATTTCATCTCTAATAAATTCTGCAGAAGTCTCCTAAAAAGCCTAAACTATACTTTAGATGAGGCAGTGGTTCTATTTTCAGGTTTCAGTAAATAACTTGTTGAAACTACTCATACTTTGTAGAATTTGTTTATATTGTTGTCTGTAACCCTGCATGAAAACACAATTGAAATGCTAATAGATCATCCTACCCTTAGTTTGGAATGATCCTACTGCACTCTTAATGTTATTAGGAAGATTATGAGTAGTTCTGCAGGACAAGGGACAGGATTTTAACCTAATTTAATGGCTTTAATACCAGGACATAAGACATAATGCAGACAGAAAATTTAAAATAATCTAGAATTGCTTCCTGTGATGTAAATAACCCTTTTTTAACATTTGCCTGTTGGTTTTGCATTTCCAATAGAAATATTTTTTCAGCAATAAGAGTGAAGGGGTGTCCTCAGTGGCAGATAAGTTATTTCAGCAGAAGGACATTTTCGAAAGGAGATTCACACGAGAAGAGTGTGTTGAATAGATGCAAAGGCACTGTGCTCACAGAGCAGTTGGCCAGGCTTCCTATGCATGTTGAAACTTCTCTCCTGCCTTGATGGCTATATGATTTCTCCTTTTGTTCAGGTTATGACTCTTGACATCATTTTTCTTCCTTGCCAGTTTGTGGAATTTGTACTCCCTTCTCTTACCGACATTGCTGGTTGTCAATGTCTTGTCAATGACTTGTCAACAAGTCAGCTTGGTTCCAAAATCCAGCAAATCTGTTTCTTCTATATGAAAACTCCCTAATTACAAATTGCTACAGACACAAAAACCTGCGCTGTATCAGTGTTTCCCCAATGACAACTGTGGGACTTAACTATCAAAATATTGCAGGATCTTGTAGGCTTGATGTGATGAGATTCCCACCTTATTCTTAATGGAACTTAAAAGACTGGGATTCCATTTGAGTTTTTTTCCTGAATTGTCAAGATGGTGTTGATAATTATGTCTTTTGCCTCTTGCCTCTTGCTGGATGTCTGCAACAAGGGTGGAGTGCTTAACTATCCCATATATCACAGTGTTTCCCATCCCCACGCAAATCTACTCAGAAGTTCAGTTCTGAACCCAAAACCTTACTGAGACATCACATATCAACACTTTCATCCCTTAGGATTTGATTTTCCAACATTAGCCAGCTTAAAACAAAATATTTCTTACAGTTCTTAGCTGGAATGGAGGGTATTGAAGTCTTCCAAGAAGCATTCCTACGCTGTTGGCTCTTCTGTTGTGGTCATGGTTACTGGTTATTTATTCTGTTGTTAGACTTTGACGCTGGAGGTGCCTAGAGCTTTAGATAAGCAACTTCATCAAACTGGGTCATCTGCGTAACCACCCAGCACTTCCTTGCTCAAGTTTAGAGGTATATTGCAGAGGTCATTCATTTTTATGCAGTGGGGGGTTGTGATTCCTAATGCATTCATTAGGGAGAGCATCTGGGGGAAAATAATTCAGACAGGAGCAAGTCAATTTATTGATGGCAAAACCATGAATCTCCTTGAGCTGGAGATCTGCCTTGGATTGATGCCATGTTGAACCTAAGCTCTCAGAGAAAAGCTTCATTCCTTTCTTAGGGTTGGAAGACAGTAATTTTGTGTCATTCCTCTTATTGTATGGCCTTTCCTCTGCAAAAGAGGAAAACAGGTTAAGTCAGTGATAGATGTGAAGTCATCAGATCTCCAGAACTTTGTCACCTAGTCATTCAGCTTCATGTGATGCGAATTTAGAGATGACGTAAATCAAGAGATAGGTTGCATGCCAGTGAGTGGCTGCATTGATAAGAGAGTGAAAGAATGGCAGCCTGTCAGGGAAGTAATTGATAAGAGAACCAAAGAAATACTAAGTAATGTGTCCTTCTGATCTATTTCAGTACGGTGAAGCACATACTTAACTTTGCACATATGAATAACTTCTTGGAAGCCATTCCTTCACTGGAAGCTGATGAAGATATTCACATACAAAAAATTTATATACCTTTATTAGGGTTTTCGTGAAATGTTTCCTCCCCTCTCTATACATGTCCTGTGTGTCTTTCCAAACCTGCTGCCTTTATCCCTACTGTCTGGGAATTCTCACATACCTAGAAAAGGTCATTTGTGTGTCTTGCTTTGTGAAGAATAGGAGAGCTTGTAATGCTGTAATGAAAACCATGGTACAGAATAATGTTTCTCTACCCAAAGAGAAGTGAATTTAATTAGCCTAAGTCCTCTCTTTTCTGGAGGGAAGAGAGATATAGCCCCCAGGCTTTGCAGGGGTCAAAAAAGGACTTGGGAAATCTGTAAATTATCTTATCCAGTGTGTTGTAAAACAAAGTATTTTGAATAAAGTAGTAGTACGAGATTGCTTTGGTGTGGGAATTGTTCATTCTTACAGGCCAGACCAGCAAAGGGGAACAAGACATTTTCCTTATAGGTGTGTTAAAAAGTTGTCTGACGAGAACTCTTCTGTCTCTCTCTCTTCTACGAAGTAGCTGATGCCAGAAGTTTAAGATGACTGAAATCCTCTAAGACATAATTTTCAAGTTTGGTAGAGTTCCTGTTTTCCTGATCTTCCTCCTCCCCCATCAACGTTTCCGTCAGCTGTCAGCCACCACATTAAATTTGGCCTCTAATTACTTTAGCTGGTTTAGGTTTGTTGAGTTGCTTTGGGGTTTTGGAGGGGGAAGAGAAGGGTTAATCAACCTGTGTTTCTATTGCTTGTTTAACCTTTAAATTCAGAACATTATAGGCTGTGAGGGATTTGAAATGAAACTTCCATTCAGATTATGGTGACAGCTTCAACTTGACTTTGCTTTACAAGGATTTAAAATCAAGAGTTTTCACTTTTTCGGAAATCATTCAGTGCCCTTTTTTAGCTTAAATCCCAGGGATAATTTTTCATTGTTCTTGATAGGACTCTTTTGGCACTGCCAGCCTCACTAAGTTAGCATTCATCCAGTCTTTCTAGTTAATGTTTTCTTTACTATCAAGAACAGTTGCAATCCAGGTTAACCTTTTAGAGGGTTTGTCACAATGCACCGTCAGAGCAACTAAACAGCCATCAAACTGATCTCAATCTGGTGTGATAGGTTGGCAATTGACTGGGAATACCTATTGCCTGATGTTACGTTCTACAGTATAATATAATTCTTATTAAAATCATTTCTAGGCAAAGCCCTTGATAGTGTATTTTAATTGTCATAGTCTCAAAAGATTCTGAGCAGGTTCCTGTCCTCTCTTTTTCCCACTGAGTATTTCTACAAACTATTTTTGTAAAGTGAACCATTTAGCTGAAATCAAAATTGAGTTTAATCTCGACATTTGTAGGAACACAGAAATTGTCATAACACATCAGAGCAATGGTTCATCTGGAGTTGCTAAGGTGTCTTGCCTTTGACAAAAGCCAATACCAGATGCTTCAGAAAATGGTTTAAAACCCCTATAATAGATAATTCAGTAATAACATGCAAAGGGGGGGTAAGGGGAGTGGTTCTGGCCAACCACCTCAAGCAGGTGGCAACTGCTTATGTCCTGAAGTATGAGGGCTGAAATCCCTTAAACACTGTAACAACACACCTACCATGACTGCTCGTAGAAACTTACTGGGTCATTGAAATGTCAGATTTCTCATTTCAATGAGCATGTGGATTTCTGTTGCTTTCTCTGAAGCTTAATTTTCCCAGCATTGTACTTTCTTAATTATTTACCCTGTACACCTCTTACCAGCCCATGTTTTCCTCTCTGTCTCCATGTGGGTAGTTTATGCACATTTGAATAAGAAACAATCTTCTGTCTTGCAGCTTCCTGCAGATGCTTTTGAGCACTTGACAAGTCTCTCCAGTGCCACAACAGAAAGGCACTCTCATCCATCCCTGGTTCTGTAGATCCTGTCAGCAGCAGCAGCATCTGCTGCCAGAATACTACAGAACATAAATCTGTTGGTAACGACAGCTATTCCATGGCCTCTCCTATCTCTGGCTATCAGAAACCCAGCTTTGGACAAACAACAGCCATTCTTTCATTTAATATTTGGATGGCCAGTTGGATGGGTGGATTCCTATCTACCTGGGAGTAGTAGTAGTTCTAAATTGCCTGGAAACCCTCCCTCTCTCCCATGTGTGGACGTGAAATTTCAAATATCATCTTTAAAAGAGAATTTGGCTTGTATTTTTGAAGTGTTCTTACAGAGAAGTATGCAGTGCCTGACTGGTTTTTATTCTGGTATCTAAATTAATACACATTGAGGATGCCTGGGCAAATTTGTGTAGAATCCTGTCTGTTTCAAATGCACAAGTTAATGGGAATTCTGCATGCAAAAGACCATAAGATGAGAACTGTGAACAAATCTGCCTCACGCTGATTTTTTCCCAAGTATTCTGCAGACAGCTTTATGCTCAGATACAAAGTTACTTAATGTAAATGAATGAGAATATGCACTAGTTTGATCTCTTCCTTTTCTTATCTCCTCCTTTACTTCTGGTGGTTGTAAGGAGTATCTAACAGCAAAGCACTAGCTATGCAGCAGTAGTTCACCTTTTTTCTCTTGGGAGGAAACCCTTGGATTTCTGTTTCATGTCTGTGAGGTTCCAGATGAGAGCTGAGATGCATATGAGAGAGAGGGATCGGGGCTTGATTTTTCCCCTTATTACACTGGTGCTACGCCACCGCTGAATATCAGCAGAAGTATACCAATACGAGAACTGAACATATGTGCATATAGACATGGGATGGGCTGACATTTTTTCATCACTGAAACCCTGAGACGAGGTTCTAAGCTCAGGGATCCTTCTGGTACAGTACGAGGCACCTTGTCACACTGCCATGGGACTAGATCCTGAAACCAAAGATCCACCCCTGGCTAAGATGGACTCAGTATGAGCATTGTTAAATTAATTTGGCACTAGAATAGATTAAATACAAATATTAACCTTTTTTTTTTACCATTATATTAATCCAGTATGATAACTGCCTAAATAAAAGCTGAGCTCTGTTGCATTAAATTATGTTTTATGCTGGCAATATTGAAATTAAAAGAATGACCCTCTTAAATCTGATCTTAATAGAAATCCCCTGATGTTTTTAATGATTTCTTCATTACAGTTCTTATCCTGCCATGAGCTGCTTTTGTTTCTCAGTAATTACTCATGGTTAAAATAACATGGTATGCAAATGTTGCAGCAGAGCTGTATATTGAGCTTGTTTAAGGCAACATTTATAGCTATGCTGCCTTTCCTCCCCCACACCCACCTTGTTCATTTTGTGCTCTTTCCAGGGTCAGGCATATCTCAGTACAGAAACTGTTTACAGCTTAGTGGTTTGGATTTTTTTTTTCATAGTGTTACCACGTTCATTTTTCTTTGAAAATTAATAGAATAACGTAATTCAAGAAGAGGTCTGTCTTTTCAGTGTAGTCTGCTGCAACTGATGGCAGGATTTCCTGAAATGTCAGTAACTCACTTTTGTGTACTGTACTTGACCCTAAAGTGATGTTTTTATGCTTCTATCATAAAAATATTTTCCACTGTTAATTTATTTGCATTGTTTAGTTGATAAGGGAAAAAAAATGGCCAATGTTCTTCATCTTCACTTTCAAAGACTCCCTTTCTTTTATTTAAGAGAAGTTTGGCATTCATCTATTTCTATTCCAAAGCAAGTTTCTGTAATGCTAGTTCTGAGAACAGCCAAAGCAGATGCGAATCTAGTTGTCAGCTTGCAATGCTGCACCTGAAGGTTTCTATAAAGACACAATTTTTAGCATGATTAGAACCTGATTACAAACATTATAAAGCTTAATACATTTTGTGTATTTAGCGGACTGTAAATTAAAGGATTGAGAAGCTTTTCTATTCAGACATAGATTATAATTTAAGTTTAGAATGGAAAGAGAATATGTGTTCATTATGTTGGATAAATTGGAGATCTAACTAGCCTGCCAGCAAAGCCACCTTTGCTGGCACTTGACCTGTCAGTGAAATTCAGTCCTGTACATGCTTTGCTCTCCCATTGTGCTTGCAGAAATGCTCAGAGCAATCATCAAGCACTGAGTCAGTTGGGTTCTATTGATTTATAAAAAAAACCAAGCCATTTTCCAGCTTGCTCTGTTTTTTTGATCATTTTTCTAGTTGATTCTTTGAAATTTTTAGACAGCTGATGCAAGAAATCTGGGGCTGCCATCTTAGTCCCAACTTGGTTTACTAACATATTCTTCCACAAAGAAAAAAAAACACACTGAAATTGCAAAAGAAACGAAAATTAATGAAAATGTTTAACCCCAGCACTGCCCAAACTGCAGTTAGAGCAAAAGCTGTATGTTGACAAGCCCACCAAGTGAAGGTTGAGGGGGAGAGTAGCCCTGCAATCTCCCAGCCCATCCATTTGGGGCTATGCCTGGCATCCTGGACAAACACTTAACTGAAATGAACAGAGGCCTGTCACAAACAGACACAGCATTACCTCAAAGTCGGGCTATTTCTCTGAAGGTTGCCAAACCCCCCTAGTCCTGGTTTGCTGTACCAATATCAAAGTCAATTCCCACCAAACTTGCTTGTAATGAAAATGCATTCATAAGTGCAAACTGTATCTTTACTCCTTAGAGCAGTGGCTCTTCCCTGTGAAATCACCATATTTTACAAAGCGGATGACTTATATCAAGAGCATTCTTAAGGGCCACTAAGAAACAGATCTGTTCTTCAAAAAATTCTGCCTTTTCATTAAGTAGTAGTCAGGAAAGCTAACTTTAGTGCAGATCATTGCCTGCTACTATCTTTTGCCCATCACAGATGACAGGAGGCACATTTGGGACCATTAATAACAGAAGCTGTCAGCAATTCTGTTAATGATATAACCATGCCACCTCCTCTAAACAGAAAACAACATGATTTGTGTAGCAAAAACTATTGCTCAGTGATAGGGACGTCATAATCTGACATCTCTGTTTGTTTTATTTCTAAGGGAGCTAATCGGGAAACTGGCAGTGCTTTAAACTACTACCAACTACCAGTCACCTTCTCAACTTCAAACACCGTGCAAAGCCGGCATTTGTTTTTCCTGTGACTGACTGATTCTTCTGAAATAAATATAACCTAGGTCTTTGTGTTCAATCAGTGGGATCCACCATTCGGTATTCTTAATTTTTCCCCAAAGATGCTTCTGGACCTACCCAGTCCAATTCAGCTGTGTTCTGAGGGATTTTTGATTCCTTAGTAGATGCTGTAGTTGTCTTGTTCTGCTGTGTTGGCTCTGAGACATTGTAAGCTCAGCTTTGAGCTATTCATTTTAACACCATTCTAGACCTTACCATTTCACTTGCAAGACTCCTATCTTGGGTTCAGCTCTTTCATGGCAAGTCTTTAATATAATTCTGGACTCTTTTATTGCTCACAGATTTCTTACCTAGTTTCTGATCCTCCATCACATGCCTGATGCTAATGGAGGAACTGCTTTGCTATGTAGAGACTTAATATTTCCCTGAACACAGGCAGGTCACGGACACAAACATCTAAGTGCTTTGAGTATTTTCCCCTTTTTGTTGACATGAATCATTGTCAAGGACATCTGTTTTCAGCTTGCTCTGTATCTTGAACTTCTCCTGAGGTCCTTAGAAATACCAGAGAGTAAAGCTTCACATCTTCAGCAAGTCAGAAAAGATACACTTTTCTTCCTGATCTGATGTTTGTCTTTTGTTTTCAGACATTCCACTGATGGGAATAATTTGTATACATGTCTCTGCACACACCTAGAAAACAGTGTAGAAGGTACTGGTGGGGAGGAGAACATCAATAATGATAGCTTGCTTCTTATTTTAAAGTTGAATTTGCTGGGTTTGTTTCATATTGTTTCCTTGTATCTCAATTTATTTTTTTTAGCATGTTTACTTTTCCTGTTGACAAAATATTTTCTTGATTCATATTCCTTAACCCTTTATCATTTTCTGCTTATTTATATTAATGTCCATTTTCTTTTTATTTGTTCTCTTTTCTTTCCACCTCTTATTATTTTGCCTTCGTTAAATTCCCTAACTTTTTCTCTGTTTTCCATCCTTTGCAAGATGCCAGGCACTCTCTTTGCTGTGGTCGAATAACATAATAGTGCTTCCTCTGACACCAAGGACATAACCCCTTTGTGTGTGTCCCGTTCTTGCTAAGTGATACAGACAACTCTCAAGTGATGACAAAAGCCAGCTAAGCGGTGATGAAATACAAATATTTTCTGGCACACTGCTGAAAGCCTGCATCGAAGAGAGGTGGTGCCATTTTGATTGATTTGCTGGTGGGATCCAAGGGGAGGGATGGAGCTGTCCAAGTGTTAAGAGTCTTTACTAGCGGCACAGATGACAGACTTAAGACAAGCCCTAAGGAGTATGTCTTTGAAATTTAATAACATAAGAAGAAAAATATTCCACACTTCACTAGCAAATCTAATGCTACACAGTAAAAGCATTATGAAGTGCTTTTTTTATTTTTTTTTTTTTTTTTAGAAAAAGTAAGAGAGCTGTTTTACAAAAGTTGATTAAGAATGTGGTTTCCATACTGCTTCATTTTAGAAAATCATGCTGATGGCTGATGTATGTTTTCCGGTACATTATAACTTTTGAAGTGTATTAATTTTCCCTGCTGGGGAAAATGTCGTTCAAGAAGATTGGGGGAGGAGGGAGGGGGCCTGACATCCTTATTATGCTGTCACATAAAGACTACTTCTTCAGACTCTTCAAGGTCTGTGTCTCTGGAAGAGTGACAGACTAATAGGTTCTATTCTTAAATTCTAAGTATCCTTGGTAGTGCACCAAGCAATTTATCTTTAAAATAAAGAGTGAAAAAAGTTCTGCTGATACATAGTTGCAGAAAGTCACTGGGAGATAGCTGAATAAAATTGAATTTCTCCTATCTCGCAAAAATACAAACACAGAGTATTGACATGCTTGTCTCGGAGTGCCTGTATCTTCACAGTATAGGACCAGATGTAATTACCAACTTACTATGAATTTCATTCCCATCACAGGATAGTGAGTCAGGAATATCATATGCTCCCAAGGCTGCAAGCAACTGCAGTATTTCCAAGGGGAATAATGACTTTTGATGGCATGATCCATTGTGGCATGAAATAAGTTCGCATTATTACATGTACCTGGGTGAAGTACAAAAAAGATTTAATAACATAGAAATAAATCAAATACAAAACATACATTTATTATCCATCAGGTCCCTAAGATCAGAAATTCGGAGCCCAACAGTAGTGGAAACAGAGACAGATGACTTTCAGGACTTGATGATGCTGGTATTTTGCCTCTGATGTTATAATTTTTGAATCCAGCTGTAGGTTTCTAGCCATGAGGATGCAGCAAAAGATTCTAGGCATGCATTTCAAAGAGTAATAGACAAGCTGGATAAGCATATAAGAAGCAAAAACTTTGATAGTGCATGGAATTTGCCTAAACAATTCAGATAGTTAGTGAATTACCTGTTCCTGCTAAATGAATAACTCTTACTTAAAGACATCCAGATTGGCCTCAGACTGTGCAAACTAGGCAATATAAATGCAGCTCATAAAGTTCAGCCACATACAAACAGGATGAGAAAATCTTTGTTCTTTAAGCAAATCAGATGTATTCACAACTTTGCCTTAGTTTTGTTTGGTCTTGAAATCACAGAATATATGGGAGGGAAATGGGAATGCTGAATTGTGAAGTGGTGGCAAGAACATATGGGCAAACCGATTGATGGTTCATCTCAGGATATCATTGCGCTTACTTGGGAAGCCATTTTTCCTAACTCTTTCCTGATTCTGCTTAGCTACTTTTCTAATGACTAGGATCAATCGGCAAAAATGCAGTTTCTCATTCCACTCTAGAAATCTAATGCAGTGGGAATTATCCATCGTCTCTGGAGGAAGCCCAGCCCACCCCACTGACCCCCGTCAGTGATGCTGGGTGACTGTCATTTTGGATCTTTCTTCTTTCTTTTTCTGTGACGTATTTCAGCTATGAATAGAGCTATCTCTAGTTCATCTTTGCTCCCTGAACCAAATGATATGCTCTCCAAAACCTCTATATTAACCATGTAATGGCTTTGAATTCTGGCAGAACCAGCGGTCTCAGAACACACTTGTACGTAAATGTCTTCTCGGATATTTTTCCTTCACTTTGCCTTTCTCCTACATCCAGCCAGCAGCAGCGATTAGAGGGTAACGTCTGTTAGCTGCACACCCCTCTGCAGTACTCTGTGCCTCACAGCTACCTCTGATTGCTATCCCATCTCATTTTAACCCACATAAAAATGCTATTTCTGAACTAGTCTTTCATTGCTTATTTGCTTAATTTTTATTGACATCCTTTGGTGTCCACAGTGTTCATAGCCACAAAGTTGTGGGGCATTCATCAAGAAAAAATTAACTGCTGATTTCTTCCAGTATGGAATTTCTCCTATCCTTGGCACTGTTCTTGGTGTTCAAAGCCTAGCTCCTATGTAGCCTCAACTCAACCACAGTTTGTTTTTTTAACATTGCCTGTATTTTGTTCTTTCACAAGTGGCCTCTCGCTTAATTTGATACACTTATGCCTGTGGCCTCCAAACAGAACTTTCCTCTTCTGCCAGAAACAATTTGAGCAGCTTATTCCTCTTAATTGATACTACACACTTAAAAATAATTTACCAGTCCAAATAAAACCAGGTTAATTTGAAATGGTTTCAGGTTTCTATGCTTGCCTTTATTATAAAATCACAGTGAGCTGAAGTTTAAGAAACGATCATTAGTGTACATCAACAAATCTCTACTCAGACTTGATTTCTTTTAATTATTGTTATACTTCAAACTTAGGCCAGGCTTTTAAACAAGGGAAAGTCAGCTGTTCAGATAAATCTGACTTTGAAACAAGGAAACTTCTCTTTTTCCATAGGGCAGATTAGTGAGATACAGCTAATATCAATAAGTAATATAAGCTACTGGAGCCACAATCTCTTTTCATACCACCTAAATCTTGCAGCTTGAAGATATCAAAAAGGGGACATTGTTTTACCTAACTGAGATAAAGGTGAAGAATTTCAGTGCTGGAGCATGTGTGGATTTATAATACACTCTGAGAGACAGTGAGTATAACACCCTCAATGAGGGAATTATACTTCTCCATTTGCAAGCTTTTCATCTTTGCCATATATAAGGATACTCTTTTTCATTTAACAATTAATCCAAACACAGTACAAGTTACTAATGAAAATAAGACTGAAATATAGTTGTGCAGAAGACAAATGGATATACGAATTACCTAAACAGGCAATGGAGGATGCTAACCATTTGTAATATGCCTGTGCCTTTCAGAGAAATTAAAGTCTTACTCCGTGTGTCCTATTGAGGCAGCCAATGTGATGAGAACTGATCCCTGTAGCACTAAGAGAATTTCAAAAGGAGGTTTTCTGACACGATTTAATGTTCTGAGAAACAGATTCCAGTCCTAATCCTGAATTTGCCATTGACTTCTGTTCATTCAGATCCAATACTGGAACAGTTTTCGCTGACTTAAGTGTTTGAATTATGGATATTCAGGTACTAAGAGAAAATGTGATTTTAATTTTTAGGCAGAATCTCTCTTAACCATCCAAAATAATGGAGTGTAGTCTGCATGAGTTTCTTCTTTTTCTTCTGATTTCTTTAATTTAGAGAGGATTCTACATTTCTGTCTAAAACTTTAGACTTAATGATTCCAGATCTCCTCAAAAGTGTCAGTGTATCTCATACAGGCCAGGAGACACCTGCAGAAGCTCTGTTGGTGTTGTGCACAGGATGGCTTGATTGTTGTTTCTTCTTCCAGCATCTGTTTCTAAATTCCACTAAAAGGCCATCTGAAAAGCCTTTCTCAATATTGCTGCTGCACATAACCAATTCACCACCACAATACCATGTCTGCGAATGAAGAGAAGAGTATCTGCGTGATAGTGAGCGCTGTGGTTGGCGTTCACAAGCCAGCATGTTTTCAGTATCCAACAACTTGTGAATTTCATTAGCAAATTAAATCCTATTGCGTTAAATAATTAAGTGGATTAACTGATGGCCTCCGCAGTTGTTCAGTCACCTCCATGTGAATGCATTCTAATAAAATCCTGGACCTGTTATGTTTCTGGGATGTGCAACTGATCTTAGTTAATGCACTCTTGCTATAATTGCTTTTTAATACAGTGGATTAGAAGATTATCTTTAAATTAAACTATATTTATAACAACAAAAAGAATCACATGAATCATATGTTAATCAGTGGATTCTAAGAGTTAAATTATTTTCTAATACTAGTTATTACAATTACTTGATGTCTTTAGGACCTCAGATTTAATCAGTCATTTAGCCATGATTTATTGTGGTGCAAAAACTAAATTGTAAAGAACAAAATATTCCACCAGTAGGGACAGAGTAACAGATAATATCAAGTTATTTCTAGTCATTATCATCTGTCTGCTGGAATTCTTATCCTTGTTATCCCAAACATATTAGCTCAGGAACAGCTGCAGTAAATACAGAAACTACATTTTTCCTTAGGCTGGATCCCTTTTTGAAACTTCTATTTCTTGCTAAATACTTACTAGCTGCAAAGCACCAAAGTCCTTTTTTTGTTTGTTGTCTACAGGCAGGCCAGTGGTACATCTTCCAGAGAAAGCATCTCTTGTGCAGTGAAATTAGGGCAGTTCCTTCTTAGTGCACCAGGGGTATTAACCTGAAATATAATTGAGGGTTGGATGCGAAATCAAAATAACCTTCAGCAGAAGCTGAGACTTTGGTGCCCTAAGTCATTCTGAAAATCTAAGTTGTACCCTGATAATTAGGATGGAGTGAAGGTAAAAGAGGTGGCAAGGTTGCTGCCTCTAGGGCTGTGTTCTTGATGTTGGGGTAAAACAAAAATAAAGAGGTTGATACAATATAAGAGGCATTTTTCCCCTCCCTTCTGCCTTCTTGATTTATTGCTGACACATTTCTACCTGTTAAGCCATCTACAGTGTCTGCCCCTGTTTAGACTTGCAGTAAGTCCCATGGAAGGCTGTTTTCTCAACAGCCATTACCAAAAGCTTGAAGAACATTGAAGAACAGGTGTCTCTGCTGAAGCAGAAGGAACTCTGCTGAACAGCTTTCTGATTGAGAAAATTTGGCATCGGTGGCTTCAATTGATCTTATGCGAGTCTTCTGTGTTTTTGAAGAAAATGTCAATAAGTTATTTGAGTCATGTGACTTCTCGGCATAAAGATTTCTGGGTGAATCAGGCAAATGAGACATTGAAAGCTAAACAGGTGGAAATGGGGGAGTTGAAAAAAACCTAGAAGAATGAGATGTCTTTGGAGAAAGAAGTTTGAATTGGAGTAGTTGAAGAGTGGAGGCCATTGAGAGTGGTACAGTGAGAATAGTTAACGATGATGAGCTCGGTAGCAGTGTTTTGCTATGGGGAAGGCAGAATGAGAGAGTGGCACGTGTTAGGGAGGGCATTGTGAGAAAGAGTTGAAGGTGATTCACTGGAGATGTCATGGAACAAGTGATGAAATTGTATATAGCTGCAATGTTCTGACAGAAGGAATTGAAGCTAATGCTGAGGCTCTTGACCTGCTTATTGCTCATAAAGAATAAGGGAGTCTGGAGAAGGCTCCATTACAAGCTACGCGGGTTATGTTAAAATTGGGGCAGACCAGAAGCCTGTGTTGGATAGAGTTTTCATGGTGAGTTTTCCCAAAGAATATTTCATCTGAGCTCTGCTTTAAACACACTCTTTGATTTTACAAGCAGAAATGAGAACAAAGAAACAAACCCTTTAAAATCAAGCTTATCAGGCCAGATTTCAGTGTTAGCAGTATTGGCATCTGCTACTGCATTTATATCTGAAGTTAAAATCTTGGCCCTTAGCCTGTGAGCAGCAGTTTATGACCATTCTGGATACAGTTCAGAGCTATGCTAAGTAGTTCCATTTGAAAGACATTTTTCAATTACAGAAAAACAATTTTGGGAAGAGGTTCTGTTCAAAAGTACTTGTTGAAATTCCATTTATGCAGCCTGGCATGGTTGCTTAGGTTATGTTGCTAAAGCTCTTGTGAAACCAAACTAACTCCCTGGCAAACGTATTAGTACTGCATAAGGAACATAGGCGCGGAATCTGAATCAAACCTTTGGAGACGTGTGTGTGTGTGTGTGTGTGTGTGTGTGTATGGGACTCAGAGAGAGTTTGGATATGAAGCTGGAGTCTGGTTTTTCCATTCAGTAGTTGCCATGATATAAACCTCAATCCTGAGCATCTCAAGCTTTTGAGAAAATCTAGAACCAGATTTGAACCCTGTTTTAAAACAAATATAATTTAATGAAGCTACATGAATTTGCAGCTTTAACTCTCACGCAGATCGGAAGGCTCACTTACAGTGAGAAGAAAGAATAGACACCGTAAAAGTATTGTCTAATGGAAATGTCAGATTAATCATAAAGGTTATTCAAGTTGATAGGAAATGTTAACTGCATTACGGAATCTTCCATTCACCTGGAGAATCCAGATGAAAGAGATCTGCATCCCTGGGAATGGAATCATGAGACTACAATGGAATACTTAAAACAAAAGTTCTCCCAGTGTCGAGGAACACAACCTAACCCACAGTTTCCTGGTACAGAAAATGAGTTCCTGGAACTCTACCCTAAGATCATTCTTTCTTGTTTACCAGAGAATGTTCAGGGGCTTTGTGTATAAATGAAGAAAAAAGACAAAGGCTGGTGGTTTCTTTGGCTGGGAGTGGCTGATAACTCTGTCCCACCATACAGCCTAAGCTTTTCTTGGACCGGTACCTAGGTCTGTGCGCTGTCCCAAAACACATGGCACTGCAAGAATAAGACTTGTGCTTTGACAATGAAAATTGGGCATTGTAATAGCTCCGGTTCCACACAGGACTATGTCAGTACGATATTAATAAGTAACTTTCTAATTAAGAATAATAAAGATGGCATTTAAAACAGCATTTAAAATTTGTGTGGAGCAATGGAATTTATAAGTGATTTTTCATATGATCATTTTTGTCCTACTGAAGTAGTCATTTAGGTGACTTAGTAATCCATGAGGTTACAGAAGCCCAGTTGCATTAATATGCTGGTTAGAAAGCTAAATGGAAAAGATTTTTTTCAGAAATCATCAAAAGAACACGTAACTCACCTAAAAAATGCAAACCAATGGTTCAAGTGGGATATGTGTCAGGAAAAGAGTAGATTTTGTATGGGGGCTGGAAGAGGAGAAAGGATATGTAGATGGCTGGATGAATGGATGTGAATGCCTGATGAACAGAATGCTGGGCAGGTAACTGGAAACCATGGCTTGCAATGGGACCAGTTTAAGCGTAGGTGAGAAGATGAAGAATGAGGAGTGTGGAGCAAAGAACCGGACTGATGTAGAAGATGAAGGAAGCCGTGGAAGAACCAAGAAAGATACACTGAGAACAACACCTGCAGGCAGATGTACAGCTTCAGTACAAGAAGAAGAAAAATTATCAATGGAGAAGGAAAGGAGCTATTAGAGCACAGTGTACATTTTCAAAGAAAGGGAGAACAGTGAGGTACTCACCAGGAGCTTTTTGGGATAAACTAGAAGGAGACAGGAAGGTTGCAGAAAATTACATAATTAGATATGAAAGATATATATTGGGACTTGCATTCTATTCTTCTAAGATCTTACAAGCTAGAATTGCCTCCTATCACTGTGGGTTTGCCAGAACATAAAAGTAGAAAAAGCAGTGAGAAAAGACAATAAAATGGTGGAGAAGACCGCAATCTTCCCTCTTTTGGAGACCACAACAGCATAAATATTAGCTGAAGCCATCCAGCAAGTGAAAGGTGGGTGCCTCTATTTGACAGGGTTGCTTTGGAAACCTGGATTTAAATGAAAATAAAATACCCATGCTTATGCAGTCCTAGGAAAGGGATGGATGGGACTTACAAAGCCTTACCTCCATCATTTTATTGTGTAACTGGCTCTGTGAGCACAGGAAAGAGCAACTAACATCTCTAAGCAATCAGTAGTATTGCAAATGGCAAGTTCAAGGAAAAGGAACACAGTTCAAGGCATATTTTATATCTTAACCTGATATATGAGAGACTACTTGGGTCTAGTAGGACATTTTCATTTTGGAAACTGTTACACGTCATGGACTTAGGCTTGAAAGAGCAGTCAGTTTGCAGGGTCTGAGACAAACTCATTCAGACTTGACCTATGTTGGCTTCTCAGGCAAGGGATGAATAATCCATAAATAATTAAAAATAGTTTTTGGCTATGAATAAAAGCATTATGTACCAGTCAGTCCAGGACAACGAGTGAAAAACAATTCATGTATTTCAGACACTTAAAGCATAGGAAATGCCACAAAATAGTCAAAAGTGTTAACCCTGCTTAAAACCTTGGCAGGGAGTGCTGTAAGGAGCTGCATTCAAAGTACCACAAATCTCCAAAAAGTCTAATGTGTCCTACAATGAGCTTTTTTGTTTTTTATCTATCACTTATCTGTAGTATTAAAAGAGATTTTGTGTATACCCAAAACTATAAGAACTATATTGACTCAAGATTCCTTTTCAACACTCTCTTGCTACGTCCCATTACCTCACCATAGATTTTTATTGGATGCTATCCAGTGATTCAGCATTAGTGTCATAAATGCCGTTATGACATACAACATTTATTATACTCAACAGCAGCATTCATTACTGTAAGCAATAGCAGCCAGACTGCATTTCCTTACAGTATTTAGCCATTACTTGATGAGAGGTGAGAGTAATTTGGCAGCCGGTGGGAGCGGAGCAGCCCAAGGAAGTGACACTGTGTGTTATCTCCCATAGTTCAATTGATGCCTTGTGTGCACATGTAGCCAGGAGATCTGCTGTTGACTTACAGCAGTAAACACTTTTGTTATTATTTATGATTTTTTTAATAATGCCTACAGACTCCACTGGGCAAAGTGTAAGAGTTCCTGCCCCGGTTGGTCTAAGGAGATAAGGTGAACAAAGTAGTGTTATCGCTTTCTATTGCAGATAGGGAGCTGAGGCACAGGGAAATTAAATGACGTGTAGTCAGGGAGTAAGGCAGTTATTGGAACCGATCTCCAGACTGTCCTACCTCTGCCTCAGCCACATGTCTGTTGATTCTCCACTAATGCTCTTGCAGGGTGTTCATGGATTCGTGCATATAAAAGTTACTAGGTTCCTGCAGCAAATGTTCTTTGGCAATTAAAGTACTAAAGACCTAAATTTTCATTCCCTTCTCTGTGAATAGAAACTCTTGGAGCATCCATACAGTCACTTAAAGCTTCATAAACATCCAGCTACGGTTTCTGGCGGCTTACATGACTCATACCACCTGGAAGTATGTGCTTTGCTTATCACACTCTTAGTTCTTGCAGTGGGGTTTCCTAAATCTATTGACTGTGTGGCTTCTGTGGAGTCATGCCAGACTGTGTGATTAATTTGACTGCTAGTAATAGCAGAGACTGCTACATCTCAAGGAAGCACCCTGATCCTGGGGCTAGAAAATCTTTTTTACCAGCTTTTAATTTTTTTTTTTTATACAAAGTGGAATGCTGAAACAGGAGAGATTCAAAAAGGCTTATTCCAGGATAATTATTAGCTCAGGAACTAGTTCATTCAGCGTCACTGGGGGACAACAGCAGAGCAGGAGCAGGAATACAGATACCCTCCTACCTGTGAATTGACTGCCATGAACGCTTAAAGGACGTTGACTGTTCTGGTCTGATTTACTCTTGTTGTTCTTCTCTCGGTTTCATTTCAATATTGAATCAAAGGAGTTTTGCATTACAGAAAACTTGCTGCCCACCGAGCTCAGCTGCTACTTCAGTATACCCAAAGACAAAACGGTCCAGGCGTAGAGAGGTTTATTTCAAGCAACTGAGTTTCACCTACGCCTGTCACTGAATAATCATTACACCTACTACAGCTACCCTCTCAAAAAAAAAAAAAAAAAAAAAAAAAAGAAGTCACAGAAGTTGTTTAAGAAAAAACTATATAAGCTTTGTAAAATGTAAAGGCTTCATTTTGCAAATATAACTCCATGGGTAAGTGAGCCAGCTAACCTCTACGATAGATTTATGCCAGCAGCATTCTCTAGCATGGGACTCCAAGGGCATAAAAGTCAGGATTTCATAGTAGTATGAGGCTAATGATTAAACTATGTGTGATGGTAGTCACAGTAACAGCATTGAACAGGGAAGCACCCGCCTTTCTCTTAGGTGTTCTGACAGCCTGATATTAAAGACCTGGAAGTGTCAGAAGATGTAGGAAATCAACTGGCCTCTTTGACAGATTTTACAGCATAGTGTTTGTGCTGTCAAGGCAGTGAATATGACAACCCTGAGAAATGACAGTAATAGGAATGTTTAGGTAAGGGAACAAGCCTAATAGAGATGCTGCTGTTGACAATAACATGCTTATGTTAAAAGTAGACTCTTTGTTTGAGCTTTTACTTGGAGAAGATTTTATTAAGCCTATTTTTCTACTTCTGCTTTTTGTTTTGTTTTCAGAGTCTTCCCATGTGTCTGTCTGTTTTCACTACCATGGTAAAATACTACTTAGTTGTAATGTGGAAGAAAGATACAAGTCATTCTGTAACACTCTGTTTCACTTAAATTATCATGATAGTGTAGGCAACATCTGAAGGCTGCATTGATTAGGATTAAAAATCACCATTTTTTTATCCTGAAAAGTTTATAAACAGACAAAAGAAACCAACTTAATAGTTGGGTGAGTTGAAGTTTGAGAATATTAAGGATGGCATTGAGCCCACCTATTTGGCTACCTAAAAATAAGGTAATGTGTTCAAGCTAGTCGTGGGGCTACCTCTGGAGTGAATTGAGAGTGGGGACCTGCACAGCACATTTTATTCCACTCATCTCTTTCCAGTCACGATAAAAAATGCGCAGACAGCTACGACAGACTGGGCATGGAAAAGTCAGGAGGGTAACCTCAGGCTAAGCTGGAAGCACACACCACACAAGCCAGGCTTGGCCTTCCCAGCTGCCTCAGCAGTACTTTAACCAGCTTTGCATCAGCCTTCCTCTCCAGCAAGCACTGTGTAGGGAAGGGTTTTGCTTGACAAAAACCAGAATCCACAAACATTAGATCATCCTCTAAGCTTGAAATAATAATGATAACAGCAAACTAGCTTTAAGGAGAAAATAGAAGTGTTTCCTGATCTTATTTGCTTAGGAAAGACTGATGAACGCAAGAAGCATTAGGAATCAACAGTGTTTACCCAGATTCTGCTCTGCTCTGGACTCATAAGGACACCAAACTTCTCTTTAAGGAGCTTGTTCAGAGATAAAACACTTAGTCAGAACATTGTGAAGTAAAGCAAGATAAATATTATTTTTCCTCAAAAGTGCTTTTTCTCTGAAGTAGTAGTTTTCATGACTCCTGCTTGAACTCTAGAAGTAAACTGAAGTTTGGCTTCCAGGTCTGCATGGGCAAACGCTTTTGTCTGAGTCCACCTTCATCTCAGGCTTTGATCACCTGCAGTGGTTATTAGCCATGGTGTAAGAGCTGGCTCTTGGGGTCAAGAGATTTGTATAAAAAACAGAAGTGCTAATTACAGTCTGTTTCAATAAGCTTAGAAATATAGCAGAGACAAGTCCATTATCTCAGAGTTATTAGGGTTACAAGATGTTGACGATGCACACGATCTGCTTTGTTACTAAATGCTACTTAAATTATGGATTGTTGCCACAGCATGAGAGTTGCACCAAATGATTGAGACTTGGGTTTAATAGAGGTCATTGCCTATGTAAGCCTGACTTTCAATGGTATTTAAGTGCCTGGAGATGCATACAGGTGCCTAGTTAATGTTTTCAGAAGCTCTGGTATACACAAGTATGCCAGCAGCGCAAATTAGGGAACTTCTTTTGAAAATTTCTTTGAGATGCCTGTTTGCAAGTTTTGAGTTGGTTTTAATCTCTCTCTGCCTCAGCCGTCTGAAAATGATATGTAGAGTCCCTCTGTAGTCAATGCACAGAGACGATCACCTGCGCTAGCTGTCTAAAACAGGCAGGGTGAGTTCCTTTGAAAAGGAAGTTTTTCTCACTGGTAGCTGCAGAAAGAGCCCAGATGAACTAACTACTCATCTCGGGATGGCAAGGTTAGATGAGATGAATCCCGCTCTGTGTCAAAAACCGATTACGCATCTGGTCATTCCTTTAGAGTTAATGGAAAGGATGATGCATATGCTTTCCAAGGGAAAAATAAATCATTGTTCACATCCTGGTCTCATCTTCTGTAACACAAGCATATCCATCTTATCGTTTGAGAAAGGAAGGAGGATCAAAGAGGCTTTAACTGAATGACTGCAGGCATCTGAAAATAGAGAGTGGGGAAAAGAGAAAGAATAGAATATTAATAAAAAGGTTATCTTCTATTCTCTGAATGCTTTTAAAACGGTGTTTCCATTAGTCAGAGCTATGTTCCTGCATACCTGGAATTTTTCTTGTCTTTATACATTGCTCAACTTCACTGAATTCTTAAAAATGAGACATAGTGATGCCTAAAATACATACAGCTGCAGTCAAGTAGGAAGTTCAGAGGAAAGCATGTTTTTGCACCCAAATCTAAATTCAGGGACCTTACTTGTAGCAGAAACAAGAATAAATTTCAATTTGTCGTAACAGCAGTTTTGCTGTGATTTAATTTTTCTAAGTTAACCCATCAGTAAGTTTTATTTTCCTTAATGAAAATTGTTATTTAACTTAAGTGTGACATTTTTTCCTCTCAGACTCTTAAAACACCAAGAAACCAGCTAATGTATTATGGAGATAATATAACACACAGGACAGTACTTGATATGCTGCTTCCAGTATATCAGTTTAACAGAAGAGAAAAGCTTGTTCTCCAGAATAAGATTTTAGTGTGAACCTTAACCATGCTCTGGAGCATTTGCCATCCCATAAAAAGTCCTTCAGGAAGCTTCTTTGTAAGCAGAGCTTCAGCTTGGCAACTTCTGCAGCTAATTTTATGGTGATTTACTCCTTTTTGAAGATCATCAGATGATACTGATCTCTACTCTTTTCCCCTATTGCTTTCCCCTCATGCAGCATTTTAAAAGTTGATATTTTTGTCATGTTTTTGCCCTGGGCAGCACAAGCACAACTACAGCAACAACATTACTGATGTAACCTTCTCTGAAGTTTCTCAGCCAACAAGAGTTGAGGAGGTGATTGCTCTGCCAAGGCTCCAGGCAGCTCCCCATAGATGCAATATTGCTGAACATATTCCCCGTTAATGGTGATATAAAAACCAAACGCTGCCTTTTGGGATTTAAGGTTTCAGAAGGACTCAGTGGGACCAAGGTCCCACACTTGGTAGCAGTCCAAGGATTTTTGCCAGAATGCCATCTGCCTTGACCCTCACCTTTTTTTTTTTTCCTCCAGGTAAATTCACTTGGAAACATAGACCTACATGTGCCTACATGTAGATATTCTAGGCAACACTGAAAGCTAGACAAATGTGTTCCTATTGTATGCACAAAAAATATTCTTCTTTGGTAGAAATTTTCATGAAAAACTCTCCAGTCCTGGACAGAAGATGGAGATTGTTGTCTTTTTATTCTCAATATATTACTTTTGAATATATTCTAGCATGCCTCATTAACACATCCAGAAAGGTTTTGACATCTTGAAGACTCTGCTCCAAAAGTTTCTGCTTTAATACTTTATGGTTTGTTTTGAAACTATTTTGAAAATCCCAAATGCTACCAAAAGGCCAACTAAAATCTAATATAAACAAGCTCAAGTCCAGCTGAAAGGTAGCTTTACACTAATGGTCTGGGTCTAGAAATCCTTATAAAAAGGCTTTAAGTTCTTTTATATAAAAGATTTTCTTCTATCAGATAAATGCTTTCTTTGCTCTGAGTAACTTTCTGGTGATTTTTTGATTGAAAAGGATTTGTCGAGTTCTGCGATCTGTGTAAGCTCTGGAAATAATGCCCCTTCATCTAGGTCACATTTTCCGCACAGTAAGAAGTTAAGAGAAGTCCTCTTTTTCTGTTGGCCAAATATTATTCCACACCCTTTCTCTTTTCAGGGAAATGCATAAGGCCATATCCTGCCACACACTCACTTCTCATCCAGGACAAATCTCTATATGCAGATTTTTAAAAATAACAACTGTATTTCTGTTAATACCTGCCTGCATAATTTGAGTTTTTCTGTGTTCTGCAGGAATCACCTTCCACCTTTGTAGGTGTCTACTGAGCAACTTGTCTAAGAAACTTCTCTGTACTTACTTTTCTGTTACTATCTTCTTCTAATACTTGGGTCTAGGAAATCTGCATTATATGCCCCTACTCAGTCTATAAAGCTGCCTTTCTCTTTAAAAGGTCTAACTGTTAGTGTACTGGTAAAAGCCAAATAAAAGTGAATTTGTTCATTATAGGACCTTGTGCTGTAATTCATTATTGCAATAATGAATCTGTTTGTGATGCCCTGATCCCACCATCATTTAAGCACATGATTACACTGAATTGAATGACTTCACATGCATAAAGTGAGTCACGAGTTTAAGTGCATACTGAGATGAGCTAATTTTCCCTAATATACTTTGCCAAATCTCCATCTATTTAAATACTTCTGAGAAAGGAAAAAAAAAGTCATTACATTAGAGAATGACAAAAGGATTTTATTTTGGTACCAATATATTAAAAACCTGTATCAGCAAATTGTTGGACCTCTCCTTTCATTCCCAGCTTGCCTTTTGGTCTCCATTACTGAGAATATTTAGTAAATTGCTGCAAGTGAATTACAACCTGCTCAAG
The DNA here is from genome assembly GCA_031468815.1 of Morus bassanus. Lineage (NCBI taxonomy): Eukaryota > Metazoa > Chordata > Aves > Suliformes > Sulidae > Morus > Morus bassanus. Next base: position 40,419,187 of record CM062574.1, read on the forward strand.
ATTATTTTTCTATGCCCTCTCCCATGAAAGATCTAAACAAACACAGTGGGAAGGTGAAGGGAGGAGGGGGTTGCCATTATTTCCAAGACAAGAATGTTTAGGACATTTTATTCACATTTGAGAATGGAGGACTTATAACAATGTCAAAAAAGTGCATTCCTAAGCAAAACATAGTGTACATTTGGAAGACGAGAAATAATTGCTATATTTGTTGAAAGCTGTTTATAGAACAAAAAAAATGTACAACATCTATCGTATGGTGAAATCAGTTGCTTGGTAAATAACATTCTGTTTGGTGTGACAGTAATGAAGAATTTTATCCACAGCCACTACAATCATAGTTTGCAGCATCTGTTAGGCATTTTACTTACTCTTATTTAGGCAAGCACAGTAACATTTGCATGAACCTTAGATTGTAGTGTTTGGCAACCTGTCCAACTGCCTTTCTACCACCCTCAGAAAGGTTCCTCAAAATTAAAGTTTTGTCTAATTTCCTACCAAGTAAAAACTGTGGGCCAGGTCATGAGCTGGTGTAAAGCAACACAGTGCTTTCCTCCCATTTCCCAGGTAAGGATCCAAGCCCATCCAGTTCGTGTTTCTCTGCAGCACAGGTGATGCCAACTCAGAAGCCAGAGGTCATATGGCCACTGTCATGCCAAGCTGTGTCCAGGCTGAGAAGCAAGTCTGTCGGCTGGGGGGGGGATGCACCGAAACAGCTATACTGCTTTAGATGTGCTCTATACACCTGAACTAGCTTTGTACAAGGAGCGGTACCTGGTACCTCCACGTGGGGCAGTGCACAGACATGGCTTCAGACCCAAGTCCTCTCCTGCTGCCAGGATGCCCATAAAACATTTAACTATGGCAAGGCAGTGTGACCGTGGCTAATTAAGTTTATAATTATCTGTAGCCTTGTCCTCTCTGATCTATTGGCTGTATTTCTTGTTGTGGTTGGTTGTTTTTTAATTATACTTAGACTGCAGATTACTCAAGGCAGGGACTGCGTATTTTTGCCTTTTACACATGGCCTGAGAGGTGCCCTGTTCCTAGGAGACCCTCTAGATAGAGTGATCGTCATGACGATGCAAATGGTTTTACCTCTAATAATGACAAAAGATCTTAATTCAGAAGGAATGTAATCCAGTAGGGCTGCATGAGTCATAATATTACCTTGAAGAGAGATTCCTTTAAAAAACGGAACAGGAAAGAAAATATGTTTGGTACAATGTGTTATGTAAGGAATTAGCAGCCTTTGGTAAGTAAGGTTTCAAAAAAACCCTTCTCTTAAAATATATCTCATTGACTAACAATCATGTCAAAAATAAGCTAAATTACATTTTGCTTATTCTTGAATTGAGTTTAAAAGTTCTGAGCAATGGTGTTGGTTGAATCATTAATATAAGTCCTTAAAATATACGTAGTTTCTTGACACTTTCCACTCTGGGGCATCTTTCTTCAAAAAAAAAACCCACAAAACAAAACCAGATGCTGATCTACGTGCATAGGAGAAATCAATGGATGGGATCAATATTCCCTCCACAGGTAATAAATGCTGAGAAGCATTTCTGTCTATCTAAATTGATCCTAGAGAATTCTTTAAATTGGTTCTGATGTGTATAAAAATCATTTCCCTATTGATCAAAGCTTTTCTTTCTTTCTTTCTTTGATATGTTATTTCATCTCTGTCATCGGTAATGGTCTCAGGCTTCTCTATGCAGTTATGATAAACAGAATTTTTTAAATCCATGCAAGATTATAATTTTAATGAAACAAGAAATAACTGGGTTTGTGTCTTTGAAGATGAATGCTTTGCTTACAGTTAGGCAGTGCAAGTATTTTTAAATTGGGAAAGTTACATCATCTGAATTATTTACAAGACAGTCTAAAATAACTGCCGTACTTTTATTAGAAGCAATTGTCCAAATCCAGCACCTCAACTAGTCCATTTGCACTGAGAGCAAGAGCTGCTGGAACAGACAGGAGAGTTTTTGATCTTTCACTGTCCTTGTTCTGCTCTGTATCTGAGCAGAAGACTTAATGTTAGCTGCTGAGTCTATGGAAAAAAAACTATTCTGAGATAACAAACAGTGCTAGTTATCAGTATGAATGTCTCAGCCTAATATGCTACAGTAAGTTGTGGAGTTTGTGACTTTTGTTATAATACTATTTTATTAAAATTTAAGCTGTTAGACTACTCCAGAAACATTAAGTACTTGTCAGCTAAAACAGGAATTTTCAGAGTATTCAATAATTGAATGTTACATAATTTGTAAATTAATTTGCCTGAAGAAAAGTTTAACATTTCAACACGTCTATAAAGGGCTCGCCGATGCGGATTGTAGTTGTTGGTTTGTTCGGACGCAGCAGCGTGTGTGTGTAGCAGTCTGCAATGTGAGCGGGGTGTGCTGGGGCGAAGCGGGCAGGTTAGGTCTGCTGGAGTGTTCGCTCTGAAGAGGGCTCTGTTTCCAACTGTTCGAGAAGTCAGCTGCTTGACAGCCTTTACAGAGTGACTTGTTTTAGGATGAAATCTTAATGCTTTGGCCAACATAATTTACTGACTGTCAGAGCCTAATACCAGTAAACTGGTCTGCCTTTTGTGCTTCCCGAGTCCAAAGACGTCACTGTTTCCAGCTGTTTAAATGCATAAACCAGTAAAGCGGTACTTAATGTGGTCTTGGCAAGGTTTCACTCAAAATTCATTTTACAAAAAAGATGGTAATCATGGCTGTGATTTCTGTTAGGCTCTTATGGAATATAAATTGTCAAACCATCTTTTGACAAGTACAGGTTTTGTTCCCTATACCCCAAGTAATTTGGTTCCATCAACCCAGCAAATTAATCTTGTCTAGTTTCATCTTCTGAAGAAATGCAATAACAAATTAGATTGCCTCAACATACCAGCACTATTTTAAATTTATCCACCAGTTCAAATTAGGAGATGGATTTCATATTGTATTCACATGAGTAGCTTTGGTTTTGTTAGTATTTATATATCAGCATGGGTATGCAAAGTTCCTTGCAGATGAGAAAAAGCATGTTGCTTACTTATGTGTAACATAACTGAGCTTCACTGAATGCAATAACATTGATTTTAAGCTCACGTGTTTAGGTCAGTGTGGAGACTCCAGTAAAATTACTTCTTTTTTTTTTGCCAGATTCTTGCTTTTGAAGCTTCATGGCTATGGCCTTTGTTAGGTCCATAACTTTATGTATATTGGGAAAATTTACAGGGCCAGATTCCATACAAGGTAATTCATTTTAATCCCCCCATTCTCCAAAGTGGGATACATGTCTTAAAAGTAATCACATTTTTTGAGGTACTAATTGATTTTAGGGTTCAGTTTTGGTCTCAAAACAATGTGGGGATATGGGTTTAGTATCAGGAATAGTTTTTCTAGAAGGGCATGAATGATTTTTATTGTTTTGTTAAGTACAAATGTATTTCCAGCCCAAACAACAGCAACTACATTTGTAATTAATCAATGCCCAAAACCAAGAGCATTGCCAGTCTGGAAATGGAGCCTGGCAAGGTAGCGTGCATGAGATTAGGAACAGAGTTTTTTTCTCTGTAGTACCCTGGGACTGGAAACCTACAGCAGTAGCTTACTCCAGTGCTGGGGAAAAAAGGGAGCTGAAGTGCACTGATCACTCAGAGGTCAGTTTCGTCCAGGAATTAAGGTGACTGTTCAGAAATACCATGTCCCATGCTGCGCTGCTTCTGACAACTTCTCCGGCTGCCTCACAGCTCCCAGGTTAGCTGGGATTCAGACTAGCATTTTGATGGAAACTCTGTGTTTCACCCACACCACCTGGGTGGCCATTTGGGGTCTGGCTCAGCTCTGGACTTCTCTGTGGGTCCCCAGGGAGGGAAACAGCAGTGATATCATGGGCTGACTGAAGCTTGAGGTTTGTACATGGAGAAAGCATGATCAGCCAAGTACGTTTTAGTGTGCAAATAGTTTTTTCTGGGGTAAGCTGTCAGCCCTCTTAATGATTCCTTGCACAGAAGTTGTTTATACCTTTCATTGCCTTTGCTGCCTTTCTCTCTCTACCTTTTCTAACTCACTGTATCCTTTTTGAAGCAAGTGACCAGATGGTCAGAGCTTATGTTATTCTAAGGACATAACAGGGGTACATCAGAAAAATTAGTACCTATGCTCCAGCAATGGGCAACAGCAAACCAGCTGTAATTAGTACAAAGGCTGCTACTGTAGGGTCTCTTTGTCGTGGCAATGTGCTTTGTCATCACTCCTGTCTGCCAGTATGAGGAAGAAGGATGAGCTCAGGACTGGCCTGGGGCCAGCCAAAGCAAAGCTTCATTTTAGCTCCCCGTGTTGCCCATCCAGGAGGTGCACCAGCAGGTCCAGAGCAGGTTCTTTGGAAGCCTCGTGAGCCGGAGATCTAGAGGCTGTGAGATCTAGAGGTCAGAGTCCTTGAGGCTTTGCATCTTCTAAGCAGAAACTGTTCGTTTCAATGCAAATCAGCATAACTGCTGAGTTCAGTGAGTTTGCATAGACCAGCCCCACCTGACAGTTTGGTCAAAGGTATGAAGAAAAATTTATCTCCAGGCTTTTATCTTCCTCTGAGTGTTGTATCAAAGTGCCTTTGTTAGTGCACAAGTAAGTATCCTTCAAAAAAACAGAGCTTTGCATGATAATTATGTAATAGTTTTTGTTTGCTTTCCTAATTGGAGAAACATTTTGAAAGAGCAATAAAACACAATTTGTTCCCTCTTTCCAAAACGAAACATCTCCTTTTGGAAGGAAGGAGGGAGTAAATTTACATTATAATGAGCAAATTGTTATGAGCCCGTAGATCAGTGTTGACATAAAGGGGGACGGAAATGAGATGTTCTCATTTTGTGTGTTCCCCTCCCCTTTCATTCCTTCTCACATGCATTTGCCTGTGCATCCTGCTGCAAGGATGTGGCTGTACTCACAGTCATTGACAGTAACACATCATAACTCAGCTAACAAAAGTTAATGTGAAATGAATCATTCTTCACCACGGCTGCCTCATACACCTAAACCCTTTCCCCAGCGAGTACTAGCGATGAAGGCACATGCAGTTTCCTACTGCACCTCCTAGCTAGTTGTTTTTTATTGTCCCTCTCTATTTTCCTATTGGTTTTGTCATTTCCTGATATTGTCAGAATATTGGCATGGACTGACCGGATGACAGTGCTACTGTTTTGCTTCAGGCGTATGACTTACCTAGCAAAGAGTTTAGAGAAACGCAACGCTGAGGTCTGCTCCTGCCCTGCTGCCAAACTGAGGGGGTGAATTAGACATTGAAGCTGTTGTCTCAATTATCAATCTGTCCTGCCCTTACTTCCTCGAAGTGAACCGCAGTTGTCCAAATCTTTTCTCCTTCCCGTCCCTCTGTCTGTGTAACGAGTGGGTTCGTTACTGGTTTTGAGAGGCTGAAAGTGACATTAACCCCCTGCCCAGCTGTTGCAGTGTCAGGGTTCCAGGCAAAATGGCATTTCTTTGGCTCCTAGAGAAGTCATCCCAGCAATTGCCTGGAGATTCTGGCTGCAAGTGAAATCCATATGCAATGATTCTGTCAGCAAAGACTTGCTGGAAGAGAGTTTATAATAAATATTCACATCTGCTGCTTTGGACACTCTAATCCATCCTACAGATCTTTGCTGTGTCAGGCTTTGTTCTAGACGAAGAAGGCGGGTAGTTATAAAGGTTTGCAAATAGGGCATATTTATCATGGTTAGCTCTACTTTCTAGTTCCCTTTCTTGCAAATATCCCTGATCACGCTAAGCGTAACTTGTGGTTAAATATTCTCAATGCATTTGTAAGATGTTTTGGACTATGCGTTTCCTGTGATAAATGGAGAAAACGGCAGTTGTTTATTTCCCGGGCTGTCAAATGAAGCCATCGGATCTCGATGAGCAGAGCGGAGAGCATCATTGTTATGAATTAGTTTGAACGGAGGGACAATATATTCCGTGGATGAAGTATACATCACATAGGCACACCCACGGCCCTATGGCCTGCATATTATTAAAACGGGGACAGAATCCTCCGCACTGACTTCTGTTGGGCAATACGTTCCCATTGGCTACTCGGCGAATAACCTAAATGCCTAAAAATAGCAAAGTATCTCCTGTTTTTCATAATCTTCCCAAAAATGATGACCTCGGTGCCAGATTGACTTTGTCAGTGTCAATATTAATTATTCCTCTGCTGGTGATGTCTTTGCTTTCAGAGAGAAAATCCTGATACATAAAAAGAGCTGTAATCATTTGGAGGGTATATTGAACTTGCTCCTAATAGAACAAGGTGTTTGACCATGATCATGACTGGCAGTACAATGATCCCGTTGTTGGGCAGACCACATCAGCTTTGAAATGAATATATTGATCCTCTTTTTTTTTCTTTTTCTTTTTTTTTTTTTTTAACGTGAAACTCATGTTTATTATAGTTAATTTCTAAAAGGAGAGAGTCTTTATCTGGTGGCTGGATAAGTAAAAGGTGCTTCAAACATACCACTTACCAGCTGTTACTTCTGCTTTTATTTAAACAGGAAGGTAATAAACTTACAAACACATTCTGTCTCCTTGAGTGGGATGAAAACTGAGCCCATTTGGTTCATAAACAAACACATGGAAACTGGGAACTCCTTAGAACCTTTTTTAGGCTTTCTTTTATTTTTTTCTACTATTAGACCCAATTCTATACTAACAATTCCATTATGGTTGTTTTTTCCATAAGGATATAAGGGAGCAAGGCACTTAGTTCCGTTAGATGCCTGACCTCCCTGAAATTCAGTTGAAAACCTGCATCTTCATTTCTTACGGTGCTGTACAAGAAAAGCAGCGTTAAGAGCATGGTCTGATGCTGATACCTCCAAGTATCAGAGGAGCATCTGCTTCTCCGGCGCTCGGTCTGTGTGTCAGAATCTGGCCCTGAACAATTGTATCCAAATGTAAGTAAAATAGCTGTGCTCCTACATGCCTGGGTCTCCAGATTCACTTAATCACTCCAAGATCCAATCTCATTATTATCAATCTGTCCAACTTTCTGATAATTTATCTCAGAAAACAGGAGTATTCAAAATGTGGGTGTCTTTAAAGGAACGATCTCAAAACTTCCAGTGCTGCTTTCTTGCTTTGCCTTTGCAAACCTTGATAACTACTTTCCTTTGAATTTCAGGTCGTGTCGTGGCTCTGGCAAGCGGCGACGGATCCGTCAAGGTTCTGCAACTCGCGTTTGGGCAGTTCTCCAGCCTGCGGGGCCACGGCGGCGAAGTGCACAGCGTTGTCTGTGATCACAAGGCAGAGCAGCTGCTCTCCGGCGGTGCTGATGGTACGGTTTGCCTCTGGACGTGAGGACCAGCACGCTGCTTAACGTAACCTTAATCTCAAGGCGTTACGGAAAAAAAAAAAAAAAAAATGGTTTGACAACCCAGCAGCGAGGGCTTAGCGAAGTGTTTTTCGTAGTTAATGTTTGCGGTGGGAGTAATCGCCAGAAAGAAGTATTATTCTGCGTTTTATCCAAATAAAATCCCCAATTTCTCCCTCTTTCTGTTGACACTGTGTTTTTCCGTACATCAAGAATCAACCTTTTGGTGGTTTCTGGAGAAATAGCTTTACAATGACGCCTAATGACAGAGCAGATGAATTGCAAGGAGATTGATTTTTAATGTAACACGAGACACCGGAGCTGGGGCGCCCCTTCCCCAGCGCCAGCCCGTGGGAAGATGTGAAGTTTTAATAACGCAGCGATGGGGGATTTTCTTTGCGCTTTCTTCGCGCCCTGCAGCCGCCGCTCCGGCCGCCGCCCGGGCAGGAGGGACGAGCGGGACGGCGGGTGAGGGGAGCTGCGGGCGGGAGCGCGCGCCGCCCCGCGCCGCCGCCCTGAGGCCCGCGGCGCCGGGGCGCTCCGCCGCTGGATTCTTCTTCTTTTTCCCCCCTTTCCATCTTTTTTTTTTTTTCTTCCCCACCCCCCCCCCAAAAAAAAACAAAAAAAAAAAAAAAGAAAATAAAAAAAAAGGGAGGGAAATTGAATTATAATAGTAATCGGCAGAGAGCGCGGGGCCGCGCGGCCCGCGGCGGGCATGGCCGCCCTCCGGGCCGGGGAGTCCCCTCAGGGGAGCGCGGGCCGCCGCCGGCCGCGGGGCTCCTCCGCCCTCCCTCTCCCGCCTGCCTCCAGCCGAACCAGCCCCCTCGCCCCCCCTTCCCCCGCCGTGGCAAATCCTGAATCGCAAGAGATCCGCTGGGCATAGGGAGGGGATATATATGGGTTTTGGTCGTCCGTCCCCCCCCCCCCCCCCCCCCCCCCCCAAGACCTGAGGAAATCCAGCCCAAGTTCGCCGCGATGACTGTGCTGCTGGCATCGGGATTTCTCCGCGGCATCCCTGCCTCTGGACCGCCTCGCCGCTGCTGGCTCTGAATCCTCAACACCGGGTTAAAGCTTAATTCTCATGCCGTGGTTGCTGGGCTGCCGCTTTCCCGTGTTTTGCGATGGGAGGTGCAGGAAAAGGGATTGTCCGTGAGTCAACACTGAAAATGTGATTAGGAGGAACTGCTTTCACTGATCTGTTTCTAACCTTTTAGTCCATGTTGGCCTGTGACCCCTTTCAGCTTTCAGATCGACCCTGATTAGGTAAGTGTAAATTATTCACTTGGGGTGAGGGAAGGTGGATGGAAACGCTTTACTCGGAGACTTACCTGTGATCCTGGCCTCTCACATGATGAGAAATGATGAGAAAGTTCAGCTGTAAACTAATTCTGAGCTGAGGGGCATTTGTTTACTTGTTGAAATCTGTCCGTGCAAGACGTCTGCAGTCTGTCTGGTTTCCAGGATCGCCGCCGAGCCGAGAGCTCGTGAGTTACTGTGGGACATCTCAGATGGCTACAGACTGTAGCAAAATGTAGTGGTCTTATTTATGATCTTTGGAGAACTTTTCTTTTTTCCTTTTAATTTGGAGAGCTTCCTCATCAAACTTTAACAAATTCTCTTCATTGTGTCACATTTCCTCAGACATTAATTACTTCATTTGCTTCTCCTTTCTTTTATTTCCCCTAAATGCCCACCAATCTGCAATATTGCGACCTACCTGTAGCATTTAGGTGGGCAAGATTCTCTGCTCTGTAGATGCTTAAAGCAGCCTTATCTGCATGAATCACCCGATTCCCGAACAGCATGTTACAGTGGATATTGCTGATAGTAGTAACACGGTGCATAGTCCTTGTGATGGAAACATAGCTAGTACTTCAATTAAGAAGGTATCTTTTGAATTTGATAAAGCTTGTGTAATATCCGGTGTCTCCCTCTGTTGTGGCTTTGGAAAAACTGCTTTGTCAACAGGATCCCTTAGCTGCTTCTCTAGGATTAAAGCTTTCTCCTCCTGCTGCTGCTTTTTTTGCTTCAATTAAGGGAGAATTAATTGCTGAACATCTGCAGCCCACCAAAAGTCTCCATACATAAGAGATACCTCCCGGGATGTGGGGGGTTGGGGAATATGTGTTTGCCCGTGTGTATAGGTTAGTGCATGTTGGTATACACTCTGTGTGTCTGTCTGTACACACTATGGGAAGGGAGGAAGAGGAGGAGTGGCAGATGCATCCTACCAGTCCATTTTTGGTGTGTGCCAGCAACTACCTCCATCGTTCTCAATCCATGTAATGCTAATATTTCACCTCATTTAAAAGTTTCCTGTAATACTTTGCCCAATTCTCTTAAGAGGGGTCAGAAACCATTTTGCTGCTGGGGTTGCACTGGCTGTTGGCTGGTGTGCAGGCAGGACGGAGGGTTGGTGGCAGTGATGTGGCACCATGGGCAGCCAGTAGCACACCCAAGACACACACACGGAGCCTTCGCCTGGAGCTGACTCTCCTCGGGGCAGTGCAAAGCTCCTCTCCCTCTCTGGGTCAGTCCTCACCGTGACCGCTTAAGCAGAGCTCTCCAAAGGTTGGGACATGCTGCATCGCTCCCAAAGTTTTAGTAAGGCTCCAGCTTAATCAGAGAAACCCATGTCGGCGGCTCCATGCAGCACACAGGCATTTAACATTCTGCTCTCTGCGTTTCTCTCTCGGAATAACTGAAATGCTGAATAATGGAGAAGATGAATTGCATCTTTGCTTCTGTCGGGATTATACAGACCTGCCGCTGGCTGGGCTGCGTTGGTAGCCCAGGTAGCCCCTCTTCCTCTTCAGAAATGCCATATAAAAAATTCTGTACTATTCCACCTCTCACAGGCCAAGTATAACCCAGCACCACCTTTCATATCAGATGCAGATCTACCTACAGATTATGCTTATGTTATTTTTCAACTCAGGTTTCCCACCTCAGTTCAGTGAAGGGGGCTGTGCACCGTATGTAGCACGGAGGGACAGTGGCTACAGCAGGAGGCTAAGACCATGTTTAAACTTGAGTTCAAGTCCCTCTGAGCTGCCCATCACCATGTGATATCAGGCAGCTAGTTTAACTTCTGGTGCATCAGAAAACTCAATGGCACAAATGAGGAAAGTGACAATTAGATGGTTCTGTGAGCCACCATTTCCGTAGAGGTATTTTGTGGGCATATGCTTATAGGCACATTTGTCTAATTTATGTATTTCATATGCTTTATTCTCTTTAACAATAATTGAGAAGAGGCTTAATTCAGATGAAACTGTGATAGTTATCTGTGCAGTTTGAAAGCACTGATTTATTCTTGGGTGCTGCTTGAAAGTATGACCTTTGTAAGTCAATATTCCTTAGAATTTGGAGTTTGTTCTCACTTAAAAATATTTGTTTTCAGACCACAACACTGGTCTCCCTATGGAAGCAGCTGTTTCTATCTGGCATTGAGAAGCCATGGAGAAGCTGAGGAGGGGGATGGCTCTTCATATCCACGAAGCCTGGATACTTCTGTTTGTAATCCCTGCTTTGGTCACTCCAGCTGCCATCAATCATGAAGACTACCCCGCCGATGAGGGGGACCAGACCTCCAGTAATGACAATCTGATCTTTGATGACTACCGAGGGAAGGGCTGTGTGGATGACAGTGGCTTTGTTTACAAACTGGGAGAACGTTTTTTCCCGGGACATTCCAACTGTCCCTGTGTCTGTACTGAGGATGGACCTGTTTGCGATCAACCAGAATGCCCTAAAATCCACCCAAAGTGTACAAAAGTGGAACATAATGGATGCTGTCCAGAATGCAAAGAAGTGAAAAACTTTTGTGAATATCATGGGAAAAATTACAAAATCTTGGAGGAATTTAAGGTATGAAACCCTTTCTTCAGTATTTAATATATGTGCTATGGGAATTGCATTTCTTTTGGGGACTGTCAAAGGCACTCAGTATTTTCTCACTGCTGTTAATTCGTGCTAAAGCTGAAGACCCTTTTAGCACTTTCAGCCTTGATGCAGGTCTGGCTAATGCGAAAGCTGCCACCTCCTCCCTCACGTGCACCAAGTGAGGGCCAATGGTCAGTCAGAAGTATCTGTGTGCAATGCCAGCCCTATGAATCTGCTACTCCAGACAAACTCCTTCTTTGCTCATAGCATGAATCACGTTGGACTACCAATGCTATCTATAAAAATGGTGGTAAACCAATACTGAGTGCTTTTTAAGAACCCCTTTTCCAATTTGGGTAGCAAAAATTGATGGCATGGTACTGAGAGTTGTTACTCATAACTGTATGAGAATGCAAGTAGATTGCAAGCTATATTTAATATTTTCATTTCAGCTGTGATAAGGATGTCTAAAATGGCAGAAGATGAATTTCTAGGCAGATGACCATCTCAAGTAATGAGAACTATGGGGTTTAATTGTTATGGTTGGGTTCCTATTAGGAAAGTTGTGAAGAAATCCTTCTGGAATATGTCTTAAAAATAAGTCCAGATTTTCAAAAAGCATTACCCTTTACATGACCCACATCTCTCATTCTAATGAGTTTGATTGCATGTTTTCAATTCTGCTAAGGAAAATAGCATTTCACAATGAAGAACAGGGTCTGCAAAGGCAATAGGTACACACGAGTTTGTTCTCCCAGGTCACATGGCTTTAAGATTAGTACCTCCATAATTAAGGACAGCCTATAACTCTTTGTGGCTGTGTGCCTGATCTCATTATACACTTGCCAATTTATTTTCTTTTCTGACAGTGAAAATACTTCCATATAAGTCTGTGTACTTGACAAGTTCTCGGTAACATAGATCACAATTTCCTTTTTCCCAGGTACTGTCATTTTCAGTGAAGGTAGTATTTAGTTCCTTTCTTCTGTTATGTATGGTTTATGTTCATCTTTTTCTGTCCATCTGTTAATGCAGTCACTGAGTATGGGCAAGTCAGTTTAATGTCATAGTCACAAGGCAAAACAAATATACGAGGAACATCTCCTTGAGGGCCATCCTGATCAACCTGTTCTCTGCTTTGCTTTGCTGAGGAGTGTGAAGATGCTGATTTTGTGAACTGCTTAAAAACCAGTTCCTTCTTGCCACAGGAAGGCCTAACCCAACTTCATGCCACAATCATGCTTAAGTGGTCCCGTGTTGACTGCTGTGTTATCAGGCGGTGAAGTGTCCCACCTAGGGACAATTTTGCCACATGGTCAGGCTCTTACCTGAAAGTTATAAGGACTTTTTTAGAGAGATTTCAGCGGGAGAATAATGAGATGGATCTTCTCTTTAAAGTATCTTTTGCATGTGAATGAAATATGAAAGTACTAATCACTTTTCGTGAAAGAAATAATTGCACCCTGATAACGGATTAAAGGATAGAGAAACAGAATTTAGGGGAGAAAGGCTATCAGAGGGAGTTAGAGCAGTCTGGTTCATTGTTTGCTGTGTTCAGGAACTGTGGGATGTTGTGTGGAAAGCAAAGTTCCAGTATCCTCTAAGAAACACAAAGTCGATGGTGGCACGCCGCTCTTGCACATGGTAACCTTCAGTCTGGGACTAATGTGAGATCCTTCAGACTTAATTTAGTTGACAGTTGAGCTTTTGACCTGGACCTGTGTTTTCGTGAGAGCTCAATACCTTGTGGAATAGGGCAGAAACCGATTTTTTTGAAATCTATGTGTTTACCTAGAATAAATAGTGAAACTCTTTTTTTCCTCTAAGTAGTGGAAGAGATTCAGGCAACAGAAGATTACTGTGCACTTCCAAGGGTGTTTTGGGGAAAAGAAAGGAGCACCCATGAACTATGAGTTTATAAATGCTATAGGCAAGATAAAACTTCAGGGTGCAGGAAACTGCTGCTAAGAAGTCAAAACTTAACTTCATTGAAGCATCTGAGCATTTTACTGTTTACTTCAACTGAACAAAGATTTTATCTGCATCTGAACAGAAGAAATTCTGAGCAGTCCATAGGTTTTACAGGCTCTGAGCTCTGCTCTTCCCTAATCCTGTTGAATTTATAAGGTCTGCAAACTTTCTTAAGTCAATTCCACTCACATTGAAGTCTGTCTTTGCCAAAGAGAATAGGCTTTCTCCAGTCGTTCTGACTCAAAACCAGACTCCTTTCAATGGAAACAGAGGCACTGTTTTATGTCAGCTCGTAACTCTTTTACCCACGTGATTTACGTTTGCTAATATGTGCGTTCCGTATCATCATCCATAGAAGTGCTCGTCACTGCTTGGTTACAGCTGAAATTAGCCTCCATTTAAAAATCTTTTGCAAGTGTCTGTCTGTCTGTGTGCGCAGCACACAAACATTCATATTTGCTCTAGTAGTATTACCAGGGCTGACTCATCTTATAGAAATTTCAACTGTCTGATCTTTCACAAATTAGGATTTTTTTTTTCTCTAGGAATGTTTTTTTCTCTAGGATATCAAAAGCTGTGAGAGGTTTCCATTTGGGAGAATTTTCCTATCTTGTTTCTAGGTTTCTGTTTAGGTTTGGGGTGAGAAATGCAAATGTGATTTAATCTTTTTTTTTTTTTTCTTACCACTGATAGTAACTGTGGCTGTCTCAGGGTAAAGGAGTAGTTAGTAAAGACCATTTCTTGAATATTTAGCTTTCTTCTAGTGAACTGATCTTGTACCTCTGATTTTTTTTACTCATAACAATCGTAAGTGCAAAATACAAACATGACAACAAGCTGTCTAGCTTAGACAGCTGTCCAAATGTTTATGCTTGTGCCCCTAGTCATTAACATGTAAAAATGAAATGCTGAACTGAAGTTCAATTGTAAATCTAAACCTATTAGTAGTTTTTCTTGCATCCTTTTGCAAAAAATTCTGTTCCTGACAGATGGTTTAATAACCCCGTGTAGCATCTTCATAGCTCTGTTATGGGTCCTGGGAGGTCTTTGTGGGCTTCGAGCCCCAGCTGCCCATACGGAGCCTGCCTTTTCTCCTTGGTTTGCCTGGGACTTATCCCCAACCTTGGCTGAGGCTGTGGTTCCACTTGGAAACTCTTGCAGAAAAGGTCAGCGTAGTCTCCCTAATGTGAATCAAGATCCGACTCAAACATGTCTAATATGTAGATTGCTGCCCGGTGTTCAGGATTTTGACTCCTGTGGAGCAGTATGCTGGAGAAAGGGGAGGTCTGGTGGTTTTTACTGGGATCCCTCCATCTCTTTCCCAACCTCACTTTCCACTTCTCTCCTTGTCGGCCTCGAAGCTGGTCTCTCGAGTCTTCTCCGGTCCCTCTCGGAAGCAAACACGGGGTGATGGGCAGCTGAGGTGGCTGCAGGGAAGGTGTGAATGATGCTGCAAGTCTCAGGCAGTCTCTCTGTTTTCTCCAGAGATATCTGGCGGGAACTCTCAGGGTCACTTAGCAGCTTGCTTTTTCTCCCACACATCAGCTGTGTTTTGATTTCAGTCCTGGAGGTTAAGGTCCGAGTCCCAGGTGCTCCGTGCTCGCCTGTACTAGCAGAGATATTTCAGGGAGGTTGTTAACCCTCCTCTTTCTTCCCAGAGAGAGAAAACAAGCGAATAACAACTCAGAGAGTGGTCTCAGTTATTGTAAGTGCATATGGTTGTGTTTTAAGTGAATGTTCCCAGACAGCAGCTTATGTAAACTTGAGGAGACAGCGTACCGCCAGTGTGATGGATGTTCATTGGCAGCTTATGGAGAAATCGTGCAAATGTCAGTAAGACAACAGTTTCCCTAAGTGCTGATTGGTTTTTGCTCTTCTGCATAACTTGCTGACAGAGAAGCACACGCCTACCCGCATTTAAGACATGCAATTTACAGCATTGTTTAAGGTACATTTGTAGCCACAGTGAGGAACCTTTTGAAAATTATTAGGTTGTCATTTTGAAAAGTCCATAATTGCTTGTGAACTTCCTAGATCTCTCATCATCCAATATAGGCATATGCAGAATAACCTTCTATGGACCTGTATGAATATGTAGCAAAATACCATTGCTGGGAAATGGGTGATCGGATCACAAGAGAGTGTCAAGCTGACATCTTGAAACATTCTTGTCATTTTAGACCCTATAGGCAGGAACTGCTCCCTGTCCCTACAGGAGAGGGAGTCCCAGGGACATGGTTTTCAGTAGCATGGTGCCATCCTTCTCAAAGTCAATGGCAGAAATTTTCTAGCCACAGACATTAAAATGTCTCCATTTGCCTGGCGGGATGTTGGGTGAGTTATCCTTTGGGTGGGAACACAAGAGGTTTTGGCATTGCAGCTTGGCCTTCCTGATGGTATTCATGTTAGAAGAGCAGCTTCAATCTGCAGTTGTGAACTTGAGCTTGGAAACAGCTCTGAACATCAAGGACATTTCTTGGGTGCTCTTCAGTGGCCACCCTGCTTTCTGCCAAGCACAGAGCTGCAATCTCTTCCAGCAGTTGGCTCTGCCAGTACTTAACCTCTGCTGCTGCCTTTCATTGGCCTGCCTTTTCCCCTGACTTCACCTCCTTGTGCTCTCCCCTTCCATCTTCCCTGCTCCCCTCCCAAACCCGTCCTTGCTCAGAAAGTCCCTAGTAGGTGATGCCCAAATGATGTCTTTTGTAGCAAGCACAAGTGTAGAGAGATGGGAGAACAACCCGTTGGTCCTGGACAGGCCTCCGCGTTGTGGGGAAAAAAAAAAACAGGAAAGGAGAAATTATAGTTTCATTCTTGGGCAAAATCTCCACTGACTTGAAAAGAGCCAGGATTTCACTGCTGGAGTTGTACTTTATTTTTCTTTCCCATGTTGCCTGCCACTATATCTTAAGTTCATTGCTTTGTTTTGTCCACAAATCATCTGTAATCCTTCAGCTAGGGCTTCTGTATCTCGCTGACTTTAAGTCTTCTTGAGCAGCACTTTGCACAGTAGGGATCACAGCTCTAACAGGGATCTTCGGGGTATAATCAGAATCCAAAATAAATGAGGGACTGTATAAGCATAGCATTATCATACACTAATTCTCAGCTCATTATGGAAACCTTTACTTCAGAATAGTGGCACCTCCTTCTCCTTTGTTAATGCTCTTTAAAAATGTTTTATTAATGCAATTATCTCAATATAACTTAACAAAATAAGACCTCTCATCAAAAGGCATTAGCACATCCAAGAATGTATTCAGCTGCTATCCCAGCATCTCTCAGTCCATGAAATGCAGTGTGTCCGTTGTGCCACTGGAGGAAAGGAGACAATGAAACCAAAAAGTGATTCCCCACCCCCAGAACCATGCCAGAAATAGAAATTAAGCAGTGGAAAGTACAGTCTTGCTCTGACCACTAGTTATTCAGCCAGGGAGTGCAACCTTATCAAATACGGATGAAACACTTGGGACGTTCCCGGAGCATTAGTGACAGGATGATGCTGTTAGGTGAAAAACAAGACTTCTTGCAGCCCTGGTTTGAAAGGGGAGGTGAGGGGGAGGAAGCGTGCAACTATCTGGTGCCTGGGGTGGTGCACTGGGCTGCTTGGAGAGTCCCGCAGCCCTGCCCAGGTATATTGAACTGTCCAGTTGCAGATGTGAGCTGTGGATGTTGTGGTTTATATCAGCATGAGAGAACAGAGATACAACACCTTAAATCTGAGGAGCTTCATAAGGCCACCAGAAAAACAAAGTGGGGAGAAAAGGAAGGTTCTTTACTGAGTTTTCTCCTCTATTATACAAGTGTTCAGTTTCCTGGTGAATCTTGGAAAGCACTTAAATCACGTCAAGCTGATAATTGCAAGAACTAGCATTATTAAAACCTTTTGGTAGTATACAAACCAGTCACCCAAATCACTAGTATGTTTTAGATCTTCGCTTATAAATTACATGAAACTGATTACTAACCCAAGCCAGCATGGGGCCACGATTGTAATATTGGCATTTTTCTCTCCAAGATATGTGCAGCAGGTTTTTTTTCTACCATGACTCAAACAAATGGGGCTTTTTTTTCCCCCCCTTCTTCTTGTGTGTTCTGCAATTTCACGTACGGCTAGAAAATCATAATACAAAAGAAATTTCAATAACGTGCCTGTGCTTTAATAAAAGGAGCCATGAACAATGCCAGCTCTGAAGATAGCATACAGCCATTGAAATCAGACAGGGGAAACAGAGCATCAGTCAGATGGAAAAGTATGATTTATTATCTCCCTCCTGGCAAAATTACAGTGACAATGTCTATGCAAAGGAATCTGAAATTACTGACTTACTGTATTTCTGTCATAATTTGTACCAAGAAAATATACTAAAATAGATAGGCATGTCACATATTGATCTATAGTGATACCTATTTTTTAAATTATATTATGTACTTAGCTACTGATTCTATAACATATATATTACATTATGCACAAGTATATTATTACAACAGGTGAAAGAAGACGGGCTGTATTCAGAATTTGGCTACAAAAAAATCCATGCTGTTGTTTTCCCCAGATCATGGTAATACATGGAGGCCCCAAAAGCTCAGAGCTCAGTGGCGCCGGCTCTGCTACACACATACACTCTCAAAGCTCCCCATTGAAATAGATGATACCCAAAACTCAAGCATCAGCATGATTCAAAATCACCAGGAATTACGCACAAGCCCCTGGTGTTTTAGTCACTGCACCGATGTGGGAGTGCAGTGTAGAATTTGGCCTCTACGTGAAAGCCCAAGGGATTGGTATTTTTCCAGTAAACATGACACAGGAATGAACACGTGCCCAACTTTTGTAGCGCCAAAGCTGTGGCTCGGCTTTCAGATATTCACTCCAGGAAATAGCCCATCGGCTCTGCTTGCTTCCAGATTTGGGGGCTATCCAAAGAGCTACTGAAAGAGAGGAGATATCTCTGCACAGCTGGAGAAGAGGCTCTGGCAATTCATCTCCCCTCCATTGCTGCTGGAGCTGTGCTGTTAAGAAAATGGGATGTGTAGTACATACAACTGTTACCAGCTCTTCCAAGAGTGGTAAAATCAAGTCCGAGGCTTTATTATTGTGCCAGACAATGCTCAGTGAGGCCAAGGAGAGAAGCGCTTATCCCTTGGCTCTCCCAAGCTATGTCCATCTCTGCCACCCGAGATGTTTCTGTAGGGGTGGTGAGCATGAGGTCCTCAAGTCGTCAGCTTGTGAAGAAGGATGTTGTCCATAGAAGTGTTGACAGATCATTGGCGAGAAGTTTTTTACACAACGGTTTCCTACCAGAGTGAGGGGAAGTGCAGGTGTGTGTTTGTTGCTACTAGAATGTGCTCTATGCAGAATTGCATTCATTAAAAATAATGCTCAATTGGCTAATTATCCTAGTTATTGTTTTTAAGACTGTAATTAGATAAGTCATGTAATGACAGCGCTCAGTCTAGTTGCAAAATAAAAACACATGTAGAGTTAGGCTTCCTTACTCTTTGTTCTGCAGTACAGTTCAGAGGTAATTCTTTGGGAATTATAATAAAATCGGTATACTTGGAGGAGCACTAGGGTTTGAAGCAGTTCCTCAAAGCAGGGAATCTCTCAGTCTGTTAACTGTGTTCATCCCAGGCAGGAAAACTTTTCTGACTGAGGGTTAATCTAGCGTGCTCCCTGTGTTAGCAGACCCCAGCATATTCTCTCGTCACAGATAACCTATTCAAACCTGTTGTCATTTCACATCCTTCCCAGCTTGTGCTCATCCCAAAATGTGATAACATCCCCTGAGGGCTGTTCCTCAGCCTCCCGGACTTGGCTGGCTTCTCTCCTGAGGGTTTAAGCAATGGCAACCAGATACAAGGGGCAGACGGGAGAGTTTGGAAAATGCCTCCTCCAAAGTGCCAGTTAGTAAAGAGCTGCTTTATTCTGTGGGGCAGGTGGGGCAGGTTCTCTGCTGCTATGAACTGCTGCAGCTCCATGGGTCACAGGTGGCACACTGGGATGTTGCACTGGTGTAAAGTTCGGTACCAGTTAGATACTCCTCTGTGGGGTCTGCATGATGCTGACCTAAGATAAGAATTTTGCCTGAGGGCGCTCCCATGAAGCCTAATCTGCCTTGCCAGCTGCCAGAAAGTAAAAAGTTAGGCTAGGGTATGAAAAAAGTACAGACAACGGAGAATGAGAGAGAAAAAGCAACCAGGAACAAGACAGTGTTTGACATGATGTGTGTGCTCCTCTCCCACCTCTCAACGTGCAATGAAAACAGGACTGGTGTCAAAGCCTAGGAGCAAAGGAAACCAAAACCACAGCAAACCCACATGATGTTAACCCACTGGTACAACCACAACTCACTGCTTGGCCAGACAGGGCTTTGAAGCAGGGCCTGGAGACAGCGAAGGAGAAGGGGATGTGCGTGTAGATGTAATCGTGGGTGCTCGGCACCCTTGAGCTCCTGTACCCTCAGCAATGGAAAGGAAAAAGGCAAGTCAGCTCCTAACCGCTCCTTGGACATAGACGTAGGTTCAGCCAACATGTCTTTCCCTGGGAAGAGAAAAAGACAATACAACGACAGAGTGTGTTAATGAAGATCAGTAATGAGCGCTTGTCTCCAGCTCCGATGCTGGAGGGAATCCTGAGTTCAGCAGAGGTGAGCAAGAGCAAAACATTCAGGAAGGACCTGCTTCTCTGGGGGGAAGGAGGAAGCATATTGGTGTGCCGGTGGGACACAGGAGCTCCTACTGCAGTACCAGGGGGGTGGGACCAGCTTCCCTTACTGCACAAGAGGTGCAAACCTGCGCGAAACACTGAGCCTGAGGGTGATACAGCACTGAAATCTGTGGTGTGGGGCCTACAGCAAGAGGAGCTCACATCTTCCCTTGACTGCCATGACCCAGCCAGGAGTCACCCGCCAGGATGATTACTTCCAGCTGCCTGAGCTGCGAGGGGACACGGAGTTTGTCTTCAGACAAAGCAGACCGACCCCAAAGATTGCGTTCAGTTCAGCCAAACAGCCATCATCTGCATGTCTTGTGAGTAAAAGAGTCACAGGGCCAAATCCGTCCCTGGTGTAAATCTACCTGGCCAGTACTGTAGCTGTGGAAATTGCATCTGATGACCCAGACGGAAAACTGCAGGAGAAGGAATGAGACCAAGATACAAACTCCTCTCCAGTGATGGCTGGTTATGTTATACCTACCTCCTTAATACAAATTCAGCATTTTATCAGTACATAGGGCTGATCTCGCCACCTTTTCCCATCTTTCGGTGTGAATGAAGAAGGAAACAGCAGATTCAGGTATAGGGAAAGCACATGTAAAAGGGATCACCTTTCTGACCAGGTCCTTGGTTCCTTTCTCTCTGCCCCAGGAGGCTTTCTCCTAGATGAGGCTCCTTCATTGCAAGAGCCGACAGGGAGGGAACGGAGAGCAGGAAGCTGCCAGCTGGGCTCGCTTTCCCTATTGATATTAAAAGGAGCTTAACAAATGTGAAGCCCACACAAACATTTTGTCTGTGTCCGAATGGGGCTGCGCATCGCACATTGGAGCCACAGTCCCATCTGTCATATCTGTAACCTTTCAAAAGGAGTCCTGTTCCCTGTGCACTGGGCATGTCTGAACTAAAAACCTATTGTAATAGAGTAATAAAAATTATCACCAAAGTAATAGAGACCTCCAGTCCCCTCAGCCCCTCAGGGTAGGTGAGGTACAACTATTGTAAGGGATAAAATGAGACATATATCAAAATACAGACAGCATTCTTACCAAAAAAAAAAAAAAAAAAGCGCAGAGTCATGTTGGTATGGAAAGCTCTACTGCTGCTCTCGGAGGAGAAAAACAACCGTGAGACTGCACATACGCAGCTCCTGTGGAAAAAGGGCCAGGACTGGGCTAAGGTTGTCTCTCTCTCATCAGCTAATGGCGGAGTCACTTTCCAGACCCAGACGTGGTTTCAGGAGCCTTTTAAACCCATCAAGTTGTATGGCACATAGCAAATACAGCAGTACATAGTTCCTAATGCTATCGCAATCCTGAATCATCAGATGTGGGCCCAGGGTACCCATGGTGAGGCACATCTTCTGTGCTTCTCTCCCTCATCCAGCTTACTGATCTGTAGTAGCTCCTCAGAAATTTTTACAAAAGGGTGGCAAGGCTAATGTTGTTTCCAGGTGTGGACAGGCATGGGCTGGGGCTGGGCAAAGGAGAGGTATACATGACCTTGGGGGTGGATTGCAGCATCTTTATGCCTTTCCATCTCCAGAACCCAAGCCTGGTCACCAGCCTGCTGGAAAGACTCTTGTAGCTGTGAATAGATTAAGCAGCAGTTAGGGGTAGCTAAAATCAAGCTTTGGTTGGAGAGCTGCAGCATCTGTAGGCTAAGAAAATAGGCAAGTCATCGTCAGCCTCCTTGTAGTAGGGCTGCTTTGAGTATAGGATGGGGTCACCATTTATAGAAAATGTTTTCAGTAATGTATTTCTGTCTCTCTTGTCCTTTCCGTTGAGTGAAAAATTTGTCATTTCATTTCAGTCTTGCATTAGTAATGCTTGTGTGTGTGTTGGGGGCTCCCTTAGAAATACAGGATCTCAGCAACCACTTGTGCTGCTTCTTGGAAGCCAGCTCCTTGTTTTAGCTGATCTGCAGTATGGTGCAAGCATTTTTCAATTTTTGGATGGCACAGTTCATTTGTATTGCTAGTGCTCCATATAAGCAGGCTACAGCTCCAGTTTTTCACTGCAAATAAATTATCTAATGAGTTAGTACTTTTTTCCTGTTGCAAAATCATTTGCAACCTGATGGCATTTTCAGTGATTGTACTTGTCTAATAATCACTCACCGGATTGTTTATTTAAGCAACTTTCTACCTATGGAAAATCCAAGTCATTACAATTTCTGTAGTGTAATTGGTACTGGGTCTCCACTAGCTGCATGAATGATTTCTGTTTTAAATAAGTGACAAAAATGAGTGAAATTTTTGCCCCATGCAAGCGCTTGTATTAGCACACCCACACAAAGAAGAGACATTTACCAAACTTTTAACACCATTTAGACAGTTATTTATGCACTGCTAATAGTAAAGGGAAAGAGAGCAGCCCAGAAGAGAAATGGGCTGATTTCAATCTCGCCTTCAGGTGGGATTCAATGGCTAGCCTGTTCTCTAGAGTTTGGCACATGCAAAATTTCTCAGTTGAAAGCTTTCTCTGAACTTTCCTGCAATCTCCTGCTAATCTGCCTGAGATCACAGGCAATTTCAATAACAATGAAAATGATTCTAATTTCGACTGCAGGAGTATCTTCGTTGAATGCTATCCCGGTTTCTTTTTTATTCATCTCCCCTGGTTTATGACTTCCCACCTCAGCTGTAATGCGGAAACCGTTTTTGCCTCCGATTTTATTCATCACATCCTTTTTAACTTTCTTCCCTTTCTTGCTTCCTGGCAATAAATTCACCACCTGAAACTGTAGCTACAAAATCATTTCCATCAGAATTGCCATTGTCCTTAGTGTCATTAAAAGTTACAACTATTCTTAAGATATAAGTGACAGACTTCACTTTACATTGCTCTGCTTTTCCTGCTGTTTTATCTGCATAGAGCAGGATGTTATCAGTCAAGCCTGTCTGAGGGGGGAGACTGAATGTGATTATCTGTATGAGCGCTGGCACACAGTCTGTTGAAAACTAAAAGATGGTGAGATTGGCAGCAGCGATCGTCTTTAGCTTTCCTTTCCTTGGAGTCCAGCACTTGCAGGGGATGGAACACATCCAGTCCTTCCCGGGGACATGTAGGCAGGAGGTGCATGTGGACACAGCTAGTGGATCCGAATCTAAGGGAAGGTACTGACAAATGTGTGCAGAAGTAGTGGGTTAGATCCATTGCATTCAAAACCACCTTGACCGCAGTAGAAATGGAGATGATGGCATCTCCTTCTTTTTAAGGGGTTTGCACTTTCTCTAACATGTTCTCAAAGGGGGAGAAAGCATTGCAACTCATTATTCAGTAAAACTACCATGAAAAGCATTTTTTCCCTTTCCAGTATAATCTAGGAAAGGCATATACTTATGCACCATTTCCTTTTTGTTGTTTAAAGGAGGTGGGAGCTAACATGCCTAATTAAGGTTTGCAGTGATATCAAGAGTCCTGGCATCTGCTCTGCGTTTGCTCTGGTGTGGTGGATCCTTGTGTTTCCATGGGGCTCAGAAGGCAAGCCCACTGGCTTGATTTCTCGGTTATACACCACAGCACTTCACATTCCAGTCAGCCAAGCAGATTTCTCCAGTCATTCTGCCCATTTTGTAAATATACCTATTTGACTGTGAAAAGCATCACAGGCCCCAATAGCAGGTCTATTCAATTCAGTGGAAATACTTAGATCGTCCTCTACTAACTTGAACAGCCCCTGCATGATGATCAGTAGGTGTCTATTGTAACATGATTAGATGGTTGTAAACACTTACATGAAGCTTTTCTATTTCCTTCCTCAAAAGAAATGTCAAGTATTTGTGATAAAATAGTTGTAAAGTTTGTATTGCTCTGTAGTTGTCTGCTAGTAGCTGTGTATAATTAATGAAGGGCTGTTGTGCGATAGTCAGACAGTGTGAGGACATAGTCCTTATGCGACCACTTCATGGGACCTTGTCAGTGAGATGAAGTCTTCGAGTATGGGATTACGGGACATTCTTGTACAAATACCCTCTTCAAGCTTAGCTGGAGAGTGTAGGAAGGAGGGGGAAGAGAGCAGCCTGATAAATCCTGATAACTGGATCTCAGAACAGATGACTAGAGGGCAATTGCAAGAATTTGCAGTAGCTTTGAGCAGCCTGTACGCTAGCTCCAGCGAAGATGTAAACCTTCCTCCATGAGGCTGAAACTCAGGTACGAAGAAAGTACCACACAATTCAAAGTCTTTTCTTGAAACGGTGGGGAGAGGTCCAAAGTCTCAGGAAGTGGCTGTGCTAAACATGCCTGGAGGACATCAGGAGCTGGCATCTAAATTCATAGAGTGGGAGGTCTCAAGGAGTAACAGGTCTGTGTATAGTCTGTTTTAATGACGTAAGATCCACCGGCTCTTGAAGTACTTAGGTGCCAAGTAACACTTTGCTCTCAGAAGGCTGCTTGGAAAATGGGCACTGGTTTCCCAGCTCCTGGAGGGGTATGAGCCTCAAACCCTGAGTCTGAGTGAGGCCAGCTGGATTAATCACAGCTGATCGCAGGAGACTGCAGCCTTAAAACTTGGTCTGAGATCTATTCTGAGCTGGGTGATGGCCCACATATAGAACTGAAATGAGCGTGCTTGGAAACCACAGTTCACCAGGTGAATGTGACAGCAGAGCGAAAACTGAGGAAAATTGCTTCTGATTGACAGAACAAACAGGTAAAGAAAAAGTATCAATCAGATGTCATCTTCAGGGTTTTTTGCTTGTCTTAGGTAAATCACTCCCTTTCCACCTCTCTAGAGATGTTTGTGTAGAAGCAGCTAAGAGTGATTGACAAGCAGATGTGTAGACAGAGAAATCCTTATTGGGGGCAGGGGAGAGGAGGGCTGCAGTATAATGTTTCATATATATATATATATATATGCTTCCTCCATTCACTCAAGGAGAATAATTGCTACTCAGTAATAAGTGTTTGCAGGGCAATCTACATGTTACAGAAAAGCCTTTCACATGTTTGGGGCAGGAGAGAGGTGGCTTAGGGTGCTGTAGTTGTGGACAAGGCATGAGCTAAGGGTGAAATACAGGTGAAGTTCAGTAAGTACTTGGGACAAGAGAATTTCTATGACTAAATGAGATGGCTCAGATGCAATAAAGCTTAGGTCTTGCAGAAGCTTCTTGCAAGATCTTGCCTAAAAACTTGAAGTTTTGTGTATTGGTTATTTGTGTGATTGTACCAGCTGCCTTGGTCTAAAAGATATTTGATTCAGATCTCTTCAGCTGTAGAAAAGGACAAAAGAGTAGACTTAGACACTGAGTTTTGAATTCAATTTTCCTTTTTCTTTTCTCCACCTCTCCCTTAAGTTTGGGAAGAATAAATTTTAGGCTATTTTCCTGAAGAATTGTTTGATCATGCGATATCTCTTCCAGTCCTTCTGGATGACTTGAGGGCCTGCTGGAGCCTTCAAGTGTAGACCTCTCAGAGGTGTGAAATTTCTGTGGTTTTATGAAACCTAGTAGCTGACTAGAGAAGGACCCACGTGGTGCCCAACCCCGAAAAAGAGGGAGCCCCTTATCACTGTGAGGAGTAGCTGGATGATGTTAACAATCATTATTCCTACATGTGCTGGCATTTGCTTCCAAAAAGAGGGTGAAAATGGGGTGCTGGTGTGTATGGGAGCGAGAGTGAAGTTTAGGAGATACAGTACCCACATTTTGTTTGGCTTCCCATTTTCCCCTGCTCAGGGCGTATCTTGTTTTTCATTCTGTTTCCTTTGCTGCCTTTTTCGTTTGTTTGTTTATATCATCTATCGAGTTTATCATTATGTGCTCATGCACATAAAATCTTTATTAGCCATGCGTATTCTCTATTCTCTGTTTTAATTTTCCTTCCTTCTTTCTTTGTTAACAAACTCCGCTGATTGCAGATGTTTTCCATTTGACAGCACCTGAGACTAAGGTTTCCCAGCCATGCAACCAGATGAGTGCTGGCTCCTTCCTCCAGGCGCGATGCTGTGTGGGATGGGGCCACCCCCTGGTAGAAGCAGGGAATGAACCTGCCCTCCCAGGCAAACCTGGGGTCACGGTCCTCGTTGAGATCAGTACTCCAGAAGAGAAATAGAAGTTGGGCTGTGATCTTAGGTGTGGTTATAAATAGGGGTGTTTAGGGTCCACATCCTTGTGCTTCTTTGGCCTCTTTGAAGCAACTGGCTGAAGGAGAGGTGAATCAGGGTCAATGCTGAGACTGAGAAGGTCCTTTGCGCTCTGTGTCCCACTTCATCTGTTCTCAAAAGCCCTTGAATGGTGGTTAGATGTTGGCTACATCTGCTTCCCACCAACTTGCCTCGACTTGGCACCTGCACCGACAACATCAAAGAATGTATTTCCTCACTAGTTCTGAGGGTTAGCGCCCTCATCCCTGCTGTAAGTGAAAATTGGGTAAAAAACAATTTCAGGTGCTTTGCACCAGTTTTCCCAAGTCAAAATGCTGTACCGATACCTTCTACAAAAGGTATACTCCTCTGGTTTTAATGATAGGTCTATTTCTTAAAACATACCTTGAACAGTAAGGGAGCATGCAGTTGCGTGGACCTGTATCCATGTTATGGCTGGGCATCGTGAACATCCTTTCCTTTTGGACAATGGTGAGAAGAATGTTTCTGCACCAACATCTCTTGAAACCCTTCCTAACAAATCCTTCCCTAGAGAGTCTTCTAAGGTTATTCTGCCTTGGACAGGTGGAGTGAATAAATCTCTTCTGGCCCAAGCCTTTTATGATCCTTTAATCTTAACACTTTTTCTAGAATATCAGTTTAAGGGACACCAATAAAGCGTTTGCCCTGTCCATGTGGGAATGGCATAGCCTCTGATTTGTGTCCTCTCTCCTTCATACTTCAGAACCCTCTGTGTTTTTTCAACCTTGTTTTTCGGTAGGAATGAGAGTTTCTTTTCAGGTGCTGGTGTTAGCTGGTTTTTGAACTTCAGTGGCTACAGAAGTGTAAACCACCCCCTTTCACAGGGGATAAATCTTTAAATCCAGATTCTGGGACTTGCAAAGATTGACAGAGCTGCCTAGTGGATCCTGTGAAATGCTCCTAATCATGAGCAGTACTTGCACTGGAACAGAGATCAAGTGAAGCAGCAGCATGTGGGTGGGAATGCCACTGACCACAAAAGAGTAACTGCTGTGATCTGGCGAAAAGTAAGAGCAAATGAGATGGGAGAATCAGGAAACAAAACTTCGGGACATCTTTCACTAGTTCCCTGTTCTTCACTGGTTCCCAGTTTGTCATTTTGCTGCTTGGTCTACATAATGCCTATGTAAATTAATAGAGGACTCTTTTAGGCCAATGTCCCATAGTTATTCCACAAAAAAAGGTATCTCCAGGGGAGTTAGTAGCAGGGATGCAGAGCACACAGACAACAGTAAAAACATGCTCAACCAGTGTGCTTGGGGCAAAGTTCTTTCTGAGAGGACAGGGTTTTGCAAATCAGATCCCAAAGCACATCCCATGGGAGAAGGTACCCAGACATTCATAAAATAAACAGACAGGAAGGCTGGAATCACCCATGGAGGTGAGCATCTGGGTAAGAGCCACAGTAAGGGGCACTGGCAAGTGAACAAAAGAGTCAGAGGAAGATCCTAGAGGCAAGACCAAGTATCTTGAACTTGATAAGGTGGGGAAGAGGAGGTGGCTGAGAAAAGTCTTGTCATTCATGCCAAAGCAGCCTTTTCATTTGCTGACTGCTTGTTCCTTGTACCACCGAGGTGTGCTTTCCTTCTTTAATTGTGTGCGGTTCTTCCCTCCTGAAATGCTGCTCTCAGTGTCAAGCAACATCATGGTTTACTACACTGTCATTTTCAGGTTACACCAACGATGCAAAAGCAAAAGATATGTATGTCATGTCTCATTTACTCAGTTGCAGTCATTCAGAGGCATCTTCTACTTATGCTGATCATCTTTAAGCCATAGATTGGGCTGCAGTCCTGGAAATGCGTCACGTATTCCTTAGCATTGCAGCCACTGTAGTAGTGAAGATGGGGACAAGTCCCGAAGGATATGTCAGTGAAAGCCTGCACAAATCACAAGATCTAGTTCTACTGCTCCATATAATTAGGGATTAAAATGAGTAAAAACAAAGCAGCAATTTTCTTATTGATCCCTTAGCAAATAGTTCTATCTATTTTCTTCTGTATTTTTTTTTTTTTTTTTTATTAAATAGCCTTGAATAAGAAATGTCAGTCAAATGGATTTAGATTCCTGGTGCTTCAGAGAGAAATCAAAGCAGGATTGAATGAGGAAAGATAATTAGAGAGAGGAATTCCACCTCCACAGACTTCTTCCCTTGCTCAAGGAGTGCTGATTTTATCTAAATTGCCAAAGCCGAGAGCAAATGAGAGGTGATGGGAATTATAGACTGCGGATGCTGAGACAAAGCAAGGGAAGCTTTAATTAGTGCATTTTAAGGTAGAAATGAATTTCCTGGGAATAAATTATTTGACTTAAGACCTATGGAGCTTCTTAGAGGTGAACTGGAAAGCTTTTTACCTGCCAGAACCAGGGCTCACAGGTTGTATCTGTCTTGTAGAAATGAGTGACACATCACTGGGGTCTGAAACACATGGGGATGAATCCTCCTTTCCTTTGCATCTCACCTTTCTTTTTTTTTAATATGGAGGAATTCCCGTTGCTGCAGATTTCCACCACTGCAACAGAAAGCAGAATTTTTTTCCAATACCCACATTTAGTCGTTCAAGTGTTAGTGGTGGACCTACCGTTGCTGAGGAACTGGAAGTTACGTATTGAACCTACAGGTACTGAAAGGAAGTTATTTTCCTTTCAAATTCTCCTCTTGTTCTCCTTTCTTAGCGCTGTTGTTGTCCTTTCATCACACTTGAACACACATAAGGACACTGGGAACCTTAAAACACTGACCTTTCTATTTTTCAACAGATTTCCACAGCTTTTCAAAGGGTGAGACAGTGACAACTCTCTACTCTTTGGGGGTAGATAGAGATTCCTGTTTGAATTTATGGACCTGAAACAAAACCATTTAGCTGGGTGCTTTAATCCAGAACTCCCTGACTTCAGCAGAATTTTTCCGGCTCTTAATTATTTATATATTTTGTGTGAGGCAGTTGCTCAGAAACTTGTTGAAACAGGCAGGAGTGAGGCCAGGACCAGACCTAATTGTTATGTTATGGGAGTGCTTACAGCCCCCTGATGCAGGTGCTGCACAAACACAGAATAAAATGTTTTTGCCCCTCCAAGAATAACAGTATTCTCCTCTGCTCTGAAAAGCGGGAATGAACACACATTGAGAGGCCGGTGGATGGACAGGCCACCCCAGCAGTAGCTTTCTGACACCTGGGGGTTTGCTGGCAGTGGTGGTCTACATGAGCTATGAGTATGACCTGGAAATCACCCTGTCCTCCCTTCGTGGGAGGAACCACCACTCATGATCTTCCAAAAATCCTGCTCTGCTGCCAGCCAAATGTGTAAGGTGACAACAGATGAGTAAAGCAGAAGTACAACCCAGTGGCTTCAGCTCAGTCTTTTTGATGAAAGAGCTGAAGTCTGACAAAAGCTAAAAAAACCCCACACTCTCTCTGGGAAAACAAGTATCATGCTCACTGGTTTTTAATTATGTTCTAGTTGCCTCTTTCAGATGTTGCTATTTTGTCCTATAGGTTAATTTGTATTACCCGTGATGAATGAATGCAGTCAAGAGGTATTAAACGCTGATGTGTTTGTCTTATGGCAAGATAGAAATGTTGCAAACTTGTGAGCTACGGGAGGAAATGGGCTAATTTTAGATTTGTTCCTAGCCCTCGCCATGCGAATGGTGTCGCTGCGAGCCCAGCAATGAAGTTCACTGTGTTGTAGCAGACTGCGCAGTTCCCGAGTGTGTCAACCCAGTCTATGAACCAGAACAGTGTTGTCCTGTCTGCAAAAATGGTAAGAAAGTATTGTATTGGCTTTAACAAAGAGATATAAAGGAAACATTTTATTAAAATGTTGTTACCAGTGCATCGCCAGGAGGTTTGCTTCCATCGGCACAGGCTGGTGTTGGAGCTGTTACTTCTTGCATGTGGGCTTCAGTTAGGAGGTGGCAACTGTGAAAATTAAGGCTGCCCTTCACGGCTTGTATCTTCTCATTAAAGCTGATGGGATTGTTGGCTTGAGTAAGGTTTCATAGGATTGAGCCCTGATATGGATGAGAGTTGTTTGATATCTTTGCTTTTTTCTCATAATTAGTCTAACATGACATCAAGTATGTAAGAAAAGAGAGAGTCTTTGTCCCTAAATTAAGAAGCCAATGGTTATTACTTAAGACCAGGGGAAAACTCACTGAAATCAATGGCAAAACTCCCACTGGGGCCAGTAAGACACCCACCAAGCCTGTAATATTGTAGGTTGTGTGCTGGAGTCTGTGTGTGTAGTGTTGGCCCTCACTGTCCTGCTGAAATGATTTCATGAATTGGAGTCGAGTTCAGCAATATTTCCAAGAAGCGTTTTGGGATGACTAGAAGTACCTCTTTGGAAAATAAATACATTTCCAAGAAGGTCTCCTTGGTCTTGTACCGCAGCCCGTATGCACTCATGTCTCTGGAAAAGCACCTTTCTCCTAATGTAGATATAAAGACAGATTAAGAGATGAGCTAGCTTCACATAAACCTCTTCATGGCTTTCTTAACATATAAGAAATGGCTGCCTAGACTCATCTTCTCGTGTTTGGAATTCACTACCCATATATATTTCCTCTTACATACATCAATGCTTGCTGGATAAAAGTAATGGTTGCTTTTGGATCTAAATGAAAATGTTTACAAAGAAATAACATTTTCAACACATTTTCTGCTCTTTAAGACAGAGAAAAAGCAAACAGTTGGAAATGCAAAGTATTTTTACTAAAGGAATTGGCAAAATTAGGGCCGGTCTGGAAAATTATATCAAAAATACTACTTGAAATCCTGAGGATTATACTAAACCATGATTTTTACTCAAAAATATTTTAAAAGGTTTTAATTTAGAGTTTTATGTTTCTGTTGAAAAGCAGAAGATGTTAATAGGAAATTTCATTGGTTTGGTGGTGGTGGTGGTGGTGGTGATGATCTTCAGGGAAAAGGTATGTTAACCAGCCTTATCCATCACCTTTGCGTATAGCCTGCTGCACTTGGGTATGAGATTTCCCATCAAACTCAGCAAGACTGATGTCTTGGGTTGATGACTGGGAGGGGTAACAGTGTCCATCACCATGCCTGTCACCGTAGCTCAGACTCATTTACACCTGAACGAGCGCCGTTCGTGTGTGTTTGGCCTCTGTGTTCCCATCACATATGAAACCCCCTCATTTATGGTGGCAGCACTTGCCGATTCCTTCCCATCTGTTCACGTCACATGAATCCAAACTGTGAGCATCGCTCAGGTTTCCCAGGAGTGCAGACTCAAAGGTGGCTTCACACAGGTCCAGGAGCTGCTGGATTTCCCTACCAACCATTGACCACCATGATCATTTCCCCCAGTAACCAGACTCGCCCACTTTGGGGGTTGGTAGTTTTCTGTGTTGCAGTCCCCAACATCCCTGGTGACCGGGAGTGGGCAGCATCTTTCTTCCAAAAACAGGCAGGGTGCCCAGATAACCAGGAGGAAAGGGAAAGAAGCAGCTCCTACTGATGGGAGGGAGGACAAGAGGACAGAAGGAAAATCAGCCGCCTGCTGAAGGAGTTCCAGCGCACAGTGTAGTGTTTGGGACCCTCAACTAGAAGCCAGGAGGCTTCCTCCATGGTTTTGCCTAATTTCTCCACTCCTCTCTTCACTCATCTGTTGGAGATACAAAGTTCTCTGAAACCTGTTTTAGGCAGGAAAGTACTTCTTACCATCCTCTTAAGAGCAGCCTACGCGCCTTGGGGATCCTGGTCTCTGGGGCCAGGGAGACCAGGGCTCGCAGCACAGCTCTGACCAGTGGTGGATGAAGGGGAGAAGTGGCGTGGTGGCATGGCTATTCCTTGGGATCAAGGAGTATATCTGCACAGGGCGTGCTGTGGAGGGGAGCTGAACCCCTCCTTGCATCCCAGCCTGGCTGTAGGGATGAGATGTGAGACCCCCACAGCTGGCAGGGCTTTCTGCTCCTCCTGCTGCAGCTGGAGCTGACTGGCTAACAGCTGGCCAATGCTTGTAGTTTTGGCTTTATCCTTCGTAAATGAAATGAAATAATTCACAAAGTGATAGAAATAAGTAGGCACCAAGATAGTCTCCATTCTCACAGGGAATCTGATGAGCAAATTTTGTTACTGCTCTTGGATGTGGCTCCAAGTGTGGCGTACACCTTTCGCCTCCCTCTTATATTTTGGGAACTTCATGTGAAAGAATAACAGACATTGCTGTGTCTCTTCTCCCTCTGAATCCCTCTGACACATCATAATGAATGAGGATTGCAACGCTTTAAGCTGTCTGTTCATCTTGAGACCAAGATTTTATCTTTTGGCTCTCCACTGCAGCCAGTCAATTAAAGCTCAATTTCACAAATGTATGAAGATAACACAAGCTGACAGACCCACTTAAATGACTGAAAGGCCCCCCCCCCTTTTTTTTTCCTTTATTTGGGTTTTTTCCTTCCATCCAGTAGCTTTTGCTTTCTACCAAAGTGGTGAAGACAGTTACAGTGCCATGTTTCAGTGTGAGGAAAATATTTTAGTTAGTCTCAGTCCCTGTGGTCATCATTTTAGACTGGCAAACAGAAGAGCTCAAGGGACACAGCTCTTGGGGGGGGCGGGGGGGGGGGTGTGTGTGGAACTTAATCCCCAGAACAACATGTAGTGCAAATCCTCATTTCAAAAGCTACTCCTTAGAATTTTGGTAAGGAAAATCCTTGTTTTAGGTTAAAACACAGCCCTGCATCATTTGCTGCACTCTGGTAGCAGCGTGGCTTGCCTGCTTGTTTAGCTGTTGCTGCCATTAACGGGAGAATAATTTCCTCTCAATACATTCAGATAGATTTTCATGCCTTTCTTAATTATGTCTTGCCAAGGGCAAAAGTGCTGTGAAGCAATGAGGTTAATGCAAAAATCTGTTGATTCTAACATACCTGACCTGAAGATTCATAAAAAGCCAATATCAATTTCCCTCCCTCTACCATCATTTAAGAGCAGTCTGAACAAGTGGCTTTGGAGATTTATTCCTTATTGTCAAAAGAAATAGAATTGTTATCTTGTGCTTTGCTAAATGTGGTGTAGCTCATGCAAAGCTGGCTCTGCTCAGCAGGGGATACCACATTACACACAGAGCAGGCAGAGTTCATTGGGAGGCTAAAATTTGGGGGTGAGGGAGGGAGAGGACGTTTTCTCCTTCGTGTCCCATCGTCCGATTTGTCAGAGTGGATTTTAACGGTGATGGCTGCAGGTGCTGCGCAGCATTTCTGTCGTTGAGATGAAAGGTCACTGGATTTCACATTTCCTGGTAGTGACAGACCGCAGAATTATGGCCCGGAGTTGTTATTTCCAGTCATTGTGACTTCTCCAGACAAAAGTGTGTCAGCTATTGTTAACTCTCTCCTCTGTGGGATCTAAAACTTGCATATCACTGTTAAAATAAAGCTCGTGGCTGCCACCGTCTGTGCAATCCCTCCTGCCCCCAGGTTCTCCTGCAGTTCAGTGAGAACATCCATCCACTCTGCTTATGCCGAAGCCTTTCCGAGCAAAAATCCCTCATGAGGTCCCCATCCTCCTGTGTCCAGGGCTGTAGATATGCCTGTGTGGTGCTCCTCATTTCTCCCTTGGGTATTCTCACCTGACCCTGAACTCTTCATTGCCAAGCCTCTGCTTGTCCCTCCCCATAAATCCATCCACTGCTGTAGGTTGAGCCTCATTATTGGTGGGACGTGTGGTTTTTAAAGCCCTTCCTTATGCATTGCTGTGAGGTTGCTCCTTATGTTTCCTTCAACCCTTTGGACACGTCTGGCAAGGATGCAGGATGCAGGGATGGGGGGGATCCCCAGTGTATCATGACTTGCATCTCTTAATCTGGTTTAATCTGTGATCCAGATTAAATGGGTTCCTCTTCTTTGCCAGCTCGGAACAACTCTCACCTACTGTTGTGTGCAAAGGGAGAAATTCACTGCGTTTTGCCTTGCCCAGTGCTGTTTGTTCAGAGCCAAACCCACTCGCTTCCAACGTGCCCTTTCTGGGGGGGATGAGTAGATGTGCTCCAGCAGGGAGTCCCCAGTTGGCCTTGGAGGTCCTTCCTCCAGTGCTGTGCTGAGTTGGTGACATGCTGATCTTTGCCCACTGTTCTAAGGGGGCTCAGCTTCAGGCTACTGGTGCATCTGTCCCCCATTTGCTGCTGTGTGGAAGAAAAACCAGATGCAATTTCAGATTAGCAACCTCGCAGCTGCTCGGGGAGAGGCTAGAGGTGAGTAGAGGCAATGAAGGTGCAGTGCAGGGTTCCCGACGACCCGTGTTCTCCTGATTTTACAAAGTGCTCCTTCAGAATTGTATCCAAAAATAATCTTGACATTAGCAAAAACTCATCACCATGTGGGATTTTATGGCACAGCTGTGTCAGGGAAATTAATTTAGAAAGTCCAATAAACGCCACAATAGAATTGTTAACTTCTTCTCCTTTCTAAAGTGTGAAATTCTTTTCAGAGCATTTCAAAGACGCTTTCACCCATTTACACATACATTAATGCAATTGCTAAAAGAGAGTTTGCCTTGGTGCTTTCATTTTCTTGAGGGCTGAACAGAATAAGCATTATAGATTTCTGTTTTGGGGTCTGATTTTGCTTTTAATTTAATTTTTGTTGCCACCAATCCTCAACAAAAGAATTTGTTACCCAACAAGACAGATAAAAGCTAACATGTCCACAATGAAGTACCTCCTGGCAAGTGTGCTTTCTCATGTTAGCATGGGCTTCTGGAGACATTCATGATGAAATACTGGCAGCAGGAAGACATTTTGTAGATAATCTGTCACTGAGTCTTTAATTAAAGTTTTAAATTATCACAGTTGATACAGATTTCAAAGTAAAGAATCTGATCCTGCCCTCCACACACGAGTAAAAGATCCCTTTGACTTTCAAAGCTTTTACCTTGTTAAAATGGCATGTATTCATGCAAAGATCTTATGGGTATTTATTGTAATATGCTATAAATATTAATAATTCCATACAAATGTCTTCATCTTTGAGGGCATGAGCACAAAAACAAGTAAATAATAATTTTTTTCCATGCATATAAAGCCACATTTTACCTAAGCTTCTCTCTTAATTTTCTGAGAATGTAAACTTGCTGCTCATTATTTCTCTGTTTGAGTTAATTTGAAATAAGCATTCTGCACCCCAGCCTGTTCCTTCTGTAACACAGTGTGTTTTGCCCAGAAAACCCCCAGGGATTTCCCCAGCCCATCTAAGCCGAGGGCAGCCTTTCCTTTAGCAAACAAATACGCATTACGCGTCCTTAAGTGAAATTTGCATGCCACTGTGTAGAACAACACCTGGGGCTGACCTTCGAGGCTGCCTTTTCCTAGCAAGTGGTATGTAGAAATGTCGTTTTTCTAAGTGGGAGATTTTTGGAAGTCCCCAGGGGGTGAAAGGGTGTCCCTTCAGAAAAGCTCTGCTATGGGCCAGCGGGGGGAGTTGGTGCTGGGATGGGGGCAGGCAGACCCCAGGCCAGGCTGTTCCCGTCCTGCCCGGCCATATGCCAGGTGAAAGTTGGCTCAGGAACTTCATTTACTTCCATAAATTAAGCAAGTTTAATACTGATTGCCACTCGGGTGGGTAGACCTCCCAGGAAAATCTAGATGCCACAGAAAGAGGGCCTGGCGATGTAGTCAATGAACAGGGCTCTTCCTTCTGAATCAGGGAGACAACCAAATCAATGCCCAGGTATTGTCTTAGGCGGGCAATGCACTGCGTTTATTTTGCAAGACTCTCTGGGATTTGGAGGGACAAAAGGCTCCATATAAATGTAAATTATTTATTGTATTTTAGGTGAAGGTGATGGATTAAGAGTGCAAGTTGTTAACTAATATTGACAAAAAGAACTTTCCCACGTGGTCTCTATTATTCCAAATTACGGGCTATCTTGAAAAGTGCCAAGATTTTAATATCAAATAATCTAGTGCCTGGATATTAAGTTACCTGTGCTTTACTGCATAAATATAGCTTGTTGTTTGTCTGCAAGATGTGGATCACTGAATCTCCAGGTCATTGTTTTGGAAAGCATCTGCTTCTAACATGATCAGTGACAAAAAAAATCAATGAACTGTGGAAAAAAATTACTAAAAGTTTGAGGAAAAAAAGGAAGGTTTTGGGGAGAGGATGTTTTGTCTGCCATTTGGTTATATACAACTGTTGCAGGATAAAGATGACGCAGAAAATGTGGCAAGAGGAGAAGAGAAGACTTCATATTCATTTACTTTATGGAAAACAGTGGTTTGGAGCCATGGGGAAGTTCCTTTAGAAAAAACAACTAAATAAAATTCCTCTTCTAATTTATTTCAGGAATTCCTGAAATGGCCAGATTTTAAGATTGCAGTTAAAACCCCTTCAGTCAAAGTC
Source organism: Morus bassanus (assembly GCA_031468815.1). Taxonomy (NCBI): domain Eukaryota; kingdom Metazoa; phylum Chordata; class Aves; order Suliformes; family Sulidae; genus Morus; species Morus bassanus. Next base: position 40,455,609 of record CM062574.1, read on the forward strand.
TATGCAATATGCTGATTGATTGTGCAGATGCAAGTTGAATGTGACCAGCCAGGAAGAAGATGTATCCCCCGTGCTGGACTTTGCTGGACTCCACGATCCTCTCCATAGGTCCCGGAGACCGAAGCCGGTAGCGTAGCGTAGCCACATCGCCCTTCGTTCTTGGTGGATGAAGTATTCATGGCAGCCAGCCAGCTTTTGGGGTACTCGGCTGAACCCCCAACACCCCCCCATTCAGATGGCAGGCTGAGGGATCACGAGAAGGACCTGCTCCTCTTCGGGCAGCACTCGCCCAGCACGTGGGGGCTGGTGGTCATTTCACAGCCAACTCCTTAGCACTGCTGTGCTGATGCAGAGATCCCACCCCAAATCAGGAGTCGTCTTCCATTTTTTGCAGAACCTGTAGAAGCTGCCTTAACATTGTGACAGCAGAGCCCAGTGCACCGAGGCTTCATGGCCAGCTATGAAAATCAGTTTGGAAGGCTGAATGCAAAAGAAAATGCCTGAGACTACAAAGGATGCGTTTTTGATTGTTTGTCGGCTAATGTTCTTTGTATTTACCAGCAGGAATGTAAACTGTGGTGCCCTATTAGCTCAATTAAAGGAGTGATTTGATTACCAACAGAGGGAAAAAAAGGATTGATTTAAAAGCTGGTAAAAGATCAAGACTGAAAACAAGGTTGTATATTTGGGCCAGGCAGTCACCAACCTGACAAAATACTTCAGTACTTGCTTTACTGTTCCTTGAAAAAAGAAGTCATTTGACTGAAATTGATTTTCAGTGGAGGTCGTTCACCTTCATCACTTCAGGCCAAGTGGTTAAAGGCACGTAGATGCCGAACTCGCTGATGAGAGTTAGATGTGTAAGCATCTGTCAAGAGCTGGCCCCTCCGTTGCTTTTGGAAATCTCATGCAGTTGGATTATCCAGACGCTTAAATGCCCTGCTGACTCAAGACTGTGACCCGCTCCCTGTGGACGCAGCTGTTGGAAGAGTCATCTAATAATGGTGAAAAGCTTTGGAAAGGTACATAAACCTTCCAAAATTAGCCATCCTGGTGCTGGATAGCATCAAGGAGGGCTGAGCTGAATCTGCCATCTCCTGAAGTTTAGAAGAAGGAGAGACTAAAATAGGTGAGGGAGGGGAAGAGCCTTGAGAGAACAAAAAAAGACATGAACTGAACAGGGCTTAATGTGATTAACTCTATCACACAGCTCAGTGCTCACACAAAGCAGAGGCTGCTGGACTGTGTAGCGCCAGAGTGACAGGGATGCTGCTGGGAAAAGCTCAATTCAAAGAGTCCTGTGGTAGGGCGCCAGCGGGACAGCAGCCCCTTTCGACCCGACATGTTCGTCTGCACACTTACGGCTCAGTTAACTCTTCCTGAGCATTTGTGATCTCTTCCTTTGCCCAGGAAGCAAGAAAAGGATAATTCACATATTAAACAAGGCAGGAGAAGATTCTGCCAGACAGCTAAAGGCCAGGCAGGAGCTGAAAGCCACTATCCTGAATTTGTACCCCAGATCCTAACCATGTTGCCATGCTTCCACCCCAGCAGAGTTCAAAATTAATGTCTAGAAGAGTCAGGGAGGATTGTGAGAAGTCATTTGTTGGATGGGACTTGCTCCAAAGCTCTCATTAAGCGGACACAGCTCACAGGGATGTGGGAAACATGTTACAGGGTCTGCATTGCTCTTTAAACTCAGAAATATTTATGAAGAAGCATCTGCTCACTGGTGATTGTTTCCCCTTGGGAAAATGTTGCTGAAATTTGTGTGCACAAGACTGTGGCAGTGGTAGTTCAAGATCCACTATCGTCATGATAGTATACTGTAGAGGAGGGGAAGGGTTTGGGTTTTTTTGGGGGAAAATGTTCCTAGATTCAGGTTGGGAAGCCAGGTTCCTTTTGCAGAACACAAGCAGCCTGGGCAGTACTGAAATTAAAGCAGGCATGGTGTTGCTGTTCCCCACCTGATCAGATTCTTGGTGTAACTTAGAAGACCAAAAGTGACATTGTTATCCAATTACATTGCTGTAAACCATTTTGCTGCAAGAGAAGCCTAAAGCCAAATCCTGAGTCCGTGTCACTTGGTGTAACACCGGCAGTGTTGTTTTACTCTGATTTATTCCAGCTGAGGTTCTGACCTGCAAGAGCTAATATCTCTGGGTGACTCACAGGCAAATTGCAGGAGGTTGGGGTGTTTTGCTTGGCCAGGCTTTCTAAAAGGATTAGAGATGCGTTTGCTTTTGCTGCTCTAGAAGTTTGGGATTATTAAGCATTTCTGTATAAGAAGAGTGGCAGACACTGTCTTCATGTATTTCTAATTTAATGAATGTTTAATGCTTCTTTTATTGGAGCCTACATATATGTAGAGTAAAGGACTTTAACAAGGGGTTGACTTATGTCAAATAATTGATGTCTGAACCGCTCCTTTTACATGAAATGCAGACTTTACAGAGCAAAGAGACTGTAATGAAAATATGAATTAAAGATTAGAGCTAAGCAAGTCTGAGAAAACTTAGAATTAAAAAAGGCACTTAGAGGTTTTCTCCTCCCGCTTCTTTTCCTCCCCTCCACCTTTTCTACATCTCCATCCTCTCTGCTTCTTTGGTAGGGTCCTGCATTTCAGCTGCAGCCTTCTGTCTCTTCTACACCTATACACCTGTGTGAAGGAAATCAGTGCAGTAATCTCATTCAGGGTATTACTGTATGTTTGCACATCATCCTAGCCTGTTACTCTTGCCAACTCACCAGACAGTTCAGCTGGAGAGACTAAAAAGTATTTTTAAGATGCGTTTTTCTTCATCTCTATCCCTCATTTGCTGAAGGAGTGCATCTTCTGGGCAGAATGAAAATAAGTGCAAGTTTTGTGGAACTGTTTGCCAGAGGGACCCAAAATTTGTTACAGCACGTCCAGGTGAGGGTGAAAGAGCATTATTTATCTGTGGTGATGATACTGCTGTGTGACGGTGGTTGAGCTGTGCTGCCTGGAGAAGGTTCCTGTAGGACAGGCTAGAGGCTGGTACAGTGCCAAGACTGCCATCAGATATTGCCAGCTCCCGTTGTCCAGAGATGCTCTTCTGCCCATAAACATCAGCATCCATTTCCTTCCACTCTCTCTCTCTGTCTCTCGGTTCACTGTCTTCATGCTCTGACTTTCCAGGGGTGCTTTCAGCTCTCAGTCTAAATGCTCAGCGCCAGGTCATTGCTCCTGCAGCGTGAGGCTTTTCTCACCTCATTTCCTGTATCACAGGCTGCAAAGAGCTTAGCTGGTTGGGGGTAATTTCTTGCTTTCTGTGTTTGTGTTTAGAAAACCCTTCTGCAATGTTGATCTGAATTCATACCTAAGACTGAAGAACTTAGGCTTGGTCATAAGCAAAATAAAAGCCCAGTGGGAAAGAGGAGAGGATGCTGCTTTCTTTGCCTTGGCTGGTTGGGTTGGTGTTGTTCGGTTCCTCGCGCCTCTGGCCATATTGGTACATCTAAATAAAGGAGGGCTGGGCAGAGCACTCACCCCTGGGACCCTGATTATCAGCACTTTTTAATGGGTGGTGCATCTAAGTCACAGCAGTCAGTGAGTGCTGTTTTAGCAAGCTTTGTGTGTGTTTTAGCAAGCTTTGTGTGCTCCAGGGCTCAGCCATGTCTTCATCCCAACCCCGAGGCATATATGGCACCCTTGATGCTAAGGGACCATCACCCCACCGGGCTGCAGGGCTGCCCCCCTGCTAGCTCAAGCAGTCCAAAGGAGTGCACACAAAATAATTACATCTTAGGGTGATGAGGGCACCTCCCGGGGTTTGGAGGAGGTCCAAGGAGAAGCACTGGGTGGTGTGGATGTGGCCAGTCTTTGCCACAGGGCATTAGAGCCAGAGGAGAGTCTCATACCCTGTTTTATTTAGCAGTATGGGTGCGCTGAGTCCCTCCACAAGAAAAGCTGCCACTGCACTCTTGCCCCTTACCGTTTTTCTCTCCAGAAGCACCAAGCCATCAGGAGACTTCATGTGTAGACACTTGAGGTGGAGAGCTAACACCTGAAATAGGGACTGGGGAGGAGAGGAGGCAGGGAGGAGGGCATTGATGCACCCCAGGTGATAAAGTAGGTCATTAGCAAAGACAGTGACGGCCCCATGGTCCTCCTAACTTTCATGTCCCAAGGACATATTGCTTTTCTGCTGGGCTAAAGGAACCCATCCTTTGGGGTGTAGGTGTGTAGTAGGTGGGTCTCCTGGCAAAACATGGTCACTCTTAGCAACCCTGTGTAGGCATGCCTGTATTCCTTGTCATTTCTTTTTGTATGCAAGTTCTTGAAACTTTAAACTGTAAAAATCAGAATTGGATCATAGCAGAAACTCAAAAAATCAGGCTAAAACCCCTTCAAAACAGCACAGAAAACACCACAGACTGTCAGTCAGTCCTATTAACAAACAGAGTTCCAGTGAAATCTACCCTGTCTGCAATGTACTCAGGATGTGTGTGATCTAACTTTATATACGATTTAACCTTATTCTTCCACAAAAGATGTCAGCTGCAAGTTAGATTTCATCTCCTAGGAAGGTGGAAAGGCAATCAAAGTTCCCCTTAGGTGTCCCAGAGCTCCTACATCCTCGTCACATGTATCCTACACCATGTGCGCCATATTGTATTTCTTGTGCATGAAGGCTCCCCAGCTTTATTCTTCCCAGGTAAACTCAAGGATGTATGTACTCCACTTGTACCCATTTCTGAAATCATAATTGCCACAAGGAATTCAGTAAGTAGTTTTAAGAAAAAAACCTAGATATGGACCAGTCCCACAACTGATGTAAACCAGTATAACTCATTTTACATAAAGCAAGCCCTATTTTTGTCCCAGTTAAAATGTTTTGTGCCAGGAATTTGGTGGTGGTAGCGAAGTTCATGTTTGTTAGAATAAATGGAGCAGGAGCTGATGTACCAAAGAGAAAAGTACTGATGTCCTGCACAGGGACATCTATTGAGAGAAATGGGTCTGTATGAAGATGAGCACACAAAGTTCTCCCCGACATTTCAAAGCTCAGACTTTTTTTCACTGCAGCCAGTTGAGCGTGTTTGAAGAAGATGGGAATATGTTGGTCAGAAAATGCTGACTCACTGAAATGTCCCTGGGAAAAAGGCCAATTATAGCAAACTAGCTGTTCGTACATTAAAAAAGGTCGGGGAAAAAAACCTTGAAATGATCAGATAACCCATTTTAATGCTTTCAAAGTGAACTGACTCAAATCTGGGAGGGTGGGGGGGGTGACATGGTTTTGAATGTAGATCTTTATTTTATAATTTGGAACATTTCAAATAGGGAGGACAGAAATGAAGGGACTTTTTGCCCAATGAATTATTTCAGGCAACCTGCTCTGATTTTATTAAACCCAAAAAGTGCTTGCGACTTTGACTTTTCCTCCCCTTTTGAGTAGGAGAGGAATAGCAGAGATAGCTCCAACTGCGATGGGAAACGTCCTTCCTGCTCAGCTCTCACCCTTGCCTGGGTAAGTAGTCAGGTCCAGGATGGGATGAAAATACTCCTGTGGGGTTAGATGCCTTTGGGGCCACCACCTTCCACACATGGCTGGAGAGAGCTGCCAGCACCCAGCGCTTCTTGGGAAGCCCTCTGCACCTTGCAGGATCAGGCCCGCAGGCTTTGCCATTTGCAAAATAGCACCTTGAATTGCACTGTCTCATCTGAAATGCATGGGAAATGGCAGGAGGCACAGGCAGAGGAGCCTTCCTTCAATATTGCTTCAGTACTCCTCAGTCTCATTAGCTCAGATCAGTGCATTTTCCTGGTTTCTGTCTTGTGAACCAAAATACCAGCGTGCTTTCGTGCCATCCCCTATCAGCTCTCACTGCATACAGAAATGGCTACAAAAACCGTGAGTAAATAATCCCCTATCAGCTCCTTGGGCTGCATCTGAGCAGAGGCTGGGGAACACGCTGCAGCCGACATGTAGTGTTTCAATGCTGAGCCAGATCAGTTTGCAAGTCAAAGGCTCTGATTTCATGAGGGCTGAGCCAACGTTGGTTGTTCCTTCCAGAAAAACCTCGTTCTCGGATCTCTGACTCATCACAGCCACTGCTGATGTCCAAGGGACTCCTTCTGCATGAGGATTATTCATCTGAACCAGGTCCGCAGCAGCATCCGATGCATCATCCCTTATCTCCCAGCAAGCAGAGGCCAGCAGTTGCACAGGCGGTGTGGGCACCGGCCCCTTCCCGACATCGTGGCAGTCGCAGACCTGCCCACCAGGTTATGGATCAGGGCAGTGGCTGCCAGCTATTAATGAATGAATTTAGCTTGCTTTTGTCTGACACGCCACAGTTGAGGCTTGTGAGGCTCTGGTGCCCTCACTGTGCTACAGAGAAAGCAGCAAGAGAGAAATTTTGGTTACTTTTCAAGCTGTGTTAAACAAAAAAGAAATGTATTATAGGAAATGTCAAATGGTAATTATTGAGGTCTTGGAAAAGCATGCTTAAAAATGGAAACCTGACCACAATAGTAACAATTAGATATATTTGCTATGTTTTGCACAGAAACCACGATTTTTCTCAGCTACGTTCGTGTCCCCCTAGAGGGCAAATACACTGTGGTCCAGTTCCTAAGACTGGTGTAAATTGGCCTGGCTGCCTTGCTCCAAGGGAAATACCAGTGCTTTTTCAGCAGCTGAAGATTTGCCCCCTCTGTCATTTGTCCTAACAGCTCGATAATGAAGTTGTTGAAACCAAAAAGTAGCCAGTGCCAGTTCCCGCACCCGTGTAAGCCAGCCTCATGCCCTCTGAGTTGGGGGGTGCTGCTGCCATTGTCCCTGTGAGGCAGTGCTGCCCTTTGGGATGAACAGCGAAGTTACAGCCAGCCATCCTCCCAGGGTGTATTTGTCTGTGAAGGGAGCTTGCTTGTCCGGGCTAGTAGGGTCTGCACACCCTCCCCCGTGTTGCTGCTCTGCTTCCTTTGGTTTGCTGCCATTTTTTTGCCAGAAAGATCTTGCCAAAATCTGAGTAAGGGACTGAGAAACACAGAAGGGCTGTGCTAGGTTCAGCTGCCCCAGTGCTCGGTGTGAACCTCCCAGAGCCCCTTCTTGAACAGTTTCACTTGCACTTGAAGGACTTCCCTGCCCAAATGGTCGCTTGGGTTTCCCAGGTGGATCAACCAGTGAAATAAAGGTGACTGCTTTTCTTTACAGATTTAGCCTAACTTGGCTCGAGGAGCAGTGATGGAGGGGGAACGGCCTCGAAGGAAGTGTTGCATACAGTAGCGGTTTTTTTGCACTTTGCATTGCCCCTTCTCCCCTGCTTGCTTTCTCTGTCTCAGGGAAGCACTGCCTGTGCTCTCCCTCCTTGGGTTCACATGTGATCAAGCGAGAAGCTTCTCTCCTAACCGTGGATTAAACAAAGTGCCGCAGCTATCCTGTAGCCAGAGACAAAGTTAGAGGAGACCGCCGGCTAATGGGAAGAGTGGCAGTGACCACGCTTGGCAGGTTCACATGGGATGCTCATAGGCACCGTCAGACTGGCCAGGACAGCCAGCACCCAGCAAACAGGCTGGGCTCTCCCAGCCCCATGAATGCGCCAGGGTTTCAAAGCGGCGTGTGAAACCTTTTCCTTGTTGGAATAAGATTTGCCAGATGTGAAGGTGATGCTCCAGGTGCATCAAGGAAAACAGTGCATTTTGTCCTCCCAGCTGAGGATTGGGCTTTCTAGGCACAGCCTGTTCTGGTACATGAAACGTTGGCACAGGGAAGTCTGCAGTAAACCAGGTATTGCATGTGCTTGTTGAATATAGACTCCTAGGTGGGACAGATAGACAGATATATAAAAATCTCCCACATAAGCTAATTATGTCCAAAACTTTCCCAGCTAGTTAAGGTCAAAGCAGAAGTGTGTCTGGCAGTGCTTGCAGGCATGGCACCTTTTAATGTCCTTTTAGTAATGGCACCTTCTAATAAGGCATTATTGCTGTCTTTGTGGGGTCTGCTACACCCCTGTCTTTCAGCATTACCCCCACTGCCATCACGTTGGGAGGAGGTGACCTCTCGGCGAGGGGCTAGTGAGTCTCTGACCCCTTTCCTAAAGGAGGGAGCCTTTCTGGCAGCATCAGGTAGGTAATCCTGACAAATGACATAGGCACCACGTCCCTGGGCAGCATCAATAACACATCCAATACATTGTAGTGTCTAGTTGTGCATTTCACCCCATGGTTGCTGAGTTTCTACATTTCTCAGCTGAAATGAGTGGCCTCTCTTGAAAATTTTGGCTCTGCATCTCAGGAGGGGATCTCCAAGGCAGAGCAACACCCCACACTTGGATGTCAGCAGGCACAAAGTCATGGTTGATACTTCGACTCCTTAACACAGACAGGCAGCCTGTGCATTATGGGTGACATTTTCCTTCTTTTTGTTGCTCCAGATCAAACAGAGCTGGTGTGAAGCCCCTTTATTTGTACCCCTCATGTCGTCCTGCCCCTGAGGTTTCACAGGACCCGCTCTGATTTTTCTCCCAAAGTTTTCCAGCTGAGAAATACCTTCAGTAAAGATGACAGAGTTTATTTACTGGGTTTGGCAATTACTTCATGGCCGAGGGAAGAAGGATGCAAATAAGAGTCAGGGGGGATAAATAGATGCTGTTTGCTCTCGAAAGCATCCACTGGAGGTTTACCGAGCCCTGGCCTGTGCTGTCTGTAAGTATTTAGTCTCGCTGGCTGATGGCTCGCTTGTGATACAGTGCTTAACGGTTCGGTTCTGCAGCATATGTGCTCGGCACATTGATAACCTGCCATTCATTAGGGAGTTGGGTCGAGCTGCCCAGCAGCAAAAGTCAGCTCCCAGTCAGCCAAGTGGGACTGGCCACTAGCAACAAAAACCCCCCGGCCTTGTTTGATCGCTCGGCACTGTAATCCGTGGCTTTTAATTAAGGCAGAAGGAAATGGGTTGTGGAGAGTGCAGGAGGGGCAGGGATGCTGGGAGGAATTGGCCGTGGTATAAATAAGATGCTGGGGGAGGAGGAAGGGAGGGCGTACACAGCGAGGGCGCCCAGCATGACAGCACAAATTGGCTTTATTTAGATGCCAGTGCCCCTCCTTTCCCCTCACTTTTTTCCAGCAAGTACAAAAAGAGCCAAAAATAAACCTCCTTGGGCCTACTGCAGGATCTCAGCTGCGGTAGGGAGGGGATCTGTCTTGAAAGCACTGGGGCGATGCTGTCTTCAAAACAAACATTTCCCTGGCTTTCTTCTGAGATTAAAACCCTTTCTGAGGCAGTGACGCTGGTTATTATAGCCCTCTGGATGCTGACTTTCTCACTGTGATCGCTGCAGAGGAATAAAGAGGAGAAAATAAAAAAAAAAAAACACAAAGAAGGGGAAGGAATGCAAAGCCAAACTAATAGAGTAACTTCTGGTGCTGGCAAGGTTTCATCTTCCAAGGTCAGCCCTGATTTCATTTGGAGAGTGCTTTCCTCTTTTTAGCAGTTTTGGCTATTGCAGCCATACGTACAAAGGACCATCTGGAAATCTGTTCCCAACTTCAGCAAGCGTTAACATCGAGTGAGCCCGTGTTTGCTCGCTGGCTGCAGCGGCTCCATGTTAGCTTGCCTGGGCTTCCGCTCATATCCCTGACAAGGCAGGGACTGTGTACAGTCCCGTGGGGAGAAGTCAACCAGGCAGGGTGTGCACAAAGCCCTCGAGCTTCCCCAGGAATTTCTACCCTCCTTTAGTTGTGGAGTTTAGGGCTGGTCTGGATTTTGGGGTGCTTTTTTTTTTTTCCCCCATCTGTTTTTCCTGTGTGTAGTTGTTGAGCTCAGCTTTTGTTATATGCATTCAAGAGTACAAGACCGTGTTTCATTTTCCAGACTAGAAAATGCTCAGAGGTATAATCAGGTCCTTCCACAGTATTTAATTATCCATAATTAAAGGCATCTACACAAAGCACCGGTTTTTCAAAGACTATTCTTGTGTTACATTGCTAATGAATTAAGGAATTAATTGGCATTGAAAAAATACAATAGGAAACATCAATCTTTTAAAGCAAAGCATTTTTTAGGCGTTTTATAAAATCATTAACTTGTATCAGGTCAGTAGCTGTTCTAATGTCTAAATCCACCTTCTGGCTTGAAAAAAAAATTTCTAAAGGACAAAATGAATGCAGGAAAGACAAGGCAGGGAATACTTGCTAAAGAGTGTGAAAACACTCAGAAATGAGGAGTTTCATTTGGAAGTCGTTGTCCATCACTTTGCCACTCTGTCCCAGAGTTCCTTCCCCTTACCAGTAAGGTCTGAATCCATTTCTATCACGTTTGAGAATGCAGTTTGCAGCCTCAAGCCTGTCATGTTCCTACACGTTTTGTTAAAAATAGTTGTCTGCTGAAGGAGAGAGAGTGACCTGACTGCTTCCTTCACCAGGAGCAACTGGGCTGCTGCATGGGATGGCCTGGGCTGTGCCCATCACACAGCCGAGTACTGCGCCCTGTACTGCAAATAAAAGAGAAAGGAGGTGACAACTGATTTAATTCCCCCAGTAAACCCATTCCTACACATTAGTGGGATGAATCTGTTGGGTTTTTTGGGCACTGTCTGTCTACGGGAGGTGGAACAGGGGCAGGGTATTCCTGAAGCTGGCCTGCCCTCCACACCTCTGCTTGGACCAGGAGCACCATCACCAGTCTTTGCGCCACTACAAAAGCTCCCATAACCAAACACCAAAGCCTGTAGCCCTCCAACAGGAGACAAAAATTTAAGAGCTGCACATCAGGTCAGTGCAGTGCTTAGTGCTTCTGCCATGGGCTTAGTTTTACTAACTCATGGCCCCTCAAGCAGGGCACTGCCTCTGTGCCTCAGTTTCCCCTGTGCAATTCCCTGCCCCACGGGGATGCTGTGATGATGACAGAATTTTGGTTGCAAGCCATTTAGATACGGTGGTGCCACTGAGACTAGAGAGTGAGTAATAGTTTTATCCAGTAACTAAGTAATAAAAAAAGACTGGCAGAATGAGGGGTAACGAAGCATTCTGAATATTCGGGGGGGAGGGATGCAGAACCACATCCACCATAAATTTTCCCCAGCCTTTCATCATTCCTAGCTGCTACCTTACAGTGCAAAACAACTATCCTGTCCTGGCACATCAGCATAATATCACATGGCGTCTGCTTGAGTATAAAAGCCCACATAGATTCTGGTAATGCATTTTGTAGTGGCACCCAGAATTATTAGCAAAGGAAAGGACGATCCTTTTCCATTTGATGATTTTGTTAAATGCAACTATTCACATGCAAAACCAGTGCCACTCATTTTATTTTTATTAGCAACCTGACTCTTTGCACACACCATCAGAAAGCACTGTGCAAATGCCATGGATACTATTAAATTCAGGTAGCGTAATGGGCCCTCAGAAGAGCAAAATCTGGGGACAAAATGTGGATTAAAGCTACTTCTGCAGCTGTGGGAGAAATAAGAGTAGGTCCCAGCAGAAGGTTTCGAGGCCTGTTTATTCCAGAAGCCCCAACCTCTGCATGTCTTGATCTGTCCATCAGACCAAGGTGTGCCTGTCCTTGCAGTGGTTTGCTCTCCCTGTGTGTGCCATCGAGGTCCATCCATCCTGCCCTGCCCCTTCCTCTGCCTCCTGTTTCATCAGGAGCTGCAGATTATGGCACAGCAGCGCTGTGTCTTGTCTAACAGCAAGCTCATCGGTTGCTTGGGGTAGGGTCAGAGGGGAGGTGTTTTCTTGCATTTCTTTTTCCATGTCACAGGCAGGTAATTAAATTCCCCAAACAAATTAACAAATTATGTTTCTGCCATTGTGGTTATTCCCTCTTTCCAGGTAATCAACCATTTGTACAGATTGGCATAGAAGTGGGAGCCCTGCCACTGTAGCCTGACCTGAAGGTTGGGGTGGGATTATATGTAGCAAACATGTAAGGGTGAAAAAAAGGCAAACCCAAAGGCTGATGCCACTTGGTTCTGTTAAGCACCTTCCAGAAGAGTCCATCCTTCGACTGGAAACGGAACCTTTGGTGACTGACTTAGACATCTAGCTTCTATACACGAACGTGTTCATTAAAGACCTTTCACTTGGGTCTTGCCTGCCTCGGGCCAGTCATTTCTGTGTCCGTTGTTGCGGAGGCTGGGAGGCTGGGGAATGGTGGTGAAGACCATGGAGGCCAAGAGGCTGGGGAATGGTGCTGAAGACGGCAGGAGATGGGCTTGCTGTGTCACACAAAGTCAAAAATTGGGTTCTGCTCAACACTGGCAGCAGAAAACCCAACTGAAACACAAGCGGGGAGTAGAAAGCCATGGTTTCAGCAGCAGCTCTCTTCTTACATGAAAAGTTTTTCCTTTGCTTTGAAGTTCCATTTCTAACATGATCCCACATTCAAAATCTTTGTCAGAAAAAGCTGTCACGGGGTGGAAAACAAAAATGGGACTGTGCTGATGCTCTCAAAGTGTCGCATTTCATCTCACACCAGCGGAAAGGCATAAAGGCATTTTTCTACCAATTGACATGTTCCCACAGTCATTTGGATTGCTATAAAGCTCTGTTTTTCAGACCTGAAGGTTTGTCCTGAGCATGTGGTTTCCCACAGCTGAAGAAACCTTCTGCCCACTTGGTAAGGGGTTTGCACAGAGGTTTACTCACACCAACAGGCAACTATTGCCACGACTAATGTGCGTAGTGGTGCAACTGTCATTGTGCATTAACCACTGTAGTTTCATTACCCAACGGTGGGTTGGGTTTTTTCAGTAGACTGCCCATCTATATGCACATCTCAGGTAAATATATAGTCATCCTGGTTCCTTCCCCCCACCTTTTGCATTTTTTGTCATGTTTTATACAAAATTAGCACAGTCACAGTTTCCACTTCATTTTTGACTGATATGAAAAAAACCCACCCCATAAAACATCATGCACAGCTGTAGTGACCAAGTTAGATTCAATTCTGGCTTTATATTGAATTGATGTGCAGCCAGCTCTCTTCCATACATCATCTGTGATTGCAGTTAAGGATGAAATACTGTTTTAATTCTTACACCAAATGTGGCATTTTTTTCTGAAGAAAAAAGACATAAAAATGTTAAAATGGGCCATAAAAATCATTAAATTTTCACACTGAGCACAACCAAGAGGTGAATAAGTTGGCTAAAAGCTCAAAAGACCCAGAGAAAAAGTCCCGGTTGTTATTCTTTTGTTGTTAACCTTCGCCTTTGAATGGAGATACCCAGGCAGAGAGCAAAGACCTGGTACTTTGGCGACTGAGGGCTATTTTGCCACTTGTTTCCCTAGATAAGGGTTTCCCCTCATGTCTGCATGGACAAAGAGCTGTTGCTGCCTGCTGGAGCTGCTGCTCCCTGCCGGTGTCCGAGGACGGTGCCTTGGGAGGTGCCCCCACACCGTTGCAGTGGGCAGGATGAACACCCAGCCAAGTCCGCAGCTGATTTTGTCACTCTACATCCCAATTCCTTTCTTGGGTGTCCTGGGAAATACCGGCTGTAAGGGCATGGTCACCTGGACCAACCCTGTCCCACAGCACACGTTGTCCCATGGCTGCTCTCAGGACCCAAACTGATGAGATGAAGGCAGCAGAAATGCAACGGCACTTTATATATATATATATATACACCCTCTGGATATATTGGTCTTCACTTAAAGGTTTAGTCTCTGGAAGGTCCAACTTTTCCTCCCTTTGGCTGTTGATTTTACCGGTAACATCGTTAGCTGATGTGGTATTTTAGTAGTAGTTTTATTAATTGATTTCCTTTAAATTAACCTATTTTATACCAGCTCCCAAAAAAACCCACCTCACCTTATTTGCCATGTTTGAAACATTAAAAGAATTAATCTACCTTCAGCGCTGTTGGATTTCATTTTGGGAAATATCTATTTAGAGAAGTTTTTAAAAGCCTATTAGTTACCTGAAAGGTTATAATGACCTAGGGGTAGCTTTCATTGCCTGCAATTAAAATCTACCTATATTTTTTCAAAAATTTATGGTATTCTCCCAAAGCTTTATGCTGTCTGCAAAGAGATTTTTAAAAGCTAATCCTTTTTGTTTGGTCAGGTAAATGTTGAAACATGCATTTCTCACTTAATAGATGGTTATTGCTGTCTTTGAGGTGTTACTGTTTTCCTTCTTCAACCTTGACTGTTCACAGTAAAAATCTGATTTAAAAAAGCTGTTTTATATGCACAGTAGCTGCCTGTGCAATGCTGAGCACCTTGCCTGTGCAGGTTTTTTACCATAAGCTAAAATTTTCAGTGCTGATTAAGGTATTTGCACACGTAGCTCCTTCTAAAATGAAGAGGAATTTGGTGTGCAAATCCCAGAGGTGACTTTGAAAATGCTGACCTGCATTTTATAATAAAAGGTGGGGGGGAAACCATATATTTAAGGCTAGGTCTGTAGTCCTGCGATTTGCTCTTCTGCTGTCTAAGAGCTGATCCTGAGACACACCATGTGTTAGCTCCTCCATGACTTTGATGGCAGTGGTTTGACTTCAATGCTGCCCTCAATTCAGGTGTATTATTCAGTCAATGATTATGAATTTGATATTAGCTATTAATCTGCACTGCAGCAATGCCTAACCCTGCTGGTCAACAGTCCATAACCCACCACTGGGTTAGAAACCCAGTAAAATGGGGCAATGGGGGGGTGGAGGTTTTGCAGGGAGTTTGAAGTGCACTCAGACATGCTCCTAGCTTTGGTTTTGGTGCACTTGGGATCAGAAACAGAGAGGCTGAGTGCATGGGCTTGGGGGAAATGCCCATATGATGAGGCAAATACCCTTAATCTAAAGCAGCAGGAAATGTACCACTTGCCCTGTTTTCTTTAGCATGCCCAGATCAGGTTTATTATATTATCTGCACTAGTTTTGGTTTGTTAAAAACTGATTAAAAACATTTGTTCTCATGGTTGAGACTCCCAGTAGTTTATTAATGTATCTCAATCCACAGTATTCCTGCTAGAGGAAAAGTTCCACTCCTTCTGGCCTTTAACCTTGAGAATTGCCTAGTTTGGCATCCCCTTGTACCTGCTGGTGGCAGTGTCAGCCGTTGGTCATTGGCACTGCTTGTGGCTGATCTGTTTTCTGCAGATGTCTCTGCGGAACATGCATTTTTCTCCATCATCTCCATGCTGCCTTCCCCACAGTGAGCCATGCCAAATGTCTAGTCTAGAGTTTTGGTGCCTCCCCGGCGTGGGCAGCGCTGTGCGTCAGAAGGCAAACGATGGAGCTGCCTGGGGATGGGCAGGTTGGAGGTAACCATCAACCTTGGGCTTGGTCCCCCATTGTCGTGCTCATCCCACACACATGGCGGCTACAATTTTCTGCTGGTGCTTTTTAACTGTTGAAAAGCCGCTGTCTTTATTTAACTTGCTGAGTGATAATCACAAGTCTGTCCACACAGCTCAGATCTGTATCGGCGCTGGTAGACGTCACCAATCCTAAACAGACTGCTTTTAAATTGCACCCATAGATCTTCCTTGCACCAAAACATTCCTGCTCCAGTATTTAGTGATGCCTGAAGTTATGTCTCCAGATCAAATTAAGTAACTGTGCTATCAATAAGGAGGAGTTATGCGGTGTATTCCCTTCTGGATGTCTCCCCGTTCCTCATTTGTTTGCTGCTCCTGATTAAGACAGATAATGAGCTATCAGTAATTTTCTAACTGTGGTGCAAAGCAGCGAGTATTAAATCAGTCTGTGTCACTGGGAGCCAGGTCATAATTTAGGGAACTTGAGTGGGCCCCCTGCATTCATTAGACTCCAAGGCAGTGGATGCTTGGGGTTGTCTGAGCAAAGCCCAGATGATGTGAACAGCTCTGCATGTGGAGAGCCAGAAGGTGACCTCGGGCCACCAGGAGATTCCTGTCCTGCTGGGCTGGCTGAGAGCTGCAGGTGTGTTTTATCTCATTTATTGTGCTGGCTTCATCGCTGGTGAAAGTCAGTGGAAGGGCTCCTGTTGCCCTGAACTTAGCTTTTCAGCTTGGTCTTGCCTTTTTAATGCACTCATTTTAATGATGTAGGGCTTGCTTAGAGTGAGCAACTTGGATTTGGATTGGAGAAGGATACTGCATAAATATAAATACATATATATATGTATTTTAATGCAGAGATTAAATAACTTTTAGGCATCTTCAGGCACCTAGCAATGTAAGATATGGCTGGAAAAATCTCTCATGTAAATAAGCAGTGCTTGAGAAGGGCTGTTAGCATCGTCTTGTGAGGAGTGAAATACGCAGGAATGATGGAAAAGAGCTGCAGATCAGCTTCAGAGGAGATTAATCCTTCGGGGCAACGGTGCACAGGATTGAAAGCTCGTGGATGGCTAGGAGATGCCACCAGTTGACTCCAGGGAGCTTTTAGCCAGAGCCAGCAGGGTTTGTCCACAAATAAAAAAAGACTCTCATTTTGCAATGTTTTAGAAAACAGAGTGAAATTTGGGGCATTTATAGGAGGTGCCATCTCTCCATGGGTGGCTGGACAAGGCAGCAAAGGAAGAGTGAACCTTCCACCTTGGGGTCACCTCAAGGAGGTGACACTTGCTACCACAGCTGAGAGCCATCATCATGCAATACTCTGCCTAAAAGTGGAAACATTGCAGGTGGAAGGTGACCTTGTCACAGAAACATCACTTGGTCCATCGTCGCATGTGGTTCCTTTCAGCAAAGAGGACAGGAGTGACATACACACCTCGCTGGGAGCTCTTTACAGATAAGCAAATATTGTCTGTGCTGGTGAATGAAGACCAGAGTACGCTGAGATTTGGTGGGAAAGCTTGCACAAACCTCCTGTCCTTCTAGGAAAACAGTGTCTGAAAGCAAATGAACAACAACAAAAAAAAAAAGGCTGTGAGAAATGTATCTTTCAAACTTCTTTGGCTTTGCTTGTATGTATATAGGCTTACTCATACATACCTGCATACTTCAGGTCTGTGTAAGGCTTTCTTTTGGGACTTTAAAACAGCAACAGCAACAAAAAAAAAAAAAAAAAAAAAAAAAAAAAAAAAAAGGCACAGAGGAATTCCTGAGTTTTTGAATGGCAGAGGGGCCAGGCAGCTGCTGGGGGCACCGCTAGCCCTGCGCTCGCTCACACCTCCTCCCCAAAGCTTTCCATGCCTGCCTTGGTTTTCATCCCTCAGCTCATGAGGGAGGATGGGATGAAACCAGCAGCGATTTCATCCCAGCATCCGCTCGCTCATGGGCCTGTTGCCAAAAAAAAAAAAAAAAGGGTGCCGCTTTTGCCTTCCTCCCCCCCCCAGTTTGCTGCCCACCCCGCCACGAGACAAGCCCCCTCGCCTGCCAGATGGAGATGCTGCCTTCCTGGCAGCCACAGCACTGGGTGAGGCTTCCTTATACCCACAGGATGCAGTTGCCATCCAACAGGTCTGTGGTGGTATGGGATGGGGAATTAGCAGATGATGGCTTGTTTGTGCTGGTGACCAACTTTCACCTACCCATGCTGAAAATATTGTCGTGCTCCAGCACGCAGTGCTTCCAAGCTGAGATGTGCAGCCGATTAGCATTTGGGGTGGCAGATGGCTCTGCAAAGTGTTTGCTTACAGCAGCGAGGACTGACACCTCCAGCATCCCGTGCCTGCCTGCTGTAGAGATTTTTAATTTGCAGAGCTGAGGCTGATGCCATTTGGTGGACTCGGCTCCCAGTGCCTCCCAAAGACAGAGAAGCATCCAGGTCTTTTTGGGCTGGTGGCCGAAGCATTGCTGCAGCGTCCGTCTTTGGGTGCAGGCAGCTTAGGAGAGCTCATCTGCTGCCGGAGAGGGTGAGCGGGCTGGAAGGGGGCTTTCAAAGTCTTGCTAGTGATCTGGATGCAGGCACTGACCTGAAGCAGGCCCGTTTTGAGCCCTGCAGGAACCTTTGTGAGGGTTGGGTGGCGATGGACTTAGAAGTCCAGGGCAGGTATTTTTACATGGTGCATGTATTGGGAGCATGTAGGATGAAAGGTGCCCTATAATCTGCAAAGAGCTGTGTCCTCCGTAGCCTGGGGGACATGGACATCACCTCCAGGAACAGGGAGGAGGCAGACCCACAGCACAGTCCCTTCCTGCCTGCCACCACCAAGAATCAACTAGCCACAGACCAGGGATTAGACCTAAGCATTATCAGGGTGTAAACTCACCCCCCCCACATGCCAGAGTTGCAGCAGCCCTGTTTCCGATGCACCTTGAGGCTTCAGCGGTGCTTCGAGCTGGGACCTGTGGCTTTGGCCTCTTTCTAACATAAAAGAGCTCTAGGGTTGTTATCTTTTCGTGGAGTTTTCAGACACCCACCCCCCGCAGAGCATTGCCAAATTTCATTTTCAATAAGGCAAAGCTCAGCATCGGCAGCTGACTTCTTTATGTCTCACCTCTGGCTTCATGTGCTGCCTTCTCCTCCCCACTGGGGAGAGGGGGGCAGGCAGTCTCTGTACCAGGCAGCAAAAACAAGACTTCTTCCCTCCTCGACTCGTTAATTAAAGCCACAGGTTGAGCTCTTTTCTTGCAATCTGAAGTGATCACATAAATAGCGTTGACAGAGCTAAATGAACATTCGAAAAGATCCTGCAGGATCAGCACAGACGAGCTGTGTTAACCTCCAGAAACAGGGGCCGTCATTAAAAACAAGATGCTGGTTTTTTCTTCCCTCTGAGCACAGAGTTCAGTGGAACTCTTCTTCAGTGGAAGAAGTCGCAAGGTGCAGGTAGCTGGTGATTTCTGCCCTCTGTGCCAGAGCCTGGGGATCACTTGTACTTCTTCTGTGTTTTGCCTCTTTCTCTGTTGTGGAGTTGTCCATGAGCATCCTTGTGCAGGTTTCAGGGTGTAATCTTCACCTGGACATTGCTTTATGAGTGGTTGTTTCAGCTGAGCGATGCTGGGAGCGCCGGACACCGGCACTGGAGACCGCATGGCTTATGGCGTGGGATGGTCATGGTGAAGACTATAAGATGCCTGTTTTGTGGAGACATGCGAAGCAAAATTTGCCTTCCCACTGAGAATACACTTGGCCACGTTCACTAGAAACAGCTCTCCCAGTTTGGCACAACTTGCCAGCAGTAAATTCCCACATCCTGTTGCATTTGTGTTCAAGCTCCAAAAGCAAAGTCGTCAAGGCTCATTCAGCTGAATGAGTGTCCATGGGGATGTTTTCAGGCTGTATCCATTCCTAAATACTGTCGGGAAACACCAATGTCTTCTGCTTATCCCTTGCAACTTTAATTGTGGCGCACATCACACGGGAGCCTGAGGGATGGCTGGCTAAATTGAGTTGCTATTCAGCAGCCATCTAAACTACTGGTGCGAGGTAGATAAGCGTAGCCATCAGCACCTCTCTCCTTGACAACATTATCCATTGACTGAATAAGCTAAATTCTCTTGGAGTCAGCCTTAATATTTCTTAAAGGGGTGGGGAGGGTCTTAAAGGAGTGGTGGGACACATAGCATTATTGTCAGAAAATACTTAACTAAGAGGAAAATACCATTCCTAGCTGAAATCAGACATTGTGCCATGAGACGTTCCAGTGAAGGCCATGAGCTTTGCCTGGTGCAAGATGCTATTCACGGCAAATCTGAGTATCACAGTTGGCCTGAAGTGATTCATGCTTGCTCACGGTGCTTAACATTTGATTTCCTTCTATTGCTTCTTTGCACACACGAAGCAGAATTCAGAAATGTTGTAAGCCACGGGCAAAGCCGTTGAGTTCAGTAAAACCAACCCAAGGAGCAACTGAGAGCAGCCGGCAGCCTGCAGCCCCCAGGAGCTGGGCTGGCGTTCAGCACCAAGCGACTCCAAAGCATCAGCGTGACAATGCATGCTCGTGGCATTGGAGAGCATCAAACCCTACACTCCTGCTTTTTCCAGATTTAACTCAGTGTCCATGTGGGGTGCTCTTGAATTCACGTTTTCCTCCACATCCCCATAGTGCTGTGGTGGGGACTGTGCAGCAGATGCAGTTTGCTCCTGAGCTAGGATGGCTTCTTCTCTTGTGTTTGGGCTGTGAGTTTTTTCCAGCATCACATCAGAGGAGGGGTTGAGTTTCTTTAAAGTATCACCATGCCACTGAGTCCCAAGAGACTTAATCTCACACCCTTGGGTAGCATTGCATGACGTAGCAACATGGGATTAGATGTATCCCCTCCGTACCAGAGGTGCAGTTCAGCAGCACAACATGGGTCATCACCCAGGTATCTGGTCTTACGCATATAGTTGCAAAATTTGCCATCGCTCTTCCCAAACAATAAACCATATCTGATTTTTCTACATCTGTCCCATCAAAACAGCATCTGAATGTCCCTCATATATCTCCATAAAAATCTTCACAGTTGTTCTAGCAAATGCAGATTGCTGTGGTCTTTTATCAGTATTAATTATGTTAAGCAAAGCAAATCTCACAATTACGTTGTCTGTGGGAGCAGCAAACTTCTCCCCTCAGTCTCCCTGAGCAAGGAGAAGAGGCTGATTACTGTCCTGTTTTCATTGCAGTCATGGTTTAAGATGCTTTTACAAAGACCAGGATGACAGCCCTTGCCCAAAGCAGCTTCTTGTTCCTACTGCTGTTATCATAAGTAACTTTCTTGATGTGCCTGACATGTCATCAAATGTTTCTGAGCAGCATCTTCCTCTGAATAATAATAATAAAAACATGTGTTGCTGTGCTGTACTGTCTCATTCTTTGTGATTTTTTACATCAGTTTGGCAGATCCTGGTCTCAGCCTGCTCCTCCGAGCAGCACAAATCCACAGTGGGAGAAGCTCAGGACAGTCCACAGTAGTGTGGGTTTGGGGCACTGAGCTTTTGAAATGTTGAGAGGTTGATCTAAGGGAGGAAAAAAAAATATTAGAGAACTTAAAGGAGTCCAGTTAGCTCTGCTGCAGAGCGAAAACAAGACTTGGTTTCTTGTGGCTTTACAGGCTGCAACGCAAAGCCACATAGCATCCCCAGGTGCTGGATGTTGTCGCTGGTAGTGGATTAGCTGTCAGCTCTATAAAAGCCAAGGTCGCTGGAAAACTCCCTGGTGACTTGTGCCGTTGCATAGAAAATGCCACTTGTCTGGGGCATGTTTTCAACAACATTTCAGCAGTGTCCCTCTCCGAGTGCATCTCTCTCGTGCCTCAGCCATGGGTGCAATGCTCACTGCCTCCCATATGGGACCAACAAGATCCACTTTTCCAGTATAAAGGTAGGAGAAGTTTACGTGAGAAAAAAAGGAGCTGGCTGACAGTGACTGTGCTGGAAAATTGGATTTCAGTGATTCCAGTCAGTGGGAATTTAAGTTGAATTAGCAGAAATGGAGAGTGGAAATTTTGCCTTCCTTTTGAAATCCATGTTTCTATAGGGGTGGGGATAGCAGGGAGGGGGAGAGAGGATGCAAAAATGTTCCGTCCAGCTTGCTGTGTTGGTCAAAAGAAAACATTTCACTCTGGCAATGCAGAGGTGGCTATTTTGAGAGAGTGCTGGGAAAAAAAAGGTCCAGACCAGTGGCAGTGTTGGCCTAAATTAAAAGTACTAAGGTCTGACAGAAAAGATGGATGTCCCAAAATGGCAGCAAAACATTTCATAGGAGGGCAGATGTTAGTAGAGCCCAAAGCCAGGTTTTCATCCATTTTGCTAAAAGCCAAGAAGAAGGAAAACAAATGCACTTGCTGTAATTTTCCCCTCAGTTTGCCCTCTGAATACAGCTCCTTCCTTAGGTGTGCTCAGGTGATGTTTAGCTGGCCGGCCCAGGGATGCTTGGTGCGCTTCAGCGAGGGCTGGTTTGACCATCCCCTGACATTCCTCCCAGCCTTCAGTTCCAAGGATTTATCCAAAATAGTCATAATTTTTCCTCCTCCCTTCACCCAGTCTCTTGTGAGGGGGCGGGTGGATGGCAGCATCCCAAGGATTTTCCGTTAGACGCAGAGGCCACTTGCCAGGTCCTTCCTGGCTCGATAGATGCCGGAGATCAGAGGGGCAGATTATTAGTGTTTAATTATGATTTTGCAGAGCTGCCCTATGTCCTTGGCCGGGGCAGGGGCTGTGGTGCTGTCCCCAAAATGGGTCATCCGCTCTCCACCAGGGACCTCAAAGGCATGGGTGATGCTTTTAGTACCTTTCCCTCATCTGCCTCCTCTTTTCGTCATGGTGTCTGCTTTCTGCTTCTCAGCTCTTGGTTAGGGACATTAATGAGGGGTGTTTAATGATTTTTGTTTTTTTTCCAAATGACCCTCCTGGGGAAGCTCAAGAGGGAGAAGGGACCTGGGGCTGCCAGGAGAAGGAGGAAGGGCAACTGTGACCATGATGGAATAGCTATGGGATGGACAGATAAGCAGGATGCAAGGAAAAATAAGCTTTTCCCCAGTTGCCGTTCCCCTTCGGCCAGTCCCAACTCGCTCGCTCTTGGCTGACCATGACTCTGAGCTGTGCTCTGCCCTTGCGGCATTTCAGCGCAGGGATGCAGCCAAAACCCTATGAAGCGGGGACAGGCTCCCCAAACCCAGGCCAGGCAGCAAAGGTTGACCCACCTGCAAGTGAGAAAACACACCGGCTCCCATTGCTGTTGGCCTCCTGCATGTTTTCAGCCACATTGAATGGGCCAGCGCTGCTATAAATCCACTGTTCTTCAGCACCCGGAGAAGGCTATGTCTGGAGACGCATGTGGGTGTCGAGGCAGTATTGGCTTCTCAAATGAGATGATTAACAGACAGCTGCAGGGCAACAAGAGAGAAAACAATCTTCCCATTTCCTTGCCACCCTAATCTCCGGAGGAAGCATTCTGTTTAAATTTTAATGAAAAGGAGGTTTTGCTCTGGGAGCATGGAGCAGGCTGTTGTGTGGAGGCTGCCCATCCTGGATGTCCCTGACATCGGCGGGCAATCAGAGCATCCTGTTAAAGACTTACTTCAATTTTAAATACAGCCAGCTACAATTATTGGCATTTTCATCGCATTTGAGCCCCAGACATTTAATGGCAGAAAATGAGCCAACTTGATGGCGAACCCCGTGCTGGGTGTCATCACACAACACCCACCAGACTTGATGAAGCAGAGAATCAAAATCTGTGATGAAGAGCACAGGCAGCAGCAGGGGGCAGCCAATGCAGGGACCCGAAAGCCATGGGAAGAAGTGACAACTTCAGTGGGTTGCCAGAGAAATACCGCAGTTGGGATCACAGCCTTTCCAACCGGGATCATGTCTTCCGGAGAGACGCCAACTTCGGAAATCCTCAGCTCTTGATGAAAATGGGTCATGACTTTTTCAACCACGTGCTCCATTTGGCTCAGCAGCAGCCCTAATTGCCTACATCTGGTTAAGCCCAGCCCTGTGAAACTTGTGGCCTATTGAGCTTAAACATAGGGTCCTGAGGAGCATCCTAATAAAGTCAGGGCACTAATAATCAGTGAGATGAAATTAATAGTTCTCTAAGACTATAAAAGGTGAAACCCAAGCATAAGGTTGGCTACAGCTCAGCCTGTTTCCAGCCATGCAGGGACTCTGTTTTCCCTTTCAAACAGTCTTAAGCCTTATTTTAAGCACTAAGGACTTGCTTGTAATTTCATGTCTGTAGATGCTCTCATCTTTCGAATGCGCATTGTGCACCGGAGGCATAGATTAAAACTGGTGGCCAGCCGAGGGGTGACATTTTGGAGCAGCACTCAAGCCACGAGACACTTTTCAAATGTCTTCACGCTTCCCTGATGCCACGAATGTGACTGCCTTGATTTTTTTTTTTTTTTTTTTTTTTTCCCATGTGCTGCTGGCTCTGACATTAATGCCTGGCAGAGGGGAGGAGGAGACAGTTTGCAGAGGGACAGCTGGGCAATGGGTATTTGTGGGGCTTGTATGACAAGGAGGAAAATAAGATCCCTGCTGCCGCGCTGCTCAGCTTTGATATTGTGCAATAAAGAAGCCAAAAAAATTAGCAATAATGAGCAGATTAAAGGAATCACCCTTGAGAAAAATGAGATTTTATCAGAAAGCTTATTTGGGAGGTGAAGTATTTTTGTTAATTTGATGTCATCAATCATTTATGATTAACGGCCCCAAGCTGGTGGGGGTCCCTGGAGTTACTGGGCATTCGGGCGTGGGTGCTGCGGTCTTGGGGGATGAATCGGCTCCAGTCCCTGCAGCACAGGCTCACCAGGCTAGAGCAGTGCAGGCTGGTCTGTGACCTGATGCTTGCCTTCATGGTCTTGTCCATTTCACAGCCAAATCTTAGGAGAAATCGATACTAAATTAGTGGGCAACTGAGTAGTAAAAGCTGGGTGCATCGATCGAGCATCCAATATCATTTGTACTAGGGGCTGGGTACAGAAACAGGAAAAAGAAAAAAGTTTCAAGATTTTTGGGGTTTTTCTTTGTTGCCTGAGGGCATTAAAGAAACCTGAGACAAGTGATCGGCATGGGGCAAAGGCTTGGCACTGAGTGGGCTGGGACAGTTGTTGCTGATTTCGGCAGCGGCATCGTTGCGGATGGAGCACAGCAAGCGGCCTGGGCTGAGCACCTGCCTGCTCCCAGGCACTTATAGCAGAGCTGCTACATCCAATTTAAAAACAAAAAAAGTATTTATTTTTATTACTACCGTGTGTTTTTGCAGGTCCGAACTGCTTTGCAGGAACCACGATAATTCCTGCTGGCATCGAAGTGAAGGTGGACGACTGCAACATCTGCCATTGCCACAACGGGGACTGGTGGAAGCCAGCACAGTGCTCCAAACGTGAGTGCCAGGGCAAGCAGGCTCTGTAGTGGCCACCCCCCTGCCAGCGGCACCGCCAGGCAAACAACCCGACGATAACGGTGATGATGACGAAGGAACAGCTTCGATGCTGCACACGCGTCCGACCTCCCGCCAGCTGCAACAGGGTCACCAGCAAAACCTGCGAGGGTTTTTCACAAGCAGAGATTTTACTCGTGGGGAAGGGTCTCCCTCCCCCCCGCCCCCGCTCCTCTCTTACTTTACACACTATGTAACCGGTATCTAGGTATCTACTCTGCTTTTGTAATCATCAGTGCTTGATAGGGATGCGGTGGTCAGATTTGGGGAGGAAAAAGCAAAAACAGCCCATGCAAGTTCTTGGACTGGCGATGCCTCCGAGACGCCGATCGATTCACCGCTCTCACTTTCTACAATGTGGATTGTGGGGTTTTCACATTTATTTATTTAAGGTTTTTTGCTATTGTGTTTTGGTTTTTTTTTAAAGCCTCTTCCTAAGCTGGGATCGTCAGGGCAATACAGCTATGAATGAAGTGATGGATCATTTTTATCATGTCTGTAAAGGGGGGGGGGGGCTGATAAGGGCAGGAGGAACATAGAAATTAAAAGGGGAGGAAGGAGTTAAAAAACCCAACTGGAATGTAACCTGCGGAAGGACCGAGGTAGATGCACAGGTATACGACCGGACACCCAAGACACAAGCTGTATCTGTGTTGCACTTTCTCCACTGAGTGGGGACAATAAAGTCAAAGACACCTACACAGTCACCATGACCTTGATCAGAGCCAGAGCCAACGCTGGCTGTGTGGGTGGTGAGCCAAGACACGTTGGCAAGGCACCAAGAAAGCAAGGTCTTCCCTGGGTTGTCTCTGTGTGATGCCTGGCTGGGGCGTCAGTGGAGCAGAGGGAAGAGGGTCCCAGCTGTGCCGTGGCTCCACTGGCTCTTGGGCTGAGCAGATGTTCGCCTGCCTTGCCCCATCCCTGTTTTGCTGACACTGAGGTTGCTCTCGCTGGAGCCAAGGGCATCAGTTCATTGACTTCAGCGACAGTGGGACTTGGCCGCCGCAAGCCAAAGTTAAAATATCTGATCCCCTGTCTGCCCATCACCCTTAGGGAGGTTTCCAGAAACATTCCAGCACTGTGCCACCACGAAACCGGCTCAGCTGGTGGGTAAGACCCTTTGCTGCAGCACAAGGGAGCTGCCCTGGCACTCCCCCAGTCCCAGGAGCATCCATACTGCTGGGGATAAAGCAAGCCAGGGTGCACAGCAGGGCTGGGGATGGGCTGGCCGTGTCCACAGGAATCAGTTCTTGCTGAAGGGTCTCTCTAGAAAAATGGCTGTGTGCCTGCGTGCTGGAAGGAGAGGTCCCTGCCAGCAGCCTCCGTCGATCTGAGGAAGGGTCCCCTTTGGGCTTTTCGGCACGTCTTGCTTTCTCAGGCTGTGGCTTCCAAGCGATACTGTGAGAGAAAAGCCACCAATGTAATTTCTCCGCTCTGCCCTGCCCAGGTGAGCGCAGGAGCCTTTCCCATCACTGTCCGTGCTTGGTTTGCTGCTTTTTTGGTCATGGCTGTTATGGCGTCGGTGCTTATTTTGTTCGGACTTCAGTCCAGCACCATCTCTTAACAGCAACCGCAGCAAATCCTCCTTACAGCATCCTCCACCAAAGTGGATCAGCACAGTCCATCTCAGTTTATGCACACTGTTGCCTTTATATTTTTTTCCTTTCTCCCCCGTTTTTGCGTTTTACCACAGGGCAGGGCGTAGGACGAGCACTAGCGCGGTGATTGCCGTATTTCGGCTGAGCATTGGCTTCCTGCGATTTGAACTGGTACCATTAAAGAAGTCATCGCCACATTTCTTTGTAAGCTGTTGCCTGTCAATGACTATCCGGTTTCAAAATTTTCAAACAATAGTGTGCCTGAAACTAGTGAGAAAAAAAAAACAAAACTATTCTGTAAAAAATGGGGGGGGGGTGTGTGTGTGTGTGTCTAGAAACAATATTTGATGTGTAAAAGACTATATTATTAAAAAATTATTTTGTTAAATATAAAGTGTGTGAACCAGCAAAAAAACCCCCCCAAATTATATATTTGTGGTGTATTTACTCTGCTGATCTTCCCCCCTTAAGCTCCCAATTCCCCATCCCATCCCTTGCTCCAGCCCCCAACTCTCTGCAGTGTTGGTGGGTGCAGCTGGCATGGGAGGAGTGGGCTCGGAGCCTGGCAACAGCTGCGGAAGGCTTACGGATGGGGTGCGTTGCCCAGGGAGCTCCTCAGCAGTAAATCAGGAAATCAGCTTTGCTTTCTCGCAAGATACCTGCCAAACCAGGATTCCCTTCTGGGGAGCTGTCGTGGACCAACAAAACTCCCAGGCTCTCATTTTAACCTCCGTATGTTTTTGCCTTTTTCTGGTGCTATTTTATATCTGATGCCATTTCCTGAACATGGAATTTGCTTTCAGTTCACAAATTCCATTTGGTACCTCCAGATGCATCATTATTTACACTGATTAGTAGTTACTCTAATTAATTACATCTTAATTACTGTAGTTAATGTTTGTACAGTGCTTGGAACAAGTACAGCACTATACATGCCACATATTATTATTTTCTTCATTATTAATTAAGTACCATCTCCATTCCATGCTGTGCTACTTCATTATTTCCCAAGGAGTCATGGTAGCGCCCTTATTCCCACCCAGGAGTACTTTACACCCAGCTCCCATCGGGATGCTGCGGTGCTGGCTGCTGTGCAGGATGGGAGCGGGAAGAGCAGTATCTATGGTGAGTGGGATTGCTAAGCAACATAGGGATGCTTGGCTTTTTTCCCCTCATCCTTCAGGACATTGAGTCTAAAAACAAAAGGGAAAAAAAAAAAAAGCGATGGCAGGGGGATGCTCCAAGGCTCACGCAGAGTGAGCTGGGGCGTGTGTTTGGTTGAAAGGAGGGGGAAGCCCTGCAGATCCCATCACAGATGTTTCTGTGAGGTCTCCACGAGATGCTGGCTCAGACTGGAGAAGGAATCCGATTCCCCCGAATCCATACATAGGCACATTGTCCCGCTGAGGGATCCTGTTGCTCTCGCGGAGCACCAAGGTGGCAGCGGGGCAAGCTCTGGGGTTGCAGGGAGGAGTGATGGGCACAGATCAGGTTTTCTGAGGGTCTGCGTGGAATAGTCACCAGTTGCGGGTGGGCAGTGTTTCCACAGCACCTGGGGTGCTTGGAGCAACAGCCCAGAAAGCCATCGCCACCGGCACTGCTTCGTAGCAGCCCATCTTGAGCCAGACAGCGTGGATCCAGAATTGAAATTCCATCAAGCTCTATGCAGATGCACTATTTTTTTTTCTTCTGAACCAAAGAGTTTCAGCCTCATCTCAATCTTCTTCCTTTCTGCCTTTTTTTTTTTTTTTTAATGTTTTAGTTCATTTCTCCCTTTAATTAATCACAACTCTGGGCCAGCCAGACCCATTAACTACTCTTCTCATTTAGACCTTTCAGAGATGCAGTTGCAGATGCAATTTAATTTGTTGACCCATGATCGATAGCAATTAATACCATCTCTTTAATCTTGTTGAAAGGTTCGTCTTGGGCTTCCAGAGGCTGCCATCTCGAGGGAAAGGTGTCTGATACATGTGTTATTAGATGGGGGAGCACAACCTCCTCTGTGGGCACTGTCCTTCCCGTCCCTCCAGGCTGATGCTCTTGAAAATACAAAAGGCATTCATGGGAGGTGGAGAAGAGGAGGAGGTGGATGAAGGTCAGGGAAGATGCTGAGGGGTAGAGAGAAGAGCAGGGGGCTTTGTAGGGTGGAAAGCAGGGGAAGGTGGAACTAACAGGTTGGAAAGATGAGGGATAAAGAGACCAGCGTGAGGGGAGGTAGAAATGATACAGTCTAGGAGGCATCGATAGAAAAGGGAGCCAAAAGGTCTCAAACTGGAGCAGAAGAGTGGATAGCTTAGAGGCAACACCTTCAGCATGAGTAATAGTGAATTTTGCAGAAGAAACACACCCAGAGCCAGAAAGGTGATCCTTCCTCCTGGGGTGCTTTACACCCAAGTCTCACTTTGATGCCATTTTTTTACCCCAAAAGTGCAGCAGCTGTGTACAGCTTCTCTTCTCCTCCTCCAAGCAGTGGGAAAGTCCATCTTGAGAGCATTATCTTTTCCCTGTCCTCATTAATATGTCATTACCCAAGATTATTTTATAATTACAGAATTATTTCCTACACACCCCGGAGGGGAACTCTCTCAGCTCCGGATCACCTCTGAAGCATCAGCAGGGCAATGTCATTCTCCCCCAGGAGCCTGCAAGACACACTCAAAACCAGGCTAAGGCTGGTAAAACCTGGACTTTGGGTACTCTCCATCCTACCGTCCTGCCCAGGCGGCTCCGTGCAGTACCAGGATGCTGAGCACCAGCGCTCCTGAGTCAGCAGCATATAATGGCTTCAGTGGCACATAATGAGTCAAGTCCCATCTGACGTGACCGTCCCCTGGCTTGGCTGTCCTGGCCAGCAGGGATGCCAGATCCGCTGCAGCAGCCCCTGTTCAGCCACAGCTCTGCTAAATGTAAAGGCAAAGAGCAAATCCTCAGCTTCCAGCACACCATGAGCAATAATGTGTTTCTCTTTGGTGGCTGCTAAAGGGAAAAGAGGGCCTGTGTGAATGTATAGAAAATGAATGCCTTTTATATAGCAAAATTACATTTTTTGCAACAGGAAGTCAGTATAGAAAATGAAAAATTTATCAAAAAAATCCACCCTCCTTTGTAGTGTGGAAGGTTAGCTTTTAAAAGACGGGGAACAGGGTGCATGGAAAGGAAATGAGTGCCTGTATTTATATATTGAATATACCATATGTATATATTTATATTTGCAGATATACTTCCTACATTTTCATAGTGATTTTTTTTTCAGGGGAAATATCTTTTTACCATGACTAACTTCAGTATCTAAAAGAGCTCTTCTCTCAGAAGATGCCAGTTCATGCCCCTACTCAGCCGCACTGTTCCTGCGTGCTCCCAGGAGAGCCAGCAACACCACAGTGCCACAGGCTGCCGTGAGAGTTTTGCATTCCAATATGCCCAGCATGGGACAGTGTCCAACAAGACATGGTGACACGTACTTCCCTGTCGACACAGGAGCTCTGGCAACATGACTATTTCAGTTCACATACTAAGGTGATGGGGATCCTCTAAGTTCTCTTCAAGGAGATTCTCAATGCACAGGATTTTGTAGGATGACCATGAACTCGGTCCATCCTCCAAGCCACCTAGACAGAAGCTGACTCTGCCTTGGAAACCCTTTGGCCACCACAGCCACAGTTTGGCATCCAAAGAGCTAACAGAGGAGCACAGAGTAGATGGTTGGTATTTTTTTTCCAGCAGCTCCACACAGGAAAAAAAGCACCTGAGATCCACAGAAACCCCTACAACATACCATCTTAACCCAGGTAACTGCCCTTGCTCACTGAGTTGCTCCTTTTGGCAATTCCCTTTCCTCTACCCCTGGGCATGTGTGCTGACAGTCAGTCAAATGGGGAACAGGCAGGTCAGCACCGATATCCCCTAAGTAAACAACAATCAGAGGCCCTGATGTAGCCAAGGGACCCATATTAAGTCATATAAAATATTATTTGGGGCCTTACTGTGCTTTATGTGCATAGCCCAAGGCAGGGAAGAATAATCCATTGCCAAGATGTGGCATTTTTCCGGACACAAGATGTGCAAGCCCAGAAAAAGGGATAATTATGTACCAGGAAGTTGGAAGGAAAGACGAAGACCCAACAAGAAAGCTAAGTCCTTTGGGATGGCACAGAGCTAGACGGTGTCCCCACCAGCGCTGGCTGCTGTCCTCCCCACCAAGGCCAGGTGGATGTGTGATGGTTGCAGCCATCTGCACAGGCGGCCTCATCTTTTGGGCAGGCAGCCAGTTGGGTGTTACTGATGGTCATTCAGCAAAAGAGGGACAAAGCCTCTCCTTTCTCGGGGAGTTCATGTCCTCTGACCATGCTGGTTCCTCTGGGGTCACTAATTAATTAGTTATCTGCATCCCTGGGAGTTGCCAGTCGATATTTTCTTGGCACTGGGCTTTCTTTAGAAGATGACAGAGGGTGGGTAGGGTAGCACCAGGAGGCATTATCTGACAGTTTCAGGGTGTCCTTCCCAACACAACCCTTCCAATCCACAGCTTGTGCAGCATCTCAGAGCTGTGTTCTCAGTGCAATGCAGAGAGCTTTCTGCTCACCTGGCTGGCATGGGACTCAGCAGAGTCAGCTCTACTGTGGTCTCTCCACCTCGGTGTCTCAACAAGCCAGGCAAAAGGACCCTTTGCCGTGTGACTTTCTGATGTTTGCTTCAGATACAGGAGACGGTGATCTGGGGAAAGGAGGGAGCAAGAGAAAGAGCGAGCTTGAGCTATTAGGACAGAGCAGGATTTCAGTAATAATTAATGCCACTATTAAAGATGCTCATTTAGATTGTAAGGCATCTGGCATTGGAAAGGACGCAGTCAAGGTATTTTTGGTCATTACAACATAAACACACAATGTTTCACACTGCTGTTCTCTTTATGGTGATAATCCATGAAGGCTTGAAGAGAAACTGCTGGGCCACTCCCTGTCCTGGTTACCCATAGGGATTATCCTGTTACCCACACAGATTATCCTATCAGGTAGTTCAGCGGTGGCTTGGCTCTGTGTTTGGAGAAAGAGCCAAATCCCAGCCTAGGGAGTTTTGGAAAAATCATACAAATCTGGAAGACAGAACTCCAAGGAAGCAGGTGAAAAATGGGGCTCACCAGGCTTTACGCTGTCCCTCTAAATGATGCATGATGATGAGAGTGGAGACTGAAGATGATGCCTTGAAGCGGGCTGCAAAGACAGAGCATCCTACCATCGGCTGTGCAGCCAGTGTGCCAGGTGCTGGATGGCTGGGGCCGGCAGGCTCTGGTTTTTGGAGCCTTGGGTCCTACCTTGAAGGACTTCAGAAGAGGCTGCAATAAAGCCAGGGTGAGGTGTTCAGCTGGCCTGCTGAAAAGTGTTGTCTTAAGTGTTTACATCATTCTCAACACCGCCATCAAGTACTTGGTTAATAAAAAATCATTTCAGTTTAATAGATAGGGACCGGTGATCTTTGCTGTTTTCATTACTTAGTTGGCTTGACGGATGCAACCTCTGCTTTGCTGGAACAGTTTTCTGGATCTCCTATAGCCTGGTTCTGTTCCTATAATTTAGCTGTATCTGCCATTTCTCTTTTTTTTTTTTTTTAAAAGAACAAAAGCTTTGCTAATTTTTATGTATTAATTTATTTATCGAGGGGGTGGCAAACAGCTTCCCAGGAAAAAATTCATCCTTAATGTTTTGAAACAGAGCTGTTCTGGAGTCGTGCTGTGTTAATAGACTGTCTTCATCCCAATCATGGATTGATGTCTGCACTTCGAGGGGGAGCTGGGGCGGGGCGGGAAAGGAAAAGATAAAAATGTGAGGAACTTGCTCTCCTGCAAATAATCCACTCCCATACGTGCTGAAACGCTCATTTTGCAGTCCATTAAGCTCAAGTTAATGCAGGTAGAGCATGTCTGGCATCAAGAGGATGGTAAAGGTTTCAGGTTTTAATTTTACTCAGATGAAAAATCCTACATGTTCCTGGCCAGTGTCGGTACTTCTGCAGCAAAGACAACAGGCCCCGCAGGAAGCATGAGGCCAAGGTTAAAGCACTTCTAAGTCAAGACGCTACGATACCCAAAGAAGCAATTTCCCATTGTATTGCATATCTTCTGGCACTTTATCGGCATGAATAGAAACTGCAAGCAAAAGGGGTGCACGGGGACCCATTGGAGCTGCAGATGGCTTTACATTTCCCCTAACTTTCTCCAGATTCAAGGTTATCGTCTTGGCTTGCTGCAGGCCTGTGCACTTGGGCTAATTGCATCTCTAAACAAATAGTAGCATTGCCCCACCTCACCACACCGGCATGAAAAGAAAGCAAATGCAGACATGCCTGGAAAATAAAGCATGTTTGTTGTCATGCTGTGAAGCCCCATGGGATATTTTAGTCCTCGTGCTTTTACTTAAAACATCCTGAACCCCACTGGTTTTGTCAGCAGCGTGAAAAACAGCAAATGGAAGGAGGCACAAGTGCCTCTGGCAGGGAGCAGGAGGCACATAGGGAAAGACAAGCCTTTGCAACCACGTAAAATTTCCCTGATGGTGAAAGAGTCCCCCTGGGGCAGTGGACAGCACGGGAGAAGTGGAGATACCACAAATGCCATGAGACATGGGGTTTTCCTGCCTGCTCCTCTTGGGTGCTTCTGAGAAGATACAAGGCTGGCCTCCATCCAGTTGGAGCTTAGGGACTGATGCATCATTTGTGTTCCCACCTCTCACCAAAATTGCTAGTGGCAGCCTGGGCTCCATCCCTCTGGATCTGAGAAAGTAGATCACAAACCAAACCCATCATTTCTTAGGCCAAACTCACCCAATGTTTGTAAGTTGCCAGTGACTGTGATGCCTTGTAGTACAAATACAGGAGTTTTCTCCTGTAGGTCAGTGAAGAAATAGAAATTTAGGTGGATGCATGTCTGAATTTCTGACCAGTGAAGCAGACACACATCCTTTGATGGAGTTACTCAGCAAGAAAAGTCTCACTGGCCAGGCCTGGCCCATTGCACCACCAACCTTGAGCAGGGTGGAGAGAAGATTTAGAGAAATCCAGATCCACCACAGACTTGTTCTGTCATTTCATCAGATAGACTTTTCTTGGGTATTACCCAACAAGTGGCATTTGGCCTTAGGTTTTGAGAGGGAATAGAAACACCCATCGGATTATAATGCATAGCAAAGATTTTGCTGCCTCTATGTGGAGGGGCAACCAGTGGGCAATAGTGCCTTTTCCTAGGGAAACCTTGAGGTATCACAGCATTTCTGTTACAAATAAAGAGAAACAAGAAGTTGAGCAGGTTAGAAAACGTGAAAAGAAAGAAACACGAAAACAGCTGAGCCACATTCCCTTCAAACAGGCATAAATTTAGACCAGAGTCTGCTCATGGAAAAGACGCAAGGGAAAAAAGGGCAAAGATGCTACATCCAGCACCAGCAACACCAGGAGTCCCTCACCATTCCCCAGCCCTGATAGTAATAGCTCTATTCACCACGCTGAAATTATTCCCGGGGTACAAGCAACAGGCCCCTCAATCCAATTTTCTCATATCTATTTGGTGATAAACGTACATTAATCCAATGCTGGCTAATCTGCACCACCTCTCTGACCCTGGGAACTTGTGCCTTTTGCAGGTGAAAATGAACGTGGTAGTTTTCCAGACGCTGTTATTTGGATGCACCATGTAATATCAAAGTGACAACAGCTGGAAATGCGATATTAGTAGGATAGATCACATCAAAAAATGGGCCAATATAGTTATATTAAATTAGTGCATGGCCTCAAATTCCTAAAGAGAAGCGGCTGGTATAAAAGTGATGATATAAATATAGATGCAATGTATTATGAGTTTTATTCTTATTATTTTTTTATTAACAAATTTTTCATTCTTCCCCTGCTGTGGCAATGCCATGCGATAAAAGGCGAGGGCTTGCTTACCTGCAAAACAAGAGCTTTATTACTTGTTCTGAAATAGATGATTTACAACAACAAGTGGTATTAATAAAGTTTGGGGATAGCCAATTGCAGGGAGCTGTGTTTCGTATCACTGCTAGTGAGAGCTAACTTTGGGAAGGAAAACGGAATGTTAACCAAAAAGCCATTTCCAAGAGAAATAGCCCCACTGTACATCATCAAACTAATAAAAGCATGCAGTCATGTAACACAGGGAAATTCCTCCTTCTCTTGGTCACAAATAATTTTTACCCCATTTCCCCCTGTACTCAGTCTCAGAACACAATTGCAGATTTCTATCAGTTTTGTTGGTGAATTTATGCAGCTTTTTACTGCTCACCTACTTCTTCTCATCTTGGTCTTTTTCATTAATGAATCACGGAAGCATTAACTAATGTTTAAGAGGGAGGTAGTGGGTTTTTTTCTTCTGTGGATCACTTAATCAGAAGTGGGCCTGTGTAGTTCAGTTGTAAGTGGAAATCCAGAAATGGAGAACAGCTACATTTTCAGGTTGTGCTTTACATACCCAGCAGGAAACATGTTAATATAAAATTTTAAATGAAAAGAAGGGACCTAAAGAAGCATCAGCTTCCAGAAGAGGCCCAGCCTTCACCAACCCTCATGCAGATGCTTTACAAGTTAATTTTTTTGCAGAAAAATCAAACCTATTGCAGTGACCAAAGAGGAACAGAGCTCTTCTGAAAACTTGACTCAAGACATCAGCTCACTGGCAGTCTTGACAGCAAATGGAAAGCAAAGTCTAGAGGTGGGGGCTGCTCTTTGGTCTCAGTGGTTGAGGAGTGGAAGAGCCCCAAGGTAGACTCCCGAACAGCATAAGACCGTGGGAAATGCCACGATGGCCTCAAGCAGGTGGGACGCAGGTGTCCCTCAGACATAGGTAGGTCCATCGGCTCTTTTTCATTGGCCTGTGCAGAAGCAGGTTGAATGTTCAGGATAAACAGATGTATTTTAAGGGTTTATATACAAAATCCATTCATTATCATTGAAACAATAAAGA
The DNA here is from genome assembly GCA_031468815.1 of Morus bassanus. NCBI lineage: Eukaryota > Metazoa > Chordata > Aves > Suliformes > Sulidae > Morus > Morus bassanus. The sequence goes on from CM062574.1 coordinate 40,490,902, forward strand.
CTCTGAGGGCTTAGTACTTCTGAAAAGTCAAGTTCGTGGTGTTTTTGACATCCTGAACTGAGATAGAGAAAACCAAAGGACCCAAAGTAGTTTGATGTGATTTTGTCAAGGGTTCCAGCACAGCCAGGGCTGGATGCTGGGTGTCTCAGCCACCAGGATGTGCCACCAGAATGAGAGAAGATGCACAGTGATAATGGCTAAGACTATAATAAAAAAAGGAGCGCTGCTTCGAGGCAGAACAGGTTACCTCTGTCTTCTCATCAGACAAACCCTTCAACAGACCCTCCCAAGGCACAAATCACTGCATGTGCCATCTTTCTAAATGAAATGTTGCTACAATAACAGATCTCAAGTGTCCCCTAAAGGCACACTGTTCGATATTTATAATCACTTAATAAACACATGAGAAATAGCACAGTACAGCCCTACATAATCTATGTGCAATGATCCTTGGTGACAAAGTGTAAGTGACCAAATCCCTTTCCAGGTCTAATGATATTTTGCTCTAGTAAGCCAGTGATATATCTCGTATGGCAAAAATAAAGCACTCATGCATAAAATTAATACAGTAAGCTCTGAAGTCATAAAGCTTTCACTCTGTGATATATTAGATGGGAAAATTACTAACCTGTAATTCAAGATCTCCTGGTCCCTTATTCCTGACAGGTTGTAGGGTCACCTAGGCATTGCATGATCAAACCAGGCCATTTCAGAAGCATATGAATTATTAACAAATCAGTTAGGAAGCCCATTAGGGTCATGTGCATGAGAAAGCCCTGAGAGGACACAGGTAGCAGCTTCTCTTCACAGAGGTCAAATGTTTCTGTTCTTTCCAAACCTGCATGAAAAAACTTACAGCAAATCACCTCCATCCATTTTGTTCCCCTCACTCCTTCTAGGAGAGCTCATGATGCGACCAAAGGTGTTTGGACACTTACTGAAGTAGCTGGGACCTCTTTCTAGGCAGCTTTCCCTGCTATTTAATAGCACAGATACAATTCCCATGTAGGCCTCCAATATAATTGAGAACAGTTTTCTAGAAATTCACAAAAAGCGTGATGGCAAAGTGCACATGCAGTCTATGCCACGCACTGTTTCCTGAAACACCACCTCCTCTACATCTCACGCACACCAGCCATCCCAGTGCAGTGGCAGACTGGCTACTGGTTGTCTCTGAGGGGCTGGACCATGCCCGGACCATGGTCGGGCTTGTGTGCTGTTGCAGACTCACCTATCACATGTTGCATAGTCCTCTGGGAGCTCTTGCAGTGTCCTGGTCTTCCGTAGTAGTGTGAACCGGTGTCAGAGAAAATTTCTCCAGCTACCTGGAAAAAGTGAGGAGCCATCCAGAAAGTGAGGGCAGGGGTGGTGAAGCAACCAGCAGCATCGTGAGTCTGCAGCATGAGTGAGGGCTACAAAAATGCATTGCTGTTGCAAAGCCTGTTCCACGCAGCACCTTGGTGGGACCCTATGGAAAGCAGGGCATGCAACTGCAAATACAAAACCCCTTCATAACAATATGCTCATTAGTGTCAAATATTTGAAATTACCTCTCTGCACATGTGTTGCATACCTTTTCATCGCTGATTGTAGTAACTCAGGGACAAGAAATCCAACCCAATTTTTCAAGGTCCTTCCACAAGAAAATGCAGACACTGCTTGCTCTGACTGTGGGCGTGGCAGGGATCACACACAAGAACATACTGTAGACTCCATCGATCTGCAATCCATTCCTTGTTTCAACCAGAAAAATAATTATCCTTTGCATGTGAAATGATCAAAGTGCTTAAAAAAAAAAAAAATCAAACTCCAGCTCCTCAATCAGGAACGCTGCCCAGCTATCGAATCAATAGGTTGTTAGATACTTGAAGTATGGGAATATGTGAAAGCTATCAAATGATTTCTTTGTTAATAAACTGCTACAGTAATTACCGTTAGAATAGAAATGGAAAGATACGGATCAGAAATTGAAAGCTGTGAATGGTTTCTCATTAAGTGAAATTAAAGCACATGGGATTTTTTTTTTTCTTTTGGCCTTGATTCTGCAATGCTTTGAATTCGCATACCCAGAGCTGCTCATGCACCCAGCTTTGTATACCCCCATTTCACCTAAATATCTTCAAGTCAGTGAGCCTCCAGTAGAGGAGAACTTACCTGGAGAACAGTCAGTTAAAGTCAGGGGCATGGGGATCTTGCACCTTGCAGAACTCAGCCCCATACATGGTGTAGACTATCCTGGAGCAGTTCAGCCTGCAATGGTCATCACAGAGGTGTCCACACAAGGGCTCAAATAAGCCCACTGCAGATGTTCTCCATAAGCCACAGATTTCAGTGCCAGTCCTCAGTCCAAACAACAATGTGCTGAGAAATGGCAGCGACAAGCTTCAGAAATCAGGAGCTGCTGTTTCATAGAGCAGTGAGTTAGCCATGCCTCATCCTGCACGTAACCGTGTCTGCTCTGCCGCCCAGTCCCTCGGCTCTGCCAGGAGTGGAAAGTGGGATAAAACGGAGCATGGAGAACCAGGTTAGATGTGTGGAAGGCCCTTGGGGAAATTGGAGATCTCACAGTTGAGTCCTGGTTTGGGCTGGGCAAGAGAGCATGGGAAGACTGAGGGTGATGCTATGGCTCTCTATTAAGGTCTTGGTAGGTGGCTCCAAAGGCAAGGAGGTTCAGCCCACGCTGACTGAGTGCTAAACACAAAGACAGCCAGCATGAGAGCATCATGACCCAAATGCTTAATTTTCCAAAGTCTGTGGTGCTAAAACATAAGGTTTCAGTTAAAGATCATGGCAAGTTCTGCAAATCATAAATACATCAGGAGCCCTCCCGCTTGCTATTTGTGGTCATTAAAGTAATAGATTTTTTCAGCAAAAAAGCTTGACCTTATTTGAAGTGCAGGTCAGAGAACGCAGTGAGATACACTTTGGGTTCAGCTTCGCTCCAATTAGCAGGACAGAAATTGTCATGTTGGCCTTGCCGGGGAGAATGGAGAAAACCATTTGCTGCAGGTCGAGGAATAGTCTAGCTGTTAAAGCTAGTTCAGCTGCCCAGACAGCAGCCTGAACTACCCCAACATCGTTCCTCCTTAGCTTGCCTATAGCTGAGAGAACACATGGGTGAAAGCACATCTTCCTTCATGATGTAGGAGATGCAGAGCAAGCAGTCCACTTGACAAAAAGAGCGGGTCTCAAAAACCCCAACTCTTTTTATGAGGAAAAGAAAGATTGTGGAGGCTGGAAAACACCTGAACAGTATTATTCAGCATCTGCAAATCCCACTTTACCCAGAATGCTTAGATAGGACAATATTAATAGCCCCACAGCTTTGCACGTACAGGATTTCAAGTGCTTCCAGACCCAATGTATTTACTGAAATTGGTTGCCTTCTACTAGCACATAAAGAAGAAGGGGGGGGAAAAAGGACTAATGGATGTACATTAACCTTTTGGTACTAGATTTCCCGATACTAGCTACTAATGCAAAATCCATTAGAAGGAAATGTCTGGGAACCATGGTGCGTAAATGTTATAATGCAGTGAATAAGCCTGTAAAAATCTGAAGCAGGCATGGCAGGGACAGAGACCCATGCACAGGTGGTTGCAAGTGCAAGACAATTAAAAAAAGCTCTCTGATTTGCTTTGGGCAGAGAAACCCTGCAAAAAGCACCTAGGGAGGTAAAGATTTGGAAACGAGCTTTGCAGCTGCCCCTTTTGCAGGAGACTTTTGTTGCTCACCCCAAGGGCAGAGCTTTGAGGTGCCTGCATAAACCTCTTCCACTGCCACACGAACTCTTTGCCTTGTGTCTGTCTCTTCCTCTGCCTGCCTGCTTATGCAAGCATTGCCCAGCATGCTGGTCAATGGGAGATGAAATGGCTCTGCTTGCTCCAACACGGTCTTTCACCATGGATGCCTGGCTGATGGGCAGTGCAACACCATTCTGTACGGACATGAGCTCCTTCCCAAGTTCTCAGCTGGCCTGAGCAACAACAAAACAATTATTTCCATCCTCTGGGTGCCTGAGCTCCTGCCTATCATGGGAAAAGTAACCCCTCATCGCTTGCAGAAACACCACAAGAAGCTGTTTCCTAATGAAACACAGGCATCCTTCTGTGGGAGATCACCCCAGAAATAGCTGCCCACAGAAATCAACTGTTCAGTCCTCCAAGCATGTACAAAATGATCTTTTTTAAGATCACTTTTCTGAAGATGAAAAAAATACCAGGAGCAGCCTGAGCATGGTGTAAAGCGGGAGTTGAAGGGGGGGGGGGGGGGGGGGTGATCTTTGGATTGAAGACACAAACCAGCCTCAGATACCTTTATTTGAAGAATTCTTCACTTGCTGGGTGTTCTGCTTCAAAATTGTAACATTTGAGTGCTTTTCTTTCAGGGATGTGAAGAGAAAGGGAAAAGAATGAGACCAGGAGAAGTGAATTTTATCATTTAACATGCAAAGACAGTTTCAATAGTTACCTTAATGTGCACTAATTAGGTATGGGAATATGCAATGCATCCCAAGGGCTGGTTATAGCCTCTTTCCCTGTTGCACTCAGGCGCTTTTCGCTACCATGATCAAATATTTTAAAATTTACAAAAATTTATCACCTGTAGGGCACAGAAGAATGTTGTGATTTAGCCTCCTTGGCAGCCACAGCTAACAGCCATCTTCCTAAAACAGACAAGGCCACAGTCCAGTTTCATTAACCATCTGGAGCCAGCCAGAATCCGTCAGCGGCCATCTGGGACTCCTTAGGTCTGCCAGGATAGGAGCTTGGATCAGGACAAAAACTCTCTCTCTGGGTGCTGGAGCTCCTAGTACTTGGTTCATCTCACAGCTCCCCGTGAAACCTCTTCAGGTCTCTGGTTGTCATCTCTGTCCTTTCCTCCAGCCAACTGTCAAGTCCTCAACGGGCTGAGCGTAGGTATGACTGGGCATACACCACCACCTCGAAGGCAGCTTGCACCTCAAATGGGATCAGAATGAGATGCCTTATAACAAATGCCTTTGCAACCCTCTGGCCTTGGGGCTTTCCCTAGGTTCCAAACAGCGCAGCACCTGGGGTGAGCATGAGCCAAGCAGAGTTATCTTCCACCTACAGCCCTCTTCTGCTATCTTGAGCCTTGCCTGCTTAAACACGGAGCCAGTTCTCCTCCTGCCTCACCAGGGTGCACATTTATTGTCTTTATAGAATTACAGCATGCTGTTTGCAGGGAGAAGGTGAGTGAGGACTTTGCAGCTTTGTGTGTTTGTGAAGACTCTTCTCTCCTTTTCTGCTCATGCGTGTCACTTCTTTGCTCACGCCCATAGTGCAAGTGCTATCTCCAATTTAGCAGATCACTGCGGTGCCATCCAGAGATTGATCCAGTGCTGGTGCTACCTTGCCTGGTCTTCAGTAGGAGCTGTGGTTCCTTCTGACTTGTGGATCTTATACAACCTGCCATTTGAATGGTGTGCGTCACAACCACGGCATCTTAAACACAGGAGCTGCTGCATCCGATTGCTTATTCCTCTATATGTGAATTTGGGGGCTTCAATTTCAAAGCTCAGAACTCCATTTTGCATTCATAATCTGTCTTTGCAGTCCAAATCCAGTTTAAAGTACCTGACTGCAGGTGCTCAAAAACAAGTGAAAATGTAATGCTCACTCCAAACCTGGTCCCTGCTGATAGCTGGCTACAGCTGAGTTCACTGTACCTGTCCCTTCTGCACCCACATACTGTTAGGACATACCTGCTTCCCTGCATGCTAATAAGGCTTCATACTGAAATGCATGAGGAAATAAAAGCAAGGTTATGGGATTTTCCTTGGCTTTGGCAGCTGTAGGTGGAATGCAACAAGAACAAATGAAATCCTGGCTTCTTTTCTCCCCCCACTTTCTCTGCCTGTTGATGAGAGCATCCTCAGTGTCTGCAGAGACTGGTAGAAGCTTGCTTTGCTCTTAGGACCAGTTGTGTCCTACGCTAGCCCAGGGTGCAGGACAGGCTAAGTGCCTCCACCCAGCTCCTTGGGCAAGTCTGGGGTCCTGCAATGTGTGGGAGAACAAGTCTGTAGCTCACAAGACCTGAGCTAGCTAGGGACACCCCACTTCTAAGCCACAGGCGTATGCTGCTGCACAGACCACAGGAATTTCTAATTCAGTGTAAGCAGTTTCTCCATCTTTCATTATTGAGTCAAGGTCGATTTCATCAAGCAGTTTTTCTAAAACCAGAAGCCAATAGTCCATGCAAACTCTTGAAAGAGTCCACAAAAAGATGTCACCGGAAAAACCCAAACGCTTATTCCAGGCTGTTCCTGGGTGTTTTTACCACGCCTTGTTCAACAGGTACGCAGCAAGCAAAAACCAGGGACCAGAAAACTTGTTCAGTGAGTGGACTGAGCTGGGAAGAACATCTGTCCCCAATTTTTCAGTTAAAGAAAACTGTGAATTTTAATTTAATAAAAACCTTCAGCCTACAACCACAAATGAAATCATTCAAGCTTGGCTGAGCTTAAAACCAGAACCTGGCACCTCTTCAGAAGCACGTTAGAGAGCTTAGGGTAGAAAATCTTTCCATTTTGATACACACAGCTGCTGGGACTCAAGTGCTGAGAGCAGGAATGAAGCATTGCATCAGGCCCAGGCTCCAGAAGCAAAGCACATAGAGGTCACGGGCAATATTTATATTAATAGCCATATTGTTTGTGTGGGGGCTTTAAAAGCTACGTACGCCGCTACAAGTAGCTGTTTTGAATCTAGGTTACATCAGCTGTGCAGGTGGCCCTGACTTTATACAGTCAATCTGAGGGCACATGAAGGAGTTCAGTCCAGAGTGCAGCCTGGCTCCTTTGCCCTCTCCCCACGCTGTCATCCCCTGCTCTCCTAGAACAAGCCTAGGGCACACAGCAGGGCAGAGCATATGGGCATTGCATTGCTGCACATCATAAATTAAATACAGGGGCAGAAAAAGATCCAGCACTGCAGACCTATTGAATTAAACATTATTGTGGCTAACTCAATTAATACGGCATTGATTGCATTATCCGTATTAATATTTAATTCAATTAAAAGGCCCCAAATTTCTTTTTTTTTTTTAAAATGTTCTTCCAGATCTTTTATGCTGCAGAAAAGAAGTCAAATTTTGCTACAGACCATGAATTCCAGCTGGACCCAAACTATAGCTGATCTGGGTTTCCCCTGGCACCAGCTGTTCAAAGCTGACCCTCCCAGCAGAGCTGGCGAGAACCATTTCCCCGGTGAGGCTGCCACTAGCACCCAGTACAAACCCTGCAGAGAGACTGGTACCCCCTCAGGGGAATGTGAAGTGCACAAGTGTGTAGGGCAATCCGAAAACCTCCCTTTCTAAGGCCTTCATATCACAACCAAGCACCGCAGCTGATCGCTGCCAGAAGAGGCAGTCTCACACCTGCTCCCCCCACCAAATACTTTTTTGACTCCTTTGAGAATGAGTACAGTTTGCTAAACTAGCAGGAAACTAATGCAGCCCCACGCTAGCTGAAGAAATAAGTAAATTTTTATCGGTTCAGCAAGCTAAGCAAGACAGCCAGCTTAGCTGTCACTTCACATCCCATTTTTTATATATTTTTAACCCCTGTCTCACCGTGTATCTGTTTAGCTTATGGGCTTACGAAGGTAAGCACTGCGCACGCTTGCACAGCACTCACCCTGGCACAGCACTGCTCTTCAGCAAGCTCGCTGCAACTGAACAGAAATAAGCCCCAAAGTAAACTCGGACCTGAGAAAGGGCTGCTGTGGTTTACAGCTGTGCCCATCAGGGAAGAAACCTCTCTGTGTCTTAAACACACTTGGACGCCCAGGGCAGATACTGTAACATAGCTAACAGTGGCACTGCAGAGTTAACCTCTCCCAGCTGCGATGCACAACGCTTCCAACATCCACCAGAGCAAGACATTGCAGCACCTGCTGCGTAACAACCGCGGGTACCAGCCATCCCATTACCTGTCACTGCCTCAGCATCTCCGCTCAGCAAATGACACCAGTGTCTCAAACACACAGCGGGAGCTGACGTTTCTCTGCTACTTCATCAGCCCAGACCTCCTGCCAGGAATTAAATTGAAGCACAGAAAATGCATCTTCTCCATAGGAAAAAAAAAAGAAAGGTGGGAACCTTCCTCCCCTTCCTCCGTCTGATTACATACAAAATGTTCTTCTCTTTTAAGGGCAATTTAACACTAGTTAAACTACCGTTAATTTAAATCAAACAAGTCTGAAAAGACAGAACATGCTGCACTGCTATTAAAAACAGCTGAATCTTCATTTGTTCCATCCGAGACACTACTGCTCATTTCCTAGCCAATATTATCGGGCTGTCCAAAGACCACTTTCTGTAGTTTTAAAATTGATATTTCAGCCTACTTTGTTGGCTTTTGCAACACAGTGCGGTCTGCTTTAGTATCAGAAAGATTCAGACCTTTCCATCAAACTGTTTTTTCTTGCAAAGTATGGGAGAAAGTCAAAAAAAGAACATGGGGCCAAATTGATTTATATCAATTAATCTGACATCAAATTCACCCCCTTTCCAAGAGCAAAACCAGGTGATCCTCCAGCACTGAAGTACAAAATAGCTTAAGGAGGAAAAAAGCAAAGCTTTGCTCTTCCATGTTTTATAGACCTGTCCTCAACAAGATCCTGAGGCGCTGCTATCCAGACTTTGCTGGCAGTTCAGCTGACCCACAAGACAGGCCAGAACAGATGCTCCTGCCCAGGAGCTCTATTGGCACCCCAGCACTGGCAGTTATAAATTGATTTTTCCCCTTCCCTCTACCACCCTGACAGTAAATCTAGCCCACATGAATTGGAAGCAGCACAGAAAGCACAGGCAGGGGGACCAAGTGGTCCCTACATTTACATGTTTTCCCCAAATAATACATACCAATGTGTAGTTTTACAACAGTCTGTGGCTTCCATACAGACATCTTTGTCCTGAGCATAATATTTGCAAGAGTTTCATTAGCCGAAGTGCTGATCTGCTGGAAGACAGCAACATAAAATAACTGCTCCAGATTAAGTTTGGTCTTGAATTAAGACACTGGATCTAGGCAGAGAATACAGCCAGCTTCAATTCTCTGCCTAGAATTATTCCTTTCCTTGAATTATTTCTCTTCAGTGGCTCTTGCACCTTGCCCGGGCTGACCACAAGTCCTACCTCAGCTCAGACGCCTGTAACAGAGCAGAAGAGAGGGGCTTTAGTTCAAGTCTAACAAAGGCTGTGTAGAAGCCAGCTGGATGAAGCACTTGCTGACTTCTTTGTTATTAGAGAGATGCCAAACTCTGGACCTTCGCGTGCTTCGCACTTACTCGGAAGAGGACTGCGTGACAGACCCTGAGCACCTCCCAGGCACGCCAATTCTAATTTGAGAGCAAAAGCAGCTACCACTGTTCAGTATTACCCATTTGCCTGTTGTTTCCTTAAACCACTTGCAGAAATAATGCTACATCTAGCTGTCCTGCATTGCTCTGATAAGTTCTTTTTATGGGCCACTCAATTCTACCTTAGAAAAGCCACTTCTGAGCATCTCAAACAGCAAACGAATCCTCAATGGCCAGCAACAGTGAACAGATTTTTTTTATAGCTGGAGAAACAAAGTCCAGAACTATTTCCCCAAGCATCCCCACTACAATTAGTGTTCCTCTGACTTGCCCACCATATATTCCTTTCTTAAGAAAATTAATCTCTCCCCCTCAAAAATGTATATAATTTTAATTACTTCACACAGGGGGAGAGATGTTTTAGGGATAAGAAAAACCTATGAGATCTTTAAATACAAGCAATCAAATAGAGGTAGAAACAGCCAAAAGTATGAACTATTCTATAAATATATTCCCCAGGACCTACCCAGGAAACTGATGCAAGGAAGTAACCTCTGTACTGTCAAATATCTTTCACTTCAACACACACACACACAAAGCAACCCCAAAAAACAACAACAACAACAAAAGAAAAGCAAACAAACAAACGGGCCAGGCTTCCTATATTCTCCCCTATAACACAAGCCACAGCCATTCAAAAAGATTATTCACTATTTATTAAAAAATATTATCTTCTGTTAACCATTAGTGATGTTAAATTGTTGTCACTGAACTCCAGACATTGCTACTGAAGGTGTTATCAAGTGCCCCTGATGAACTAATTCATAAGGAGATAAGCAGATAAATTTCAAGCAAAGCTGCCTGAAAATCATTACCCTTCCTGAGACTCACAGCATTTTTGAGGTATAAACACAAGATCTTTGGTTTAAACCAAACAGTAAATTTTAAAACAAAAAACATCTATAATCCAGAATGCAAGTCTTGGATTTCTACCTCTTCAAATGCCCCAATCATCAATGCACATTAAGTATATGCACTTTGGCAGGAGAATACTAAATTCATGTTACAGCTAAGGTTATTTAGACTAATAGAATTATTTAAGTTGGAAAAGACCTTTAAGATCAGAGTCCAACAATAAACCCAGCACTGCCAAGTCCACCACTAAACCATGTCCCTAAGCACCACATCTACACGTCTATTAAATACCTCCAGGGATGGCGACTCCACCACTTCCCTGGGCAGCCTGTTCCAGTGCTTGACAACCCTTCTGTGAAGAAATTTTTCCTAATATCCAGTCTAAACCTCCCCTGATGCAGCTTGAGGCTGTTTCCTCTCGTCCTATCACTCGTTACTTGGGAGAAGAGACCAACACCCACCTCACTACAACCTCCTTTCAGGTAGTTGCAGAGAGCCATAAGGTCTCCCCTCAGCCTCCTCTTCTCCAGACTAAAGCAACCCCAGCTCCCTCAGCTGCTCCTCATCAGACTGGTGCTCCAGACCCTTCACCAGCTTCGTTGCCCTTCTCTGGACACACTCCAGCACCTCAGTGTCCTTCTTGTAGTGAGGGGCCCAAAACTGAACACAGTATTCAAGGTGCAGCCTCACCAGTGCTGAGTACAGGGGCACGACCACTCCCCTACTCCTGCTGGCCACACTATTGCTGATACAAGCCAGGATGCTGTTGGCCTTCTTGGCCACCTGGGCACAGTGCTGGCTCATGGTCAGCTGGCTGTTGACCAACACCTTTAACAGATTTTCTCTGATGAACTCATCTACTCCATGCTTCAGACTATGCCAAAACATGCAGCACCCAAAACAGGCTACCGCTGTCCATGCCACAAGTCTGCTCACACGGCATGAAATACCTCTTCTATTTTTGAGCCTGGGTCCTACTAGTTTCCTTTAACACACCCTTATTCTTGACCTAGAAGAGACAAGGAGAACTGATCCCTACGCACCCTTCACCACATGCCTCATGGTTTTACAACCTTGCTTTCATGAGCCAAAATCCATCCAATGCGTTAAGGGACTTGATTTATCCTTACTACAAGACTTATTAGACGTGTTTTATCAAGTGCATGTTTTATCTCTGCTTTTAATGATTAGCAAAAGTAAAGTAAGCAGGGTCTGTGTCACTGACCTCTAGCTTTTGTGTACTTACCTCTTGCTTCGGTGGTGTTCAACACCTGCTGCAATTTTGGCATCAGTCTACTTACTGCAGTTCTGTGAGGCTCTTTAAGTGTGTATGTCTACATAAGTTGATCACACTCAATCTCTGAATTCCTGAAGAGCCCTGAAGGAGATGGGCCAGAGTTAATCTTGAGTGCGCTTCAATGAGAAGGGTAAGTAAGGATCACTCCTCGGTGTGATACGGAAGGATTCTTAATGTGACTTGATAGTAACCCTGCTTGAAAACACGACTTGATTCAATGGAGGAAGACCTTAGGAAAAGTTCAGAGTCTGGCTTTAAAAAAAAAAAATTGATGGCAATTTTCTAATAGAGTTTCTTTTCAGCTGCCAAGGAACAATGGCTCTTGAAATCTGTAAATCTGCTGCCCCCACTTTAGGACACGGAACGGGATTACTGATGGGCCAAATTTCTTCCTGGTACACAGCAGAAAAGCTCCACTTAAGAATTTTGCCGAGATTCACTGCTACCTTTGCAAAGAATACCGCATTAGGTATATTGATGTGCTATGAAATGCCAAGTTAAAACGTGCTACAATCGTTAAAATAAATGACCAAGTCCCCAAAGTATCGACTCAGTACCTTATTTGCTGCCATTGTTTATCTGCACAAAACCCCAAAACACATTCATCCCATGGGTTGTTCCATTTATTAATGAGCCTTGCATTTTTGCTCGCTCACACAGATGTGCAAGTACTTCAGAACTGCATTTAGTGAAGAGCAATGACTAGCTGGTGTGATAAATCAAGATATTCCAGCTACCGAAGTCTCGTAGATGCTATTGAAAACTACACCTGGTATACACGAAGTGAAGAGTTCTATAGAGCGTATGGAGAATTCGCATAGGAGCTCCAATGGCAATGGTTACAGAAAGCAACTGTCTCTTACACTGAAGAGCTGCTCTTGTGGGTGGATGTGCGATCTTCACAGCTCCAGAAAGTCCACAGAAAAGTACTTAACATTTCCACTTACCTCTTGAGATACATATAGATTATGTACTTACTCTGCAAAGTTCATGCAGTAAGCTTACATATCCAAACTTACTGGCACCAGAAGTTTTATTATTACAAGCAATGCAAAAGCAAACACAAGAAACTTTGGTTTTATCCCACAACCACCATTCTCATTGTATATTATTACAAGACACCACTTTTAAATTATGAATGCACAAACTAAGGCAACACAAAAAATGCAAGACATTACATAAGAGCACAGAGTGAGGAAGTAAGATTCCAACAATAACTTATGATTAATTATGAGAAACAAATTAAAAATTTAGTGTAACAAATATGAAAGAATCAAATTTTGCTCCAATGTAGCCAGCTAAGTTTAAGTACAATTGTGCAAAGTGAAGCATAATTCTTTTGTGATCATTACATTTTTTTCATTAAAGTAACCATAATAGTTACCACCCATACTTAGAAACATTTTTTATTTTAATAATTTAATAAGAATCCTGATGCTTAGAATCCCTCAGAAAACAGAATCAAATTCGGCCATAGTCGGCAGAATGGGAAGTAGTATCACTAATTACTTACGGAAGCATGGAATAAGTCCACATCCCCAATTCTCAGAAGAATGGGCTCGTGATAATTGGCATGATTGGGAAGCTGTGGAAAAACGGCTAAAGGAGGCCAGAGGGCATATAAAGCATGGAAAGGGGAAAGGAATTATTTGCAAAATGCTAAGTACCTGTTTAGAAGCTGCTTATTGCGATAGGAACAACAATAGAAGGGAGCAGGACCTAAAAGAAGAAATAGAAGGCAGATAGGCAGCTGAATTGAAACTGTCTTTAAAGATTGATCAGCTGCAGGAACAGTTACAGGGAGAAAGAACAAAAGTTGGAAGAAAAGGTCGAAATGACGCTTATGCAGGCTCCCCACTCCCCTGACGTTGTACAGATTAGAAAATTAATTGCATAGTCTGAAGAATGGGATGGGAACATACGGGGTGACCCCGACGATAGTGAACCACGGGAGGATGATTCTTTGTTTCCCTCAAATCCCCCTGAATATGAGGCTACACCCACCACAAAAGCAGAATGCACTCCGAGTCCAGTTGGTCCTCGATGACAATTGGTAAAATTTCTAATAGATACGGGAGCACAAATTTCAATACTAACACAACAGGATGCCACGAAGCTGGGCATGCAACCTGGACAGCAGAGAGTTAGTCATCGGAGGAAACGGAGCAAGCGCTATTTGCCAAACCGCAGAAGTTAATATATGGCTCCTGGGAGAGAAGGGCACGCCCTCAACTCGCTTTGCAGTTGAAAAGCACAATGAAAATATTTTGAGCTTTGACATTTTGACTGGACAAAACTGGTGCCTGCCAGACAGCAGCGTGCGGTCCTTCGGTTCAAATACCAGCCCTAACCCCGATGAACACCGGGAGGCTATATTGCGGGTACTCCGCGCAGCCCCTGCGCTCCCCCATTCAGAGGTTACTAACGTACCGCAATACCCGCTTTCCGCTGCGGCATGAAACAGAATTTCTGAAGCAATAGCAGACTTGGAAAAACTGCACATTATTTCCGGAACCAACTCCCCATACAATTCACCAGCCGGGCCAGTCCGAAAGCCAGACAGGAGATGGTGTCTGACAACCGATTCTCAGCGCCTAATGCCAACCCAGCTCTGCTAACGGCTGCAGCCCCTAACATTGCAACTTTAACAGCCACGCTGCAAGTGGCCGCACGCCCATGGATGGCAGCTCTAGATGTGAAAGACATGTTCTTTGTGGTCCCCTTGCAGGAGAAAATTTGCTTTCGCTTGGAAAGGTATACAATACACCTTTGACAGACTCCCACAGGAATATAAACGGTCACCCATGATTGCTCGTCCTGCACTTGCTGAACTTTTACGGACAGTCTTACTCCCCCAAAATGCAAAACTGTATCAATATATAGATATTCTGATTGGAGCAACTTCTCCTGAAAAAGCGGGGAAAACGGCAGCAGCAGCGTGGCAAGCACCATATACAGCAGAAGTTGAAGTTCCACCTGAAAAATGTCAAGGACCAAGTAGAGAAGTAAAATTTGTAGGTACTTGGTGGCTTGCAGGTAGTGGAGCAATCCCACCGGCCACCCTAAGTGAAACAGAGCAGTTGCAGATGCCCCAGTCTAGGAAAGAATTACAACTCATGGGTACCTGAGGGTACTGGAAGAAACATATACCTGGATTTTTTATCACTGCTCACCCACTGTATTCACTTTTATGCAAAGAAAAACCATGGATATGGAACCCAGAACATGAAGAGGCAGTCAAAACTAAGACAGGAATTAAAGACACATCAGTCACTGGGGCCAGCACACCCCCACGACCCTGCTGTAGCGAAACGGGGTTTTGCAGAACATGGTACTTGCTGCAGCCTATTTCAGACTGGCCCAGGAGGCCAAAAAGACCTTTAATGTTTAGCTCGACTGCATTTAAAGAGACAGAACAGAGATGTTCTGAGTGGGAAAAGGGACTTTCATTTTTAGTCCAAGCAGTTAAACAAATTGAGCCACTAAGGGGTAACCCACCTGGAAAAAACCCACTTAGACTTGTATTGTTTTCCCTTTCCAGGAACGATACTGGGAGCGATAGCCAGGAGATGGGGTTAACCACAGGCAGACTGCTTATCCTTCTCGCAGGAGTAATCATCACCAGCACAAACCAAATTTGGTTCGCACATCAACAAGCTCAACCCACACGGTAGAGACCCTCACTTCCTTTATTTACACTAATCAGTATGGTGACTATTGTACATTCTGTACCATATACGTTTTGCAGTTGCGGGTGCAGTCTACTGTAACAGCAATTATAAGGGAACGTGATGAGGGCACCTTGCCCACTGAGATTCGAAAGGTAATTTAGGATAATGCAACTCAGTTCAAAAAGGATTTCCAATCTTGGTGATATCTAAAAAATTTCACTTATGACCCCACCGACAGTAAAGCCGCGGCTTTTGTTTTAACAATACGCAACGCTTTGCTATACACCGCGTACCCAATCAACTGTCCTCTGTCCGCTAGAACACAGAGTACGGGCCCAACAAAATGGGAACAAATGGCAAACTATTACTGTTGATGCATGTGTTGTAGTGGAACAACAAGGATTTACTTGTAGAAGCAATACCATTAAAGCCCAAGACATTTGTCTTAAGGCTGAACAAAATGTTTGTCATTTTGAAGTACATCCTGACGAAACCCCTTAAACTGTACTTACAGATGTTGGGAATGGATGTGTTTGTATGAGAACCCTCTGGGATTTTGTATTTACAAACACCACCACTGTAAAGACATATAATCACTCAACTATCTGTAGTTGTAATTTTACCAGAATTATGGGCCGCAACTTCAACTATTCAGCCCCTGTCACAACCCACCAATTGCTACAATCTCACTATACATCATATCAAGACTTAATAACTACCCCCATTGGAATGAATCTCACATTGGTGAGAACTGTCACAACATGGTGACCCGAGTCAATTGCTAAAACCAATTTGGAACAAAGGGAAAAGAACCCTAATTACTGTCCATCATGATGCAGAGGAGATACACTATGTCTTAGAAAGAGTGAAGAAAGAGGGAGAACATCACTGGTGGGGAAACTTTTTTTGGACAGTCACCAACAGCAACTGGAATTTTGAATTTGATGCCGCATCCAATTGTAGTTCTGTTCATTTTGACCTTATTATGTTTATTGCTTATAATAATTTTGTATATCAGAATTTGACAAAAAATGAAACAAATTACATCAATTCAGCATATAAAACGTATACAATCAACTGATTCTGTATGTAAAATAGTATATAACTAACATTAATTAGGACACTTAAACTAAATAACTTATCAAATAATTGTTCTTACCACTGATCTGCAACATGCCACATATTGATAACAAAGAGGCAAGAGGTAACCTTACTACCACTCTGAGTCAATAAAGTGGATTGACTGTAGTCACAGGGTGGATGGAGTGTGACAGATGCACTCGACCTCTTAACAGAACTAGCAGTAGTTTGGTGCAGGCTCCAAAGGAGGTAAAGGCCTGAGCCGTAGCCAGGCTGTGAACTCCTCTAGTTTCAATCCGTCCTCTAAAAACCCACAAAGGAGCAGAGTGGCATCATGAGCAACAGTGCATATGAGCTCCGAACACCGACCACGCGACTGACACATCAACAGCGGGTGGCTTTTCCAAGGCTCATTTATCAAGGAACGAAGAAAGTTGTGGGTACAAAGAGCTTCATGCATGTGATGGAAAGGGTATTGAATTTGACTACGAGCCAACCACTTTATCCTATAAACATGACAGCCTAAGTGAGCCTGCTTTGAGCTCTCCCTGCTAGGCAGCGTGGCGGTGATCTCCCCTCGAGCTGGGACACCTCTCAAGGTCAGTCCTCAAGGCACAGAGACCTTTTACCAACAACAGACCTTTGGTAAGCAACCGGTATCATACATAACCTTGCAGTACGGTAACTTTGATTTTGTCTTGGTACCTTTGATTGCATGCTGAACTGATGCTAAGGAAACATTACATAAACTTTGCGTGTACAATCCCTTAGACATAAACCATTGTCCAAGCCTGAGATTAAGATTGGACCCAGCTGCACCTAAGCTCCATCAGGAGTTTAGAAAGCATGGGGGTCTACTCTGAACCTCGTGACTCAAGAGGAGGGTTCTCCTTACCCTTTTGCCTCCACAGTCACTGTGAATAGCTTTAACTCAATTTTCCTTTGTATGTTTCTTCCATGCAGTAATTAATAGAGTGAACCTTGCCATCGAACTTTGTTAAGTCGCACTTTTATAGCATCATATTAAAACCACTTTTGCTAATAACTTTGTCAGTGATTCCTTAGCATTCTAAATCACCCATTCATGACAGTTATGTATTTACAAGCATAAAAGAAGTGAATAAAGAATTACTCTTGCTATAAACAAGGAATTTTAGACCAAGATTTTTAAAGACAGTGTTTTCAAAATTGTCTACTTTCAAATTAATTCAGGCCATTAGCAAGGCTTATCCCATGGCCAAGAATTTCCTGCAAAATTCAGTTGTAAGAAGTTCTAAAAAACATCACGTCATCTGACAGAAGAAATGTCTATATAGGGAAATGACTCCTTCAAATGCAGAGAGTCCTTTTTTTAAAAAAAATACAAATTCTGGCCTGGCTGGGAAATCTTGACACATACAGTAGATCTTGTCAATGAATATTAAATAGAAAAGAAATGGGGTCATGCTGCATCAGCTAGGAAGGGCTGGTTTAAATCAAGAATGCAAAAGATTTCATTTTGCAAAATCTTAGTTACAAAATGTCAGTGATTATTACGCTTAGGTTAAATGCAAAAAAAAAAGCATACTAAACTCAAAGCACATTTTTGAATGCAGTATATTTAATCTCTCTCCTCCATTGTAAGTTCATTTATTCCAGTATATCAGTGATCTTAGTAACTCATTTAAATGGTCAAAACTCTCCTGTATTCCTTAGTGCAAATCATAAATCATAGCTTCAGACCAGTGTTTACCAGAGCGTTCCAACTGCTCAAGATTCACCACGTTATAAAACCTTGCTCATGAGACACTGATATTCATTTTACAGGCAGGAGCTGAAATGACATCACACAGTCTATAAGCCAGCTGGAGGGGGCCATCCAGACTTTGCCCTGACGAATCTTCTCCGGCTTGAATTTAGAAGACACATCATAGATTACATACTGAGTGCAAAACCTCTGGTCAGAAGTAGATTCTGCATGGTAAGCCACCGTGTTGATTGTCTGCGTCACATCACTGTCTGGTTTTGGCTGCCTAACCAAAATTTGCCCTCCTGCTGCTTTGACCAACTCCACAAGATCACTCTTCTGGTGACGGTTGAAAGATCCCAAAAAATAGAAGTAGCATCCATCAAACAACTTAGGCAGCTAAGCGGGAAAAAAAGAAGTATAAATACAGGACTTCACAACTGAGCACACAGGAAAAAAGTGGAAAGGAACAATTAGTGCCTACAAAAAAATACAATTTAAAATAACCAACATTGGAAGCTAGAACAGTAATTTAACATGTAAGGTCCTCAGTATAAGTATACAATCAAGAAAAGCTTGCTTACATGGTAAATTCTTGCTTATGTTGAAATATTTTCCAGCCCAACAGGGTTTAGCTATGAGCTAGGAATATTTACAGCTACTGTTACAATACATTTAATGAACTTCTCCAGTGTAATCCAGAAAGTAACCAGAAATTAACCCAGTTAAATATAAAGGTGGTCCTATATAGAAGCAACAAGCAATAAAAACATTTTTCTTCCAACTTTCAGATAACTTCAGCTAGGTTTTAAAGCTGAGCAGAGAAGGCCAAAGCAGCATCACTTCCTGTCCCATACAACTTCTTCCACTAATGTAATACAGTATTCCATCTGACAAGGTTATAGCAACATATCCACTAATAGAGAAAAATGACAGCTTTATGGGTGTTCGCAGTTCTTTCGATCACCTTGCACATAATCAAATTTCTGTACAAGACCACATTAAAATTTTACATCTACTGAACCTGCACATGTGGCAAAGGGCAGAAATGCATGAACCAAAGGTCATTAAGATAATCTGTCTCAAGCAATAAAACCCACCAGCTGTTCTCTGTTGAGCCGGCCTCTTTGTGGGCCACCTTGGATTTCATACTTCTCTTCTTGTTCTCGAACTGTGGTTTGTAGACAGGCTCGTACCCCTACAAAAACCACAATAAGGAAGGCAAAGATTAGAGATCCTATGTTTTAACAGAGGCTTGCATGTCATTTTAGGGACGAAAGAGTTGCACTAAAGTAAAAGGATTACCCACAGTGCAAAACATAGCATCAAAGCTTGTGTGCTTTAGCTATTCGCTTTTAAACTTGAAAAAATTTACAACAGCGGTTGAAGATGAAAGTTAGAGGGAGAGAAGCACCATCACACTAAAATCAGTGCTGTAAACACTAAGAATTATTAGCTTTTCCTCTTACCCACTAAAGGTCAACCACTTAATGTCAAATGTCAAATTGCTGATCATTTGGAGGCTTAAAGCCAGCATGTAGAACCAACTCCGCAGTTATGAAATGGAAGCAATTACCTGATAAAGAGCAATTACAAAGCAAGCACAAAGCTGTTTCTGAACAGCTATGGCCTCAAATAACAAATCAGATGGGATTTCAAGGTCTCCAAGATCAGCACAAACTGGAGATTTATGCTAGGGTTTAACAGTGGCATTCATTTTTGTTACCACTGCTGCATAATGAGATTGTCTTTTAGAGTCAACGTGTTTTTACATTGTTTTAAGGCTAGTTATTTTTTCCAATACAGAATGCGCTGATGCTAATGTATCGCTAACACCAGTTAAACGTACTACCTGACCTCACTTTGGAAAGAGAAATTGCTGTGGTCACCCATTCAAGGATGGAACATTTTGCACTTATACATACATTGCACTCATTAATACAAATTACCCAAGAAAGTTTGCAAAGCTGATTTTGAAAACCGTTCCATGATGATTTACTGTGTTGTCAAGGTTGTAACTTTTAAAGTAGTACCTCACTCCTTGCACAGCGTCTCTTACTCAGGCAACTTATTTCTACTGTGCAAATATGAAACCCACAGTATTAAAAAACTACAAACTAAACAGTATCAAAAGTAAAATATGATGGTTTGATCCTAAGAAGGAAAAAAGCGCAAGGCTACGAACAGAAATGTCACTGACAAAAGGTACCTGGATACCACAGCAGCCAACAGATAAGAATATCTAATCTAGAGAGATCTTGAAAGCCAACTGTTAGTGATTTACCACCAGTTCATACAAACTCACAAAATGCAATGGGAATTCGTATTTTAGTTACTAGAAGTCCTCCAACATACCTACGTCAAAAAGATAAACCTACGCAGAAAACCACAACTGGCTGAATACTATGACAATATATATATCTCCCTCCGTGTAAAAGTATCAGGTTGATTATTTGCATTTGTTCATTTATTCAAGGAATATTAACATGAACTTGTACTACACTAAAAGGGCAACCTAGTCATGTATCTTCTGGAAAAGCAACCTACATATTCATTATTGATAACAGCAATGAATACTGATAACTTATTTTCAAAGTACTCGTAACTCCAAAAAATCTAAATTATTTCAATTTTTTTTAATCCTTACAACTCAACAAGACTTCCGTGTCAATTTGCCTCTAACTTACACGGCTATTCTTTCCTTCCAAGAATATAGACATTAATAAGTGCCACTTACAATAAAGGAAAAACCATCTCGTCTAGCCTTAAGAACAAAACCATCCATTCATTAAAAGCATGTTTTATTTCAATCTACCATCAAAAGCTCAATTTCAAGGACTTTCACAACAGAGCTGAGGTTTTTATACAATGAGTACATCACAAATTGAGCATCCATTGCCAGCATCAGTAAATGAAGCAAATTTGATACGAAAGTAATAAAAGACTGAATGAATACAAAAGTCTATGATGTCTTTTTGTACTGTTACTTCCCTGAAAAAAAATTAAGTCATGAAAATGACTAATGTTAGTGGAATGTCTTTTTTAGCAGAAAATGCAAAACAGGTTATATCTGTTTTGCATACATATGTCTGTCCATTTTACACTGCCAAGTGCTCCAAGGAATCTATATGCCTCAAAGATCCTTGCCACACGAAATGACAATCCTCCATGAGAGCAAGAAGGGAGACTCATCTATGTGTATCTTGTTTTCATTGTATCTATAAGAACCACAAGATTAACATGTTTCCTTGAAAAACTGGAAACATGCAAACAGACCATTTGTCTAGCCAGTGTTTGCATGATCAGCATTCTCATTAATTTCAACTCTTCTTAACCAGCTAGAATCAGAACAGATCTGTGTCTTAACAGATTTGTGGCACAAAAGCTATGTCTTCCAGATAGGCTAAAGAGACCTGAACATAAGTTCTCAGTACCCAGGTGTTTCTCTTCAACAAAAATATGTGAAGAGGCAACACTGTTAGACGTACACACACACACAATTTTGGGGAGCAACAGACTCTGTATGGTTTTTGGTGATGGAAAAGTAGTACATTTTCAATTCCCGAACATATTTTTCATGCAAGATGTAAAAGAAGAACTTGCTCTGACTCATGGGTCTTGTCATATTTGACAGATAAGAACAAATGCTTTTTGGAACCGTTGTGCTCACGGACATTTCAAGCAGTCTCGTCTAACACTTTGTCTACGTGCAGGTAGCAAAAGACGAAAGAAAGTCAATGGAATCCTCAAGCTCAGAAGAGGTGGTGCTTCAGGCTTCAACATACTTCACGGCAATCTTACCGCCAACAGCACAATGAATCCATTGTATCCACTTGGAAAGAGACAAGACAACGCAGACAGGGTAACAGCAAAAGGAGAGCCTTAGGCACAAGGAAATGAGGCAAACGGCATGTCATGTGTCATCAGAATCACGGTCTAGCTATATATTCAGAAAACTGAAGCAGTTAGCAACCGATGTTTGAGGAAGATGCCTACAACCCTAAGGTGAACAGTCAAGGAATCCATGGAGAAGGGCTTCCTAACTAGAAAAAGGAAGCTAAAATAATTTAAGTGATAGAGACCACTATGCCCTTTAACTGCAGATTTTGTTCAGACTGATTTCTTCCTGAGTTGCTCATTTCGCTTCAGCAACTCCTGCATACTAGAAAGAGACTCTGTATTAAAAGAGTTAAAGAATTCACATACTATAATAAAAAAAGAAATCAGCAAAACAAAAAAGCGAAATATCCCTCTGTTCTCATAGAGATAAAATGACAGAGGGCTCAAGCTGTGTTTCTACCCGATTCATTATGCATTTGTCTAAACAAAAGGTTCCTATTTGCCCATTCTTTTTCCCCCTCTCCACACAAAACTTGGTGTCAAGTCACTTGGTTCTAGATCACTAATTTTGCATTATCATTTTCAGATGCAGTGACTCCAGCTAGATGCAATAGTGTGAGGTTCTCAAAGACAATATAATCAGTTTTGATTGCATTACCATGTCATTGGAAGCACCAGGTATGTACAAACTTTGTCAATCCTCTGATAGATGGCAAAACCACCACAAGATGACCTTGTGCTAAAAAACCCCTCAATTTCACACTTAGGAGTAGGAATACAAACAGAATATTAAAGCATATTTTTTTTTTTGTACAGCTAGGGATTTTATATTGACAACTGAGTGCTAAGCTGAGTTCACTCAGTAAAGCCCAGGTCTTTCTTGAGTAGGCATTATTAATTTTAAAGCGGCTAACGTGGGTAAGTGGCTGGATAACATGACAGTTCACTTTTAATAGTCTCTCCATCCAACCGAGTGTCATCCTGATTAAGAGGACATATAAAAGGAAATAAAATTCCATACAGAGACATTTCCAGAAGCTCTGTTGACCTTACAGCACTCCTATTTAAGTCAGAGGTACAGCACCCTTTGACTTCAAACAGAAGCCATGTTAAATTGATTCCCAGAACTCCTGAGATTACTCATTTCAAAACCCAGAAAAATTTCAAATGAGACTCATTTGTTTGGCACTGTATTGAAAAGGCACCGGTGAGAACTTGACGCCAAGACATAGCTAAAATGAATGGACTGAAAAAAAAAAGAATTGCTATTTTCCTAATTAAAAAGTGATGAGGACACCATCAATACTATGTCACCTCCCTTCTGAAACTGAGATGGACATCCTAAGTACTTATGCAAAAAAAATTTCAGAACAGGACTGAATCTTGGAAGGACAAGGACATCCTTAAAGAAGCTCTCTGAACAATGGAGGGGAAAATAAACTAACTTTGGAGAGGACACCTGTAATTTTAGGAGGGGGTAGAGATCAGGGTTATGTTGCTTTCCTTCCCACATTCACAGTCTGTGCGTTCTTTACAGGCAAGCCTGAATAATATCTAGTCTGTTCTGTTATAAAATAAGACCATTCAACTTACTCAGCATCTCAGCCAATCTTGGTTTATTCCTTGATACTATTGCCAATAAGAGCTGTGGACCTTCTAGGTTTGAGGTTGATCAAGTTTATTCATTTAACGTGTTCTCTTCCCTAAAGAGAAGAGGGTGATTATTGCAACTATGCTTTAATGGCCCTCCAGTTTAATCACAGTAGTTGGATCAATTACCTGCAAAAGGGAAAGACTTGTACCAAGGCAAGTGGCTTTTTTCCATTTCACATGGACCAGAGCTGTTTTGCAATGCTCAGTTCAAGTGTCCAAGCGCTCATTAATAAAGCTTGCCTGACAGAAGACCATACTGAGGCAAGTTTGCATGTGCAGAGGGGTCATGCAAGGTTCTTCCCTAGAAATACAGAACATTAGAAGTTTAAAAGCCTCCTAAATAGCTGATTTCACACTTGCAGTTTGTAGATATAAACAGGATCATTTACACCAAATTCTAGCAAAAACCAAGCCTGCATTAAAGTCCCTAGAAAATATTGCAGAAAAAAGGTTTTAGCTTAATACAACCGCATCTTAGCTTGATGCCACCACATTTGGCGAGAATACTGCTCATTTTTTTCCCTCATTACAGAGATCAGTAAAGCACTACTTACACTGATCCTTATTGCTTCACTGAACAGCTGCCCCTACCTTCTCACCTTCCGGTGTGTAAGGAACAAGCAGGTTAAAAGGGTGTCCACTCTAACAGTATCGTTAATTGACCTTTGATACAACTGTAGCTCCTAGTACTGGAAATAAAGAAAATCATTATTTGCAAAATTCAAGATCAGAGCCCTATAATCCTTATTCACGTAAGTCTTATTGGTTTATAATGAAACTAAATGCATCAGCAAAAACAATTTAAACTGGATGAAGTACAAAAAGAACTGGTTGCCAAGAGCAAGTCGTAATCACCCACAGATACCCTGGGGTAGCTCTCAGTAACTCAATTAGCCTTAGTGGAGTTTTGTTGGATTTGCGTTAATAAAACAAAGAGCAGGGGTTAGTCCCAAAAATCACTTAGAGCAGCTAAAAGTAATTTAGAAATACATGATAGCAACAAAGAAGATAAAATACTACACATCCAAGACCTAGTAGAGACTGCAACTGAAACTTCCTCAGCTCAGTCTGCACTGGGTTTTAAGACTTACATGCAGATTGAGTAAAGCCTGGTGATATTGTTTTCCAAGAAACAGAAGAAATCTGGACTGAGAGAAAGCCTTAGGGGAATTTGGCATGTCTAGCTTCAATTTGCTTTCATCAACACCATTACTGGTCTCTGCTACCGCACAGAAAAGAATTTTTATACTGTCTCTTATATGCTTAAAAAGCAACTTTAGAACCACAGATTTTCATCAAGTGAGGTAGAGGAAATGACACAAGATGCTGCAGAGACTAAAATGAATATGCTTCAGAATGGCAGTTAACAAGTTAATCCAGGTGATATTTATTAAACATGATGGAACAGATTCTTAGGAAGTCCTTAAACATCATTTCCCAGAAGCTAGAAGCATGTAATATGAAAATCATTACTTCACTTAAAAAAACCCCAAGTGTCATATCTTCTTTAAGAAACGACTATTTGTCACAGCTGTTGTCTAGACTGACCAAAGTGACTGGAGGTACCCATTCCTAAGGTGCAGACGTCAGGTTAAATTCCACTTGAAGTGTTCATCCTCTGGATCCCAGCACATGCTTTTAAATTAAATTAATGAGGTAATATTTCCCATCCTTTTCCTTAATGCAATGTTTTCTTCAAACCAAAAGTGAATTAGAGCAAAAGGACTCTCTAAATATGAAAAACTAAGTATCTGGATGACACAGAAAAGAGTGAGCGGACACAGGGTTTCCATTTCCTCTAGGCCTTATTTCAAACCAGCCCACTTTCCAGCTCTGTAGACAAAGGCAAACACCACATTTAAAACATTCTCACCCCCATTTTCTCCTCTGCAAACCCCAGCAGCTTCACAGTCTAAATCTGTGCCAACTTTGAAGCAAAACTGTTTCCCGCCTCCTTTCTAGAAGGTGCAGACACTGTGGGAGTGCAGAAGTTCAGACCCCGTTAATGTGAAACATTCCCCTCAGCTGTACACCCAATACAACTAGAGCATGCATACGCACATTACATATTTCCACCACCTCCCACAGAGCTGTGAGTAGAAGGAGGCAGCTGAAGTAAGTCTCCAACTGCAAAACGAGCATGAAACTCCAGTGATCAGAAGTTTTGAGCTGTTTTAAGGAGGAAGGGCTTTGCTGAGTATCAGCCTGTTATCTAAAAGATGTTTATGCATGGAAAAGAGACAGTCCAGCCTGAGAAGCAGTCAGCAAAAAACAGCTTTGCTCCTCTCTTGTCTAATAGCCTAAACAAAGATGGGCATATTGCTCCAAAAAATTCAGAAAGATGTTTTTGCCTTGAAATGTCAGTCATGCAATCCCCTAGCTCTTCCAGTCAGCTCCCAGTTGTTCCGAGTCCTTACAGGGAAAGCAGGGTTTTTTTTTAAATGATCAGAGCTGAATCCTTGCTACTGCTCCAGGTAAGCAACAAAAATGAAGGAATACACAATCAAATGCTCAGAATTCTTCCAGAGACTTTGCTGCAAAGACTGACACAAGCTTGTTTTAATGCATTTCATTACTGAGATCATTTTTCATTCCCTGCTTTAACAGATGACAATCAGTTTAAGAATAAACAAGCTGAAAAGCTATTAAAAGTTTCTGCTGGTTTTAATTACACTATTCAATGCTCTACAAAAAGCATAGAGGAAATACAGTGATACTTGAATCTTTGTCTCAGCCTACTTGCAGAAGGATAATGATATGCTACTTTGTGCCCTATTACCGTCCCAGAAATAATGAAGCCAATAAAATAATGAAACCAATGAAAGATATGGCCAAGGGCAAGGACCACAGTGACAACAGTGTCTCAACTGAATTCTGTGCTGCTTTGAAAGTGGATATGCTGCTGACAGTGTATTATATACGGAAAATATGGAACTGCAACTGGTAATGTGGAATTTTTCTTCTGTGAAGATATAATATTGCTCAGTGGTGACATCCTTTCATGCTAATCTTCCACCTGAAGACAAAAGGGAACCCCAAAACTGAAGCTATGTATTTAAATCTTGGCTGTCTAATACTCAGAGGCCTTACATTTAGCTCAAACTGCTGGAAAATTCCACATTACCTCTCTACTGATACTAATGGATGCTGTATCTGTGTGTGTAGACACATGTAAACAGAAGCATCATAGAACTATAGAAAAGAAGAAAATTGCTTTTTATTAGGGAAACATGCCTTGAAAGCCTGCTATAACAGAAGAGTTAACATAAGAAATGCACTATTAAATACTGGTTTTCGCAACATGCAACTTTTTTTTTAAAAAGTGGTATAATTATGTGTAGGCTATAAATATAACTTTAGAAATAACAGTAACATGCAGCTTACCTTGTAGTAAAAAAAATTCAAATACTCAATTATGCATAGTCAGCATTTCATTAAGTGCTACACTGAGCTTTGTTTTTTCAAATGTTTCAGTGAAGTTTTTTAACAGGAATTTACTTTAAGTGAATGGTTTACAACACTGAACTATAAGCAACTCCTTCAGGTTATTTGCAGTGGCTTTGACAGAAGCAAGCCACAATATGCACACACTTTTGGAAGTTTATTTGCACCATATTTAAGGAAACTTAGCCAAATAGAAGTCAAAAAAGCCACAATAAATAAAGAGAGAAATTATGGAAAAGAAAATCAAAGACCTCTTTTTCCTAGACAAATGTTCCATCAGCAGGAGTCCCATTATTTGTTATAACAATCTTTAACTTGTAATGACTCTGAAGAAGACTAATAACAGACTGGTGGGAACAGATGGAGTGGTGCTGTTAATTATAGGCACTTAGCTGCATCAGACCCCATGAGTTATTACTAACATTTCCCACTAGGGAGGAGAATCACTCCCTTTTAAGTAGTATGTTGCTTACTAAGCTGGGAGCATTAGCAGTCAGGATTGTACTAATCAGTACTAACAACATAAAATAAAACTCAGCTGCAAACAAAAAGTATGAAAATATTCCCTGAATAACCCCCACGCTATTTTATTTATTTTTTTCTTTTCCAATCACATCTAAATATAGAACTTCTTCCATAGAGATTTAAACTCAGGTCTCACTAATTAAATCTCCCTACCACTCAGCTGAAGCTTTCTGAGCATCTAACTAGCAAGAAGATAAAATGAAATAAAGGAAAACCACCCTGGCACATATAATAGAAGGCATGCAAACCTCCTGAACTGAGTGAAGCCAAGAACCTGCAAAGTGATTTCACCACAGAAACAGATCATTCAGTCTTAAACAGTATAGCATTCCAGAGCACCTGCACACACCCTTTCCAATTACACAACCCAAACATCACTTCCAGGCCTTCTGAGTTTCCTGCTGCATCCCACCTCCATCTGCTTGCTTAAGCATAAACAGTATTTCTCCATGTTACATTCAACAAGAAGCTACTCCTATTTCTAAGAAACACAGTACAAAGACAACACAATGTTCTCCTTTCGCAAATGCTTATAAGGCCATGAACAGAAGCCACTACAGGTGTTGTGGAAAACGTCTCTGAGGGGACACTAATTCAACAGACCCTTTAAAGAAAAAAAAAGCATGGAACAAGTCCACTGGGTACCTGGAAGCCAAATGAACACCCTGAAAAAATAGAGTCCAATGTTCAAAGAGTCTGATGATGTGCCTTATTTGAAAAACTTTCACGCATCTTTGGAAGCTTTAAGCAGTGCCTTCATAAACATTAGTGATTGGAAAATTTAGACCATTAAAGAATCCTTATATTCTGATGTTTAGTCACACGGTAGAAAACTGGAATGAAATTTGTGAGTTTTCCATGGATAATTAACTCATTTGTAGTGTACTTATTAGCTAAAAGGACTTAGCCATAAAGGTCAAGGGGAAGAAGATGGCTTTTACAATTACTATGAAAGCAGATATTAATATACACATTAGAATCAATAAAAAGCAGAATTTGGGGTGTAAGTCCACAGAACAGCTGTACAAAAAAGCATGCAAAAAAACCTAACTACAGACTGCATGAAAGATGACATCAAAACTACCTGCATGCTAAGGGGATGCTACGCAGTCATCTTTCCTTGGAGGTTACTCTTTTAGTTGAGAAGCACTCCAGTCTGCAGGGCTCGTGTGTACAGAAACTGGTATTGAAAGGTACACATACATTTGACCTGTCTGAGACTGTGATTGCATAAAGCCTGACAATTTTCCCAACAGAGAACTTTAGTGGAAAGTACAAACAGGGGTTACAATCAGCTGACAGCCTAACTTGGGTTAGAAGTTATACCTTTCAACAGATTTCAGCTTAGATGTAAATAGGCAATACCTTACCTTCCTACAACCCTTGACAGATACCCCAAGCAAGCAAAAGTTTCCTATCAATTCCAATGGAAGCTGCTTATAAGAAATCCAAGAATTTAATTCCTTCCTCCTCTCCCAGGATATTTTCCATAATCTCCCAAATCACTCTTAATGTAGCAGTGAACAAATTCACTCCACACTGATACTTAAGGTATGACCTATCCAATACATCTAATAATGAAATGCACACATTTGCCAAGGAAGGAGTAGTTGTATTTAATTAAATCTCTTGTCAATTCAGGAGATTAAAAAATAAAACCCTCACACTTTATGTTAGCTAGTAGGGCAGCTGTTGAAAAAGAAAATTTTCTCTGGAATCACATCTACAATTTCTGATTAAAAAGCCCAAAGGATCCCATATATTGAATACTTACATTCAAACTTGAGGACCCAACATCCAGTCAGAACAGCCATCATACATTTGACAGTACTTGGCATTGGAACATCAGGGATAACAAGATGAGTTACTAGGAGAAAGATTACATCAGTAGAACTAAAAGCACATAAAAATCAGAACCATGCCTGGCTGAAAAGCAATCAATCACCATTTAAAG
Source organism: Morus bassanus (assembly GCA_031468815.1). Classification (NCBI taxonomy): domain Eukaryota; kingdom Metazoa; phylum Chordata; class Aves; order Suliformes; family Sulidae; genus Morus; species Morus bassanus. The sequence goes on from CM062574.1 coordinate 40,520,333, forward strand.
AATAAACAGACTATAAATTCTCAACCACTCTTTCCAGCAAAAGTATGTGATCTTTGAGACTAAGATACAAGTAAGTAGAAGCGCTATTAGAAATTTTGTGGGTTTCAACATATACTTGCTGTGAAAAAGGGAAGTCACGTTTTTATAGTTCTAAGCTAACACTTAAATCTCCAGAGGAGGCTCCAGTTTCTAGGATAGTATTTTTTTCAATCCTTTTAAAGTTATATTCAACTTTGACAGGAATCTTACTATGGGATCTCACTGCTTTAACACAAAGCTAAACAGGCTCAACTCAATTCTGGAGTAGTAGTCAGGGTGTGAAAGATAGTAAGGGAAAATTACCTTAGCACTTCTTTCACAAGCGTAAAAAGCAGCACTCCAAGGAGAAACTAACAGGAGGGATTAAAGACAATGTTCCCCTCCTCAAAAGGAAATAAAAATAAAAGCCCAAGCCCCGTAATTTGGCTCCATCATCTTAATGAAGAATAAAATTTGAAGGAAGGTAGCATGTGAGAAGAAGTTTGTCAGCTTTTAGTCAATGACATGTTCTTTCTAAAGGCACCACCAGCCTAAGACTCACTTCTGGAAGATAACAAGCCTTAACAGGATGTCTCATATGAGCAGAGACCTTAAAGTTGGTAAAAGTAGTATAAAGAGAAGAGGTGTTTGAGGAGGACTTAGGGATTTTAAATAACAGACAACATACTGTCATCTTTGGCTCCCCTAGAAAAATCCTGCCTCAGTAACCAGGCAGGCTTTGTATGCGTTTACATGCAACAACACACCATCATTCTACTACAGCTATAATTCAGGGATTTCAGAAACTGCACTTATTAGGAACGATAAAAAAACCCACTGCAGCTAGTATCTTAAATGATAAAGTGCAGAACTGTAGTTACTTATATTTGGACAGAGACATTTTAACAAGACTACATACCTCTGCTGTTAAATTCAGTACACCTTTGAGCCTTCAGAACTGTTGCTAGTTTGTTGAGCATCTTCTGTTGCTCTGAACTAAGACTGCTCCCCAGTATACCAAGAGGTCCATCTCTTGGCTGGCTGGGGCTCAGTGCCTGCATAAACAGGAAATCTTACAGTAAGCTGAATGTTTGGGTACTCAAAGAAAGCACTTAACTTGTTTGACAGCTTTATTTAATAACAATAAGCATTTTGAAAAACAATTCATGGCAAGCTTAGTGGACAGGGTCCATAACTAGATCTTCATATAACAAGCCAGCTCTAGAGGAAAAAGCTTGACATTAGAGGTACTTCACTTAGCTTATGCAAGGTACCAAAACAGCTTGTGCATCAGTTTTTTTCTCCCCCCCCCCCCCCCCCTTTTTTTTTTCAGAGACACTGGTGTGCACACATATAGCCGGTTGAACACTGTGTAAACAGCCTTGCTGACTGCAGCATTGGAGAAAAAAATTCCCAATAAAATAATAAAGCCTTCTACATTTCGCGAAGTATTACCAACAGATACACTACCAATATGTTGAGTTACCTATATAATTAACACCTGCATTTCCTTTTACTAAAAAGTCCCTAATACATTGCCCTGTAAGTAATGAACGCTTAAATTTTTTTATGCTACTAATGCAAAGTAAGAGGAGATGCTTGCTCAAGTTTTATTTTGACATTAATGTCATGTTATATTTCAGCTCCTGGGTCTTCCTAAGTACTCCCAGATTCCATGGTAGAGACACACCTTTGAGACCCAGTTACCCTAAAACCTCGGGCTTTGGATGAAGTCATCCATAAGAGCTGGTAACCACCCATTGGCACACACTCACCCCACAAAGCAAATGCAAATACTAAGTGTTTTGTTTGCAACAGAAGAGCTGCATCTTATATTTGCTACAAGTGGGAGGAACAGTCATATCCTTGCTGATTTAGCTACAAGTTTACTGTTAGCCAGTGGGTATCTTATTACCTCAATGAAAAAGGATCATAACAGGCTGTATACCCTGGAGCAGAGTAGGGCTGCTTGTAGCAGCCAGGTCAATTTAATCATCATTCATTAAGAAGCACAAAGCATTTCATAATGCAGTAACTTGTTACGTCTGAATAACTTGATTTTGGTCACCAGTCCTGAGAAGTCTTTGGCAAAAAAGAGAGGAAAAACAAAAACCAAAACACCAAAACAATCTTCCAAAAACTATTTTCAACTGTTGAGCTGATATCTTCATTGTTGGACAAAGGACAAGACAGGAACAGCCTTTTAAAGGCACACAAAAAGCACCTAGAGCAAAGACTGCTGCTGCTTTCAGCCAGTTTGGCAAGTAGAACAAATTTAAATATGCACAAAAACAACAATAGCAGAGCCCAATCAATGATACTTCAAGAATGACACAGCATTCGTTCTCCTGTAATAAAGCCACATTACCAGAAACATCCTTTGTTTTCCCAGATAAAGCTATAGCACAGAATATCACAGTTTGTAAGTGCCCCACATACATTCTAGAAATATTGTTCAAGTTAGTTTCCCAACCTATTTTAAATCTCCCTGTAAAGGCAGGTGATGTATTGTACTTTGGTCCAAGCCTTCCATAATTATGGCTTTTTAAAAAGCAAAACAAAACAAAAAACCACACACGCTTACCTCAGAGGGTTGGTTAAGTGAAAATGATTCATTCTTCACTGGTAACATTAGCACAGACTTCATCTTTTCACTTTCTGCATAGTCCACAGGCCGCAGACCAAATATATTACTGGCAAAACAAGCACAGATGGGTTTAAGTAAATAAAATGTGACTTGATTCTTAACTAACTGGGCACATTAGCTGGGTAGCTTTCCCTCCCACTTTCTTATTAATATGGAATTTCAGCTAGAAAACACTGAGCTTCAAGTAAGAATTGCATCCAAGACAGATGGATACTGAATTACAAGCTGCTGTATTCAGCTGAGGAGTAAGGGAAGTTCAGAGCAGTATGTTGAGCTAAATAAACCACACTCCTTGTTAAACTATTTCAAGATGCACTTCGGTATCATTCACAAGACCCAGAAATTTCCGCTTTATTCTTTCATTGCAATCATATAACAAAGAAATGTACTTTTGGTTTACCCATTTCCACAAAAGACATGTCAGAAGATTCTACATGCTGTGTTAAATATTGGAGCTTGATGTGGTTATGCTTTTATGGGAAAAGGTACCTCCTTCCTACTTAGGAACTGAGACTCCCTTGCACTTCCAAAATTTGAGTATGCATCTCATTTTCCCTCAGTGTGCTGTTCCACAGACCACATTACAGCCAACTCATTCAAATGTTAGTTGGTTTGCCAATTTTGTTGAACACTATTCATCCTATGTGGGACCTCATAGTTACTAGGTATGCTTCAACACCCCTTTCCTCAATACGATTTGCTATAAACACAACATCAAGCACAGCCACGGCTTCTCTCTCTTCTTCACACAACTTCGCAGCTGCAGGACAGTAGAGAGTGGAAGAAAGCTTGAAACTGCAGAACAGGTATAATTGCCGTTAACAAAACAATCCTCTACCAGCACTCTTGGGAAGTATTCTGCTTGCTTTGCCCTTTGCGAGAATAACAGCTATTCCAGCCGATCCTCTTCTCCCCACCTCACGTAGCTCTGGCTCTCAAAAGGCATAATAAGAGCTCATTATGAAGGGGAAGCTTGTCACCAAGAACACAGCCCTGACTCAGTATCTGAAATCCGGCAAGTTTAGTCATCAAACAATGAAACATTTAAAGAGGTCAAAAAACCACTGCATCTTTGAAGTGCTGTCTCTTAGTTAGCCACACATTCCTGTGCAGAGTAGGAATCTAGGAAGCTTTATAGGGAATTCCACACAAGGCCATAACCCAATCCAGGCCACAGAGAAGCTCAAATCATTAAGTCTTCACTCTGACTTAACTGGGGGGCTTTGGGCAGTGCAAAGCTGAAAGATGCATCTGACCTTAGCACCTTTCTATGCTCCTGACTGAGCACTACTCACTAACATAGGCTCTTGGGAAAACAACAATCCACAAAAATCCCAGACAGAAGTTTCTGGGATGGTATTTTACAATTGCTAGTTTCACAATATTACCAACCCCAAGATCTTCTGTGTTACTAATGAGCAAAGAGCTAGCATAATACAAATTCTGCAGACTAAAGATAATTGGTTAAATCTCAGCCCAGTCTGGGAGTTGCAGCCCATTAAATACTGTCATGCTGTTCCTGCTTTGTCATGCATCATCAGGGTAGCTCTTGCCCTTTCTTTAAATAAGGGCCCTATTCGACTCAAACTGCTGCAGGACAGTTCCTTTGAACAATGCATCCAGAGAAAGAGGAAAAAAAAATATATCTCTATATTAGTACATACATTAATATCACCTTTAGACTAGATGGCTGACCTTTTACTGTGAACTAAGCAGGGGGAGGAAATCACTACGTAACAGTAGCAGAGGTTGGGGAGCTTCTCCCCCCTGCCTCCAGTCACAGTAAGATCCTTGACTGTTGGAAAAAACCTCATAAATGCTTATCACAGATAAATATATAGGCCACCACAGTTAAATAAAGAACATTTTTTGCCAATTAAACTGTACAAATAAGAGCTCCAGCTACCCCTCTGTATTCACTTAAATTTTTTCTCTCCATTTTTAATATCATTTCAGTCACTTCTTACCAGTACATTGCAAAATGCTATCCCACCATTATGCAGCACTGAAGAATTAATGGCTATTTATAGGATAAGGTGGCACAGTGAAAGTAAAATGTCACAACCTTGGGAGCTCAGGTCTGAAAAAAGGAACGCCAGGCCAAGGGATGGGTTTAAGAGTTCTGAATATTTGCAACAAAGCAGCTTGTTATGCTTAAGGAAAATGAGAAAAAGTAGCTGAAACAGGAGAAAAGAGGGTTTACAAAATAAAAACTGAGACAAGGAAAACATCCAGACAACAGATTTTGAGTACGATTTTGTTAATTTACACATCCTTTTTGAAGAAAAGATGAAAACCAGATTTGTTCTTTTTAGTTAGGCACCCATTAACCATCCAAAAAGCAAATAATCATGACAAGAAAGAAACCTTGTCCAGTCTCTGTTGGGCTGGTACAATTATCAGCAGAGTTATGTGAAGAACCTTTTTTAACATACTAGGAATGTATATTATTTTTAGCCCTATGATCAGTATCAAGGACCAGATCTATGCAGCCACAAGAACACCAGTAAGGCACAGGAATGGTAATCAGAAGCTTTTGGCAAAAACGTGTGCTCAAATCTCTTTTCATTCAGCCAAGCTGAACAAGAGAAATCATCCACCTTGTTCAGAGTAAAAAATGAGTTTTGACCCAGTTTGCGAAACAAAATTAAGTGGGACATGCACATTAGGTCCACCCTAATGTACAAACTCAGTATTTTCAGAAATATCAGTAACTATGTTTGTGTGCTCCTACTATAGGTCTGGATTTGTTGAGAATGTGTCCAGTGCACGTGACTGCTTAACAGTAGAAGTTTCACACTCAGAAGGAGGACATACACAATTGTTTCTGCAAGAAAGCAGTAAGTGTCTCTGGCGCTTAAGCTAGAGTGCCAGGTCTCTAAGGCACACTTCTTTCTACCAGAATGCAAGAGGACTTTTTGTAAGTTGTTTTAAAACATTCAAGAGTCAGACTTATCCTTTGATGTAAGCAGTCTGCTATTAGTCAGTCATCAAGGTACTGAATAATCAGTAGAGGGCTCTTACAGCTAGAGCAAATTCCAATCAAAGAGTAGGATGTCTGTGCCGAGAACAAAGATGAGCCCGATGAAGAGCAACTCAATGTAATCTGCTGCATATGACTGAGTATGTATCTGCTGAGTATGATTTTACATGAGATGACAGAGTCGGCAGGGAATGCAGCAGCAGCAACAGTAAGTTCTGTGGCTGGGCGCTAGATTGGGGTGGACAAGGGGGTTCCCCGGGGCCAGGAAACCTGAGGAAGAGCAGAGCGGCCCACCAGCTCCTGGTAGCTCTTGTGAGAAAGCTTGGATTGCCAGGAGCAACCGTGGGAGATTTAAATGGCCCTAGGGAGCGCAAGCAACCAGGAGCGCTGCCAACAGGGCATGGCACAGCAGTTTGCATGGAAGGGCACGCAGGAAGGGCACTGCACCCTGCTTGTAGGTCCACAGCCCAGGGAAGTGCTCTAGGTCTCTGCCAAAATGGTGGGCACTTGCCTTAGAGCTAAAAGCAGTGTTCCTATGGTAGCCTTGGTTGCAGTGACCATGAGATGGTGGAGTTCAGGATCCTGCATGGCAGAAGCAGGGCAATGAGTAGGATAACAACCCCGGACTTCAGAAGAGCTAACTTTGGCCTCTTCAAAGACCTGCTTGGAGGAACCCCATGGGTTAGGGCTCTAGAAGGTAAGGGGGTCCAAGAGAATATTCAAGTACCACTTCCTCAAAGCTCAAGATTGGTGCGTCCCTATGAGGAAGCAGTCAAGCAAAGGATCCAGGAGACCCGCATGGATGAGCAAAGAGCTTCCAGAAAAACTCAAATGGAAGAATGTTTACAGTATGTGGAAAAAGGGACTGGCCACTTGGGAGGAATATAGGAACATTGTCAGGGTATGCAGAGCTGCAATGAGGAAGGCCAAGGCCCACTTGGAACTAAATCTGGCAAGGGATGTCAGGGATAAAAAGAAGAGCTTCTTCAAATACATCAGTAGTAAAAGAAAGACTGGGGAAACTGTGGGCCCACTGCTGAATGAGGTGGGTGTCCTGGTGACGCAGGATGCAGAGACGGTAGAGTTACTGAATGCCTTTTTTGCTTCAGTCTTTTACTGCTAAGGCTAGCCCTCAGGCATCCCAGCCCCAAGAGGTGAGAGAGGAAATCTGAAAAAAGGAAGACTTCCCTTTGGTTGAGGAGGATTGGGTCAGAGATCATTTAGGCAAACTGGAGCCTCACAAATCCATGGGTCCCAATGGGATGCACCCACAAGTGCTGGGGGAGCTGGCAGATGCTCTCACTAAGCCACTCTCCATCATCTTTGAAAGGTCATGGAGGACAGGAGAGGTGTCCAAGGAATGTAGGGTAGCCAATGTCACTCCAGTCTTCAAAAAGGGCAAGAAGGATGACCCGGGAAACTACAGACCAGTCAGCCTCACCTCCATCCCCAGAAAGGTGATGGAACAGTTCATCCTGGAGGTCATCTCCAGGCATGTAGAGGAAAAGGTTATCAGAAATAGTCAACACAGATTCACCGAAGGGAGATCATGCTTGACCAACCTGATAGCCTTCTGTGATGGCATGACTGACTGGGTACATGAAGGGAGAGCAGTGGATGTTATTTACCTCGACTTCAGCAAGGCTTTTGGCACTGTCTCCCATAACATCCTCATAGGTAAGCTTAGGAAGTGTGGGTTAGATGAGTAGACAGGTGGATTGAGAACTGGCTGAACAACAGAGCTCAGAAGGTTGTGATCAATGTCTGGCTGGAGGCCTGTAACTAGCAGTGTTCCCCAGGGGTCTGTGCTGGGTCCCATCCTGTTCAATATATTCATCAATGACCTGGACGAAGGGACAGAGCGTACCCTCAGCAAGTTTGCTGATGATACAAAACTGGGAGGAGTGGCTGATACACCAGAAGGCTGTGCTGCCATTCAGCGAGACCTGGACAGGCTGGAGAGCTGGGCTGAGGGAAATCTCATGAAATTCAACAAGAGCAAGTGTAAGGTCCTGCACCTGGGGAAGAACAACCCCATGCACCAGTACAGGTTGGGGGTTGACCTGCTGGAAAGGGGTTCTGCTGAGAAGGACCTGGGAGTGCTGGTGGACAGCAGGTTGACCATGAGCCAGCAAGGTGCCCTTGTGGCCAAGAAGGCCAACGGTGTCCTGGGGTGCATAAAAAGGAGTGTGGCCAGCAGGTCGAGGGAGGTTATCCTCCCTGTCTACTCCACCCCAGTGAGGCCTCATCTGCATCCAGTTCTGGGCTCCCCAGTTCAAGACATACATGGAACTACTGGAGAGGGTCCAGCAGAGAGCTACAAAGATGATCAGAGGACTGGAACATCTCTCTCATGAGGAAAGGCTGAGAGACCTGGGTCTGTTCAGCCTGGAGAAGAGAAGACTGAGGGGGGATCTTGTCAATGCTTATAAATATCCAAAGGGCGGGTGTCAAGAGGATGGGGCCAGACTCTCTTCAGTGGTGCCCAACAGCAGGACAAGGGGCAATGGGCACAAATTGGAACACAGAAGTTTGACCTGAATGAGGAAAAACTTTTTTACTTGGAGGGTGGCAGAGCACTGGAACAGGCTGCCCAGAGAGGTTGTGGAGTCTCCTCTGGAAATATTCAAAACCCACCTGGACACGGTCCTGTGCGCCCTGCTCTAGGTGCGCCTGCTCAAACAGGGGGGTTGGATGAGATGATCTCCAGAGGTCCCTTCCAACCCCTACCATTCTGTGATTCTGTGACAGATGATATCTTATGGACTGACAGATCAAAGAACTTCTGAAAAGCTTTAGAAATGGGATTCAGTTTCTGGTGCAACATTGCTGAAGTCTTAGGTATGAAGACAACAGAAGTTACTGCTGTAGTCAAAAAGAAACTTAACAGCTACCTTCTAAATGTTTCAGTAAACTTTCAGGAAATAAGCAACCAGAGGAGAGAAGATAAATAGGGAGACACACCCTTGTCAATTCTTTAGAAGCCGCAAACTTTCACAGCTTTTGATAAAAGCAAACAATGACTACATAATATTTTGTAATCAGGAGTTTTAAGCTGCTCCATTTTGACACCAGAAGTTATTTGCCATTCCACAGCTGAGCATAAACCAAGTTTTACCCCAGCCCCACAAAGAGTTCAGTATTGAATGGAAGTCCTGCAACCAGGTCCCAGTGCAGTACTATAACCACTAATTCCCATATGGAAGTCTGACCAGTACGGGGGTCTCCATATTCTGAGAGTGTGGTAAGCAGAAATCTTTTTTGAATGTGACAGAAGGAAAAAAAATTTAATCTGTGTAGCCAGAAAGACTGTCTTAGATATCCAAACAGGGCCAGGGTTTTAATTAACCTGCTGTCAGCAGGACGTTAAGCATACTGTCTTGCACTTGGACAGAGAAATCCTGCACTATCTTGACTTAGAAAAAACAGAAAAAATGATGTCAGTGGCATAGGTCTAATGCCTCCTAGTATTAACTGCAGGTTATAATAGTTTTTGCCCCTACGCCATTCATAATCGAGGACCCATGGTCTATCCCTAAGCATTCCCACAGGTTTGTTCAAAATCAGACTCACAACTACTCAAAGAAAGCTAACACCTAAAAAAATAAGGCAACACAACAATTTTTACTAACGCTAAACTTATTGTGCATGAAGAACTGGCAAGATAGCCCATTTGAGTAAAAGCATTTAGGAAGTACTGTGAAATTGCAAATGCACAGATCTAATTTTTCAAATCACTTGGCTTGCTGTGAAGCAAGGAAAAAAAGACAGAATTCAGGAGAGGGAGCACATGAAAAAAGCTATAAAAATATAAATTAGCTATGTGTAGGAGATTAACTTAAAAAAATTAACTAGACCAGCGGGACAATTAATAGGTCCACTGGTCCATATAATATTTTTCATTTGTAGTTCATATCTTTCCCAGTCAGTGAAAACTTCGAATGGCACATGAAGTGCCACAACTATTAAATATTACAGATTTCCAAAAAAATTTTTTGCCAAGGAATACTGAAATCTTAGGATTGCTTTCTGGCAAAAGAGGTAGTTCTCATCTGTATTTGCTTGGCCCAAAAGATATGTAGGTGCTTCATATTGCATACAGCTACTTCTTAATGCACTATGTATTAACATGCAAGGAGAATAAAGTAGCCTGAAAGACACTTGGAATGAGATGTACTTGACAGGTCTGTGAACCTGACGATCTAAATCAGAAACTGCAAAGTCTCAGCTCTCCAATGGCTAGGGTTACGCTAATATCTGTGCACCTCATGAATTGGGTTCCCTTGGAAAGCAGCTGTATTTGCTCCCAGATATATCTTACATCCCTCCACAGACCAGTGGATCTTACCTGCCTTCGGGTAAGTCAGTAAATATTGCACATCTTTAAAAAATATTTCATCTTGCACAATTGAGTATCATACTAAATTTCAAAACTACTGCTGTAAGCAGACTATTCAACACAAGCTCTGTTTTTATTCCAGTAGATTAACTCTCCAGCACACAAGGGACATTAAGACACAAAACTGAGTTAATTCTACAGTCAAAACAGCAGCAAGACATCAGTCACTTTTGCGGAGTTTCATGCCATATATTTAAGTAACATCTGAATACATTTATCATGCTCACAATTTACTCAGCTTAGCTAAAGGAAAGGACTTTAAGAAACCACTGTGAACTAATCAAACTTTCCTCCCTGCCCCCATGAGTTAATAAAGAATCACTTTAATATTACAGGATAAAGAAGGCCCTCTCCCAGGCTCAAAGTTAGTTCACTGAGGGCCTGAAGAGCCCAAAAAAGGACTAGAAAAAGTTTCATACACACAAAAAAATGCAAACTAAAATTAGACAAATTTATCAGTTTGGCAAAATTGGTTTGATATAGTCTTAGCTCACACACTGCATACCTCTAAAGTTAAGGCACTCCTCAGGTATATTCCTAAAGAAAATAAACCTTTAAGAAGAGATGCAATTTCTACTCATCACTGCTCAATTTCTGCTTTAAAGATCCTAGAGTAATAATGTGAAGGTGAGCAGATCCTGTATTAAGTACAAAGAGCTCAGTTGTAACTAGTCATACTGAAAAGACTAGAAGAAGCAACAAAGCTGGTGAAGTCTAGATAGCAAGTCTGATGAGAAGCGGCTAAAGGAACTGGGATTGTTTAGCCTGGAGACAAGGAGGCTGAGCAGAGATGTGATCACTCTCTACAACTACCTGGAAGGAGGTTGTAGTGAGGTGGGTGTTGGTCTCTTCTCCCAAGTAAGAAGCAATAGGACGAGAGGAAATGGCCTCAAGTTGTGCCAGGGAAGGTTTAGATTGGATATTAGGAAAAATTTCTTCACTGAAAGAGTGGTCAGGCATTGGAACAGGCTGCCCAGAGAAGTGGTTGAGTCGTCATCCCTGGAGGTGTTTAGAAGATGTGTAGATGTGGTGCTTAGGGACATGGTTTAGTGGTGGACTTGGCAGTGCTGGGCTAATGGTTGGACTCAATGATCTTAAAGGTCTTTTCCAACCTGAATGATTCTATTCTATGATCTTAAGAGATCACCCTGTTCTCGCCTCCTGTTTTTAAAACTGTGGTCTGCAGGTCTCAGGGATCTAGGAAAAAAGTCACTAAAGAAAAGCAAGCCTCTTGTCAGATGTGACTTCATTATAAGGGTGACTGTACCCACTAGAAAAAAATTAAGCATTCTTTACTAAGGGTTCAAATCCACTTACGTAGACAAATCCAACCACTGTTTAATTAGGACTACAGCTACCAGAAGCAGTGGCAGAAAAAACCCTTTTTGCAAAGGGTTTTGCAAAGATTTGCAAAGTCATGATGCAGGGAAAGATCACGGCATGATTCACTGCTGGAAGCTAAGCAGGGCACAGGAAGGTAGGGAGGGAGGCACAAGACACTCTCAGAAGTCTCAGACATACAGTTCTTGTTTCTGTTGTTTCTTGGTAATGTTTGGAAGAGGTCAGTAAAGTCTTACTGTTCAAGCCTGAACACTTTGCTTGTACATCCCTTTCTCTGTGTCTCTAATACTCTGTAAAAACAGAAACAAAACCACACCTTTCCATCATCAATGCAATAGTAATATGCACAGTAACATTTCAGACAGAGATAGAGAGCCTAGAGAAGATTTGGAAGCCCTAATTTTTCCAGGGGGTGGGGGTGGGGGGTGGGTGGGACTTACAAGACTGGATTTTTGCCAAAGGTCTTATGGTTCCTGTTGCCAGACAAACGAAACCAAGATCAAAGGTGGCTGAATTTGTTCCCAAAAAGATTTTAAGTTAAAAGAAATAATTTTTTATATCTATATATATTTATAAACACCACACACTAGAGACTCGAAGTATGCTGGAGATTTAAGTCAAGAACGCTGCACATTCAGAAGTGGGTTAGAAGCCATTTTTGATATTTAGATGTACGGCAAGAGGTAGCTAGTTGCAGAGTCATGACATACGTCATATTGGTTTAATGTACAACTGAACATTACCTGTATTCAGTGAAGAGCTAAACCAGAACTTAAGGTGTACATACATCTTTCATTCTGTGATTAAAAGCTTCTGTTGCAACAGGAAGTCATGTTTGCTCATGTAGAATGAGCTAAAAGAGGTTCAGCTTCACCTCAGTTTGCGTGTACACATATGCGGCAGAGACTAAGTCTAGTAAGAGACCTGAAGAGTCCACTGTTGGCATTTGGAGTCTCTGCTGTGCAAATCTTCCAGTGCTTAAGTCCTGTCAAAACCTTGCATCAAAGCTGCTGGCTGTGCTACGCTTTCAAATACCAGGTAGAAGAGTGATAAGTGTCACACAACCAGTTCCCAATATTCAAGTGGCTTGAAAATTAGTTTCTGAAGCTGTCAGCTTTTCAAGGTGTAATGTGCTGGTCTTTGTTGTTCAAGAACAAAGTGAAGATGAACAACTGATTCTTGTTTTACTTTTTTCATGCTAAAGTTCTGTGGGTTTGTTTTGTTGGGGCTTTTTTATTCGGTGGTTTGGGGTTTTTTGTGTGGGTTTTTTTGTTTGTTTGTTGGGGGGGTGGGGAGTTTTTTTTTGGTTTGTTTGTTTGTTTTGTTTTAAACACCACTATATTCTTGATTAGGACTGTTTTTGAAAACCCTATGCTTTTCCACAGAGTACCTTCAAGTAAGCTTCAGGAGTTGAATGTTGAGAGCTGAGGTGATTAAGCTTAACTTGTTTATGCTTTATATGGCTGGCAAGGAAATTCATGTCATGCAAGACTTCATCCTATCATGTTACTATAAACACACACCTATTGACAACATGCATTGGACTCAGATTTTATACACACAGACCCTGGCACAATATTACAACACCTAAAACCACATTTAATGTCTGAAATACTAATAGCTTGCAGGGTTATTCATGCCTAACAGATACTTCAGCACCTCCTATAGACAAATGCCAAAATCTTTAGGATGTGTAACTGTATAGAAGATTAAACTGAAAATATTTCTAAGCCTTTTTTTTTTTAATTAAAAAGTGTACCAAGGATTAGTGTTTTGATCCAGAACAGAAAAAATAAAAAACACTCCCTAAACCTCAGCCTGTGTCTATGTCATTTGTGAAGGTAGAAGAGACTGGACCAAAACACCTGCTGCTAGCAGGTAGTGTAGTAACAGTAAAGAGAAAAAACAGCTGCAGCAGTTCAAAACTCATCTAGCTCAGCATCTTAGATCTGACGGTAGTTATAATAAGATACCAACAGGAAAGCGTAAGAATAGGGTAAGCATATTTTGTTACTTTCCTAGTAGTCTCCAGTACTCCAGCTATTTATGACTTAGACATCCTCCGAAAAGCTTAGGACAAACCAAAATGGAAAGGAAACCCCTACCCTATGGAAAGAAAAAGGAGGATATAAGTATAGCAGAGCATACGTTTAACACCCACCCCCTCACTTCAAATAAATCACATTTATTAGTAGCTTTGCTTCATATTTAACACACACCCTGGAAGTTGCAGCTGTGACTAATGCCACAGTTAAAATAACATTCCACATCTACTTACACTGCGTCACGGGAGGCACCGTGCAAAAGCAGCAGCTCAACAATGCTCACATGTCCATTCTTGGCAGCATCATGAAGCGGCGAGTCATTCTGATACCCCGTAGTATTCACTAGCGCCTTGTATTGTAGCAACAGCTCCACCACTTCTTTGTGCCCATGATTACATGCCTCGTGCTAGTTGGGTAAATCCACAAGAGAGGAAACTCAAGTGAAACAGAATTCAGAGGAAGTACTTCTGTCACACCAGTTAACACATTCATTTTCAAACACCTCTCAGTAGATGGTCAGGGAAGAGGATGCAAGAATACTGCATTACATTCCTCACACAAATTAACCTTGGAATCTAGTGCTAATAAAAAGCACAGAGAAGAACTAAACAAAGGCCAACTGTGTGCAAATTAGACTACAGGGAACAAAGCCTCCCAGATTACAGGCTCTGTCAAGAGTATTCTTCAGGAGAGGAAGAAGTTATGGTTGAAAAGAATCTTTTGTTTGTTTTCTATAATTCAAGTGAGCAATTTTTTCATTCAACTACTTGATATATTTCCAAAATGGTAAAAAACACTGAGGACATTAAGAACCCATAAACTATACACATTGTCTGCAACTGATCATTTTTTAGTTATCATAATTATATTTTCTGCATTTGCAGAATCGCAGGCTCATAGATTTCTTGGCATGCCCTACCCCAGCAAAGGAGAGTTGGATTTGGGCAGGTCAGTAGTTGCTAACAAGTTTTTAAACTTGTTTTTCATCACTTCTTCACTTTACATAATTCTTTGTCACCTAACTGCATGTAAAGGGAACTAACTAAAATATCGGAGATGAAAGGAGGGATGAAATGAAATCTGATTAGAAGACAGATGACAAAAAAAAAAGTCTTCAACACTCACCAGTGGTGTCCAGCCAGCATTATCTTTGACATTGGGATCTGCCCCATTTTTCAGCAGCTGTTCAACAGCTTCTAAGTCACCCTACATAGGAAAAAACCCACAGTTTTTAAAAAGTAATGAAGAAGATACTCAAAGACAACAAAAATTTGAGAGACGCAGAATTATAAGTTTAGCATTACATTTTTATTGCAGCTACAAGTCTCCCATTTAGATATTGTCAGGATAACAGAAACTCAACTGGTTTGGACACCACAGTTTATCATTACTGTTTATTTTGAAGCACCTACACATTTTACACAAATATATATTTTTTTAGATAAAAACAATGCACCTAACAGACAATTCAGAATAAATGGACAAGTTTGTGCTCATTGCAATATATCCACTAGAGTCAACTGCAAGGATTAAAATCAGGAACACTTATTCAGAATTTCCTTGTCCTTCAGACTGGATTTTTCTCAAACTAATCTAAATAACTGGCTAGAAACATGCATAGGTGAAATAGATTAATAAGCCTGACAAGCTTCTATAAATGACTTTTGACTTGTTTTCCCACAAGTCAAAAGCAAAGGGAGGAGAATTTTATTTAACAGTGCAATTACTACTCATGTTGAATCTCACTGACACTTTCTCTGACAGTTACTCTGCCAATATAGTTTTCATTTCCTTTTTGGAAGAATGCTATATTCAGTTTTCACTATAAGCAAGGAAATATGTGTGGAAAAGGGTGGAACCTGATGCAGATATTATAGGAAGAGGAAAGAGGCTGAGTAGAGACAAGGCAAAGGAAGCAACTGGGCAGAATTTGTGAATCAGAGGTTTTGACAGTCTTAAAAGGCAAGTATAAGAGAGAAAGTTGGTAATAAGATTGGAGCATATACAGATGCAGCTATAAATAGGCAAGAAGCCTCCTGCAGAAGCTGAAGCAAGGAAATCTCTGCAGTGCAGGTCTTCTTAAAAGCAGGTGGGAAAAGTAACACAAAGAGGCTAAAGCCAAATAGACTCTGACCCCCTTCTTTCACAGCACCATAGGCACCCCAGCATGTTGGTACCTGAAACTCCCTTTGTGCCATGTCAGCCAGTTCCTGCTTCTGGCATTTGTTACTACAGAGCAGCAATTGCAAAGGTCTGTCCTGCTGGAAGAGGTGCCATGAATTCTGTTCCAAAATTTTTGCTGCAATGCCAGTAACCCTCCACAGCTACAGGTACACAACTAACAGGGCCAGGCCATCCCACACATCTCAGGTACCACCTCTCAGGCCAAAGCAATGATTTATCTGCACTATTACAGATTAGGAGCAGTTACACACCATTTCTCATCTGACAGATTAACAGGGAAGGAGGAGATTGCCATGTGTCATCTAATGACCAAAACTACTTAAATAATGCAAGCTTTTCAAAGACTAAACTAGCACAGTAGGCCTCAAGTTTCTCCATAGCTTGCCACCAATGCCTCAATTCTTTCTATTTTAGGTTTTGGGGGTTTGTTTGGGTGGTGGGGTGGGAGTGTTTTGGTTTTTAGCATCCACCCCAACCAAATATTTCAAGATGACCACTAACACTTTACCTAGACCAGGGTACTGTGATCCCCAATGAAGAGACTAATACATAAACTGGTATCTAGCTCTTGCCCTTGGCCAAACTTGAAATATATAAAATATTAGGACCTGGAGGGGTGAAGAGAAGTTTAATCCATGATATACAGAAAGTTCCATGCCCATAAGTACTGGCAAGTCAAGGAATTCTTAACTGCTATGCTACAGCATACCTTAGAAAAAGTGAGAGAATATTAAATTAAGCTTTAAATACAACAAAAATAAGCTTAATCCCATTTTTTGCTATCAAGGAACACTTTGGAAAAACAAAATAGCTTTAATCTCTACTCTTTAGTCAAAGAAAATATTAAGACAGACTCTGCTCAGCATAAATAAACCCAACAAGCAACAACTGGAAACTCAAAATTCACCAAAAAAATTCTGAGAATTGCTGGCTTTACAACAGTCAAGCAAATTAACACATCAGAGAGAAATTTCATATATTATATTCACAACCTACATGTCCCAGCAAAATGCTACCTTTCAAAGCAATTAAAGAATACGCTGCTGTTAGAATACTTTATGGTTGCAAGGTAATAGACATGCATCAAATCTGAAGAGTTATTCAGAGGCAGATCTAATGCTGAGCACTGTCTAAGCTTTTTCTACAGAGAGAAGATACAATTATCTATAATGAGTGAGATCTGAGCTTATCATTTAAAGTTAAGTTTGCAAACATGTACAACAAGGGTTTGACATTTCAAGAGTAATCCTTTAGAGCAGTAAGCATAGCTAATAATTTGTGTGGGCATTAGGTAGTATCACAGCTTTTCAGAACAGTTATGTGAATGTTGATTTGTAAAACAGTACTGCAGTCTTATCAAAGGAAATGTTGCTGGTGTGGACACCGGTACTGATAACACCCATAGAACAAAATCCAGGTCTAAGTCAAAATTAGAAAATTGGTGTTTTGCTGTTTACAGAACAAAAATATTGTCATCACCTCAGCTGTAAAAGGAACCTGCTCCCTGCAACTGGCACCTAGCAGTGAGAGTGACAGAAAGGGAGAGGAAGCTGTCATGCCAGCTGTATTGCGCAATGACTGGATGGGTGCTGTCAATCAGAATTACAAGACATATGTTAACAAAACTGTTCATAAGCTAGGAGAACATGCCTTTTGTCCCCTCAGAGGCTCTTCAGTCAGCTACTATATTGTGAATAGTTAGTGAAAAAGAGGAAGACAAAATTTCAGGAAGCAGATCCTTAGCAGGCATGTGTTAGGGTCCCCTCCTGCAAAGAGGACCACCATCATCTGATAGTGATCCAAAAGTAAAAAAAGTGCAGTTAACACATTGACCAGTTCTATCAGAGTTGATGGAATTACTCACACATTTAAAAGTTAATAAATGTTTTGCTCAACTCTTAACAAGAAAGGCTGAGCACCTGGTAGGGGCAAGTCCTAGCCACAAATTGCTATATAGCATGTGTCTTTCCTCCACAAGAAAGCAGAAGAGACTACACCTATAGCCACCTATTGCTTTGAGATTACTAATTCAAACATGCTTCATAAAGTTGTGCTTTGACTAGTAATGAAATAGACTTTGTACATTTAACCCCTTGAGTTTACTTGATCTAGCAATGCCAGCATAAAATCACCAGTTGCAAATACGGAGTCATAACCATACCAGGTGATATGAGGAGGGGCCCTCACAGACTGTCTTAGCCATCTGTAGCAACAGTGGAGTGGAAATGTAATTGGAGATACTACTTGTTCAGAAGTAGAGAACAGGACAAACACCAGGTAGAAAAATGCTAACATTAACAACTCACAGGGAAGTGTTTATTTTTAAATCTCATTATCAATGAAGGATTACAACCGGCTTCTGAAGAGGCAGAAACTATTGCAGAATGTAAAATTACCCTTTTGGATAGAAAAAAGCAAATGACATTTTAAGCTCATAACCAAGCTTATGTATAGTGACAATGCAATAATGCAATGGTGTTTGCTCTTCCTCTGCTACAGCTTAAGGGAGCTCTGAAAACCATAGAAGCAAGAAAGGCATTGGGGCCATCTGTTGGCAGATCTAGAAGACAGCATTAGCTTACAGAGAGAAGGGTATTTACACAGCTTTACAAACACTTCCCCCCCCAATGAGAATTTAGTTCCTGCAGACACATATGGCATAAGCCCAGAAAACCACCCTCACTTGGCTTGGACGAGGTTTTTTCTGTATGGTTTTTTTTTTTTTTCCTCTCCAAGTCAATTGTGTCACAATGTTAATGCAGACAGATGGTTAAGAAAACTATGAGTGTTCTTTTAGCCCTATATTCTAGGTGGTTTTTTTTCCATTTTACACAGAATACACAGAAATGTATAGGCTGGAAAAGACCTTTAAGATCATCAAGTCCAACAATTAACCCAGCACTGCCAAGTCCACCACTAAACCATGTCCCTAAGCACCACATCTACACGTCTATTAAATACCTCCAGGGATGGTGATGCCACCACCTCTCTGGGCAGCCTCTTGCGATGCTTGATGACCATTTCAGTGAAGAAATTTTTCCTAATATCCAACCTAAACCTCCCCTGGCACAGCTTGAGGCCATTTCCTCTCATCCTATCACTTGTTACTTGGGAGAAGAGACCAACACCCACCTCACTACAACCTCCTTTCAGGTAGTTGTAGAGAGCCATAAGGTCTCCCCCCAGCCTCCTCTTCTCCAGACTAAAGCAACCCCAGCTCCCTCAGCTGCTCCTCATCAGACTTGTGCTCTAGACCCTTCACCAGCTTCCTTGCCCTTCTCTGGACACGCTCCAGCACCTCAGTGTCCTTCTTGTACTGAGTGGCCCAAAACTGAACACAGTATTCAAGGTGCGGCCTCACCAATGCTGAGTACAGGGCCACGATCACTTCCCTACTCCTGCTGGCCACACTATTCCTGACACAAGCCAGGATGCTGTTGGCCTTCTTGGCCACCTGGGCACAGTGCTGGCTCATGTTCAGCCAGCTGTCAACCAACACCTCCAAGTCCTCTGTAGCATTACATGAGGTTGTTGTGGTCCAAGTGCAGGACCCAGCACTGAGCCTTGTTGAACTTCATACAGCTGGCCTCGGCCCATTGATCCAGCCTGTCCAGATTCCTCTGTAGAGCATTCCTTTCCTCAAGCAGATCAACACTCCTACCCAACTGTGTGTCATCTGCTAACTTACTAAGGGTGCACTTGATCCCCTCATCCAGATCATTGATAAAGATATTAAATAGAACTGGCCCCAACACCAAGCCCTAGGGAACACCACTTCTGACCAGCCGCCAACAGGATTTAACTCCATTCACCACAACTCTTTGGGCCTGGCCATCCAGCCAGTTTTTTACCCAACGAAGAGTATGCCTGTCCAAGCCATGAGCAGCCAGTTTTTCCAGAAGAATGCTTTGGGAAACGGTGTCAGAGGCTTTACTAAAGCCTTCTGTCTAGGTAAGGAACATCCACAGCCTTTCCCTCATCTACTAAGTGGGTCACCTTGCCATAGAAGGAGATCAGGTTGGTCAGGCAGGACCTGCCTTCCCTAAACCCACGCCGACTGGGCCTGATCACTTGGTTATCCTGTATGTGCTGCATGATGGCACTCAGAATGATCTGATCCATAACCTTCCCCAGCACCAAGGTCAGGCTGACAGGCCTGTAGTTCCCCAGATCCTCCTTCTGGCCCTTCTTGTAGGCAGGCATCACATTTGCTAATCTCCAGTTAACTGGGACCTCCCCAGATAGCCAGGACTGCTGACAAATGATGGGAAGTGGCTTGGTGAGCACTTCTACCAGTTCCTTCAGTACTCTCGGGTGGATCTCATCCGGCCCCATAGACCTGGGTGTGTCTAGGTGGTGTAGCAGGTCACTAGCCATTTCCCCTTGGATTACGGAGGCTCCATTCTGGTCCCCATCCCTGTCTTCCAGCTCAGGGGGCTGGGTACCCAGAGAACAGCTAGTCTTACTATTAAAGACTGAGGCAAAGGCGGCATTAAGTACCTCAGCCTCTTCCTCATCCTTTGTCACTATGTTTCCTCCCACATCTAATAAAGGCTGGAGATTCTCCTTAGCCCTCCTTTTGCTGCTAATGTATTTAGTGAAGTATTTTTTATTGTCTTTTACAGCAGTAGCCAGATTAAGCTCTAGCTGGGCTTTGGCCCTTCTAATTTTCTTCCTGCATAACCTCACTACACCTTTGTAGTCCTCCTGACTTGCCTGCCCCTTCTTCCAAAGATCAAACTCTCCTTTTTTTTTTCTGAGTTCCAGCCAAAGGTCTCTGTTCAGCCAGGCCAGTCTTCTTTCCCGCTGGCTTATCTTTCGGCACATGGGGACAGCCTGCTCTTGTGCCTTTAAGACTTCTTCCTTGAAGGATGCAAGACAAGGGCTAGCTATCATGAGGCTTTTCCCAGTTGCTTGTAGAATAATTTGTCCACCTCTTCATTCTGGTTGGGTGGTCTGTTACAGACTCCCACCATGATATCTGTCTTGTTGGCCTTCCCCCTGATTCTTACGCATAAACACTCAACCTTATCACCACCGTCATTAAGCTCTAGACAATCCAAGCACTCCATAACATACAGAGCTACCCCACCACCTCTCCTGCCTTGCCTATCCCTTCAAGAGTTTATAGCCATCCATTGCAGCACTCCAGTTCTGCAAGTCATCCCACTATGTTTCCTTTACTATTTCCATTAACCATATTTTCCACCCAAAAGTCACATTTAAATTAAGTTAATGAAAACATATTCTACCAGTTCAAAAAACACAGACCCAAAGAATTAGGGGAGTACATGAAGACGAAGCTAAAAACCTGTACCACATCAACCAAACACATCTCCCTTTATTTGCAGAGGTAACCAAGTGAATTCAATCTTTAGGTTAAACAAATGAACAAAAAAAAAACCTTTCAAATCCAAATACATTTGCTTGTTTAAATTATGGGAGGGGGAAGGAAAACAAGGTTATTTGCAACTCATGATAAGTGGTCAAAGAGGGCAAAAATGAATTACAGTGTGCTTATAATAATTGTGAATGCTGCAACCAACTTTTCCCAAGAACCAGCAAGTTTCTCACCTCTAAATTTCTCTAAATTAATTCCCTACCCAGCAGACCATTTATTTACTAACAAGCATACAAGTAGCTATGCTTAACCTTTACAAAAAGAAAACATTCAAGAAGTTTAGCCCGCCTCAGAAACAAGAGAAGTAACAACCAAGCATTATCAAAAAAGAAATGGCAATTTGTTTCTAAGCTTTCAAATCAGCACTTGGGAAGATGGATTGCTTTGACTCATGGCCAATTTTCACATTCTTGAATTCTGCATTTGAAACCATCACGCTGCTTCATATTTGTTGTAAGCTACCTGCTGGATACTACCCATAATTGGGAGGCTGCTTATCATTCCAATGCCACTTGGCTTTAACATTAGAGAGTCAATGTGAAACTACAGTGTCAAAGCAGTCTCAGGTGCTACACCTGCATCTGAGTCATCCTGCCAGTTCCTGCCAGCAGATCTCATTTCTCCAATGAAATGGGTATTATACACACAGCTAAGTCACCTGCTACACAAAATCAGGAGGTGTGGACAAAAAGACCTTGGACCAACGGATGCATTCATCCACTGTGAAACAGCTGGCAGGAATGATGCTGTCCATCCGCTGCCTTTTACTCAGGGGAGGCTGGGAGGGCCTGACTGCATGTGTCCGACTGTGCAGCAACACAAACTCCTCTTTTGTACCTAAAGGCTCAAGAGGAAAGGCAAGAGGGGAGACGTTCCTCCCATGGACATGTGTGACCCAAAATTCAACCATGATACATACCCATCTGGTACCAAAACCAAGGAACTGCACAGCTGACTAGGTCAGGGACACCTGAAAAAGGATCTAAAAGGTATTCTGATGTTGGCCATCACATGCTCACAAAACCTTCTCTGACTCTTCCTAATGTGTCGTTAACTGGTAACAAAGCAATAAAAAGGAAGAACGGTCTCACAGGCTCGCAAGGAATTATCTAATAGTTATTACAGTATTAAGTATAATGAATATGAAGAGTCCAGAACAGCAGGCTAGGCATGGGTGAAGCCCTCCTGGTCAACTGTCAAAACTAAAAGGTCCTTGGAACAGCAGGTAACCCAAACTGGTCCCTGTGCTCCTTCTCTCTTTCTTCAGACTAAGTAGATGCTTCGCATAGATGCAGTTTCTTCCTTCCTCAGAACAGGGACAACTCTAATAGCTTTTAACTTTAAGCATAAAAATCAAAACCTTTTCTCAGCTACCTCCCATGCACTCCTTTGTAACAGTGCAGCTGCTTCCATGGTCCTCTGTCATCCTGTTGCATTGCAGTTTGCTATTCCTCGTCCTGGAATGCATAGCGGCAGTGATTCCACAGTGTGAACTGCCCCATCATCTCTCTTGTCAATGCAGAAGAAACATAGGCACAAACAAGACCTGAAATACTGTACCAAGAAACTATTATTTTTTTCTCTCCATAGTAGATTTAAGACTCAGTACTAACTAGTTAAGTAGTATTGTGCTGTATTTTTAATTGCCACTTAAGAGCTAGCCCTGTGAACAACTCGTTATTTTACGGTAAAAAAATTCCTATGTGGAAGGGCTGTTGATTGGGCAATTTCCCACCAGTCTAGAATATTAGGAGTGCAATAGGCCACATTCTGTATTTTGACTAATTGGAAGTTTTACTTTTAATGACTATGGAGGAAAATAAATGTGACTGCTGTTTGCTATGAGAAGAGCTGCATTTATTTTATTAGTTTAACTCAGCATTAAGTTCATCCACACTAGAACCTTTCTTGAGAACCATTTTGATTTCAGTAAGTTAATAACTAGTAGTAGTAAACGGGGACAATCTCTCAGAATCATTTGAAATAGCACAATACACTTAATTTTAATGCCTGATAATGTTGTTTATTATCTCTTAAATAAGAAAAAAGGGAGAACTCAATTAGCTTTAATTAAATTCAGGGTATTAGACCCTAACAGCTAATGAAAATAATACAGATTTATTTTTATAATTAATGAAGTCCCAGAGATTAGACTTTATTTCACTTTGGGGGGAGGGTGACAGCTATAAGCCTGTTTCCCATCATGCACATGGAAAAATATTACTGGCTGTGGAAAGGACAAGAAAAAAGTCACCTATAAAACAAAACTGGAACAGAAATACTTCTTCCAGAAACAGAAACACTGACAGGGCTGTTTTGAAAGGTAAAAAAAAACAAACAAACAAAAAAACAAACAACCACAATGAGAATATACATACAGTATAAAGCCTAGTATTTTTCAAGACCAGCTTCTTTGAGAAAACATTATCAGTTCTATAGCAGGGTTCCTACAGCTCAGAAGAGTGATCTAGAAACATACATATTATACAAATGATACTTGCATGCAAAAAAAGAAATGTTTTCTTGCAACTGCCACACATCCCCAGCAGATTCATGGCAATTAATCTCTACTACCTCTTGTTGACTGCTTCACAAAGTAAAATGTTAGCAAAACCCATGACCAATAGTCCTCTAGAAAGACCAAGTCCTCACATCACGCTGACTTGAGCAACTTAGTCTTAATCCACTTTGACATGGACTAGTAACTGTGCCAACATTTACTGGCTACTGGGGGATGCAGCAACTTCTTAGGAATGCTGTAACATACCCATGCTATAACACAACAAAGAACACCACAAATGAAAGGAGATAGTCTGTAGAACCTCCTCCTACAGATGAGGATCTGAGGTTCAGAGACAGTAAAACAACTTTCTCAGAGCTGCACTGGAAGCTTAGTAGCTGGAAACAAAGACACATGCAAGTAAACTAAGACCATAACTAAAAGATCGCTCTCCTTGCCTTAATTACCTTTAAAAGACAGTGGTAACAGACCACCCTGAAGCCCTACCTAGTTAAACAAGCCTTTAATAATAAGCATGCCAACAAAAATGGGATTGACGAATTAAAACCACAGCAGAACTCATGAGGAACAGAAGCAACTTCCTATTTTAGCTCAATAATTGTAAACATTAAAAGAAGACACCAAAAAGAATTCACACACACAGGACTGAAAAAAGCATTCATGTGTCTGCCCACCCTACTGCCCACACTACAGCTGGAAGTCAATTTTTCAGCCCAGTGAAATAGCCCTATCCCTTTCTCAGAGAGGGCTGTACCAATGCCAACAAGCAGTGCCAGCCATGCTACTAACCTCAGATAGCCAAGACTTGTTTATTCTTTTTGTCTATAGCATCAGTCGTTCAATTTTTACTCATTAATCTTCAAAATTCTTTGCAATGAAAACCCACATGATTCATGATTTGCGTATCGCTGTTTACTCCAAATCTCACAATAAGTACCAGATATATTGCTGGAAACCATACCTGTGTGAAAATTTGTCAAGGTAGATATATTTTTTTAGAAGCAGTCAGTCATAATAGTATTCCTTACAAATTCCCAGAAAATCATGGAAGGATATATCATATAATTCTATGATAATCTGTAAAGAGTGCTTTATTAAAGAGGAATATACAGGACTTATGATCACAGAATCATTAAGGTTGGAAAAGACATCTAAGATCATCAGGTCCAACCGTCAACCCAACACCACTGTGCCTCCTAAACCATGTCCCTAAGTGCCACATCTACACGTTTTTGGAACAAAAACATGTTTTTTGAACACAAGATGAGAGGTAACAAGAGATCTATTCTTTAAGGCTCTTGAGTCCTATGAGGACATTTCATTTTCTCCTCCCTAATTCCATATCAACAGCATCAAGTAAGATATTTGAACTCAGCTCAGCTGCCACTTCCATTTAAAAACCATCTCATGCAGGAGGAGTGGCTTATTAGAATGCCTTTGAAAGAGCACACAGGTATTTATCAAGAACATCCTTTGTCTCAACAAATAGAAGTGCTGCATAACAGTCAGGATGCTTACAGGTGAATCAATTCTACCAGTATAGGCAGTTTATTAATCACATAGTATTTCTATATTATGATTCAGCACAAAGTATATTTAAGTTGTACATGGCCTGGCACATCAGTTTCACAAGCGTATAAGGCTCTAGTGGACACTGGCGCACAATGTACCCTAATACCGTGCTCTCTGGCCCAGCTGTCTATGAGGTTGTTTGGATATGGGTCCCGTTGGCTGACTCAATTCTTGCTGGGGTGCCGTGTCACCGTAAGACTTCGTTGGCCAGGACAGAGTTCATTTTCTCCACAGTAGCTAATATGGGGCTATGTTTTGGATTTGTGCTAAAAACAGTGCTGATAATACAGACACGTTTTAGTTACTGCTGAGCAGCGCTTACACTAGTCAAGGACTTTTTCAGCTTCCCACGCTCTGCCAGGTGCACAAGGCGCTGGGAGGGGACACAGCCGGGACAGCTGACCCCAACTGACCCAAGGGATATTCCATACCATATGACGTCATGCTCAGCGTATAAAGCTGGGGGAAGAAGGAAGGGGGGGATGTTCGGAGTGATGGCATTTGTCTTCCCAAGTCACCGTTATGCGTGATGGAGCCCAGCTTTCCTGGAGATGGCTGAACACCTGCCTGCCAGTGGGAAGTAGTGCATGAATTCTTTGTTTTGCTTTGCTTGTCCACATGGCTTTTTCTTTCCCTGTTAAACCGTCCTTATCTCAACCCATGAGTCTTCTCACTTTTACTCTTCCAGTTCCCTCCCCCATCCCACGGGGGGAGGGGGGGGGTTTGGAGTGAGCAAGCAGCTGGGTGGGGCTTAGTTGCCAGCTGGGTTTAAACCACAACAAATTGACCAGACTACAAACACTTTGAAATGACCTCTCAGAAGAGAGCTGCCATATTAGTGCATCTGATGAGTTTGACTGTAATCATTCAACTAACTCTACCTGCACGCAGCTTTTACATAGTAATAGGGAAGGACAGCCCTTGCAAAGAGCAAAGCCATTTAGTTCTACCACAACAGGAACTGGCTAACAGCAAAATGAGTGACAGCTGTCATTACAAGAATAACATTGATCCTACATAAAAGCGAAGACTACTGAGAACATCCCAACTCTCTCCTAATTCTCCCTTCTCCACTATCTGTGAGGACAGCATGCTCAGAGCATAGGGCTCAGCATGGGAATCATACGGTGCAGCATTTCACTCCTCTTGAGACAACACTTGCATCAGATGAAGGATCTCGAAGATTATGAAATAGTTCACCTCAATTAAGGTTGCATAGAGTTATATTTATGCAGGTAATTCAGATCTTGCCCTAGCTGAGTTACCAGATCAAGTTACACTGATCAAGATCACTAGGTGAGATCTGATACTTAGCTAAACTCCTTATGACAAATCAGAGACAGCTTCCTGTCACATAAGGCTGAAACATTTGAATGCCTATCACTTCCTAGAGTCATCGGTATAACTGACACTGGAGTACTTTGAGTTTCTCAAGTATAACCATCTTTGATCATTGCAATAGTCATTTCTTTATGAAATCAGAGAATCAGGTTGGAAACTCCCCAATAAACCTAGAAGATGACCACAAGGTGAGATTCCCCACCCTACCCCCAAAATAGGATGTACTGGAGTAACTGCCTTTCAGGATATTTTTAATACAACATTGTCTTTTTAAACCCCTGTTTAAAGCTGAACTAGAAGATGATGGTCCTACCTTGATGGAAGCAACATGGAGCAAAGTCTCTCCTTTGTAATTTCTTCTGGTAATTGTGTTACCCCCAGGGGACTTCAACACAGAAGGACTGTGTGGTATTCCTACTTGATTACAAGTCTTAGAAGTAGATGGGGTAGAGGGAGATTTTGAAAGTGAAGGACTATTTATTGCTTGAAAGGCTGCAGAGCTTCTTGTCTTCATTACGGTGCCTGTGAGTTTTGATACAGAGGAAGAAATCTGAACTGGTGTCTTGTGTTCAGTCGCTGGGGAGATGGGGCAGCCCTGAGGTAACTCCTCTAAGCAATCTGCCTGCCTGATTGGCTTCCCAATAACGCTCCTCTCAGTTCTTCTTGGTCTTTTTGACTGAGAAGTAACTGGAAGTCTGGATTGTTCCCTTCCACGTTTTAAAGGTGTAGTTTCATTTCCTATTGACAGTGATGTGTCCGTAGCAGAATTTTTTTCCTTGCCAACTTGTGCAGGGTACGGAACCTCACGGTTATCTTTCTTCTCTGAGCATTTTACCTGTGGTGATATTTCTGCGTTCTCTGTATTTTTGCTAGAGTCAGCTTCCTTTACAGACTCCTGCTGAAGCGTCTCTTCAGGGCTATTTGTTTCTGGAGTGCACAGGACTACCGGTTGACTGCAGATGGTCACACACTTTTCCTTGTGAGTCTTCTCCTCAACTCCTCCTTTCCGCTCAGGCTTCTCTAAGCTCCACACTTTGTTAATGTCTGCTAGACATTTCTTCCTCATCTTCTTACTCTGCCTCTGTGTTGGCTTTTTTGTCAGGTTGGAAGGCTTTTCATGAGGAGGGGAAGGAAAGAAATCATAAATTGAAGATGTGTCTTGACAAAGGTCATCGCTTTTGGCCTCAGGCTGACTCTTGTTCAGGATGCATCTAATCTTCCTACTTCTTGGGCTGAACCACATTTTTATCTGTTCCTTCTTAGCCTTTTTACCAAAGTCCAAGTCAGTTGGTGCAGACATATCTTCTGTTGAATCTAAGTGCATCAGGGAAGAGGAAAAATAATTTATAGAATACTCTTCAGTAGAAGATTACAAAGAAAAAAGATCAGAATAACTACTGTAACAACTGATAAAGTGTTACTAAATACAACCTATGAGTGCCTTCATTTCCTCTGAAGACACACATGTAATGGCACATGGCACTTGAGTTCAGGGATCCCAGTGCAGCTACCGCTATCCACTAGGCAGGCAAGCACCCTGGTAGAGAAATTTTCTCAATAGTCTGGGTTTACAATGCAGCATGTGCATAGAAGATTTCTGACCAGATTATAGAGAGGGGAGAAGCTGGTTCTCTCACTGGGTTTTCCTTGGAAATAGCTTTAACAAAGTAGTCTGTGCATACACAAAAGAGCACAGAAACAATTTTCTAAAAAGATATTACAGTTCATCTGAAGATGAACAGGAGGAATAACTGCAAGCAAGCAAAAATAACATCCTTATAAGAATGTTGAACAGTCCTGAGAAATTTTGACTGATTCCACAGATACAGAAGATGAATCAGAGGAATATACAGAAAATCTGTAAGTAATTGTGTCCTGTCATTTTATCCTTTACCCCTTGGTAGTAAATAATTCCAAGGAAGCTACACATTTTGATGATCTCAAACATTTATTTAGAAAATTTCTTAACTGCATATTTTTAAGTCCCATCATACAGCATATTACAAATCAATAACCAAGATGATGGAGGAATATCCTGTACTCCCAATGCATGAAATAACAGTGGAGAACAAGGATTATAAATGATGTCCTCAATGGCTTAAGAAAAAGTTAAGGAGCATAAAGTGACCTCTAAGTTAAACACTAATTTAATTTGACAGCAACTCTTTCAGTGCAAAAAAACTGTAACAGATTTTTTACAAATTCCTTCTTGGAAACCTAAGTTATTTTAGGTTAATTGGACAAGTCCTCCAAAGTAAACACACAACTCATTCTTTCTGTTGCCTCCAACTTCAGGGACTAAATTACCATTCACAAAAGTCTGGTGATTTACAGCAATCAATCACAAAACCAATATTAATTTTGCCTAGTGAGGCAAATAGGGCATTATTATTTTTAAACAGAAGGCCAAGATTAGCGGGTTTTTTTTAAACATTCTTGATATAAATTATACCGAGTCTCTATTATTAGAATTGAAAGACACACACTCCAACAATGTGTTACTTTCACTTCAGTGTATTAACTTTCTACAGGTAATTTGTCTTCTCCATACCGTCTCTTCTATTTTTGGTGTTAGTAACTATAGCCTGTTTTCCACAGCAAGCTGTGATAAACTCAGATAGCAGACAAACTAGTCCCAATCCCTCAGCCATAAAAAATAAGTTTGAAATGTCACTTAAACCAGAACCATATAGATAGTAATTCAACACCAAAACAGACATTTGCAGTTTTCTTCTAAAGCAATATTTCAAGGTTAAATATTTCCTCAATCTTGATTTAAATCACCCTACTTAGTCCTTCAATTAAAATATGCCAGCTATTAGGAGATTTAGCTAGAGGAATATGTAAGGCATCAGACCAAAAGTGTCTTTCAGAACACAGCTTGAGGCTAGCTAATCAGTCATTTAGGTATCTCAAGATAATTATCAAGCACAGAACTGCAGCTATTTGGTTTTCCTGTAGGGCTGGGCTTGGTGCAAACAGGAAGAAAAGCGCTGCAATTGAGACTGAAATCTCATAACTAGCTAGCCTTCAGAAAGATATCATATCCAATTTCATTCTGACAATAACATCTAAAAAGAGGAAGAGCTTGATTGCAAACAGATGCAAAATATAAAACACAGTTAGTATTTACTTGTCTTGCCTTCACTGTTTACACAACTAGCAGATTTCCCTCTAAAATATTTACCTTGCTAGAACTATCAGTCATCTCCAAGTAAAGAGCAAGAATAAAATCAGCTTGCAAAAGTAATTTGTGTGACAATTTTGTGATGGCCAGAATTCTTTCTGATGTGTATAGCACAGTAAGACTTTAAAATCCAAGTGACAAATTCAATCAAAGGCACTGTCCTTCAGAATTAGGATCTAAAGCAGCATAACACTATTAAGTATTTACACAGGAAGCTATGTATATACCACTTCTGGCAGCAAGAAAGCTTGTGAAAAATCAACCACAAGTGTTCTTAAACTGATGTATTGATTACTGGTTGCTCAGCAGGGACTTACTTGTCAGGTTATTAAAAACCTGCTGAAAAGACACCAAATAAATACTTTCCCAGGATTATTTTTCCTCACATGCAACTACTTTAGGTGTAAAAGAGTATGTCGCATGTTTCAGAACAGGGAGGCACTTGTGGAACATTATTAAAAGTCCACACACACTGTGAAAGAGACCTGTCACATTGAGAGGCCAGCCATGCACACCCAGGACATCTCCACAGCCTACTGGGGAAAAAACTGCAATTTCTGCCAGGGTGCGTGTTGTCCCTCAGCCAGTCTTCAATAAATCCATCCTGCAGAGTACTCTGTAGCTAACATCAACGTTACCTGAGCAGTTCTGTATAGCATCTGCTAAATGTTATTCTTAGACTCTGCTGCTCCTTTCCTCCATTTCCAAAGTGTACAAGGTAGGGAGTAGAAGTAATGAGGACAAATGGCCAATCTACCCTCCCTGAAAATCTAATCCTTTGATGGACCCAGAGCTGTGAGAGGGGGGAGAGAGAGAGGAGAGACACAGTGCTAAGAAACTGAAAGGAAGCTCTTATGGTTTAATATGTAAATGGTAATTTATATAAAGAGGGTATTATCTAGTAGCTAAGTGCATTCAGTTAAACTACCTTCATAGAAAATTGCTTATAGAAAAATTGATCCAAAGGAGTTCTTTGCTGTCGCCAAGTTGGAAGCCAGAGCCTGCATCTCAACAGGAAGGACAAAATTACTATACACGATTAAGGTTTGTCTTTTTAATAAATAAAAAGTATCCTCCCCAAATTTTTAGAGATGCACTGAAACAAGGTAAATCAGCAAAGCATGCCTTACTAATTCTAGATTTTAAGCATCTACAACAGTGTTAAGACTATCCACAACAACAGTATTAGAATCAGTCTATAATAAATGCAGTAAACCTGTTAATTAATAAACCTGTTTAATTAATAAATGCAGTACCTATTAAACATAATATTCATATACACAAAACATTATCTGAGTTCTTCCTAAATTACTTATTTGCACATAATAAGGACGAGTTTCTTAATGCTGGCATTTAATAGAGTTGAATTTTGTAAGTGTTAAAAGGGTTGAGAGTAGACAAAAATATTAGGAGATACACAGCACCTTGCAACTAGAGAGCTACATCTCCAAGTTATGCTGTACTGCAATAGCAGGCTAGAGCAGGACAAAAAGGAGCAATTAGAAAATGTGGTTTAGCTATCATTAATCTGCATCAAAGGAATATAATGATGCACATTGTGTGCCTTTCAAATTATTCTCTATTATTGGTTTCAGAACAGAAGTTGAGAAATCTCTTTGACAAACTAGTCCCTTATTAAAAATCAAAGGGAAGTGCTTTGGTACCATCTGTGCAACATTACTGCCTTCACTGAAGAATGATTATTTTGCAAGTTAAGTATTCAACACAGGGGGAAAAAAGGAGAAATTCCAGCTATTCAAAAACTCATCTTTAACTATTATGATAAATGTCATAGCATACACTAAATGCAATGTAATCTGTTACAACAGGAGTTCAAAGTCTTTCCCTCCATATCAGTAAATGTGAAACTAAATTATGATACTATAAAGGCTAATCAAAAGTTAATCTCTCCTACTGTCCACCAGCATCAACACGAGCTTGGGAAGCTTTGACCAACACCTGCAAGGTCTAGCTCTGTATGAGAAGAGGGGAAGCAGGCTTGCTGTTTGACTGGGTTAGAGTGAACCAGATTATGTTACAAAGAATAAGGTAAAATCATCTATAAATGGTCGCTGCGAAAATTTACAACAATCTCTTCTTTTTAAAGAACATCACACAGAAAAATCTGCTGAAGTATTTAGAAATTCACTTCCAAAGTCATTACTGTAAGTCAACCTTCTTTATCTCCAGTATGCTATATACACTATGTCCACAATTCAACAAGTTCTTACTAACTGCCCACCTATGAAGCCTGTCATCCCATCAACTCCAATTCCCAAGATGTCTTGGACTCTGCAACTTTAGAGCTAAAGATTTTGAGGTGCAGACATCCCATCTATGAAGCCCGCCAGCCAGATAGGTTCCCCATACCTCATAAAAGTACAACACTAGGCAGTGAAAAGGTCAGACAGCTCTCCTCACCTTGCCACAGACTAAGGATATAACATCTCTAACAACTGAATTAATTTTGAGACTCAGCATTTGCAACATACAGTTTGCATTTTCTAGCCACTTTCAGGTTTGTTGTTTGCCAATTCCCCTTCAGTTGCATCAGTACTATTCTGTAGTGTCATTTGCCGAGCTTCCCTTTAAATTAAAAGGGAAGTATTAGCTGTTTTGCACAGTCTTTCCTGAATTATTTGCTGCTGCTGCTTAGAACACACGTGCTGTTTGGCAAACAGCTATTCTTATCCCAACGGAGTACAACGTGAGCTCCCTCTCATATCTACTGTGGAACCTTGGGGTAACAGGGATTTTTATACTTGAAATATTCAACATGTGAGCTTAACCCTATCGTTTTCAGTCACAGTAGTTCTGTGGTTTTTCAAAGAAAACATACACAACTTTCTGTGTCCACTAGGTCTGTCGTAGATTAAAAAAAAGGATAGTAAGATACATTGCTTTAGAAACTTCAGTGTGAACAAGGATCTCAAACAGAAGCCTTGAGACAAGCCACAATTGTCTCAAAACAAGGCATAAAAAACATATGCAAAAGGGATATAAACCAAATATATGGAAAGATTCCTTTTCCAACTGTTTCTCTTCCTTTCCTCCACAGAAAGATTGATTTTTTTTGTTTGTTTCTTTCACTGGAACATAAAATACAATTTCTGACTTTCTAACAAAAAAGAAAATATTCTTGATGGGAACATGGCAGAATTACAGTGCCATAAGAACATGAAAGCAACTCCTTAACAAGAGAAGCCTTGATTCTCCAAACTCAAACATATTTCACTTTGTACACATTAAGTTCAAGACATACATCTATGGGAGGTGACAGATTTGCCAGAGATGAATGACAAAACATCCTAAAGGATTTGCTCTTAAAATCTCTAAAGCTACAGCATCCTGTGATTTGCCGCAGTACAACACCTAACTGGCTGTTGACAGAGGTGTACTCATTTACTTGTATATCCAAACCATTCCTGACAGTGAACTATCACCAACTCAGGAGGTTTCTTCCGTAACCTCAGTATGAAACATCCAAGAGGCCATTAATCCTTAGTACAGGGCAAAGACTGCAAGTGATGGAAAGTAACCTCCCTCATCAGTTTATAACTTTAACTCCAAAAAACCCACTCTTGTAACCTTCAGTTTTGTGTCTGCTTTTAAGTTAACACAATGAACGATAAAAAGAACCTCATTCCGTTCTGTGGTTTAACCACACCATGCAAACCTTATTTTAGAAGAACTATAGGATTAAATCTATTATGCAACTTCTACTACAGCGAAACAGACCAATTTGTAAGAGTTAATCCATCTGTAAGAGTTCTCCAAAACTGTATCAATACTACCATACAGTATTTTAAAGGCTTTATTTATAGCATCACAAATAGCTCCTCTCAGAGATTCTCCTCCAACTGTGTTTTTAAAAGCCCTCACCACTTAAAATGCCATCATCTACATTTTCTATGTTCCAGAGGACTTAATCACCATAGGATTTTATATCCATATAAAATGTATTCCTTTACAGTTGGACATAGGCTTCCAGCCTCCTCACTTCAGTGTTTTTTGATGTCAATAAAGAACTACCCCATAAATGAACAAGGTGCTGATGGGATTAGATTTAGAAAAAGAACCTTTAATTTAGACAAACATATTAGGAAGCAACAATGAAGGAAGAATTACCTCTTCTGTATCTGACAGCTAAATTAATGTTTTCTAAAACTTGGTATTACATAAAATGCTCCTCTTTGGGCTTGCAGAAGAGACATACATTCACCTACACTCATTTCACTTCCTTTTCTCCTACTTTGACAATCAGCCTAAAATTTGATAGAGAGATGAATTCCCAGAGTACGATCTCTGCAATCTTCTAGCACAGTCAGTAATGACAAAATTCCATTGTAGCAGACTAGCTAATTGTTAGGGACCAGAAAATAAATGAGTTAAGACTTGCCTCCTTCCCCTTTTAGGCAAGGAACACAGATTATTTTTTCCATGTGCAAAACCCCTAAACTGAAAATTACTGGGACAGCATGCACACCTCGGTGCACAAATACACAAGAGGCAAGAGAATATATGCATAATCCTTTAACAGGGCCCTCCTAAAGAAGTGTACACTGCAGAACATTACGCATACGTGCTCCCCTAAGAGCACAAGATATGACAACTCGTGCCCCTGGTTTGCGCAAGTAACCGCCACGTGACTTAAGAATCTATCCCAGTTTTGTCTAATTTTGGAAGACAGATTATAAAGAATTATGGACTAGCCTGCTCATGCAGATTTCTTAGTGAAAGAGATTCAAAGAATAAGCAATCCACACTGACAGTTCTCTTCAAACCAAATTTTCCAAACATGATTCGGAACAGCCTTTCAGAATCTTAACCAGGCCTGCGCTGCTCATTCTCTATAAAGCTCGTGAAGTGAAACGGAGCGGTCTGGATTCAACAGCTGTCAGAGACCCAGGTTTGCTCTTACCTGAGGTGTCCGCACCCAGCAGATGCCGCAGTTTGCTGCAAAGCTGAATCATGTTATCTAGTTGCCGGTTTATCCGTACATCTTGCACCCAGGCTGGCACACGGCACACTGGGCATTCAGTGCCAATACAGTCACCCACGCAAGATCTGAAAGTCAAATGTAAAAATCCATTATCTAGCATAAGTTATCTAGTGTAGTCACTATCAACCTTTTCACAGCCAAACACTCAGCAAGAATCTCTTATTTTAGCATTGACAAACCACTATTGTAAAGCCCACGAGTTAGTCACAAATGCAGGGGAGGACATATTTATCAGGGCAAGTGACAAGCCATAATTAAGCAAGCCAAGTCCAGAGCCTTGTTAGGACCCAGTCATGAAAGATGGGGTATCTTCTGACTCTCACAGACTCACACACTGATCCCAATTTTTAAGGTATGCTAAAGCTCCGTTGGTGTTTGTTGCCAGATAACAATTAGGTTCTAACAGTTAAAACTCCACATTCATTTACACCTCAGCTAAAGGTAGGACTATTCTTCTGCAGCTGACTATTTTTAAACAAGTGACAGAAAGCCAGCCTATAGTAAACTATCATTTCCGGTTTTTCCTTTTGAAATTTTCTTGATGTTGTGAACATTCACCTGTCTGACACTTTTCTGTAAGAATTCCCATGAGGATCTGCAGATGTTTGGAGTATTCCATAGCTTTTCTCTTTCAGAGCATTTATGTCAGGAGATGATCAAGGTGGGGTGGGGGAACACATCTACTTAGTAAAGGTCATTTAACACTTGTAGCTTCTTAGCAATAGTACTCTCCCCATATAAGCCTTAAGTCTTCTCTTCATTTGATTAGTCCAGTGAGAGGACCTTATGATTTGTCATCTGAACGGCAACATTCAAGGGCCATTGTTACTTCTCAATTCCAATCTATCCTATTAAATATACATTATAATTTCATATACTCAAAGCTGAACTAATTTCAAGAGTCTCCATTATCTTACCACCACGTAGCATGCACAATTCTAGCCTAAGGTATAAAATTAAATGTGAGCAGATCATGTTAAACTTTCAGAGGAACAGAACATAAGTAATAGCAAGGCACTGCTACCTGGAGAGGAGGATCAAAGTCTATGTATCTAGACTCTAAACATAGTCAGCTTGGAGGCTGACAATCATACACCGCAAAACAAGTAGCATATATCAGTTAACAATATCAGAAGTACACGTACAACCAGTGTCCGTAAGAGGAGAGTTATTTCCAGATCTGTTCTCGGCACTGACATCTCCCCCTCAAACACCACACAAGTATCATGCCTTCAGTTAATTCCAAGACAGGAAATTTGGTATGTAAAAATTGCCGGTAGGTATGTTCTGTGCTTTAAACAGCTTGCTCTGACCAGACAAAGGACCTTGTGGTTGAGACACTGCTATGATCAGCAGACTGAAGTACAATTCTTGGCTCTGACACATTCTAGATGACATTGACAAATCACTTGGAGCAAAGATAAGAACCGACCAGGTCTCATTCTCTAGGGAAGCTGGCCTCGGGTCTCCCATGTCTGTAAAAGGTAGTGCAAAAGAAATGCAGAATGACATTTATACCACGACATTTCCTAATTACTTCTAGCTGTTGGGTTTTTACAGTCATTATCCATTAACTATAACTAACTTAGTAGAGTTGCTCAGACAAAACTGCGGAAACTGATCTTAATAAATATCCCTGCCCATACTAAAACCCATGCTGAGGGAGAAGCAGTTACATTATGTGTGACCTGATTATTGCAGTTCATTAGTTTCACATATTTCACTTCGTATATCAGAAGCAAGCTCTGGCCATTCACCCCACTCCTCCCCAGGTACATTAATAAATATCTGTCTGTAGCAACGGATCAGAATCAGTTCATGTCAGAATACTGCGGATTCAATCCATGCCCTACCAAATTTGCTTGTAAACAAATTAATCAATTTCCTTATTTCCTATTTAAAACAGTAGCTGCTATCCAAGAGTCAGTCATCAAAGGACACATTGAATTGATGACTAAAAGGTCAGGCATACAAAGGAGAAAAGATCAGGTGTAACAATAATTTGGGTAATAGCAAAGAAACTCTTCTTCTGGAGTAAGAAATAGCTGCTAATGAATGCTTAAGACTCCTACTAGCTATTCTTTCCAGCCTCATCAATGCAAACTGCATCATCTTCTGATGTCTTGAAAATTTTTCTTAAAAAAATAGTTCAACAAACAGTGGGTGTTTGAAATCTATCACCTAGATAGATTCATCTATCACACTGGGATTATGCAAAATAAAACCACAAGGCCTTAGATGCCCAACAACTAAACAATTGTTTATTAAGCCACACTTACACTACCCTCCAGTAATCTACACTACACCTGAGAAAAAAAACGTTTATATAAAAGATAGATGTGAACAGATTTAGAAATACTTGTACAACCTTCTGGGTGTTATTTTACCAAGTACGCTACGGACAGGTAGTACAAACGGAACAACTAACAAAAAATTTGCTTCAGACAGCAGAAGCTTCTACAGCAATTAATGGCCAAAGCTGGGAAAGAACCCACGTGTCTGGACAGAAAGAAATAATTTGTACATCTTAATACCTCTGTACTAGGGGGAAGAGATGCTGAGGGCATCTGTCCCATAATCAGTTACTCCTTAAAAAGCAAGAAAATCTTTTGCTAGTATTTTACTCTTCAGGCCTTCAACACTTCAAGCTCCCAATAGAAAGGTGCAGCTGAAGACAGGGAGTAAACATACAGCCATGACGGAGGGAGGGAGGGTTTTCCTCTGCCTTTATTGACGTAGTGACTGCAGCATTAACAAGAGGCAAAGCTGAATATCTAGACTGGCTTACAAGCAGAGGTTAGAAAGTGTCTATCCTCTCCACTGTAACAACCGTAGGATTTGAGTAGACAGCTTATATCTGTGCTGTGCAGAGAACCATTTAAGATATACACCTGACCTTTTAACTCCCTATATTTGCATACCATGAAGAGCAGTAACATACAGGACAGCCAGAAGGTTCCACTACCTCCCCCAAATGAGGTTGTGGGGCAAAAACATTTCAGACTCTGCCTGTACTGACAATGCAGTGAGTTGTCCTAAGACAGACCAAGTGACTACCACCTCCTCAGACCTGCCTCGCTAGCAGGATGTTTCTAAGTTAACTCAGTTTTCTTTAAACAGATTATTTGACAAACTGTAAGTAGAGGTACTCATGTTAGCCCAACATGTTCGGATGGACACGAATATGGGAACAGTTACAGTGGCAGATATGAAGGAGCAAAGCCATTAGCACAGCAGAAGGTCGAAAGAATGACAAGCAGCACACAAACCTCTCAAGCAGAGCAAAGCCCCCTTGGAAACAGGGGGCATCCCTCCAGGCTGCTCCTTTTTGTTTGTTTTGAAGGGAGGAGGAGGAAGGAGTAGGAGATGACAGTAAGAACCGTTAGTTGTTTTCACGTCCTACCCAACTAGGAGGGGACACCCCCCCATCAGACTGAGGGTTCCCTTTACACCAGGCAAACATCCTGAAGCCTAAACCGGCACTCAGAAAGCCCGGCCTTCACTCTAGCAAGCCAGACCCAGAGCAGAGAGCTGGACCCACTTTCCTCTCCCCGGCCAGAAAGCACCCCCGGTGCCCGCCTCCCTCCGGCAGCAGCCCCTTCTCCAAAGCACGGCGCCGACGAGGTCGGGGGGGGGGGGGGGGGGTGTGCTCGGGGCGGCCCTCCGGGAGCCAGCGGCCGCGGCGGGAGGCGGGGCGGCCGGGCCCCGGCGCACCACGTTACTTACAGGCAGAAGACGTGCTGGCACTGCCCCAGGGACACGGGCTCCCGCAGGACGCCGGCGCTGTGGGCAGAGGAAGGAGAAACGCGGTAGTTTTCACACACGCTGCCTTAAGGGCACAGCGACACGGGGCGTAACGGGGGGGGGGGGGGGGCATCCCTTACCAGCGGGAGCAGCTCAGCGCCCTCTCCAGCCGCCCCAGCGCGGCGCGGGTGCGGGCCCAGGGCGGGCCGGGCGACGCCATGGCGGCGGCGGTGAGGGGCTGGCCGCCCGGGGCCGGCCGGTTGCCGGAGCGGCCGCGCAGCGCTTCCCTCATCGCCTCCCGCACGGCTTCCCGCCGCCGCTCCGAACTTCCCGCCCGCCGCCACCGCGCAAGCGCCGGCGGCTGCGCGCCCGCCAGCGCGCATGCGTCTCGGGAGGGACGGGGCTCACCGCCCCCGGGGCCGAGCGCGCTTCCCGCGCTTGGGGAGTGGGGCGGGGCCGCCGGTGAGGGGAGGGCTGAGGAGGGTGGCGGGCTGGGTGCCTGCCGGCCTCAAGGGCAGGGTGGAGGTCCCTGAACAGCATCCGAATCGATCAGATACCCGCACCCGATGCGACTCTGTGCGTCTTTCCAGTATCTATCTATGCGGCACAAGCATGTCCTAGCCAGAGGAGGCCTGAAACGGGCATTGCGGTGCCGCCACCCCTCACACCCAGCACAGCGCCCAGGCAGGGCACCAGCCTTTCCACCTCGACTTTAA
The DNA here is from genome assembly GCA_031468815.1 of Morus bassanus. NCBI lineage: Eukaryota > Metazoa > Chordata > Aves > Suliformes > Sulidae > Morus > Morus bassanus. Next base: position 40,559,434 of record CM062574.1, read on the forward strand.
AAACTTCATTTTCTTCCCTCTCTTCCACCGGTTCACCAGCTTCGGTCTGACAGACATACTTCACCAGTCACCCTTACTGTGGGTTTCAAGGGTGTTTTTCTCCTCAGCCTGTGCATCCAGCAGCACCTCAGCGTTCAGCCCGATCTCCCACTTTTTACAGTTGCTGTTTTTGAAGCGGTACCTCCATAGACGCAGCCCCTGCCTTCCCCGTACAGTGTAGTTACTGGAGCACATAAAGTAGTTATAGCAGGAATTTATCACTTTCAGGCAGAAATACTCCTGGCCAAATAGAAGATCGAGCAGGAATGCCAGGAGCGATTTATAACAGGCTTACTGACATTTCGCATCGAGAAGTTCTGCTGGTGAATAAGCATCAAGCCATAAATCTCGGAGCAAACACGATTAAAGCGAGCGAGTTATTCTTTGAGGGAACTTCATCATAAAATGACGTGGCGGTGTGGAGCCACAAAATTTGGTTGTCGACAGCCAGAGAAAACAGCCGTCAGTACGGGGTCCCAGCAGCCCGTCTGATATTTCACCGGCGTTTCTCATCCCGCATCTCCCTCTGTTTGCTTCCTGCGGGTGGATCGTTCCCCCTCGTCCCCGCTCGCCGGCTGAAGTAAAAGCAGTGACATGTCAGGTACCACTGCTCAGCTGAGCGATGGCAGCCTGACCAGAGGGACTAATTTTACCGGTGGTGGCAACAGGGGCATTTCCCACAGCTCTTACCTCATCTAGAGGGAGGGACTTCTACTCAAATGAGTGTTAAATCGGGGCTGAAAACATTTCTTAATTAAGTTGTCCTTGTCTTTCAAGAAGGAGGTTCTTCAGGTTTCAGGTTTCACACTCCTCTGTTTCAGTAGTTCGTTCCCTCTGTAGCTCCTGAACACCAGGGATGTTTTAAATTGGGATTTTATTTGTTTTTTCTTTACGGAAGGTTAAATATTTATCTTTGCTACTAACATTAGGCAAAGGTGCAAGGAGATCAGCACCACGCAGGGTGGGGAATCGTGAAATCTCTCAGCTCCATTGATCTGAGAAAATTTGCTGCTGTTGTCCAGGGCAAGCTGATGTGTCACAGGGGGAAACGCTGTCACGCTGATTTGAATGGTGGCATATTCAGCCTTTATTAAATCAGTGTCATTGTATCTCCTAACCTGCTTGACCCCAGCAAACACCATCTTGGCTTTCTCTGACTTCATGATAACTCTTGATCTTTATCCATGAGAAAGGAAACTGTGGAGTTGTGAGGAGGGTCCGAAGGGTTAAACAACAGCCTGTCTTTTGTGGCTGACTCTGTCCTTGCACCTTGCAGAGTCGGGGTCTGAGCCCTGAGGGAGAGGGATGGAGGTAGGTGTCCCCATCCACACGTGTCTGGGTTTCACCGGCACAGAGAGGCGGGCTGTTGTCATCGACAGCGTGGTAGCTGCTCCTGTGTGCTTGGATCCAACTGTGAAAAGTGCGGTTTTATGTCTGTAATAGCCTGTTGTTTTCTGGCGCTCAGGAAAACCCCCGCTGCATTAATAACACTGAGCGGTGTCCCCTTTGCTAAGGGCCTGTCATCCCCAGCGGTGGGGATCAGCAGGCCCTCTGCCGCGGAGGGAAGCAGCTCTGGGGAAAGAAACAACAGCCTCTGAGGTGAGCGTGGAAGTAGAACAAAACCAGATGCAAACCGCACTTTGTCAAGAGACATGCGTAGGTGTCGGACGCTCACAGCTGGACAGGGCACCCTTGCTCCTTTCCCCAGGCTTCAGGGGATGGAGCTGGGACAGGGACCTGCTCCCTCACACCACCGAAACCAGGATAAACTCACAAAAGAAGCTAAAACGGTTATTTGTCCCTTAAATGTGAATAGTTGACAGATGCAACTTTAATGTGCTACTCCCCCTTACTTGGCCACTGTGTGCTGATCCTGTGCTCCAAAAAACCAGTGCCCAGCGTCTCCCGGTGCGCTGGGGTTATAGGAAGATGGCAAAAGGCTTTGCTGCCAAGATGAAACTTTAACGTAATTTGAAGCATTCAGCGTGGGTTACAAACAACACTTGATCCATAGATCTCTTGAGTCAACTTGGCATTTATGTTCACAAAATATGAGATGCCGATTATATACTGTATAGGACAATAAAACAGATAAGTACCTTGTCTTCCTTTCCTCCAGCTGAAATATGTTTAGTGTCCCTCTCAATAAATCCGCGTGTGTGCACGTCGTCTCCATTGTGCTGAGACATTATGTGCGAATTTACAAACATTTACAACTAAGTTAAACTGAGGCAAAGCACTGCCCTGGGCAGCCAGCGTCTAACAAATACTTGTGTTCAAGAAAGATGTAAAAGTCACGAGTGATTCATTCTCTCTAATTTTATAAAGGTTAAGGAGTTGGCACTCTTGGAGATCTAAGAAACGTCTTCCTCTGCAGTGAATTACTGCAACCAATTGGACAGTCACAAGCAAAAAAAATGATGCAGAGAACAGGGGGAAGCAAGAAATATATCTCTAAATTTGGTTTATGCAGTATTTAAAGTACAAGTAAAGCCATTCCAGGCTGTATAAGGCCCACACACTTTAAAATAAATTTGTTGTGTGACAGAAATCCAGCAAAATGGTTTCAGCAGTCGTATGATATAGTGCGACAGTCGTGTTCGGTATGTGCATGAATCAGCCGCTCTGCACCCCGCCAAGGCAATGATCATCTTCGCTGTGCTAAACTGATAATGTGATTTTCATACAATGCAGGGCTTCAGAGCAAAACCCACGCTGAAGGATGGGGCTCGGCTTCCCGGCTGACGAGGAAGGTAAAAAATCCTCATCTACCTCATGCTTCATTTCAAAGCGTTGCCCATCTGGTAAAGACCCTTTTATGTAAATACACCAGCATCTGATATTTTATTCATTAGTGAAGTTCCCCAGCTGTTTTCTAATAAATATACAATTATTACATGATTCATCATGTAACGGCAAGGACCATGCAGAGGGAGGCAGTTCCCTCAAGTCTCACAAGTCAGTTGTTTTCCCGGGGGTTAAAAGAACCAAAGTGTCTGTGAAGGTGGGGGTCCCTCTCCTCTCATCCACCCGAGCACCCCAAAACCACCGTGCCCTGCCCGTGAAGGATGCTCAGCTTCAAAATGCTGAGCGCCCACAGCAAGCAACAGGATGGATCTTCTTCAGCAGAAGACTGAAAGAAGTGAGAGGAAGAGCAGCCTCACACTTTGAATTCCCTCTTTCCCCAAACATCTGAATCAAAGCCTTTAACAGGCTTAGCTTGCTCCGTGGGCTGCCTCTCTGGGGCCAATTTTGCCACACGCCCAAAGCCCTGCGAGCTCACCGTGGTCTCAGAGGCATGGTGGGTTGCGGCGCCGACTCGGGGCTGCTGGGATCATGCAGCAGAGTAATTGGTTAGGGCCATTAGACTAGCAAGCTTTAAGATTTCAAATATTGAGGGATTTGATCCCCAAAAGGAAATAATAATAATAAAAAAAAAAAAAAAAGTCTATTACGCTTTCAGACTAAGCAGCGCAGTCAGCATTGCATTACCCAGCATTAAATTATTAGTCGAGTCTCGATAGCAGGAACATCTGCTGGAGTTAGACATGGCATTTTTAATTAAAGGCAGCAGCAGAGAAGCCTGTGGTTGATCAGTTCTGCTTTCACCGTGCGAATTGCTAAATCCAAAGGGCACTTGTACAAAAGATTTGGTCAGAGCACATGCTCTGGACCCCATGCTGCAGAAGCACAAGCGGAAAAGCAGCCGAGGTGACAGGTAATTTACACCTGCATCCACCAGGCCCGTCACTCGGTGAGAGCTTTCTGTGAATTCCCGGCTGGGTCAAAACTGCAGGGATTTTACAAAATTGAGATTACCCTTCTGTTTTTTGCAGAAGAGGGAGAAGAGGGGTTTCTGATAGAAAGGCAAGTAACAGAGAAAAGCAAAGCAGGAGGAAGCTCTGTGTCCAGCCGTGTAGATGGGAACCACGGGCAAACCTTTGCTTTAGCGGCTGCTGGTTCTCCCCTGCTCCCAGGGCTCCCCACCAGTGCCGGGGTGCAGGAATGGATGGCACAGCCCCTCCATATCAAACAGTGACCCCTGGGAGTTTTACCTTCCAAAGGCATAAATGTTTGAGCAGGGAATAGTTTGCATCCCCTGTCAGCTGCCCACCCAGACCCCTGGCTCTAAGCAGGACAATCAGGACCAAAAATCACCATCAGAACTGGGCCAGGGATTCCAGTGTGGCTGGAGAATGCGCAAAGGCCCTGGCAGCATGGATGCATCCAAGACATACCTGTGTGGACAGAGCCGGCAACAAAAAAAAAAAGCCTTCTTGCCCTCTTCCACCTACCACCACCCCAATGCAGTCCCACGAGCCTGGGCCAAAGCTAGGCAAGTCTCCTTTGAAGGGACCCAGCATTTCTGTAACAAAAATCTGAATTTTAAATCTGTTCACAAAAGGCCAGGTCCCAACTCAGTGCAGCGGATGGGCAGAGATGAGGAGCAGAGAAAGCCTCTCGTCTCAGGTCACGGATGGCAGAAACGTCAGGCTCCACAGATGCGCGCGGCTGCCTTCCCATTGGAGCGGAGGGGGCCAGGATTTCCCTCGATGAGCCCCGCAGATGGTGTTTGTTTGCTCAGCCACGATAAAAAAGGAAAATATTTGGTGCAATCTGCTAGCAGGCAGAGGCAGACATATGGTCGGTGCGACGCAAGCCTGGATGCTCGGGAAAACGCAGTCAAAACTTTGCAGTGGCTTTTAGATGTTGGATTGCCCTTGAGGTGTAAGTTGGGATGTAAGTCCACCTTTGAGGAACTTGGGTGCAGGCTTTGTACAGTGGCTGCTGTAGTTTGAACCCTCTCATTATTAGCCCGACTCTAATTAGTCCTATTATACTATCCCTATTATAGTAGAGTTATTATAATTAACCCAATTTCAATTAATGCAAGCTTCAGCTCCGGCTCATCGCTTGGAGTTATCCTCCCTGGTTTGATGTCTGTCCGTCTGGCACGCACAAAACACTGGTTAAAAGCAATGGAGGCAATTAAAGGCAATTGCTTGCCCATTCAACACAGCAGAGTCAAAGTGTGGGTGCAGCATCGTTTTCGTTCTCTTTACCTGTGACTTACGAGCCTGTTGTTAATTGTACCACTGCAGCATTGAGCCTACGAGAAATCTTTGGGCCACCCCAAAACATAAAAGCCTTTTAATTTTCTTTTAGTTAAATTTTAAAAACCCAAACCCTATTTCTCCTGATTTCTGTTTCCTAAATATCAAGGCCCATTTCTTAACTGGGACTAACCTCCAGCTAAATCAGCACTGGTGACGTTAAAGGTTTCGGCGAGGTTTCCTAGCTGTGGTGAGGGGGCGATGGGGGCAGCGGACCACAGCTGCAGAGCTGCGATGGGGCTGGGTCACAAGCCGCGATGGGACCCTGCACCCATTTGGAGTCTCCATGTCCATCCGATCTCAAGGGAGAATGCTGAAGGCAGCGCACGCTCTGCTGTAAACACTGCTTTTTTGGGTGTTGTGGGGCTTTTTAAAGAAAGAAAGCATGATCATTTCCTTTCCATCAGGGTGCCTTTGTCAGGATTTAATTCCCTTCCCCCCGTACGTCTCCTTTTGAAGACACACAGCCGAGTGACCCTTCGACGTCCTTGCTTTTAAATTTACCTTTTGGTTGCCTTGCACTGCGTGAGGTTGGTCAGTGATCTCCATGCCATCGGTCAGGGCTCAGCACCTCCAGTTTTGTCAGGATAAACCAGGTTACTGGGACTGTGGGTAGTGGGCTCATTTTGGCTAGAAACAACAGACCTGCCTCACTTTGAAGAATTCAAATGATTTTGGGGGGGTAAGTAGACCCCCCCCCCCCTTTCCAGCTATGCCCAAGTGCTCAAGGGCAGGGGCAGATGCTGTGTCCAAGCACCAAGATGGGAATCACTGTGGGGCGAAGCTCCATCCCCACCAAATTCAGACAGGCTCTGTGGGGTGGGATGTGGTCACCTCTCCAGCCCTGGGATGAGCTCCACACCCAAAACACCGGGTACGGTCATACTGGTGCCTCTGCCGGCCTTGCTCTGGCGCGTAAGCGGCTCAGCCCCATCTTTTAGCTTGAATAAAGTCAAATCAGGGGAAAAAAATAATATAGCAGCGAAAAGTACAGCTGGCATTTCTGGAGAATATGAAATGCGTGGGTAATGCTCCCTTAATTCAAATTAAAATGCTCCTTCCCGGCTAAGCCTTCCTTCCAAAGGTCTCCAGCATCCCACAAAACCCATGCCTCGTGCATTTTAAATATAAAAGCCAGAGCTGAGCTGCAAATGAAAAAAAAACCCAGGAAAACCATGGGGTTACTACAGTGATACATGGACGCAATGCAGTGCCTGGGGAACGCCAGCCCCGTGCCCTGCACAGGGGCTGGAGGAAGGGCTGGCGGGCAGCGCAGAGAGCTGTCCCTCTGAAGTGTGTCGGAGAGCTCCCGGCCCTGCCTTCTCCCTAGGTGCCGAGTTAGCGTGTAATCACAAGACAGATTTTGCTCAGCTGCAACTTGGCCTGACCCATTGCACACCCTCACATGCAAAGCTCACGCAGCATTTTCCCAACTTGCTTCCGAGCAGGAGGAAACTAAGGAAAAAACACCCAGCACATCTGTATGTGTTTACAAGTAAGGGAAAATATTTTTTTAATAGGTAAGGTTATTCTTTTTTCTATACTAATCCATACTAAATCCACATTAACACAATTGCAGTTCCTGATGATTTATGTTGTTATAATAAATAACAGCAACCGCGTGCCGCTTAGCTGATGATTAATGGTCCTTATTTACAGTGTGTTCAGCCCAGGTCTGCAGTTTACAGTTGCAAACATCAAAGGAGAGTTGAGCTTTCCTTTTCTCCTGTATTTTGAGGCCACGTCGTAAATCCTGCACAAGCAGCCTTGACGGCTGCATTTTAATCCACAAATAGGATTGCTATAAACTGCCAGAAGAAATGCCGTTCTGACCCGAGAGCCACAGGGGCTGTTTCCCTTCGGCCTGGGGGGCACAGCCAGCTTCGCCAGCCTCAGCGGGGAAGGGTGCAAAACTGTGGCACCAGTCGACACCATCGCACTCTCCCCTCCGAGTTATCAGGGTCTGTCGGTCAAATGTACCAAGCACCGACCCCTATTTTTGTGCTCTGATTTTCCTATAATCCCTCCTCTCGGTTCACTTTGGAGGCAAGTGAGATGGTTTGCGATCTCCTCCGCAGAAAACCTCCCCTCCCAGAGCCTGCTCACATCCCCAGCCCTGCACTGCTCCATCCCGCTGCCGAGCTCCCCCCTGCCCTGAGCCATCCAAGCCCAAAAGGCTCCTTTTCCTTCCTCCACCCTGCAAACAGGCCCTTGGGGGTGGGAAGGCCCGGTGGCACGGACCTTCCCGTTAGCTCGTATGAGCTGATTTCAGGCACTGAAATTACCCCGTGTGGGATATTCACGGTGAAAAATGACCCCTGTAATGCCAAGACTCTCCAAGGGAGCTGTGGAGGTTTCTTGCTCTCACGAGCCAGGGCTGAAGCCCCACTAACACTCACCTCATAATTACATTTTTCTGTACACCGACAGAGTTATGTCTGTTTGGCACATGGGATTTCTGTAACGGCTGCAATATGAAATCTGTCTGAAACTGCATCCCTTGGCTCTGCTGCCTCCACCATCAGCAAAGGCGGGACGACACGCGTGGAGCAAACCGCCCCATCCTTCCTCCAGGTGGCCATGGCTGAGCCTTTTCCAACGTCTCCATCCCTGCAGGCATCTGGGGGCCCAGCTCTGGCACTTTGAGGACCTTTGAAGGTTTGGGCTTTTTTCTGTTTGTGTTTTGGTTTTTTGTTGTTGTTGTTGCTGTTTTTTTCAAATACCTTTTCCCAATTTAAAACCGAAGCTTGATGGGAGAACAGTTCACAAGCAGCCTTCCCAAACACACGCTTGTACCTTGGGTGCCTAGTTTTCATCCCCAAACCTCCCGGTGAAGGTCCCCATTGCTGCAACCCTGTGGTGTTCCCTAATCCTGCCCGGTTTTGTGAATCCCAGTTTATAACCCAACCCTGAGGAGCAGGAGGCTCCGTTTAACCCAGCAAACCTCAGACAGACAACCGGGGTGGTTTATAACAAACGTACAAGTTTTGCCTTTGCTGCCATCCACTGATGCGTGGCAAAGAGCTGCTTAGGGGTAAATAAAAGCTGCTTGCTGAGGCTGTAATGAGGACGGTCAAATGCTGAAGATGTAGAAAGGTTAGAGGAGAGGCCTCACTGCCCATACGAGGGAGGAAACCCGTACAGCCGCCCCAGCACACTCACACAGAGGGTTATCACAGCGCAAAGCACCAGTCTGTGAGTAAATGCTCCCTTTGCGGTGCTGCACTCCCTGGAGAAGCTTTAATAATTTCCAGGGAGGCTCTGAAGGCTAATAAAAGAAACGAATCGAGAAGTCTGAGCAATCACTCTCTTCCTCTTTCACTGCAAGCCTCAAGCTGCCCTTGTCTGGCTGATCAGGTGCAGCTCTGATTTCCTGGGTTCCTGAAGCAGAACGGATTCTGCAGCTTCGCAGCCTGCTTTGTGGTGATGGATGGCAATGATTATAATTGTTAATCTGATTAAGCCTGTGGTCTCAAATTTTGCTCGTCTTACTGACGTTGAAGGTACTTAAAGAAACACTTGAGGAGGAACATATGAAGATGTATGAAGCACGTGCTTCTGTGCACCTATCAGTACTGATCTTAGGGTACGATCTGGTGCAAGGTGACGTGATTTTGCATGAAAACTGGGTCCCTGGGTTGTCAACACACACCAGCCCTCAGGCTTGGTGGTATGATGGGCAAAGAAGAGTCTCCTTCAGCTTTGCTTTCTCTCTTTGACAGGATGTTAAACAGGAGTTTTGGAGGAGCAAGATGTGGTCCCACAGCCTGCTGCAGTCCAGGGCAGCCTGACTGTAAGGCTTCAACAGGGACTTTGGCTGAGGCTGCAAGACAAGGACCACACTCCTGACCTCCACCGGCTGCATCTGGCTGCTTTGAGGGCGTTGTTATGCTTAACAGTAGAGGTAGAAAAATATTTTGAGTTCCTATACCTCACACAACCCCTCTGAGGCGGCTGAGGAACACCTAGAAGTACTCTGGTGTTTCTAGCATTTCTTAATGTTTGCATTGTTAATTTTTTAATGAGTTTTCTTATCAAACTCAACTCAAATGCTTTAGCTTCCACAGTTCCCGAAAGCAGGGTATGTTCAGTCACTGCAAGAGGGAAAACCCTATGCACCAAAAAGGGTAAAAAAATCTCATACCTTTCAGAAGCATCTGGATCTTAATTGCTTTCCAGCAACCATTTATTAGAGAAAATTGCTGTTAAAAAGATGAAAATGGTTTCTGTGTTTTCTCTCTGCCTTGCTCCTAGGGCTGGCTGAAGACAAATAAGAGGCAGCCCTGTGGGGTTAGGTTACCCAGCTCAGGTAAGGGCCCTGACTCAGCCTGTGAGCTTCCCCAGGCCCCCACTGCAGCCACCCAGCAAAGAGAGGATCCTTGAGAAGGTGATTCAGGGCTCTTTCTATCAAGCTCCGTCCCTTCTGATCCATCCCAAAGCAGATCTGTCCACAAAGACTTTCCACCACCAGCCCTTGTGTGCTAAGGCTGCAGGAGCAAGGGAAGAAGCCCCCACGGCAGAGGTGCTCGCAGCTGGGGCTGACACCCTGAGGAGTGCTGCGTGCCCTGTGCAAGTGGTCGCCCTGCTCCTAGGCCAGGCTGGGCCACGCCGGGAGCTCTGCCCCGGTAGAGGAGCAGACCACCGCTTGGTGATGCAAACCCACCCGTATCTCCTCTGGAGCCCTCGTGGATATGGGTCACCAGGCACACTTCAGCTCTGCGCTGGCCATCCTCTCAGCACGTGTCTATTTGAAACTGCACTAGTGTAATCAAAGGCACTCTACTAATTGGATGTGCAATCCTAAGGGAACTCCTTTAATTGCATTTCAGTCTGGTTGGTATCATTTTAACTTAAATTCATTGCTGTCTTGCACAGGAATAACCCAATTGGGTCTGGTTATGGAGAGGCATATCATCCTGCTTCCTCCTCCCCATCACGCTCTGGATGCGCTTCAATTTGTTAGGCTCTGGCTGTGAAATAGCCACCACGCATTAAAGCTGAGGGCTGTGTAAAATCCCTTTAGCCGGTAACTAGGACGTAGACAGTAGAGAGCTGAGAGTTCACCTTGACCTGCTAATGGAGGTAAAACCTCAATTATTACCCTGTCTTCACTTAGATTTTATCTCATATGTGTTACCATAAATTGTCGTGCCCTGAAGATGCCTTCTTTTGTTTCTTTCTTTGGAGTCAGTGAAGACCTGAGCTCTTTCTAAGAGATGCTTTATTTCTACCCAACACGCTTGTCTGTAGTGAAAGACCCACTGCTTAAAATTCAAGAGCTTCCATTAAACTGGAGGTTGGGGTAGATGATCAGATTGTTGCTTTGAGCCTTAAAGCTTGTGGGAGCGCCGCCATTTATTTCTCTTATCTCCCAGCACGGGGCCCTCAGAATTGCTCTCCCTGGCAATGGCCTATTTCCAAAAGCCTCTTCTAGCAGCCGTTAGCAATGAAGTGGGGGGCTGAACCCCCAGGAACCGAGCGCTGTGGAGAGGTGCCTGGTTTCAAGCTTTGCTCCATGGGTTGCAAGCACAAGCTATTTGTTTTCTTCACCCTGGGCTCAAGGCGGCCGCCGTGACTGTCCCGTTTTGGCACATGCCAGCTTTCAGGAGCTGCAGGGTTGTACCATGACACGGGTCAGGCCCCAATCCCAAAATATTGATACGCCTTGGGGTGGCGGCTTTATGCAGCTCCCCCACGCTACAGATATTTTGGGGGGGTCTGGTCTGGCCCAAAATGGGCCGTGCTCCCTACGCTGCTCTGAGCACGGGCTGCACCCCAGTGCCGCGGGGCCGATCGTCCTCCCTCATTACCAGCGCTGCGTATGCGAATAGCGTGGGGAGCAGAGCCAACAGTAAGTTAGCGCTGGCTGCGTCCCATACTAATGTTGTTCTTACTATTTCAGTGCCATCTTCCTTATTTCCACTCTCTCCCTGAACAACTAAATTAATTAGAATGATTTTTTTTTTTATTTAAATACTGTCATGGAATAATAATTCTGGTGAATTAATTTTTTTTTTGTCATTCCCCACTGCTTCTTTTGTCTGTTGCACTCTCTTTTAATACACTGTTGATATTTTGTTATAGCTATGCAAGATCACAGCTGTTGTCTGAAAAAAAAAAAAAAAAAAGAGAGTAAAATCATGCTATGTGCTGTTGCCATCCAACAACCATTTTTCTTCCTCCACTAGCTCACAAAAAAACCCCTTCCCCTTTATTAGGCACAGGAGCACACATTTTTCTTAGCTTGTAAAAAGCCAAAAAACCTCACAGCAGCTTCTCTGAAGCTGCAGCAACGTAAGGAAGCCGAAGCTGCTACGACAGGCTGGGGCTCCATCCTGAGCCTGTTATGAGATCAAATCCTGCAAACCCTGGATCCCGGGAGTGACTCCACACAGGCAGCAGCTCTGTGGACATCACCCGCTCCTGTGCTTTACTAGTCACCAAGTTACCTGTACCTGGACGTGTTCATTTGACCTATAAACGTGTTTTCTGACCTGATTCAGTAACAAAACCACTCCTGTGGTTGTCATGAAAGGACAAAAAAAAATCCAATTAGACCCTGAATTTATATTTACGGTAGTGGTCAGGGCTGAGAGAACCGTTGCTTAATGCTGGCCCCTCTGGACAGCTTTCCTTGGCCCCTGCCAGACCTTTTCTGACCCCGCAAGTTCAGCCCTCGGTGGCCATTTGCATCGAGACTGACGCTAAGCCAAGGATCAGCAGCAGCGCAAAGTGATAAATGAAGGAGAGCCAGGATGGAGATTTGAATCGTCGTTTCTGAGTCCCCAGCTCCAATTACAAAACTGATTTGAATCAGTCTCACAATCCACATAACCAGTTACGAAATTCCTCCTTGACTCCCTGGCCCCGGACTTGTTTAGCAATTGCACCATGTGTACCTTGTGTCTGTAATATTTTAAAGCGTTTTTAAATTAAGCTTAGTCGGGGCCCATGCAGTTCCAATTAACACATACGGGCTGCGTGATCGCTCCGGCAGGGCTTGCCCTGCACTGTTGCTCCCTGTTGCCTCAAACGAGGGTTATTAGGGCGGCTGAAGTGAGATTGCATTAAAGAATTGAGATGAAAAGCTTGTTTTCCCCCTGGACTGCAGCATTCACCTCTCACTTCTGGAGAGGTGACATGCAGCGGTACACAGAGTGCACCTCCGTCCCTTCCAGGGTCACTAGGGTCAGTGGTTTCAATGATCTTACCTCCCTGTGCTCAGACCAAAGAAAGGACTGAGCTTGTTGGCTGCCTGGCTTTTTTTTTTTTTTGAAAGCAGAGTCATATAAAGCAAAAATTTCTGAGGGGATTCAGAGAGGAGTAACAACGGGGGGCACCTGTCATTACACCCATACATCAGCAGGGTGAAGATTACCGCAAGCACTGAAGATAGGGCAGTGTCCCCATCCTTCCCCTGATGGGTACAGCGTGCTCATAATCTTTAAGAAAAATTTTATCCGTTGTTTTCTTAGGCAGGGCTCTGCATTTCTGGTCACACCCCTGGAACCAGAATCAACCCTCCTCGGGGAGGCAAAGGGGCGATGAGAAACCTGGAGCTGGTGTTCAGAGGCAGGATGGTATCAGCTATCACATTTATTGTCCCAGAATCTGTGAGGCTCTGCAGGGAGTAGCGATATTTGTAACGTGGCACAAAAGGTAATTCAGCCCCTGGTGATATTATACACAACCTCCTTGCCAGATGCTACGACCCCCCGATCAGTTATAACCACTTCTCCACAGGTTTCAATTAAATTCCCGTAAGTATGTAAACTTTGGCTTGTTTGGACCAATACCTACAGACTTGATTGCAATAGCAGATGTTTTATTTTTACCTGCAAGTGAAAATGGGGAGTGTATATCATGGCCGTGGCACATTTCGCGTGAAACAGATGTTTCTATTAATGCCAAAATTGGGTGGAAATTCAAAGGATGCAACTTGCTGAAGTATTCCAATGAATCACTTCCTCTTTTTTTTTTTTTTTGATTAGTAGGCTCTAAAGGGACAAAAGAATAGCTTTGTATCATTCTCTCTCAATTAAATGTAAAGTACATCTGGACAGAGTCTGAAGATCCATCTTTCACTGGCAGTTGCAAAGCCATCAACATAATAAAATAATACTCTGATTGGTATTACAAGGCTGCATTTAAATCATTGGCATTCATGCTCTGAGTCCTTTGCAGGCGCAAGCCCTCCATTAGAGAAAAGCTTAATTTTATACTGTGATCTGTATAAGATATGCAATGAAAATGCGGAAAAAAAAAAAAAAGAGCTTTTGCAGAGCTGGAGACATAATAATAGAAGCTACAATGAATGTCTGGGCAGCTTTTTCAGTTACTTATAAACTGCAGGTGTCAAATGCGTTCTGGAAAGAAGCTGAATTCCAGTTTTAATTACAGTCAGCAGGTTGAGGCGTAATTCAAGGCTTGATAATACCTTCAATCCATAACAAAACTCCTCCTGCTATCAGTAAGACGTTCACACCAAGATCAAGGAGAAAACATGACCTCCTTGCAGTAGCTAAACTCTGAACTGCAGCATCCCACTGTAAAATCCCAAGCACCCTTGATATTTAAAGTACCTATTCCTTGCGTGATTATCTCAGCAAGCCTTAGCATCAAATGGGAACTGAGCTAGTAAAACTGCTCTGATGATCAGGGCGAGAAAGATGTGTCGTTGCAGCTTTCATCTAAAGTTTCCTTTGGCTCAGATTAGCTTGGGGGGGGGGGGGAGGGGGGAAGCAGGAAGGCAAAAAAGCTCCCCCTCTGCCTGGAATTGTCTGTGTGGACCCAAACCTGAGTGCCGTATGAGCCCTCCCAGGTCTTATATGGTAAATACAACCTGCCTTTATCGGCAATCTCTTTTACCAGCGACAGTAAGTTTATTGAGCTCAAAGAGATTCATTTCATTATGTGCTTGAATAGCACCATGTACATCAGTGCCCTGACCCAAAACTGAGCCTTTGAGGCCTTATGCTGGTACATATAATAAAGAGTAATATTCAACTCTTCTACCTATTAATGACTGGGGGGGAAAAAAGGCCAGGATGTGCATGCTGGTGTGCTGAACTTGGCTCCTGGGGGCTGCTGCTCAGAGGTAGGCAGAGCTCTCATTTCAAGCCGGTGGGCAGAGTCTTTGAAGGAGAAGCTAATTATGCCTTATTATGTGGGAAAACACAGCTCTGGAGTTACAGGGGCAGCCACCACTTGGGTGTTGAGGAGGAAGGTCACTGAAAAGGAAGCAGAGAGGCAAAGCCGCCTGAGAGAGGGAGGTTGGCAGAGGCAGATGAAAGGATTTCTGAGCGAGGGAGATGCTTGTTGCTTTTATTCTGCTCAGGGAAACACAACCTTATGAAGCAAACTTTGTATCAGAAGATTCAGCCAACATACCTGCCTTGTACCATTCTGCTGCTGTAATGGAGGAGCCCTGTAGAAGAAAGGGGCTGGTTGGTGGAATGATCTGTTGGCCACCAAGAGCCAGGAACTGCCTGGAACTAAAATAACTACAGGAACAAACCGAAACTACTGGAAGTGCTGACTTTTAAAATAATTATATTTGTACTGACATAACCCACACATGCAGATAAGCTTTATGTCACTACCAAAGACGGCCCCCACCAGTGGCACATGCGACTCTCAGTACATAACACCTACGTCCTCACAACACCCCTGTGAGGTAGGGCAAGGCCGTGAACCCCATTTCACCGGTGGGGAACCTGTCAAAACTGAGCAACTTTCTCATGGTCACCCAGAAGGTCTGTTGCTGAGCAGGGAGTAGAGCGTGGGCTTTCAGAGAGGGCAGCCGTGGGGCTGCTTTTTTGTTAAACACCCTGCACTGCTGACAGCTCCTCTGCTCCGTCACGGCCATTTCTGCTGGAAGCAAATGGCCACGAGCAGCAGGTGATGTCAACTAAGTCCTCACAGGCGTTAAAGTGATCATAAAACAAGAACTGGGGAAAAAAAAAAAGGACCTGTGGAAAGACCAACCTGATTTGTAACCAAATGCCAGTCTTAAATGCCTACCATGTTCCTAGTAACAAAATAAGTGCATATCAAAAAACACAAAACTACTTAAAGAAAATGTGACTTTTCATCCCCACCATCCCAGAATCATAGAAAACGGGTCTGGAAGAACCCCGAGGGGTCATCAGGTCTTTTCCCCAACTTCTATGATCCCCTGTGGTTGGGTCCCTTCAGTAGATGGAGCTGATGGTGCTGTCTTGGCTACTTGTGTCAGAGCTGTCCAGTGTCACATCAGGACCTGCATCCGCACTGTCAGGATCCACTTGATCTTTAGCAAAGTTAATGAAGACCTAGAAGTTTAAAGGAGAACATTCAGTATGTGACAACATAAAAATTTTATAATATGAATTAAGATAAAAAAGGAATGGCTGTTCATTTGCGTGTGAGCCTGGAGACAGTGCTCAGGAATGGATTCACACTGGATTTGAGAATTGCAAATGTTGGGCTTCTTGTGGGCTAATGTAAATAAATGGCTGCACACCGCCGTACCGCTGAATCGACACCCGGGATGCAAAGGCAGACGTTCCTGTACAAAACCTGATTGTCCTACAGCTCGTGTTTCACAGGTACTAGCGAGGTAATACCTGTGTGGTAGCTCATTTCGATCACAGTGTAATACAGCTGTATTATTACTTTATAAACCCATCTGTCTATATATAATTGACATCCAGGCACACGCAACTGCATATTATATAGATAGGTATATATAATCACACCTAACAGTCTTCATTTGAACAGTACCTAATGAACTCATAAAATATTCTCACTAGAACACTACCCACAATCACATTTGCATATACACAAATCCAAGCTGTCCTCCCACAAAACATGGCTCAGGCTTTCCTGCAGTTTGTCTGCCCGTTTCTCTCACCACTGCCCCTTATTAAAACAATATTAAGGACCTCCTCCCCCAGATCTCTGTTTAACAATTTGTAGATTACAGGGTTGGGGGTTTTTTTTGTGTGGTTTTTTTTTTTTTTTAAAAAAAGTTTAAACAGTAAAACTGTTTTACATTTACTGCAGTTTTTGCTCTTGTCTCTGGGACAGACCTAATATATCAGATGCTGATGCTCTGATGCTGACAGGATGATTTCTTCTGGATAGTCCTTGCAGCATCCCATCAGCTGTTGCGTTTCCTACAAGATTTTAATGCCAGTGGGAATGTTCTTCCAAGGGAAAATGGAAGAAACTTAGCCATGAGGCTAGGTTTGGAGTAATGCTAAATGAACTTACAACCCAAATACAGTACAAGAAAGAGCGAAATCAAGGAAATTTCCAGCATTGCTGGGAAAAGTCCACTGCCAGGAAGCCTAGCACTGTACTCAGGGGCGATTCATAATCCTGCCCGCCATCCACACCCATGAGGCTCTGAAACCAGCAGTCAGAGAGGGAAGAGCAGATCCTTTATGCTACAAGGCAGCTTTCCATGTGCATTCTCCTAGCACCAGCACAAGTATCTGGAGGCAGAAGTACTAATAAAGTATCCCCAGGAGAAAGAGAGATGGAAATCCCTTTCTAAATGTAGTCTGTTGTGTGCAGCAGTCCATTATGTGTAACCATCAGTCTGCTCCCCTGTTAACAGTTTTAAATGGATGGTCACACATCTTTAATTCCTTACCTCCTCTAACGTCGTTTGGCTCACTGAGAAGTGCCTGATATCGAAGGCTGCTTTGCTGGCTTCCAGGAGATCAAATATATTTGCTACCCCTCCTGCAGAGACTGGAACGTGATACTCCACCATGTTGAAATGCCGATCCTGTGGGAACAGGAATGATGGGGTAACGTTAAGACGTTGCTGCCTATAAAGAGCCAACAGATCTGATGGCTGTTTGGCTGAGAATGAAAGCAAAGAGGAACTGAGCCATGGGAGAATGAAGGGTCAAAGGGTGTGTTCTCTCCTCCTGGCTCCCAAAACTGAGGAATATTATTGTCCGGTATTGACTGGTGTCTCCCCATTGGAAGTTTTTGTGACTGGGAGATGATAACTAAGCCCCAGAGCTGGAAGCTTGAGGGTAGCCGTAGCGTTTTCCAGCTCCAAGTCTGCTGTTCTGATTAACACAGAGATTGGGACCATTCACAGAGGCAGAGGGTCACCCAACAGCTGCCTTATAGGGTCACTGCAGCTGTTTGGTTGAAGTTATTTAAGCCACCAAGGAACTTGGGTGCTCCAACCCTTGGACAACATCACTGATAGCACCAACAAGTGTGTGTCTATGAATCCCTTACACTGTGAGAGCACGGATCTATCTGCACAATATGTTACAAGATGTCTCTCCTGCAACATTCTCTTGGTTAATTTGAAGGGATTGAGAGGGCCTCTCCTGAAAGCATTTGTCCTGCTTACCTTCAGGCATGTGTTTGGAAAGTGTGACTTCATGAACTCTGTCAGCATCTCAGTGTTAACTGTGTTGCTGTTTAAGTGCATCTTCACAGTGAATCCTCTTCCAAACCTAGGGGAAAAAGAAAATCACAATTAACACAGTAGGAAAGAGAAACAGATAAAGAAAATCCTTTGAGAGTGCTGCACAGCCTCTTTGGGGAAATCTAATCCAGGCAGAGTGCAGCTTGAATGGGGTCAGGGTTGTTAACCTGGAGTGAATCTTAATAAGAAGCCGAGCTATTGTGATAACTAATAAAAATCAAAGCTCAACCCTAACATGCATTTCACATTTTCAGCAGTGAACAGATTACTTTGGGGAACACGTATCTGGGAAAAAAGGCTGTGAGACAATAGAAAATGCATTAGTTAACACAGAATTTCAACGATGTAGTAAGAAACATAAACCAGAAAATGACGTTATTTTGATGCCCTGTTAACAAAGGCCTCATGTTCTGAGCCCTCAAAGCTGTAGCTATCGTGGTTTAACCCCAGCCGACAACTGAGCCCCACACAGCCACTCACTCACTGCCCCATGGTGGGATGGGGGAGAGAATCGGAACAGTAAAAGTGGGGAAAAAACCTCTTGGGTTGAGATAAGAACAGTTTAATAATTGAAATAAAGTAAAAGACTAATAATTATAATAATAACAAAGACAAACAAATATAGAAAGCAAGTGATGCACAATGCAGTTGCTCACCATCTGCCGACCGATGCCCAGCCCGTCCCCGAGCAGCGGCCCCCAGCCAGCTTTCCCCTAGTTTATACGCTGAGCATGAAGTCATATGGTATGGAACATCCCTTTGGGCAGTTGGGGTCAGCTGTCCTGGCTGTGCCCCCTCCCAGCTTCTTGTGCACCCCCAGCCTTCTCAGTCTGTAGAGCACAAGAAGCTGAAAAGTCCTTTACTAGTGTTAGCACTGCTCAGCAGTAACTAAAACATCAGTGTGTGATCAACATTATTCTCACCCTAAGTCCAAAACACAGCACTGTACCAGCTACTAGGAAGAAAATTAACTCTGTCCCAGCTGAAACCAGGACAGTATGTTAGTAACTCCATATGCCATTCAGTAAAAGTGAAATAGGTACATTTTACTGACCTGCTCTTGATATGCTGCAGAGAGCCAATGCACTGAAAACTCCCATTCACCATAATAGCCAGTCTGGTACAGAGGGCTTCACATTCTTCCATGCTGAAAAACCAACCAAGAAACTCTAATATGTCATTGAGAAGGTATTAAAAAAATAGTTATTTACTATAGAACATTACTAATCTTCCCTAAATTGTTGTTGGTCTCTGTGGGCATCCACATTCAGCCACAACAAACCCCCAGACCTGCCATAGCTCGGTGCCCTGAAATTCTGCAAGGACCGATGGGGAGCGTGGCCTCTCCATACCTCCTGCAGATCCTGAAACTGGAGACAGAGCCAAACCAGCCCCTACCTGTGGGATGTGAGTATCACCGAGCATTTGTTCTGCACTTCCTCACTAATGATTTTCCAAAGGTGGCGTTTAGCATTGGGATCCATTCCAGAGCTCGGTTCATCCTATTGGGAAAGACAGGACTGAATGTAAATTTGCACTCAAGGTCTGATCTTCCTAACGCTTATGCTCTTTTTAGGGTCATCATTAGTGCTATGTTTGCTAGTAAGGACCCACAGGAGAGCTTACACTGGTACAGATCTGCCAGAAGGATTATCTTCAATGGCATTATGGATTTGACCGAGACATCGATTGACCTTATCGCTCTCTACAGCTACCTGAAAGGAGGCTGTAGTGAGGTGGGTGTTGGTCTCTTCTCCCAAGTTACTAGTGATAGGATGCAAGGAAATGGCCTCAAGCTGTGCCAGGGGAGGTTTAGATTGGATATTAGGAAAAATTTCTTTACTGAAAGAGTGGTCAGGCACTGGAACAGGCTGCCCAGAGAGGTGGTGGAGTCACCATCCCTGGAGGTGTTCAAAAAACGTGTAGACGTGGCACTTCGGGACATGGTTTAGGAGGCCTGGGGGTGTTGGGTTGGCGGTTGGACTTGATGATCCTAGAGGTCTTTTCCAACCTTAATGATTCTATGATTCTATGATCTTACACTCCCTTCAAGCAGTAACAAGTCAGCTTGGCTAAGACCTCCATCCTCACTGCCCATTGGAACTCCACAGCTCCCATGGTGACTGGTGGGAACTCTCAGCCTCTCTTGGACGCTAGAGGAACTGACTGGCCATGACAGCACCATCTAAGATCAACCCTACTGTGCGTTTTATACCATGGTGTTTTAAATATCCATAAACGCCACAGGCGTAACCTCAGGCAAGAAGCTATCAACTGGCACTTGGTTCCCACATGCACCTGCATTTTGCCTCCCTCTCAATATGCTGACAAAGCAAGTGTTGCATTTCTCCATTTAGAGACAGTAAGCCAGAGATGAAAGATGGTATACTATCTCCTGTCTTATGCATTGCTGATAAAATTGTTAGCCAATTTCCGATTGACAGATTGTTATTGCTGAGGATAATGCTTTACGTAAGGCAGAACTAAAACAGCTTGGGTTCAAGCAGCAGTCAGTACAGAGGAAATTTCCCCACCTTCTATTTTTATTGATTTTTTTTTTTTTTTTTTTTTTTTTTTTTTTTTAATGTCAGAGAAGCAGCTGGGGGCGGTGTATGTGGTCAGAAGTAAAGGCAGTAGTGCTGGGCTTGATACAAGTTGGGGCAAGGGAGATTTAATGTCCACTAGGTATCAGATTTAATACCAGGAAACCTGCTCACAGAGCAGTGCACACATTCAAAACACAGCAAGTGGAAAAACTGCACAAAAAGTTATATTTTAACAATAGCGTATCTCATGAAGAACTGGAAAGTTGAAAGTGAAAGGCAAAAGGGGAAGCCAAACCTAAAAAAAGTTTTATGTTCTAATCCTGAGGGAAGTTGCTCCTTTGCTCTCCTACAGATTTGGAGCCTTGGATGCCACTTTTCTTGCAACACTGTGCAGGGTAGTCAATAAAAAAAAAAATTGGCAAATATAGGACCTATTTTTGACCTCTGAAAGAGGCTAACAGAGAATTTGGCAGACTCGCCACTCTCTTATGCCCTCAAAGAAAATTTGGGTGCTTCCTGGAGTCTAAACTTTCCACTGATGCATATGTTGTCAGGCTAAGTATGGGCATTTGAGGAGTGTCCTGCAAGCTGTGCCTAAGAAGGTTTTGCTAGACTGTCAAAGTACCTCTGCCAGCCCAGAGATCTGCTCCTCTTCCCCCCAAAAAGGCCCCCTTTTCTCACCAACAGCAGAATCGATGGATTCCCAATGAGAGCCAGAGCTGTCGACAATTTTCTGTTGGTGCCATAACTGCACATAGAGGTGACTCTGTCTTTGTAGGCCATCAGATTCAGCCGGTGGAGAAGCTGGAGTACAACCTGTGGGAGCAAGAGTACAGCTTTCACAACAATGTCCAGGCATAAATTACCACACGTGTATCTATTTATTGAAAGACTAATTAAATCAATGTAAAAGCTCTCAATAACTGGAAAATGCTCTAACTCAAGCCCCAGTGTTACTCACTCCTTTGATCTCTCTCTCTGGGATGCCATGGAGCCTAGCATAGTAATACATGTGCTCTTCCACCGTCAGCAAGTCATCCAAGGCATCTTCTTGAGGACAGTAGCCAAAGAGTGACCAGTGTGCCTCACTGATGTCATTCAAGGACCTGTGTAAGGAAGTCATTTTAAACACACTGAATTGCCAATGCACTCTGGAATCAGACAGGAGAGGGGGAAAAAAAACCCTTTCTCCTGCTTCCTACCCCTTCCCCAACCCCTGAAGGAAAATGCTATGAATTTGCAGATCTCCAGTTTTTAGGCCCTCAGTTCTACAAAGAAAGAATTGTATTTGCGATGTCTGTTAGCCACGGTCGAGTACGTAGCTCTCCAATTACCGCCAGCACTTCAGATGGCAGAGCTGCTGCCAAGCCTACTCCTGTTAAAGAGTGCTTTGAGATGAGTCCTACTGGTCTCCAGATACTAGCTCAGAAGTGGGATCACACTCAGCTGAGGATCTGAGTCTGATCCCACTTGCAATGGAATGAAGTGCAAGAAACACCAGTGAGAACAGCAGAGGTATGACAGCAAAATGCAAACCCTAGGGAAGCAACCACACCATCTTCAAAGGATGAAATTCCCTGCCTTACTTATTTTCACTCTGTTTTGAATGTTTTGTTTTGTTTCAGACTTTTCCACTTCTTTTCCTTTGCCATCCAGCCTTAAAAACTGTTCCCAGGCTGATTTGCTTATACGCCTTCCCCAGAAATTACATCCTCCATACCCAGAATGATCCTGGACCCGCAGCCTTCCGCTGGATGCTCCGATATCGCCTGTCAACATCTTAAAGATGGTTGTCTTTCCAGCTCCGTTCACACCAAGCAAGCCAAAGCACTGGGGTTGTGGGAAAGAAAGGTAGAAATGTAACCATGCTATATTTATAATACAGAAATATTGCCCCGAGATGAGTGCTCAGTGCATCTTGTCTCTTCTTTTCTCTGGACCCTTGAGCAAGATGAACTGCAAGAGCGGCAGAGGTACTCAAAGCATACAAATGTTATAATGGAGGTTCTTTATGGTGCAATATACTGCAGCTTATATTAGGACCGTTTGTTTAATATGGTGAAGAATCAAGGATGTGTCTCTAATAGAGTCATTCCTCTCACTGCAAGGTGCATTTTTGCAGTGAGCTCATCTGACAGGCCAAATCCTGATCATCTAATTTGTGCAAAGCCTCCCATTGACAGGAACAGAGCTATTCATAGGAATGAGGTGAGTGAGGTTTGTGCTGTCATTTGTAAAACCTTAATGCGACACAAGATTTTTGTCAAATAATCTCACTAATGCACTACATTAATAAGATTAAGAACTGGCTCCCTGTAGTGCTATTCAGTATCTCATGCTAAGATCTATGTTTTATTGCTAAGGTTGGAGATATGCAGTTGTGTGTTGCATAAGCAATTACCATTATGCTGATAATTACTATTATTTTGATATAGTTAGTACAGACCAGCTGATGTGAAAATCCTCACATGTTGGGCCCACTGCAGATGCGCAACATCGATCCAAGGCTCTTCCCCACCTCACGGTCCATGCAGGGACAGTATCTGTGCACAGTCTGCAGTGCAGGGCCACGGCCTCTGCTGACACCAGCATCGGGTTGACTTTTGCCAGAGGCTAGGAACCTCAATGAATGTTGTGGCTTGGAAAAAAATCCTCTGCCAGAAAAATCAGTACCACAGTCTCCACGTGAAGCTGCTGTCCTTCTGCCCAGCACCCTACATCCTTTTATATGCCCAGTATCTCAGTGGGACCCAGGCAATTAAAAAAATCAGGTACCAAGGATTACTTCCAAGCCTCCTCACAAGTCAGGTGCACAGCCTGCTCCTGTCCTTTCTCACGAGTCAGTGTTTTTGCAGGTAACTGCATTGACATGACCAAAAAATCTTTTTTCTTTAGAGTTAGTTTTAAGTCTTGATTCATTAAAACCTGTGTTCAGCTGAAATGATTTGTCTTTCCCTGATGGGAAATACATGCAAGATAAGCCTGACTCACTGTCTCCCATGCAGTTTCAGTGAATAACTGCAACTGGACAAATTCTGCTGTCTTCATTTACTGTATGGTAATCCACAGTGACCCCCCGAAACTGCACTGTGCTAGGTGCTGTACAAACACAGCATGCAGACATTTTGCTCTGAATACAGTTCCATCACTGTCCCATCCACTTTTCCTCTTTCTAGGGCCTTCCAACTGTCACTTGGTGTCCCAAATCTACCAAGAGCCTTTAGTCGCTACCGTAACCCCAAGAATCAATAAATAAGACAAAGGAAGGAAGAGGTCAGAGCAGAACAAACCATTAGAGTCATGCTGGGACAGCAGCAAGGACTGGGAGAGAAGATGACAGTGGGACTGTGGATCTGTTCTAGTTTCCCGCCCCAGGGCAGAAGGTGCCCTCGGCCTTTTCCCCTCGCTTACCTCTCCGGCAGGAATCCCAAGGCTGATGTTTTTCACAGCCACAATGCGTTTGTGAGGAAGGTGGTAGATCTTTGTCAGATTCTGGAGCTGCACCACATCGAAGTCAGCTTTGCCAGACTCTACCCGGTTCCTCTCTGCCTGGACATCCCCATCCTCTTCAGCCACGGGTGGCAGAAGCGATGCTTTGCCATGTACTCTGTCAAACAGGAACCTATGGGGATGGCAGAGAGGGGATCTTACCCTCTGGCAAGCAAGACAGCAGTGGGCCTGTGTGCTTGGGATACTAAGAAGCCTTCCCGTGGGATCCCAGAGCATGCAAAAATACACAGATATACAGAGAGTTGCTGTTCTCTCCTGATATTTGCACCATTTAGGGAATTTAAAAACCCAATCTTCTCTTTCTGCCTAATTTTTTTTTTCTCTTTTTCAGCAAATATTCTGAGCTGGAGGAGGTTCTGCCTTGCGGACACACTTGTAATGCAGGTGACAGGACTGTTCTCACGCCTCCCTGTGTGCACCCAAGCCAGAGGAGATGGGGAGACTCAAACAGCTGTCAGTGGACTAACTGCTCTTACCAACCAGCTGAATATCAGCCCACCAAATGCAGAGCCCTGAAACGAGGGCCATAGTCTCAGCCAGCAAGGACTATCAAAGGACTCTGTTAACCTATACCTCCATTAGTTAATACTCTAATTACTGGTAGGTACCGGGACTGCTGCCAGAGAAAACGTACTCCATGTTTGCAAAGTGTCTTGGAAATTTATGGGCTTCATAATTGACCATGATGGTGTGAGAGCCCAGAATTAAACCACTGAGCGCTGGCTTTAGTCTGTTTTCATTGCAAGACTCCAGATGTTACTTACTCTAGTATGTTGTTCCAGACTCTCTGAATCATCCTGTCATGAACTGTAAGACGAATAGCAAAAAACATGGTGCCCTGGATAAACATGGCAAACAGCTTGGATGTGGTCTTGTCCAGCTCAAAGGTTTTGTCAGGGTAGTCCACTCCATAGGCTTTTAAGAAGCCCAGCAGTGCCTGATCCTGTGACAGTTCAATCAAGCCATAGCCAAAGCAAAATTGTGGGAACAGAAGGAACACATGCCTTAAGTTTTCAGCAAGATCATGCAAGCCCTGAAAAAAAACCAAGAAGCAGCACAGTCAGTCACTGTTTTTATTCCTGGAATAAATTCATAGGTTTTACTGTGGGACTGAAGTGTAACAATTACATTGGGATTTGCTTGTGTCTCAGGGCAGAGATAAATTGAGAACAAAGAGCTCTGGAGACAGCTCATTTCACAGGCACAAGGTCAGAAAAGTCAACAGGCAGCTCAGAGGCTGTGATCACCCATAGTAAACAGCAGCCAGTTCCCAGCGCAGTCTCTCATCGCTGCTCCTGCCGTCTCACCTGGCGCTGAATCCTGCCACTGAGCTGTATCGTGCCTAACGAAACTACAAAGCCGCTGCACCAGCCCGCTGCAGGGCACAGCCCACTCACCAATCCTGCTCCTTTGGAGAACTGTCCTATCTGTTTTCCGTGGACAAACTTCTCCATAAAACACAAGATTTGGCTTTAACAGACATAGAAGGGCAGTCTCGCGCTCATGAGCTCTCATACATAGACATTTGGTGCATTTCTAGCAGAAGAAAGGATTAGTGCACACAGCAAAGTGGAGAGGCAGTGAATTAGCATGGCAAGAGACTGACTCCCTGCCACCGGGACACAGAGGGATAGAAGACAATCATAACTGCACATTCCTAAAATCTAGGGGTTTGCTAAACAAGCACTGCCCAGCTAGAGAGAAAAATCCAACCCAGCTATTTGTTTTACAAAGTAATTGCCCTTCATAAAAAAAGAAAACTAAATGTAAGGCGTACATTTTATCCCAGTGATTCCCAGGGATATCTCAGTTTAAGAGAAGGCTTTACTTTAGGGAATCATCACTGTCTCTGAGTCATCTTTCATCCTTGCAGGGAGATGATGATTGTGTTACAGTTCTAGATGACAGACAGCTGATGCTGGGCTTAATGCAGCACATGTCAGACTCAGGGCAATGACATCTAGTTGTCACTCTCCACAGTTCATGCTGCAAGAACTTAGTAATGGTTCAAAGTCCCCATCAGCTTTTTATCGAACATCTACACCCACCTCCTGCCCTTCTCTGCACAGGCAGTTTTCTACCTCTGTTTTTATATTCTTCTCTCTGTCACCATCATTTCCTTCTTTGCTGGGGGTGCAGATTTACAGACAAGAAAGATTTGTATTTGACTCATGTCCTGTCTATAGGGAACCCCATTAAGTCCTGCGACTAGTGTCCTCTGCCTGGTCTACCTCAAATATCTTGAAGCCAGCCAGTTGCTAAGGACCTGATCAAACCCACCAAACTCAACAGGAAGTCTCCTGTTGTTTCACCAAGGGCTTAGTGTTAGTAGGGTTCCTACCTGGTCCGTGGCCTTTTCCTGGGAGAGCAGAAATACAACCGAGTGAGTAATGATGGTATTGATGCCAAAGAACAAGTTGACACACACATAAACGATGAAGGCCATTCCTGTTTCTTTGAAAAACCCAGCCAGCAGGTACATCCATGAAAATGTTGCATATCTATAAATTGCCAACAGTGTAGAGAATACTACAGTAAGTCAAAGCGTGATTGCAAACAAACAACTAAAGGCATCAGACAATGTAACAGTTCTGTTTTGGCATGTGACTAGATTTCCATATTACAGGAGCCTAAAGAAGGAAAAATGCCTTTGTATTTGTCAGAATTTGGAGAAAAAGTTTATGATAAGTGCTTTGAACATGGGGCCCCAGCTGAAAGCAAACAGACTGGGCCTGGAGAATTCAGAACCAGGGAGACAGTTTTGCTAAGTTTTCCTGAGTTGTGCTGCTGGATTTTTTCCTCTCTGATTTTGAAATCCTTCTATATCCCGAACTTTGCAATAGTTCAGTACGCATCTGCTTACAGCTTGGGCTGTCACTGTGACCTTGAATATTTCATACCCTCACGTCGAGTTTGCTTTGAATAAAGCATGCATGACAACAGTAGTTTAGCTCACTGCTCTTGGAAGGAGCAACTAGTCATCATTTGTAAAGTGCACAGTGAAGAAAAAAGCCAAGATCCTCCCTTGGATCTCAAATTGCAGCAGCCTGCAATATCCAGTTCCTCACTCTGTGCAATGATATTTAAATAACTAAGCTCCACACTTACCCAAACAGTAACAGCAGAAGAAATACTGCCAGTAAGTTATTGTTGTTGCAGAAAGCTGGTATCTGGAAGGATGAAATAACTCCTATTGAGAGTCCAACAGGGACCATAAAAAGTACCTGCAAAATGATATTAAAAAGATGTTATTAGGATGATAATTCTTAAACATTTTTCTAGAACTATGCAGAAGCAACAATGCCAGGTCTGAATCTGGTCCCACAAGTGCAGCTTGGGTTTTGTAAGGGAAACCAAATGCAGACAGGGTCTCAGTCCTCCTGAGACTTTTGGGAATCTTGCAAATGAATTCCCACAAAGCCACTTTGAATAGGCTAAGCCCCGACAATCAGGACTGTGGGAGGAAAATGCCTTAAAAAAAGGTTGTGAATGAAAAATACCCCTTTGGATTTTCTGTTAGCCTTGCAGTCAGACCACTTCATTGTGCCCTGTAAATCTAGTCTTTATAATGTTGAGTCAAGCCAGGGACCTACCATCTGCCTTGAGAGGTTCCTCTCTTCCCCAGCTTTGGGATTTAACAGAATTTACTGGCAGGGATTCACTGAGAAATATCAAGTCGCCGAGAGCGCTGGATTAGTTTCAGCCCGCTGAATACTGATTGTGGCAAGGACTCTGGGGATTTTTTCACGGGCTGATTTGCAAATATGCAGTGCTGGAGCGAGGGCCTGGATCAGGGAAGCAGACCCAGGCCTGCCCCATCCTCATGACTGCGCTGCGACTCAGGGCTGCTCTGCCAAGCCAGACTGCAGCCGTGCTGCCTTCAGACCCCTTTCAAGCCCCTCCTGCAAGGCTGGAGATACTTGTGCTGTTGCCTAATCACACCAGCCCCTATAAGCAGGCAGTTTAGACTACTTAATGGTGAGAACTGTATTGTTAGGGCTGCTTTGTTAGTGTGCATCGGTGTTACCAAAACACCTAGAAGCTTAGGCTGTGCTCTGCAGAAAGAGTTAAGGCTCACATTTCTGAAGGGATTTCAGCCCTTAGCCCTCACTGCATCAAAGGGGACTGGCCACCCAAACGCCCTTGAAGATTTCATATTTTCAGGAACTGATGGTATCACTGGGATTTCAGGCACTAGCAAAACGGCATCAATAGAAATGTGTTGGATATGTAGAGCTGGTCACCATTTCAACATAGCTGGCAATACCAAAGCTCACGAGCAGAGATAGTCTGCACTTGCAGATCTCTGTCTATGTAAGCGTTTGACATCGTGCACCAAAGGTAATTCAGAAGACACAAAGCACCTTAGTCTATAGACACTGTGCGTATTTATCCTCTTAGCCCAGTGATGCTTTCCACCAATGCTATTAACCCTCTTTATCATGAGGAAACTTAACTTCAGGGAGAACAAGGGCATGCCTATGCCATGTAATGCAGCATAGTGCTGGGGAGCTCAACTATCTATAGAAACAAGGTGGTAAATCTATACAGCGCAGTGCAGCACTGGAGAAAGGAACTTGCTCAGGTCCTGGAAGGCATATAGCTGCATTAGTAGCTTTCCTTGGCTTAAAAAAATTTATAATATATAATCTTAAAGAGAGCATTCAACCCAGCAATGGATTTTTGCCCAACAGGGGAGTGTCAGCTGTGAGATGTCTGCTAATATCACATCCTGTACTCCCAGGGTTTCCAAAATGGCCGTAGCCTCAAGCCCCAAAGCCTTACCCCAGATGTGTAAAGCCTGCATGACAACTAATCTAGCCCTGCAAGCTAACAGAAAAGCAGCCTGCTGCTTGCGTGTTAAAATTGAAATCAAGCTCTGGCCTGTTCTGTTGCTCTCATATAAATGTGCTGAGTGTTTTGCATACACTCGAGAGAGAAGGAATGCCTTCGCTTAGCAAAATCCAGTGTTGCAGTTCACATTTAATAGTCTTCAGTGCCTTGGAGGACAATTACTACATAATGCTCTTGGTAGTAATAATATTAAGAAGTCTAGGCAACCAACTTTAAATAAAGAACTTTTTTTCCCCTGCTGCGTAATGCTACTCTTGGTGCATTTAGGAATGTGAATTATTTACCAGATCATAAACGAAGTTAGTCACCCAATAGCTTGTCATCCCAAGGCCTGAAATATGCTGCAGTTGTTTGGCTTTGGTTTGATGTTCTTTTACCACATAGAGCACAAAGCTTGCCGTTGTGATAGAGTAGCCAACCAAAACTGACATAGAAACTATGATGTCGAGTAAGCTGTTGAGCCTGGGGAGAAAGTGGAGAAAGATATATATGGTGAGTCAAAGTGGCAGATTCCTGTCATTGCAGAGCCATTCTTTAGAGCTCAGAAGCAAAGAGGTCCTGATTCTGTGCCAGCATCTTTTGCTGATGTTAATTACGCCTAGCAAAAAGGACTCACCGCACTGAGTCGTAACACTGTATCATAGCATTGACTGGAAAGGCCAAAAGGAAAATTATGTAATTATTATAATTATTATTATTATTATTATTGTGCCAAAGCACAAAAATGTGTGATGCTGTAACTGTGACCTACAGATCTATATGGGATCCTGTAAAGAAACCCTAACAGGAATCAGCAGCTCTGTGGCATGCAGAATGCTATTCATGCATTGAGGGAATGAAGACAAGGAAGAGAGCATTTTCATCATTTAGAGAAAGATATTTAGTAATTTAGGCTGGTTTATGGTTTCCAAGAAGCTGGTTCACTCCTTTTGAAGCTAAACAACTCAGGCATCAGACAAATGAACCTTCTTACATTACTTGTTCTTGACTCTGTCCTCCAGGATATGGGTGAGCTGATAAGAAAATACCTACAAAACCAAAAAGAAAATAAAGTGAAAATGTGGCTAACTTGAAGCTTCCTTCACCAGTTACTGATATTGACAGTAATACAGAAAACTCTGAGTAGAGAAGAAAAGCTGGTTTTTGCTCTGTCATCTTGGTGTGATCTTGGGGAGAATTTTGAGCATCCTCATTTTTCCTATGACTTCACTTTGTTAAACAGCAGATCTGAAATTCAAACCCTAGGCCTTATTTCTGCTTCCATTTGGCCGATAGTATCATTCACTTCAGTGAGAACACTCCACACCTAAAATTAGGCACATGCTTGCGGGTCTGTATATTTTAGGTTAGATTCCTCAACACTGACACATTCAGAACTGATAAATATGGTTTTTTTTTAAAGCTGCTTCTTGATGATCTCACTTCATTTCATTTGTTCTTTTATCATCAGAAACAAATGATTTCCTATTGGCTTTCTCCACAACTATCACCTTCCTATGATACATGTCTTTCTCAATACGGGCATCTGCTGAGATGCTAGCATAACCCAAGTAAGCTACAGACACTTTTGTTCCCAGTTTGGCAGAGTTCATTCTGAACTATTCTGTCTTATGCAGCTAGACAAAAAAACCCCAAAAGATTGTTTTATCCAAAGGAACTAGCAAAAATCTAGTTACTGTGCTTGTAAGCCCAGTGTGATGTTTTCCAAAAAGCTCCCTTAGAAATGGCTTTGTATCAAGCACAAGCTGCAAGAGAGAAGTTTTCTGCTCATGTGCAGGTATTTTCGTAAGATTTAACTTAAGTACTTCTTTACCAAGGAGAACACCTAGCTCAAAATATACTAGTATTGTTCATCACAGTGCATTTGCTTTGTTCAGAAGCAATTTATGCCTATAAAAACAAAGTTTTCTAACAAAGGGAGGAACCTAGGGCGCTCTGGTGAGCCAGTTCCAACCTCCAGTGAAGGTCTCTGCCTTGGTCCCACCAAGACGACAGCCCGGTCTCTAAGACTCTGGCACCTGAGAAAGAAGTTACGTTAAAAAGTTTATGTGCCTAAAACCAAGGTTCTCAATCAGTATTTAGGCACCTAAGTAAATGCCTCAGTTTTCAGGGAGTGCTGGAGGACCTCTAGCTGCTGTTAAATCCAGAGAGATTTGCTAGAACATGCCACCTTTGAAATTCAAGCTCCTTACAGCCAGGTGCCTGACTTTCAGCAGTTATATGAAGAAGAACTATTCTGAGCTATTTTTTCCCTAAGAATGAGCACTCCGACATGTGGGCCAGAAAGGAGGAGACTGTGGGTTTAGCTGACCAAGTGCCATACTGAGCAAATAAATTTGAAAAGGAAGATTTCACAGAAAACTCATTTTGGAGGGGGGAAAAAAACACCTCAGTCTTGTCATCAGTGAGAGAAATGGAATTAAAATCTTGGGCTGCTGATAAAGCCACACAAACAGCCAGGAAATGTTTCCCTTCTCTAAAAGAGAGAGAGAGAAAGAAAGATACCGTCTGTTTAATCTGTTAATACTTCACTATAAAGCCATTTTCCTTTACTGAAGCTTAGGCTAGAAGTCAAAATTTCCATTTCAATGCTTTCTCTTTTTTGTTGGTTGGGATTGAGAGAAGAGAAAGCACAATATACATAAGTCAAAAGCTATTATGACTTGCTTAGTGACAGGGTAAAAAGCTTTTTATGTGTTTTTTAAAAATATACGCAGTCTAAGTCAAACCTCTAAAGCGGGACTGGCACCTCTTTCAAACTGCTGAAATGACAACACACTTTTATCTGGCCATTTCAGTGGTTCTTAAACTGTCATTTATTTGTCACAACAACAAATAGATTTAGCTGCCAGGAACATACCACACAGAACGTCTGTTCAATTGTATTTCAAACTGGATTTACACTACCCTGGGGGAGCTATCCTCGTCCATTAATTTTATTTCCCCCATTCTACAGCTTGGATCATTAGTGGGAAGCGGAGAATTATCTGTCTGGTCATTTACTACTAAGCATTTTTTCCAAAAACACATAAGCAGCAGGACAGATGGAATAAAATTTGCTGCTATTCTTTCCGACTGAAAATTGTTATTTTGCTGGTATAAAACTTTCCCTGTGAAAACTTTCTGACTGTTCACATGAGCTTCCTGCCTTTGCTCTCACTACAGCATGTGTTGAGAATACAGAGACAGGGCAAGAAGCTTCACTGCTTAATAATTCAGCTGCTTTGGGATGTTCCTGCTGCTGGAAGCACCTGGCTCAGGTCTCCTCTCTCCGCACCCGGGCAGGGGCTGCAGCTTTGTGATAAGCTCTTGCGGCGCATACCGAAGAGCCTGAACCTTCTGACCTGGAGGGCATGCTGCAAATCTCAAAGGCACGAGCCAGTGGGTATTTTAGGATAGCAGCGGGGACAAGGCACTGGTTTCACCTGTTGTGAGCCGAGCTTGTTGTGAGGGGAGTTTCAGTGCATCAGTATGTAGAAGTGGGAAGAGAGGCATGCTGTTTTGACTTGTAATCAGCATTCTGCTGTTTCTTTAATTCATGGCATGACACTCAAAGCTTCAGACCAGATGCCTTTTCCATCATAGTTCAATTCAGACACATTAGTGAGGAATAGTCTTATGAGCAAAGAGACACTGTCACCTATTTCACTGTCACCTGGAACAGCAGGGCTCTGAGGTGAGGGGGGCTAGGCATGACCAGGACATGGCTGGAAGGGCACCATTTGTCAAAGAAAATCAATCAGTAGGGCATTTCTGCACACAATTGCTACTCTTGTCAGATCCATAAATCTCTGTGTAAGATTCCTCAAAACAGCATCAGCATAAATCTTTCTCTTCTCCCTGCACCCCCTCCATCTCTAGAGACAGGCATACCTACACAGACATATTTGTGCCCATGCTGCATGCTTAATGTAGCCTAAACCATAAACGGTAAGATAGGGTGCTTGGGTTTATCAGCAGGAATTTGGGTTGCTGCATTACATTACCGAGGAGAAGCTATGAGAACTGATAACCTCAAATGGGTTACTAACACTTCTTGGAATCTGTGTAAATTGTGTCAGAGGAAAATTATAGCTGAAAATTATGTTTCTCACTTAATCTCACTCTCTCTCAAACACAAACATACACATACCCCCACATCCTGAGTTGCTCTCAGTACAAGGGTGACATATTAAAATTTGCTAATCTAAACCACCCCCGGAGATGATCTAAAGTAGCCTTTCTATGCATAACTAATGGGCGCCTATCAAGAGACAGCTATTTCAGTACCATGATGAGAGGCAATAAATCAAATAGCAACCATTAGCATTTTTTTGGATGATGGAAGTGTTTTATGTATGAGCTGGGGTCTTCCCTGTCCAGCTCCCCTGAGTCTTTGACAAAGACAAATGAAATATGTGATTGATTCATGTTTTTCAATTCTGTTTTTAAAGGAATTGCAGAATTGGGAATAAAGAAATGGCCTCATTGAAGTCAAGGTGAGTGTAGTCATAGATTTCAACAGAACCAGGATATTCCCCGCAAAGGGCAGAAATTATCTGCTCCTATAAAGGGACACTTACCATATCTGGAAGTCTCATTTTTTGGCAAGTTAGCTCGAAGAATGAAGTTGTTCAAGCTGTTGAGATAGGCTGGAAGGCTGTGATAACCTTCGGGATTATACCACACCTGCACACAATTGAGAAATTGAAACAATTTGGGAGAGAAATTGTTACTGATAACATTTTGGTTTGTTCTGCTTGCACAAATGAATCATTCCATGGTTGTTATCTAAAGACATAAGCTCTACAAGTTAAAGTCCAATGATTAAACCACATCAGGTATCGAATGAGTATAAAAGCACACTTCACTTTCAGCACAAGCGGTCCCATCAGCTTCATTTGCCTTCCGGAGAGAAGAAAGAAGCACTAGCTGGATATGTGACATAAAGCATATAGACACTTGTTTTCTTCTCTGTAATAAGTTGCTCAGATCTGATGAACACCAGCAGTGGATACTTCCCAAAGAATGCTAAGCAGTCAAATGTCTAACACCCCCTGAAAGCCAGGAGTGAAAAAGGTTGCTTTAGGTCAGAAAATAGCCAGTTGTCACTTTCTCATTCAGCAACAGCCATTTCCTCCCCATGGTAACTTTTCTTACCTTTACCGTGGTAAACCCTGAGAACTGACGGGAAAAAAAACAGATCACAGGACAGGCACTTTGGGGGGATTTACCATCACTTACTCTAGGCACAACCCACAGCACCCAGGTTGGAGGTGTACGTTACCTACCAAAGGACAGAGAGCTGAGGCTATTAAGGTTAGAGGCTCAAACACAGCCCACAGCATCCACCTTTGCATATCCCCAAGTCCTGCGTGCTCAGTGATTTCATTCTTGCCCTAGCAGAGCAAGGACTGGAGTCTGCCCTGCTTCCAACACTATCAAGGTTTCCAGGTATTAAATCTGACATGTGATAAGCAAATAACAATGCTTTCAGATCTAAGATGAAGCTGTGAGATTGGAGGGGTGAAAACATCTGCAAATTTATTACATGAGCTCTGAGTGTTAGTGATAGCTAACAATAAACAATAGCAGTAAACCCTGTGATTCCCTTTTATTGGAGCGACCTCTGAAAACAGCACTGCTCTTGCAGGAACACTCTCCTGGTAGCTAGGTTTTACAATGAGATCACAGGATCTTGTCAACTCTCTTGCATTTCCCTGCTACCTCAGATTTCAGCCTTGGTGCTTTTAATGCTGATGCATTACAACATTTTCACTGAGTAGAAACAGAGAAACGGGTATCTCAGAATGTACCAGCCAGCCCTAGTTAAGGTACATATGTTCTCTCATGAGATAAAGGTGCTACTAATTGATCTTTTCTCCTCTGTATAATAAAATTATGACAGCAGAAAAATTGTCTCCTGCTAGCATGAGAAGCCAGACCAATAAAGAAGAATGGGGAGAGGAAAGGAAATGAACTGCAAGTCATCTTGCCCATGCCAAGCTGCAGATTTCAGAGGGTTTCGCATTATTTTCTGACATATCCCTGAACTCGACATCACTTCTCTTGGGTCCCACAATTCCCATGCTAGGACGAGCAGATGGAGGTTAGTTACCTTAGTCAATGTTCTGTTGGGGGGCACTGGCCTGATATCGAACTGGAGATCTGTTGTCAAAGGCAGCCCGAAGCTCCAGCCACCATACCTGAGTGAAAACCAGAGGGAAATGCATTGCTACCCTCATTCAAAAGCTTTAATACCTTTGGTTGGTGCATGTTAGTGTGCCACTGTCACCCCAGTTAATTCTAGCTTGCCTTAAAAGAACTTAGCCCAGTACGTAGTGTGTGGCCAAGACAACCCTGCTGCAGGAGCCCTTACTTGGGGAAAAAAGGGAAACAGAATCTTGGCAGCACTATCACAAAACTGTGCTGAAAGCCTCCATCTGAGAAACGTTCTGGAGCTGCATGGGCTCCTAACCTGCTTGCCTACCACATTGGAATAAGATGAGCAGCTAAGTTTAAATCAATGGCAGATGAACATGTTCCTTGACAACCTTAATGGCAGGCTATTTTTGCCCCAAGACATGCTGCGTAGCTGTGTTGCAGAGTCCAGACACACTAATAGCTCTAACAGCCCTGTGGTGCAAGAAAACATTCAGCCTCTGATTTCACTGGAACAGATGCACTTGGTTAAGTGAAGCACACACCGAGACTCTTCAGAGAATCAAACTTGGAGGAAAGTCTCTCCCCAGGGTTCACTTCATGACAGGCTGTGTCAGATTTTCCTCTTTATAAGCACTTCTGAGTCAGACAAAGGCTTGTCTGCGGATCCAGCCATCATCAGCCTATCAGATGACTGACAGGTTATCCCTAGGCTATCTCTGCTATGATCAAGCAGAGCACTTGCATGAACCTTTAACTCTGTGATTGCAGAACGTTTTACCTCCTTTCACCGGATTCACAGAGACCATCAGCAGAGAGGCCCTTCTAAACCCCTACCGCCCTGTCACCTCTTCAAGCCCAGTGGATATGATATGTATAAGAGGCTGGTCCCAGTACAATTCAGGGGAATAGGACTGGAGATTTATGCTGTACCGTTTTTGCAGGAAGTCTTTGGTAGTTGCCAGAATGTAGGTCTCCACATTGTGCCCTGTAAGGTTATAAACTGTCCGTGTGGAGAAGGTCCTCCTGTGAGGGGGAGTGTAGTTCGTCTGTGGACATGTCTAAGCAGAAACAAATGAACAAAAATGTTAGTGTCTGTGTATTAACTAAAATCTAGCATAACGGGACAAGATTGAGAGCAGGCAATGGCAACGTTCTGGTCCCGAGACTGATTCCTACAGAATCTGATGATTCACAAATCAGGGTGTAAAGACACATGGCATACATCCCTGCATGCTGTCCTGAACATATTTAGCAAGGTGCTTAAAAACAGCCTCTGCTTAAATCTACACTTCAGTTCTATTGACATCAGTGAGACCTTGAAATGTGCTTCATGCTACATAGGAAGATTTTTGCTGAATTAAGGCTGATCCTACTTAGCAGAGCATCAGAGTGACTGCACAGACAACGGCAGAGGGCAAAACAACTCATGGAGCAGAAAACTCCATGGTGGCCTCAAACTCTCATCTTGAATTTCACAGCAGCTACACTCTACATTTTTGCTTTACTGTCAGTCATTGGGAATACTTTCCAGAGCTTCAGAGAAACCTTGGATTACTCCTGAATATATAATTCAATGTGCTGAGAGTCAACATCACATTGACTGTTTCATAAGGTTGAAGTGTCCTACCAGACAACATGCTGACTGCTTCTTTCAGCTCATCCATAACAGAACCTCTGGCCTCCCTCATTGTGTATCTGTTCATGACTTTGCATCTGAACACACAAAATAGCTTCCTTCATGCTGAGGAACACCTGCCTGTGCCTGCTAGAGGTGAGAATCAGCTTTGAACATTATCCTGACTTACTGGAGAAATGATGCCAATACTTTTAATGATGTGAAATTAAGTGTATGTCCAGAAAGCTCCATAAAATAGCTACATTTTAAGGAATGACTAGGAACATTCAACTAAGTATTTGCTTTATCTTACAAATGGCATCACACTGTGCCATAAGTCTGGTTTCCTACTGGAAAAAAGCTGAAGACAGGTGAACAACACTGGAGGGAGGAGAGCTCAACTTCAAACTGGACTGTAAAATTGTACATCATTGGGCCAGAATCTGCCTTTTCCCCATGTGCATATAAAGACACTAAGCCCAGCAGTGCCCATATCTGATTCTGCAGGTACCACCGTAATGCAAAAAACTGATGTTATTAATCACCACTATTTATAATACGAAGCAGAGTAAAAGCAGATGGATCTAGACTTTGCATAAAGTTAAATTCTGAAGAGCAAACAGCAATAAAAGCTGTGCTTTCATATAATGACAGTGCTTGTATAAAATGCAATTTTCCTCTTAAATACATGTTCACCTCTGCTAAATGGGCCATTCATACAACATTGAAAAACACCGTTAAACCTCTTCCCACTACGGCAGGGGAACGCAGATATATTAGCACACAAATTTTCTGAGAATGCTGTTTCCTTTCCTGTCCCCAAACTGGTGCAGACAGTGGTTATCCAGTGTACAAAATCAACAAGGCCAAAAGGAGACAGGAGGAATCTGAACACTGAGTTGCCCTTAGTATCATGCCTGCCTGGAAAGCCACTCCTAACCTACAAGGCTCCCCAAATATCCCCCCAAACTCCCCCTCTTTTGGGTTTATTTAAATTACCTGGATGCCATCTGTGCAGTTGCAGGCAGAATACTTAGTTCTCTGGTTTCCACTGAAAATCCACTGGCCAAGCATATCCTCCTTTAAACACTGCCTGAAAAGGAACACATTTTCCTCAGAGGTTCTCCATGCTCAGGTGTGCAAACGATGCTAATTGCTGTCATGTTTAATGACAGCAAGGATGGCAGTGAGCAGCTTCAGCAGAAAAGCAGACCTTCTTGTCAGCTCGGGGTGCTTCAGGGAATACCCATCCTCCCGCTGCCTTCAGTGCCTCTCTGCAGAGAGCCCTCACTACTGCTCTCTGTGCCTGGATTCGTTCAGCTGATTAGAAGGAATTCAGACACCACTTCATTCCCACAGTAGACAGTGTAAGGAGTTAGCACGCAAAGGCCAAAATCATCTTTCAGTGCAGAAAAGGGCTATTGCTATTGTAACAACTGGGGAGTCCTGCAATGGACTGTATTGACTAGGCACTCATTGTAAATACTCGGTATAAATACTTGCCTGCATGTGGCACGCATGAGCATGCAAGTCTGCCTGGGATTTTACTACCAATTCCTTGAAAATTTATCTGCAGACCCAAAACAAACCAGCCCTCATGGCACAGCTTTTAGATACAGATAACAAAAGCTATGCTGAGAACCTTCTGGGTGGGCTCAGTGTTATAATTTGGATTATTGGGGAGGCAAGGACAACTTCCCAGGTACAAGAATAGCTTGTTCTTGTCCTGACATCCTGCCACCACCAAAGCTGCTCTCTTACTACTCATAGTAATAAAGAGTCCACTTGTGGTGTTGAACACTTCTTGAGGCAAGCAAAGAACACCAGTGTCAGCGTGGAAGTCCCAGTCTCAGCCTTAAAGCACAGGATAGTTTCCTGTCTTCAAGAATATCTAGTTCTGTGCTGGCTGTTCTGTGTTGGCCTTTTGCTCCAAGCCACACGGGAGCCACGTAGGCTCTCGGCAGGGCTGAGGTCTGCTTCACGCCCATCATGACTACACAGCTCCCTGCTCAGAACTGACTTGCATCCTGCCAGCGCAAGTCTGTGAGCAGCACAAGCTTGCGCCTGCCTGCAAAAGGCCAGTTAGACATCTCCTAATCAGCTGAAAGAGTCTGCAAATCAATCTGAAGAGAGGCAGGAGATACGTTGTGGTTGGTTTTTTTTCCCCTCTGCATGTGGCATCAATGTATGAAAATGCTGCAGATGATCAAAGATGGTTATTAAGGTCTAATGGTTAATAGTGTTTTGTCAACTCTCTTGCCGATTCAGAATTTAAATGGAAGAAAACCAAGAACTACTTACGAATTGCTTTCATTCATGCATGTGTTATCCGTTCCAGGGAAAGCAAGCATCGAAGCAACTAAAGCATCTGTGGTTTCGTTAAAATTCCTAAGATTTAACAAAGAAAAAAAGAGAAAAAAAGAAAAAAAGAAAAAAGAAGAATGTTGAAGGTACTTCCACTACCACTGAGCAGAGAAAAACTGTGTCTGAATGAAGCAGGATTTATTTAAGATGCTAAATAAATTCTTATTTGTGGTGCTAGCCCTGCAAACCACTTAAGTACATGCAGTACCCGAGGGCAGTCACACAGGTTTAAAAGGACTGCTTATTGCTTAGAGCTGCACACTTACTCCAGTGATTTGCTGCCTCTAAGCAAGGTACTGATGAACTTTTGGACAATCAAGGTTCTGTTTCCAGGGAAAAAGCATCTACTGCAATTTTCAGGCACTACTCCCAGTCCTGTCTCAACCAGCTCTCTCATTTGTGAAGTCCATTTGGCTTTGGTCATGCAAGAAGATGCTTCTTGCTTCTGACCCAGCTTTCTAGCAATAATCCATCAGGAGAAGCAGAGAACATTAGGAACAGAGGACTCAGACATGCAGTCCTGGCTCATTCCCCCATCTGGCAGTACTGAAGTGGAAAGGCATGAGCAGTCCTGGGAAAGCACACCTGAGAGCAGACATGCTTCCTTTAGAGTGAAATTTTGTATTTCTGGCTTAAAGCTGAGAACCCCTGGAGAAAGACAGCAGTTCACATTATGAAATCAGAACGATACAAATTATAATAATTTTGGTAATGGGATTTTTAAGCACAATTAAATAATTCAGTGGTGACACCTTAATCACTCTGAAAAAGTGCATGCCCTTCAAATGACTGCGTGCCTTGGACTAGTGGGGCCTGGGCAGGAGAGCATACCCTGTACTGACAGAGAGAGGGGCGATGCAGACAGTTCACAAGATGGACAGAATTCGATCCCAGAGTTGTAGTGTTGGAGACAACTGATGTGGGGACCTCCACTTCACCTCGGGGGAAGAGTATATATATTAAGAAAATCCCCTTGGGGCAGTATGGCTGTCAGAAGACCAGAGGACTCCAATGGCAAATACAAAGAATATTCCTCACAGTTTCACAGTTAATTCCAACTAGGAGGTTGTTTTTCTAAAGCTTCTGATTGTTGGTCTGAGCCAAGCCATCTACCTGGAAGACCCCTTTCAAACAGGATTTCTACGTGTTAATCTGCATAACTACATGATAACATAGCTACGTATTATCTGCCTAACACTCTTCCACTGGGTCTGCTTAGAAATAATCCTGATAGTAAAACTGGCTCTTTATAAACAAATGGGTTTAAGAATCACAAAGAATACCACTCACCCAAAGAAATCTGCCTGGTCAGATGTGCCATACAGAGAGGGGGAAAGAATCAGTTCAGGATATTCGGTCTCCTTAGTTCTCAGCGTCCCAAGTCCCATCGCAGCCATCACAAAGAGGACTGGGAGGATGACCTGAGCAATGAAGCCTCTGACATCCCGCCGGCTATGGTGGAATCTCTTAATGAACAAAGCTGATGTCTTCTTAAGTAGCAACGGCAAACCCTGCAGGCTTTTTGATCTAATCAGGAGCTGATCTGGGTACAAAAGAAGAATGCATTTTGTCATGGATCAGTATTTGTGAAATGCAGGGAATTGATGGTTATGGTACCCTGGGAGTATATTTAGCTTCCTGCACTCTTTTATAGATGGCAAATCAAAACTACTAAGTTGAAACATATGCAAGGGTCAGGCCTGGGACAGGACTCAGATTTTGGCTCTTGAGGCATAAGCTCATGTAACACCATTTTTTGGGTTTAATTTCAAATGTGTACATGTAGTGAATTCATTTTGAGATCTTGCAGGAGGAACACAGGCTTCCAGATGCAACAAGTTATCTACATCCTACCTACCCAGCTGCAACTTACAGGGGAGATGTATTATTCTTTTATATTTGCAAACTGAAAATTTTCATAATTTAGAAACCAGGTCCTCAGACAAATCAGTAAGAGAATTAATCCTGAAATAAGAAAATAAGGCACATAAACCAGTTGATCTTTTGCATGGACAGGGTGGTGGTATACTAAAAGTAAAGCCAAATCCTGTGAAACCTATTCTTCTTTATTAAATATTAACCTATATAATACAACATGAAGCAAATCCTTTTCAGTGCTCTCATTAGGGGTGACATAAAACACTTCTCTATGCATATGGGTTACTGTTTATAGCAACATTTACAGTGCAGGTCAGCTTTGAGAAGTGACTATGAAAACACCTCTGCGTTGTCCCTTGGATGCCTCCCTAACTATAGGTGGTATATTTGTAAGTACAAAAAATGTTTCTACTCTGAGAAAGCATTTCAACCAGGTATTTGCTCTTTTTCAGGCTGTGCCACCTTTCACAGCTCTCAAACCCCCTCAGAGATACTGGTGTAACTTCATTCTCTTCTGAACATTAATTTATCCCACTGTCTGGCACTTTGAGCTGTTTTACCACACTGCAATGGCCGGGACACAGCAAAAAGCAACAAGGATGACCCAGCTGAGCGCTGTGCTGCTTTTGCAACAGGCTAAGGGGTTTCCACAAAGTTTCTCTCCAATTCTACTAGTTATGCAGAAATAATCCTCTACATCAATTACAGCAATTACTTTCAGAGGCATGCATTTGCTCTTTCACCCACACACTGTATTTCATTAGATTAAAACCTGGATCAATTTAAAAGAAGGCAGATACAAACAAAACCCCTCTGTAATTTATTCTGTGGTTCAGACTATTCCAAACCAGTGGATCTAAACAGCTGTTGAGTGCTGTACTTCTAGTGATTTATTTGTTTTGCGATTCCTAGTTGGGTGAAATGTGGTTTTCAACTAAGAAAGGAGACAAGGAGGTCAAATCAGTCCATCTGTCACTGTTTGCATCTATGATAAATCTGAAATAAAACCTGGAGGTAATTTAGTACCATCTCTTTCTGTGAAGGTATCTGTGCTCATAGACATTTCGTCGCTGCCAATTTGACCACTGGCTCCAGGCAGCTGTTGGGGCAGTTCAGCATCTTCTTGCTGGTCCTTCACTAGCTCTTTTGTCAGATTGAGAAACACCTATGGAGCAAGAAAATATGAAGGAAAAATTGGTCCAAATGACTCCATTTACCAAAACAATAATCAGAATCCACTCTCCTACTTTGTAGCTGTAGTTGGTGCAGCAATTGTGAATTACAATCCTCTTTCCATTCCCTTTGTGCTCTGTGAGAGAAATTCACTTTTTTCCAGTATAAAATTGTTGTTGTCCAGCTCCTTGTCACCTCCTGTCTCTCCTGCTGCAGCAGTGGAAACTTAAACATTTGCAGCTGCCCCCTGGACTTACCTTGTCCTAATACACCCTGCTACGTGACTACTGAGTAGGTGTAAATGAAGCTGCATTTCAGCTCAGGCCCTACATAACTCTACTCCCTCCACACCCACACAGTGAGCAGCACACAGACAGCTCTTCCTGAATGCCACCAGTGAAAAAACAAGGAGAGCTGTTTCCCTGGGATATTTTCCCCTCTAGCCTCTGACAATCCCAGCTGCCTCCATGCTGGGAGTGTGCACAGTTGTGGCACCCAAGCTGCACGTGGCACATGCTGTATAACTCATTCTTGCTGCCTTAGGAAAACACCTTAAAAACAAACAATTTCTGAGCAGAAGAGTAACAATATCCCTCCTTTTCTGCAAGACAAGGATTATCACTGCTCATCATTTGAAGTTACTTTTTGTTTCTGATGCAACTGAACATTTATGTTTATTTGACCAAAGATTTCCCATGGGCAGAAAGATGCCTGTGTTGCTCCGGGATGCAACAGGTGACTCATTTTTACAATACAGAATCCACGCTGAAGTTTATCACTTGGATGTTTTGCTAACTCCCTCCCTGCTGACTGCATCTGTAGACAAACCCAGATTCGTGGAGACCAGGAGAATAGTTCAAAGAGAAACACGTCCTTGCCCTCTCTCCTTAGTCTAACTCCAGCATCTCATTTTCTGGGTAAAATGCCAAAAAGCTGTTAGCAAGGTAAGACAATGGTACACTTTGTGCATTAGTATATGTATGGATTTATGAAAACATCTACACACTCACATGTTCGCAAGTGCAAGACAGTGAACAACCAAACCACTTCTTCCCCTGCCTGCAACTCTCACATCAAAAGCATGCCACCATGTAGCCCAGAAAGCTACACAGTGCTGTGAAGTTAATCTCCATAACATTTCATTAAATCGAGTGGATCCTGAGCTCATACCTCTTCCACAGTTGTGTTTGAAATCCCGTAGCAACCAAGGTGGAGGTCACTCAAGCTGGTATCGAGGGCTCTGAGCAGTGCCTGGTAGGCCCCTGAGACTGTGGACCTGAAGGGGGGAAGCACATACACGAGCTCTCCACCAATATCCTCCTTGAGATAAGCCTCTGGGAGGTGGGACTGGATCAAGGAGGTCACTGCTGTGGTGTCACACTCCTCCATCATGTTCTGAAAAAGGAGGAAAACACTGTGGTCACCAAAGGCTGCAAGGTCAAACTTCCTACCACAGGATTTAGCCCAAACCCTCTCCTCCCATAGAATAATCAGTAGGTTATCTCAGTCCAGGGGTGGAACATTTCAGTTTAAATATCAAAAGGAGATGAAAGTGGGTTTCTGGCCCTTGAAGAGGAGGGGATTGTGCCCATCTTGGTCCATCCAAGACCTTGCTGGGCTCCCTCTGTCTACAGAGACACTGGCAGTGGGCTGAACTGACCACTCAGCACTAGCTAGAGGGTTTGTAGTACAACAGAGAAAAAGCCTAACTACAAGAGAGCTGACACATGAACTTGGCTGCCAGCACAAATACACTGTTTTCCCATGAAAAACAGCGCTTGCACATGGGTCTTCTTTCATTTTCTCTATCTATATTGCCAGCAATTTGGAAGAGGGGTTGACCTCTCACGGTATCTGCATGTTATTCTGTGTGCTGGGGCTACCAACAGCACTGTAATAAATGCTATCAAGAGCAGAGTTCCCCCCTCCTTGCAAGCAGAACATTTTGCCTCAGGCCAGATACT
Source organism: Morus bassanus (assembly GCA_031468815.1). Taxonomy (NCBI): domain Eukaryota; kingdom Metazoa; phylum Chordata; class Aves; order Suliformes; family Sulidae; genus Morus; species Morus bassanus. Next base: position 40,603,080 of record CM062574.1, read on the forward strand.
ATCGATGGACTATTCCCATCTGCTTTATTTCTCTGAACTCCAGAATTCACACTCTGCACCTGGCCTTGCCTTTAACCCTCAAGGACACCCTGTTCTTCTTCAACAAAGCAGAGCACTGATATTCCTCTTTTCTGAGGGCCACAAAGGCTGGTCTGGTGGCCCCACTGGACAGCCTCCCTCTGCTTCTAGGAAAGCGAGGGGCCACATGTTCTGTTAGCATCTCTCACTGAGAAGCAGTGTGCTCACATCCAGATCCTCAATAGTTCTTTGGTACCACTACCATCCTTGGGTCTGTCACTCAGCTCCTGCTGATATAGCCATAAGTGCCTGCATCCCTGAACAAGCCTTGATGGCCCCCTCAGAGACAAAGCTGCCAAGAGCTCTAGCTCAGCTCCATGCAGGCTCGCAAACAGGAGAATCTCTGCCCCTGCCTCCAGCAGTGCCTGCTGCGGTGACTGTGCTCATGGGACACGAAAGGGAGCTAAGGCCCAGCGGGGAAGGGAGGATAAAAAGGACTGCTTCGTGAATGTGGGATATAGGAGGCTCAAATTCAGACCTCTGCATTGTCTATTAATGCTGCAAGGCTTTGTGTAGAGGGGCTGAAGCTAAGACTTCTGTGTTTTGGGGAACTCTCCATATAGGTTGCCTTTCTGAAGGAAACTTATTTATAAAAAAAGCATGTGAATTCCAGCATGAGACAGGCAGAGTGAGCCAGAGAGTAGAGTGCACTGTAACCCAGGTATCTCAGTGGCTGGGGTATAGGAAAAAGCGATCTTACTGGCAGCCCAAGGAAACAGTCCAGCATATTCTGGTACCTGTGTGGCCAAACCCAAGGATTTAAACCCAAAACACATCCCACTTTCACCCTGGCATAAAGTGGATGCATAAAGAAATTATTCCATGAAAGTGAATTTATACTGGAACAACCATTCCACTGCAGACATCTAAGACTGAGATGAACCTTTTGCAGCATGCTTCATTTCTGTGGGACACTATGACATGCCTCCTTCCTTCCTGTCATACGACTGACTCAGTTTCCCACCCAAGATGCTGAAAATTTAGGACCAACTCAGACATAAACCTTCTTTTTTGTGAGTGTCAGGTGGTATCCATCACCAAATGTTTCCTTGAGGTAGAATGGTGAACCACAACATTTGAGCCCTCCATGCTCTAGGAAGGCAATTCGGTCACTCAGAACTTCTGCTTCATCCAAGTGATGTGTTGAGAGAATGATGGTTCTGCCTGGAAAACACAAAGCTGATGTCAGCCACCACAAAATAAGCACATGCAATTACATGAGACAGGTGAAAGCTATGCTGCATGACAGGACAGAGTATCAGGTGAAAATTGACTGCACTTTTTTGGAATTATTCGTGAAATCAGATAAAAGGCAGCATTAGAGAGAAGCTGAAAGTTACTGTATTGTAAATTGTGTATTATGGTAAATTTACTTTCCAAATGGCACTGTGAATTTACAAAAAAAAACAGGATGCACCCAGAGGGCCTGCAAAATCCCAGTTTCCCACAATTTGTTCTCTGTGGTCTCCAAACCCCACAGTTCAAAGCCACTGATGTATTTTCAAAAGTGACACGAACCACCTTTGCCACTGGGCAGCATCTTGTCTTATCAAGGTACCTTTTTTGTTCTTGGAGATAATTTCCCAAATACTTCTCCGAGAGCATGGATCCACTCCTGTGGTTGGTTCATCTAATATCACCACCCTTGATCCACCCAGGAGAGCAATAGCTATAGATAACTTCCTCTTCATCCCTCCGGACAGGGAGCCAGCTAGCTTGTGACGATGGCTGTATAGTCCAGTCTCCTTCAAAGTCCTTGAAAACAAAATAAAAACAACCCCCAAAGGTTGTCCTTCAGGCATCTTTTAAAAGCAGGGAATCTGAAAATACCCAAAAAAACATAACTGCAAATGAAAAACCGCTCAAGTATGGACTGCTCTACTGAATGGTCACAGTGCAGGGAGATGATTCACCCTGTAGCTCAGTCACTGGGATTTTAATTTAAAACATTTTTTTCAGGATGTTTTCAAAGTTTCCATCTGACAAGTCAAGGTTAAATGCTCAACCTCATCAGCTGAGAACACCAAGATCCAAACTCCCTGGGATGTTCTGGCTGCTTCACTTGTCTGCAGAACCAATAAAGCCGACATTGTCTTTCTGACTGGTTGATTAAATCTCTTTCTGGGGAAAATCATAAAGCAGCAAGGACTAGACCCTTAGGCCTATAAATTCATCTCCAAAGAATTACCACAGAAGTTTGTAAACCCCCTGGAGAAGAGAGGTTATTTTCTCATAGCCACAGATATCAACACTCAATATATTCCTCTAGTCAGACCAAGGCATTATTTGAACTCTACGCAGGGTCTGCAACAGTCCTTAAAACCATTCATTTGAGCTTTGCAGGGACAATGGCACTACCACACAAAAATTTTGACAGCCCTCTCTCCCTTCTCCAACTCTGCTATTTTTATACCTTTTCACTTCTTGGTAGAGCTCCTGTTTACTCCAGTGAGGGACTTTGATGTACCCATAGAGCAGCAGGTGTTCCTTTGTGGTGAGGTAGTTAAAGAGCACGTTGTGCTGCATACACACCCCCATGTTCTTCCTGATAACTTCCTGGTCAGTCCTGATGTCTTTGCCGTACACAAAGATAGTACCTGATGATGTAGGGAACAACCCAGTCAAAATAGATCTGGAAGGAAAAACATAAATAGAAAAGGAAGTTAGAAAAAGGAGAAAGCCATAGGTATTTTTTTCACATGGTCCTGTACCTATCATCACTTTCAAAGATTGCTTAAATCATCTTCCAGCCAGAGACCACTGACCACTACTTCTTCTGTTGTCTGGCCGTGCTTTGGCAGACCAGTGGCCATCAAAGGACATCCTTGTACCCCTCTGCGGGAACATGGGGCAAGTACCAAGCTCACACACTGAACTCTGGCTACTTTTCACATGTACTTTTTTCTTCAGCCTTCCCCTCCCTAAGTCAGACCACTGTATATCCCATACATCAATACTCATGCCTTGGGCTTCCTTGGGCTTCCAATTTAATCACTAGGAATTCATATAATGCAGTTACTCTTCATTCTTTGAGGTCTGTCTGCAGTATCCAGACAGCCTCATATTGCTAACCACAACAGAGATTGAATACAACATCTTCATCTTACTAATCACATCAGAGCACGGAAACCTGATTTCACTGGCATTATTAACAGGAAAGAGGGAGGGCTTCCAGACAAGACACCTCACAGTGGGCAGCACTTTCATCTAGTTCAAGCAAATAATTACCTACCTAGCAATACCTAACAGACCTGAGTCAAACACCCTCTGCTCAGCAATAACTACTTGCACAATAAAGGTCATTTTTGGTGCTGTCCTACAGGGACTAAAGGGAGAAGATGCATTTCCGACTACCCTTCACCTTCCCAGAGATTCTCTCTCTCCTGGGACTTTTAACCATCATTAAAAAGGAAAGAAATAACTTGTGACCTTACTCAGGATTTGAAGCCAGTACTGAGTTTCAAGAAGCCATTATACTTTTCTGTATATCACCTTTGCCTACACTTTGCAAAGAGGATATGAGATGAATTGATAATAAGCTGATGTGAAGCACACATCCATCTTATTGGCTTTGGCTCTTCTGAGGCTTCTATTTATCAGCTTAATGTTGTTTTCAGAGTGATGCACATATATATCAGTGGAGAAATCAAGTTCTACAGGTCTGTTTTAGGGCTGTTATCTAAAAACTCAAATAATAATTTATAAATGGCAAGGCTGGAAGGGCTGAAAGGCCAATGTATTAACCCACTGCCATTCCAGCCCAGCCAACACATGAGTTTGTACAGCTGAAATATACCTTTATTAAGCTTTCTTGCTAATATCACTTCAGCTTTGGTGTGTGCACAAGCTACCCACAGCTTTCAGAACAGCCTAATCCCAGGCACCATAGTGTCATGGAACAAAATGCTAGAACAGCTGCTGTGCTGTGTATTAAAGGTATCCTACGAGATTAAAAAGCATGTTCCTAAGCAGAAAAGAACCTTTAATTCTAATAGATGAAGGGACTGCTGAGGTCATCCATGAGCAAGATAAAACTTCAAGAGAGATTTGGCCTAATAAAGCATCTTATTCAGTCTCCCAACACTGCACAGCCCCACTTGTTCTCTTGTTCACCCAATCAAGCCCCACACTATTAAAAAAAGCATCTTTAAAGGGTACGCACATGGTCGTAGTTTTCCCGGCTCCATTGTGTCCCAGCAGGGAAGTGATATTCCCTTCATAGAAGTTGAGGCTGAGGTTGTCCACTGCAGCTTTGGATCCATAAACCTTTGTTATGCCACGGAGGGAGACTCCCAAGGTCAGATCAGTGGGCTCCGGTTCCAGGTGAGGAGAGGGTGCACCTTTGACACCAAAGGGAAGGGTCAGAGGACAGTTACTGCACTGCAGCAAGTGTTTGTGCTACTTTTTTCAGCTCAGAGATAAGCAGGGCTTTTAAAACCAAAACACAGGAAAAGTAGGTGCCTTTCAGCTAGGAATATAGAGAACATTTCACAGGATCTGTATCATTTTGAGCTCTCTGGGATTTCTCCTTTTTAATTCTGCAGCTTCTAATAACTCCTGACAATAAGCATGAAAAGGTCTCATATTTAGATGTTTCGGAGCACCTAACTTAATTTATAATAAGCAAGTACAGAAAATTAGAGGACATACAGCAAAACTACTGAGTTATTTTCAATTATGTAGAATCAGCAAACTTTTATGTATGGTCTCAAAGTATTTTATAGGCTAGATATTTAAAGAGATGAACAAAGAAGCACACATCCCTTTTGCCAAGTGGAAACCTCTATTTGCTTGCACAAACGAAATTGTATTTCTACATAGAGCGCTGCAGAGTGAGGTAGACGCATCTGAAGTAACTGCCCAACTACAACATACACAAATACATATGTGAATATCAGTACTGGTTTTCCACACCAAATAGGAAGAACAAATACAATTTAAAAGCCAAATCTCCATTCAGGTAAGTAACAGCTTCCAATTTTTCTTGTGCTACAAAAAAAGGATCAATACAGAAATGTGCTGTCTGAGTATGGTGCCCCTTTACAAATTTGGCTTTGTTTACCTAAAACTTAAGTTAGTATCACTACCCCATTTAGCATTCACATACATATCTTATTGTTGAGGGTGACTTCTTTCCTTAACATCAGCTTGGAGAAGAGAAGGCCTCTTCGTTTCTCATTCCAGAAGGGGAGGTAACTGTTGTATTCGACCCAGTAAGATGGAAGCAACGGGAAATACCAGGGAGCAGCCATGCCGTATCTACCTGCAAGGAGAAGAGGAATCTTATTCAGGTATCTGTTTCTGCAGGAAGTATCACTATTGGGGTGCACTCAAAATAACAAAAAAAAACTCCACAGAGATCTTCCCCCTCTTGATGTGCTCATGTGCTACTGATACTTGGTAGAGAATTTGCCCAACTGACACAATAGAAAGCATTTGCTAATCTGTTATTCTGAGTAACTTCATAGCTGGAGGGCAGGAGTACTTTACATTTTCCACTGGGTAGATTTCCGTATGCCAGTGGACTGCTTCATTAGGTGAGGAAGAAAAGCAAAAGACAAATGTACTGGCTCTTGCCCAAGGCAGGAATTACTTTTTGAAATCAAATTATATAAGTAACGCAACACAAAATCAGTCAACTAACAAATGCAGGCTAACATGCTCTGTTCTCATTTTCACTGAGCAGACTGCAAACACATCCTCCCATGTCCTTGGCTTCAGCTTCTTCAGAAGACCCACCTACCCATGTGATAAGCAGACGAACCCTAATTCTCCCTTGCTCTGCTCTGTCTCAATTTCATTAATACTCTCAGACATCTACAAAGTCATGCTCCCTTTGATCTAGAAACAGGATTATCCTGTGCGTGCGGACTGTCTTACTGCCTGAACCATGGAATCAGCCAGTGTTGTATTCATTGTTTTCCAAAAGAGATAGTACAGCACCAGCCTCAATGCTTTATGTCCTTACCTGGGAAAACATTCCTTATATACCATCCCAGGATGAAGTAAATGAAAGAGTCTATCAGAATGAGCCAGCACATCCAGCCAAAGGAAGTGTTGTCTCCAATCATTGGGGACTTATACATATTGTCCCACTGCAGACCTGCAGAAAGGAATTTTGAAATACAAACAGAAGCCATATTAGCTGATGAAACGTCACAACCATGGGAGCTCAAAGCCTAGTTTTGTCTACAATAAACATACCTACGCCCTGTGCCTCATATCGAGCAATGTATTGACTTGCATAACTGAATGCAGTTGGAGACAAAAGACTCTGTGGAATAAACAAAATGGAAAACAAATAATTTATGAATTAGTCTCAAAGAGAAATGAAGTCAGTCAACCAATCAGTGGTACCTCATTGGCTTGGTCCAGTAGCCAGAAAAATGAGTGGATTTTTTTTTTCCCCAACAGTCACAAAGAGCACTGGGTCAGGCTTATGATGGGCAGTGCTTCTGGTGATGGGCTATAATGCCTCCTTAGAGCCTGCTTTCCTTTTGCTTCCACAGCCAGGACCCAACTTCCTCCCTCATACAGGGCTTTATTTTAGGCTTTTGAAATACAGCAGTGCTTGAGAATTACCTGCCATGTGGTTAATAATTTTACCACTTGCATTAATAGATGTCCTTTCCTGAATTTAGAGACTCAAAGAAAACAAGTCTGGCTACTGGAACCTAGTACCTACTTCTTTCTACTCTTGGTAGGAAACAAGGCTTTACATCTGTTTCCATGGCTAGGAATTTGAGATACATGAAACTAAAGGATGAGCAGAGCCAGCAATGAGCAGATTCAGCCCTCCTTCACAGCCCTGCTACCTAAACTCCTTACTGAGACAGCCTCATTTTTCATGGTGGTTGAAAGTAACCCGTTTTGCTTTGCAATTCGAAAGGGCAAAGTATGTAGCTCAAACTACTCTGATTCATCTGGCAGATGGGAACTCACTAAAATTCCACAAGTATTGCTTTCAGTCATGGGACGCAACTAATTCCAGGTGTCTCTCAAAACAGGCCATGGCCAACTCTCCTGCTGTGCTCTCGTACCTGCCAACACCCACTGATGGAATTTAGAAAGGCACGTATATTTGTGACACAAGCCATAATAAGAGCTGAAGTTTATTGAAGGTGACTGTCTGCTTCCATGCACATGGTCCCTGTTACTGAAAAGCGGAACTTACCAGTAGGCTCTTCACAGGGAAGCTCAAATGATTCTCGATGACAAGCAACACGATGAAGGGGAAGAAGGTGAGGATGTACACGAGACTGCCCACCAAGGCTGCTATGTTGGTGTTATTGAAGAAAACACTGATGAAGTAACTCATGGCTATGATGGACAGGCTGTAGTCCATAAGGTACAGGAACAGGAGAGCTGTGTTTGTTTTGGGAAGGATGTCACCCACTTTTAGAACAATGATGAGGAAGGTGACAGTAATTAGAAGGAAGATAGCGCACTCTATGAACCAGGCGATGAAATGGCTGCTGGCATTAACACCCATCATTTTCATGTACTACAGAGAGAAAGGTGAAAAAAAGAACGACAAATGACAACTGTTTATTAAGTGATCTTTCTGCTGATATTGAACTCTTTCTTTTTCCAGTTTCTGGACAGGGCATACAACCAAAACATGCTCTTTCATACTTTGGCATACTGCATGTTGATAACCAGGGAGAAACAATGCACTCATTTCTGGAATGTCGTCGGTTTGCAAAGCAGTCTATTGCAAAAGAATGGCACAGACAGTGCCATACTACATGCAAGTATGAAGCGTCACAGCCCACAGCTCCAAAGCAACTTCTGGCCTTAGATTTGTAACTTTTCTAAAGCATTTTGGTTATTTTTTAAAGTAAGGCTAATTGATCCAGTGGCTTGAGTGTAAAAGTTCTTAAGTATCTTTGAAATCAAACCATTTCTCACACATCTCCAAGACAACAAATAATAGCTAAATTACCATGGTTATAAGGAAGCAATATTAATTTATATTAGCTGATGATCCAGTCCACAAGACTTATATAAAACTGTAAATTTGTATTACTAAATCCAAAAGAAACTACAGGTGCTGGTGTCTTGTTGTAGATTATTACACGTCTAAAAAGATTACTGACACTCTGGTTCTTAGAGACAGTGAAACTGGCTTCCCTAAACTAGAGTGAGGGGCTGTCAGCTAGCCACGGAGGGGTCACTCATTTTCAACCTCATCACAGTTCATAGAGTGCCCTTTCTTGGAAATGTTTTTGGAGAATCAGCATGTGTTTCCATGGTATCAGATAAAAAACAGATCTGCTTGAGCTTTTGTTGCTTGCTGAAGCTTAGTTTTACAGAAGTTCTTTGCTGCTCATCCCTGTTGACTGTGTTCGCACTGAAAACCTGAGTTAATTTAAGAACTTCTCTATGTCTTAGTGTCATTTCTTTTCCAGTAGGCAACCTGAAAGAACAACTTCATTTCAGAGGAGCTGATGTACTGTGTAGCACCTTCTGAAATATAAAGTATCATAACTTCAGGGATAGGAAATAAGTCACTTTTCATGGCTTTGTTCCCAACAGGTATGACTCAAAGTCAACTTTTAGAGAGCTTTAAATCTTCAGAAAACTTGTAATTTTGTGAGGTCTCCATGTTTCCAGTGTTCAGAACTGCAGAGCAACATTCTCACCACTTGAAGGGCAAATGCCTTGCATTTCTATGGTTTTGAGCTTGGTTACAATGTCAGAATTCAAACACTGCAGGTCAAACAATAGGTATTTGGAATATTATTTCCTTAATGCTTGTTTTGCTTCATTTAATATTGCACATAAGACATACTACCCACTAATAAGGAAAATCTGTTTATAATTTTGCACGCCCCAGAAAGTTTTACCGTACCTCATAAAGCCTCAGATCTTTCTCTTGAACAAGTGTTTTAACAAAATCAGCTATAAACAGCACCCAGGCAGCCATCAGAGCAAATGGAAGAGAGTAGGTCACGCTGGTTAAGAACCTGTAAAAGGCAAATGCAGGCTTTAGCTGAATATGAAGTGCTCTGGGGATTAAGGCTTTATACAGAACATATTTTTCAGAACAATACTTTGGCACAGGAAAAAGACATGCTTATATTTCAAAATGTGGAGTATAATTAATAATTATAAAAAAAGGCTATTTTGCTATTGCATCGGATTTTCTATTCATGAAACTCCTGACTGTTCAAAATCTTTTTTTTCTTTTTTTAAATTACAGAGGGATTTCCAGATGCATTCTGGAAGTTTTGCTCAGCAGCACCACTGGCAGGAGCAGAAACCGCCATGGGCAGTGGCATCTCCTGGCTCTCTGCTGGGCTGCATCCCATTTTGAAACATCACAGCAGCCAGCCATAATTCCCAGTTCTGTTAATAGATATAATGGCCAAATTTTGTTTTCAGGCCGTATTTCCTGGTGCCAGGGTTTGGACATAGGTGCTTGTCCTCATAGTATCTGTCCTACCACCCCACGGGACAGGTATTGTAGATCCAGGTCTACAATGTGGGCTTCACAATTCTTGGCTCCTCACTTCAGTTAAAAGCTTCTTCCTGTGCCAAATGTGTGCAGAAAAAAGCCAACAATGGCCAACAGTAAATTTCTCCTTTTGTGATGGAGATTCACTTCATAGTATCTACAGGGCTTATGCTTTCCTCCCTCATTTCTAAACCTGGCTTAAAAAGAAAAAATCACCACTGTTATTCCTGGGAAAAGTTTAATGTCCAATAACAGTAAGAAATGAACATGATTATATTTGTTTTAAACTTTTTTTTACCCGTAAAGCTGAAAATTTCCCATAAACCAGCGCTTTCAGGAAATGCTTCCATGCAAATGAAGCCATATTTATAAAGAACAATGAAAAGATATTTCAGTAGCTCTACTAGTTCTTTGTTGTTTGGGGTTTTTTTGGCTACCATCTTGTACGTGATTTCTAGTCTATTAAAAATTCAGCATTTGCCAACACCTTCTGTGTCCTGGATATTCCCTCCTTTTCCCTACAGGATGGTAACTATGTGATAACAATCGATAAACAATCGTTTTAGGATTAATTCCACTGGATGCAAATCCAAAGCCTTTAGATATTTTAATAATTGAGCAAACTCATGTCCCTCTGAACCTGGGGTGGGGCGGGAAACCTGAAGGCAAGCAGTTTTCTCAGCAGCCCAAGAACAAGAAAAGGAGCAGATAGCTCTGTAATAAATGCCTCCAGCAGCCAGCTAATCATTGTATAAAACTATCTCACAGCAATAATCCACGTATTTGCTGCAAGAAGTTGACACTTGGTTTGAATTCTTACTGCCTGCATACTTGCAGGCACTTTGCATGCTGTTACCTTGTGAAGAGATTATAGATCCCCAGCTCTCTTAAGTGACAGACTGACACAGGAGGTTAATGGGTCTGCTTTAGCTCCTATAGCTATAGCTCCTAGATAATCTTCTAGCTCATGCAGTAGACACGTAGGTTTTTCAATATAAAGAGTTCCTAGGTCTAGTCTGTACTTTTGGTCGAAGGAAGACCCTCACATCAGGGCGGAGTGACCATCCAACCCACCAATACTATTTGCTGAACAGCCTTCAGAGCTTTCTGATGGACATGAAACCCCTTCCCTGTGTTTTTTTCCCACACAGTTTGGCCACCAGCTGCGGTCAGGGTAATAACTCTGAGGAAGTACCATGTTGCCAGCTTTCCAACACAGACCAAAATCGTCTTGCCAGAGGGGCAGGTCGTCAGCTGTGACAGATTTGCTTCTCTCTACTGCATTTGGCAGAGATGCATTTCGTACTAGCCACAGATCTGGCTCAAGAAGAGTGGAAAGGAATATGATCCAAAACTTTTTGATCTGCTTTACCATTCAAAACTTATTCTGGTCCACACACAGTTCACACTGCGCTGCTCTGTATAACAGGCTGTTAACCCTGGCAACTCAGCGCATCAGAAGCTTCTCTGTCCTCCCTCATTATTGCAGAGATGAATGGTACAATTTCATCTTCCCTCTTATCCTTCTTAAAGCATCTGAGAGGCACCTGTATTGGGAACTACTCACTATACACTGAACATTAGCTAGAATCACTGGAATTAATAACAAATACCACAGCTGGATAACAATCCCTAGGAACAAGGCTCATAAACCTAGGGACTCTTTTTTTGCCCAATAAATACGTTTTCTAAGTTCTGCTGCATTGTCTGCATGTAAACACCTGCAGAACAGGCCAACACCTATTTAACCCAAGTCCTGCCAAACCCAGTCTCAGTTCCACCGTGTGTAGCAAAACAGAGACAGTGAATTTAACCTGCTGTAAAACCTATAGTTACCATGACAATTCAGGTACATACAGAGCACTGAAAACAAAAGGTTACGCAAACTAAGCACAGACCATTTATACTAGAGCCCAATATTCCCTCTTTTGTTCAGACCCTTAAAAATCAAACCCAAAAACTACACACAAAATGAAATTATTTCTATGTTATGTGAACATGGCATTAAGGAGTCCCGCGCAGCTGGTGAACTCCACCAGTCAGACAAGATGAGCTTACACAAAGCACGAAGACAAAAGCCACACAAACTTACATATCCTTATTGTAGCAGGGGTAAGGCATGGCCTGGACTTGAACAGCTATTTCCTCTGGATTCTTGCCAGTCTGTAACTCAATAATGGCTCTTTCAATGCTGTCCTGGATATAAATAAATGCCCGGCTGTAAATCTGGCTCTGTGAGGTGGAATTGTGCGGGCCCACTGTCCAGATGCGTTCCCTTATTCTGTTGGTGGTTTGCGTGATCCTGCTGCTCATTCGGATGGTGTAGTTGAGCACAGGAGGGAGGGCCAAGTCCCCATGAACTGAGCGTCCAGGGCTGCTATTGCTTGAAGGCAGCTTGAAAATGATACCTTGGAAAAGAAAGGGAAAAGGCTTTCCTTCAGAGTCAATAGCATGCGAGGAGTACACACAGATATGTAAGAACTCCTCATTTTTATAAGCCTTTTCTATATTACAATCCATCATTTCATTTCTGTGCTGTACAAATAATGCTCAGATGGGTGGTCTGTTTATTGAGGGTCTGGAAGTGGAAACTATACATCACTGCAGCTACTCATACTTTCAAATGGGACCAATGATTCTGGGTGCAAAATACACCCCCCGAGCGTTTAAATCTTTTCCCGCTGAGCATTCAAAAACCAAAGGCTCTCAAAATAACCAGCTTGTATTTGGAAAAATCTTGCTGTTAACATGGACTGTCACATACCTGTTAGTTATGTCACTCAGCAAACACACCTCTCATGAACATGCCCAAAAGTACTTTATCAATACAGCTCACACAGTGATGCTGTAACATAAAAACCTCAGGAACGTGGTATTGAAAATTGTTCATGACCTAGACACATATTTTTGTGCCCACACAAATTCCTGCAAAGCTGAGATGTCTAAGAATATATAAGCTTTGCAAGTTCCTGTTAGGAAATGGCATGCTGTAGATACAGTTTGACAGACAGGACTTTTTTTCCTTTAAAGTGTCTGTTTGAGTACAGGCAATACCACAGAAGTTTTTCTCTCCAGAATATTTTTCCTGATTATTCCATATATAAAGCATATGATGGAATGGAGGGCAAACATGGACAAAAACTGCTTTTATGGGAATAGACAAATATTATCAGTGTCTGAAGTTCCAGGAAAAAGGTTTCTATCTACCCCTCAATTATGAGATACAAAAACAATCAGGACTTACAAGTAAACCCTAACTGAAGAGATATTGGGCATTCTTTAAAAATTAAGATACATTTGTATCATTCAAATTAATATAAGTTCCCATTGTCTACTCCCCCCTGACCCTCTCTGTGGTCTGATCTGAAGCTGCAATCCAATCCCATGAATGTGAAAAGTGTGACTGAGAAGACCCAATATAATATTGCAGTCTTTGGCTGGAATGTCTCAAGAGCTTTATGACCTTCTAATAAATGGAACTGTCTCATATCTTTCTCAATTGAAGCATCTTTTCCCATGAGGGCCTGAAAGAAGGCAGCTGTCATGAAGATCTCCTAAGGGCAGTGAAATTTTGTTCAAACTGAGAATTAACCAAGAGAAAACACCAGTCGACCAAAGGCTTCTATACAGACAGCGAAGGTGTAAGAGAAGAGGGGTATAAAAAGGACAGTGTAAAACACTGCCATAAGGAGATCTCAGTATGCAGGTCCCACACACACTGGCTCAAAATTGATTGCTGTGTGGTGGGAGCTGTGACGACAACAATTGCTGGTGAAAAGCCAAACTTCTTATGCTGGACTCCCACCCTGTACCAGGCTAACTTTAATTTATGGGGGAACTTGAGACTCTGTCACATACTTGCAAAAAGCTCATTCTTCAGAAAGAGCTCTTTAGCCACCATTTCCATTTCCTCTAAGTTTCTGACTGCCAGAATGCGATTAAATGAGACACAGGAGGACACATTTACAGCAAGGGTAGCTAACGTATTCAGCTGATCGACAATGTCAGCGTTGTTCTGTAATTCCAGCCGAATATCATCTGAAAAAAAGAAACCACAAACAAAAGCAGTAGCATCACTACACAAAGCAAAACACCCATCACATCTTTCCACTCTTTACACTAACAATGACACCAGAAAGGAAGAAGAAGCTCCATCATATTCAACATTAAGTGTAAAATACATTTCTGCACTTAGCAGTGCAACGATGGCATGTTGTTGACCCAATTTTTATGTTAATCATTCGTAATATGCTCATGAGTTTGCCTTTGGGAGGATGCCAGCAGTGGGATGTGACAGCCATCCCAAATCAGAAGTTGCTACTAACCTGCTGAGGTTTTAGACTCACATATGATGCTCGCCATTCGTTCCACATCTTATGGTTTTTGATGTAATCAACTCGTCTGTTGAGTTGCTCTGTCTCAGGGGAGAATGTGCTTTATACAAGCACATCAAGGAAACATTATGTCTGTTGTGCTGATGTGTGTACTAAACCTGATAATGCAGTTTAATAAAGATGCTGCTGTTTCCTGGCTGTTTTAAAAGGTGACTGCGTAATACAGTGTAGCTAATATGGAACAGCTGCTGCAGGCACGATGATTTTATGGGGAGTTAAGACAAGAGATGCCACTCATGAAATAACACAGGGGTCACCATGAACAGGATGTGAATATCCTTCTGACTGCAACAGACTACAACCATTCTTGGTTTATGCTGGGTTTTGCTGGCATAACCCAGATTTATGTTGACATATGTGGCCACTCATTGAAAAAGTGGGTAGGGACAGTAAGACCAGCTAGGAAGGGACTGTGATCTCCATGCTGTGCACTAACAGGGTATGTATCCACCACTGCTGTTAGCTGATGATTCCTGCAGTGCAGATCAGCAACTCTCACCTTGAAGGACCATGCAAGAGCACCAAAGAACAGCAAATTCCAGCAGAGCATCTCCTGTGATGATGCCTCTGGCTTCATCAGCCTGGGTACCCTTACCTGATCTCTTGCTTTTCTGCTCTGGAAAACTTCTAAGTTGAACCCTAATGTGATGCAAGTGAGCTCTCCAAAACATTTCCCAGCAGAGTCCCAGGTAGCTCATTTGAAGTGATAATTATGGCTAAACAGTGTCCTCCAGTGGCCGCACTCAGCTGCAGAGATTCCCATTGTACTATCCCTTCCACACTCACGAGAAACATCTCTTCATACAAGCCCTTTGCTTTCTAAGAGTCTTTTCCCATAGACCACAAGATTTTTGAATTGCAGCTGAGATTGCCTTGCACTAAAGCATCCAATATCGACCAGAGAAGAGCAGTGCCAGAGCATGGCTACAGTTTGATGACCCTGGAGCTCCCAGACCTGAAGTACAAATAGGAGAGCAACACATGTGGTGGAACAACTTACCCAGTTCATTTATTTGACTCAGCAGTTCAGCTGCATCCAAATCCACCATCAGCTTGATAAAAACCTGCACAAAGGGATTCTGCAGGGTGTTCTATCAACAAGCAAAAAGACAAAGCATCAGTTTGACCAGATGCCCCCTCAGCATATTCAGTGTATTTCTAAAATATAACAGACCAGCTGCCTTCACTGAGCATTTGTACAACCCCCTCCCATTCCTTTCCTGACCTTCCATATTTCACTCTATCAGGCTGGGGAAATGTTAGCAATGAAAACATCATACAGAGCCCCGTGAGTCCAAGCTAGTGTTTCTTGAATTCAAAGGGGGTGCCTATTGAGTTCCAGCCAGGCACTAGAGTACCATGGAAAAATCATGGATAATCTTTGTTATTCTAAAAGTGCAGTAAATTTCATTTGTGTCTCTTAATTCCTGTGAACGCTGCCAGAGCACAATGGGTAGGCAACCAAAATTTAGCCTGGAGACCAGCAGACAAATTTTTGTTTGGCTGAATCATTCATTATTGCACCAATAAGGGCAGTCAGCAGAGAATATTTCATTTCACTTTTGCATATTCCACTCTAGATTTTCTCTCAGTACCATGGAAAGTACAATGAATTCCAGCCACTGAAATTAACTTTTAATGCTTTAGGGTTCCAGAGATCTTGTTTTCATACTTTTGTAAGAAAATGAGACAATTTTTACTGTGGAGAATGGGAAGCAAGTATGTGAAACATTACAGCCTACTGCTTTCTGTATCCAAGCAAGGCTAGGCTCCTTAGGAAGGGAAAAAGAAATTTTATTTACGTTCACTGAGGTACAAAGATATCTTCTAGCTCTTATGTGTGTACCCAGAGCTACATGCTTATTATAGATACTGTTTCATTTTCTGAAAAAGTCATTTCTTGCCTGGTCTTGGCTGGCTGGATCACTCCATCAAGCAGAAAGTTAATTTACAAACTGAAGAGCGTTCCCTGCTCATCTTAGCCCTCCAGCAGGCCTCAGCATGACCAGTGTCAGGGAGCATATTACAAACAGATCATTTCAGAAAGAAGATTTCCATGGAAAGGTGCGTCAGGAGTATTTCTGTTATGGGAACAGGCAGGCAGGCACAGAAACTGTGAAGTCCAGGATAAAAGCCCTAGAAGGGTCTCCCCAGCTGACCTAAGATGTCCCTGAAGTCCTTGGAACCCCAGTTTATTTCAGGAAAGAAATCCATCCTCCCAATTCCCTCCCACGAGAGAGACAGGGGAGGTAGGATCTCATACCTTGATCATCGGAACTGTCTGGTTGAACTTAGCCAGTGAATTCATGATGACAGGGGACTTGTCCAACCATTCCTGGGACTTCAAGGCTAGATCAGCCATCTGCTTCAGGGTTGCATTAGACTATAAAAAAGCCCACAACAGAAAAGGATTCATTTATTCATTACCTTACAGCTTTCAAACAATAAATAAATCAATAAAACAGCTATGACCAAATTTGGTTTCCTTAGGATTTTTCTTAGCACCCTGTAGCTGTTTGGCAAAATGCCCCTTAACACACTGAATTTGGATACAAGTACTTAAAAGTATGGCCTCATATGTGACATTTGGAGCATGTCTTGGATATCAGCTTTCCTTCTACCATGGGTCTGCTCGTGAACAAGTACCAGTTATAGCATTACTGGCTGAAAATATGGGTGTGAAACTTCATAAACTGAAGGCCTTAAAAAATTGGATGGTAAATATTAGATCAACCACAATTTTTTGGAGGTAAGATTCATTCAAAGTCAAAAGATGACTCATAGGACCAGCAATGCAACTAGGAAAAGATAATTTGACTAATACTCCAAACAGTCAGAAAATAGACTTCTGCTTCTCAAAGAAACAAGTCCCTGCTAGATAAATTGCAATCCTTTTGAGTGGGTGTATCCTGATGTACTGTAAACAGAGCCATACCTTTCCCATGATTGCTCGAGTTTCTATGGTATCTGGTGTATAAAGGATCTTCCCAAGCACCATTGGTTTTAAAAAAGACCAAATTAAAGCTCCAGTTGGGGTCTTGACCAGGTCCAGGTAAAAGGATAAGCAAAACGGTGCTGAAAGGGGAGAAAAATAAACAAATTGCACAGAGCACAAATAGACCAGATATGAGAAAGTTACCAGTGTATTTTTTTCCCCATCTGCCCAGTTTGTTGCTGTGTCCAGTGAATGACTTCAGGGCCCTCTTCACTGACTGATATAACATGTCTTGACAAAAGCAATCCACCCCCAAGATCTCCTGTTGCTGAACTCAAGACAACATTGTTTGAGCCAAGATTCTCTGCTTGAAGGTTAAATGGAGTTCTGTGAACTCAGAGGAGCTAATAATGTCAGTACAGTTGGAAAAACTACACATCAAGAAAAAGCAGCAACCTGTCAAAGCCCTAAGGCCAGGTCATCAACAAATGGGAAACAGTGCAGTGTCAAGCACTGCTCTGCTACATAGGCTGTTTTCCTTTTAACATTTATGGAAATAAACCACCGGTAATTAGGGCAGTGCAGATCTTCAGCTAGCATAAATCATGAGCACTTCAGCCCTCCAGAGACATGAGGCAACAGCTCCGCACTGGATCTCTCTGGAAACACCAGAGTTTGGCTCTGAAATGCTTTTGCCTTAAGGAAAAGCCAGACTTACTGGAGTCATGAGGAATTCCATATTTCCTCATCATCTTTTGGACATAGACATCCTCCACAGAAGAACTGTTGCTTACAGGGTCTCCAAAATCTGGAAGCAAGGACTCAAAAAACAGGGGTGTGATCTCTTGGTTGCAGAGGACTTTTGACATGGACTTAAATGTGCCATGTGTTATCCTAAAGTTGTTTGGTTTAAATAATGCCTGCAGAAAAGATAAATGCAAATAAATCCTGCATACTAAAAGCATCCTATTCTGAGAGAAAAAAGAAATTACAGAATTGGAAGACAAGGATTGAACATTTTTACACTGCTTTCTTATGAGAAGTTTGTCTCTACAAAAAAAAAGGTACTTCCCATGGAAATCATGCTTTTATGGCTAATCTCTGCTATGACTGAGGTGGGAAATTCATTTCCAGGTATGAGATCCAATGTGGGAATTGCCTATAATGTGTGTACAGGAATTGCCTATAATGTATGCCTGGTGACACACATAAACCCTGGGTTACAAGACAGAATTTGTCACACAGATGTGCACATCCCCCATCTCCATCTAGTCCATGGCTGCACATGGTTCTGCAATGTGCAGGTAAAGTGATTACTAGAAAAGATTCCTGTGATGTATGCTGTCATTGACTATTGATCAGAGAGGAATTAGATCCAGTGCTGGATGAAGTTAGTGCAACCTGAAGTTTCTGCAGCTGTTGGAGCAGGACTGGGTTCGTACTGAATGTTTTTGGCAGTCTTGAGGCTTTGGGTGTATTCTAATGCACACTAAAGCCAGACCAAATTTTTGCTGTTGACTTACATGATTTTGGTTAGCCTTTAGTGGGCAGTTCTCCAGTTGCTTTCACAAGCTGACCCCTTCCAGTACACTGGCATATTTTGTTGGAAGTCTACCCTCCTTCAAGACAGTTGTTTATCCCTTGCATTTTTCTTCCTGGTGTCCCTCTGACAGCACTTGTTCCCAGTGTCCCCCCCGTCATGAGCACATGATGGCCGCACTGCTCCAAATCAAAGCTCTCCCAGGAAGGCAACATGTAAGTTTGACAGAGATTCTTCTTAGGACACCGCTGCTTTAAAAGAGACTCGGTAATCTATGATTTAATGCACCTTTGGCTTCTAGGGTAAGAAATTCCTGTGGAAACTGTTCCAGCAGTGTTTTGCCTCCAAAGCACATGCAGACTACACATACCTTAGTCAGTGGCACATTTCTAGACTGCCGTAGCGTTTTCAGTGAATGAATAGCTTCTAGCAATGGATCAACGCCAGATTCAACCTCGTGTCTGAAATATTTCATTTTTGTCAGAAGGCCTAACATCTCATCCACGGGTTTCTGAAGTTCCTTAGGGAAAAACATCTACAAGAGGCAGGAAGGAAATCAATTATCATTAGCAGTAATCTGTGCGCACATGCATGTACACACCCATATTGTGTTAATTCCAAAACAAAGATTGTGGGATTTTCAAAACTGTTGGGAGTCTTAGGGAGCGGATGACCCATGGGAAATGAATGGGATTTGTATTCCTAAATCCCCAAGTGCTTTTGCAAACCACTCCCCTGAATATCACATATTCTGAACAGTGCATGTTTCCAAACACCTACAGTTGGGAAATGTGTATCAGATATTGGCTGGGATATAAACCGACTCTCTAAAAGGCAGCATTTTGCACAACAGATGTCAAACACTATGAGTGACTTTTGACCTGAGCCAAATTCATTGGCATTCTCATTTAATAACTTCTTTTCCCCAGGATCACTTTTGTGGCATTTCTTAACATATATTCAATATGCACTTCTCCGTGAATGGTATTTTTACATGCTGTTTATATAGTTGTGTGCATGGGGTATTTGAATCATTTAATAACTTGGCAGTGCCGACGAAATTGGGAAAATATGTTTTACAGAACTTCTTCCAGGGCTTCCCTTTTCAAGGAATAAAAAAATTTAGCCCAGCGCCTTATTTTTGGGAAGCCTGAACTCAGCTGGGAATGTTCAAGAGGTTGTGACAGCATATAAACGATACTAGCAGATAGGAAGGCATTTAGAGTAGGTCCAGTGCCTTTAAATGAGGTTTGCTGGTCTATATTGGCTGGGATCCTCATTTATATCCACACTGTCACAGCATGGATATGCAATAAAAACTACTGCATGAGCAAAGCCTGATCTTTGGCTTGTGTAAATCAGCATAGCTTCTGGCCACTGCAGTGATATTTTATGACCTTTCAGCCACTACATGCAGCAAAGACTACACAAAGCACTCTACAAATTCAGCACTAACCTTATATAAGAAATTATAAATGTCTAAGTGTCTTAACAGTGTGACCCCCAGGATGTACATCTCACGAGTCCTCTCTGAAACAGAGAGATTGCAGAACTGCTCCGCTACTGTTAGCAGCTGTGGGTCAGCAGGACGGACACGACAAGACTCCAGCTGGAGGATCTGAGAAATGAGCTGTTTTTGCACAAAGGAAAAAAAGATTTGTTAGGGGGTAGACCGCTCACTCCAGTATGCATGGATTAATCTTGCCTTGCTGTTGCACTTTCCAGAGTGTCATATTTCAATGATCTGAGAACCAGAAAATGCCTACCCATTACTCCCACTCCAAGGGACAAATCCTAAGGACTGTGTTTTGCTGCCCAGCTTGCACAGCAGTAAAAGCTTTTGTGGCTTCAATTTCCTGTTGACTGATGCATGTAAAGTTTGGAAAAGAGCATGCTCTTTGGGACTCAGTCCAGACAAGATGGTTGGGAAGGGGAGACGCATCCGGAGCTCTGTTTGCGCAGGAGGCTGAGGAAGGCAAGCTCATGTCTCATTACGGGAGGCTATTTTTGGACCCCAAGTGCTCTCACGAATTGTGGTTAGAAGCATGTTTTCCATCTGGACTGGAACAACTCAGCACTGAGGACCCCACCAAGGACCCCACTCAGTCCTCATTAATCTGTTACAGTGAGCTGTGCCTTTGCTACGGATTGGAGCAATCACTCACCAGGCAGTGCATGGCTGCTTACCAGCTACTGGTGACAGCCAAAGAGACCATATGGCTCTTGGTCTCCAATGGCTGAACTGACGTCAGTGACTGCTCTACTGCATTTCTGACGGCTACTTTGATCCATACCATGCTATGCTGTCTGTCCCTGTGGGTTCATTTACCTCTCTCTGTGCTGTCACACATGCAGTGACCTGGTTAGCTGCATTCACTAACAAATTCTGCTTTTAATGGTCTGAGAGGTAGAAAGCAACAAAAATGACCGCAAACTTACCTGACTGCTGTTTTCCGGGAGAGATACTTCCAGGAGAGCATCAATACTGGCTGTGGACATTCCTGTTGTGTTTCTGAGATCCTCTTTGAGCTGGTCCACATTCTTAAACACATCTCTTAACTTTTCTGTAAAGAACAATCAAAGAACAATCGATGTAACAGCTTTCTCCAGACATACAGCAAGCTCAAGCACACAGAGAGGACTTTAGGTAAAGTATGGAAGTGCGGTACATCACTGCTGATAAAAAAAAACCAACTTGCAGAATAGAGTCATATTTCTTAGGTCTCACAGTCTGATTTGAGGGCTGAAGTTGACACGTCTAGTGATAGCAAAAGTTGCTCAAATACAAAGACTTGGGACTTCCAGCACATAGGACTTTTTGGACAGTACAGAAAACAAAAGGGTGGTCTAGAACAGGCTCTAGAATTACCCTAGATAAAGGATCCCAAGGACATGGGACATGGTGTGTTGTTATTTCATTAATCCCACTTCTTCCTGGCAGGTAAACAAATCTCGGGATTTCCAGCAGAAATTATATTACCAGTGATGATGTTTACCAACATTGTAAAGCAAATACAGAAAACTACCTTGCTTCCTAGAATCTGTTAAATTCTCAGTGATGTTCAACATGGAATTCAAAGCAGTCATATACCGAGGAATCTCTTGAAAGAAAGCAATTTCTGGTATATTTTCTTGAAACCTAAATTGGAAAGACAAAACAACCAACAAAATTGGGAATATGAAAAGAAGGCAAGAAGCCATTTCATCATTTCATAAACAGAATACTAAAGCAGTCTAACTCAGAGGGAGAGCCTCACCACTTCATTTGTGTCTGGATGTTTGTGGCATCCCCAATCAGTATATTTTGAAGCTCTTGTGAGATTCTTCTGTGATTCAGTACATTAGTCACAACTTCACTGCTCAGTTCAATAGCGCGGAGGAGCTGCTCACGAGTTTGACTTTGTTCACACAGTTCTCCAAAACTAACATTAGGGAGATGGCAAATATGCTGTATTGACTTAAAGCTCTCATAGTCACAAAGAAGTATTGTCAGATCCCGGAGGCGAGATATCTTCAAAGGAAATTTTGAAAAGGAAGACAAATGCACAAACACCAGTTAGATGACAGACTTATAAAAGGCAAGTTTTAAAGAGTCTAGCTGTCCCTTTCCATTTTTCTTTAGGATTAAAATTGTAATATATATTTTTAGTTAATTCAAAAGGTCTCCAAGAGAACAGTGCATAACAATCATTCCTACATGAGTTTGTAGCAGACCCAGCTACACAACATTGCACAGGATCTAATAAACCTTGCAAGCCTTAACATATCATTTTCCCTGCCCAACACACATACATAGCAATACTCCATTTGGACTTACCTGTTGACCAATTAATCTTCCCAGAGACCAAATAAATCTGCCTTGTGCAACAGGTTTAACCTTTCAGACACCACCTGGTCATCTCTACTACAGCATATGAAATGGAGTTGGCTAGAAGTCAGGATTTCCACATCTGCCAACCTGTGTAAAATTATAGTCCTTTGCCTACTCTGCTATTACAGGCTTCCCTCTTGTCTGACATCGTTATTTACATTATCAGTCTCTCATGGCAAGAACTGTTTGCTGTTTTGTGCCTATAAGTACCTGTCACACTGAGGCTCATTGTATTATTGTTACAGATATATTAAGCAGCAACAGCATTGCATACTGTTATCTTTTTTAAAAAAGACTTTTTAATTCTATTTCTCATACAGAGAAATAGAATAAAGTGCAGTCATGTATGTATGCTGTAAGAAGCATTTTATCCAAATGAGGCATTGTAAAATCCGAAGCTGGTGAGGGAAATCCATGAATCGATAAAGCTTAGGTGCTTAATCTCAGAAACCATTATGGTGATGTGAGACATCTAGGACTATGGAGCACGTGGGGACTTGGACTCTGGCCACGCTGGTGTTGGTGTAGCTCCTTAGGCATAGTGGTGCTTGTAACTGCCAACTGGGTATGCACAATTCCACTGATTTTCAGTGGGGCAGGTGTATCCAACCGCTATTTGTGCCTTCAAAAACTCCTCCCTATGTACCTCTCAAATGAAATGGAGGCATCCCGGAACAATCTCAGCTCTGCAAGGTGCTTTGCTAAGTGTCAATGTACTGAACTTGAAAACTACTGGTGCACTGACTTATGAGGAATATGCTGCCGCTGGCAACCTACACAGTGCTCATCCTTTTGGGATGGCTGGTGGAAAATAGAAGCCATTCTATCCAACAGACTGGGAGGACAGGAACACCTCTACCTTCTCAGAAAAACGGGTGTACACCTGGTAGGGATTCACATAATAACAAGTTCCTCAGCCCAGTCTAATGGTGACCTTAAAATATAGTCAGAAGACAGAAAACATTTCAGTCCTAGTTTTTATCAGTTGTTCTTTTAAGAAACCTTTTTTCCTATACGCTGTTTTTCAAAACCTCCATTGCACATTCATGTATCACTGCAGGATGTCCTTCGAGTCAGCATTTTAAGTAGACTCACTTTTAGCTTCAGGAGCTCTG
This sequence comes from Morus bassanus, assembly GCA_031468815.1. Classification (NCBI taxonomy): domain Eukaryota; kingdom Metazoa; phylum Chordata; class Aves; order Suliformes; family Sulidae; genus Morus; species Morus bassanus. The sequence goes on from CM062574.1 coordinate 40,626,473, forward strand.
GTATGGATGAATGTTTCTTGGAGGCATTATTTTGCTCAGAAGAGTTCTTTTTCAGATGAGTTTGCTTCAAAAGCAGCGTGATGTTTTCTGTGCAAGGAAGAAAACAGAAGTTACTTGAGACAAAAACACCAGACTTGCAGAAACTTCACATATGGGAGTATCAGCACTTATATTCTGAAGCCTACTGAGCATTGCTATTTTTCACCAAATTCACAGGGCTTGACTTCTGAAATCATAAACCAAGACCTAGGATGTAATCTGGATTATAACGGATCCAGTCCAAGTAGGTGCTCTGGTCCTGAAGAAATCCACCCCATACTGGTAACAGGACTTCTGACAATGCCCTTCAGAGCACACATGGTATTTCTATTCTCTGAACAGATAAACCTCTCAGGTTTTACAATAAGCTCATATGATGAATATCTATGTGAAATACCATGTTAACTCTCAAAAATAACTGCTGTCATCTTATGGGTATATAAAGCTGTGAAGGGAATACAGGTTTCTATTTGTAAGATTTCTTTATCTGAGTGTCAGCAACCTGTCATCACATAGCGAAGAGTAGATGTGCCTTTTGGATAGAGTTGGATGCAAAACTTATATCCGCAATGTGACATAACTCAAATAAAAAAGAAGTCTGTCTTCCTGAGGTCTCACATCTCCAGTTAATTGCCAGCGGATGAAAACATGTAGCACCATTCCTTCCCGTCATTAGACAAAACACTTTGAAAAGACAGGTACAACATATTCCAGCTGAGGTCCCACAACATTAATGAAATCATGATTACCTGTCAATTTGCTGTCTTCAACTTCAGTGGCATTTATTAAACACATCAGGTAAGGGTTATAGCTGTTATTCACTGTCACCTGTAAGATGGTGTTTTCAAATTCTAAAAACAGAAATCTGAAAAATAAGATAGGATTTTAAATCAGCTTCTCTCTCAGAAACAAGGTATATTAGCTAGCAACCTGTCAGCTGTGTAGGTGCTGTTCCTTGGCAGTGTAAATAAGACTTCCAGGTGAAGCCATGTGTCTCCCATGACACCTCCTAAGTGGGTACCCTCCCAATTTTATTTTATGAATTCTTTTTGCTGTTATCTCCCAAAGCTGTCATTCACTCTCAAACCATATGAATAAGAAAACACACTTGAAAGGTTCACTGTGGATGCAAGATATAGATGGAAAGGCATGCCTAGGGGAGACTGAGAACCAAAAATTAGAGTCATACCACAAAGAAGAGGTTTCTGAAGAATCTACCACTGGTAGCAAGCCTCCTACAGGATTCTGCTTCCACCATGAACTGATACATGCCAACAACAGAGGAAATTTTTTAAAGTCTCACTTTTAGCTGTATGTTCAGTTCAAGGAGTAATTTTCTCTTCTTCACTTTAACCCATGTTAGACTTAATGTCTTAAATTATGGTGAATTCAGGCTTAAGTTGCTCCACTGGAAGAAAATAACATACTTCACATGCTGGGATGAGAATGTTGGTCACTACCCATAAATGCAATTACAATACCCAAAAAGCAAACTCACCGTGTGATCAAACTGGTTGGTGACAGAGTTTGGTCACTCTGGGTCCAAGGTAGCGTCTTGTTGTACAGGGTTTCTGCCATGACAATGAAGTGATGAGCAACAATATCAATCACACTGTCAAAGCTAGTTTTGTTGGAGGGAAAAGCCGAACTGGAACTTATACTGAATTCATTTAGCAGATCAGAGAAGTTCAGCCTTTTAAGAATGTAGAGACTGGCTTCTATGATTTCTAGAGCTGACACATCATCGGCAGAGTTGTTTGCCACTGCTTCCAATAACTTTGCAAAAGCAGCTGCTTCGGTTAGATTCCTTTTGGTGTTTAGGAAACCGTCAACCACATCCCAGATACTTGAGTAATAACTCCATTTGGTGCGGTTGAAGGCGCCTTGGAATCTCTGCAGCAGGTCGTTCATGTGGAGCTCAACCTGTGCCACACTGAAGAGCATGGACAGGTTATTCCAGCCTGCTAAGCTGTCAGAGAAATTCAGGGAGTTCAGCACTGTTTCATTCAGCATGAAAGGAATGAGCATGTTCAAAAGCTGGGATGAGAGCACATCACCCACATCCTGGACTGGGATGGGACACGAGGCATTACTCTGCAGCAGCTCCTCCATGACAGCAGTCAGAGCTCTTGCCTTCTTCTGCACCCAAGAGTTTTCCAACTCAGAGACAAGGTTTAATTTGGAAAGGAAACTCAGAGAAAACTGCAGAGACTGGATGATGCACGACAGGTCCTTGGAAAAGCATTCACTGCTGTTCTTGTAGACAGCAGCAAACTCTGGAGACAGTTTCAGGTTTGTTATGGCAAGCTGGAACATTTTTTTAAAGGTGGCATTGCGCATTGTTACACCCTCCATGCCCATGGAATCAAAGAGGGGTTTGCAGGGGCTCCCCGCTAAGGACTCGCTCAGAGTGGTATTTTCAAACAGCATCTCAAGTGTTATGTGGAGCACGTCCTCAGCAGAGCACTTCTGGGGTGTCCCATAAGCATTGTTGCTGTTCTTTAGGAAAGGACTCAAGGCTAAATGCAAGACCTCCCAAATTTTTGCCTCTAGTGAAGTATTGTGCCATAAGAAAGACTCACTGAACTCCTTCTGCAGCAGCAAATGTGAGAAATGATAGACAATGTCCATTTTTTCTTCAAATGTTTTGTTTAAATTGGTGTCATGAAGGACTTTCATTCCTGCTCTCCATATTTCAATCAGTCTCTGGGTATACTTACTGTAAGAATCAAGTAATAGGTTTATAGTTTCAAGCTCACTGATATTATAACTTTTCTGCAAAGCTTTTAAAATTAAGATACTCCTTTGCACGGCTTGCGAGTATATGGAGATGTTGGTTCCTCTGGATTCTTCTTCACCGTACAACTCAAGTATGGAAGACACAAAGTTTACCAGCTGCCTCAGTTCCTTACTGAAAGGAAGACTGGAGTCATTTGTCATGGTACTGAACTGATTTTGCAGTATGTCTAGAAGTGACTGGGAAGTGAGACTGTCTGTACTATTCCAGTCCATGAACTGGAATACTTCAGCAACCTGCCAGAAAGCATGAAGTACGTTATCCTGCCTTCCATGAGAGGAAGTCTGGAGTTTCTGCATTAGCTTAGACAAAGAAGAGATCAGCAGATAATGATCACTGGTATTCACCTTTGCTTTGGCATCAAGAAGCTGCTCAAGGGACAAGAGCTGTTCTGCAAAATTTTCAGAAGTTACAGGGGTCAACAAGAAGTCAGAAAATAATGATGACACTTTTTCATTTGTGCTGAGATAATTTTCAATGTCTTCAAGCGAGATTGCATGAAGTGCAATCATTTTGATAACCTCCCATGCTTTCTCTGTATTAAAATGAGTCCTGTTTAAAATTATCTGATTCCAAATCACTGCAGCCATAGTTAGAATATCTTGATTTTCTTTTCCGTAGGGGTTAGGGTAGAACAATCCTTCACCACCAACTTCATTCAGTGGAAATATTTCTTGAAATATTCTTTCCAAGTCCAGTGTGCTGTTTGTGGCAGAAGTTGAATTGAAAAAGAGTTTTAATGAATTGTACAAGTCATTCAGATCTGAGGATTTAATTCCTCCACTAGAATTATGAAAGACCTGGTGTACTAATGTTTTTCCAGGAGCTACCCCAAAGTCCACAAGAATTAGAGCTTTCTTCATAATTTCCAGGAGTTTCACATATTCACCCACTTCTGTTAGGTTCCATTTGGTGGTCAACACATCACCGGTGGCATGCCACAGCCGCGAGAAATGCCCCCACTCAGACTGGTTGGAAGCATTTCTGCCCACCTGTAGCAGTTCATATATACTGCTGTTCCTCATGGAAAGAGCCAGTAACAGATGGGAAAACACAGGCAGCCTACGCCAGTCTACTGAGCTATCAGAGAAATTCAGGGAGTTCAGCACTGTTTCATTCAGCATGAAAGGAATGAGCATGTTCAAAAGCTGGGATGAGAGCACATCACCCACATCCTGGACTGGGATGGGACACGAGGCATTACTCTGCAGCAGCTCCTCCATGACAGCAGTCAGAGCTCTTGCCTTCTTCTGCACCCAAGAGTTTTCCAACTCAGAGACAAGGTTTAATTTGGAAAGGAAACTCAGAGAAAACTGCAGAGACTGGATGATGCACGACAGGTCCTTGGAAAAGCATTCACTGCTGTTCTTGTAGACAGCAGCAAACTCTGGAGACAGTTTCAGGTTTGTTATGGCAAGCTGGAACATTTTTTTAAAGGTGGCATTGCGCATTGTTACACCCTCCATGCCCATGGAATCAAAGAGGGGTTTGCAGGGGCTCCCCGCTAAGGACTCGCTCAGAGTGGTATTTTCAAACAGCATCTCAAGTGTTATGTGGAGCACGTCCTCAGCAGAGCACTTCTGGGGTGTCCCATAAGCATTGTTGCTGTTCTTTAGGAAAGGACTCAAGGCTAAATGCAAGACCTCCCAAATTTTTGCCTCTAGTGAAGTATTGTGCCATAAGAAAGACTCACTGAACTCCTGCAGTAGAAGATGTGTTAAGTTATAGACAGGGTTAATTATTTCTTCACTGGAAGCTTCACTGGCACTTATATAATGAAGGATTTTAATTCCTGTCATCAGAATTTCAGATAAGCTCTCCAAGGTTTTATTGTCAAAATTAAAGAAAAGATCTATAGATTTTAATTTACTGACATTATAATTCAGCTGTAAGTCTTCTAATATGTGCAAGGTCTTTTGTATGGCTTGAGTGACTAGTGAGATATTGGCTAGTTCAGAGTTTTCCCCAAACTCTTTGAACACGGCTGTTATAAATTCTGACAGTTGATCCAATTGTTCACTGAAGACAGTATTTGAATTATTATTCAGCTTTTGTAAATGGCTGTTTAATACCTCTAAAAACTGCCCATAGGCTATGATGCCTGTGTTATTCCACTTCATCGATCTTAGTTCCTCCCCAATGCGCCAATAGGCATTCAACTCATCCCACCAGGCTTCACCCATGGAGCTTTCTACTTTCCGCATCAGTTCAAACACAGGCATCAGTAGGTACTGATAACCTATGTTTGTGTCTGTCATTATGAAAAACATCTTCTGGAGAGCTAGGAGCTGGTCTGGAAAGTTTCTGTAGGACACAGGCTTAAGCAGATAATCGGAAAACAAAGATGGTATTTCTTGCATTCCATTTAAACGGTCTCTGAAGTCTTCCAGAAATGATGGCATGCGAGTGGAGAGCAACATTTGGAGAGCATCCTTAGTTTGCACTGTACTAAAATTAGAATTATTTAACAGAACTGGATTCCAAATCACTGTAGCTAATTTTAAAGCACTCTGAATTTCTTTCCATTGGGTCATTATATTGAAAATGGAAGTCCCATTAAAGTCACTCTGTAATTGCAGTGATGTGAAGTTATAGATTTCATCAATTATTTCCTTATTATATGGTTCCTTTAATTTATAATCATGATGTGGATTCATTCCCAGTTCAAGAATTGCATACAATTTCTGTAATGTTTCATTCTTCAAATTTCTGAATAGATTTAAGCTTTTTAATTCACTTCTATTCATTTTTTTCTCAAAGCGTTTTAAATGGTGTAGAGACTTTTGTATGGCGTCTAAATCATTTGAATCAATGGATCTCTTGAAGTCTTTTCCACCAATCTCTGGTGACTTTATTTTTCTGGAGGGGAAAAAAATGCATTTTAGTGAATATGAAATCAATGCAAGTGGAAACAAGGTGATTTAGAGCAACGATCATAGATCTGAATTATACCGTTAGTCATATCCCTTTAGGTAATGTCTTACCTCAGAGCTTCCTCCACTTCAGACACTAAAGTCTGATTGTCTTTCCAGTTAACAAAGAGATTACAAATATATCTGGTCACCAAACTTTTTTCTTTATCTACAACAAACATGTAAAGAGTATATTAGTAAAGATCGCATTAGTTTGGAAACTGAGAAGAGCTGTATAACAAATCTGTCAAGGATCACATGCATGTTTGAAGTTAGACTCCTACGAAAAGACACAAGATTGGGTTAGAAATTTGAGTGCCCTTTTGGGATGTAACTCTTTCTGGCCTTCAGAAGGAAGTCAGGATGCTACCTGCCATCACAGAAATTATTTTCCATCTCAGGAATAGCCCAAACACTGGGATCTGGGTACTAATGGAGCTCTCCTCCTGCTTTAGGAACACTTTGCCATCAGTAATTCAGGATAAGGTGTCCTAATATTTATTATCATTTCTTTCCCTTCAGTTGGGAATGCTTTTTTACTACTCGCATGTAGGCTTTGTCTGCAGCATCATTTATGTCTCCAATAGCCATTTACAGTCATCTTGATATCATCCCCATGTGTCCAGTCCTCTCACTAGCCACATCTCCATGTTTTCCCTACTTGCACCGCATTAATCTGCTTTCTTCTTATCCACCTCAGCTTCCATAACCTCCACGAAACAAGTAGAGAATGAATATGAATAGTATTTACCAATCTGTCCCTTGTAGTATTTAGATGCTGTACCATTCCCTTGCCCGTTCACATAACCTCAGTTAGAGGTGGATGTCGAGGACTCTGCCTCTGCTGTAAGCTGACAGGGGTTTAGAGGAACGGCTAATCTTGACGTATACAGCTTGTTGCGCAGCCCAGCCCCAGCCTCTACCTTTATATACCGAGGTGAGTTTGACAGAGACCACAACTACAAGGAGATTTTGACACCCCTCTCCCCTGCAAAAAAATCAAGGTAAAAAATTACTGCTCCCCATTTCCACTGAGACTGCAAACTCATGTTAATTCATTGTCTACTGACAAAACCAAGCTTTTTTTACTTTTCCATTTGAAATGAGATATTTTATTCACACTTGTAAAAAGTTGAAAGAAGAATTCATTATGCTGACCCCTGAACAGTATGCAATCTGTATGGTTACTTATTAGCCTGCAGTTTACTTCTCCTCAGCACGACAGGTTTTGAGCAGAGACATGACTACATGGAGGAGTCTTACCTTGCTCCAAGCAGTTCAGGGAATATGGAGGATCTGTAACCCCATTCTGAACAGTTTTGAATCTATCATCAGTCACAAGCGATGCAGAGACATTCTGAGCTGCCGGCACAATACTAAAGTGGGAGGGAAAAAAAAAAACCTCAACAAGGAAAATAAATTGTGGTTACAGGTTTATGAGAAGAAATAAAACAAATGTTCAAATAGGAAACAGCTGGGTACAGCCTATCATTCTTAAAATGTCTGACAGACAAGCCATTGTCCCTACGTTTAATTATTTGTTTGATCATGCACAAAATACAAATACAAAGAGCTTTGATGGGAAAGCCATGGTGGTATATTAGCACAAACATATCTGTTGCACTCATTAGATGTCCTTATTCAACGGGTTATGCAAAATCTATAGACCACTTAAATCCTCACAATAGGGCTCAGAAAACACTCAGGAGATATGCCAGTCCAGTGACTCACTGCTGCAGGTGAATTGCCTCCTAAAACAAACTAAGCAGTGAGTAGGCAAGGCTCAAGGGAGAACAGGGATCCTTAGGGGACAACATCTGTGGATGGGAGAAGCAATCACGAATAATTGTTACCATTTCCAATTCTCCTTCTTTCTTCTTTTATACTGTAATAACCAGGCTGACAAGGAAGCAAAGAATGTTTTTCAGTCTTAGGAAAGAACAAGCTGATAATCAGGCATATTGTATCACAGAGGAAGTAATTTAAAAGACTGTCTGTTCAATATGTGCAGGTTACTGAAAACTTCATGGTGTCTTTTACTCCCTTTTGCTTCTCCTGTATAAAGAGTAGCTCTTCACTGTAGGCATAGGGTCACCGTGAAATGCACAATCTCTCACCTGCCTGAAGTTCTGCAGGTGATACACAAAGAACCTAGCTGAGCTGATTTCAGTGGCATGAATACTGATTTGTGGGAACAGACTGCTAGCAAGAACAGAGCACCAGGGATCTCTTTTCTCCTCATTTAACTTAATGTCTCCACGCAGGTTTCGTGGACTTGGTGCTCACCATTTCTGTTCTGCAGAGGTTCTTTTTAGTAAGAGTCTTAGAGGGGGAAGAAACTGCAGTTATAAATGACATATTTAGTTGAGCAATGGCAGATCCAAGCAGGAGGGAGGCATAGGCTTGCCAAAAGTGGACACATATCACACAGATCAGAAGGTAGGAAACATGGAAACAAATGTTGGTTTTGCTTTTTTATTTCAGTCTTGCAGGGCTTTTGCAGATATTGGCTTTAGAGAAAAAATTCAGCTTACGTGCTTATCTGAAAAACTCTTTTAAAGCAAAAAACAGGAGCATTTGTGAATTCAGTCTGTAAACCAGGTTTGTGTGGATAATAAAACTTGCTCCTAAACTTTCTATAGAAATCATGACTTTGAAGTTACTGTTTCACAGTGGTGGCGTTTATCACATGGTTAATACGGATACCAAAACGAGCAAAAGTTCTTTTCTTCTGTATCTTCATATTTATATGTGCTGGTTTTGGCTGGGACAGAGTTAATTTTCTTCACAGTAACTAGTACAGCGTTGTGTTTTGGATCTGTGCTAGAAACAGTATTGATAATACCAAGATGTTTTAGTTACTGCTGAGCAGCGCTTACACTAGTCAAGGACTTTTTCAGCTTCCCACGCTCTGCCAGGTGCACAAGGCGCTGGGAGGGGAGGGGGCACAGCCGGGACAGCTGACCCCAACTGACCCAAGGGATATCCCACACCATATGACGTCATGCTCAGTATATAAACTGGGGGAAGAAGAAGGAAGGGGGGGGGGACATTTGGAGTGAGGGCATTTGTCTTCCCAAGTAACCATTACACGTGATGGAGCCCAGCTTTCCTGGGGATGGCTGAACACCTGCCTGCCGGTGGGAAGCAGGGAATGAATTCCTTGTTTTGCTTTGCTTGTGTGCGCAGCTTTTGCTTTACCTATTAAACTGTCTTTATCTCAACCCACGAGTTTTCTCACTTTTACTCTTCTGATTCTCTCCCCCATCCCACCGAGGGGGGAGTGAGCAAGGAGCTGGGTGGGGCTTAGTTGCTGGCTGGGGTTAAACCATAACATTATACTAAAAAAAAATCCCCTGTACAGCATTTCATTAGGAGGTCAGTACTGCCTGAGAAAAAACATGGCCAGGCTCGCTAAGACGTGCTTTTGTAAGCATCATTAAAAATACTATTTGTGCAATCTCTTTGCAGTAACTCTTTATACATGCACTTATGCTGCCAGATGCTAGGCATAAAAGCACTGCACAGTTCTGGTGATGAAATTCTCTGTGCCTCTTTGTTGTGCCTATGGTAACTTTGCCCAGCTCTGCAGCTGTAGAGCAAAGCAGAGCAGCACAGTAAATATTAATTCTTCCTGGGCACTCAAACAGCGCTTGATTCTCTCAGGCTTGATTCTGCAAGCCAGTAAATGCAAACAAATGCAATAATCCTGTGACTGAAACAGCAGCGTGGACAAAACATTTCTGAATAAAATTAAAATTCTTGCCACACTGCTACTCACTCCTTTAAGGATAAGGGCATTACAACTAACAAATAGTCTTCACAATGCAGTATGGCAAATTACCTAGATACTAAATGTACAGGTTCTTAAGTGCCTTGGCAACATGCCAGTGATGAAAAGTGAGTCACTCTAAGCCTGGGTATAATCAAAGTGGCAAAGTTTCTACAACCTCTTTTGGCATCTTTACCCAACTGCTCACGTATCCAAGAAAAAAAAAAGTCTGAATACACTCAGTTGCTTGCTGTCCTCCATATGGACTATTCAGAATAATTTATAGCAGTGTCAGTCACATATCCAGCAGATGATTTGGAACAGAGTCCCCTAATCTCTTGAGTAACTCAAGTCTTCTAAAGATCATTGAGAGTTTAGCCCAACTACAGTCCAGGAAAGGGATTTCAAGACTAAGCCCAATTTAGAAGAGTTTTTATTGTCCTAGGTGCATGCAGCATCAAATATTTCAGCACAGTTAATTAATGCAGTTAAGCCAGCTCTGTTTTTCATATAACCATTGAGCAAGAACGTAACTAGTACTTTCTTCTTAAAGTCAGACATGTTCAAAGCCCCATATGCTAGAAACCAGGCTCCCTCTCTTTGCTTTCTTGGGACCAATCTTAAAAGATAAAACAGCAGTAAATCAGCTAATCAATTTTTAAAAATAAAAAATAAAGAATTTATGGGTCCCCTACAAATGCTTGACTTGTTCCAAAGCAACTTGAATTTGGCTTTATGCTTTTTCTGGAAAGAAGCAGCCAGCTGCTTTCTTTAGCAGAACAACTCCAGCCAGGAGGGCTTTTATTCAACTGAAGGCAGTTGCTGTTCCTCACCACCTCTTCTATCTGCACAGAGGCATGACAGTGGCTCTAAGCAGGCTGGAAGAAAACTAAAAGTTCATATCAAGCTCCCATTTTAAAAATGACACAAGAGTGACTGAAAAAATCAAAACACTGTTCAATGTCTATAGAGACCTTTGGAGATGTATTAGTATGGAGCCATATTATCCCCCAAATAAATCATGCTTTTAAGCTAACACCCTTTCTTCAAGATGGGAAGCGATGTCCTTAGAGTTCAATATACAAACCCACCAACTTTCAGTGCCTCTCCTGGCATTTTCTGTGTTTTTACCTGCTTGGATTCTGAAGGAAATCAGTTATGTCTTGCAGTTGCATGCTGCCCTGAAACACATCTGGGGCCAGCAAAAGGAGATGCCACAGGGAGGTGTCATTCTGCACTTGGGAGATGAGCGTTAGAAACGAGACCATTTCATTGACGAATGCTGCCTGGTACTGTGGGTTGTGTTGCACCTTAACAAATAACAATGCAAGAAATTATTTAAGAACATTAACCCTTGTTGCTGGTGGGTCTTTTTATGTTTTTCAGCTTGCACTGCACTTGTACACAACTCTATAAACAATACATTCTAATGGCTCTAGTGACAAGCAATAACTGAGAGAGTGACTGTGCTTTACCTTCACACCCCAGGTAGTACAATAAATTCTCTGTTTAGACAAGCCCTACAATTCACATTGTCCCAAACAGTCCAAAGACTAGGAATACAAAAAAAAAATTAATATCAATCCTCATCCTGGCAAAAAAGAAGGCATTACCTTTAAAGGATTCATTTGCTTTAATTATATAGCTTTCCTAAAGACAAGTACTGCTTCAGTCATGAATTGTTGGATCAGATGCAGGAGTTATTGGATGAAGTTATATGGCTGAGGTAATACACGACTAAATTTATTGCTTCCCCTAGCTTTACATATTCTTATTTACACCACATCCTCACACTGTTCTATCTACCTGTCACTGCAGCAGGGGAAATAAAGAGGAGAAACAAGACCTGGGCATGGTGAGAACCCTTAGTGGCCACTAGCTGGGTGTCCTTGCCTTTCCAAGCTGTGCACCCAACTCTAAGGTCTTTGGGCTAATCCCATTCACAAGAATTAGCTCAGCCTCATCATGCACTATATGCACTTTGGTTTAGAGATGAGCAACTCCTAGCCAGGTGGGGTCATGTTCTATCTCCCAAACACTGCAATAACGTGTGTGAACTAACACAGCTACTAGCTGCAGATATTCAGAAAGGTCCCAGGCACTTACCTGAGAGAGCTGACTTCTGAACTCTTGGGTAAACGACTCTAAAAGCGATGAGTCAGTAAAGCAGAATGTCTGGTGGATATTGGCTGCCATCTTCTCTTCAGTGAGATCAGGATGTGCTATGTATCGTGACAAGACCTCACACAGAATGACTTTGAGATTTGCTGCAGTTGAATATTGGGTCTGGGTCTAAAAGTAAGACAATGTTAAAGGTAGCTTTAAATCAATACTCTGTTTGGGATGGTTTTAAATGCAGTTTTAAGGGGTAGTAGTGACATGTGAAAAGCATTGTCATTTCAAGCACTTACACACATATAGAATTCTAACAGGTGACCAGTGTCACTGAAATCCCTCGAACTCCTCATACAGATAAAGAGAAATGTGTGCATAAGTGTTTGTAGGCATTAACACAAAAACATAAGCATACTGATTACATGGTACCAAGTTTCTGTTACAAAGGAGTTTGTCCTTTACGTAGTCAATACCTACATAATAACCACACAGTGCCTCTGATGCCACTGCAGGAGTATTGTGGGCAAATAATGAATTGAATGGCAAAGCCTGTGACATCATATCTTTAATTTCACATGAAACAAAACATGCTCTAAAGACCTTAACTTATACAAGCTTTGAGCAAAATACCTCAGGGTATTGTGTGTGACCATATTTGGTAATTCATGGTATTATGTCCCAAGGTGTCTGGTTTATCTGGTTTCTGCTTAGAGGATAATAAACTTACCACAAAGCTTAAAAGTCCACCCACAATAACTGTCTTCCTTTTCCCAAAATAAAGCACATTCACATAATAGGGGAGATTGAAACCAATAAAAGCTGTTTGTTGGTACTTTGAGCTTTTAACTCTTCAAATATGACGATACATAAATGTTCACACTCAGCTATTATGCAAAACCAGACTTACCTTCCCAAAATTGAGGATTTTGTTGAACATGTTGATGCTGGAAGTCAAGTTGGATGGTGATGAAATATTCCGAAGGGTTTTTTCTGCATGAGATACCAAATCCCCAAATGCTGCAATACAGTTTGAAACACTGTATTTTTCTTAATGTCTTTTAACCTCTTTGCTACATCAAACTATGACACAGGATAGCCAACTACAGCTTTGGGCATGCCATCATTATTAATCTGTTTCCAAAGGTACAGCCAATGGCATTCTCTGATTATTTACTTAAGTTTTTTTCTGATGTAATTAAATCCTGGATTACATTATTTCCTTCTGTAACTTTTTAAAATTAAATGGGTTTAGCTACCTGCTTGCAGTTCAACATTAATTTCCACCTCTTTTCTCCAGTCCTGCAGCTCCCCTATGCAGGAAGAGAGATGGGTAGCCAGACAAAGAAGCCCCCATCAGCTCAAGCCGATAGCCCTCTAAGGGAGAACTCTCCAGGTGTCTTTGGCACCAGTGGGTGGTACTCGTTATTCAGAAACAGCTCCAACACAGATTTGGAGCACTGCTGCCTGCTATACATGGTGGCACACTGCCAGGTGCCCAGTTGATACACCCCAAAGCCAATACTTGCCCTGAACTGCGCTCTCAAAATGACACAGCTTACTGAAACCAAAGGATCTATGCCAGTTTACACCATCAGAAGTTATAACCTATTATTTTTATTTTATTTTTTTAAATACGATGTAGAACTGAGTTCCTCCCTGACCATCCATGGCCATCAGCATGAGTTGATAGTTTCCAGGACTGTTCATTGATGATTTTTTTCCCCATGCCTCTGCGTTCAGTCCCTTTTGCATTTTGCCTTTTTCTGCCCTTACACCAAAGAGTGAGTGCATTGGCAGGAATGCTAATTGGAACAGTGAATGACTGGAGCAGAACAGGAACAGAATGCAAATCTGTAATCATTCATTTGATCGTGAGCTCCCTGAAGAAAGGACTATCCATCATGATGGCTTGTGGATAGTACCAGCTATTATCATCAATAAATAATAATTGTAATGATTTTATGGAAAATTTAAGTCCTTCAGTTCCTTCAGGAAAGAGAATCACATCAGAGGAGAACATGACCAACAATAAATATCCACTGTGGCACAGAAGACGACTTACTTGCTGGATAACTGTGAATAAGAAATACATTTGAAAAAAGTCATAAGCTGTTTATAGACAATTTGTGGGCAGTAAAAGGGCAATATTCCATAAATAGCCAGATCTTTACTTAATGTCCAAACAGTCTGTGATCTCGCATTGCTCCTGTGAAGCACAACAATTTAATCCTTGTTTCTTGGCCAAATTCTGAAAGTCTTTTCTACAGACAGTTACTTGTAATTATTCCCAAGAATTTACACTAATGTCATGGCCATGGTCACATGCCTGTATAGAACACATAAATCATTTTTGCAGTGCTCTAAGAATTGCATGTCTGTCCAGAGAGCTTCGAAAGATCACCCTTTAAAGACCAGAACTTTGCATAGCAGTGAATAACCTACCCAGTGAAGCGTTCCTGCTTTTAGGAACCTCCACACTCCATGGTGATGGACGGTTGTCCTTGGCCACACTGGATGAGCTCCTCCTTTTACTGGGGGAAGGAATAAAAAAAAGAAAAGACACCTGTAACAACTCAGAGTTTCTTATGATTAAGCTCACACTTAACTACTGTGTGATTCAGAATGGGTCTATAGCTGGATTTCATGGCAGGTGTGTTGAAATCTGGGTTGTGCAAAAGTCTCGTTCCTTCTAGAAGCCTGGCATGTATTTTGGGGGAGCACACTGCAGCGCTCTCAGACATGAAGCAGATGGAGGGGACTGCATTCTGCAGGGACTCCAAGGACAGGCAAGGCTTGACATATATATTTGGTCTAATCTTAAAAAATTCCCACTTCTGGAAAGAAGACCTCATTGTATCAAGTTCTCTTCTGTCCTCCACCAATGTATGCTCAGCAGAAGAAACCAGTGCAGAACTTCATGGTACTGTTAATGGTACTTGGACTGAGCAGAGAGGCTTTGATGTAAGCTGGAAGAGCTCTAAGCTATAACAGCAGCTTGCATGCCCCTACCATGAAATTCTTCAAGACATCAGGACCCTACTTCATCCTTCCCAAACATTTCACTACAGGGGAAAAGAAAGGGTGGAAGATGTTGGTGTTGAGCTCAGCTTTTGTAGTTAAGTTTCCTTTTATTGAGGGAAATCTCAAGTCACCATGTCTTGCACACCTTGGTAAATGCTTCTAAGGAACAGAATCAAAGATGAGAACCTTGCCCATTTTCTCTGCTGGCCACTGGTAAGACACAGTTTTAGGGCAAGTTATAAAACAGTTTAATAAGAGCTTCAGTGAGTTGCACAATGGGAGGGGAAAAAAACAGCGTGGACTAGCTGAATATTACAAACTCTAGAATATTACACAATAATATAGCCAGACAGTGAAGGGTCACAGCTCAAATACTTTGCCTTCGTGACAAACTCACCCATGGTGATTCTGCTCCTGATGCAGAGCTGCATCTATTCATGTTGGCTTCTGGAGCTTTCCCCTACACAGTCAACCTTCCACTGAGGTTTTATGCTCTGCTGTATCCTGCTAGGTTTGCTGTGATTACTTAATAGTTGGGTGTTTTTTCTTGTAGAATACAATATATTTCTAAAGCTGACATTGACCACGCAAGGATAGGTATACCCACATAGTGGTGTGATAATTCCCATAGCCAACTTATAGCATCAACAGCAGTCAAGATGCTTATTAATGACTCATGTGACTTGAGCTACAGTTTGGCCAAATCCGTTGATTTTCAGTTGGCAGAAAAACACAGTTATTTCCTAAACAGCTGTACAGAAACCAAAAACAGAAGGCAAGGAGGATTTGTAGCTATTGAAACCCATGGAAGACCTCCAGCTTTGGCGCTAAAAGTTCCCATTTCTTCATTTCAATATCCCAAATTAAACATTGTTTAACATTCCCAGGGAAAAACGACAACACTGAGGAAACGAGTGAAGAGCTGTGAATCCAGGCATCCAGACCCTGTGCAGCTCTGCCCTCTTCTGCTGTGCAACCTTGAATTTGATTAGGATTCTCCTTGCGTAACTTCAGTCATCCACATATTTAGTCATCCATCCTCCTTCTAACCAATGGAGAGACCCTGACCATTGACTTGGCCCAGAAAATGCCAGTCCCTCCGCACTGACTAAGGAGGACCCTTGAGGAGCCAGCAACCCCAGGATCCCCCATCCTGCCTGACGGGCTCTCTGGTGGAAGGCATGGAGCCCACCTTAGCTCTTCAGACTCTCAATCTGTGGCCAAGGGAGATTTTGAGGCTCTGACATAATCACTATGGAGCAGCCTCTCCCCTGAAAGCAAAGATAAGCAACCAGGGACCTTGTATGGGAGATGCCCAGATTTTCAGCTCTCCATTAGCCAGCAAGGCCTCAGAGTAGCATGTTCCCCAGGGGTGTGCCAGAAGTGGGCAGCCAAGATGTAGAAAGAACCCTGGCTGGCATGTCTCAAAGCAAATGTTACTTGGCTTCAACTAGAACATCAATGAAATTGAAATGCCTCCACTGAACACTTCAACTTCAACAAACTGACATTCCAACAAAACTTGTCCAGCCAGTTTCACACTGCAAATCTACATGCTTTTGTGGGCAAAAATTGTTTCTTCATTTTCATCTGTTTCCCCAATATGTTTGATGACTTGCAGAGAGGACATCCATTCTGGTTCGCACCTGGAGGATCTACTGAAAGAGCAGTCACTCCAGAACAAGTGTACCTCAAACTAGAGGTGTTGGGGAACATTTGCCACTTCCACCCAAAGCATCCTGAACTGAACACCACAGTGCCAGATCAACACACTGGACTGTTCTTGATACAAGTCTTATCCACTGACACCCTCCAGGACCTGACCCACAATCAAGCAAAAAATGTTTCTTTGCTCTGATCTGGGTGAGCAGAAGCATTTCTCTCAGGGAGTGAAAATCTCTTCTAGTATCAAGCCTGGATCAATTGACACATTACTGATAGCTGTCCCTAATATGAACATTTTTTAAGTGTCCCATGGTGCAGCCCACGTTCTTATTTCTAAGTGTTCAGATATCTGAGACTATATCTGTTGTAACAGGTATCTGAGATATACCTGTCGTGGACACACGTACACATACACACATGCATGGCTGCTCCCTCCACCTCAAAGCAAGTTTTGCGTTACAGATTGTAACACCCAGATATATTCAGATTCCCTTACAGTCTGAGAGATGAGATGTCACTAAGTCTTGGCAGCAGATCCTCTGGTGTGTACGGTGTGCCTTTACATCGGGCATCTGAATCACACAGCACGGTTTGCAGGAATGGGAAGAAGCCTGCACTAGGAAGGTTTCGGGGTGCAAGATAACCTGGAGGAAGGAGGAGAAAGAAAGTGCCATTATTATGATGTGGATGTGTACTTTTTTGCCATGTGTTTCTATCAGTATGCGCAACTTTCTCTTCCCAAACCACGGGTTTGATTCGCAGTTTCACTGAGGCTCTTCTACTCCACCCTGACAGCACTACCTGTCAAATCCCACTACAAGCCCCTCCTCAACACTGACAAAGCCATGAAAGGCTATTTAATAGGAAAAAGAGTCAAGCTATTTGTTTATAAGACACCTGTCAGTCCCAAAGCAACTGTAGATATCCCCGCCTCTACTCCAAAATGCAAGAAACAGGCAAGAAATGACAAAAGCACCCTAGGTTTATGATATCCTAATTTTGCCTTTAAAAAGTAAAATAAAAGCAGGCACATGGCCAGAGTAACCTGAAACACCCACAAGAGCATGTTCTCCATGGCTTGGCTGGATCAGTTTCTATGCCAAGCCACAAGCTTCAGTTTCAAGCCAGGTTGTTAAAACAGGGCTCTGTCTCAGCTTTTACCACAGGAAGGGGCAACAGATCCAGGACCAGACAACCTCCTTTGCTTTTTGTGCAAATCTGCCCAGGGAAGAGAGAGGAGCAATCTATCACCACCATCCCCTCCGTGGCTCCTGCCATCTCAGAGCAGCTCCTGTACCATCTGCTTGGTGACCTGTGATGCTGGCAGCCAGTGCTGAGGGGTGAGATGTATGTTCCTGTCTCCCATTTCTGCAAACACAGAGCGGACCTGAGCAATTAGAGACTTCAGTATTTTATGTGCCACTTGCCCCGTGCTGCTTACTGCCAGCCCACAGAGTTCACTGGCTGCTTTTCCTCTCATTGAACAAATGCTCTAATAAATCTCAAAATTCTTTTGCTGGATCGTAGCAACATATTATTTAAAATAATCACTTGGAAAATTACCTGGCAAAGGACATTGCTATTATTTCTACTATGGAAAGGAGCCAGATTTATAAAAGGCCCCCAGGCAGGTTTGTGATAATTGATTACCTTGCTCTTTAGTCTCCAAAGACAACCTGTGACTCTTGCCCAGGCACAGCTTTATCTCTAACCCTTCTAACAAGGACACTGTACTACATTTGTACTACATTTATTAATTATAGCAGTGGTCAAAAAACAGACATTTCCAAAGGGGATGGCAGTGCTAGGTGGAGTACCTGGCTGTCGGTCTCCTTGAAGGAGACTTGGCTTTCCTGAGCTTTCCTCAGCACGGTTAGTTTCAGCCCATGACTGTGCACTGCATTTTTGGGTCAAAATGCAAAAGCTCATGCTTTAGCATGGGAGTTCCCGCTGCTTCGGGTCAGATAGCAACTGGCACAGAGGACTGCTGAGACCTGCAGAGTCCAAGGCACCCATTTTGAATGTTGTTGTGACTCTCGTATACCTCAGCAGAGAACTGCCCTAGAAAATTAAAGGAGATACCCTGCCAGAGGAGAAGGCTAGAGCTCTACCTGCTGTGGGAAGCTCCCCTAACACTCACTGCATCCCCCAGGCCACCGGGAGTTACACAGCAGGCTGAGCCAGCTCCCAGTAATCACAGAGCACCAAGGAAAGTAAAGATCTGTCTTGTCCCTACAGGCAGTCCTTCTGGTGTTGGGGCCAAAGGACCAAACATATGCCACTCTAAAGGTTTTGAGGTGTAATTAAGTCTGCTGCCCATGAGGGAAACTTTAGAGTAGGGCACTTTAATCTGGAAGCATCTTTGTATGAATATCCCCCACCATCTCTGGGACATTTGCCCTTTGAGATCACCAATTACAACCCTGCAAAACGGTGTTTTGCGCACACTGGCATTTTTCTCTCATCTTCTTTCTCGTCTCCCGCAACCTCATTCCTATGCAGAAAACTGACACACCCCAGTCAAAAAATGCACACCACAGACCTCATTTTATCAGCTCCTCTACCAAAATGCAGCTTCAAAGACCTGGGAAGCCACGAGGTTCAGGATGAAGAGCATAAACACCATGAAGTGAGACAGGTAGGAGCTAGGAGGGAAACAGCTACGCCCTCCACAGCCATCCATATCTACCAATGATAACCAGGGCCAGCAATTAAGCTCATGTCTCTTAGGAGACCTGGAGCAGCTAAAGATGTCTAACTCCTAAGTGGACAGCAGAGTGGGGAACACAAGGATGGGGCTGGGAGCTGGCGGGGCACTGTTTGTCTCTGGAGAGATGCAAGATGTTTAGAGGCAATTATGCAAGAGATCCTGCTGAATCCAGAACAGAGGAAGACACTTCCTTGAGATCTAAGTAGCAATAACAAATTTTAAAATTGGACTCAAGTGTGGTACACTTTGAACTAAGCACACAATTAAACAATCAGCTGCTGTATCACAAGCGAGGTGTACAGTGTAAGAAAAAGGTGATGATATCAGCTCTTTTCTTTTCTTTTGAAACAGCAGTCTGAAAAATAGAAAGACAGGAATTCATGACCTGAAGTTTGCAAGTGCTGCTACTCATGGTGGTGGCACAATGCCTGTGAAGACATCGCTGGCCCAATGCAACTGAGGTATTCAGTGAGGCTCTGCCAACTTGCATCAGATGTTGAGCAGCTTGCTGGCACCTGGTTACAACCCATGGGGCCTGATCCATCACTGAGTCACTGCACGGGTGAACTGGTGTAACCCCATGATGTTCTTGGAACAAAAGCAGTGGAGATGCCAGAGAGGACTTTTCTGGAAGAGGCCTGGACTCTGACAGCAGTTAGAGAATTAAGGAAGTTTTTCAAGAAAGACCACGATGGAGAAAAATCTGCAGTGTCTGGGCTAAATCCCCATTAGGTGTAAATTAGACCTATGCTGGTTCTTAACCCTGAGCTTCTAGCACAACCATGCTCTGTGTGAAGCACACAAATAACATGCAGGCTTATACATCAGGATTAAATTAATTGTTACATAGGCTCTGCTGCCTGCATTGATGAGATCTCCACCAACTCCAAAAGAAGTTTAAAGACCTGGTTCAGATGCAGGCACCCCTTCCACAGACACCTAGCGCTGAGAGATGAATCCCACCCTTGCTTTCTCACGTGGCAAGCTGATGGTGCTCAAGAAGCTACACTGTGCACACTGCCTTCTTTATGCACCAGCCCCACCAAGCCAAGAACAGGGTGGCCAGGCTGGTGTGACAGGTCTATCCTTCAGGGGCCACAGAGGCTAACAGCTTAATTTAATAGAAGCTGAGCAGTGCAGCCGCAGGAAGGTCAGGTTCTGACTATGCTGCCTCTGGCCGGTGTGCCTGAGATCAGAGCAGAGCCAGAGTGTAAGGCACCGTGCAGGAAGCATGGCTGATTTGGGAGTCCAAGCCCCAGACAAACATAGTGTAGCCTCAGAGCTCTTTCCTCTAACTCCCTCTCACCTTGCAAAGGAAGGAATTTACTGATGAGAAAGCGAGTCAAGAGATTAATGCACTCCCTGCTCCATCCTCCCCACCTCCATCCACTTGCTTGTGGCAAGGATACGTGACTCCACGGAACCACATGGGCTGCTCTGCCCTCACATACAAATTCATTACCTGTGTCAGCCCGCACACCACTGCGAGGACAGCTGGGAAGAAAGCTGGGTCCCGACTCCCTTCGATGCTTCAGGAGACATTTGTAAATACCTGTCCCTCCCTTGGCAGAGATTTATCCAGCATGACAACTCCATTAGTACACAACATAAGCACTAGCTATGAAACATTATTGAAGTAAAGTTGTAAACACTCTGCAAATTTTAAAGGACAGTGTTTTGATGGGGATAATTTTGCAATCTGAAACATAACACTTATCGCCATTAGTGACTTTTGCAGTATTTCTACTGTTGGAAATCCCTTCGTCTTCCACATGCTGTAGAAGGCAGCTCCTTCTCCCACCAAAGTCTATGGCAATGCCATATCCAAGGAATATGGATCTCCTTAGCCCTGCAGTCCCCAACTTTATGATGCCATGTCACACAATACAGCAGATCCACAACACATAATACCATTTTTCATTATCCCCACTGCCATTAGCTTTAAACTTCTTAATTTCCTAAAGCTACGGTTACCTTTGGAGCATCTCACTACACTGCCTAAGAGTCAAGAGTGGTGAGCCAAGAGTGCCTACGAGCCAAGTGGGTGATCACTGCACCCACCTCTGCCTGTGACTGAGCTGAGAGATCACTAGCACATTTCTTGTCAAATTGACTTGTCTGCAACCAAAATCTGAGCCCAGATCTGTATCGTGTTAGTAAAACCTGACTTCCAGGTTTGCCAGCAGGAGCATCCCAAGTGCAGAGGCTTCTGCTGTCCCCACTCACTGAGAGCTTTGATTTTCTGTCACCATTGAAAGAAGAGCACCAAATCTGAAGAAAACAAGACAGGCATCCCAAAGGGCAGAAGCAGCCAAGGGCTCAGTGCTGCATGGGCTGGCTGCTTCTCCCTGCTTAGTAGCAACTAGCCAGGCCAGCCACATCTCCAAGAGCTGAAAAGAAAGAAGGCATGCACAGCAGCATTAATAAACACAAGATACCTATAATAAATACATGCATGCCACTGGAAATTCTGGCATTTCCACATTTGCTTTCATTTGGAATAAAATGAAGAAAATTAATTTCTCTTACTTCCCTGAATGTTATAAATTCCAACATATTTTCCTTCAACAGGAGCAAAACATTTTGTTTTCTTCAGGTAGAGGTGCTTGGTATAATAATGATGAAAAATGTCAGGGTAGTAATAAATGTCATACAAAAAGATGAAAATTAGTATTTCACTACAATCTATAAGATTAATTGAAATTGACTGGAATGTTTAAATCTAAGTGGACCGTGTTTTATGTTGCCACATTGATTTTGCTGCTTTCATCGCCCTGAGGTTTCACACATTTGCACCAGCTGAGTCCAACCATTCAATTCAAGGAATTTGGCGTTTCAGCAGACCGCAGGCACAGCACCATGAACGTGGCCCCCGATGTCACCCCCTTCAGCCTGAGGCAGTGAGGGCTGCCTGCCCCGGGGGAGGTAAGTGCTGGGAGGATAGCAGCCATTATTACCGACACCAGAGCAAAGGAAAGTAAATAAGTAGTATTTTCAGGTTATCGCTTCTTGTATTTATTATTACTGCTCTGCATGGAACATGGTTATAAACCCACGTCCACATCCAGGACAGGTTACGCTCTGGTTTACATCAGCCAGCGGTCTCATGTAAACCAGCAACTGGTTCACTGAATGTGCACAGTACATTCCTCTCCCTCAATTCCCCAGTCTCAGCTCTGCTACCCTGATAGATGCCACCTACACTGTGGCCCCATAACTTGAATGTGCAAATCCCCTTCAGTATAATGGGGCTACACAGACCATATCTTTTGCTTTCAAAATATCACCCATGCGTTCCTTCTCCCTTTTCTACCCACACTCTATTTCTGGTTTCAGTGTTTCCTACCTAGCTCTGCCAACCACCCTGCAAAACTAGACAAAATGGATATTCTATTTTATTCATATCAAAGATACGTGATTCCCATTATGAATGGCTACTTCTTAAATAAATTTGGGTACATTAACTGTATTTTCTTCCTCCTAATTTAAAAACGCATGCTGAGTTTTTCTGTTTTCTATCCACCCATAGATTAGTGTCATATCACGACCCCTCCTTGGGCATGAAAAAATTCTCTTGGCTTCAGATTTACACACTTTGATACTGCATATCATACATATATATGCACTAATTCCTTCCATAGTTCATAAAAAATCCATACTCCTCCACTGGTGAGTTAAAGGCATTAATGAGCAAATTAGTTCATTAGGAAGTATTGTGTTTAATCGAAAATGCATTCAGTCATTGCTAAATCAAAGAGACTTAAAAACTGGGACTCTTCAGCAAAGAAAAAGATGGCCAAAAAGTGGTTTGACAGAGAAATAAATAAAATCGTGATCAGTAATGAAAAGGGTGAGTAAATGATCATTCCTCACAACACAGGGAGAAACACAATGAGATCACAAGGTAAGCAGGCAAAAGGGACAGAAAGTACCTTTTTTAACAAACACCAAAATATTGTGGAACTCACTGCCACAGGGTAGTGTATGCTGAAAAGCAGACATTAATTTAAAAAATAACTAGACAAATTCAGAAAAATAGATTTGTCAGTGGCTACTAAATATGATCACTTGGCTTCAACTCCTTCAGCTTCTGGCTGAAGAAACCTTAAACTTTTGAAGATTTTTCTAGCGGAGGGAACACTCTGTGCTTTGTGCTCCTACACACTCTCCTAGTCATCCCCGAGCAGCAGCAGGGTGTCTAGCCCAGAGTGGCAATTCTGACTGTTTATCAGCTGTAATTTATATTTCTCTAAGAAGTCACAAAACATAAAATGAAAATATTTACTGGTGATCTCCTCCCAACTTTCTAAGCAAAATGTTTAACTGTATTGTGTACACACAACCTTCTCCTTTCCTTTCTAGTCTTTGCCGTAGTCACACATCATTACTTTACACTTTATTCCTTTGCTTTGTTGAACAGTCAAAAAGACAAACGTGCCTGTTTCATTACATGATGACAATACTGTTTCTCTTTAACCGCGTGCAACTGCCCATTTACAGCTTTGTTCACATCTATTTATCAGTAACAACTTAAGCTGCTTATCTTTTGTGGAAAGCTTTATGATAGCGCTAGGACTTTTGATCTCTCTCCAAAAACTAAACCCGATCATCAAATCAATGGGATAAGATTAATTTTGAAACAGGGTATTTTTTACACACATGGAGAACAGTCCAAATTGCCAGCTGGCCTATCCCTTATCTATGAAAAGAGAATAGTTAATTGCCATGGCACTTGTATTGCTGTCAAACTGTGACATTCATGAACTCTGAAACTCAAACCTGACCTTGAAGCTGGAGAAAGGGACCTGCATGTTCCTAGTTACCTGGGAGTGAGCTCTTCAGTGGGAGCAGGACCAGCAGGCAAATGCCAGCTGAGACTTCCCTTTACCCTTTTCACACCTGTAAGATCAATGCCTACACCAGTCCCACGCTTGTTGCAAAAAAAAGGGCCAAAGACAGTAAGCGTTACCATTTCTGGCAGTACAGCCCAGATCTTGTTCAGTGTATCCAAAGCCCAGAGCACAGCAGTGATTAGTCCTACTGATTTTAACGGAATTACTCAGACTTCAGGTTAAACACATACTTAAGAGCTGTGCTAATGGTTCGGTATTGCACTCCCTATTGCACTGTCCCTATGCTGTTGCCCTTCATATCACAAAGCTGATTTTTAAAACCACTCTGGAGCTAGCAGGCGATTTCTTTCCCCCTATTTTTGGCCAGCCAGCAGAACTGCCATTTACCTCTGCAATTTCACCTGTTGAGCAGGCAGCACTGAAAGAAGAGATTTCCTGAGCTCACCCCAAAGTTGCAAGACACCAAACAGCCTCAGTATCTATTGTATCAGAGTAATTTTTGTTCCTCTGCGAGCCTCCGTCACTGCTGTACGTTAGGACAGATTCATGCTGCAAGGTGGCACACAGTAAGCTCAAATACACACGGTGCAATTACTGCCACCTGTGCATACCAGCACAGGTCCAGATGGCACGCAGCGCGGGGAAACCTGCCAGCTGGGCGCTGCACCACCCATGTTAGTTATGACAATCTGGTGTTAATCCAATTCTCACCGTCCCAGGAGCGCACACATTCCCCCACTGCCTTCCTATTACGCCTTAAGCAGTGTCATCCTTGGCCCTCTTTCCCTCAACTCTAATTTGATTTTTTTTTATTTCCCCACACAAATCATTAGGGAACAAAAATATGTTGTGAGCAGCTATTACACATACACCAGTTCACCTGTGTACCCCACAGCCTACCCTGACGTACAAGTCATACACCCATTACTCAGCTCACTATTTTTCAAAATGAAAGTTCAACAGGATCCCAAATAACTCCATTCATCCCCCCGCCAGTTGCCCAGTGTGGCTGGGTGAGATTTGAGAGCTTGCATTTTCATCCTTACAGCAATAGCATCCTTGTTTTCTCGAGTGTCCCAATAACACAATGTCCTCAGTTGTCTGCCTACGACAGTGAGATTGAAGCAGCAGACTACTCACTACAAGACTCCTCCCTGTGTTGGTGGCCCCAGTGAAGGAAGGATTTCATTGCTTAATTCTTCCCTCGAGCATTTCAGGCTCTGCAAATCAGACGACCAGCCCAGAGCAGACAGCATCTACTTCCATGCTTATTAAGACTAGACAAGCTAGTTTTGCTCACCCATAGACCTTCACCTTCCGCCCCCTTACTTAATAAATTAAAAATCATCACTTGAATATGAATGCATTGGGTTCATGTACTGATCAGGGAGATAGATCATAAAGACCAGGGAGCATAAAAATTGCAGAGGAGCGGGAGAAAAAGCAGGTGTAAGGGGAGGAGAAAGAACCCCCAAACCAAGCACAAAGAACAAAAGAGGGGAGATGGAAACCTCCGAAGAGGTACTGCAAATTCAGGTCAAGATGGGGAAATGACAGAGCTGATGTCTGCACCATGGGGCAGAGCTGATGGGGAGGGATTGCACTGCAGGGTGACCACGTTGTGGAGGGATGCTCTACTGCCTGAAGCACAAACACACCAAGAGAAAGGAGGAACTGTACAGTAGTCCTTTTCCTACAGGGCTTTTTTAAGCAACATTTGATGCAGACAAGGCTAACTTGGTATTGTTGTAATACAGCCAACTTGCTCTTGTTTGTATGAGCAGCAGGGCACTGCACAAACAGGGCCTAAGAAGAGAGTCAGAACATTTCCCAGCAAGAAGCTGGAACCTAAAAGCTTAAGTCCTTATCTAGACTCTTGAAAAAAACCTGCACAAAAGCTGCGTTTACTAAACCAACATCTTTCAATGCCGAGTGCCTCCGGGTAGTCTCCAGGGTCCAGGTTTAGATTCTTTAAACAAAAGTGACCTTTCCAGAAACACAGACATCAACAACTGCTGACTTCAGTCCAAGCCAAACTGCTCAGCACCTTTGGAAAAATACTTCTGCACTTTTAGGTCCCAGCATCTGGATTCAGATGGTTCAGGAAGTCAATTAGAATTAAGTGACTGCCCCAAGGCCCTGTTGTAATTCAGTGAGGAGGAAAAAAACCACTGGTAGCTCAGGAGTTCCCGTCTCCAACTCTAAACATCCTTCAGTCACACCTCACAAGGCGGAAGAATCCGTAGGAAGAAATGGAGGTGTGGAGATTTATGAAAAGGGAGGCATTATAAACATCACAGCGCTCTGTTCAGGCTATGGGTCTCTGAGCTAAGTGAAAGTTTGGGCAAGTTGCAGGGAACTGCACTGCTTATGTATGTAAGGAGATCAATGTATACGTCTATTCCAGCAAATGTGGGGATAATGAATATAATTCATAGCCCCCTTCAGCACTGTTTCAATGAAAGAGTGCTATACGGCAGTCTGCTCCCTGGCACAACAGCAGCACAACAAAAGGAGACAAAACCAAGTTCATACCAAAG
This sequence comes from Morus bassanus, assembly GCA_031468815.1. Lineage (NCBI taxonomy): Eukaryota > Metazoa > Chordata > Aves > Suliformes > Sulidae > Morus > Morus bassanus. Next base: position 40,652,897 of record CM062574.1, read on the forward strand.
CAAGGAGGGACCTGATGAGGCTATTTTGCTAATCACACTGCAGTTGAGCACAGACAAAAATCTGGTGTTGGGCTGTCAAGAAAAGGGGAGAAAACTGACAGAAAAGAAGGGGAGGAAAATGAAGCAATGTAAAGGAAAAGAAGGAGTGGGGCTGCTCCACCACAGGCAAATGGTGAAGGAGAGCTGGAAGTCTGATGTGCGCTTGTCTGTATACAGACTAGGTTGAACCCTTGGGGTGGATTATGCCTTGCATAAATATCCATGACTTATCCAAATGAATGGAGTGGCCTGTGTAGCTCAGCCACCATCTCAACTCCCTGTAATTAGCATGGGAACCTATTAATTTTTCCACACTACCAGGAAAAGAGATGAGTTCAGGTCCCTCCAACTATGAAGCAAATTCCTTTAAAGAGCAAGCATTTTTTCAGAGCTTTCTCATCTCCAGGATGGTATCTCAGAGAAAGGATAATGCTGTGGCCCACCTTGTTCCATGCCATCTGCCTTCACACATGTCCTGGCAGCCACAGCCATCACTCATATTGGGAATTAACCCAGCTCAAGGTCTTTGTCTGTTGACTGTGAGACAAAGTTAGTTTAAGGGTTTCTGCATCAGAGCAACATGCTGGGACTGAGACAGGGAACTGTCAGAGCTAAAAGTGGTTTGAGGTCCTTAGTTACACAGAGCCACAGGGCAGGAGCCCCCTGAACTCACCTACCAGCATGCTGCAGCAACAGCCAGAGGGGCAGACACACGCACAGGTGATAAGGCGATGCCCTCTGCCTGCCATGTGCTTGGCACAACAGACATCTCACACCTGTCACAACCAACTGCCTTATCCCTCTTCCCAGAGGTATGGGAAAGGGGATACCATCTGCATTTTTCCTTTTCTTCTAAGCTACATAGAGCACCCTGCCTCTTTTTCTGACACTCGTGCCTCAGTTACCTCTAACACCATAATAGTGCTCAGCACAGAAGTCACAGGAATGCTCTGTCTCCAGCTACAACAAGCCACAGCCTCTCTCCTAAGGCATCTCAGATCCATGCTCTGTGATTCATACTGAGTTTTCCAACCAGTTCCGGACCTGTTCAAATCCTAGCTGCTGATCACAATGAATGGAGTACAGGTCAGAGACCATCTTCTCCTGCACCCTCTCCCAGGAGCACTGGAGCAAAGAACAAGAGCAGAGTATGAGTATCTGCTCCTATGTAATGCTGGAGAGCTACCAAGATGATCAGGGGACTGGAGCATCTCTCTCATGAGGAAAGGCTGAGAGACCTGGGTCTGTTCAGCCTGGAGAAGAGAAGACTGAGGGGGGATCTTGTCAATGCTTATAAATACCTAAAGGGTGGGTGTCAAGAGGATGGGACCAGACTCTTTTCAGTGGTGCCCAATGACAGGACAAGGGGCAGTGGGCACAGACTGGAACACAGGAAGTTCCACCTCAATATGAGGAAAAACTTCTTTACTTGCAGGGTGGCAGAGCACTGGAACAGGCTGCCCAGAGAGGTTGTAGAGTCTCCTGGAGACATTCAAAACCCACCTGGACACAGTCCTGTGCCCCCTGCTCTAGGTGTACCTGCTCAAGCAGGGGGGCTGGACAAGACGATCTCCAGAGGTCCCTTCCAACCCCTACCATTCTGCGATTCTGTGCCACATAGCTCTGGCTCTAAACTAGACCTAGACAGCTATGCTGCTACCAGCAAACAATCTAGCGCTCAACTGTTATGATATTCCCCCAGAATATCGGCTGCAAAGAGCAACCTTGCAGAGCACTCTGCTACTGAGTCTATCACAAATGCGTCTGAGTGAATGCAATACACCCTGCAGGCATCTCCACTGGGGTGATGAAATCTGGGTGGAAATTCTGGGCAGAGGTGAAGGATAAGATGTGCTTCACTGAGAAGAGTTCAGGCAACGAATTCCCTGGCAGACAGAATTTGGTGGATTTTAAGACCAGACCTGAGAGAACAGCTTCCTTCCGTGAAGAAGGATAAATAACGGTAAATGAGGCATGGCTTTTGCAGCCCACTGGCTGTCCTTTGGAAAGCCAGGGGGAGCAGAGCCTTGAGTCTAACAGGAGAGCAAGGTTTCTACCACATCTTCTCCACAGCACTAAAGAGCAGAGTTTCTGAATGCGCGGACAACTAACCACACCCAAGAGAGCTTCTGCAGAAAATAATGATGAGGTCAAACTGACAGGAGGGGAGAGAAGGAGAAAAGAAAGAAAGCGGGCGGGGAGGGCGTGACAGGGTGTGACAGTGCTAGTTAAAGCAAGCAGTGTAATTGGGCTTCTCTGTAGACTGAGTGGGTTGAGCCCTGAGGGACAGATTGTATCTCATTTACAATTCCCATAACTTGCAAAAACCTGCAGTGATGGAAGGGGACTTTTGTCCCTACCCACTCTAGAAAACAGGTGATACAGGCACAAAAAAACTGGAAGATACCATCAAACCCAGTTCACTGGCTTTCATACTTCCAATCCAGAGGTTCCTATTCCACATGTATGCCACAAACCACATCCCAATACCTTCTAGCAAATAGAAGGGCTGTAATAAAAAGGCCAAAAGCCACAACTGTGACATGCATAGTAAGTTGGATGGGGATTTTGCGTGGTTAGACTCTCAGATCATCACAGGAACTGGGTATGCAGAGAAAGATAAATCTCTTTTTCATTTCTCCTGACAATAATCTCTGCTGACCTGGAAATACATCATCAAACAGATGTCTGGAAGAAAGAAGAGAGGTGGGTTTTTTTTTCCTCTTAGATATTAGATTATTTAGTTGTGAAGAAAATTATATATCAGACAAATTTCAGCTCCTTGTTTTCCTCAGTTCTTAGTTTTCCTAGGAGCATCCTCTCGACTAGTGAGATTTATTCAGCATGTCATTTCCCTTCAGAGTTCAGTCTGTCACAAGCTCCCATTGCATTAGGTGCTACACAACATAATTCAAAGCAAGCAACTTGCTCTTGCAGGAAGCTCTTGCCACTTGTTCATTCTTTACTGATATTTGCTAGGTAATTTCTCTACATAATCTTCAATCTATTGAATGTGTGTTAGACGTCCTTCAGAAGAACTTACTGTCTTGAATTTGAGCTGTTTTAATTGAGCAAATAATAGATTTCATTATATTTCTGTGGCCCTGAATATATGAGATAAGCTTACAGATTGAGATCTTCTGGGGGGCTTCTCTAAGGCTTCAAAACTCAGCATTTGAGTAGCTTATTCTACCTCTGTGCCATTGATTCTGTGCATCCTGATTTTTGCCTACCTCCAATAATCTCTTGACAGCAGAACTGGAAACAGCTTCTTGTCACTACTTAACCATTGTGTCTTTTAAGGCAGGCGCTGGAATTCAGCATAAAGTGGATTTTATTCCTGTTCAAAATGAACAAAAAAATGCCTCCTGTAATAGTTTTCCTAGATGTGTCCACCCGCCTTTTTTTGTTTCCTATCGGAAAGTTCCCAAATGTTTTCTCTGTTGCTTTTCAAGCAAAAAGTTGATACATTTTCCAGTTGTCAAAAAAAAAAAAGAGGGTAATCATCAAGTGGCTATTCTTCTTTAACTACAAAAACAGCAGAAACTGGCTGTTTTATGCTCTGGTTAATGTTCTTCTCCACCCCCTTGGGATTCTTAGATGGTCTCTGAACAATCTGGATTGCAAGAATACACCACAACCATTACTTTCCAGCATAAACCCTCTCTTGCAATAGAGACTTCCTACCATCCACTTCTAAGAGAGACAGACACCTACTTGCATACTTACTGAGACTTGTCCCAAAATAGAATTCACCTATGGAAGAAAAGGGAACTAGTCCAAAGACACTGCCCAATCTTCCCCTTTCCTGCAAAACACAACCAATGGAGCTACCTGCTGTTCCTAAGACCATTCCTTCCAATCCATTAATTCAGAGACGCAACCATCCAGAGCAAACATGTTTCAAATAAATATACATTCAAACTAATAGCCATGTAGAGTAAAAGAATAAATATTTTACCATCCAGCAGGCTCTCTTGACATTGCTCTGATTTATGAGGGACAGGAAGTACAACCGATGGAGCAGCGTGGGAGGACTGCCATTTCCACACTTGGAAAATCTGGGGCTTTCACAAAGTACAACGTGTCCCATCTTGCCTGCTCCAACTGGTTCAGGGGAATTTGGGAGAACTTAAAATATATAACATGCCTAAAGAGGCCTTTTGCTTACAGCAGATGGGCTTGGGGTTAATAGACCACCCTATCACACCAAGAATGTCCTTCTCCATTAAAGACTTCCTATGATCCTTTCAGAAAGTCACTTACTCTGGCTTTCCATCCCTGTCTACAAAATGAGGCACACAAACTTTTAGTCAGATTAGTCCTTGTCCCAGAGAGCTTGCAGCCTATCCTAATTGTATATCCAGTATTTGTCAGAATGTGGCCCTTTCTCACACATCATACAGGAACAAAGACTTTTTAATCAGAGAATCACACACGTCACTGGGTCGAACATTTCCAGTGCATGCACATGTCACCAAGTATAGATCCCTCACAACCATATTTTACACATCTGATAGCTACAAACTCTGGAAGCCAGCTGCTTGTCGTCACTGCTGCCAGAGTCTCTCTCTTCTCCCCCTGCATCCGTCTCCTTGCCCCAGATATGAAAATCCAGCATTCCCTGTGCCAGGGCTTTGTTCTTGTCAAGTCGATGACAGCCTAATGTGCGTCATCCGTGGTGGTGTCTCTCCTGTGAATCAGTCATTGCAAATCTTTTAGTAAGAGTAATTTTCAAGGGCCTATTCCTACCCTGTGCTGGGAAACTATGTGTCTCACTAAGAGCTCTCGCACAGCTTTGTGCTGCAGCACATGATGTGATTCAGCAGACTAGATGTGCAACATGAAGCAAGAACCTTGCATACACTTTCAGGGTCTCTGCAATAAGGGCAAGGAACCCCTCTAATGAGCAGATAAAGACTGCAGCTCCATGATTGATTTCTTTCAACACACAGGCAGGCCACCACTGAAAAGAGGGGCCCAGCTCTCTCACCCACTCCTCTCCCCTCCCTTAGGGCTGCACTTGTGAGGCCACAGGGAGCAGAATCAGGGATTTGATCCAACTCAAAATTAACACTTGCTAAGGGAAAAAGGCTTCCAACTGGATAAACTCCTTGCTCTGTTTTACCATACAACTTCATGAACAAATGTGGCAGGGTTGGGGAAATGCTTAACTTACACTAAATCAGTGTAGAAGTTTTTTAAAGCAGATTCAAGCACACCCATGCTCTGAGATGTAGACATGTTCTCCTGACCCAGGAAGCAAGGCTTGCAAGCAAAAACGACCCTGTGTAAACTCTTCACCCATTTAATCACCACCATCTATTCACCCACCTAAATTGCTGCTCTTTGAGTTGCTAGAAAGGCCTCACATACACCATCAGGTCACAGGAGCCAAACAAGTTACCACCCTACCACTCTTCAATTGAACCTTAGTAGCAAGCTGCTTAAATAGGTGCTTTTTGCCTATGGTGCACACAAGGTAAAATCTTTCATGTTGACCAACCTCATGTTTGTTACGTCTCCTTCATAATCCCACTCGAAGCCTAGGCCCTTACTGATTTTACTGAGGAAGATCTCCCCCAGCTGCCCTCTTGTCACTCAATTTACCATGTAAATTTATATTGCTGTCTACAAGAGCAGTATCTGAGTGCATCTTGATGAGACAGTTCTTTAAAGTTGTTTTCTAATTATAAAACTGATTTGAAAAAAAAACCAAACAGAAAACAACCTCAGAGGAACACAGACATTTTATTTACATCATGCTGCATCCCAGGAAATCTCCACTGGAAACTATGAAGAAACGAATTTGTAAATGTAACAAAACACATCAAATTAACACATCAGTCACTGAAATGAGAACTAAATCCCAAAGACATAAAAACAAACCAGTTACTTACAGTTTGGCTGTGGTTCTGGAGGGAATTTGAGACGGATAATGGCCAAGATTATGAAAACAACCACAGGCCAGGAAATTAAAATGAACGACCATACCTATAAAACAGCAATGAAAATATATTGGTTACGTTTGTTGTATTGATGTGTCTCAGAGCTTGTCTGGAATGTACAAATACTACCCTAAATGAGTTATAGGATGCATTGTAAATCACGACTGTCTTGGTATGCATACTATTAAACCCCAAGTATTATCCATGCTGGAAGAAAAACTACACTAGATTTCAAGAGCAAATAACAAGCCTGAAAATAACACAAGCATTCCCATGTTTCAGTTTGGCTGATAATTACTGGGGACAGTGTTTACACAGCTTTGAGACAGTGCTATGTAATAGTAAAAGCACGCTCAGAAGTATAGGAGTTTTGGACGCACTGATCAAAAGAGCTAAAGTGCGAAAGGTCAGTTTCACTTTCAGTCAATGGCGCTGCCCAAATGATGGGTAAAGATGACTTTGATTTGATTATATCTCAAAATTAGTGTTTGACAAGTGAATTGGCAAGTCTACAGCATTTTCTCCCCCCAGCTTCACTGTTCTTCATAAATAGTAGTTCAGCTTCACAGTAGAGCTGAAAGAAAGGATTTTCATAGTAGCTGTTTACAAGACGTGGAGCTCAAGCATGGTATAGGAAGGGGTTTACGGAGTTGCGTAACCAGTCAGCTGGAGAAGTCACACTTGAACACCAATCACCAGGATCCCTCATATGAGCTTCTGACCCCAGCAACCTAACTCCCTGGCACCTTTCCATTTCCAGACTGTAGCAGTCCATATAGATGAGCTGAGATGAAGAGATGATGTAAAATTGTCCTAGTACAGTGGAAAAAACATGAATATTTATAGAGGTCTTGCCTCTGACATGAGAGTTGACTGTTTCCATGGCCTAGAATGAAGAAAATACAGTCTGCTAATCATCTAGTGTAGTAAACCAATCTAGGTAGGAGACTCAAAGTCAGTGTTAAAACTACAAACCTTGGAGTTTTGTAAGCTAGGAAAAAGCAATTATTCAAATAATCAACTGCTTTTGCACTAGCTGGCTAGCTTGCTACCGTGCTTACCAGATTAGAGTTTTCCATCCATCAGTAGTTAAGCTCAAACTACTCTGTGCTGCAAAATTGCTGTGCTATCTTCACGTCAATTTTTGAAACTGCAAAGATGTCTTTCTTCAAAATCATCCCATTTTTTCATCGTTGTGTTGCTATTTTTTTCAGATCAGCACATACTACCCCAAAATGGTTTTCCAAAGTAATTCCAAGCCCATAACAGTGGCTTTCATTTCCTGTAACATTTACTGAAGCATAAAACCAAACAAACAGACAAACAAATCCTGGAGAGCAATTCAGTTTAAAGATAGTTGTTTTACAGCAACTCCATCCCTATCATCCCTGAGGAGATGACACAGCCATGAAAGTAGGAGCAAGATTCATGCCCCAAAACAGGCAACTGACAGACACCAAACCACAAGGCACCTCCCCACACAACCCTTCAGAGAGGGTATTCTTATAATTTCAGCATTCAGCAACATTTTAGCTTTTACAGACAGTAGTCTTCCCGCCTTGTTATAAATGGCAGTGTATATATATAAAAGATTCATCACGGAAACGAACATCTTTTTATAATTTTTTATCACATGCTTTCCCTATAATCAGTCCCCAAACACACTGTTTAGCTGTGATTAATTCACATGCAAACGGTATTATTAACGTATCCTCGTTGTTTAGTACCATGTAGGCTAAAGTAAAATTATGGGGTAACAGCACAGAAACTGATATTAGTCAGAGGCTGCCTAAAGGAAGGACAAGAGATCTGTCATATTCTTGAGAGAAGAAATTAATACAGATTGTCTCTACTCAAGGAACTCTTTGTAGCTCTCTGTTTGGAGTGAAGATGGTGCTTTTACTCCCCACTTTCCAGACAGCTCTTCCCTTAGTATCTCTCTCCTTTGACTTAATTGGATTTAATAGTAGCAGGGTACATCAGTTGCAACATAACAGCATTCCCACTGTCCCAGGCATTTCTAGTTAACAAAAACAAGACAACCACAGTAGCCAAACTGATTGCAGGTGGAACACATTGACTTGAAAGGAGCCATAACCAACCTCAATTTGACTCTTGGGACATTAGGCACTGTGCTGTGATGTAGGTTGCATAATCCTTTGGTTGCTGGATTATTTCACTGCTAAAAGTAGATTTAATTGCTCAGACCTTACTTAGTATCTCTGGACACGGCACATTTTCTTTCCCTCCTGCCTCTGTTTAAATAACCAAGCTGCATAGAAGTGAAAGATGGAAAGCAACAGAAGTGCAAGAGGCACTGATTTCTCCACTTCCACTTGGAACGCAGGCCAAACCTTGCTCCCAAGAAGGCTGCCTCGTAAACCCATGACTATCCCTTTCTCAGAAGGAGTAACCTGTACTGAGGCACTCCCAGGCCATGGTTGTAGAGCTTCAGCTGATTTCAATAAATTGAGGGTCGGGCAAGCTGTAGCTCTCCCCACGCCATACACGTAGAGGCAGTCTCTCCAGGGGCTCCGCAGAGAGCTTGCAGAGGAAATAAGATGTAAAGCAAAAGGCAGAAGCAAATGTGTTTGCCAGCCCTGGAGAGGGCTGAAACAGAGCAGGAAAGCACTCGAGTACGCGGGGGGAGGATGGGGGCTGCCTGGTGTCAGACCATTCTGTGACATACCAATTAGCCCCAGCGAGGGCTGCCAGCACCACTGCAGGCAGGAACCACCTTCACTCGTTATCAGAAACTGAGAAGCACAACAGAATGTTTCCCTTGCAAAACAAGCATGCTAAGAAAAAAAGCTAAAAGCCCAGTCTGTAAGTGAAGTCAGATTACACAGGTTAAAAAACACAAGCAGGAGGACAGCGAAATCAGGATGCATTTGGGAGCAGGTATCTGGGTTTCCATCCTCACACCCTCTCCAGATTGAGCAAGCTCCATAATCTGGAGCAAGAGAGGGAAATGAAAAAGGGTTGCAGGGAATGCCTGCCATATAATAAGCAGTGGCCAGATTTTTATTTTTATTGACACTTCAATTCTACAGAATTGATATTGCAATTCCACAAGAATCCAGAATTAAAGCAAGTGAGAGTGTACGGTCAGAAGTACGGGTAGGGCTTAGGTTAGCATTTACTCTGGGTACACAAGAGCTGAAAGAGACCCAAGCCTTCTGCTTTTAACAATGCTGTTAAAATTTCTCTTGAGAAATTACTTTATTGGGATTCTTCTGCATCTCAGAAAAAGTATCCTGTATCCTTAGCCCGAGCGAAGGACACGCTACTCAACGGTGCACAGCACGTCCACAGCTCCTATGGAGGATCAGAAGGAGTCAAATGAACCCAGCACCTCTCTGAATCAGGCTCCAAAACTGAGAGGCAGGACAGGGCAGGCAAGAACAGACATTGCAGAAGCATACGGTGATAACAAGGCCTTTTGCTCCATCCTCATATCACACCCTCCATAGCCCTTTCTTATCTGTCAAGATTTTCTGCACCTGCCAAGGCTTCCATTCAACCAAAAAGTTTAAAAACAATCACATTTGGATTACTAGCAAGAGGATAGGTTGCAATAAAAGTCCATGAACTGCAGCATGCTTCTGCTGAAATTACAGTGCAGCTGTACTGAAACCAGCCTGGGACAAAAATACTGAGCAGACTTTGCCTGGACATGCAATGCCATCCAAAAGAACATTTGCTTCCCTGATGCTACGGCAGTTCAGATTGGACATTGCTGGAAATGGTTTATCTTTCAGAAAGAAAGATTATTTGGGGCATTTGATTTGCAATGCACTGTACTGCGCTGGAAATCTGTCCTACCTACATCTCTCAGAGCTACTTTTTCCCTTGTCCATCCTTTACAAATGGCTCTATATAAGAGCACCCCCCTCCATTGCCCTCAAATCCCAGGGACTCCTTGGAGGCTTTACACAGGCTGTGGGGTCTGCTCACACAGGAGCAGGTGCAGAACTGCAGCCTTAATTCAGGTCTGCCCATGAGTTCGTGCATGATTTTGTTTGCACAGACCACTGCCCCAAGGAAACAACAGTGGCATCTGTGGTACTCAGTCTAGACTCCTGAGCCCTCATGCATGAGCTCCAATGCAAGATTCACCTTCACTTCCATGCCATTCCCTTCCTTCCCTCTGCCTCTATCACCAGCCTTGAAAATATTTCTATTTTAATAGTGTGACCTTCCTTTGCTGCAGTGCCTCCCTTGCTCCTCAGCTCCTGTGATTTCCAGGTCCCTCTCCTCTACTACTTTGTTTTCACACTCACCGGCTGCCTCTTGACACTCAGCCAGTTCTTCCACAGCAGGATCCTCAAGTGCTGAGAGAGCGCAGCCATCCTTGGCTGACCCAACCAAAAGCGAACGGGCTGCGTATTCTTCCTCCCCAGGCTTAGGAGGCAAAAGCGGAGGCTCTAACCCAAATGGGCATCCAGTGTCCAATATCCAAGCCCCTGCCTCTTCCCCACAGCATAGCTCTGAAGCAGCTACTTCATCCACTTGTGGCTGCTGTACTCCCAGTAACTGTAGCTCTTGTCCTCACAGCAATAGCTCTTAGCAAATTCAACAGGTTATTCTTCTTCAGGCAGGCAGGCAGGCGCAGCAGCCTGCCTCCACTTGTGTTAATTACAATATCCAGCCTCTCCTGGCTGCTCGTTGTTCAAGCCCTAACCGATAAAATGGATAGCATTCCAAAAAGATGCTTCTGCTTAAACAAAAGGTGATGCATGCCTCCTCCTCCTCCTCCTCCCCATGATGAAACTATTGTCTGCCCACACACCGCTTCTGCTGGAGAGGTGTCATCAACAGCAAAGAGTTAGGCCGCTTGCCAGGCCAGTCTGACTTCCCTGAGTTCACATGGAATGGCTGGGAAGAAAGTAGCCACAGCATGTGTCTTCCTGGCACTGCTGATTAGGAATTAGTTTGTGGGTTTGGTTTTTTTTTTTTTAATACTTCTGAATGTCTCAAACCTACCTGTCCAGGGAAATGAAGAGTTAAAAAATATATAAATGAAAATCCCAGGGACTAATTTAATTGTTCAGCTTCCTGCATCTTGCCTTTCCTCCGGGATATCAGCCCTGGGGTTCTCACTGATTCAATATATCACATCAAATCCACTCGAAATGGGATTGCAGGATCAGAGCCCACAAAGATTTCAGAGCACTAGCATAGCTTGAACACTGTTATAATTCAACTGATCATTGAATTTTTCAAGCTAGTGGCAAGAGATCTAAAAAAAACAGCTAGAGGTAAAAGGAAAGGGGTAAACTGCAGGTACAGAGGGAAACAATGACAGAGGGTACTGCTCATTGCACCAAGGACTATAACAAATCCGAGTTGTGAAACCAGATACGAACTTGTTTTATGACCTCTGGTCATCCAGCAGAGCTCTCGTCCCCCTCGGGAGAGGATCACGTATACTCAGGTGCCCCATCTGGTAACACCGAGATCATCCTCAAAGTACCCAGGCAAGCCACAGAAGACTTCACTGCTCTCAGCATATTTCATGAGAGATCAAAAAAGGTTCTCCTACATGGCATTTTTTCCAGCCGCAAACTAACTTTGTGCCTCAAAAATGAAAAGCATCTTGAATGAGTCCTTGCCAAAATTCACCCAGGGACAAAAGCAGAGGCAGCAGCCCCGCCATCCAGAATGATCTTGGAGCTTTGATCTAAGGGTTGTGAAAAGTGCTGAGTGAAAGTAAGAGAGAAGGGAAGAGAGAGATGTGGTACTCAGTGAAGAGAAACAGCTTCTCTGGACAGGTTAGGAAGTACTTCAAAGATGGGAATAGCAACAGAGATGGAGCAGTCCCTGCCCCGCATACCTTCAATCTAAATAGATTGGACATTCCAATGGTGGGAGTAGAGCTGGAGCTAAAATGAGCCTAAAAGGTTTCCCTGGTATAGTTTTGATAGCGATAGGAAGAAATCCAAATGTCTAACCTCCCAGCTCTACATTCACATTTTTTTCTACCAAATGTCCTTAGGAGAGAGAGGGATCTCGTTTGGATCAGAGTCGAGAACAAGCACTGCTCCTCAGGACGCTGTTCTAGTTCAGCTACAACTAAGACGCACAGCCAAATTAATTGTGTTTGGTCCAAACGCCATTTGCAAACTTTATTCACTTCCTCTCTGGGGCTGAAAAAAGAAATCCAAATATAGATAATTCTGCTTTTATGGGGTAAGAAAGAAGAAATTTATAATTTCATCATTCACTGCTTTGCCAAGGTCTTTTAAGGCAAGTGTCTGATTGCTGCTTTTTGGTATTCAGTCAAACAACTGTTTCAAAAGAACACTGTGATTTGGATAATAATTTTCCCAAGCAAATGCACATCCTTACTTCCTTTGTGAACTGAGTCAACAAACATTCCCCTTGGGAAGTACCCAAAGGGTAATTTCGAGTTCACCACTATAAAACCAGAACAACTCAATGTCAGTTGGCTCTCAGAGTACCTGCACTCAACTCCCCAAGCACCACACTGTTCCAGTTGGAGAACACGAGAACTTTATTAAGCCATTATACCTTCTTGCTTTTTAATTCCTTTACTTAAGAATCCCTGCAGATGGCACAGAAGGCTGTGCAACTACATGGCCACTCCTGGACAATAACCACAGCAGACAGATTTCCCAGTGACAATGCAAATGTGCATATAGGCAGAGGGGGAGAGGAGTGAAAGGCCAAGTTCTTTCTTCTCCCAATAAATCCCCTCTTGGTTTATTCCTCTGGTTGAAGAACTAGGGCTCTTCTAGGCTGAGGGGGAAATCGCTGGTTCAGATCACAGGGAAGAAAAGCAGAATCTGCTTCTGTGACTGTGAAGCTGACTGAGGAAACCCTTAGGGGAGCTCTGAACTGTAATTTCATCCAATGCAGGTCTTTAGAGACATGACTCATCACATGTACTGCAGTGGTGGCTATGGCTCACACCACCATGGAGGGGTTGTAGCCTCCAGGGCAAAAAGACTCTCCCCTTGGACCAAGAACTCTCAAACTCTGAGACCTTCCCTTGGGACATTCTTTCAGGTTTTTACTTCAGTAAAAATGAATGCACACACGCTTCCCAGGTGTGCCGAGTTACCTCTATGAGAAACGAAAGCTTAAGGAATTGATGCAAGACAGAAGTGGTAAGAGAAGAGGATAAAGTCCATGAGTGCTGGAAACATGCTTGCAGGAGGACATGCCCTTATGGGTCCTGCTGCTTCAGGGACAGCAGCTCTTTGTGCCACAGGCAGCAGCACTGTGCAATGCAAGGGAGGGAGCCATGAATAGACAAAACTGTCCTGTGGAACAACGGCTGCACAGGGCCACACCAGGGGTGTGGGGGTCTCTCTCTAGATCTAACACTCTGGGAGGATGAGAAGAAATGGCCAGCATTATAGTTAATGTTTCACCAGTTGCTTGGTCAAAACAACAGGTCCACACACCAGAAACCTAACAGCACCATAAAACGCAAACAGCTGTCTGCTCATTAACACTCTTGGCTTGGCTTTTCAACACAGGGGTAGTAGCTGGAGCAAATCTGACAGGGCAGAATATTTACCCTCTTGAAATCAGTGTCAGACAAGAAAGAAAAAACCTATTCTGCTGGCTACCAGGAAAACACCCAAAACAAAACACTAATCTTGCTGTGACTGTGCATGCTACAACTAAACCACAGCAGAGACTTCCAGAGGCACGCAGGTGAACAGTGGTATGGTGCCCCCAGGGCCCCAGAGGAGCAGAGATCACACCAGCACTGAGTGAAGAAGCATAACCAGATTAACTACCATGCCAGAGAACTACATGCAAAGCAGAACGAACCGAAGGAGATCTGCAAGGGGAGGAATGGGGTAATGCCATGACTCATGAAGAGTCAGGACACTGAATTTGGTACTTTCCTCTTACAGAGTCTGCAGTGTCTTTAGTTACCAAACTTAGCTCAGGAGCAAGTCTAGACTGAGCAACAGATGGGCTTTCCTCACGGCTTCTGTAAGCTAATATTGACCAAATGTTTGACACGGTCTCCTTAGAGATCTCAGAGGTGCCATGCGTACACTTTAACTGTGATCTCTTATCCACAAACCAAGCCAGGCCAAGGACTGCTGAGTGAGCAGCCTTCAGCCCCACGCTCCTATCTGCAAGCTGTAGGGCACTCCCAGACCGGTGCTGAGCAGACCGATCTGCTTAAAGGTAAGTGCACACCTACATGTCCTGTTAGACTGCGCTTTGCTAAGGTCGCACGCACTAGCAAGGTGCTACAAAATACAAGTGTCACCATTTCTACCGGAACAGAGAGACAGGTGCAGAACAGAGCAAGAAAAACCTTCGTGCAGTGGGTACAACTGATTTTCAGCTCAAAGCCCTTGGCTGCTCATTTTCATGGAGCAGCCCTCTATCAAAGGGCAGGCCTTCAAATCAAGCCCAAATTTTAGAATGCTCTGAAACCAGAATGAGTAGGAGTCAAAGAACATCACACACCCTTGCAGCACCAAGGAAGGTAAAAGTTAAAAGTCTACGGCCAACTTAAACCACTGCTTTCCTCACAGATAGAGAAGTAGTTGCCTGAGGACTCGACAGCATTAGGCAACACAGTGCACAGTGCTGGATGATGCTGAAATGGCATACGACACTTGTGCGAACTGGAACCCCATTTGCTAAATGATAAAAAAAAGGCTTTTGTTGAGCAGCCCACGGCACGCCCCAGTGCGAGACTGCACATACTCTCTGGGTCGCTCCGAATTCCTTCCAAAGGCATGGCAGGAGCCTAGAAATGCAAATTCCTCCACATTTCTTGAGTGCCTGATTTCAGGCACCTAAACAAGGCATGGTTTTTAGAGAGATGCTCAATCAGCATTTTTGAAAAAATCAGAGCCCTCAGAAAACCTAAAACGGGCAGCAATATTTTTAGCCACTATAGAAACTGCAGGTGATGTGGCATCACCACAGTACTACTCTGCCACCAGCAAAGACATCTCCACAATTTATTGACACACACACACACCATTAAAATACATTTGCAAAACAGCCCATCCTGGAAGCAGTTTTCCCTCCAGTGGTACATAGTCATCAGTTAGCTTGGAAATACAAGAATGTTGTCACACAGGACCCACTCCAGTGAGTTCAAGGAGAACTGTGCTGCTGATTTTTGGCTCAAAGCCCTTGGATATTAATTGCTTATTTCTATGGAGCAGCCTTATTTCCAGGAGCAAGCCCCCAAACCAAGTACAAGTTTTGGGATACTCTGAAATCAGAGCAATTAAGCACCAATTTCAAAATGTCTGAGCATCCTGCAAGTGAAGTAGAGGTACCACAGGCTGAAAACATTTGGGACAGGATTCTCCAAAGAGCTCATCGTTGGGTTTTTTCCTCTTATGTCAATGTTCTGCAGGAGCAGATTTAGGGAAAGGCAGGGAAATGCAAATTTTGACTTTAAAGCCATGTTGCCTGTTCAGAAAAGTGCAGTGTTACCAGCCAGCCCTTTACCCTACTCATTTGCTCCTAAGGTCACCTTTATCTACATCTGGTCTTAGCAAGCCTACAGGTCCATGAATCCTTTCCTACCACACCCATCAGCTGAGGGCTTTACTTGTGAGGCTCCCACATACATACCTATCTTGCCAAAGGCTGCTTGCAGACTTCACACTGCCCCTTTTCCACCAGTTACTAACCCCTGTGATACCATTCACACACAGTGCTGAATCAGGATTAAAAGTTAGTCAAAAAAGAATTGTGGGCACAAGTAATGGACAGTGAAAGGCAGCTGCTACTGCTAAGTCCTGGCAGCCACCAATAACCCCAGTTTAATTTCTCCCTGGTACAGTAAAAGCTCACCAGCAGAGACACACACCCCTTCAATTCCACCCTCTTGCTCATCAAATAAGCCCAGCAATGTATAGCTCTTCAGAGTATGTATTCAAGCCCACTAACTTGGTGTCCATTTTGCTCAGTTATGCTTTATTATGTGTAGTGCCTCCTTAATTAACATCCTTTCTCAAAATCCTTATTCTTGGGGCCAGGGTCTAACTTTCAGTCTACGCAAACCCACTGAATCCCAAGGCTTGCAAGTGGGTATTACCTGATGCAACAACTGGCATGCCTGATTCAATGCAAACTTTGCTCAAGAGCCTTGCTTTGTAAGAGCAAGTGGATGATATCATTGCAAGTTTCATTAGTATGTCCTTTAACCCTTCCTCCAGATTATTCACAATGTTAAGACCTGATCTAACGCCAAGGCTTGCAACAAGACATTAGACAGCTACCAGCATCCAAATCCTCTGACATTCTTTGTGCATTCAGCTAGTTTCCAATCTGCATGGCAACACTCCTGTCCTGTCATGTGAACCTGGACAGCTGACAGATGGACTAATTAGAGATCACACTATTTGTGGTAAGACTGATAACAAGGTCAAAGCAAGGTCACTGTGAAAAATGGATTTGACTTTGCAAAGAACAACGGGTATTTCCAAGGCTGGGGACAACCGTCCTTTTCAAATAAAAGTGTCAGCAAAGCTGCCAAAAAACTCCAACAAACCAGCTTCCAAATTAAGAGGCCTAAAGACAGACTGCAGGGATAAGGAAACAGCAGAGGCAAGATGCACTTGTGACAACAGCTGTATCACAAGTGTGCTGTTCTGTAGGCAATGGAAACACACATTTTCCAAAAGATTAAAATTGGATTAAGTTAAAAATTAACTATAGTCATCAGCACACAATGGAAAGATAAATCCTCAATCATGTTGATTTAGAAATTAAGTTTTTTCTTTGTTCCATAATAAATGCAAGATTGGCTTCAGAGCTGGTTAACTTGAAAAAGTAGAAAGAAATAACACCAAGAGTGTATATCCTGACAGATACTGCATGCAGAACATGAAGCCAGTATCAACAAGGCAGTGATCACCAGTAGTGAAAAAGAAAGCTCATCTTTCCCCTCCCATATAAAAATGTGACCAGCTAACTTATGTAGGGACAGACATCCTTCCACTGAGCCTGAAATAGTGGGCTGAAAGACCCAAATACCTGTCTACGTCAAGTATAGATGAGCGCAGATAACCAAACGGCTGTCTAACTTCCAGCATGGGGCAAGACATTCTTAAGAAGGTATTTGATGGTCTTGACTGCATAACATTAGAAAAGAGTTTGTTAATCCAGATCTGAGGACACCACTGAAAAACAGTCCAATGAAACACCACCAAAACAGAGGTAAAGCAAAAGTTCAACTTGTATAGAGGGTACCACTTGATTTTATTGAGCTATTCAAAAGGCAACCAACTAGACCAAAAACCTGCTCGGTGTTATAAAAACAACCAAAGCTAAGCTTTGTTTAGCTCCCAACAATACAGAGTCTTTGGATATACAAGGCTGACTGTATATGATATCAAATACTAAAAAGTCCTTGGCCAAGCACATACCTTGATGGCAGACCACTTCAAAACCACAGCTTCAGCAAAAGCCCATCAGACTTGGTTGACACATACCGAAGACCACAGAAGCCTGGCAAAATGGAAGACATGACTAAGCTGCTGGGATAAGAGAACTTAAGAGCAGCAACAGAAAAAAAATAAACTAAGGTTATTACAGGATAATAAAACACCTACTTATAGCCCACTTCACTCAGATTTAGTAACTGAGTTGCAAGCAATGTTTTTTCCCCCCATAGCTGGGACACTCATACATGCTCCTTCCCACGTGGATTTTCTGTTACCTAAACAAGCACAGGGTTCTCAGTCCAGGCACTTAACCTATTCTTTCTCTTGTACCTGGTTGCATATTTCTGTGAAATATCTACAGGTGTGATCATTTCCATAGGATTTATCCAGCAGCATAACCAGGTTAAAATCAACCAACAGTTTTGGAAGTCATGGGGAAGGACAAACAACCCCACAGACTCAATTTCTAGAAGCAAATAACAATCTAAGAGAGTACTCTAATGATATGGAGTCACTACACTCCTATTTAATAGGTTTCTAGGGTGTCTATCCATCACCAAGTCACCTGGGTATTATTACAAAATCAGCTAATTAAAGCCACACCCTGAGATCTAAATGAGTATAGGGAGTGCTGATGAGTAATGCCAAGTTACACAAGGCCTGTCAGCCTCCTATAGCTGGGAACTTGCTTGCTGTAGAAGAAAAATATGTGTTGTAATAATCTCATAGAAGCACTGTAGTGATGGAGGAGCACAGACAGAAGCAGAGAAGGGCTTGCTCACCTACAGGCTGTTTTTGAAAGCTTCTTTATTTATAGAAAAGGAAAGGTTAAAGAACCCTTTTCCCTCTTTAGGTCCTTGATAAAAGACAGATGTCCCAAAAGACGGTTTGATTCTCTGACTTATGCAATGGAGATGGGCAATCTTCACTGAATGGGTGAGGGAGGGTGGCTGAACCTGGGGCTCAGTAATCAGCCTGGGAGAGTGCGCTCACCCCTCCTTTCCCTAATGGCTAGCACCCTGGCACCCTTCCTGAGAGCAAACAGTCTGGTCCTTCATGAAGGATTCTGATCTGATTCACTGAGCTGAAAGCAGTGCAGTGCACATGAGAAGGGCTTCTTACAAGGCATGCTCTGAGTTTATGGCCTGTATTTCAAAATCTGTACGTGCATGAGCACAAGGCACACAGCATGTACCTCGGAGAGCTGGGGAGCAGGTGCGGTGCACATGCTGGGGAAAACAGCGGCTCCCTGGGAGTTGCTGTAAGATGTGCTGCCGTGTACTTGGGCCTCAGCTGCAGACGTAGAGTTTGCAATTACCCATCTGCCTGCCACCAGGACACCCTCACTAGTGGCTGCATGACGTGCCCTTATCTTGGGAGTTGCCCTTGATACACAAAGAGCTCTTTAGCTATGATATTCCCACCCCGGGATGACCAAACAGGCAAGACCCCACTCTAGATTTATACCTCAGAGAGGACTTTCTAACAGCATGCTGCAGTTTTATTTTTCAAACAGAAATGACAGCAAGACAAAGTCCAGAGTTGATACTGTGACTTTGACATCATATGGAATCTTTGTTGGGTATGGAAGAGAGAAAGAGGAGAAGTTAAACTCAAGTACTCTTGGACAGACTTGCACGAAGGGCATGGCAAGTCCAGCACCTTCTGGATAGCCACAGATAGTCAGTCACACCCAAAATAAGCCATGCTTGGTGGGCATATAGTGATCCACCATGCAGGACCTCCTCAGCAGGTCAGACAGGTCCTGGTTGTACTGGTCTTACTATATGTGCACTGCAAAGCTGAAAAGCAAGTTGTCTAGAGCCTTTAGTCCAGGACCTCTGGATGTCGGGCAGGCCTGGCAGATCCCCCTGACTGGTAGCAAGGTTGTTTGGTGACTATATTCTGGGCTCCTTGGTCCAAAGTTCAACACATCCCAAATGACTTGCTGGGTTTTGCAGCTACCAAGCTGCAGAACTGGCCAGAATTCTAGTCACCTCCAGTCCAATGTCTGGAAATCTCAAACAAATGACCTTGTTTGTTGCTTCTTGGTTTTTTGATTGCCCAAACAAAATTTCTGTCTGGAAAACCTTTTAAATCATATTAAAAAAAAAATAAAAAACAAACCCAAACCCTAGACATGTGTCCTCTTGGATGCCACTGCAACTACCACAATAAGAAATATGTTCTGTAAGGAATTTAGAGCCACAAAATGCAGCTGGACCAGTGGTAAGAGAGGAGCACAGGACAAACACTGTGCCTGTGTATGAAGATGAATACCTTTCAGCAGGAAGTTACAGTCTGTCTACAAAGGGCACTGAAGAGCTTTATTATTTATGGATAGTATCATTATTTAGAGTCCAAAGGTCTGCCCTTTTTCTTCAGCTTGTTTCAGCAGACATCAAAGGAGAATTCATCAGTGTCTTCCTCTCCATTGCCAGAAGGTAGTAGTAATAATAATGATTGGGGCTCTTTACAGTCAAAATGCTTATAAAAACCATTCTCTAATTACTTAATAACGAGACATTTGATGATGCACTGGAAAGAACATTCATTGCCTCCAAGAAAACAGAAGTAGCACCAGATGTCTGCTTGAGGAAAAAATACCATGAAAGAGCGCATTCTCTGTAGACGCTAATCTACGTAACCCCTTGAAAGGAGTTAGCTGATGCCTTCTTTTCCAAAACTAGTTTCAAGACAGACTATAACATACATACACATATACAAGTATCTTACTAGAAATGGGTGAACAAGCCTCAGTTTGTGCCATTCCGATAATTCAAAGACAGCAGTAAGGACTTCTGAGGGGAAATGGGATTGTGATATTTATCTGGGATATTACTTCTTCCTAGAAGTTAAACCAGAGGATAAATGTGGAGATAATATCCAGTGTTAGTCAGATGACATAGCAAGGCATTAACCTTCTCAGCAGTGCAGGCTGTTTAACTTGTATGAAGAAACCTAGAGTGCGCAAATAACATAACATGTAATAGCAGAAATCATCAACCAACAGATCAACCATCTCCCATAGGAAAATTTCTCCTCTCAGCACAAGAACAGCAATACTGAAGAGCCTGTGATATCTAAGCACTGGTTTTTATGACTACTCCAGCTATTGTAGAACCAACATTTTGTCTCCTGCATTTACATGAAGTGAGTTAGGCACAGATTAATTCACAAAAAGGCTAGGCTAGAAATGGAATAAAATATTGCACGCAATTCTGAGCTGCATGACTATTTTCACATTGCTTTGCACACACAGGTTGCCCAAGAATGCATCATTTTGAGACAGGCAAGAGCCCTGGGGCTCCATTAATGTAAAACACTGCGTTCCTACACCACTGGTATTTACAGAGACTCACTCAGTCTCATATATTAATGCCACTTTGATGCAATTTCTTACAAGTGGCATCCAAATGGATGGTTTTTGACAGTGAAGTATCTTAAATTTAATCGAAAAGTTGATTAAAATCTTGATTTTTAAAAAAATCCTTATCAAACATTGGTTGAACAATGTTTTTGGGAGGGGAAATAGATATTGATAAAAACCACTCACACACTTGAGAAGGCGGAATAATTCCCCCCACACACACACACTCTGGGGTGAAAGCACAGGTAGTTTCAACAGCACTTTTCCTTGAATATTGAAGAGTCCCTATAATTCCCCTGATTTTTAGAGGCATGCATAGCTATGGCTGCAATGCTTAGAGTTAAGTATGTTCGGTCCCCTGAAAATTAGGTAATTTGGGGGCCTCTGCCTTCAGTTAGTAGTAAGGTAGCTTGGTAATACTACATTCAGGTGCTTTCTTGTGGCAGAGGGATTCATAGACTGTTTCCGTGCAACTTAGGCGCACTGAGTCACTCTCCTATCAGCCTCCTCCCTGCTGCTGAAAAGCAACCCGAGCTGGGACTCCCACAATGGCATGGGTAGCTCAGCCACAATCAATAACACACGTGACCTCTCCTTCTGCTCTGAGCTGAGCAAGAACAATGCCAATCCAGCCACGGTGAGAGGCGTGGTGTATCAGCTATATATAGACACATTTCCACAGCTGGAGTATAGGCAGGGCTGACGTATCTGCCTGCAAAATCCCCGGAAAAAAATATCTTAAAATTCATAGTCCTTAAATATCCCAAAGCCCCACTTCTACAATGATGTATACACATGCTTAACTCCACAGAGAACTTTAATGTGGAGCAGCTACCCACAGAGGGAAAGAAAAGCCTGTGATGGCATCCTTGCACGACTGGGGCTCCAGACTGCGGAGCCAGAGGCCTCTCCTTGATGGCAGGAAGGCACTTCGCATGCTGTGGATGCAATGCAAAGCACCACAGAAGTGAAACCTTAATATAAACATTAGTTTGAACTATCTTATTATTCAAATCTCAGAAAAGCTGTGGAGTCAGGCATCTTCTCCTTTTTACATGAGAAAATGTGAAAACCCCACACTGCCTTCTTCGTTTGCCCTGGACTGGAAGTTGGGGACTTCCAGACAAGACTCTGTTGCACGCATTGGCTTTGAGCTTTTTTTTCTCATTTTCTGGGACACACAACAAGCGTCACTTGCAGTTATTTTTTTTCACAGACAACAATCAACAGCTATAAAACCAATTCCAAATGCAGCCTGGATCAGGTTTCGAAAACCCCTCATGTTTTCCTGTGTGTGTGTGCATGGGTGTGCACAATTTAATTTACTGTGGCTACAGAACTGCATTTGTAGGACCACATTTAATTTTTTCTTTTTTAATCTCCAAGGCAGTTATCTATGACTGAGCCCGTCACAGGACAACATCACTTGCAGCAATTGCACAGATCAGCCTCCAGCCTCTTGCCTTAACATGCTATGCGACCCAGTGATCTTCAGCACGACACTCCTTGCGTTTTATTGCTGGCTGGAAGGATTTGTTTTGAGTCTCTTTCAGTGCCAGAGGTCTTTATTGCTAAATAGCCCTGGCTGTTGAGTAATACATGAATTTAATGTACTCATACTGGAATGCCCGCTTGGAAGGTAGTGGAAATTCAACTTAAAACTGCAATCAGCTCTTTTTTTTTTTTTTTTTTTGGCTCTTTTTCATTCTATCTCTGATTTTTCTCTATGCTGTTCGTAAACTACTTCCTGAACTGCTTCCCATGCTGTTACAGCTCTTCATGAAGCAGACGATCACCTCAGTCCTGCTCAGGCACATGAAAGAGAAGATCTAGAGGATGGAGGAGCAGCAGCAAGTCTCATAAAAGCAGCATCCTACTTGTGCTGCTTTGACAAGACATGAAATAGTCCCCATCTTCCTGACTATCTTATTAATAATCAAAATCCATCCACAGAACAAAGCATTGCTGGTAACGTTTCAGCTGTCTGTTTGGCAAAGCGCATGTGGGGAGGACGTGGAAAAATCTTATGAAGAAGAGCACCAAAGCCCATATGGGACTGTTTCATACCTGGAAGAGGTCAAGGAAGGTTTCTGGGGGCCAGGCTTTGGAGCGGGAATAGAAATCATGCTTTTGAACATTCTGCATCAAAGCTCAACCACTGTTGCCTCTGGTACTTTTTGCTAGGAAACAAAAAGCTTCTGTGACAGCTACCAGCAGTTACAAGAGAGGAGCTATGTTACTACCGGGGAAAAAGTTCTAAGTCTGTAAATATGTATCTGAATTTTTAAACAAGTCTGTTTGGCCCGTTTCACAGAGCTTTTCTGCAAGCACTCTACACTTACAGCAGGAGCACTGACAGTTTACTGGGAGCAAATCCTGTGTTTTATTCTGGAAGAACAGTTGCAGTTTGGTGCTCTCAGGTATTTCATTTTTCCCTAATGTTTCTGGTTCCAGGATCTGGGGTGTAAGTGAGAGTACTGTCTTTCCTTAAAGGAAAAGATCAATTTTCAGCCCTCACAACTGCAAGAAATGCTGAAAAACATAAGCTCTAAAACAACATGGACATTAGAAAGACCACATAATACAAAGGTGTCGCAATTTTTGAATGGCTTGGGGTAGCGAAACTGAACTTGTGGTTGTCCCACTGCCAGCTGCACATGCGAAATCTGATGCTAAGAGTTATGTTCCCATCATCAGTGAAGAGAAGCAGACCAAGTAGCTACCTATCCAGTTAATGCTCCAAATTTGACCACCGAATATTGCAATAACCTGCTCTCTTACAAGTTACAGATTCAGTATTATTTGCAGAAATAATAACAACCAGCAATTTGGCATCCTCTGAGAAAACTGTTATTTTCTAATGGGCTGTTCATGGTGACCTGAAACAGACAAAATTAACCTAATAAGGTATTCATTATGTATCATTTACCAGCTTGTGCAAGTGTCAGTCCAGAACGCAAGACCACACCTGACCTTTTAATAAATAGACACATTTTTCTAACAGCCACTTTCTATCAGGCTATGGTGTAAAGCAGCTTAGCTTTTATCCTGGTGGCTGATCAAAATATATCCCTCCTCCCCTCTAGCACTGAGCATCCTGCTCCATTAATGCTCCACAGCTCTTACTGCACCTCTTAAGTCCTGTTCCTGGGATGAAGAGCAGAAACAGCATTGTGTCTTCTGGGGCCTCTCAGAACACCTCTATTGCAGGTGCAGGCTACCAGAAAAGAAGAAAAAAAAAAAAAAAAAAAGACATCAAGCACAGAAGCAGTGGCCTAATGTTGTGAGGTGATGATAGGACATGGTTATCTCTGGCGGGTCAGTGTGTGTTGGGATGTCCCATCCATTATCAAGGCGAGTCTGCTCTACGTCAAAGCCAATGGATCAATGTGAAAATGCGACATTGCCCAGGTCAGCGCCCTGACTCTCATACACTGACGCAAACAAAAGTAGCTGTTAAAATGTCACTGCCTGTCCTGCCCCTGCACTCCAAGTTACCATCCCTAGCAGGGAAGAGCAGAAGCAACTGTGCCTCTGTGCCAGCGCTGCAGCATACCCATGACACCCACCTCCGCTGGCAGCCCATATACACTAGCCAGCCTGCAAATGAGGAGCCAGGGACACTGGGATGTTCCTGCTGCAAGGCTAGGCACCCTTGCTGGCTGGTCTTGTCAGCAGTTGGGACCCCTGCAGTCTGATCTGCCAGGGCTTCTGTGGTGCAGTTAGTTAGGTGCAATTAGTTCAAGTTTTAGCTATATGCTTCAAGACCATTAAAGCTAATCTCAACAGGCAAAAGGAGTTTACAAATGGACAGTGGCAAACCAGTTGCCTGTGAAAGAAGTATCATACCGCATCAGACACTGATTCCTGAGTCAGTGCAGCAAAGCAGGAACCTAAGTTTGCAATTACCCAGCAACCCTGAAAATATCAGGGCCTATTCTCAGCTACCATGAGTGCTTCAAGAAGTTCCTTTTTCATGGCTTTGATGTGGGGCTCAAAGCATCTTCCCCACTGTGGGAGAAGAGACAGCTGTCTCGAACCCAGGGGAAAACTAGTGCCATTCATCTGAAGCGATGCTATGAGATGCTCCCACTACCTGTTTTGAACCCCATGGGCTCCTGCATCCCGTTTCTGGGGTCTTCCCTGTCCATGTGTGTCTGCCTTCACCTCGGCTGCTCTGCAAGATGAGGATTCAGCCAACTAACTCTCAAGTCCTGATAACCAACACAGACACATACTGCAAAGAGCAGAGAGGAGTCACCTTCAGATTTGCCGTGGGACAAACGTGTCCAGGTGCCTGCTCCCATTAGCTGCAGTGGGGATGCAGATACGGTATTTGGTTTTACATCCATGAGAAATTAGGAACTGTGTAAGAAGGAAAGACAGAGAAGATGCAGAGATTTTTCCTCTTCCATTTTCTGAAGTGACTGAAACAATCTACAGACTGGTGCTGCTGTGCTGTGGCTGACGGAAACCTCTTTCAGCTGCTGGAGAACTAAAGGAAGAAAAGTATGATCATGAAGACTGGTTTTGTTTTACAATAAACATCAGGCACAGACAGCTCAGCTGTGCCAAGTATAGACAAGCGCGGATCTAAGCTGCCTTTCGCTCTGCGGGTACTTAAGAGTCTCAGTCCAGAAGAGTGACTCGCAAACTCTCCATAGGAATGCTGGCTGATAAAGGCAGTGTTCAGACAAACCCCAGACTGTTCCATGGCTGTCGATGCAGAACCCAAGGGTGCTCTACAACAGAGTGGCAGGTTAGGTCGGGAAATGCAGGCAAAGGGTTCCCAGTGCATGGTAACTAGCTCTATCTGTGGCACACTAACGACCAACTCACATAGGCTGGGGGATTTTTCAATATGGAAGGTCCTTTCCTTTGGGGTACAGCATCCTCTCACTTGAATCAATGATCATTTGTTACATTAATTCAGAGACAGAAATCAGCTACGCTGCATTCGTGCTCTTTAATTGTCCAGCCGGAGAAATCAATGCTTTTATTGAATTAGCCAGTTGCCACAACAAGTTTTCTTTGATTTCTAAGGCTCCCGTGAATCAATAGGAGTCTGTCATTGCCTCTAAGTGGAGCAAAGTCAGACCCCAAGTCATGCTGGTGGATGAAAACACAAACCTTCCTGCAGAATTCTCTGCATTAGGTGGATATGGGACTACTTGGCAATTTGCCGAAAAAATACCTCCAATCACTTCCTCCCCTGCCTCACCAATTGCCCTCATCAGCTCGTAACTCCACACCTGCCTTATCAATTCTCATCTCTCACACTTAGTATCTTCTGTTTTCCTGCCTCCTTATCAGCTTTGTATGTGCCGTAGGCAAGATCTGCTGCTGCTGTCTCCATGTTGTCTTAGGTGCAGGTGTCCATGCCAGAAACATCTTCCCCTACACAGGCCTGCATCTGATAAATCTAAATGCCTCCCCAGGAGTCCCTTCCCTGTGCTGTCGGCAATAAGTCATCTTTAATCAAAGTGCTGGTCCAAATATTTTGTATATTTTTTTTTTTTTACACAGGTAATTTTGTTGTTGTTGTTTTTTTCCAGCCTTCCCATAAAACTGGCCATTTTTTATCAGCACAGCTGGCTGGGAAGCATGACTCATACATAAATTACCACTTTTACTGCATTCCTTGCCTTTGTCAGCCCTTTTGCTGTCAGCTACATGGGACAGGACCATTATTCTTCAGTGTTTAGCAAACACTTTACACATAGTGGGCGATACTGTAAATAAATGAAAATAAGACCTGAAATCAAATGAAAGCTGACTGACGGGACTTTTGTGAAACCATCTGAGCTTTGCAGGTTTTTAATCAGCTGTGCTGCACAGTTACACAGCGCTTACAATGGCTCTGCCTTACTTCTGTAGCGTTAGATAGGATCACAAGGGGATGGCAATAGAAATCAGGTCTTTAGCTCTTTTACCCATGGCTCACTTCAGCTGATTAAGGATGATCTGTGCCTTATAGGCTGAGAAGAACCATGTAACTTATGATGAGCATAAAATGATGGATGGCCCAGCATTTATTGCTTAATGAGAATTTCTTCCTGGAAAATCGGGGGAAGTGATAGAAATTAATGCTAAGGAATGGCAGGTTGCAGGAGATGTCAAAGTGGAAAACTGATGGGGGAAATTTCAAAAGACAAGTTAGTGAGTGCAGAAGTTCATAAAAATCCTGTGCAAACACATTTTCATCATGTTGTAAAGAAGAGAACAAGGGGGAAAGGCAAGGATTGCAAAGACGAGTAAGTGCCAATCTGAGCACAACTGAAAATCAGAGGAAAACAGTAAAATAAGCTCAGAGGGCTGTAGTATTTCAGCTACCAGGTGGAAGTAAAACAAATAAGTATGACAACATGAAAATAAAACTGGTATATTGCATGACACAGCTCCAACTGGGACATCAAACTAGTGTGAATAATATTACACAGTATTATTTGTAGGAGAAATAGCAATTTTTTCACAGTGCCACCAATGAGAGGCTTGTGGTTGCACATGTGTTTGAAATGGATAGTGTTTGGATTGGATATTGATATATATTGAATATATCACATATTTGTTATATATCACATATTTGTTCACATATATTCACAAATTGGTAATGGCTTTATTCTGGAGAATTAATTTCTCCAGAAATCCTTACTGAATTTCTCCAGTGATATTGTTCGGATATTTTTTTTCATTTTCTGAAAACAAAAAAACAAAACCACCAATCCAAAAAACAAACCACCAAGAGTCTCATCATCCTCAGAAAAAAATCCAAACCACTAATTATTGCAAGATCTGCAGTGAAATCATGCAATCAGCAAAAGCCAGCTGCAAACCAAGTACCGACGAGTCTTTGGACAGAGGAGAACATAAATACTGATGGCAGTGAAAAGGTGAAATCAGAAGATGGGAAAGGACTGGAAGGAATTAATCTAGTGGTGGCTGCTTCAGATGAGCACAGTTCAGCAGCTTTGAGGCATCTTGTTGAGCATGATCCTTTCTGACCAACTCAGAATGGCAGATTGGCCTGTGGGAAAGAAAACCAGTAGAGCATATTTTGTTGAGCATCTTTCAAGATGGGCCAATTTCAGAGGGAAATGCATACATAGCTACCTCTGATGGGATAGAGCCAGACAATGCACACACAGCACCGTGACACCAGGCAGAGCAGCGGCTGGGGCTCCTGGTGCCAGTGAGGCACTGAAGGTGGAGAGAGCCCACCTTAATCCAGTCCTGCTCACGCCACTCCTGAACACAGAGAGGGTTGCTGGGGCAAACACCAGCAGACCCAGGCACAGCCTCCAACCAGCACCAGCCAGGAAGAACCAGCCACAGCCCTGTGTTAAGCCAAGCCTGGCATAGTCAGCAACATCAGCTGTGGCTGCAGGAACCAGGGCGTATACTTTTGTTAATAACGTGGAAACTTCTTCATGGATTAAACTGGGAAAGCTAATTCTACTCCCTAATATAACCCCAGCTTATTTCTGTTGTGCGAGGGTAGAAGCTCCTCCAGTTGTCACACTGGATGTCTGCAATGGAGCTGGAGATTGGACTTCCCACAGCCTTGTCATTTATTCCTGCTGCTTTGGGAATACAAGGAACCCCATGAAATACAGCATTCAGGGTCTTCCCTATACCCAAGAGGCTTAGAAGAGGATCTCTTTAGCCTAAAATGTCTCTGAAGAGCTGCCCTCTTTCCAGATGGGCTGATGCTGATGATCCAGTAAAATTAGGAACAGTGGATCGGTAAAGGATGACTTCAGCAGAGAAATGTCAAAACTGAACAAAAAGACAAGATGTGAAGAATTAACCATCCTTCCCCTAAACTATAACATTAGACCCGAGTCTCTAATGTTAAGCTAGGAGTGAAAAACATTTCACATGATTCAATCATGTATTCTTAACTCCTAGTCTCAGTGTGCTTCTTGCTATGGTATATGGCATCAATGGAATTTGATGCTGCCTAACACTGGGGTTTCAGCCTCTTGCAGGAGTTAATCTATAAATGAAGAACACACCATGTTCTATTTAAATGATTTGTATCTGACCCATCATGATTAAACTCCCTCTTTCCTGGAGAAATTGTTCCTTCCCCATGTGTTCATTATAATGCTGGTGTATGCTTGTTGGGCACAAGACGAATTAAATGGACGTGACCAGACCCAAGCAAGTCTTTTTCCAGGTTCCGACAAGGTGTGTATTTATGTGAAAAACAGTGTAAATAAAAAAAAAAAAAAAAAATCCTACTCTCCAGAAATAGCTAAATTTTGCTTATTGTCAGCAAAATTTTATGTTTTGGGAATTCTGTCCCCAGCATGTTTGCTTCTTTTCAACTACACTAAATTAGTCAATAAAAGACAGCAAAATAAACTAAAGTGTTATCCTGTCCTTATTAGTCACCCAAGTCTTATAAGACAATGGGATGAGGCCATAATTATATGATTAATGATATTATCATTAATTAAAAAACAGGGCTGGAGAAAACATTAGTTAGGTAAATTGAAGAACACAGTTGAAGTCTGTAGTTGTGTTTTGCAGGAAGTCCCATTAAGTCCCCTCTGGCCCTGCTGCCTTGGCCTGAGTCCCAGGCTCAGTTTTTACCACTGAACCCGTATGGGGCCAAAACTGTCACCTCCATGCATCTGTTAATTTAATCCAGGAAAACAGCTCTGCCTGTTGGCTATCATTCGACTGCCTGCTCCTACAGCACAGTGGTGGGGGACTCCGTCTCCCAACCAGCCAACGCATAAAGCCGGTGGTACCTCCAGCCCACTCAGAAACAGAGCACATCGGGAGCCATACGATGACGAACCTGAACTCTGTCAAAGGACCACTGCTGCTCTCCAAGCGTGACTGAGGACTGACATGTACACTTTCTGTGATCTGATCCATGTCAAAATAAAATTTGATGATAATGGCTGTTTTCCAACAGCCCTGCTTTCCACTCTGTCCCCACTTCTTGCTCCTCCTTGCCACCGGATTTTCGATTGCCTATGCCCACAAAATTCGATCTACAACAGCCTGTGGATACACAGAGGGTTAAAATCCCAACAGAAATCAGGTGCTAGAAAAGCAAATCATCTTTAAAAGAACATTATAATGCTTCCTCCCCACCCAAATCTCCACACAATTAACATGACTGATAGCTCCAGAGACTCCAGAACAAGAGCCACTCTGAGCCACGGAGTCACAGTTTCAATACCTGAAATGTATGGAGACAACCAAAAGCTAGTGTGGAGGAAAGGTGCACTATTGCAAAGCCAACACTAATCTTGCTCTCAACCCAGAGGGGTCAGACCCAGCCACCTTCTTCATTGCTGATCTGCAGGAATCAGCAAGCAAGTCAGGACACAGCTTGCACCCGTGAGCATCGCGACTGCAGCTCCGGGGTAATTAGTACCTGCCTCAGCTCTGCCTAATGAGGGGTGGTATTTGTCATTCCCATCCTGAAGGCTCCCCACCTCTTACAGGTGGATTTGTCACATAAACACAGGCCTAGGAATAATGTAACTCAGTCCTGCCCGGGGCTTTTCATCAATACATTTCAACTGCACTGCAAACGCAGACATGTTGTTGCCCTCTGTTTGCATGCAGGAAAACACAAACGCCTCACTTAATTTGCACAGGATTATCATGCAGGAAGCAGAACTTGCATTTCCCCAAGTCTGGAGCTGGGCAAAGCCTGCTCAAAAGTATTCCTGGGGACCCTGGTTAATGGAGTAGTAGCTACATGAGTAAGTCCTGTTTTTCTGAAAAATATTATCTGGAAAATGACATTATCTTTTCTAGAACCTGAAAATTTTCATTTTAAGGCCTCCTGATCAATTTCAAATACCTGTTTATTAATGAAAAGCGGAAAAACTTTGATTGAGGTGAAAAATAAAAAGGTTTCATTGAATTATGTTTTCTGGGGAACAAATCCCTTCCTTTTCTAGTCATTCCTAGCCATAAAACTTCAGTGAGATGATTCTGAAAAGCCAGAATATGTCCTGTTGCAACTGGAGACTCTGACCAAGGAAGGTCAGAACAGAAAGCAGGTGCCACAACTGGTTATGAATGCAGGGCATACAGGATAACAGCCTTTCAGAAAGCACAAGAAACTCCTGGGGAATCCAAAGCCATCAAGTTTTGAACACAGAAAAGAAACAACATTTATTTTCATTTTTCTCCACAATTCTTCATTAAAATGTTATCCATGTTTCTAAGGCCAAAATACAGTGACCTGGTCCAGTTTCTTAGGAAGGGGGAAAAAAAAAGGAGTAAGTGATTTATGAAAAATGTTTCACTCTCTCTTTCTTTCTTTTCCTTCTGGTGTTTTTTTTTGTTGTTGTTGTTGTTAAAATTAAACCATGTGTAAAATCAGCAAAATCTGAAAATGGATTATTTGCTGCAACTAAGAACATCTTCTATTAGAATAAAAATATCTGCCAGTTAGAGACTGCTCCAAGCCTTCGCTGGCTGTGGCACTGACTGCTGTACGATGCTGGACATGCCTCTTCATACAACTCTGTCTTTTTCCATCCTCCTATTTAGCCATGATTTCCATTCAGATCACAAGGTCTTGTGGCAAGACCCATTTTTATCCCATATCCTAGCCCACAGTTAGCTCTAACATAACACACATAAATGACCACCTATGACTGTCTCTACAGGAAAGCCTCTTTGTGCTGTCTTTGGCAAGTTGCTGTTTTTTCAGGCATGCTGCAAAATGGCAGCTTTGTCTGCATTTGCTGTCAGGTCTGCTATGAGGCTGTTAGCAATCTGACAGTGTTTCCAGGGTCCCCCAGCAAGCTGGAGATGAATACGGATTCACAGCATTTTCCCTTCCCTGTAAGCCAGCCCTTGGATATTAGGCAGAAAGGTGAGCGGAAAGTTTGATGGAACTGAGTGATGGGGTTTGTGCCCAAACCCTTCAAAGCCAAGATGGGCTTCCACTCAGGGAAATTACTTTTCCCTCCCCGTCTCCAGAGCCTCTTTTTTCCCTAGACAAGTGTCTCAGGGACTTTGTGAACCAAAGATGACTGACGCTGGACTGCTCTACAAAACACCTGCGTTCCTTCTTAATCTGTTGCCGGCTCTCTCACCAAGCTTCACCGATTTCCAGATGCTTCTTGACTCTTTGCAGTCAGCCTTGACTCTATTTGCATTGTGTACTAAGAAGAACTCCTCAATTACAATCTGCTTTGCTTTTTGCTGTAAATCCCCCACGCTCTACAACAGATGATGCCTGGTGGACAGTAAAACTATGTCACCTATCCCTTCAGGCTCTCGCTGGGAGACACGAGAACACCCCACCCAGGGAGCATTTCATCATCTCCCAGATCCTGTCGGAGCAAATTCCAAATATCTGGGGAACCACAATGAATTAACATGCAAATTGAATCCTAAGCTGAGCTTCATGTCACTGTCATCTTTATGTATTAGACTGTAGATCATGAAAGGAATTACGTTCCAGTTGGCTAATTAAGTAAACATGAAGCAAACAAGGGGAGCAGACAAGGGCTAGGGTCTGGGAGCCCGGGTTCAAGCACTGGCTGAGGCAGAATACTCTTGTGTGATGATGAGCAAGTTTTTTAGGGGCAGTTTTGAAATGCACAAATGACAACAGGAGGCCATTAATGGGACCTTGGGATGGACTCTTCTCCTTGGCGAAGTGCAACACAGATTTCAACTTCCTCTGTCATAGAGAGCAGTAAGCTAAAACAAGGGGACTGTGAGATGAGACAAGTTAAATAAAAGGCTTGAGAAGAAAGCTTCTCCCCGCCCTCTGTGTACAGGTTGGGGTCTTCCAGAGGCTCTTTCCCAGCACTTGACTCAGCCCAAACCTCAGTGCACTCAGGCAGCTACAGCTGGTTTTGCAGCACCCTTCAGCCTCATCCAGGGAAACTGTAGCCAAAAGATGGGGAAACCAGCCAGGTTCCCCGTTCTGAAAACAAAGGTGTCATTTCTTACGCCAGGCATTTTGATGGTTCCACTCTGATCCCAGAAGAAAACCATCCCCATTTTAACCGTCCTAGCGCGCTCTAGTGGGAGCCCGTTCCCTGCACAGCTCGGCAGCACCCCTGCACGGCAGCACCCCTGCTCGGCAGCACCCCTGCACGGCAGCACCCCTGCACGGCAGCACCCCTGCACGGCTGCTCGCCCAGCAGCAGCCTTCTCAGCCAAGGACACAAAGTTATCCGAAGGAGGCGTCGGGAGAGCTGGGCGCGAAGGGAGATGACTATAAAGCCAGCTCCACCGGGAATGCTTCAGTGATTTCAATGGTCAAGCTAGAGAAAAGGTAAACCAGCCTGGTATTATTTCAGGATAATGTCGTTTCCTCGCAACTGCACCAAAATCCCCAAATCCGGAAACATCTTCCCCCCTTTTTAATGGGAATTCTTGCTTTCACAGCACTAGCTCAAGGAGGCATGTAAAGAAACTCAAAGTGGATGAGATTTTTTTTTTATTGCAAACCCCATATTTGCAATTACAAAGAGACCTGTTCACCCACACCCTTCAACAACACCTTCCCCCTATACGTGCACCCTGTATGTCCGTAACACACCACCACCGCTGCCTCCATCTTGCTCAGCGGAGGCTGCTCTGAGGGCACACCTTTCTGTAACACACCGCTTTGCCCCTTTGCTTACAGATCACAGGCTGCTTCCTCACCCACCAACGCAGGGTTTCATGCTCTGGGATTCGTTGTCTCACTGCACAGTGGTTTCAGACAATAGAGTAGGCACCAATTCGCCAACAGGAGAAACTATTTCCTACCTTTTTATTATTATTCTTTCTATGCTTGGATAGGAACAAGCCTCTGTGAGGAAAGGAATGGGAACATTCAGAAAATAAATTGTTGTTCGGTTTATGCACCTTTGGGTCTCATCCATAATCCAGAGCATTACGAGAATAACTCAGGTTGAAATCTGCAATATTTATTCTGTTACAAGGAAATTGCTTCTTTGGCAGGAAAAACATTAGACAGTGATATCAAAGGTTTGGGAAAACCGACCACTTACGTTGGTGCTTGAAGAGGGGACGTAACCTTCAAACCCCAGGTCAAATTGTACATGCAAAGCTCTCTGGTGTGTCTGAACCTTAGCTAATAAGCCAGTCATCATCTCTGCAGCTGTGTGGGACCCTGATCACGGATTTACAAGGACAGTTGACAGACAGTATGACAGCTCCACGTATGTGATTTAAACAGGACCTCCACAGAACACAGTAAAACAAAAGCTGCTCCAAGCTGATAAGGGTTGAAAAAGAAACTCAAAATGCATCAGAGCTCTCAAGTCTCTCAGTTATTATGGAGTACTCCCAGCTACTCTGTTTGTCAGCGCAGCTGCTGGAGTTACCCCAGAGATTTGGTAACTGGTGGCAAGTGGTATGGGCAGTGTGATGCAGCTCTCAAACAAGGTTCAACAGAGGATTACTTAGCAGCTCTTCTTCTCCTGGAATACACCAAAAAGACTTCACCCTGCAGTTCTGTCATGGTTTAACCCCAGCTGGCAACCAAGCCCCACACAGCCGCTGGCTCACTCCCCCCACCCCGGTGGGATGGGGGAGAGAATCAGAAGAGTAAAAGTGAGAAAACTCGTGGGTTGAGATAAAGACAGTTTAATAGGTAAAGCAAAAGCTGCGCACACAATCAAAGCAAAACAAGGAATTCATTCCCTCCTTCCCACCGGCAGGCAGGTGTTCAGCCATCCCCAGGAAAGCTGGGCTCCATCACGTGTAATGGTTACTTGGGAAGACAAATGCCCTCACTCCAAACGTCCCCCCCTTCCTTCTTCTTCCCCCAGTTTATACACCGAGCATGACGTCATATGGTGTGGGATATCCCTTGGGTCAGTTGGGGTCAGCTGTCCCGGCTGTGCCCCCTCCCCTCCCAGCGCCTTGTGCACCTGGCAGAGCGTGGGAAGCTGAAAAAGTCCTTGACTAGTGTAAGCGCTGCTCAGCAGTAACTAAAACATGTGTGTGATCAACATTATTCTCACACTAAATCCAAAACACAGCACTGTACCAGCTACTGTGAAGAAAATTAACTCTATCCCAGCCAAAACCAGGACAATTCTCATGAACCTTTAGAGCAAAAGGCAGATAAACCGAAAGACTAGATACAGCACTATCCATTGAGAAATAGCCTGTATTAAATTCCACTCCCATCTCTACGGTTATGTAACATTTGAGACAGGGCATTTGAAGCCTGCTTGAGCACGCACCTTCACAAGTACTCAACTTTGTGGTAAGTAATCCCATAATACCGAGCGTAGGGATATATACAAGCGCTTGCCAGACTGTGGTCTGTCTAAGACCTGAGAAATTCAGGCCCAGTGTCTGCCAAACAGCATTCCGAAGGAAGACACCAGGTAGCAGAACAATGCAGATGATAGCAGTGCCCCTTGTGAATATAACATCTTCCTCACTAACACGTCCTTGCTTCCCATTTAAATAACTCTCAGTGAAGAAAAGAGGAGTTTG
The DNA here is from genome assembly GCA_031468815.1 of Morus bassanus. Classification (NCBI taxonomy): domain Eukaryota; kingdom Metazoa; phylum Chordata; class Aves; order Suliformes; family Sulidae; genus Morus; species Morus bassanus. The sequence continues at coordinate 40,688,131 of CM062574.1, forward strand.
GGTAGGACAGAGATGTATTTGTCTTACATCATGCTAAATACTACCATGCTGAGACATGGCAACCTTTGCTTGAAGGCAGCTCAGAAAGAGCATAAAAGAGACAAGGGGTTGTTTGCATATGAATAGGGCATGGGGAGGTATATAAATGAAAGCAGGGCCTGGTTAAGGAAAATAAACTTGATATGATGAAGAATTTCAAAGTTGAAGATTGTTTTTATACAGGCAGAGATGTCCACAGGATCATGCTTTTCCAAAGCAGCCTCGTGGCAATGAGACACGTTTACTGCGGTAGGGCAGATCCAGATCCGACCACTGCTGTAACACTTGCCACTGATGACACTTCATTTCTTAAGCCAGGGTTGCCTCAAACCAGACCAAACCAGGGACTTGCACTTTGGTTTTCTGCATTTCAGCAGAGTCTTTCTTGGTCTGCTGCCAGGCCCAGCCCACCCCTCTGCTAGCCCCCAGGCAGCTGCAGTATTAGCTGGAGAACCCTAGCTTGTTGGCTTCCTACCGTAGCAGATTTAATACATGGCCAAATTAACCCGTTTTCTCTACACTCCTCTTGGTGTGCTACACGGAAAAAAAAAACAAGAGAGAACAGACCTACAATAGGGACTCAGAGCCAAGCTAAAAAGCATTGCTATAACTCCCTACACTCTCAAGAGAAGGGAATCTAGGGTATTGGCCTGACAACAGCAAAACCAGGAATGCTATCCCTTTTGTATGTCTCTATTCAGCTTCATCCTCTTTTTACTCCTCTTCATTAACGCAGCAGAGCACATTGCTAATTAAGCCTGATTTTTCTTTCTTGGATGTAGGCCCCGGTATGATTTAGAAATAGCTTTAATCTAGTATTTGTAATTCTAGTATTTACCTCTTCCCATGATTTCCAATATGATGTTACTGCATTCTTGGCTCAAGATGAGCTTCTGCAATGGTTTAAAACACCAGGAAAAATCTCCAGTGAGACCTCATTCCTATTGAATATCCTCTCAACATCACAAAAAGCAGTTAATTAGTTAAGCTCTATTAAAGCAAAACTAAACCTTTGGGGAGGCAGACTGTTTGTTTTCCCTGCGTGGCCATCCCAAAACCAGGACATTATCTATCACATCCAAATCCAAACACCCCTCTAGCACACAGCCAGAACGCCCCTTCTCGGACTTCAATCCAAGAGAGGACACAGGGTAAACCCAAACCACCCTCCTGCCACGCAAGCCCCTGTGCAAACAGAAACCTCGTCTCACACGCCAAGGGACAACAAACTGCTGGAGAAGCTAAAAAAGCAAATGCCACTATTTACGCTGATAACGTCCCTCCGACTGTTTGTCTGGAAGCAGTAGCGGCCCTGTCCTCTTGTGCACAGGCTGAAATGGCCACCCGCTCGCATGCAGCTCCTGCATGGAGAAAACATAGGCAAAACACCCTGCTTCATGAACAGCACACACACTGTTCCTTAGCTTCTCAGGCCCTGCACCAGAATACACAATTGCTCTCCAACGTTGGATAAGTATGCAGAGCTCTGTTGAGTTTTTCATTTTCACATACATTAATCATCCCCAAAGCCCACCTCAGCTGTGCAGATCTGTACTCTTTGTACAACTTTTACTCTCTCAAAGGTGTGTATTTTCATAATGATAGTGCTCACGTACCACTTAACAGTATATTTTCATTTGGCCCCAGCCACACTTCTGAACAGTAATTTATTACTGCTTGTCACTAGCTGCTACTAAGAGTAATACATATACTGGGTTTACTTAGTGTGTTTAGTATTTCTTGCTCGACTCTTTCTTACACAGACAATACTGCCCAAGCCCAGAGATTCATAAATCAAAAACAGTCAAGTTTCTGGGCCTTCCACTTGCACTTGTGTAACACTTCCCAGCTTTTTGTCTGCAAGATCTAGAAACTTTCATTTATTCTTTTTTAATGAAAGTAGAGAGCCTAATGCAGTCTGCCTGCTCCAGGAGCTGCAAGTGTACAGCAAACACCTACGTGGACAATGAAAACACGAGAAGTAGGCGGCGATGTCTCAGGGGCCTGCCCATGCTGGCTTTATTGCTTATGGACCTGACTCAAAACCCATACACCAGGCCCCCACCACGCCAGAGATAACACGTGTCAGGGATGTGGATGTTACACGAAGGCAACCAGGTCCCACCTTGCTGGTCCTGATACCTGCAAAACGTTTGCCATTTTGCTGGGCAATGTTACCCGCTGGGAATGGCAGCGCTGACTGTGTGCTGCTGAAGTGACAGGACAGCCATGGGGAGGCCTCATGCAAACCCTGGCAGGGCGATGGCCAGGGGTGGTGCTGCAAATTAACTGCAGAGCTCTCTACCTGCAAAGCAGCATGGGTTGCTGCTGTCCCACTGCCGCCCCTTAACCCTGCAGGGGGGTACCTGGGCACAGCAGGGATTTTAACCAGCGATGGTAAAACCAGTGTGTTCCGTCAGTGCTACCTGTCAACCAGAAGCTAGAACAAAAACAAGAAAAACTCTTTTGCAAGGAGTTCCAGGAAATCTGGAGGCCTGTAGGGGACAAAAGCTCCCCCCATTAATTCCTCTTACGAAGAAAAATAAAAAACAAAAGGAAGAAAAGCATCATTCTACTATTTGCAAGCTTAATTTTTTACCTCAGACTTGGTAAACAAGTGTTTTGTCTTTGCCCCTGCTCGTCAGTAGACTGTAAGCTCTGCGAGAGGATTTGCCACAGATGAAATTCCAGTGAGTGTTTCTGCAAAAAAATTAACTGTCCTTATCGCACCACCTCCCACTGCCATGACGTACTGCTTCACCTACACCTCATTTTTCACCTGCCTAGTCAGCTGGGTTTCCCGCCACTGAAGAGGCCCCAGAAAAACCCGTACCCTGGCGTGAAGGTGCTCGGCCCGCACATGCCACGCCTGCGGCCACCCACGCCGTCCCCAGCGGGACGTGGCGAGCGGGGGCACCGCCACCACGCCGGCCGCATCCACGCGCGTGCTCTTCGTGCCCACGCGCCCCGAACGCGCGCGGGCGCCCCCCGCGCACACGCCTGTCGCGTGCCGGCGTCGCGCGCCGAGCCCTTCCCGCGCCCCCTACGCCCCGCGCCACCCGCGCGCTGCCCGCCCCCGCTAGCACCGCCGCCGCCATTCCCCGCCCCGTCCGGGCCGGCCCCTCAGGTCCCCGCCTCCCCGCCGCCGAGCAGCGGGCACCCAAATCCCGCCGGGCCGCCGCCGCTCGCTCCTTTCCTTCCTCCCCGCCCTCCTGCCTCCGCCGGCGCGCACCCCCCGACGGCGCCATGGCCGCCCGGCAGCAGCTCGGTAACGCGGGGGCGGCCAGGGCCCGGTGGACCGGGGTGGGCCACGACCGCCCGCTCTGGTTGTGGCGGCGGCGGCCGTCGGAGCCGCCGGGTGTGGGGGGTGCAGGGAGGGACGGCGGAGGGGGGGGGGGGGGGGTCGCCCTCCCGCCGGGCCACGAAATGGCGGAGCGAGGCGTAGTCACGGTTCAGCTAAAGAAGGCGGCCCCGGAAGGCGAGGGGCGGCCGCGTGCCGCTCGCCTCGGAGCGGGGCCGCCGCTCCGACCCGGTAGTTCCCGCGCCCGGGGGCGGGGGGTGTGTGTGGCGGGCGGGGGACGCGCCTTTCCCTGCGGCTGTCCCTGGCGATACCTCGGCCTCGATCCGAGCTCGGGGGCAGCGGCCCCTCTGCGAAAGAGGGGCTTAACCTGGCGGGGCGGGAGGAGAAGCGGGAAGGGCGGCGAGGGGATGTCCCGCCTTTCGTGCCCTGAGGCGGGGAGGCGGCGGCGCTGCCTCCTCCCGCCGGGGTCTCGCCTGTGTCTGTGGGGGGCTTCTCCCCTGTGAAGGTGGGGAAGCGTGAGGCGGTCAGCTCCTCCCTACCCGACCCGGTCACCTCACAGCAGAGAAGATTCCTAAGTTATAGAACTTCTAAAGGCTTCCCTCTCTTAATCCTGTTGTTTTCTTTCTCTGTTCCACTTTTAAAACCAAAATATTTGTGCTCTTCCCACCTGTTAGCTTTACTCAGCGTCTCTGACAAGACCAGCCTGGTGGAATTTGCAAAGAGTCTGAATGCTCTTGGCCTGGGTTTAATTGCCTCTGGAGGAACAGCCAAATCCCTGAGAGATGCTGGCTTGCCTGTCAGGTACAGACACTTTACCGTACATCTCCACCAAAAATGCTCATCTGGGTCCTGAGGTTGCTTAAATTGTTTTCTCCATCTGTGAGCAAAACAGGTTGAAAACTGATCTGAAAGCAAATCTTCCCTTAAAAAAAAAAAAAAACCCAAACCCAACCTGCCCCAAAAGCCCCACAGCAAACTCCAGAACCTTCTTCGCCCGAAGTTGGTTGACTGAGGCCGAAGAGTGTTACTGTGCAGGTCGGCATGCAGAGGGATGTCAGGAGCGTTGTGCTGGAGGTGGTGCCCTGTCTGCCTTGAGCCAGCTTTTTTCCCCGTGAGACAATCAGTTGTCTTGAAATTCATAACCTGACCCTAGTGCTGCTCATCACAGCCAGGTGAAAGCTGATCTTTGCCCAGTCCTGGGACAGGAAAGGTGACATGTGTCAGGAATATGTTGAAGCTCACTGGCGATCATTTGTCACAAATAATTTTCCCAGCATGGTGGTCAGCTTTTTCAGACAGAGCTTTTAAGTGGTGTGCATCCACTGTTTGAGAAGGGGCACGTACAGTCATTGGCTGTATTGGCCCATGATTCTGGGGAGCTTTGTTTTAGTTTCTCCCATGCTGTGATTAAAAAAACCAGCTCTGGCCAAATAAAACTTGTTTCCAGTACAGTGATGACAACTCCATCAATTATTTGGCAGGACAGGTGACTGTGACTCCTTTTTTGCTTCCAGTGAATGCAGTGATAGGCCTCTGGGACACATCAGCATGAATACACACTGCCTCCAGAGCTCCATGTCCTTGCTGTTATCCAGCACTTGGTCATGTGTTTGTAACTTCTTTGCTTGGCTGCGCTATCAGTGAAGCCTGAAGCAAAGGATGGTCACATTTCCCCTTCCCTCTCCAATTTATTGTTCTTTTACCATCATAAACAGTCACAGGGAGTGGTGAAGCTTTAATTAATGTTTTGGCTAAGCTGGGAAGAAGAGTACTGAGGTATTGCTTCTTTTGAGGATGGTCTTCCATTCTCTCTATAAACGATGTTGACTTGGGATGTGCTTATCTTGGTTATTTCAGTGTGTTTGAGAAATAACCATACTGCTTAGCTGAGTGTGACCCATGAACTTTGTTTCCTTTCATGGGAAAAGCAGGTGTTGCCTCTTTGGCGGGGAGTGGGGGGGTTGTAGTGAAATCTATACAATTTTTTGGTTTGGGTCATTTACTAGAAAGCAGTGTCCTTTCTGTCTTCTGTCAGATGTAGCTTTTGCATAAGATACAGATCAACACCTTGTGAAGAGTGACAGAGCACCAAACCAACATTTTGGCTATTTCTACTAATCCTTCTGTACCTAGCAACATTTTGCTAACTAGTTGACAGATGCCAACCATAATAAAACGGTCAGGTCTATCTTAACATAGAATACCTCATCTCAGAACTACTTCCTGGCCTTCCGTAAGAAGGATGCATCCTAGTCTGTCACTCAGCATAGGTTTTTTTCTAGCAGTTTAGTAATATACCTTCCATACGTTGTGTTCTTACTGAGATACAAGATACTGAAGTTTAGAGGAGTCATGTGTGTGTTTTCTCTCTAAACTCCTCCTGTTGTGGATGGAAAGGTGGTAATTTTTTATTTTTAACAGATGGACCAAAAGAAAGCTACGTTTGTTTTCCCTCCTTGATGCCTTCAAAACTCCTAGGTTTTAAATTTCCTTCCAGTAAAACCAACATTGCCAGTAGATCTAAATTACTGCCCTGATGGGGATAATAAACATTCAACCTATAGATTAAGTCAGTATGGCACATCCATTATCATGCTGTGTTTTCTTGTTGAGCAGAGATGTTTCAGACCTGACAGGTTTCCCTGAGATGTTAGGTGGACGTGTGAAAACCCTTCATCCTGCAGTCCATGCTGGTATGTTTCTGCTAATATATTTTCAGTCTAAAAGAGAAATCCATGGTGGGGGCGGTTGGGGTTGACAGATGTCTTTTTTTTAAGGGTTGTGTTGGAAGAACCAGGTAATGAGAACAGATTTGCTCTAGCAGCAGAAGGAAAGGTGAAAAGCATGGGGTGGAGGAGTGCACGGTGGCTGAATTACTTCCCCTGTTGCTATGCTGGCATCTATGCAGTTAGCAGAGCTTTTCCTCCCCAGGGCTACAAGTAACAGGGCTTCGCTGTAAATGTCTTTGCGCATTCTTTGCAGAGCCAATTTCAGACCTGTTTAGGCAGAGAGCTCCCCTGAATTTAACCTGTGGGTGAATCTGGTGTGCAGTGTAAGAAACATGACAGCATAGTCTTTAGTGGGTGATTTCTGCATGGCTGCTCTTCCCTGGGCTACTCTTCAGCAAGGAAGATGTCTGATAATTGGTCAGTCTGCACATTAACCCATCTGCTTTTTCATATCCTGTTATGGTGCTTGAGATCCCTCACACTGAACCTGTTGCCCATCATACTTGGGGGCTGGAGACAATCTCCTTTGACAACGCTGAACCCAGGATCATGCTGTTGCTCACTCTGTGCCAGCCAGATATCTGCATGTTTCTCTGAGTTCCTAGACCCAAGCCAGCCGCCTGCGCTGCTCAGCGAGAGGCGCAGCTTCTTTTGCTTGAGATGCTTCATAGGCATGAGTGTTGCTGGCTGATGAACGGCAGGTGCCCTTTTCCTCTCCATGAACTCCTTAATGACAGTTTTAGTGTTTTAAGGGTAGCAACTGAATGCTTATAAAGTACATTTTTGAGATTGCTGTTCAGCACTTGTAATGCTCTAGGATTTAGCATTGGGGAAAAAAAATCCTGTTAGTATGGAATCTGAACAACCGAAGAGACAGGAAAATGGACTAAGGTAGAGAAGTAGGGGCTGAGGTCCGTTATCTGAACTAGAATCAGAAAGTTTATGGCAGAAAATCTCTGAGGGAAAGCACAGTCTGAAGGAAGAGGTTGAATTAAAAAAATGTCTGTTGGTGATTTAGTTCTTTCTTCAATAAAGATGTACTGTTTTTTGTAACTAGGCATCTTGGCTCGCAATATCCCAGAAGATAATGCTGATATGAACAAACAGGATTTCAGCTTTGTAAGGTAAATGTTGGAGGACATGATGCAATTCATCAGTAATCAGAAATGAACATTGGAGACCGGTAAACACCAGTGAATGGGAGCAGTAGGGATTGTAACATCTGCACACTAGAAGATCTGCAGTCTCCTTCCTTTTCCCTGTCAGGAGATACTATGTTTTCAAAAATACAGTTTTCTTCATCGCTTGTTGTAAGAGAACACTAATCCGAGAAAGTTACGTTGTGGTTTCCACAGGGAACAGAGGTTTTAGCTTCTGGTTATCTGGGAATTTTGACACTTTACATTTAGTCAATGTTGGACCACACTACACTTCTTCCGAAGTTGGATTCAGTACTTTTGAGGCTGGCACATCTCCCCTCTGCTTGGCTCTGGGTGTCTGATCAGATGACAATTCCCCGTTTTGAAATACTTGCTTAGTAAATATACCCTTTGATATTTACATAATGTTTACTGAGTTTCAACATGTAAATACAGAGTAGACATGAAAAATGGGTCAGGAACATGCAGCGTTTGTACAGACAGAAAACACACAGATAACAGACAGAAAACTGACTTTCTGAGAGGCATCATGGGAGCAAGCGAGCTGCAGCCAGAAATTCAAGTAACACAGTTTGTGCCCTGAAGTACCAAAGATTTTTTTTCTGGTTTTGTTAGAATGTATTTACTCAGTACGCTCACAGAGGGCAGTTTGGGACTATGTTTAACTAATTGGTTTTAACATCTAACGAGTGATTGTGAGTAACCAATTTGCGTCAGCAGGTAGCTCCTGGTTTAGAAATGAATGGCTGAATTGAACATACTAAACTGTAGGTATAGCCAGGATGGGAGGTATAGTTTGACTGTGGTGATTGGGCCAGAATGCACCTTAGTTTTTAAAATTACTTTTTAAAACTGATGTGCCGGGGATGGATGGATTTCCACACTGAATTTGAAAACCTGAAATTTAAAACCACAGGAATCCTCATAGATGGCTCAGCAGTGGTGACTGTTCAGAGTGCGCTGCATATTAAAGCAGGCTCTGCTGAATTGCAGGGGGAGTAACATGCCTTTACTTACTTACTCCTTTTACTGGTAGTAAAGTAATAATTCCGGAGTAATAATTTGGATTTGGGTTGTCTTACATAAAGCAGAAGGAGCTGATCCTCAGCTGGAGGGTCTTTGCATAGTTGCGTAAAATTTACATACCCACGTCAAGGTAGGAATCCTTGATATTGATTTTCTTGATTTCCACAGATAAAAGCATTAGCAGTGTTAAAGTCCACAGATTCCTGATGGTTTGCAACAGGTCAGGAGCATAAATGGTTTGGGAGGGAGGGGATATTACAAATAGAACAGACAGTAAAAGGTATAAGAGGAAAACTAGAGACATAGGGCGTTCTGAAAACCATACTGGAAGCTGATCATCCCTTCTGCTTGAATTCATCGCATAGTGTGCAAACAAAGGAATATTAAAAGTTGGACGCAAGTGTATGCATCACAGCAATTCACTGCCAGTACTGGGCATGCATTGGGGTTTGATGCCTTCATACGTTCAGATCAAGAGAGTGCATTAATTCTCTTGGATTAAAAACGTTGTTTGTGAAGGTCAAAACAGATACCTCCTCTCACTACAGTTCATGTGGCACTGGTAGGATGGGACAGGGCAAGTTATTACTTTGTGCTTTCTGGAATACAGACTGCAGCTTCTTCCAGATCAGATCAAGAAACTAATTCCAGTAACATACAGTCTTACTTTGAGAGGGGAAGTCAATTCTCCCACCTGCTTTCATGTGCCACAGAGGCTTTATGGGATCCAGGCTGTGCACTCAGTTTTCTTATGCTATTGGTATTTTAGAAGTCCAGAAGGTGATATGTAGGTCGCTTTCTGCTCTTGGAAGAGTTGTGGAAAATTAGAATGTTTATGCTTTGTTTGCAATGGACCTTGTGCTGAGTGCTTACTCTCTTACGAAAGTTGGCGGATGGCTGTTTTCAGTACCTTGAGAGCCCACTTTGAAGTCCTTTGAAATGGCTCAAGTTGCACACCAAAATCACTAAACGTTTGAACGCAGGCCCATGTATTTAAAGAAACTCATCCTTTTAACTAATGCCTGTAAATTGTGGTTCTATCTGCTGTGATATTGTTTAATGCACAGAGTTCAATTAAATTGTACAACGCGTGTACTGTTTCACCATTTTAATGTCACTTGGCCTTTGGCTGAACACCACCGACTCTTTAAGTGTTTTGGAGAAAGAAGCCATGGCTACAGGATTTTATGTTGGCCCCTGGTCTGAGACAAGACCATAAAAACACTGGTAGTACCTTGTGCATTCCAAGCCCAATTTGGTCTTTTTATTTCCCATTGAGTAACCCTGCTTTTCCCCTCCATTCTCAGAGTCGTAGTGTGTAACCTCTACCCCTTTGTGAAGACGGTATCTTCTCCAGATGTAACTGTACAAGAGGCAGTGGAAAAGATTGATATTGGTAAGTTAAAGGGAAAGCAAATCTAGTCTCCAGGCAGACTTGGTGGTTCTGGTCTCTAAGTGGTCTCAGGTCTTTTCTTTTTGTTGGGTGGCCTTGCACACCTGCAAAGGAAGTCTGCTAAAGAGTGCAAGAGCTGCAAGGAGCAGTGTGAAAGCATAGTTGGGTAAACCTCATTGCTTTTAAGCAGACCTACAATTCAAATGGCAAGGAGCTGTTGTAACAGGCTAGCAAGCCATGCTGCATAGGTGGGCAAGTCACGCACTGCCCAAAGGAAGAAGCCTGATGTACTGTAGGAGGCTGTGCTGGGAAAGGCCAGGTGAAGCATGCTTCCTGCTGAAACACGGAGGGCATTGTAAACCTCTTTTGCAGCCTCTGGCAGCATAATAAAAATAAAAAACATGAGCTTTGGAGAGAAAAAGCTGAACCACTGAAAGTGCTCTGGGGATTGCTGAAAACTTCACTGCAGGAAGCCATTACAAGGAAAGGGGTTGGTCTGCATATGTGGAAGAGTAGTTAGTACCCGAGTTTGGAACCATGGACGCCTGTATCATCAGCAATTTTGCTCTTCTTTCTAGTTATTAACCCCAGAAGGCTTGCCAGTCCTTCACTGCAGCATCTCTGCTTGGCAGCTTGTGAACAGTACAGGCACAGTTTTGTGCCATGAGGTGGATTGGGAATGAATTTTCTTGCAGTAGTTTAGTCCAAATGATGCCCAGCAGAGCTCTCTATTAAACGTTTTATGGAGTAGTACTCACTCTGCATGTAGCAGTGCTAGCCTCTACTTTTCCTTTGCAACAGCCTAGTATTCTGTATGATTTAAGGTGTTGTAATAGCTGTGCAGAGTCAGATTTAAGCGAGAAGCGTGGCATTTTACTTTACACAGAGGACCTGGGCAGGATTCATTAATATTTGCAAAGAGATTTGGGAACCTAAGTTGTTTGACAGCGTAGAAGTAAATCTTCCTATATACCCCTCTGCAGCCCAGTGTTGCAGAAGATGGCGCTTGAGTGATACATGGAGACAGCCATCCTCTTCAGGAGGCGGCTGTGCTGCTTGAAGGCATTCCTGCCCCAGTTGCTCATCGCAGCCCCTGGGTGACCTGTTTTCTTGCCCCTGCAGCTCTGCCTGTATCTGCAAAGGCCAATCAATGTGCACCTTCACCAGCAGATTGAGTCAAACTCACCAGCCTTGTGCGTTCTGAAGAGCACTCTTACAGTCCCTTCTCTTTGCTGGAGAGAGGGGGGGTACATGCACCTGGCATAAATGATCTATTGGTGCATGTCCCTTCTTGGCCTCAGATGTGGCTCTTCATTATGCTGTGTCCAGATGGGAAGTGCTTCATACCTCCGTCCTTCTCTTCGCAGGAGGAGTTGCCTTGCTGCGGGCAGCTGCCAAGAACCACGCTCGCGTGACGGTTGTGTGTGACCCTGCGGACTACTCTGCAGTAGCTAAAGAGATGATGACATCTAGGGACAAAGACACCTCCATGGAAACCAGGCGTCATCTTGCACTGAAGGTTGGTCATGTTTGCTTGCAGCAAAGGGCTAGGCCAGACTCCCTTGCCTTTTGTTCATTCACTTTAAACACCAAATCCTTTGTAAGATGATGTTTGTAAGTTGACAGGTGTCCCCTCATTCTGTCCCCAGGCTTTCACCCACACTGCTCAGTACGATGCAGCCATCTCTGACTACTTTAGGAAAGAGTACAGCAAGGGAGTGTCCCAGCTGCCCCTGAGGTATGGCATGAATCCTCACCAGAGTCCTGCGCAGCTCTACACAATGAGATCCAAACTGCCCTTGACAGGTGAGGCCTAGGCCGTGCTGGCCAAAAGGGAGCGCTGGCATAGCTGGGAAAGGAGGTGGTTGGATGTGTCGGCCAATTGTCTTTAAAACTGAAATACCATCTTGTACCTTAGCCCAAGCGATGGCCAGCAGTGCCTTAACAACTGCTTAATTACTGAGTGGCAATAGCTTTGCAATGAAAAGGTTGAGCTGTGTGAGACAGAAAAGCTCGTCTGCTGACCCCCACAAGACTTATTGTAGCTCCACATTCTCTGTCGGTGTAAGATTGTGTGTCCACACTGAAGGCACTTTGGGCAGATTTACATGGCGCACCTTCCACTTGACGTTAGATCCAGATTTTGCAAAGGAAAACCTTATTACCCTTTTAAGATGCTTTGCTCCTTTCCATTTTCCTTATTTAGTATCTCCCCAATCTTTTTTGTGTCACCATTTACTCTGTCTAGAAACCAAGCTGTTCGTCTGTACATTTGAATGGGGATTGTTCTTTTTTCCTTCCTTTGATGGTTTTGAGCAGAGGTTTATTACCTTGGTTTTCTAGAATGCTGCTTCTGCTAATGGTGGCAGAGGGAAAGGATACTGGTCTCACTCGCAAGAGTTTAGGACAGGTCTGGTGTGTGTCTCTGCCATTTTACAGGATGTGCCGCTTGTCACAGCATTGCTGCAGTGAGGGAAACCCCTGTTTTGGAGAGAAAGAAAGTCTGGCTACTCTTGTTCTTGAGACTGCTTTTAATGTTGGTGAAAACCAGCTCTGTCTTGTGTGCAGGCATTGTCCTGTTGAACAGACAATGAAGCTTTGTGTTGCAGAATTTCCTTATTTCAATTCTGGGATCTCATAGGAAGCTTTTCCATGCCTGCACTGGAAGTTGATTTGCTTGCAAGTCTGCCTCCCAGTATGGCAGCACAACAACACTGTGTTCACTTGTTCTGGCCATGGACTATTGCTAAAATGATCTTTTCCTCCTGTCTCCTGAAATAGTCACAGTTCTGCCACGTCAGTGCAAGCAGTTCTTCTTGCAGGGCCAGGGCGAAAGGTCTTGAGAGCAGTTTTGAATGACCTTTACTCTTGGCATGGATTTCTGATGACAAGACTAAATGAAGCATTTTGCTAGAAGCTTGCCCTAAATTTCATGGCTGTGCTTGGTTCTGTTGACATCAGTTAGAGACAACATGTGCTTAAAGTTTGGCTAGCTCAGGAGTACTTTGTTGAATCAGAGCCATAGTGAAATTTATTTACTAGATTTGTAAAGAAATGTACCTGCTAGGGAGCAGGGGATGTGCTGTCAGGGAAGAACACGAAAAGCACTGCCTATGCACCTCAGTCAAAATCAACCCCTGGTAGGCTCCCTTAGAAAGAGATGGCTCTTGTTCCAAATGGCTGCAAGTTGAACTCAAAGAATGTAAGGGGGAATGTTCTTTTTTTGTTACCCTTTCACCAGAGGGCTGGCACACGGGGTCAGCGTGTGTCTCGCTCCAAGGTCATATCAGCAGCTTCTGGTAGGGAAGAGAATTGTATCGGCACCTCCTGAGTCTCAAGCCTGTGCATTCCTCACAAGTCACTGAAGGCTTTCAGGGCACTTAACCTTGCTGAGGAGCCAGGGTCATTTAACAAGAACAATTTGTAGTGATTTCAGTTCTTGGTGGGAGAAATCTCTTCTGCTTGCTGCCCAAACTCTGGGGAGCAGACTCTGCCTGCTTTAATGTGCCTATTTGTGTGCTGTGTTTGCAGTGGTGAATGGCTCTCCAGGGTTTATCAACCTGTGTGATGCTCTCAATGCCTGGCAGCTGGTGAAGGAACTCAAGCACGCGTTAGGCATTCCTGCTGCAGCCTCCTTCAAACACGTCAGTCCTGCAGGTGGGTGGCTCCTTGTTGTCATGCTTTTCTCTTTGAACAGACGGTGGCTTTTGGCAGGCTCTGCCAGTGGTGTATCTGTGTCCCTTACCCTGGCGGTGTGGGGAGGTCCTGGAGGCAGGGACCAGCGAGAAGTTCTGGTTTGAGTGCCCTGGCTTGTATTTCCCGCTAGGTGCTGCTGTTGGAATACCTCTCAGCGAAGAGGAGGCGCAAGTGTGCATGGTGCATGACTTCCACAAGACCTTAACACCCTTAGCGTCTGCCTATGCACGAAGCAGAGGTGAGAAGCCCAGGAATAAACTAGCATGTTCAAAGAGCTGAGCTTAATTCTCAGGACCTGAGCAGCATGCTTAGCACTTCACAAGCTCTTCCCTTTGCACCGTACTCCTCCTCTGTGGGGTTTTTTCTCTATAGGGATCTGAATGCCTAAATGACCTGACTGTCTAGCAAAAATTGCTCTCCAAGTGAGCAGAGCTTGGATATTGTTTCAAAGAGGCTAAAAACATTTTGGATTCTCTTCCTTGATGTATATAGAAGACCTGTATTTTTTAATTTAAGATACAAATCTCTGGGGTTTTGGCTGAAGGATGGGTAAAAAAATAACTGCTGGTAGCACACTTAGCCTTCCACTGTATATGGGGTTGCTCAGGAACTTGAGTAGAAATGTTTTTGCCTGGTATTTGGTGGGTGTTGATTTTTTTTTAATGCTTTTGTACATCAGAGCTCATAAAGCTAAAAATAAGTAAATAAAAATAGCTTCCTCTGCTTAGCTGAGATACTTTGCTAATTCTCTCATTTTCCATGGCATTCCTAGAAAATCTGCACAGATTATAGAAAACAAAGCAAACTTACTTGACAAGGGGCATGCTGGCTTGGGTTCGTTTTTCACCACTTTAGGGACCACCTTTGAACATTGCCCTTGGAAAACCATTGCATGATTGGTAGAAAAACAAACCTTTAGAATGGCAGGGACAGAAGAATTGACCTTGCTAAGTAGTAGAGCATCTGTGATAAGAGCTGAGTGCCATTAATTGTTCACCTTAGCTATGCCATTAAATACAGAGAATACTTATTATTTTTAAAAAAAATTGCTCTTGGCTACATTTCTGGGTCTGGTTTCTTGCAGGAAAAGCCAGATGGGAGCATAGCCATCTAAGAGCTTTCCTCTTTTTCCAGCTGTCTCCCATCTAAAATCTTTCTTGTACAATCCTTGCCTCTCCTTGTCCTCTTGCCACCGTGGCTACAGCACAGCTGCTTGCGGTAACGGAGGTAGTCATTACAGAGTTAGAGCTTTGGCAGATGTAGTGCAGAAGGAAGAATATCTGAACTATGGGAATATTTAAAGGTGCATGCATTTGTGTTGGGATTTTTCATCCTTGTTGCTTTTATGTGGCCTTTTTTTTCTTGCTGTGTTATTAGCTCTCATGGAAATTGGCTGGACAATAGGAGCAAAGACTTTTCTTTGTATTATGTTGTAGTTGGTTAAGTTACTAAAAACTACGGTTTTGCAGGTGCTGATCGGATGTCTTCTTTCGGTGACTTCATTGCCCTGTCTGATATCTGCGATGTGGCTACTGCTAAGATTATTTCCAGAGAGGTTAGTTAAACAGCAGCAAATCATTCGAGTGTAAAAAGGAGAATCACACTAGGTGGAGTCATTGGTAGGTAACAGCCATTCTGTTTGAATTTGGCCCATTTTCCTGAAGACTATTTATTGGTCCATTTGTGTTTTTCAGTATCCAGAGGGCAGAATTTACACCTATCTTTTGAATCATTTTTCTTCCTACCAGTTAAAACCTGGCTGTGTGGCAGAGCCTGTGAAATAGCAGTGCTTGAAATGCTGCTTTCCAAGAGATGATTGCAAACCTCTGCCTCGGAGTAGGCCTCCGGAAATGAACCCTGATTACGCTGTCACAAGTATCTGGTTGAATGGCTGTAATTGGAGCAATAGAGGACCGGAGAGCTGATGGCCAGCCTCTTGCCTGAGGCAGGAATGTGGATGTAGATTGCTACCTGCCGATTGCTACAAGTTATGTGTAGGCTCAGCCACTTTTCCGGGCTGTACTTTGCTGGATTCAACGTTAACTCCATAGGTGACTGCGTTGCACAAGTCGCTAGTTTAAATACAAACAACTGGGAGTTAATGCTTTATCAAATACGTTCATCCCATTATATGTTGCTTAAAATTTTTTTGAGGGGGGAAGGCACAATCTAAAGGGCTGTCTTGTGCGTTGGAGACTTCTTTTCAAAGAAGGGAAAGAGCGCGTTTGGTTTGTAAGGACAACATTTGGTATAGTATTACTTAAAACCAAAAAAAAACCCCAGCTACGTTGTAGGATAAGAATGTGAAAGGTGTATATCACTTCTTGGCACTGATGAATGTAAACTCCTCAGTTTCAATCCTGTTAACAGCTCTTTTGCCAGGATTTTTGTCTCGTCAGGAGTGTCACTGTTGAAATAAGGATTTATTTTTTTTCTAAGCCATGTTTACTGTTAGGCCTGAGAAGCAGGGATGTGGTACATGAGCTGTTTCCCACTGGAGGGGGATATTATAGAATAGGATAGAATTCTGTGATTAGTTATTAGTTCCATTCTGCTTAAAGTGATAGTGGGGTATTTTTTACTAACTCCTCCTAAGAGCTTATAGCGCTCTGCTGTTTCCTGTTTCATAGAATCATAGAGTCACTAAGGTTGGAAAAGACCTCTAGGATCATCAAGTCCAACGGCCAACCCAACATCACTGTGCCTCCTAAACCATGCCCTGAAGTGCCACGTCTACACGTTTTTTGAACACCTCCAGGGATGGTGACTCCACCACCTCTCTGGGCAGCCTCTTGCAATGCTTGACCACTCTTTCAGTGAAGAAACTTTTCCTAATATCCAATCTAAACCTCCCTGGCACAGCTTGAGGCTGTTTCTTCTTGTCCTATCACTCATTACTTGGGAGAAGAGACCAACACCCACCTCACTACAACCTCCTTACAGGTAGTTGTAGAGAGCCATAAGGTCTCCCCCCAGCCTCCTCTTCTCCAGACTAAACAACCCCAGCTCCCTCAGCTGCTCCTCATCAGACTGGTGCTCCGGACCCTTCACCAGCTGCTTTGCCCTTCTCTGGACACGCTCCAGCACCTCAGTGTCCTTCTTGTAGTGAGTGGCCCAAAACTGAACACAGTATTCGAGGTGCGGCCTCACCAATGCTGAGTACAGGGGCATGATCACTGCCCTACTCCTGCTGGCCACACTATTGCTGATACAAGCCAGGATGCTGTTGGCCTTCTTGGCCACCTGGGCACAGTGCTGGGTGCCTGGGCACACTGCTGGCACAATCCTGTTCCCAGGATTGAAACCAGTATTGTAATTGTGCCTTTGGTATTGTATGGTACGTGTAGACCCCAAGAGGTGTGCCTTCAATGCCTTTCTGGAAACGGCAGGTAGAGCTTTCAGTATTAGCTCTTCTTTTTTTTTCATGTGGAGGCTGAAATCTGTTTGTGTTGCAGGTATCTGATGGTGTGGTAGCTCCTGGCTATGAGGAAGAAGCTCTCAAAATCCTTGCCAAAAAGAAGAACGGTGGTTACTGTGTCCTCCAGGTTTGTACTCCTGCTCCACTATAACCCTCTACTGCTTTTCCTGTACCTGCTTTTCAGACGTTAATGTCCACATAGCGGGGGCGCTGATCCAGGCACCCCTGCAGTGCATAGAAGTGTTTCCTCTGGGTCTTGGGGGATTCCTGTACGAGCTAGAATTCCACCAGCAGTGTTGTGGTCACGTTTAGCCTGGGGTCCTAGAGTGGAGTGTTTTCATAATGCCTTCCTTGGCTTTCAAAGTGATGTGGATTTAAAGTAATTAAGTCTATGAACCAGCAAGAGTACTTCAAAGAAGCAGAATTTATGGGCTCTTTCCACTCTCCAGCAGCTTTCCTCTCACTTTTGTTGAATTTTTCCTTCTTGAATTCTTTTTATCTAAGATAGAGCGCCTCAGTGATGTTGTGAGTCTTGGCACATGTAGTATATCACTGGGGAAGCCTTGTCTGGGCATGTGGTATTTGTAGGGCAGTCTTTGGTGCAGTCAGTGACAAAGATAGCAGCGCAGGCAGAGTTGGACCTGGGATGATGTACCTTTACATACTGCAACCAGGATGCTCTTGTCAAGGAATATTAATATAGTATGGTCAAGTCAGTGTCAGGTTGCCTTTCTCATTCCTGCAGTGATTTGTTGGGACTTCAAAATCATCCAGTTTTGGTGAACATGAGTAACAGATTACATAATGCTCTCAGAGCAGCCAAACAGGTCCTATTTCTGCCTGACTCTGAGACAAACGAGCAGAGAACTTTACTATAACATTACAAAAAGAAAATCCAAGGCTTAGCTGAAGTTGCAATTGTAGTGTTACTATCAGGGGAGCTGTAGAAGATGGCTCAGGAGCTCCAGGCGAGAAGGAATGAAATTGCAGACAATCTTGGCAGCTGATACCTCCCGAATTCAATTAGCTTTGCAAGAATGAGGTCGTATTGGTTAAGCCTGTATCTTCAGGGCCTGTCTGCAGAGGGATGCTAAGGAAAGGTGATCTGAAAAAATTTAAATGGATTAGGGAAACCACATAAAGCATGTGCACACTCCTGTTTAGCGCTGGTAGCCTTAATCCAGTTTACTTCATGCCTTAACCTGAACTGGGGCTGCCAAACTGCTAAATAAGCCCGTGCATGGGTAGACCTGAACGCGGTTTAACAGTTCTATTTAACTTTACCCGTTACACTGGTGTAAATTAGCTGTGCTGCATGCTTGTTTGGAGATGTGCCCCAAGCGAGTGCATCTCTGGAAATGACCACATTCACTGCTTAATGTCGAAGAGTGTTGGGAGTTGTACCTTGAGGTCCGTATGAAGCAACTCAAAGTATTTCTACCTTCCTGTGGAAGACTGGGGAGAGTCTTTTTGTGTGGATATTTCTCCCTTTCTGTGAAAGACTAGAAGACTTTGTAGACTTTTGTGGCTCACAACATGGACGTTTGTGTACAAGCATCTATACTGCACTACCTCTCTTTGCCCTGAAAATGTCAGTCCGTGCTGTTGCGACCTTGCTGCTCCAGTTAATTCTAATTCCTTCTGATGATCCGACATTGCTTTCTATAAACAGTTTACTTCTTTTGGGTTCTTTAGATAATGTGTTTTAACGTAAGCTATTACTGGACGTTGGCTCTAAGAGTGTTTTATTGGCCTGTCCTTTGGCTTTTAGATGGATCCTCGTTATGAGCCAGATGACAATGAGATTCGAACCCTCTATGGATTGCATCTCATGCAGAAGAGGAACAATGCAGTCATCGACCGGTCATTGTTCAAGAACATTGTTACAAAGAATAAAAACGTAAGTGTCAGAAGATAAATGAGTTTAAAGGCTGGTGGAATGAACTGGTGTGCTTTCATCAAGGAAGTCGTCACTCTTCTATTTTAAGAGCTCTTAAAATATTTTAATGAGATTTAACTGGCTTTCAACAAAACAATGCAATAAACTTTCTGGACGAAATATACTTGGGTGAATCAGGGTAGTTTGCCTTTGTTTTGATTCCTTGCATAAATAAGAGGAGCTGGACCTTGCCCTTTATCTCTGACTACCAAAATATTTGTATTTCTTATTTATAAGAAGCTACCGTGTGTCATTTCTTCTGGTGAGACAGCCATGTGCTAAGGATCCCTTGTGATCTCATTCTGACTCACTGTTTACTTATCCCTTTTGTGTACAGTGTGTTGTATAAACTCTGGCCTTGCTGATACTGCTGATCATTTAGAGTTCACATCATCAGAAAGTTACCAGTTATTTCTTTGTCTCTGATCTTGTTCTCATTCAAAACCAGATGTTAATGGGTATGTGATTAGTCATGGGCTCAGAAGCAAGTTCAGACATTGAGGTAATAAAAATCATTTTAATAAATTGGTAATGGAACGGACCTAAAAATAATACTGAACGCAGATATTGGGAGCTGCTATTATTATTGTGGTCCTGTGCATACTTAAGCATGTGCTTAGCTTTTTGCTGATGAGCACATCTGATGACAGTGAGCAAATATAGAAGACTTTGCAGGCATAGGACCAGTGTTAGAGCCCTCTTGACCTGGTAAGATTGAGCCTTATCCCTGCGAGCTAGGAGATGAGCCGCCAAACCAATCATTTACAGTTTCTAATCTAAACAAAATTTGCTGGTAATTGAACAAAACAGGATACTTTAGTTATCTTGTTTTCCCTGTCTGATACAGTACGTGCAATTGCTTTGGGGGTTTGCAGATCACTAGCCGGTTGACTAGCCATGGCTGTTAGGATGGGCCATTGACAATGGCGTTTTGTTTCAGCTGCCTGAGTCTGCTGTCCGAGACCTGATTGTTGCCAGCATCGCTGTCAAATACACCCAGTCCAATTCGGTTTGCTACGCCAAGGATGGGCAGGTAACCAAATCAGACAGCTCTCTGGAGCATGCTTTCACCGCCAAGCTGGTCAGAGGGTGCTTTTGTCAGGCTTGAGTTTTAAAATCGTTTAGCATACAGGAAGTGATTAAACAGGTACAGACGAACTGCCCTAGACAGTGCCATGCAGAACAGCAGCTAAATCTGTGTTTCTCAAGAGGCTGCTTCAAAACCTCGGTGTAATTTTTTCATGGTAATGACAGGGCTGGCTCTTTCAATGATAGGGTTGGAAAAGCTCTTATGCGCTTCTGCAAGTTTGGCCTCGAGTTGTTTCTTCTAACTACTCTGTCCTTTTATATCATTTTTTGAGGGTGTACATATGTTGTAGTCTGTATAGAGCCTTAGGAAATGACAGTAGTTTTCACAGCTGGATTCTGACTGTCCAAAGGTTTCTTAGTTTTATTTTCTTTTTTTTTTTATATAAGAAAGATGGGATGTGCTTTCTTTTTTTCCCTTTGGGGCATTCTCCCTGATTTTTTTTTAAAAGCTTATGATGGATGTTGGGATTTATAGGGGCATTATCAAATGTGTAGTTGAGATATGAATCTTGAATTTAAAAAAAAAAAAAATCTTTCTTTCCACGCTATCACTAGGTATTCAGCTTAAATCAGTTATGCAAAAACTGTTGTAAATATAGTAAAAATTGCATTTTTGCCCAGCGGCTTGTTCTCATAGTGCTGGTGTTTAGCTGGTTCTCTGCTCTCCATGGTAACTTTTCCATAGGCCTGGATTATTTAAAAAAAAAAAATACAGTAGAAAAAGACAATGAATGTTTTTGATCTTGAGCTTTGGTACATCATAAATCAGCAAAACAGATCACACAGTGTACCCTACAGGTACACACAGTGAGTGAACTGCAATGCTGTCCTTTCTGCATTGGTACTCATCTACGCTTGTCAGATTGTTGTTACAGCCTGAAAACATTGCAGTGCTGTCTCTCAGTGCTTTCTGAGGTCATGTGCTGTATGGTTCTTCAGAACATATCTCTGGAGATCTGGCATTTTTCTTTTATTCAGCTTTGAGGTTTTTTTCCTTGCTTTTAAATGGTTCTCTGTACTCAAGGGTGTTAGTTCTCGTAGCCCCAAAACAAAGGTGTCGCTATCTTTGCTCCTTTTCCCTTATTACGGCAACAATTTCCCCAGTGCTTTTGCAAGTCCAGACTTAACGTGGTGGTGCAGATGTTCCTGAAATGTGTGTGATAACGCATGTACCATATGGAAGGGAGAAGGCATGAGGGAGGAGTGAAAAGCAGTGTGGGCAGGCAGGGATTTAACTAGCCCAGCTTCAGTGATGTTTTGCATATTCACAGGCATATATTTTAATGAAATATAAATGTGCTTTGTCTTGGTTTGTTGTATATGTGACAGGGAAGGCCGAGATCAGAGGTCTGTATACTGCGCTAAGAAACAAGGGACTTTTTTAACAGTAAAGATCAGCAGCTGTTACAATCACTCATGCAAGGAGGTGGTGAATCTGTGTTGGGTTCTTCAAATCAAAGCTTAGTGTCTTCCTGAAGAGACTCGTTACAGTCCAAACGCAGAAAGAGCAGTGTGGCATGCTATAGGTAGTGATGGAGGAGCTCAGATAGCAGCTCCCTTCTGGTTTTAAAAATCTCCGAAGGCTTCCTGAGACTGTTAAGTATTGAGACCATTGTTCTTAAGGTACGGATGGGGAAGGAAATAAGGTCCACTGAAAACCAGTCTTACTAAGACAGCGGTTAGCTCAGGTTCTTCTTGGTGATGCCATGCAGAACTAACTCTGGTCACGTCACCTACCAAGACGTAACACCAGCTGCGTACAGGAATATTTGGGTGCAAACCGAAAAATAGCACAAATGAAGAACCAGGGATGGAACGTAACTTCCAGAGAGTTACACTTAAAATGCTTTTCCAGGATCTGACTCGGTTTGGGTTATACGAGCCAAGCCTGGGAAGTCCAGCTTTCTTTTGGCTCCATTGCTTTTGGTTTTCTGAGGGTTACTTCAGCGTCACAGCATCCCTGATGCCTAGCAAAACCCTTGTGTATCAGAGATCCAGAACATCTTTGACAGCTTGGCTTCGTTGGGCTCATG
Organism: Morus bassanus; assembly: GCA_031468815.1. Classification (NCBI taxonomy): domain Eukaryota; kingdom Metazoa; phylum Chordata; class Aves; order Suliformes; family Sulidae; genus Morus; species Morus bassanus. Next base: position 40,709,954 of record CM062574.1, read on the forward strand.
AGTGGATTGGCCACTCCAGCGAGGGCTGGTGCCTGTGTTAATAAATTCTAGGAAAGCATGGAGTGGGAGGAAGCATTTATGGACTTGAGTGTCACTTAATTTGCAGGAAGCCAGCTGCCACTAATTGCAATACACACTTCCACTTGTTTTGTCTGACTTTCAGCACCAGCGAAGCCAGTCTGTAACATGTTGATTTACACTTTCTTTAATGATACCATCACGTTTTAAATTAGCAAGTTAAAATTATTCTCTTTCTTTATTCTCTGCACAGTAGGATAAAACAAACCTGTTAATTTACCTGACTGTTTTCCACTGATGGTGCAGATGTTTGTCAGCAACTCCATTGTTCGCTTGTCTTCCCAGTTGTGAAGTTCTTTATTTGATTTTTATAATTCCAAATGTATTTAGAGTTTCTGTTTTAACTCATTATTCAGGGTAAATCTGAGTAAATCCAGGCCAATCTGGATCATTTTGCAAGGATCCTTTGGGCATTATCCATCTCATCCACTCTGCTTTTGCACAGTATTCCAGCCGTAGGGCATGTTTGGCTCTCCTGTGAGCCAAAGTGTTTTGGTCAAGTAGTTCTCGATTTTCACCCAAGTCTTTTTTTTTTATTAAGTGATTTTTCTGCTCACCCTGTGTTACTGTCTCCTTTCACTTATCACACTTAATAGGCTCTGCTTAAGCACTTTCTGATTCCTAGGAGATTAAACTCTGAAGGCAACATAATTAATTTTTTTGTAGAAAATAGGCAGAAAATAGAGGGGGAAGGGTTCCTTTGTGGAGGATTTTGAGGTTTCAGCTGTGTTTTCGTATGGGAGAAAGCCAACATCTCAGGAAGGGAGAGATGAGGTGTAGGAAGAAGGGTTTTCCCTTCACACTAAGTGAAAAAGGCAGAGGATAGGTACATTCAGACAGGCCAGTGTGAAGGGAGATTCAGGTACAAGTCTATAGTTTGCATTAAGCAGAAGCTCAAACTTCTGATTTCTCCTCTTTAGACCAGAAATTCCAGGCTAGACTGAAGAAACCTTTCCCAGCAGTATTGCATTGAAACACATTTTTCTACAAATAAGGATTTTGCTTTCCACGGATCACCATTTTCCAGCAAAGTGCATCATATCAGCATGTTCTTCCCAGGCTTGTAACCATGAACTTCCTTCTAGAACAATGTGGGCTCATCAGAAGGAGGCACAGAGAAGCAGCTTTTATATTCTCTTGCCCGTTAAGCCATTATAAAAACATCCATGTGTTGCAGATAATACCTCTAGATTTGGGGATACCTATGAAGAGTTTACAGGACACATCACTTTGTTTAACTGAAGTACAAAGTTCTTGCCATTTCGGAGTTGTTGAAGACAAGCCAAAGTTCAGTTATCCGTTTTGTGACAAAATTTAGGTCACAAAAAATGTAAAATGTTTTGAGTAGCTCATGGAGAAAAGGAGAATGCTCTGTTTGAGAAGGGTGACTGGGTGCTGACAGGTAGAGCTTGATTTCTAATGTTTGCCCACGAAGGAGCCGGGTGTGTGTTTGCGCCTGCATTGGCCTGGAAACCCTTTCTCCAGTACCGTTGCCCTTGCTGGCTGAAGGCCAGGGCTTGCGGCGGACTGGCCAGTTCATCGCAGGAGTGCAAGGCCGCAGCTCACAAGTACGTGAAGATGACGCACTGTTCTGGCTGGGAAAGGGCAGAGAGGACAACGTCACATTTTTTTAGAAACTTGGGAATGTTTCATGGTATTTTGGCCTCTGCTACCAGCAGTCTGTGCAGTACTCTCTACCATCTGCATCTCCGGCTAAAAATTTCTGCTTTGGCCTAGCCTGGCTTGCTAGGCCTGCTCTTAAGGGCTGGGTGACAGTTAATGGCATGCAGTGTATGACAATTTTAAGCCCTCTCCTTTTTCCAGGGAGAGAGGATAAACCTCTGTGGAAGAGGCAGTATACCTATGTGCAGCTGGCTTTGAGGTCCCTGGCGATGTAGGGTCCCCTGCAAGTCTGAAGGTTAAACAGGGTGGACGTGAGAGCAGAGGTTGGACATCAGGAATGTTTGTGGGGGGAAGGTGTCACTAAGCCATGAGAAACTTTGCATCTAGTAAGTATTTTTGATAATGCTAATATCCTTGTGGGTTTATTAAGCACTGATGACTTCAGTTATAGCTGAGCAGATGATACTAGATAGCAGCCCAAGTCTTTCATTTGCTCCTTGGGGGAATAGTCTCCAACAGCCTGTTTTATGGTTCTGGTAAGAGGTGAAGTCACTCCGTCTTGATGAATGAGAAGACAAATGATTCATTCCTTTGAGGGCAGCCTTTGACTTACAGCTTTACCATCTGTTTCAGTCTGAGCTGGAAACTCTGAGGCATTGGCCAGAACCACTAGCCTTAGCACAGTGTCCCTGGAGTGGTCCCCCATGCGAACGGTCTGGTGAACAGTTCAGCTGTGGCTTCATAGGAGGAGGAAATTATGTGGGGAGAGACTTGTTTTTCCATCGGTTGTCTGGTTTGAAATGGCAGGAGCTCTCTTTGGAAAGCAGGACCCACAGCTCCGAAAGCCATGGAGAAAAGTTACCAGCCCAAGTTCGACAGCCGTGGTGGCTAGGTCTGACCTTTGTGTGCCTGGCGTACTGTCAGGGCAGAGGCGAAGCTGAGGGACAGCAGACAGTCCGGAGCCCAAGAGACCTCAGCTCGGTCCGTTGCACTTGCCAGTTGTGACTGCAGGCAGACCATATCTGCAGGGGTGGATCTGCCAGCATCCAGTAACCAAGATGTCTCCAGCCACATTCAGTTTTCAGTGATGTCAGCACCTAAGAGTTGCCTTTGTCTCCAGTGCAGGTTTGCACCGGTCCAGACAGGATGCAAGAGCTTGTTTGCTTTGTGCATTGAACCGTGACAAATGGCTTGCAGAGTTACCCCACCACCAGACTCCAAAGAATCTCTACCTATTGTAGTCTATAGTGTACCTGAAAAAATTGACAGGTTGAATGTGTCTGATGAGAGAACTATAAAGAAAGTGGTCTGAAAAAAGCAAATGGAAACTGAGCAAATACCATATTTTCACAGAAGCTTCCTTGAGGGAAAAAAATCACCTTCTGGATTTTGCTTCTGGAAGCGCTAGGTCTGCTTGATATCAAGCACAGGTGCTATTAAATAAGGTTAGCAGTGGCAATTTTTTAAAAACCTGGGCTCTGTGGCAGATGGCAGAGTAGGAAATGTGTTGGTAGCTCCAGGGCCTTGATGATTCATGCAGTGTAGTGGTCCCGCTGGCCAGCCTTCCTGATTGAGCAGTGGATTTACTTTCTTATCAGCCTTGACAGCCAAACTGCCCTGTAACCCACCACATATCACAGTTGGTCTGTATAAGCTGTGTATGCCTGGCCCACCAGGAAAGATTATGGTGTTTGGGTGACCCGGGCTCAGACTTTAATCCTCCAGCCGAAGTGCCCTTTCTAAGAACAGGTAGGCAGCCGTCTATCTCTTAGCAGTCACACTTGTTTCTACAACCAAGAGGATTTTGTTTTGCCTTAAACGAAAGCCATAACTGTATCACTCTCTCGAGGTTAATGGTTTGACTTGATGACTGGGGCTATGTTATCTAGAAGGATTAAAGAACGTAGTGTCCTCACAGTGGCTGTCAGCTCAGCGGAGCCATGGAAGTTAGCAGGGCAGAGAGCTGTCCCTGTAATACCTGACACAGGTATTTTCTAAGTTTTCCTTGCTAATTACCTGCACTCTTTCTCTGCTTCCATGAAGAGCAGCTAATCTGTGGGAGATCTTTCCTAACTGCCTGGCTGGAATGCTGCTCTGATCGTGATCTCTGTGCAGCAAGGTGTGATTGTGCTTTGTATCTATGTGCTTCAGGTCATAGGTATTGGAGCCGGCCAGCAGTCCCGGATCCACTGCACACGGCTGGCTGGTGACAAGGCAAACAACTGGTGGCTCCGGCATCACCCACGCGTGCTCTCCATGAAGTTCAAAGCGGGTGTGAAGAGAGCAGAGATCTCCAATGCCATTGATCAGTATGTCACTGGGACCATTGGCGAGGTAAGGGTTGGCTTGAAAGGTTTCGCTGGGGAGTCCAGCTTCTGCGAAACAAAGCTGGAACTCCTGCTTGAAATATCAGCTGTGGGTGCTAGGACCTGGCAAAGCTTCCTGATACCTGGGCCTTTTCTCCTCCACCTGGGCTTTTCTTCCAGTCTCAGAAAAACCAAGTCCTTTCATAGCTCACTTCAGAGCTGGTCAGGCTGTTTCCTCTGGCATAAAATGATGCCCTTACCATTTCCACCTTCTGCCTATACTGAGTTGGTTCTGTTCTGGCTCCATGCCAAGGAGATGTTTGTAAGGACTCGGGCAAGTCCTTGCTGAGGACAAAGTCTTAAATTTTGAAGGAGTTCAGGCCAGCGGGGGCTTGGTTGGTTACCACTTTTGGAACTGGTCAGCCTTTATAAAGGTAGTGATGTCTGTTAGGACAACAGATGCCAGCCACCTTTAACTCCGTGGGAGTCACTTGGTGCCCCTTGAAGGTCTGTAGCCAGCCAACAGGAAGCTATAGATACCAGGATTTGGGTGTTCTGACTATGGCGTGAAATGTCCACAGATATTCTCTACAAGAAGCCTCCATGCTGGCTGTCAAACTGTCAGAGCCAGAGGTGATGGGTGCGCTTGTAGGATTTGGTCTTTACGTAGTACTTAAGCCTGGTTTGAGCTTTGTGCCTGGGTGTCAGGAATGGATGATCCCAGAGAGCCGGGGGATCGAGTGGCCGGGGCCCAGGATGGTGACTTCCCCAAGGTCATTTAATAGCCTGGTGGCAAAGTGTCCTGACTCTCCCCTCTGATCCTGCACCCGCCGCCCCGGGTGCTGGGACCTGCCCCACACTTTGGTGTGCAGCTTGGTTCCCTCTGACAGTTCCCCCCTAGCAGGAGGGAAGGGTTAAAGCTACTGTTAACGTTTCAACTCTCACTGCCCTGTCAGGGCAGCTGTTCTCGCCTTCTCGCATGGTGCCGTTTGCTTGTGTGGCATTTTGGATTCTCTGAATCTCTCTGACCTCCCTGTTACAAACAATAGCGATACAAGAAAATAATATGTCCTTTTTAAGTATCAAAAGCCAAGAGCTGGGGTTGGGGACCTTGTGAATCATCTCTGTGAGCAGTTGCTTGTTTAAGGGCGTAAGAATTGGAGCAGTTGCTGTTTCAAGAAGGTGAATCATAAACCAAGCTGCCATTTGTCATGTGCTGAGTCATCTACCAGATCCTGTTTGCATGTGCCGGCATTTGCACAGAGCAGCGTACTGCAGGGAGGCCAAGCGGAGCATCTTGGAATTAAAGTGGGGGAGAAGGAATCCCTCAAGCCCTGGGGTGAGGAGGGGGAAGGAAAGGAGTTAAAAGAATGCAGAAAGAGCTGATGGTGGTAATGTGTTCCCACCACCGCTTGGGATTTTAAAATCCCTGGTATGAAGTTCCCAGCAGCAGAGCTGTGGGAGGAGAAGGCACAGCTGAGCTGGGTGTCAGAGGGATGCCGTTATCACTCATCCTTACGCGCTCCTGGCGGGGGACTGCTGGGAGCTCATGCTTTGGGGCTGAGCTGGCTCCTTTTGTCCTCGCAGGATGAAGACCTGGTGAAATGGCAGGCGATGTTTGAAGAGGTGCCCGCGCAGTTAACGGAAGCGGAGAAGAAGCAGTGGATTGCCAAGCTGACTGCTGTCTCTCTCAGCTCCGATGCGTTCTTCCCTTTTAGGGATAACGTCGACAGAGCTAAACGGGTACGGTCATGGCAGGGCCAGGATGTCAGGGTGACTCCCAGGAAACGTCTGCTCAGCCTGGGCTTTTCATTTGAATTTTGTGCGGACTGCTGAGGAATGTCTCTGCTCCGCACTGCTGGCTAGAAGAGCGCATCCTGGGAAGGATGTTTCTCGTGGTTATTGGTCTCACATGGCTAGTAATTATCCAGCCATTGCTCAGTTTGTTGATTTGGGATGGATAGAGGATTAAAGTTTATTAAACTGTTTAAGACTATCAAGACAAGGCCTATTGCTTCCAGAGGAACCATTTTACACTTATTTCTGAGCTGTGGAGAAAACCGACTGCTCACATGAGGAACTCCCCTGTGAATGCCTTTGGGCAATGGAAGCTGCTTTTTGTTCAGTGCTTAGTATCGTGGGGTGGGGATGAAGGACTGGGGCTGCCAGCTCCTTTTCAGGGGGATTTTGGTTTTTCCATCCTCTAATCCTTCCACTTATCTCTGTCTTTGTTCAGAGCGGAGTACAGTTCATCGCTGCCCCATCTGGCTCGGCTGCCGACGAGGTTGTGATCGAAGCTTGCAATGAGCTGGGGATAACTCTCATTCACACCAATCTTCGGCTGTTTCATCACTGAGTTTGCCGTGGGCTGTTGTGGTCCCTCTTTGGTCACAGTCTCACCAGCAGCAGTGATTGGGACATCACCAGCTTCATTGGGAGGCACCTGCAGTCTGTGCTTAGCAAGCATTTGTAGGATCTGTAAATGAGCTCTTTCCCTGTCTTAACAGATAATGAAGGCACAAAAAGTTGGCCTCCAATGTAGAAACTAAGTCTTCTGCAAATAAACATACGGTTCTTAGCTATGCGGAGTCCGTAGTCTTGTGTCATCCAAATACGGTGGTCTCAGGAAAAAGGTTTATTTTTGAGGTAAATTTTATGGTCCAGACTTTACTAATTCCTTAGAAGGCCTATGGAATGGTATGCAAGCATGGCTTATGCCCAACTTCTCAATGAACTGATAAAAACGTGTGTTGCAAACAGAACTGAGCTGCCTCTTGGGTTTTGTTTTGGAGTCAGCGGGTAGTTTTCTCCAGGTGCTGCTAATCCATTTTCCTCTTCCCCTGTGAGGAGAGGGGAGCGGGTCCTTTGTGGGAGGCAATATCGGGGTTGGTGCCCTGAATCCTGCCCTAGACACCCGTGCTTTGGGCTGAGAGGTGGTGTCAGATTGCTTTCTCCAAGGTAAAAGACTCATTCCTGTGAGTTTGAGTGCTTGTTCTCACACCGGGGGAGTTCAATCCCGAGTTCATAGGCAGGCATCTGGGAAGCATCTTGCCTGAAGCCACTTCCCTTCTCCATCGTGCACAATTTGCATTAAGCAGATTTGAACTCTGATTAGAAAAACAAAGTGAAAATCTGGAGCACAGTGAGATGAATAAAGTAACAGCCCTGACACGTTTTTGCTGGCAATCACTGTGACCATTTCAAAGGGATTTTTTTTTTCTTTTTCTTTTTTTGGGTTCCATTTTGTAAAATCTGTTCAGTTTTGGCAAGGAACAGTCTGCAGTTTTGCAATAAACACTTCTGTCACGGCTCTGATCTCAGCTGGTTCGGAGCAGAAAGCCTGCATGTGTTCCCCTTGCTCCAGCAATAGCAGGGGCGCTTAGGTAGGAGGCTGACCTGAAAGAGGGGAAGTTTGGGTTGTCTTCCCGGCTGTGCTGCCAACTTGCCGTGACTGTGGGCATATATTTTATTTGACTGCCCGTTTGATGTAGCCCGGTTTGAACTGTGCGAAGCAAAGACCCTTCCAGCGGGATGTGAGCTGTTTAAGAGATCGTAACCCACGCGCTGGTTTTACCTTCCTACATGCAGTCCATCCGCTCTGTGTACATGTGCGCCCCTCGCCCTCCTTGTGTCTTAGGCCCTGGGTGCCGCCCAGGATTTCTGTGTGCCCAGTGCTGCCCTTGCCCTGGCCTGAAAGGGAGCAGTCTCCTCTCTCTCTTCTCGCCTCTACAGGGGATTATTTTTTCTTTTCTGATCTCTACAGTGGATTATTTCCAAGTGGCTGGATTAGGCGGGGCAGGGTAGAGAAAATTCTACCTTTTGGGTCCAGATTAAGGCAGTAGTCCAAAATAAAAATGGTGCATTGCTTAATGGCTTGCCTGTTGGCTGTGCTGACCACAGCCCTGGCCCATCTTCCCGTGGAGTATTGGTGTTTGGAGTCTCTGCTGTTTTTATTAGCTTATACTTTAAAAGTTGGGGTTTGGACTCTTTCTTCCACTGTTCTTCTATTCCTTACACATCTTTTCTGTCATGCTGTTTTGACCGCAGCTGGTACATACCACGCTGTGAGGTTCTCTCAGGGAATCTGTTAGCCTGTTCTTTACCTGCATCTTTTGAAGTGTTGGCTAAAATAGAGACTAGTAATAAGCCCCTGGCAGCTCCTGTTCTTGTGCATTCCTGCTTATCTTTACCCTTTGTTTGCTGCCTTTGGGGTACTGTTTAATCTACTGATGGAAGTTAATAGGTACTAATCTTCCTGGTGAGATTTCTGCATGAGATGCTAGTAAATGTGTAACTAGGGTGGTGTCTTGTGCTTCTTAACTTGCAATTCTCTACATATGCAACATCTCACAGCATCCATTGAGGGATGCTTTTGCCTCCTGCTCTGCCTATGGTAGGGTTAAAGGACGAACAGGAGTCATACAGAATTGGGGAAGGGCACCTAAGTGTCCGATGTCCCAAGCAAGTCTCCTTGACTACCCTGCCTCATTTGTCTGACCGATGGCTGATAAAAACCCCTCCTCCGGTCTAGTTCCAGGTGTGAGGTGACCTCGTAGGAACGCCCCTTGCGGTGGCTGAACTTTCCACTAGCCTGAAGCTTTCCCCTTGGAGGAAGTCGGCAGTGCGTGAAGCCTGGTGCGTGAAGACTGGCTCCTGTTCCAGGCACGGAGCCACGGGTCTCCTTCTGGAGGGAGTATGCGGGTCTGGAAGCAACGGCTCCAACTGCTGCTCTGCGAGGTCAGGTCAGGAGCTGCTGGTTTTAAGCTGCTGAGAGATGCCCTAAAGCAGGGGGATCCAGTCCATGCTGGTAGCACGTCCCTGCTGACACATGGGCTTAAGAGCTGTGAGCCTTTCACCGGTGCAGCAGGCCGGTTCTTGGTAAGAAAGGGCTGTGCTGGTCCGTAAGGGTTCCTTATGAGGTATGCTGATCTCCTGCTAGTTGAATCAGTTACTTTTCCCTTTGATATTTACAGTGATTAAAAGTGAACAGCATAGCTCTGCTTAATATCTGTTTCCCATAGGAAAGGGCATGTCTCTTCTCACGGGGGGATAGGTCTGCTCCCCTCAGTCGATGCTTTTTGAAGAGTGGGCTGCTGACAGGCTGTTTTGCACTGTCACCATATGGTGCCTTGCCCCTGGCAGGTCCCGGCCTGGCAGAATGAGAACAGCTCCCAAAAGTGTGGAAGTAAATGGAGAGCAGGGAGGAATCAGTCTCAGCCTTCGCTATCAGTAGCAGTGGAATTTTTTTTTTTTTTTTCTTTCTTTCCTTCAGCCACTCCGTTCCTTGCTGGAATAGAGTCCTGACTCTGGTTGTTCCTGTGCTCTAACTGAAGCTCTGTGTTTGCTGAGAAGAAAAACCACGTGGAGATGCGCCTCCACTTCTGGAAAAGAATAGCCAAGGGCTTAAATGCCACGGGGCTTGGTGTAGCCGTGAGCGCCCTGTTCGGGAGCCCAGGGTGTCTGAGAGCTCCCTGCTAAGAGGGGCAGCTGCCCCTGCTGTGAGGGCCACTCGAGTTGGGCAGCAGTAGCTGATCTTAGTGCTCAAGTGGACCACGGATATACATCAAGCCTGTGTTTTAAGGTCTGGCAGCTGTTCTGTTGCCATTTATAGAACTATGGATGTCCTGAGTGGGAAGGGACCCGCAAGGATCATTGAGTCCAACTCCTGTCCCTGCACAGGACAACCCCAGAATTCACACCACGTGTCTGAGGGCGTTGTCCAAGTGCTTCTTGAATATCATGAGGCTTGGCGCTGTGACTGCCTCCCTGGGGAGCCTGTTCCAGGGCTCCGCCGCCCTCTGGGTGAAGAACCTTCTTCTAATATGCAACAACTTCATGCACTACGGCCTGGGTGAAGCATGGGAACCTTCAAAAACTTTGGTTCCTTTTGTTACTGATTGTTTCTAGAAGGAAAGACTTGTGGTTGATACTTCGGGTCTTAGAAGTTTCTCCTGCCTCTGTGCTGTGCTCTGCTAGTGGTTTTCAGATGTAACTGAAAAGAAAAGCTTTAGCTGAATGAGAAAGTACCCGGTGTTACACTAGTAAATGTTCAACAGAAATTGTCAGCGATGTAAACGCTCATATTTTAAGGCATGGACAAACCTCAACAGAGAGCTTAGGCAAATGCGTTATTTAAATCATTTTATCCCATAATGCTTACTGTGGGGAGGGGAGGGCAGCGCTGTTACAGGTGATGCGACGTTAAAGTGAGGAGATGAGGTGGGCCATGACTCCCGTTTAGCTGGGCGATTCCTGGGTGGCTGTGAAGTGAATTACTTAGCAGCAAAGTGACCTTTGCAATTAGTCTCTGGTCCAAAATATATCACCCTCACTTGGGAAGGACAAATTAATAGAAATCTAGTTGAAAAGGAAGGTATTTTTCTGTGTGTCTGTCTATGCCCCTTTTAGTTCTCATGTATTTTAGAGACTCATTTGGCTCTTGAACATTGGTGGGATAGAACCGATTTCTGCTGCAATCATTTTGCTATTTGCAAATGTTTTGGTTGCTCTATAGCTAGCAATCTGTGAAAACAACTGCCATGTGTGTTTCTCATGCCAAGAAGCCAAATTCTATTTTCATGCTATGCTTTATTCAATCCAGAGAAAGCCATTGACTTCAGTAGTACAGTGCTTTTGTAGCCAAGAGAGGAATGCGGCCTGAGGAATCGTGAGAGAACCTTTCATGTTCTGTATTTGCAAATGCTGTACAGGTTTTTTGCAGTGTTGGCAGTGCAAGCTAAAGGGGCTTACTGCTAACTTTGTTCATCGAATTCAAGACTGGCTTTGTTTTAAAAAAGGCTTTGAGAATTTCATTTTCCTCCCTCCCCACCCCACAAAGGCAGAAGCACAGTAGACTTAAAGCAGTCTTTGCCTGTGACAGGCAGAAGGGCGTGGTAGCCCCTCTATAAACCTTTTAGATGGTCTCAGGTAAGTTATCCTCCACTGCAGAGAGGGGCAAACTGTGGTCTTCCCCAGGGGCAAGGCAGGGAGCAGGGTCGCAGAGACCCAACGGTCATTTGGACCTGGGGGGCGAGTCACGGGGTCCGAGCACGGTTGAGCGTTGAACACACCCAACTTCAAGGGCATGGATGGCCTCGCTAATTTTGGCAACTCAAACACTGAGAGCATATTTGATTCTAGGTGTTGAAGCGTCTGGCTGGCTTGAGGACCATCTCTACCTCAGTTCATGTCCAAAGCAGGGAATATTTTCCTTTCCCTCCCCTTTCCTCTCTCTTACACCTACTCCCGCAAAGCAAGCGCCTGCCTCCTGCAGCATGGCATACATACTCAGAGTCTCACTGTGCTCTACTGGGGCAGGGGGTGCAGCTGGAAGTCTTAATTAACAAACTGCTCTACAACGATTCTCTTGAGGTTTACTTCACGCTTCATTGAGATGTTTGTTCCGTCTGGTTTCAAGGCAATGTTACTCCAGCTCAGAATAATAATCTTCATCCTAGATTCCATGGTAGCAAAGAGAATCACTTACTTAAACTACATGGCTGGTTTGTAAATCTTTTTATTAAAAGAGTTGTTTTTTCTTTTCCACAGTAGTAAAGCTTTGGCACTTACAGTATAAAAATAATCACTGATGATAATTACACCAAATTCCTCTTTGTCAACTGCATACTAAGTGTCTTCAGTACATTTTATTCCCATATAAAAACACTTGAAGGTCAGGGGAACAAAACTGATAAATAACAGTATGAGATATAAAGATACAGCTAGAAAAATACTAGGATCATTGAGAAAGAATTAGGACTGTGCATATTTTAAATATCACAGTGACTGGATTTGCTGTTCCTATCTTATTGCTGGCTGCACGCTTATGTGAAAGCAGAAGTGTTTGGTGGACTTTCCTATCGCTAAACTTCAGTAACGTTGCACTCAAATGTTTTTTGCATAGCATGGGAACCTTGAATTTCTACACCCTCCCTGCCCCTTAATGTTTTGATCCCCCACCAATTTGTGATTTAGCATCTCCCCCCTTTTTTCTTTAAATCTGAAAATACTGACTGGTATTCATCACTGAGCAAAAACAAGACAATCGCTATCAATCACAAGAAAAGTCTGAAACACTCCAAGAGTGGCGCTTGGAGAAGCTGTGAGTTGAGCTTAAGCTGGGAAAATGGCTCCAGAGCAGAGGGCCATTCTCAAAAGATGCGGTTTTGCTAGCATCACTCCAGTTTGGATGGTAATCGTGGCAGATAGGTATTTATACTTTGGTTTGCCTGTTGCCATTGCCGCAAGGAGTCCTGCTGGATGTTACTTTCCCCGTGGATGTTGTGTGTCTGCCTGTACATCTAGGGGCATGAAACACTCAATTGGGCAGTTGACGTTCTGTCAGGAGGGAAGGAAATCAGTTAGCGCTCTGTCCTGTAAGGACGGACACTTCTGTGCCGTGATTCGGGCTGAGAATTGTTGCCAGCCTCTGCAGCCATTTAGCTTTCTCAGCACAAAGCACACAGCTGGTTTACAGCAGCAGGTGAAGACTAGGAAATCACGACATGCACTACCGCCTCAGCCAGAGCATGCAGGCGCATCCCAGTGCTAGTAAACGCTAAGTCCCGCTGACGTGAGTGTGGCACTGAACACTGTGGGTGGAAGTGTGAGCTCAAGCGTGCCTCTGTGCTGTGCAGAGTGACGGTTTGCTGGATCAGTGGCTGTCATGCGCTTCCGACCGAGCAGAAAGCTACACGCCGCTCTTACCCCTCGAGTCCTATACAGACCCCACGTATCTGTGCCATAACCAGACTCACAGTAAGGGAGGGCAGAGAAGGAAAGTGTACTCACGGTGTTTGTGGCTTGGTGGTATCTCTGTGTAAACTGTGTGTAAGTATGGCCAGCAGAGCCTTCGGGGGCCACCTCCACGCTGGGTCTGCGGCAGTTGTCACAACGCCAGCCCTAGAGAAACAGAACGCAGGCGCGCCAGTCAGCCGGTGCTGACACGGGTGGCCAAGGAGATGCCAGTATTCACGTGTGCGGGTGCAGCTCCACCAACACCAGTGAGGTGGCTCCTGTGTTGTGCCACGCAGGCCCTGACTCCAAGTCCCTGCGAGTACTTAAGCTCTCCTACTAACTGTTTTTCTTCTTATACGGGCCTGTTTTGGCCAGGCATTAGTCACCATCTGACCTGAAACCCAGCAGGCTTAGGACTGCTCCAGCACAGCCTCCTCTCCTCGTTCCCCATGTTCAGCGTGCCAAGTCCCTCCTGCTTACCTGCTGTCCTCCGTAACAAGTACAGGAGCAGATGGCCCCAAAGTACTCCTTCTGCCACTGCTCTCCAACTTGGTACATTTTCCCGTCATCGTAGCACGTGGTCTCATCTGTGGAGGAACAGGCAGAGCTCAGTCGCATGGCCTGTGCTTGGCTTTAAGCATTCTCAGAGCAGTTTGGTGGTGAGAACAGGAGCCTCTTGGCCGCTGCGTGCTCCCTGTTTGACCAGAAGCTCGCTGACTGGCAGGGAGAACATGAGTCGTCTTTACAGCTCTCCAGACACTTTAAACTAGAGCATGAGGGTATTTGCCTGACAGGAGCAATGCAGTTTAATTCATAGTGTGAAGTCTGGAGGATCTTCAGGGGACAGGCCCTGCAGAAAAGTCCTGTGTTACTGATTAGGGTAATCTACACCACTTAGTGCAGTGATGTGTCCGTCTTGTGTGGCTCCAGGGCCAAAGGCAGACAGATGCTGAGTGTGCTGCAACCTTACCTAAGAAAAGAGGGTTTTCTTCTTTTTGAGCTTGCGAATGTGAGTTTTATGCCTTCAGCACTTGTGAGAACAGATTCAGTCTGTCACTGAACCAGACATACTGATACTCTGCCTGCCCCGATGGCAGTACCTTAATGGGAACAGCCCCGAGATGCTGAAACTTCCTGGATGGGAGCTCAATTAAATTAACATCAGAAGGAGACTTACGAGGTTCACACTTGAATTCTCCTTTTCCATTTCCAAGGCAGGTGCAGCTCATCATCTGGCCATTCTCCCCCTGCCGGTCCCACTTTTCCCCGATCTTGTAGTTTACACCATTATCATGGCACCACTCTGGAGAAGGCAGAGGAATAAGAGAAGCAGGAGTTATCCCTGGCACTGCAGTGCCGTAGTGGCAGGAGAACAGCCTGGTCTTGTCTCAGGAATCCACGGAGGGGCAGGAGAAAGAATCTTTTCAGCTCATGTAAGTCCCAAGGAGGAAATGGGTTCTCACTGGAAATGGGTACAGCTCCTGCAGCTTTTAACTGCTGAGGCCTGTTACTGCTCTGGGAAACGGCTAAAGCCTCTTAGGAAAAGAGTAAATAGGATGTGACAAAGATTGGGCAGGGGGGGAGGGAGGAGGGTTGGCTAAGAGGAAGAGAGATGAAATGAAAAGGAATTTAATAGACATGGGTCAAGAAAGGGAGAGAAAAATATTTTAAATGCTTTTTTGAGCGAATACCCAGTAAAACTGTATCACAGAGACTGCACAACACAGTGGATACGCCATGGGTATCAAATGACGAAATATAAACATTAATCTTGTAAAATAAGTGTCTTCCCCACAGTCACTCCTCTGAGTCTATGCAAATTGCAGAAATACCCTCTTTGCTTAGCTAGTGTGCAATTTAAAAGCATAATTTAAATTAGTTGGATGTGTATTGTGTTAAACCACTCGATCACAGACTTTTGTTCCATTCCCTCACACGAAGTTTGATATTCTTCCATGTAAACCACAGTCCTGCAAAGAATAAAACTTAGTGCCCTGGCAGAGGTGTTGCCTGCTCGACTGAGCTTCAAAGAGCAGCTGAGAAAATGAGAAAACTCATTCCGCAAGATGCTTTGCAAAGGCTGTCTGTAATGCAAAACAGACTCGGAACTTGCTGTAATACCTACTGAAATCCACACAAGTTCTGCATGGCCCACTGCAACCATGTATGTAATTAGGAGATGAAGATTCAATCATAATTTAATACTCAAAGCTGTCATCTTAAATGGCTGCTCAGATACTATCATTTAGGCATCTTGTCTGTCTCGCTTTTACGCATTACCTAGACATGCCTGGCAAGGGTAGGGAAAACAAAACAAACATCTAACTTCGGTGAAAAAGTCGTCATGTATCGCTACAATATCGATTGTTGGTGATGCAGTGAATGGCAATACTAGATAAGCTGCACAGCTCAGAAGTAACCAAAGTTTTCCATCACTTCTCATGATGCAAAACAGGGATTTGGTTTAGAAACTTGAGAGCCTGCATTCCTTTGCATCATGTTTGGATCAGGTTGGTTCTGTCAAACATGGCATTAGCGCTCAGGGAGCTTGGAGACAGGGATGGTCGAAAGCAAGCTACTCACTAGAAGAATCGCATCTGAAATGACCGCTGCCAAAGCCTAAACACTGGCACCAGAGTTTAAAGCCAGTTTCAGATAACCGCTCCCATTCCTCGCCAATGGAATAGAAGGAGCCAGTGTAAGTATCAAAGCAGGTGTCGTCAGCTGGCTGGTTTAGGCCTTCAGACACTGGAATGAAAAAAAAAAAAAAAAGAAACAGGCATCACACACAGCAATAGGAACTACTGAGAGACAGAATTATTTTCACTGAATAAGTGCTTTTTTTTACTTCTTACAATATCCCGGCAGTAATGGAGCTACCCCATGGGCATATACTTGATGGCTCTGTCAGCAGTCCAGACTCCCTGTGATTTATTTTCCATTTGCATATGTCAGAGCAGTTGAATGATAAAAAAACCTGACATGAAGGCTATTTTCATTTTGGTTTGCCAAGTTTCAAGCAAGTGTCAGTTTTTGCATTTGCTCCTGGAGAGCAACCACCTGATTTAGCCTGTTTTTAAGAGAAACGTGCTGCATGATGCTGGGGAACGGCAGGAGGTTGGCAGCTCCATTTTTTTGGGGGCACTTTGGACTCTGGCTCATGGCAGGGGGATGGAAGGAGGAGCCCAGACCTTATAGCCATGTTGTTGTATACCGATGTCCCCCTTAGGTGCGTGCCATGATTGCAAAGTGGGTGTTTTACAACCACCAGTTCAGTGTGTGATGATCAGCGTCAAGAGTTAATGCTCGCAGTTCAGTCTGTGACAGACATAAGGCAAAAAGGGGTGCTGGAAGGGGAGAAACAGCCTTATTTCCCAGGGAGGTGGGGGCAGTAGGGGGCTGCATGGAGGGGCTTAATGGGTGGACAACATAAATCTTTAACTCTTCATTTCCCTTCTAGCATCCCGTCCTCTTCTTTTTGACCTCCAAATACACAGAGGAGGAGACAGAGGGAGAGAAAAAGAGTTGTTGACCAGAGCCCTGTGCTGGTAAAACCAAAGCCCAGGGTGTGCGTGGGCTCTGGGCTTTCCAGCTGTGGGAAGTGCTGTCTCTGATGGCAAGTACTTGTGGTTGGTCACATGGCTTCTAAGCACTGCTTGTTTGCGCTTAATTAGCACCTCTGCAGGCAGCCTGCCCTGCTGCCAGACCTTCAGGATGGTCTAGTGGCGCTGCTGGATAACCAGCACAGAAGCAGTGGCAAATGACTGACAGAGCAGTTAATCTGGCCATTGGCACTTTCCCATAAGCATGATGTGTTATTGTGACAGCAAATCTTTGCTGCTGGGCAGGAATCTGCGACACCAGCGTGATCCCTGACTTCCCTTGAGAGCAGCAAATACCGGATCTCTTGCTCTCTCTTGGACACTGACACTAGAAGAGTGTATGGAGCCTCAAACCACATTCTTCATGATAACAACAGCTCTAGTCAAACCATCAGTGTGTCAATTATCCAAAATCAGTGGACTTCACAAATCACTTCTCCCAGTGTCCTGCTATGAACTCTCCATGTCTGGAGAAGTTTCCTTTCTGAACTATTCTCAAGCCTGGGCACCAGGTAGATTGCCTCGAGTATGGGAAATGAGGCAGGAACCGCACAGGTTCACCTAGGCTTCATAAAGCTTTTACTTACCAGTATTGCCAACTGTGACCACCTCCTCCAGCACCTTTTGTCTTCGGTGATCTTTCAGGGCTTCCACTATGATGTTGTAGGTGGCCCCCCTTGTAAGGCCGGTGAGCGTAGCACTGGAGGAAGTTCCGGGAACCCTGAACTGCAACAAGAGGCAATACCAAGTCACCGGAAAGGAAAGAGTGATTGCTCTTCATGTGTCACCCCGCTCATAGGGATGGCAGGGTGTTCAGGTTGACTTTTATGCTCTATACCAGAACGGAACCAGCCCATTCCCCTTAGATATTCTGAGAACTTCAAACAATATCAAGTTAAGCTTGACTACTCTAGACTATGGTTCATGAGGGATATGTTAGTACCACCATTTCAGGGAAACCAAGGGAGACAAACAAGAAGGGCTAAGGGAGTCTTTGGCTTGGAGAAAAGCACCTCAGTCTTTGAAACTCCCAGTTGTCTCCCTGACTGCTTCCTTCCCTGGTGAAATGTTGATACTGACAGCATTTCAAGGGCTTTCTGTTTTAGCAGTTTTATCCTGTAGCCTTCTCCATGAAGGAGAGGAGGGAGGCATTCATCCTGCCCTCAACTACATGTTAGTAAGAGTCTGTAAGCCAATTCTGATTGTCACCCCCTTAACACAGTAAAGGGCTGGTCTCCCACGAGACATCTGCTGCCACAGGTGAGGCTAAGACCGTTCCTGTGCCAAGACAGTTCCGTTACCTGCAGAGTATCTTCATCCTGGCTGACTGGCTGACATGAGATGATGTATTCAGAGCTCTCCAGCAGTGGCCTCCAAGAGATGGTCGTCTGAGAAAGAGCTTCTTGACCTGCGGTGTCGTTGCGCCTGGGCCCACGGGAGTGTGGGTATGAAGGTTCAACTATGATAGGCACTTGGTACCCAGGGATTTCAATCGCTTCATCTACATTTGGTGGTTGCCGTCTTGACCCTGGCCTAAGGGGAGTTGCTGTAGTGGGTACAGGCCGTCTGTAGCCATGCTCCTCAAAGAAGACTTGTTGACCCTGGTGTCCTATTGTCTGTGGATGCCCAGAGGTGCCTGGAAGTTGGATACCGTTTCCATTGTCATACCTATTGTTTGTGAGGTAAGGGGTCCCCTCGTCAATGGAAGGTACGTCGAGAATGTCAGGTTGGTTGGGGTGTGGTCTGGTAATCAACGTGGGAAGCTCATCTAGCCAAAGAAAGGTTAGAAGCCATAAAGCAAAGCATGGCAAATTAACAGTGGTAAATTTAACAGCTAGAGTGGATGCTGTACACCGCTCCAAGCATCAAAGATTAGCAATCATCCCAAGATGCAACACACTTTTTATGACCTCACTGTGATTGTGAAGGTAATTTCTATCTCTTTATATATTTATATAGCATATAAATATATGTATGTCTTTCATATGTAGGTATAAGAAGTGTGTTGGTATGAAATTTTCATACAGCTGAGCAACAGTTTTGAACACTGCAACCCAAAGGAGCCACCACTGCTCAAATTGAGAAGAAGAAATGATTACAAGAGATACTCATAGGTTATAGTTTAAGAAAAATCACTGGTGTGCAGTAAGAAACCAGCTCTTTGATCACATTCCGATATACAGCTGGTATTTTGCTTGCTACAGGTATCTCCATCTCGTACTGCGGAGGGTGTAAAGTAAGAGAAATGCAATGGGCAACAAATGAACGGATTCTGCCTTTGATGCCATCATGTGCTAGATGGAAATGTCAGTGTTACCCTAATTTAATTATGAATTAGGTACCCAGGCAAGAATCAAGCACCAAGCATGTTGTTCTTTTCGTAGTGTTCAAACACAGCTAAATGTGATTCACGTAACTTCAGAATCTTACCTCCCGCATCCTAGAAAGGAAAACCTCCTTACAAAGCCTACTTGACTCAAAAAAAGGTGTGGCTGAATGACATGAACAGGATATTTTAAGTAACATTATTATTTCAGTCCTGAGATTGTACTCCCCAAGTAGAAGACATCATCTCCTGTTGGCACCCAACAATCCAGAGCTTTGTTTTACCTGTCCTTTTTCTGCCAACCAGTGGTTCACTCTTTTGGTTGTTCTTCACAGCAATGATGTAGATGATGTACTCAGTTCCTGGTTCCAAACCTAGGGAGGGAGGAAGGACATTAACGCAATCTTAAACTTAAGAGTTGCTTTTCTTGTATGATTATATGCGGGACTTAAGGCAGCATGAGAGGTGGGTATGGCTATAGTATGGGTATGTGCATTTTGGATCTGAGGTTTTCAGAACGGTATAAAGAGTCCAGCCTCCCGCTGCTCAGAGCAAGCTTGAAATCTGACCATGTCAGCTGGCATCATGGACGCTGCAGACACAAAACATAACGAATCTCCAGAATGTGTGACTGATGGGGTGCCAGAGTCACGGGCTTTTTTCCTTGAATGGATGACATTTTTGGTGGCAGTGGAAACAAACATCTGTGGATTGTTCAGATCTGATGGTTGATGTGATCAGATGTGCTTATAAAACTGCTGTCTGCCATTAGAAACCACAGTGATGTAACAAAACTTTGTCTTTCTCTTAGCTGACCATCAACGCATTTTGCAACTAGGCCTTCCCCCTCTCCCTTCAAATGTAAGTGTTTTAAGTGAAGAGCTCCCAAGCAAGACAGAGACAGGTACCAGTAATAGTGGCCTCGGTGGTGCCAGGCCGAGGGCGAGGCAGAACCTCCTTGGCTGGTGAACCAGGTTTCTCATATCTGATGATGTAGCCTGTGATCTTGGCTCGTGGAGGCTGCCAGGTTGCCAGGAGGGAGTTGCTTGTGGTTGTAAGGAAGCGCAGGTTAGAAGGAGCATCGATAGCTAGGTGAAAACAAAAGGAAACAACTCAAATGCAGTAAAGGCAAGAATATTCTTCACCTGACCTGCATCTTCTGACACCCTTCTCAAACTCAGGAGTAAAACCTATTGCTGTAAGTCACAGTAAATATTATACGTGGTCAGATACAGACAACTTCTGCCTGACCACATGCGATTACTATGTGTTAGCATGAGCAGAAAAGTCAGACAAGATCATTACCAGTGGAGGCATCAATCACTACTGGGGAACTGCGTGCATTCTCGTTCAGAGTGTAAAGGTAGATCTTGTAGTCATTGCCAGGTTGCAAGCCTAAAATGAAATTGAAACATATATGTTAGCTAATCTGAGGAAGCCATCTAAAAGGGACATGGGAGTGTCTTTCCACAACTACTTCTTGGAGACTAGTTTTTACGACTTAGATATTTTTTCTTACCTTTTGTTCCTATATTATTTCCCATCAAGGAAATTCAACTACTAAACAAGAAACCAGTCTTTAGCCTGGAGAAGAGAAGACTGAGGGGGGATCTTATCAATACCTATAAATATCTGAAGGGCGGGTGTCAAGAGGATGGGGTTGGACTCTTTTCAGTGGTGCCCAAGGACAGGACAAGGGGCAATGGGCACAGACTGGAACACAGGAAGTTCCACCTGAATATGAGAAAAAGCTTCTTTACTGTGAGGGTGGCAGAGCACTGGAACAGGCTGCCCAGAGAGGCTGTGGAGTCTCCTTCTCTGGAAATATTCAAAACCCGCCTGGACGCGGCCCTGTGCGCCCTGCTCTAGGTGCGCCTGCTCAAGCAGAGCGGTTGGACAAGATGATCTCCAGAGGTCCCTTCCAACCCCTACCATTCTGTGATTCTGTACCTTCTGATATGACCCTGGAAGCTCCTGCACCTTCAGAAGCCCCTCACTTACCAGTGATAGTGTAAGTCCTAACATCAGGGCTGATGGTCCTTTGAATGGGGTTCTGGCCACTCGCTGGGACAGCGTCAACTTGGAAGCCAGTGATGGTCTCAGTCTTGGTTCTCCAGGTAATTGTGATGGTTGTCTCAGTGGCATCTGTCACACGGGCCCTGCGAGGGGGACTAACATCTGCACCAGAAGGAAATGGTCTCCTGTCAGCACCATGAGGATTGTGAATCTCACCAGATAAGTGTTTGTGAAGGCTTTTGCTGGAGCTTTGTATAGAGCCCTACTTTTGACACAGAGTAGGATCTCAGCCTCTGCAGCCAGCACAGTACTAACTGGCCATTTGTGGAGAATCACTACTTACTTTCAAGAGTGGTGACCACCCCCTGGGCTGGTCGGCTGGTCAGAGAGTCCTTCAGGGCATACACACTCACTTCATACTTGGTTGCTACCTAGAACAGACAACGTTATACCACGTTATGAGAAGAACCTGGCACAGGGGGGGAAATACTCCTGCCCTCATTTGGTGTTTGGTGGAGCCACATTTCTTGGTCACCAGTTACTGAAGTATGAAACCTTAAAATAACTCAGATCAGTGGAGGAGTGATGGGACAATTCTAATTATTTCCAGCTGTCATAAAATAGACATGGACCCTGATAAACAATGCTGCTGTTAATACTAGTAGTGCACATGTGCACACCCAGGAGCAGAGGAAATCCTAGAAGCAGCTTATTTGTCATCCCTCATTTTGAAATCTGTGCTTCAAAGCTGATTCTTCAGAAAAACCTAATTTACATCCTGTTTTTCCTGAGGTTAATGGATGCCATTTGCTATGATAAGGTGCTCTTGCTGTGAAGAAAAGAGAATGGTGGAAGTTACAGCATGGTCTTTAGTCTTTGACTGCATCAGACCAGGAGACCACTTAGATTAGAATGTTTTTAAAGGCTCATTTTTGAAAATGATTCATAAAACTTCTTAAAAACAGATCAGTAGCTTTTTAAGATAGCAGGAACCATAAAAGCAGTGATTTTCAGCCTCTTCCAGTTCAGGAACTCCTGAAACGTTTCCAGTGGAGAAGATGGCTATATAGCAAATTTAAGCCTATTCACAAGAGACTTGCATTTTTTACTTACAATTTGCAGATGTCTTAAAAATAGGCAATAGACTGCCAGATCTCCCATATCACAGCGTGAAAACCTCTGCATTAGGTCACTTTATCTGACCTCTTTTGTGAAAGATGAGTAAAAGCATTTTACTGGGTTGATTGTGAACCTGATAATTTGCATTTGATTAAGGCATCCAGTCTCTCTTTGCTAAATGAGGAAGGGGAAAGAATGCGGATTCAGGGGAGCAATTCCTTCCCTTTTAAAAACTATGGTAATGAGTAGTTACAGCTGATGGCTAGTCAGACTTCAAACAGAGTCAGACACTTAGGGGCTGTAATGATCTACTCCAGCTGAGGTTCCTGACCCGGGAATTTGAAATTGCTTCAAGTTCTCCTAACATTTCCTTCCCACACCACAGTCTGCATTACACAAAGAAAAGAGTTACCATTAATCCAGACACGACAGCAGATGTACTGTCTGGAGAAAGGTTGATTTCTTTCATAGGACCAGTCTTTTCTTTGGGGTTCACTCTGACTCTGTAGCCAGTGAGGCGAACATTTGGTGCATTCCAGTTGACGGTAAGACTGGTAGGAGTTACCTGAGTAAACTTCAGGTTTGTTGGAGGTGGAATTGCTGCAAAAATCCCGAATGGCACATGGTTAATTTAAAGAAGACAGTCTCGGAAAAAACAATATTCTCTCCTAAACATGAGACAGGTTTAGGCCTAAAATACACGGGCAGGAAAGTGGTGTGCCTTCTGCGAACACAGGCATAAAGCACCGTGGAAGGGAACAAGGTATTCTGGAGGAGATTCTCAAATCTACAGTAACACATTTCAGCAGAAATAAGGAGATCTCAGTGCTTCAACCCTGAAGTTAGTAACAACACTCGCTGTGATATAAGGTGAAGGCTTTGGGAGGTGCTTAAATCTGTAGCAGGCCAGTATGTTTTAATTCTTCCACCTTTCTCTGCTTTTCATCACACAGCTAATAGTTTAGTCCTGCTTCACTTGCCTGTCTCTGTTCATTTCTAAAATATGATGGATGATTTACAAAAGTAAGTAGGAAGTAGGCTCAGGAATTGCAAAGAGGATATAAAAATACTGCAAATGCAGAGGGGAAGCATTTTACAGCCACTTACACAAGTGTAAATTACTACACAGAGAGCAAGGCAATGGAAAAGCAGAGCTGCGGTGGCCATAAGGCTCATCACGCAAGAGTCTGTTCATAAGCTAATACATCTGATACCTTTAAAAACAAATGTTTGCACAAAAGAAAGGAGCATCCATTGAAACATTTTCTTGCCTTACTGTTAGTAATCCTTGGGCTGTAAACAGGGGAAAAATATACCTTACCATAGTGCCCGCTATTAGCACGTTGCTGTGAAGTTTTCTAATTTTGTAGAGTGGAAATACAGGATAATTCTCCCTTGTTTCTTTCCTCAGAGCTCAATCTAAAGCCCATGAGACTCAACAGAAAGTCTTGAATGACTTCAAATATGCTTTTGAACAGCCCACAAAGGGTAAACCACAGAGAGTGGGTTTTAAAAATTACTGTATTTGCATTTCTAGCAGGTAGTCAGCCAGCTGTTTCAATCATTACAGCACTTTGCTTGGTTTAGTATAGCAATCGGTACACTAGGAACTACTGTCTTCATTACACCCCTGGAATTATAGTGCCAACTTTTCATCCACAAACGAACAGGAGACCTTTATTACAAAGGTGCTACTTTTGTAATAAAGACACATCTGGTAATGCTGGAAGCTTTGAAATGGATTCCATATTGCTGGAAGTAATTTTATCTCAAGCAATAGCTTCCTTTTCCTTTTTCACAATGGAATTTTAAGTGTATTCTACATGGAGTTGGATCAGACTGGCACATAAGGGACTCTCCTGAATGGAGCACGTCCTCTCCTTGTGGAGGTGATGTGAGCATGCATGTGGACTGTAGCCCTTAGGGCAATGCCAGTGAAGGATCTAGAGGCTCTGTGAGACCTGAGGGTTAAGCAATCTCCTAGCCCTTCATGCTGATCTTTTGCTCCATCCAACAGCAAGGACCCTGGGGGATGAAAGCTGCCCTAATCTCTCTGTTGTTGGTAACTGCCTCTGCTTGCAGGTGCCCCATATCCTGAAGACAAAACAAGGGCATTGTGAGATGGTGGTTCACCATGAATTAAGCTCCATGACTAGGGACTGCACATTACAGATCCACCTGAGGACTGAAAGAAGGCTCTAAGGTAACACTGCTCCTTCCTCTACAATCTGCTCCTTCAATCCTGGTGATCCTTCCTGCATTCCCTGCCTTCCCTAATGTGTATGTAGGCTGACTCCACTGGCAGCCAGCTCTCCAGCACCAACTAAGCCATCTCTCAAGAGCAATCACACCCCCTTGGCTGCCCCTGGGGCTTCCCTGGCACGGAGCACCAGTTGCACATGGAAGCACACTTTACCCAACAGGGCAGAAGCCACTGCTGCCATGGCCTGCTGGGTGGCATAGTTGAAGGTGTACCTGTGGACTGGGTCCCAGTGAGGGGTAGGCTCTCCATGTCATCGTATATGGCAACGATATTGATAGTGTACTCAGAACCTGGCCTGAGGCCATGCAGCTCAGCAGTGTCTTCTTCGCCACCTGGGGCCGGCAATAGCTCATGGATTCCATCCTCAGGGCTTGAGTAGGTCACCCTGTACCTGGTGACTTGCCCCTGCGGGCTTTCCCAAGCAATTTTGATGGAATCAACATCCACCTCAGTGAATGTTAGTCCTTTAGGGCGGTCAATGTCTGTTAGGCAAATTAACGGTAAGAGGTTATGTGATAAAAAGCAGGTTGTGGGTGAGGAAAATAAAAAGCATTTCTATTACATGCAAAGCAGTTTTCGGTTTTGCGCGGGAGAGGGGGTACTTGATTCTCCTCTGTGCTGCACCTTGCACACATGCTTACGCCCGTGCAGAGTAAGGCTGAGAGTTTGTGGGTGCCAGATGGCACAACAGCAATCTTGGCTTCGATGAAACCAAGAGGACTTGCATTACCACCTTCAAAGCAGCCAGGACACCAACTCTTACATGTATTTGAGTCCCATTGGCACTGAAACCCCTTCTACACAACTCTAGCAGCGTTAAGCTACCTTAAAGTGGTCAAGAGCAAAAAAGAAATAGGAATTTTAAGACCCGTTTCTACCACCAGAGCCAGTAACTGGTTCCTAGTGCTGAAGGCAGCCAGACAACCCACCTGACTTGGGAAGTTCAGGTTTATGCTGCATTTGGTTTTCACTACTGTAAGCTCCTGTGCAAAGCACCAGTCCAAGGAGAATCAGTCCCGCTATTTTCTTTCATAAATTAATATCCAATTAACACACTTGTCAAGAAAGCAAATTACTCAGTATATTATATTTTAAAATCAGATAGAAACAAACTTCTCAGCTTTGTATTGAGTGCACAGGGAATGTCCACAGCTGCAACTAGGTGATATGCACACTTCCTAATGAAAACATCAGATTTTCCAAGCAAGGTGGGAGCTCAGTGCTAGACAGTAAGGTAAGTGAGCCTTGCTCCGCAGAAGTCTAGTGTGGCTATCACAGAGCTATATCCATTTGTTACACAAAATGAGAGGTTCTGGCATATCATTTTTGTATTGCATCCAAATTATACTTTTCTAAAAGATTTCAACTTTTTTTACTTGCCATGTTATATTAGTTCTGAATTTTCTACATTTTCTAGTTGGAAAAGGTGATTTTTGTCCAGGAATCTGTTGGCTTGAAATTGAGATGTACTCTTTTCCCACCTCTGCAAAGCTCAGAGAAGCTCCTGTTGTCTTCAGGACAATTCTGCAAAGTATTTGGGGCTGAACTGTGGTTTTGAATACAAGCCTGAGCAAGTAAATAGTGTGCGTGCAAATCCCTACTCCAGAGGTGTCCCCAAAAAGGCACTTTACATCCGAGATATCCCTCTGAGTTACATGTTCCCTCTTGCCTCCTCCTTGTGTCCAGAGCAGTACTGCTCTGGGCGGGTAGGCAGAGCCATTTGAGGGCTGAGCTGTCCTTTCTTTTGCCGTTCTTCATCCCAAGTTCTTGATAACTTGTGTGGTTTCCTTTACTCCCTTGCACAGGGCAAGTGCTCCCAAGCCAAGTCCAGTCCCTTAACAGTAATCACCTTTGCCACCTAGCTCCAGAAAGGAGATCTTTGCACATTTTTTCCACTGATTGGCTGAAGGCAAACAAAACCCAGAGAGATTTTGTGGCTTTAGTGAAAGAAAATCAGAAGCGCAGCATTTTGGTGGGGTGGGGAATTGCATTTTCCTGGTGTTTGAGGGAGAGAGACTGCATTTTTGCCAGCATCTGTAATTTAGGTGCACAGTACTTATCACAGGGCAGACCACCTTGCATTCTCCTGGAGACTAGGCACAGGCCACTTGCTTTCACTGGGGATGTGATACTGCATGGTAGAGTCAGACATCAATAGATAACATTTGTTTTGTTACTGTGAAGTGAATTACGTACTGGTGACAGCTGTCTCAACCAAGGGGAGGCTCTCTCCGTTCTGGTTCTGAGCGTAGACACTGACCATATACTCAACTGTGGGCTGCAGACCTTCGATAGTGACTTGCGTTTGATCTGACAAGAAAGAACAACATTAGTCTATCTGCAGCTGCACAAAGCTGCAGAGCACGGACCTCTAAGCAGCCTTGAATGAAGGGCTTGTATTAGCCATACATCATTAAAATGAGATAGGATCGACACATCAGGTTTACCTTTTTCTTGCACTATGCCTCTCTGGCAGTGCAGGACAAGGCATCTGTTATTTGTACCTGCTCGAAGGCCTCACAGCTAAAAGGGCAGGTTAGCACAGTAAAAAAAAAAAAAAAAAGCAAAAGCAGACCAGCTTTCACCATTTTCTGGGATAGGACTGATCATTAACCCAGCTGCACTGACAAGCACCCCTGAGTGCTAATCTCTGCAGATCCAACAAAACCCACTGTGTTCCCAAGAGCTGACTTGGCAGGCTCTGTGGTAACGAGGTCAAGCCTGTAGCGTATGTGACAGAGTCCATGCTATGACCAAGGGTCACATTATGTGACCTTCAGAAGGATTTCAGAGGAAGTTTTGCTGGATGCTAGAAAATCCAGTGGCATTTCTTTGAAAGCCAGGTGCTTTTCAGAGACACTGAGGTTGTCAAGAACAAACCTTTGCAGCACAGTGGTGTCAAAGAAATATGAAGCTTTCAGGGCAAAAATTTGCCCTAGCTTCTCCTGGATGAGACCCAGGAGGATGGCAAAAAACGGTACAAGCAGGAGAAAGTTTGGCTTCGAGCATACATCTAGCACCTGATAAGTGTTGATTCTAGTGGTCATGTCTTGCATTCTTTACTGATCTGGTGAAGGATCTCATGTGCTCTTACCTGCAGGGACATTTTTAGTTTTTGTGGGCCCGTGTCCTTTCTTGGGGACAGCTGTCACCCGATACCCTGTGACTGGGGATGTTGAAGGGAGCCATCTGATGCTGATACTGTTGTCCTGGACATCGGTAACTTGCATCTGGGATGGTGTGTCTATTTCTGAGCAACAAAAATAGTTTTTTCTGAGTATGTTGGTACACAAAATCCTCCCTCCACTGTTACCTCCTAGCTGAATTTTATTCTGCTCTTCCTTTTCTAGGCTGTGTTTCTTAGAACGGAAAACACATGTTGGTATTTATTTGTCCCTCATGCTAGCCCAGAGCAAAAAAGCCTTAACCATGATGTGTGGGTGACTGACCTTGTATCAGTGTTAGTTGAGGATTTTTGCTGTTTTAAAGGCTACTAAATGCTTTTATCTGCAGCTACAGTAGCAGTAGGATTAGGCTATATCCAGATCAGGAGTGAGATGACAGTCCTGGAGTTAGAAAGTCAGGTTTCATCAGGATCACATAATATGACAGTGCACCAGAAGCAGCAGAGTTAAGCCAACAGTGACCCCATGATATGAGAGCCCAACAGGATTTCCACTCTGCAATAAGCAGGCAAAGATTGCTTATATCCCCATCTGGACTCCACAGGGTCTCCCTCCTCTAAAAGTTCAAGTCCACGCTCCCCTCCTGTGTCATGTCATTATTGTGCTGGGCCACCACGATACACGGCTCCACTGAAAATGACGGGCTTACAACATAGCCCATGACTTCTAAAAGAAACTAGGGATCAGTGATACAAATTTATGGGGATAAGCCAGCACAAAGCTGTAGGGTTTTTTCGTGGGTTTTGTTTTGTTTCAACAGGTCTCACCTGTTTTGTAGGTCACAGTGACTGGCTTGCTACTGGCAGGGCTGTCTCCACGGCCAGTTACAGCGTACACGGTGATGGTGTAGTCTACACCAGGTTTGAGGCCAGTGATGGTAGCAGTAGACATGGTGCCAGGCACTGTAAACTCCTGCACAGGGCTGCTTCCACCTAAGGAGGGTAGAGTAGAAAAAGAAATGTAACGGATCTCTAAATTATACATTTTAAATCATTAAAAAAGCCAGGACAATCCTATACGCATCAAGTTGACGACAGGACCCTGTTGATTTCAGTGTTTCTGGCGTCAAAGTGCTTTTCAGACCAACCCAAGGAAAAGAATGAAATATGTACACAGGACCACCCCTAAAATGACTGGAGTGCTCCAGATGCTCTTTCTTTTTGGTAGACATAAAATGATTTGCTCTCCTTTAAAAAAATACCCACCTATATGTGACAATCTTCTCTAAATATGCTGCAAGAATCTCAGAGATACAAGAGGTTTTTTGTCTGCTACAGTCAAACTTGCCTTTGATATTTGCTGTGGCTTTCTAATGGCCTCATAATAGACTTTCTGGTCTGTGACTGGCCATAGCAGCCTGCCCTCACCTGTTTCACCGTAAGTGATCCGGTAGTATCTGACTGTCACTGCAGGAGCATCCCAGGAAATCACAAGGCTGGTTGGGCTGGTGGGGGTGACTTCCAGGTCCCTTGGAACGTCAGACACTAGAAAAACAGAATTGAGAGAGAGTTTAAACGCAGTTAATGTACATCAGCTACATATTCCACCTACCATACCATGCTGCTCTGCTACTCATCTGCCTTATTTCTAGCCCAGTGCACACACCGCTACAAGTGATCTATCTGGTTAAAAACCATCTGGCATTAGACTAGATTTAACGAAAAAAGTTCTGCTGGCCCTAAAGACATCTGACTTGATCTGAAAGTAGCATAGGTCCTCTCACCTTTTTCTAAATCAGGCCCTACCTCAGTATCACAGGCACTTCCTCATGAGCAGAGTTTCACCATCTGGTAGGGAAGGTCTGGTTTAACAGCAACTACTTTGCTAGAGGACACCCAAAATCCTCGTGGTAACTTTTAGCCAGCATTCTCTCAAGGCTTACCCGTTGTTTGTTGGCCGACCAAGGGCATGCTCTCCTCCCTGCCATTGATGGCGATGATGCTGACCACGTACTCAGTCCCTGGAAGCAGGTTGGTAAGGGTGATGGAGTTCCGTGAGGGGGGCACACGGTCCTCTTTGGGCCTGCCAGCACCGTGCTCTGGGTGATGCCGGATCTTGTAGCCCGTAATGGTGGCACGAGGAGCAATCCAGTGGACGGTGAAAGAGTTAGCAGTTATATCTGAGAAGTCGAGGCCAGTGGGGGAATCAAGACCTGGATATTTCAAAGAGACAAGAGGCTGAGCTCAACTGAACTACGGGTCATGGTTCATTAAGCTCAGTACCACGACACTGCCAGATCCTAAGCCAAATGCTATTCAGCTGTGCAACTAAACACATGTGTGTTCAGAATCAGAGCGAGATAAACAAGCACTGGAATGCAGCTGTGGGAAAAGAGTGTATGGCGCACACAAACAACACAGCATAAAACAACACACAAGACCAGCAAACTCTGTTACACAGTTACAGAACAAGAAAGACTCAGTGATAGATATGATAGGCTCTGCCTAGGCTTGTTCTCAGGCAGATACTGTCAGGATATTCAGACCAGGGTCTACAATGCTCTGTTCAAAACCAACAGAATTCTGGCTCTCAGACATAATGAGATGTGAGATTTCCTAGCATTTGCCAAGATGTGCATCTGCGTTGCTCTTTGATAACTAGCTGATGACCCATCAACAAGGTGACAATACACAAGAAAGAGCAATGAAGTCCCATTAATGAATCTTTATGGATGGCATTAATCGCACATACATCTTAGGCTGCGCCTAAGTACCTGTTTTCTGGATTCCAGACAAAGGTGCACTCTCATGCTGCTCAGAAACACTGTAGACTCTCACCAGATATTCAGTACCAGGGAGCAGATCTGTGGAGTTCAAGTACAAGAGTTTAGACATATTTCTTTACTAATAGCTAGAAGTCACTCAACCTACACAATTTTAACTGTGTTTCTTATGGGAGGTAATCAGGTTTTGCTTGATGGAAGAGCTGAGCCTCCCAGACAGTCAAAAATTTTAAAACAGTTCTTTTTGTGGCATTATGGTTGATTGCAATGTTTTAGCCTGAAGGAGCATGGTATCCTGTATCATTGCTTCATTAGTTTGTGGAGTCTGGCTAGAAGCAATTAGTTTTCTGCAAGGTCCCTCCTAGTTATCTAGTAGCTTAGTTATGCACTGTGTCAAAGCTTTAGCTGATATGAACTGGAATACAGCCAAGGATGTCCAACACAGCTATTCTAACTCAGATATGCTCCAGGTCTGGTCCTTTATTCCAAAAGTGGGTATTGTCTCTTACTCAACCAACCTGATTCTAAGACGGAGAAAAAAAAATACTTCAAATATAACACAGCTTTTGCAGCAGCAAAAATGAATGTCAGCTTTTTGAAAACGCACACATTTTGTTGCCATGTCCTGTAAGGTTCCACGGTATTTATTTTCTGGTCCTGAGCATACAGAGCCAAAGGAGCAATGACCTTTTGCACATTCTGATCCTTTCCCAGAACCTCTGCACTGCAAGTCCTTGACATTTGTGGCAAACCAGGTGAGTAATATGTATTTACTCTTAATACCTAACCAGGCTGCAAATCCAAGCAATTGCCCCATAGTCTGATTCATTGCTGCCCTTGGATTGATGGGAAAAAGTTTTCTGTGGTTTGGTTTTAACTTGGGTAAAGCAAGTGGCCAAACCCCATTTAAGGTGAGTTCATATGAGGCTACTTCAACATCAGCTTAGATCAGCTGAGAATTTGGCCAGTTACACTTACAGTAAGCAGTTTTTCTTTCGCCTCATCTTATGTCATATATAAAGGGCCTCTTATATTTGTTTGACTTACATAGGTAACCCACTTACTTGTTAAGATCACCATGTTGTCTGAGGGTGAAATTGTCAGCTCTGCAACATCTTCCTCCTTCTTCACAGGTGAGTAGCGCACCAAGAAACTGCTCAGCACGATGGAAGTTGGTGCAGTCCAAGTCACTCTCATAGTATCAGGCCCCACATTAGTGAAGCGGAGATCAGTGGGAGGAGGCACAGCTACACAGCAAAGAACAAATATATCTTAGTTCTCTGATTCATAAAAGTTGATCAAGAGGTAAGTTCAGGGAATCACCGGAGAAAGTATCTCATGCATAACAGACTACAGTGTCAGACCCATGCAAACAGACTTCTAAACTACATTTGGTTCTACTATAGTTAAGAGAAAAATATGTCTGTACTACTGTCAGGCTCCTTTAACCTCTTGGCAATTCCCGGTACTTTAAATACACCCTGTGGGGCTAATTTGAAAACAAGGTAGCAAGTTTCAGTAATGTGCTTCTTGCAGCTGGATTTCGTATTACAGATGTGGAGCCAAGAGACGTTTAAAGTTGCCATACAGCAGCTTACAGACGGAAAAGTAATCCCAACTAGAATTCATACATGCACACACAAGAGAGGAGAGGGTATATCACTAATTTCCTATGACTCTACTTCTACTCATGTCGAAGGATTTACAGCCTCAGGATTTTCAAACACAGTAGGATTTCATGCAAGAACCAGTTTTCAGCTCGCCTTCTGCTCATGCACTATAGAGACCCTTGACGGTGTGGCATGGCTGTCAGTGGCACGTACTCAGGGAGTGGTTTTCATCTGCATCCTTTGGGGCATTGTGGAAAGAGTGGGGCCACCACTGAAACAGACAACTGGAAACTCAAATAGTTATCAAGGCTGGAGCGTGTCTGCTGAACTGCTCTGCCCTTTGGCACTCTTATTTTGGGGAATCACAGTTTAAAAGTCTGGTGAATATACAGCTCACATTTCAGGCTCTTGATTCCAACTGGAACCCGGAAATCTGAATAGCAGAAGGTGAGAGAACCTGGCAAGTCTGCAGCCATTCACAGTATTAAAATGCCTCAAATTAGAAAACTGAGCAGTGCGTATCCATCCCCAGCTGCCATTTAGAAAAAGGAGCAAGCTGGGTCTGTCTGGCTTCCCTGCAGTGAGCGGCTCGATTCCTCTTTGGACAAAGCCCCATCGTCCCGACAGCCAGTGACAGCATGAAACACCGTTCATGTCACAAAACACAGAAGTTTTCAAAATTCACCCGTTTGCTGTGTCAGAGTGGTAGGGGCGCTCTCTCCGCCATTAATGAGTGTGATTACACTGATGTCGTAATCAATGCCCGGCTCCAAGCCTGTGACTGTGTAGTATCCTACTGAGGAGTCCACAAAATCTTCAAAAATAGGGACACTTTCTCCTGCCGCAACTACTGTGATGCGGTAACCAATAATGGTGGAGGCATTTAACGGGGTCCACCTCAGGCCGATGCTTGAGTCAGTTATGTCAACAAAGCTTAGGTCAGTGAGTTGGGGCACCTCTAATGAGTTAAAGAGCAAACAGGAAAGGCAAAGACATACAGAGGCAAAAGAAAGACAAGGGAGAAAAAAGCAGTGTTCATCACTATTAACATTGACAGAACTTTAGAAGCAATTGCGGTGATATGCAGAATTTCTCTTGGGGCTTGGGGGAAAGGGAGGCTTCTTGGTGGTTTGGTTTTTGGTTCGGGTTCTTCTTTTTTTTGGTTTTGGTTTGTTTTTTGGGGTTTTGTTGGGGGTTTGTTTTTTTTTTTTTGTTTGTTTTTTTTTGTTTTTTTTAATATATATTGTACCCTTCAACGCAGTCTCCATCTGCGTTCCCAGGCAGACAGAAGCTGAAACCCCGATCCCCTGAGACAATGCAATTCCACTTTAGACATACTATTTTAAGAAGGCCTACAAGAGGCACTTAACTTGCAACAAACTACTTTGAGTGATGATAAGCCATAAAGACCCATCACTTCTGATGAAAAGAGAAACAGAAAAACACATACCAAATTTTTTTTTTGCAGGTAGAAAAATTATATCAAAGTGTATTAACATATAAATAAAACTACTCCTTGAAATATTAGTTGATTGACCCTCTAGAATTTCTGTCTTGTGCAAATGAGAAGTCTAACTGTTATTTTTGGGATTATAAAAATATCAACCCATCTGAAGGGGCTAAATCAGGCTACACACTCAGCTGGCGAGAACCATCACAAAACTTCAGGGTAGATCATCCATTGTCTGAACTATTTACACTGGACTTGGAAAAAAAGTCTCAAATCCCTGTAACGGCTTGAGGATCTGGCCCAGAATTCCTCAAGTTCTACTTACCACTAAGTGCTGCAATATATGTGCTAAAAGCAGATGATACGGAACAGTGAGTAATAAAACACTATCTTGGAAAGATGGCAAACGGTTAAAAATGACCTTTAGATGATAAGTATTCTGTAAGAGCGACGATGTCCCTGTATTCAGAGGTTATGCCCAGCACATGATGTGGCCAAGAGGCTGACTTGATTTGTTGGCTAAATTGTTCAAAAATCTCAGAGCTAGGCCACTGAATAAAGATCTTCTTCTAGATATTGCCTAAGTTTCTGTATGGCAAACAAGCACAGCTGTGACTGTTTTCCCTACGGATATCATTCTTATAGCAAAGTTGTTCTTTTCCAGTGTGTTAGGACCAACAGAATTGGGCAAGGGGTGCGGAACGTTAGATGCATCTTTACTTGACAATGGCCAAACCCTCAGCTGCTCAAGTCAATAGGTTGGTATTGATTTAAGCCACAAGATTTGGCTATGTAACTTTAGCAGGGTGATCCTGAAGATCAGTGGGAGCTAATGGATGCTCTTCCTCCCTCAGGATCAGACACCAGCAGGTGAGTCAAAGATGCAGGACTGTCTATCCATTCTGTTGGATCATTACAACGTAGCTTGAAAAGGAATTACGGGACAGTAATTTGCAAAAGACTGGCTTTAATAACAGCGGTTACGTTCTATTTTAATGTCTTCCTAGGAAGAGACTTATTTTACAGAATAGATGCAAAAAAATGCCAGTTTTCTGTAAAATCATTGTTTATCCACATGGAATGCATGTACCATATCACCTTTAAAAGAGTGCTAAAAGCCAGAGACATACATTCTTAGCTTTCCCCCACCAGAAGATGGTAAAGGGCTAAAGCTATTACTACTTTAATTATGCAGTATCACAGTATTAGTTCATCCCCAGGGAGCATACAGCACTTCAGTGAAGCATGGAAATTTTAAAGCAGTGTTATAAGAGCAAGCAAACACAGTAGCTGGCATCATTTCAGGGCTGAGCAGAAACATAACCAAACAAACAAAGCCCTCACAAAGGAAAATGAAATGAAACCATTTGGGGAGATGCATATTAATTTTGCTACTGTGGCTACAAAGATAGTTTCTGCAGTCATCTCAGCATGTAATGTGAGGTGGCAAACACCACTTTGTGTCCCAGAAGTGCTACAGTGATGGACCTTTCAATCTTGGCTTTCCTCTCCGCTGCGCTGAAGTGATCTTCTGCCACTATTGCTGCCAAAATTTCTCCTGTACTTGCCTCCCACTCATACCTCTCTTCACCTACTTCCCATTCCCACCAGCTGTGCTCCAGATGTCGGGGCACTGCAGGGCCAAGTCAAATCTCCGTTGCTCTTCAGCTTAGTGTACTGATACAACAGATCCACCTCTCTACCACCACCCTGTTGACAGGCAATGTAGGCTGCCCATGCAGAGAAGTACACGGGTATGAAAACTGCTCTGTCACGTGCTGGCATGTGGCTATCCTGCTTCGAAGTCTAAGCCCTCTGCCATCAGACTAATAGGAGTTCTGCAATGTAGAGCTCTCAGGCTCAGCAATTTGACTTTAAGTAGCTACAACTGCTGCTCATCCTTTCATTACCTTGTGTGACGGTTTCAGAGATGGGGATACTCTCCTGGTCGTCCTTGACTGAGTAAACGCTGACGTTGTACTCCACACCAGGGTTTAGGTTTTCAAAGGTGCAAGTGGTCTGATCCGCACCTACTACTTCCTCCAAGGTAGAGCCCTGCTGCCCATTGGTGGGAGCAGTGGTCACTCGGTACCCACTGATGTCTGAAATACAGATATACCGGTATGCAGTAATCTCATGCTATACTGATTTACATCAGGCCTCAGTATAAACAACTGAAGCAAACACATGACATTTTACAAGCGATTTTGTCACCCTGAGCCCAGCAGGCAAGAGGTTGCTATGCCAAGCACCCTGAAATGCTCTTCCCAGGAGGTAGCCATGCCCCTCCCACTGCATAGTTTGTTCCCCTTGAGACCTCACCAAACTGATATTATCATGACACATCAAGAAAAGATACATCTACTGACTGAGAGTGGGGTTTTCAAAAGCTTTCAATCCTTGTTTTACGGAAGTCAGTTGTACAGTTCCCATAAGCTATTGCTGGAGAAGAGTTCATCTTGAACACTTTCAGATCTTCCATGCTTACTCTCAATGACATGAACTCATTCTTCACTGCCAGCAATTTTTTTGGTCCATTTTGCTTTCCTTCCCTTGGATTTTTTTAAATGACTGGAGATATTTGAAGAAATCCTTCAAATACCTAAACCAGCTGAAATATTTAACACACATTCATACTCCAAAATAGCATTTTACATGGAATGTAAATCATCAAGAGTCCGACAGCAACCTATACTTAACTGTGATTTATATCCTTGAATATATATAGAAATATGTACATTTTTCCTTAAATGGCTCAACAGCAAGCTTCCTATCAATGTCTCCTTAATGAACTGCAAGGCACCGCAAAACAAACATTAGCATTCTGATACAACAGGAGGATCAAGCACAGTATGAGTTCCCATAGTTACCTGGAGTTGTGCTTCTATCCCAAGAGACTACCAGGATCCCAGTATCAGGATTGGGTTCCAGGCGCAGGTTGGTTGGTGGAGACAATGCTGCAAGCATTCAGACAAATGGGTCATTTACGGCACAGAGAATCATGCTAGCTCCCTCAGCATCCCTTCGCCCCACATTATATCCTCACCCTTCAGAATTAGCTAAAAATATTTTCCTGAAGTTATGACCCTGCACTGGATGAGCTAGTGCTACTGTCACCTATGCATCAAAAAGAAAAACACCTTCTAGACCGCAGCAGGAGGAAAAGACTACAACTGAGCACAGGGAAAGCAAGTGGAAGAAGGAAAAATTGTGTCGTACGTGTGGTCACTCTCCTGATGATCGGAGTCTCCCTCTCCTGGCCATCCATCACGACTGTGAGGCTGTAGGTGTACTCCACTCCAGGGGTCAGGCCAGAGATCACAATGCTGCCAGAATCAGAGATGACTTCCCGAGGAGCCTCTCCACCTTGGCTTGGGCGCACACCCAGCTGCAGAGAAGCAGCAAAGTTTGCTTTTCAGTCTCAAATACTCCTATCCCAGCTAACTATCAGCATCCTGACTTATCATCCAACACTGAGTATCATAGGCCCTTATGCTGAAGGCCAGCTGTTAATCCTGTTCTTGTGTTTTAGATGTCCCGCTGATCAACTTGACCTGAAGCCCAGAGGACATGCTTGCATTGATCTCTGACCTAGCCCTGCCCCCTGTAGCAGCATGTCTTTTGCACCTCTTTCCTTTGTGCTACTATTTTCACTGCAGTCCACAGTAAACAGCCTTAATCTTTCTTCCCTATCACAACGATGCAAGAGGAAAAAGAAACATGGGACTTCAGTTTCCCCTACCTTGAAACCAATCCTTGGGGCAGGTGTCCAGGTGATGACAATAGAAGTCTCAGTCACTTCTGTGTTAAAAGGAGGAACAGAGCCAACAGGCTGATCTGTGAAATGAATTGACAGAGTTGAAGTCTAGCTGCTGTGATAGCACCTAACAGTTAGAAAAACAGACCTGTAGCAGTCCAAATAGAAAGAGGTATGTAATAAGACTCTGAACTACATTGCTCTTTGAAAATTTGGGAAGGATCTGACAGATGACTTCTGTCTGCTGCTGGGCTTGATAGACACACTATGCAAGTGGTCTCTTCACAGCCAGTGTTTTTGTTGTTCCTGAGGAAAACAAAAATATTGAACTGGGCCTTGTAAGTCCTCTATGCATCCAACCCCAAGAATTTGGGGAATATTGTTTTTGGCACAATACCTAAAGTATTCCTCAAAAAGCAGCTTTTTTTTCCTTCACCTACCATATGCCATTCAATCAGCAGAACACCACACCCTTGTCTGTCATCCAGCTGTCCCAGCTAGGACCATCTCATCCCTCACCAACATCTTCAACTCTTCAGAAGTCAGCAGAGTTAAAGGGAGCTCAAAATCAACCTGAGGAATCTGTGGTCTCATTAATATCTGTCAGGAGCATCACACAGAAGCCAAAGCCTTTGTGTACCCCAGAATCAGTCCAGATATCTCCACTGAGTTTAATCTGAATTGACCTCGTTATTAAGGAATAGACTTGCTTTATTAATCTATAGTGTTAAACTGGACTGGTTTCATTCAAGTAAGGCAGAATTTGAAGGTAATATTCATCTAAGATATCCAGTCATATCCTAATTGAGAAATATTTATAGATAAGGCTGTCTGTCAGCAAAAAGCACCTTGCCAAGGTCAACAGTGTTACTCTGATTAAAAGTTTGAACCCTTGTTTTAACTTCACATTGTTCTAAAAGAAACCACATTCTCTTTTGAAAAGAGGATGTGGTTCTGGGCTTGGATGGCTTTGAGTTTTGTTAGTTTATATGTCTGCTTCATCATTATTTAAACAGTGACTCTATTTCTTCTTTCTAGAAGTATGTGCAGGTTCTTACAGAACTCCTTTTCCTCCCAAATTTTGTTTAATATTTCTACCAAGCCAGTAGCAGAAGTAGAGATGACTGAAATTTAAAAAAAAAAAAAAAAAAAAAAAAGAATAATAGAATGCAATGTTTGTGTCAGTTCCTGTAACTGCAGTTGAGCTGCCTTAGATGGTATGGTTGGGCTCAAGAAATGACTGCCTTTGGCTTTATACAAATGACAGACTAATTATTCATTGCCCATGTTAAGGGAGCTGTTTGCTTTCCTTGATTTGTCATGCCAAAACCAAACAACCGGAAAGATCAAGTAAAATTAAATTTCTTTTTCATTCAGTTAAACAAAAACTGAGGTAGCAGTAATAAGTTTTCCCTTTTGTTTTTTATCACCAAAAAGCCAAAATATATTTTACGAAAAGCTTTTTGATGCAAATAATATTCTTTTTCCTGCCAAATAGATCAGAAAGACGAACAAGGAATATTTCCCAAGCAGTTCTGCTGGAATGCTACTTCAAAAGGCTGCTTCTGTAAACGAATTCACAATAGCCACTTTCTGCACAAGTTCTGAAGAAAGGCCAAAGCGTTAAGGAAGAGGAATATGCGCCTATTATACTTACAAGTTGTGAAGACTCCAGTCTCTCTGGCGCTTTGCAAGTCGTCTTTAACTGCCACAAGGTACACGGTGTACTCAGTGCCAGGCTGCAAGTTCCTGAGAAGGTACTTGGTGGCAGAAGGTCCCACATTGTAGGTCCTTGGTTGACCTCCTCTTGTGGGACCTGCAGTCAGCCGGTATCCTGTGATCACAGCACGGGGCCGCGTCCACAGCACTAACACTGAATGCTCCGTGGTATTGAGAAATCTCAGGTTGGTGGGGGCATCGAGCTCTGGGCAAGAAAAAGCATAATATGCATCAATTTTTCAACTGAATCTCCACTTCACCCCTACTTCCAAAGCATGTCCATTCCCATGCAAAACGCATGGCGGTACAATAAGGTTGTTGAGCCTGTATTTCTTGCTTAGGGCACGAGTATAACAGTATGGAAGAGAGAAGGTGGGGACTATGAGAGAGCTGGAAATAGAAACGAAATAAATATATCCATGCTTCAATGCCATCTGATAATACGCTGAGCCAGGCAGACCTGCGCATTCTAGGCTGTGCTGATTTGGGTCGCTGCCATACATGCCATCCCATGGGGAAGTCAGGCTAACGGCTGAGGCGAGACAGAGGAACCCAACCGCACTCAGGAATTTCAATAGTTTCTCATGAATGCTGAGCATTTTTCAAAAATCAGCTCAGTTTAGACTTGTCAGCATAAGCACGGAAACCTAACTTTAGCCCCTTTTTCGTTAAAACGATTTGTTCTTTTAAATCTTTGCCCAGTCCTACTCCCTGCCCTCTCAAAATCCCTTCCCAAAACAAAACACCCCCACTTTGTCATTTTAATGTAAAAATAAATAACAGTCAGCAACTTTTTGCAGAAAACCAGTTCCTAGATCTACTTAAAAATAATCACACCATGGAACTGACTATACAACAATTCTAAGCATGCTCATCTCTCCCACGAGACTCACACAACAGCTCTTATCAGGCTTCCTCCCCTTTTTATCACTACCTCTGGGAAGCTGCTGAAACTGATAACCCAGAAAAGACATAAACAGGAGGCTGAAGCAACACAGCTTCTTCAGCACTGCTCTGGAGTCCAGTGAATGGTAGAGATGTCGCTACCTTTGGCTGAGATAAGATGAGGCTCAGAGCGGGAAAGACACTTAAGCAATTTGCCCCCGCAGCAGGCAGGGTAGCACTGGATGCAGTGAAGAGTTTATAGCATCTACACAACAAGTTTCCCCACCTTTTCTAGTCCCCAGTTACATGTCGAAATTAAGAGCACTGAAGAGAGGTTCCATCAATGCTCTTTTCTGATGGCAAATGCTTTTTTTCTCCCCCTGAGTAAATAACATTCTTGTGATAAAAGTTAATGTTTTCATCACTCTCCCAGTGATTCAGTGGGAAGCGCTTTTTGTACTTTTTGTTTTCTCTGCAGTTGTTTTCTCCCTTTTTGAGGAGGGAGGGAAAAGGAAGCAAAGACTTCCTTCTTCCACCACTTCCAAACATGGAGGAGATCTAAAAGACAAAGGATGAATGTGACCCTCCCTAGGCCCATCTCCAGCGCATGGGCTGAGAGGCAGCTCTGTCTCTTCTTGGTACTTAGATCTGTGCTAAGTCTCATCTGACAAGGATTGTATCTTCCTCTGATTTTTAGCCTACAGTCAGTTCCTTTCTGCACAATTTAATTTGCCAGCTCTATTAGGCTTTTATCACTTCCTCTCCCCATACTAAAGGAAAAAGGGGAAGATTAAAAAGCCACACACACACTCAGAGTTTATTTGTAGACTGCTTTTTAACGGAAGGCGGAAAAGAGAATCACATTTACACCGTGGGAAGAGACTTTTGCTGCAGGGTTTTCCTTGGGAACT
Source organism: Morus bassanus (assembly GCA_031468815.1). Lineage (NCBI taxonomy): Eukaryota > Metazoa > Chordata > Aves > Suliformes > Sulidae > Morus > Morus bassanus. The sequence continues at coordinate 40,750,262 of CM062574.1, forward strand.
CTGAATGATTTCTGTTTCCCAGGACTTTCGATTACAGGATGCAATTTATGTGAATACTTTCTGAAATGTGGTTTAGGCAAAGCAGTTAAGCGGATGATCATAGCCTATGGAAAATGATTCCAGACATTTGTAACTAGCCCTGTGCTGTCTGAATCAAATGTCTATGCTCCAATGTACACCTCTGTGTGTGGACTTTCAGAGGGGCTCTACACCTAGCCAAGGCTTCTGAAAACAACCACAAAAATTACAGATCTAACTGGGAACTGAGCCCTTGTTCTAAATGCTTCCCATGGAGTTCAGACTCCTAAGTTGCATCCTTGCTTTTGAAAACCTCACTTGAAAGAGGAGGGAGGGTGTTCACACCATCTATGTTACACTCAAATCAGATACCTATGTCAAAGGATAAACATTAGGATCCCATTCTCCCTGCATAGTCAAGGGAGATGGTAAGAGAGAGGGGCACTATTTGTGGCTCCTAATGTTTGAATGTAAGTAAATACTATTTTCTCAGACAGCATGGCTATATTCATTATCTTGTTTCATTTCCTTCCCTTCCCTCTTACCTTTATAAGAGTTGGGCTGGATTCTCAAAAGATGCTCTCATTTACTGAAAAGTATCAGAACAGCAGCAGATGTGCACAGCTGAATTTTGGTTCTTTGAATATTGTGACCCAGTCAAAGAACACCACAAACACCAAGTCACCCTTCTATTGCCCAATAAACAGATCTGTTCAAACAGACCACATCCCAGGTTCGGTCTGATCTGCTTCTCTCGGGTGAAAAATGGAGATAACCACTCGAACCCATGCTAAACTCCTCCTCTTCCATCTGAAAGCCTACATCTTGCCCAGCCACCGCTCCTCTATTCTCTGCACTTCTGCAAAGCAAAAAGCAAGGCCTGACAGACTCCGTACTTTGCTCGTCATCTTGCGTCACACTGGTGATGTGTTGCACAGCCACTAGATCATTAGCAAGCGGGTTCTGAGAGATCCTGCACGACCCTTCCTGAAAAATATATGTTCCCCATGGCTCTTGTCAACAGTCCATTGAGGTCGCTGCAAACCAGTTCCCCGGGTTTCACTGGGATGACAGTGAAATTTCTGGGGTGGTAAGACAGCCTGTGGAAAGCCAGGCGTGACCTGGCAAAGCTTAAAAGGACTGCATTTCATGACAAGGCCTGTCCTTACATGTGCATGCAGAACTCCTACTGGTGACACCGGAGCCAAATAGGTATGTAGCTGTCAGAAAGGAGATAGGGATTTTCAGAACAATCTCAGCAAGGCTCCTAAGTCATGCTGAAATCTGCCCTGAGGTATCCTCAAAAAAAAAAAAAAAAAAAAAAAAAAAAATCACAGGCTGTGATCTGTGCTGTAAAAGAACTGCAGGGCCCATCAATTCTCAGTCAGTAATAAAAAAGTTGAATTCCAGCCATACAAAATTGTTTTAAAGTGCCATGAGAGTTAAACTCCCATTGGAAAGCCCTGGAGGAGGATAAATCTGCTGAAGAGATCATTGTTTGAGTGAATGAATTCCCAGCCCTGTCATCCTAGTTATGGGATACCTCCTGGGCTATAACTGTTGCACTTTAAGTGCTCTGTTTATATATTTCTCTAAGCGACGGAGAAATATGCACTTCAAAAGGCTGAAAAAAGCACGAAGAAAAGACACTTACTGGTAGTTTGCTCTCCAGTCAAGGGTTTGCTCTCCCTGCCCTGGCTCACAGCAAAGATCTTAAAGAGATAGGTTGTTCCTGGGAGCAGGTCAACAACTTCAGCAAATGAGCTCCTGGTGATAGGCAGTCTCTGGCCATGTTGGCCAGGGCGATTGACAGGGATCACTTCCACTCGGTAGCCAGACACTTGGCTTTGTGGTGGGGTCCACATGATGGTGATCTTGATATCAGAAACCTCCACAAACTGCAGATCTTTGGGCGAAGGAACTTCATCTGAAAGCAGAGCAACAGAATAGCTTTAGAGGGAGTCCTTAGCAATTGGCAGGAGAAGCTATATGTTTACATGGAAGAAAAAAAGTGAATTTTGATTGAACAATGGATAGCCCAAGAATACTTACCAAATTAAAAATGTCATGGTAACCTTACTGTAAACATGTATACACACATTCCCAGACAATATTCAAGCAGACTACAGTTCCAAATGTCACTAGTTTTAAGTATTTTATGCCTTCAGTCATATAAGGTATCTTGCTGTCACAGAAAGAGAACTGAAAGACCAGATGTAATATGCTACAGAACTTCAAGTATGTGCAGAACCAAAAGCTTGGGGGCGGAGGGAATTACTCTGGGGGTTGGAAACAAGAAACTCCTTTAAAAATTAAAAGAGAGGGTTTTCAAAACCCATGGCATGTTCTGAATGTCTATAATTAACTTAAAATCCATCTTTTATAATTAAAAAAGTACAGGGGCTGATCTGGCCTTACTGTAGTCAAAGCCAAAATCCAGTTCCCTCTGTGTTGGTCCACAGTACTGCACCCTTGAATTCCTACGTTCAAATTAAGTTTCTTCAGATTAGGACCGATACTGCCCTAAGGTTAACCAATGCACATTTTTGGAAGATACAGATGCCAAACCATAAAATCCTTGAGATGAGTTCATTCCCGGTAAATTCCCATTTGCAAACACGTGCTTGCAACTTGCAGGACCATCAAATTCCACTGCTACCACATCAGACCCCAATTCTTTCACTATCCTTTCTTTTGGTTTGGCTGTTCAGCCCAATTGGATACGTAAAGAACCCTGAAACCAGTAGTTTTTTTAAATTGTGGGTGCCTCAAGTTTAGATCATATAGTGTTATTTTGGCACATCAGTCAATGCTGAGCAATCTCCCATCCCCACTGACTGCAGTGGAAAATAACGGTTAGGACTGGACGGGAGAGGGAGAAGTCAGGTGAACAATTTAGATTTGTGTTGTGTCTGAATACATAACCTTAAACATCTGCAGGCCAAGTACCAAGGCAAAATGGTTTACCAGGCTCTTAAGAAGATCTCTTAGCGGAATCCCTGTAATATAACTTAGGAAATCTGGTCTCTCTTTTCAAAGAAACAATGCAAGACTAGCCTCCTGACCTGTCTGCAGTCTGATCCCTAGGAATTACAACCCTATTAACGCAGAGTAGTGGCTTGACTGTGTCAATTCATTAGAGTATGACTTTACTACAGAACTTCAGTACCAGTGACATTTACAATTAAAAAACCCAACAAGGATGACAAAAATCAGAATTAGATCCATTTAAGGATTCATTTAGCTAGAGCAATGTGAACCTGCATTGTCATTTGGCTCTACATACTAACAGAAAACTCAGTGACTGACATCCAGAACATGCTGACCGTTACCTGTGCGTGGGACGCCTGTGGTTTCCTGTTGGATGAAGATAGGAGTACTCTCCTGATTTTCTTCCACTGCATAGATGCTGATGTTGTACTGAACACCCGGCATCAAGTCACTGAGTGTTACAGAGGTTGCAGTGTCAGGCAGGTTGAGTTCTGTGCTGCTGCCTTCCACGGAGGGTGTGTAGATAATTCTGTAGCCTAAGGCAAGAGAGGTATTTGTAGTCCTTAGCCACAATCAGTAAGACAGCACAAGGAATGCTAGAAATGAGAACTAAACTGATCTCCCTACTGACATTTCATAAAAACAGTCCTGAAATTCAGTAGGACCCATGGCTTGCCTTTGCTCACATCCCATCTACAGACTGCATGCCCATAATGCGTTACAAAGCATAATCTGACCTGGATTAGAATATTTCTGAGTTTTGACGTGTGGATTTAGACTCTATACAGTTCTCATGCTTGTTATGGGATGGTCTGGATGGCAGATACAAAGACAAGGACATGGGATTTGTTTTTATTTAACCAAATCCAGAAGGAATTGTTTCGCATCCAGCCTCCTGAATTGCTTGGTGAAACCAAGCAAATGCTAAATTGCCCACGTGCTTTCCAGCTGGTGTCTCAGATTGGGCAGAATTACGCACTAGCCCTCTGTGCCAGAAATATACTTCATTTTCTTTTTTTACCTAGATTTCAGATTCTACCAACAGCGCAAAATAGGTGCATTTCAGTGAGACAAACCTGTGATTGGAGCCTGTGGTCTGCTCCAGCTAATGACAATTGATGTGTCATCTACACTGTCCACAGTGTGATCGGGAGGTGCATCAGGAGCTGTTTAAGGGAATAAACAGAGGAGGACAGCAAGCATGAGGATAAGAGGTAACAAAAATTTATTGAGCAAACAACAAAAACAGCTTTCAAAGAGCAGCAACACCCACCCACACATACCTGTAGTCTGTGAAGTAGACAGGATCAGATTCTGCTCTCCTTCTTCAGAGATCTGATAGACGTTAACGATATACTTGCGACCAGGAAGCAAGTCAGGGATGTTGACAGAAGTGGCTGTGCTTGGAAGATCTAAGGAAGGGAGGATAGAAAAAATTGCCTTAGCAATTCTATCTTCTTGCTTTCTCTCTACATGAAATAATTGAGACCTCTGTTCTAATCACAGTCTTCCTGCAATAAAACAGCAATTGTTCTGCACTGTGTCTTTAGTGCACATCAGAAAAGTTGTGTGGAGAGTTGGGACAGGTCTCCACACTCAGCAAGCAGGCAACACCTAGGACAGCAAGGCTTGCTGTGTGATATGGTAGGGCAACTTGAGCAGCAGCCCCCTGCACACTGCTGGCATTTAGCCACCTCAGCTAACCGAGTACTCATTTCATACCCTGACTGTTATATTTTCAATACAAAAATATAATATATGGAAAAAATTTCACACAAATAGGTTATGTGGAAAGACTGACTCATGAGTGGAGAAGGACATTATGAGGGCTGATGAACTTCTCTCCCTCCTCCCTTCCCCCAGATGTCCACCTACATGCCAGATGTAGGAAATTCCCCATGAAGCAGCTCCTTACTGGCCAGACTGAAGCCAAACATCTTAAGGGAAACAGGGAATTGCCTTTCAGTTTGCCTGTAAACCTCTGTCTGTAGACAGATGAGCTCAGGAGCTGCTTCACAACATAGCTCAGCTGTCTGGGCAGTCAGTGTGCAGACAAAAACGGTGGTGATACTGCTGGCAGTCCCAATGTAAGCCACTCCTGCTCATGAGTCCAAGCCTGTGAGTTCAGGGAGCAACAGTCCAGGGAGAATTATTAGGTATGGGGATTACTGTTCTGTTTCTCATGTTGTTCTTCTATTGTACTCACGTCCAAATAGCTATTATAGCAATATCTCACAAGGATTTGAGGTTATTACCATTGTTAAGACAGGAAATTAGGAAAAAGAAGTTAAGATGAAATTATGTGTGGTGACACAGGCCGTACAGAAGATATTGGAAAAGTGGATTCAATTCCTAGGTCTGAGTCCAGTGCCTTTAACCAGCTTCATGGCTTAGCTAAGTTGTCACATTGTCAAAGATGAATAAGATCTGATCCAAACAGAACAGCTGACAGAGCAGACTGGAACAGACATCTATGAGATGACAAGTAGCCAACAGAGGGTATTTGGGAAAGATTTCTCTCTGTCCATCCTGACGGAAGGACAAAGGTATAGCAAAGGAAATTAGCCAGACGGCAGGTTCGAAAAATAGATTTGGTTCTCTTCTCATCTGCACTGCTGCTCACTTCAGGATGCTGTGGAAGCTAGTAAATGTACATGACTTCAAAAGGAAGAAAAGACTGGAAAAATTAATGGAGCTGAAAAGAAAGAATTTATCCACCCACAGTTATTACAAACCCACCCCCACTGGCTCAGGGAGTTTTCCTCTGCAGGATCCTGGGACAATATTCTGAGGGGGTATTGCTATATACTTGCCTTGTCCTTATACTCCTCCTTGGACATGAACTTACAGCCATAGATGGAGAAAGGACAATGAACTAAGTCAGCTTTTAATCTGAGCTAGTCCTGCCACTCTCATATCCTAATTGAATCATACTGAAAGATAGCAAGATCCTCACTATTCACACTAGCTATACTGACTGTCACAGAAAACAGTGATGTAATGTTAGCAATGCTTTGGTCTAGTAGACTTAAATATTATCTCACCAAGATACTGTGGCTCATCGCCCTCCTCACTCAGCTCATACTCAACACGGAATCCAGAAACTGTGTCAGAAGCAGAAACCCAGGAGACAACAAAGCTGTTGGCTGTGATTTCAGTGACTGACTCTGAAGTAGCAACCACGGGAGGAAGAAGAGTTGTCTCTCCTGAAACAGTGTTGCCTACAAGAGAGAAGAGAGGTTTAATTAACCATGACTACTTTTGTGTTAACTGGGATGCACAAAACAAAGACTTATGTGAAGGAGATTAAGTTTTTCTGGATGCCCCACTGTTCAACTTACTTGTCACTGCTGTGGTGCTGGTTGTGGTAAAGTCAAAGCGGGTGACTTCTTTGTGGCCATACCGCTGAACACTAATGAGCTGTCCTTCATATATCACACCAGGCTTCAGGCCTGAGATGGTGTAGGAATTCTGGTAGCCGGGGATGGTGGCTTCCTTCCACTGCCTTCCAGAGTTTTTCTGCAAGAACAAGGACACCCAATAGTGAGAGACTCCCTAGCCTGCAAGTAGAGGTATCTAGTGACCTAAACTGCTGCATGGTTACCAAGCACTGTGATATTCAAACACAGCTGTGACTCGAATGGCTAATGCACAGACAGAGGCAAGTCAAAGGAGATGAGAAAGGTATGCCAGGAGGCAGGGCTAATCACATTTTGGGTGATTAAGTTTTACCGGGATAAACTGAAAAACAATCTAGCTTTGAACTTTTTCCTTTAGAAGAAGCAGTATTTGTAATATATACACTAAACTCATTCCTTTATCAAAAACGCATTGCGGCACAAAGGAATGGCTGGAAAACGCACATTTCAAGGCTGTTCACAAGAACACTCTAAGCCATCATCTGAAAACAATATACAGAAAAGTGCTTCCCTTCTACCCTATGTTTGAACTCTATGGGAAGCTCTAAAATAATGCTCCATCCTCTGAGGTTTGTACTCCAGTGCTTTAAAGTCCATTTTATTCAGGCCTTGATCCAAGATACACTGAAGTCAGTAAAAAGACTTGAGTGCCTTTAATGGCTTTGGATCAGGGCCTTTATTGTTCTCTTAATAACAGGCAGCATCGACGTACTAATGGTCTTAATCATTAAGTGGTCTTTTGTGAAGCTGTACTCAGGGGAACTGTAACACAACTCATCTACGTTGGTTAAAACAAATCATTCCTCAAATATGAAGGAGCCAACAAGCAGTGGTTAACCAGCTTTGGTTTAGACCTTACAGAAGATGGGAGATGATTGTTTTTTTAATCCTATGCTAGCTGTTTGTATCTTCATATCCTACTTATTTCTACCTCCTCATTAATAGAATATAATCTATCCCAGTTTTCTCTGGATATGCACATGGTACTAAAACAACGTTTCTTAGGATGAGGAAGCTTCCACAAGGATTTACATTACTTAAAGTGAAGAAGGATATAAACTTGTCTGCTTACTGTGCTAGTGCTTTGGTTAATAAGATACTTCATGAACACAGTGACCACTAAAGTTTGGGCAGGAAAACATCAAGTGTTTATAGAGCACTGGTTGTTTTGGATCCTCAGAGGAACTGTTGACCTCAACAGGACAAGGACACTGAATTAGCAACTAAAGTTTGCTGAAATTGTGTCAGCCACTTCTTTCAGACACAGAAAAAGCAAAAAAAAATTATTTTTGATGAAGGAATGATGATGAATGTGGCACTCACCGGTCTCCAGCGCAAAATGTACTTGGTGATGTGAGATCGTTCAGGAGCGTTCCACTGGATGGGGTGCGAGTTCGGCTGATTTGTACTCTCTGTGATGATCACCTGAACAGGCCCAGCTGACCCTGAAAAAAAGAATTGCCATTTTTTACATACTGGGGATGCTTTTCTTCTGCCTTTGTTGTGCAGTCATCAAAAAGCAAGAAAGTTGTGTGGCTTAAATGCTATTTCTGTACACAGCAAATAAGTCATATTGTCTTCCTATCTGTAATCCTTCATTGCTCCTTAGAAAACTGATGAATTTGCCTGTATTCTGTGGTGGAGTTAACATGTGCTCTTTGGGTTTATTTCCTGTGAGTTATCAATAAGATAGAAAACTGAAGCGATCTAGTACAGAAAAGGTCTGAAAAGCAAAGTTATATCGTTCAAAGAGAGGGAGCTTCTCAGCAACAAACTGTTTTCATCAATTAATATCTTCTGCACTGGGAGCAGGGAAACGGATGAGAAGTGTCTGCCTAAGCCAGGTCTGACCTTGTGGCATGGTGAGGGCAAATTCCTGATCCGACATTGAATACACTCTGCAAAGGCACACCGGTCTTCTACTATTTTACTGAATTTCTTCATCAGTTCATTTGAAACACTGAATTTTCATGACTCTGTAGCATTCCACAGGCAGTGAGGCACGTCTTCCACACACAAACCACACCAGAAGGCCTGGTGGAAGCCTTGAGACAAACGAGGCCCATAACCTCATGAAAATACAAGTTCAGCAATGCTCCAATGCTTAAGACTACCAGTTGCATTTAGTTAGATCAGGCTCAGGCATATTTTCTCCACAAAGCCTTCTAATAGAGAAGGGAGGGTTCTCCTTTCAGTCCCTCCCAGCCCTGCTGGGAAGGTTTCACTGAACACTCAGCAGTACTGTGCTCCTGTTAGTTCTCAGAAAATCCCAGCAAAGAGCAGCCCAGAATCTGCAGGAAAGTGTCTTGTTTTAGCCATTAAATACCTTCACCATCCCTCCACTCCCAACATTTCTAATTATAATTTATTTGGACAACTGTGTAACATATATACGTGCTCCATATTTCACAGGACTTCCAGGCAAACAAACCTGTGCCCACAGGCAGAAAATTTCAAAGCTCACCTGACCTCGAACCTACATTCAGAAACATTAGATTTGGTTTATTTACACATTTTCAGTCACTCTTGCGTCTAAAGAAGCCCAAAGCCCTGGTCTCCAGTCTGGAGGCATGCATATTTCACATAGCTCAGGGAGATGTTTGTTTAAGCAGTCTGACAGGAGTCAATGAAGCTCAGCAAGCCCCAGTAAGAAACTCGTGGGAAAAAAAAGTCTAAAGAAGGCCTGCTTCCTATTCTTGCCCTCCTTAGTTCACTGTCCCAAAGAAAGGTAGTCCCGAGTTCTGTCTGACAAGTACCCCCTTCCCTTGTCTCCGCCTCACTAGCTGTATGGCTGTGGATAGAAATACGGTCAGTTTATTCACAACACTGCTGCGTATAGGTCAGGTTCAATAGGGTGCTGTCGCAAAGACCTTCTATACAATGTGTGTGAAGAAGTCACAAAGAAGAGGTACTCACCTTATGTGAAGCATTTGGTTGCAACAGACTTCAAAGAGGCTAGTCCCCTTCTACAGCAGGGTCACCTAATTTAAAACCCTCTTTCTAAATGAGCCTCACATTCCCTTTCTTGTCTTGCAGGGCACTTAGGGGATAAATACATTGCAGCTACTAAGTGGACAGATGCTTCTTAACCTATCTTAATATAAAAGCAGAGAATCAACTCAGCATTGAAGCTGCTACATCCAATCTTTACACAGTTCCTCCACATTTATGCTCAGAGTTGGGATGGGGAACCAGTGACTGGAGCATAGCCTTCTCCTCCCAACAGGGAAGCCACAACACACCCTTAATATTTCATCTTATTCAGATTAAGACAGTGGTAGTTGCAACCTTAAACAGGAAAGTAGAGTTGTTCCCCTTATCATGTTCTGTTCGGGGAACTGAAACAAAACAAGCCAACAAACAAGCATTGCCTGACCCTATAAAAATTTCCTGGAACTGACTGAGCAAACGAAAGCTCAAATATTTAATTTCCTCAGGGCACTGATCAGGAAAAATGCTTCATTTCATGGTGGATTTTGCTTCTGTAATGAGTGGAAAAGGAAAGACTACACATGTAAGAGTTTTAAGCAACAGAAACTGAAAGTTGCAGGTGTGATATCACTAAATACCAAGAGGCATTGTAAACCCAAGTTGTTGTGTGAACTGATAGTTACTCTCTAAACTAACCCTGGCCTCAGGAATAGCTCTTAACAGCCTGGCCCACTCTTTACAATCATGACACCTGCTTGTGTCTGCCAAGGCAGTGGGGGAGGAAATGGTTCTGTTTAAAAAGGAAACCAAAAGGAATAACATACAAAAATCTGCACGGGTGAGGGGTGGAGGGGTTGCTTTCCTCATGTCTTACTCAGCAGATGAGTTAGTTATCCATTGTGTTTCTTACCAGGATAGGTCTGCAGAGGCTGGCAATGCCATTCTCCAATACCACGACCGTAGCAGTAGCACTGGTATCTGACACCATGAACGTACTTCTCCCATGAATCTCCGATTTGGTAAAAGGTACGGGTTTCTGAATCCTGGCACTGATCTAAAGGCACAAAAGAGACCGTTAACCATTGCATGTTACTAAAACTATAGTAAAAAATCTATGCTGAACACAGAAGAGTAAGTCACAAGAGACTTTTACACAAAGAAATGTAACACCAATGTTTGTTTGCAAATATAGTTACATAACGAGAAAGTGGCAACAGAAATTGAATCTCAAATCAAGGTTCTTGATGTATCACTGCATGTGCTAAGTTAGGTACTGGGGGGCTAATTCAGCTGTGATGCATTTCCTAAGATACTGTTAAGTACAGGCTGTCCACCTGGCAAGTTTCCCACTGAAGTAAATGGGGTGTTCCTTCAAGAAAGGATTTATTTTGAACTATCTATTGTGGAGCCCAACTCTGCTCCAGTCAACTAAGTCCATCTCTCATCCAAAGCTAAACCATGCTGCTCTCAAGGAAATCAATGGCAAAATTCCTACTGGCGTCAGTAGAATTCAGTTATACTTTACAAGTCCAAAGTGACCCATTAATTTTCAGCAGAGTCTTTCCAGATTTACCATTGTATAAACCAAAGAAGGGCAGGTCAAATCCTGAAATCAGCTTAGCTAGTGTAAAATCAGTACACTTTCTAGTCTGACCTATGCCTATGTTTCTGGCTCAATGGAAATTTTCAGTGAGAACTAGCATTACTTGGATAAACAGGAGCCTTGTTTAGAGAGAGCCAACAAAGTTAAACCAATTGCACCTTTATAGATAGCTAAAATCATCCCCTCTCCCCTTCTTTCAAAGAAGTAATTTTCAGGAACTTTGCAATCCAAGTTCCTCCACTAAACCTGTACAGATATTACTGTAAATAAAGCAGACCTTAACCACTAGTACTTTCTAATAGATTTCCTTGGCAATAGTTTGAAGTTCTCTTGGATTTAGTAATTGCAAACCAAACAGCCAGGTCTTATCTTCCAATCAAGGTTCACTAGGGAAGCGGCGGGAGGCAGAAGAGATGAAATCTCCTCATTCCTGCAGAGAACCATGATGGTTTTAGCTAAGTTCCAGAGTGCTATTAACACATGTTCTCATCCTGAGCTTTCTCTCTTTGCCAGAGCAAAGGGCAGCCAAAAAAAATCAATTTAGTCCAAGGTAAGTTAATATACGCTGGTGTTCCTTCCTCAGTTCAGTGAGGAGATCTAAAGGTTTTAGGATAGGGAAAGGAAAGAAAACTGATCCTACCATCACTACCTAGCTGCATATTATCAGCATTCAGTCCGAGCACCCAGCCTGCTAGGCTGACAGCTCAGATACCAGAATTCAGCCAAATCACCCCAGCCTGGGGCTAATATGCCCTGTTACCGAAACCTGCTATATTTTAAGAGGTATGTTGCCACAATCCATTACTACTGCATCATCATCGACTTCTTCTGTGGCATGTCTGATAACCCAAGCTTATCTCCTTGAAGCTAGGAATCCCCTTTCACTTACCCTCCAGCAAATCCAGTGGTTACTTCTACTTTTACAGTTGTTCAATTCAGGGCAGAAAGCGGACAAAGACTGGGTCCATATTCACAAACCAGTTTCACCACACCATAACCAGTTCCTACACAGCCACAGTCCGTGTTTAGCAAGTGGGAACAGCTGGTGACTTACCAACAGGATCACATTTCCATCTCCCCCGGCCCTGGCCAAAGCATGTGCAGTTCAGCATGTGCCCCTCATCATGACGCTTGTGGAAGGTCTGGTTCACATCATAGGTGATACCATCCACAATGCACTGGTCTGTTTGAGAAAGAGCAGAGACACTTTTGTCAGCAATAGCTCTAAGCGTTAAGAGAAAATCCTTCTCCTTGGCACATTGTCCCCTCCTCTTGATCATCTTACAGAGGCTGACCATGACAACCTCCATTCATGCAAAAGGGAGCCCTCCTGCTATCTGATCATCACAGATTAGTGCTGCATACGTACCGCTGCTCCCAAGTTCATTTATCAGCAGTGTGTAAATAAGCAACACTTGCAGAAAAGTGGTCTGTAGGATGCAGTCCAAAGTACTCTGTGTTACTCGAACTACTGAACTGCCTGGTTCTTCCTTGTGACATATTCCACATGTGAAAGAAAATCTAAAATAGCACACTAACTCTCTCACTACTTCCTCTTAGGAAGATCTAGTCTGGAATACCTTGGTGAGTACTATCTGAAATCATTAGAACTACACCAGGAGAAAAGGGCTAATCCAAATTCATAAAGATACCACAAAGAGGTACAAACGTCCTCACGACGTTATTCTGCCAGGTATCTCTGCTACACTTTGTAGTAATCTGAAGACAGGAGCAAATCTGTTACACATCCAAGATGCTACTGTTACCTGCTAATCTACTATTCCCTCAAAACACAGTAACCAGATACCATGCTTAAGTACAATGGTATCAGTCTATTAGGTTCAATGGTGGTGTGTCAATCTGATCTGGCCCAGAATTCCTAACGCCAGTCTAATCACAGCAAGGAGCAGAAAGACAAACAAGAAAACCACCCCAGAAGCATGTTGTTTTGTTAACTGGGACTCAAGAGACCCAAGTTCAGTTCCGGAGCCAATCACAGACCATCTGTCCTTGGGGAAGTGACTCAGTTAATCCCAGGCCTTCATTCCCCATCATACTTTCCCACACCACAGGCATGGCGTCAGGATAAACCAAGCAGTGCTCAGACCCTCCTATGGGCACTAAGGACCTTCTCTGGCTGCTACATTTAAACAGCTCTACTTAGATAACCTTTGTCTTTTGAAAAAGCAAAGTATATCTACTCCCCCTCATCAAGAAAGACCACTTTAACTCCAGAACGAAACTGCAGAGAACTAGCTGTGTACGTGGAAAAAAGGAGTTTCACAGACCAGAACTTTTAGCAGTGCATTTCTCACTGTTCTGAAGTAAACGCATTAAAAAAAAAAAACAAACCCTTGCAAAGCCCCTGAGTGAGCCTTTCCCTATAAATTATATCCCATTTCAGCAATGGTGTTAAGAGACCTTTCTTGGCTGCTTGACAGCAACCCCCCTGCCTTTTCCAGACATGAAGCCAATGCTGTGAGCTAGCTGTAGGATGATCGAATGTCTGTGCTTTTAAGTCTTCTTTTTTTGGTATTGCTTAAGCACTTCTCCACTTGGACCACTCATATAAATAAGTAAATAAATAAGAGTAATCTCAGTGCTGTCCTGCCAACTTTTCATATAGATTAGCCATCAAAGGGCTAATCCAGTACAGAGGAATTGAAAATTTCACTGCAGAACAATAAAACAAGACAGCTCTACATTTAAATTTCAGACTAGTCTGGAGTTTTTTCCGTTCTTGAGAGGGGTAGGTGCCTCTGCTGAGCTTACTGTAAAGTCACAGTGGCACTGATCCTAAATGTAGACAGAAGGAGGTAGGGATACCTCCTGATTAAGGTCGTCAAGTTTTGCCCCTGCTTGTTAGCCTGCAAAGGCTGAAATGGTACTTTTTCAGCATGTAAACAAGACAGGAATTTCACATCGTTCACCTGATTCCCTTTCTGCTCGAAAGAAAAGCTTGATAATATACAGTTCTTGAGCCTGGGCTTGAACTCACAATAATGGAAAAGAACACCAATTTCTCACCCTCCACAAACACTTAGACTAAAGTGCTGATATCAACATGAAAACCAGTACCTCTGAGCTGGGAATAGGCAATGCAAGTCCATTCTCCGCGGCCATTTCCTACACAAGTACATCTCATCATATGGCCCATGTCATGTTGTTTATCCCACTGGTCCCCAACACGGTACATGACACCATCATTGGTTGTGCAGATTTCTTCATGGGCTGGTTGAGAAGACAGCAAGAGGATACTTTATGTGGCTGGAATTAACAAGATCTTGAGGGCTTAGACTATTTGCAATGCCCTTCATACTGTGTAGTGGTTTCTGCATCTACAGCTTTAGGCATCCACTCAATTTCGAACAGCATTTTTGCTGGATGATGACATTCTCTAAGTGCAGAACCCTTGTAGGGGTTCATTAATTTCAATTTTCATTTGAAAGCTACTAGAAATAGCTTCTGTACAATGTCCAAGGGGTGCTGTGTGAAAGAATCAGTTCTTGTTACACACATGCCTTTATATGAACATAGCCATTTGAAGACCCGCATGTTCCTCAAGCTGTTTAAGGGCTCAGATGCTACATTGCCATTAGTTATAAAAGGCCTTTCTTTTAAGAATTGGTAGTCACATACCCTCCCATATGTCCCCTCCTGACACCATGGAGACATGCATGGGTTGTAGGAATGGACGACAATATTGATTTTGACATTAGTGCCATTTTCAGGGTCACACGCTGATATTACAAGTACAGACTTACTCCTAACCACAGATGGGGCAAGAGGAAGTGATGAGCCATGAGGGAGAAGCTTTGGCACATGCAAGATAAAAACCTCACTTGCTATAAAGCACTACAGTCCAATGCTCTCCATGGGTTCTACACCAGTTTGCACCAGCTGAGAAGCGTGCCTACCACTGGCTTGTAGCAAAGGACTGATGAAAATTGCCTCCTCCTGGCATTGCCTAAATCTCTGCTAGAGGTGATCAGTGGGGAAAAAAGGACAAAAGAAAACTTCAGAAGCGCCTTAAAGGGTTTTGGGCTGGGACGCAGCTCATTGGAAGTCATCAATAACTGACCAACAGCAGAGAACTCTTTACTTTCCAGCTCAGAGAACCACTTGCAGGTATTCCATAATCCCTTTACGGTTCTCAGCCTTACCAGCCATAGGGCAGAAACCAAATTTCTGGTCAGCGTCATAGTTCTCAGTGGTTCCACACCACTTCATGTTGTCTCTCCGTCCCTCAGAAGTACAGTCAGTGTAGTTGCGGTTGTTGTACAGGAAGGGGAAGTGGCACAGAGCACCATTGGAATTGCCACCGCGTGTCTGGACCAAAACTGTACAAAAGTGAAAAGAAAACAGATGCAAATCAAGCCTGCACTCTCCCTTAGTATGCAGGGAAGAACTTGAAAAACAAACCACTAGCACTATTTTTTCCCCATGTGTACCCTGTATATTATCCATGGGCCTCTTTTCTTGGCTTTAATTATTTCACAAGGTCAATTCAGTTCAAACACTGCTTTGGAAGGAGTTGTGGAGCCAGCCATGGGAATTCCTGAGGGATAGGGAAAACCAAAGTTTACTGTGTTTGAGAAATGGCTTTGCAGACCCTCCGTGCCAAGGCCCAGAGAATCAAATAAACTCACAGTTCTCAGCATACCTGTATTATCTCACTGAGGCTGTTACCTAACTGTGACCTTTGGCTTAAAGTAAAGCCTCAGTCCTCAGGAAAGGGTTACAATTCAGTTATGTACAACAGGACAAGTTAAAACATCCTTGCAGGTTGGAAGCTTCATGTTTTGAAAACAGCAGTGGAAAGAGGGCTGTAATCTACCTGAACTACTCACCTCTTGAGCAACTCTGCTTTACAAATAATGGAGGAGGCATTTGTTGAGGTTTTTCTATATTGATATTTCTCAATCCCCACAGTATACCAGAAGAAGCCTCACTAAAACAAGAATGTGTGTGTGGACAGGGACAGTGGGGTTTTTTTTGTTTTGGGTTGTTTGGGTTTTTTAAAAAAAGAAAGAATATTGTATATGCTGCAGAGGAAGGCTTGACTTTTATCAGAAAAAAACAACTGAAGCAGAACATAGTAAAAAAAAAAAAAAGAAAATAAATCTATGCAGATTAAGAAGTATTTTCATGTGGGAAGGAGAAAAATTCTCTCCAAGGTCAGGTCCCAGAGAAGCTGCCTGGATACTGTTCCATGGATGTCTGATGGGCTTTTCAGGAACTGCAACCACACAGGTAGATCTGTGCTGTGGAGAGAACACTGACCATCCACAGACACGAAGGAATGCTGCTGCATTAGTCATGCACCAGCTCTTGATCAGTGATCACAAATCACATTAAGATTACTGCTATATATGGCAACCTGGCTAGATAGTCAGGACAGAGGGAGTGACAGAGGACTGCACAAACTGTACTCCATGGATATCCTCCTCTTCGCAGCCTAATATGGTCATTACTTCAGCAATTCAGCCAAGCAAAGGCAAAGTCTAAGTATTCTTTGGGCCAAAGCTCTATCCTGATGAGGTACTCCTGTTCTAAGGTCAGCTCAGAGGACAGAGAATGGGACTCAACGGCTACACCTGTATCAGCCTGAACATCCTCCAAAGATGCCAAGATCACAAACGTGCCCTGACTCCAGGCAGCCCTCCATTCACAGGACTGCCTTGCTGTTGAGGCATGCCTAGAGTCTCTCAGACTACCAGAATTGTTCAGGCAGCCTGTCCCTATGTTCTCTGCTCCTTCATCCATCTGTACATGAGGGCCATGTGCGTGTGAAGGTCCTCTGAGAAGAACTTACCGTTCTGCTCGGTACAGAAGGAGTATCTCCTGTCCTGCTCAAAGTTGGAAGTGGTGCTACACCAGAGGTGCCCATCTGTGCGGCCTTCAGTGGTGCAGGAATAGAAAGTCCTCCCGTCATAGGTGAAAGGCAGAACACAAGCTTCCCCATCAGAATTGCCACCATATGTTTGGGTCACAGCTTTAAAACAAGCAAATCATAGCATTAGACTCCAGCTTAAAGCAATCCCCAAATCTTAGGGCTCTGAAACAGCAATAGAGCCTCTGGACCAAGTCGTTGGCTGATGCAAAGCCACACTGACTGCCATGGACCTGGGCCAATACATACCAACAGACGACTTAGCCCCACAGCTGTGTCATTCTTTTACATTCTTTTCCAAACATATATTATTGCAGCTCAGTTGGAATAAAGTTATTAACGCTGCTCCCCAAGGGCTCTGTTTTCCCTCAGCAGGTTATATATAACTCACTGGGAAATGTTTCTGCCCTACAGAACCAGACCTCAAATAACCAAAACAACTATTTCTTCACCCCTTGCACCTTTCTCCAATAAGTCTTCTTCAGAAGACATTTCTGATACACACACACAAAAGGATTCTACTTTGAAATTAAACTGCAGGGCACTGACAAAGATTTCACTGGACTGAACAGGCACTAAACACAAACTCATACCTATTTCCTGGCAGCTGACTCCATTGCCCAGGCAGGTACAAAGCATTTGCTGGCTGCCCTGTGTCTTGAGCCACTGCATACCCACAGAGTACACCACTCCGTTATCAGTTATGCACTGGCCATATGGCTGAGGCCGAGGCTGTTGAGGCTGGGGCTGGTACAACGCAGTCTGCACATTTGTGAAGCTAGGAGAGCCAGATCCTGCAGCAGAACATGGGAGAGAAGTGAGATGTTACATGCAAAGCTAAAGAAGAGAATGCTTCAATTAAATGCTGAGACAATAAAAACATAGGCACTCCATCAAACCAATGGCACAACTCTCTTAGCTTCTCTAGACACATATTAACTATTCCACTTAGCAAACTTCAAAATTAAAAGAACAACTCCCAGTTCTGCTAACGGTAGCCTCTGGTTTCTACCACTGTAGAGTGGCTTTAGAATGGATTAAGAGCATCAACTGCTTTTCACAGGAATTGTTTAAAAACAAGTATTTTGGAAAAAAAAATTTTAGTTGAAGGAAATCTGGAACAGAAGAATCAAGATCAGTGACAAGACAATAAAAAACTACCAAGGAAGTAGGGAGATAAGGTAAAAAGGATTCATTTTGCATTTTTCATTGAAAAATGAAAATAAAACATAAATGTATTCATTTACTCTGGAATTTTTAAACTTTGAATCAAAAGGTTTTCGTCCATTATCATTTGGAGTAATACTGAAAGACAAAGAGGCTTGCTGTGCACATTATGGAAATTTTTGCTAAATGATTCCCACAGGAATCTCTACCAATTCAGCTCTGCTGAAATAGGGGAAATATTAATGGAAACAAAATACTGGCAACCTTGAAGCTTTGTGCATTTTGAAGTTTAGACCTTCTGAGTTTGAAGTTAACCTGCCGGTAATGAACCACTAAAGGTCATTTACCAAGAAAAAATTAGTGTAGGTACTGCAGGAAAACAGAGAAATTTTACGTTGCATTCACAAAAAAAAACCTCGATCCTTGAAATGGCAAAAGAGAACTTAGAAGCTGAAGACTTTAACAAACCTTGGGGAAAAAAATATATGCCACCTATAAACTAGGTAATATTTCACACTGAAATTACAAAGTATCTAATGTACATGTATTAAATAGCATTGTATACATTCCTTGACATTCCTGTTTTTTAAAGCTCAACCATTAGTAGGTGTATTTATCTTGTCAAAGAAACCAGATGGTCTCAGTGGAGTTTAAATTAAGGACATTTCAACGAAGTTACCCTGAGGCGAATACATAAAGTTCAAATATTAAGTTAAAGTGCCATGCTTCCAAGACAAAGCTAGTAGATAGTTCCTGTGGATGCACGGCTCTAGATGTGATTTACAACACTGTGATTGTGCAGGCAATCACACCTGTATGTGCAAGCCTCACTTCTGCACAGAAACAAGGCATAAATTAATCTTATCTACACATGCACAAACAAGGATCATCTGAACTCTGACCCTCTTTGTAGATGATCTTTCCCTGACAAGACTCCTAAATGCCTAAATTAGGCTGGCACAATTCAGCACCAAGCCCTAACCATTGAAAATGTGCCATTCATTGTCCCTTCCCCTACCTTACACACTATGATGCCCCACTTACCAGTGCTAGTCGTATGCAGGGATGTGTGTCTTTCGCATTTCCATTCACCTCTGCCATTACCAGTACAGATGCACTGAAGCAAGTTTCCACGGTTATCCTTCTTGCTCCAGGTGTCTCCAATTCTGTAGGAAGTCTTGGTGTCATGGTCATTGCACCTATCTGTATAAGGAACATGACTGTTAGCTATTTCTGCATTGGGTGACTTCACCATGCAATTCATGGTACTGAACCACCAACACTATCAAATGAGGTGATAGTTCAAAGCCTTTACTGAGATCCCATCTCATTTTCTGCAGCCCATTATTACAAGTCCTATATGCACTAAAGCCTGCATTAAACTGCATAGGCTGAGATCATCTGAAAATCCTGATATTTTAGTCTAAGGGAAAAATTCCAATTATTTCCAGAACTGCATTTTCACTTTGTAGCCATTGTCAAAATTAGCATCATAACATTCCCAGTGTGAACATAGTAAGCTGTGTTCAAAATCAATGTGAAAAAGCACATTTTGGATTGAAAACATTCCTGCTAGTTACTTTTAAAGCTGTTTTAATAGCATACACTTTTAAAGCCTAGACTTGTTTTAACGTGCTTTTTTTTTTTTAAAGTGGAAGTCTTTGTAGCTGGGTCATTTCATACTATACACAGGGCACAGTTCAAGTTCGGGGCTCTACGTCAGCTAGAAGAAACTAAAACCTATTTGAGGGCAATATGTTAAATTCCATTTCTTCAACAATAAGTCTGCATGAAGCTCCAGTAAAGTTAATATAGGCTGCTCATGTCATACCAGGAATATTAGACCTTCTAAATCTCCCTGTTGTCTTTAATAACCCACAGCCCCTGATGAATTGAGTAAATGGGTTCAAAGGACAGCATAACAAACTACTTTTGTCTGGATGCCAGATCCACATGGATTAAATAGTTCTTCCCCCATTACAACATTTTACCATCTAATTCAAGGGCAATTTGATACAGTGGCTCAAATCTAATCATGGATCAATGAACATGGATTTATGAAGAACTGTGGAAGGACATATGCATCATGCCAGATTACCACTGAAAGAGCACATGGGATAGAATATGAATGTGGAAAACACATTACTAATTCACAGTAATTAAAATGACCAAAAACTGAGTATTTGCCAGAAGAGTGGTAAATTGGTGAAGTATTCATAATGTAATTTGGCAAATGTGAAAAAAACCCTGTCTTATGGACACTCAGATTCTCAAGTTAGATAATGAAAAGCTGAAATGTCCCCCAACAGATCAGCTGTGATTCTGGAAAGCACTGGCCATAAAAGATATATAACAGCAGCACATACTGAAGCATAATGCCACTTTGTGGGCTACAGCTATTGTTTTACATATATAAATTTGAATTTCTCTGTTTGACTACATTTAAAAAACAAAATGAAAAATGAACAGGTCATTTTATTGCAATTTCCCCTACCCTACAACAACACAGACCTCAGTTATGGGAGGAAAGATACTGCCAAATGACTTTTATTAGTGATAATAATTCACAAACAACACATTCTGTTTTATTCATTCCTATTTGACAGTTAATGATTTTTCCCCATGTGTTTTTAACAGACTTAATATTGTCAAGGCTGGTTTGATTTTTACAGGTTATTTCTTAACCAAGTCTCTCCAGCTCCTCAGTTTTAATTGCAACCCTCCTTAGTGTTTTAATTCTTCACACGTCTGCTGTTTATATCAGCAGAAAGCCATTATCTTGTGCCCAAGGCAACTGAATATGAGGCAATTTAAAGGCTACAGAAGAGTTTCTCAAACCTTGCATAACAAAGGTGTAAGGTACAAAGTTAAATTTTCTTGAGGCAACTGGTGTAAACTGCGATAGCTCCACAACAGAGCTTGCTCCTAACAAAATTGGAACAGAAGGTAGATAAACAAGTGAGATTTTGGATTTTAAAAGTCCTGTTTGCTTTGCAAATGCAAATAAAATGGAATATTTAAGGTAATGTCCTTCAATGATGTAAAAACTAAAAAAAGTCACCTGCGCTGGTGAAGCATGTTTACACTGAAGACAAAATGGTGGGAAAAACCAACAAGCGAGATGGGAAAGCAGACAAAACAAACACTGTTTTAGGTGATGTGTATATTAAACAGTAATAAAGAGAAAAAATAAGAAGACATTTTAATCTGGAAGATCCTGCCATTGGAGCAGGGAAACATTTCTCTTTAAAGAAACCTAATTCTCCCTCAGGGGGCTACTTTAAAAAACAGAAATGGAGGTATTAGGCCAAATTCTCTGCCATTTTGCAGACCAAGCAATTCCCCCAACTTCCTGGGGGATGCGCAACTGACTCAGCTGGCCTGTGGATTTCTTAAACCTTTCTCTCTAAAGCAGGTTAAAACCCCACATAATCCAGCCATTCTGTCACCAGCACAGATCACCGGCTCTCCCGCGTGTCCCCAAATTGCAAATGGCAACCAGGACGCACAAACACTCCCCTCTCACCTCAGAGGGGTCTGTTTCCCACCCCTTCTCAGGTTGACGGCCATCCCTCTGAAACTACTGTCGGTTGCAACAGGGCAGAAAAAGGAATACCTTTTCTTTTTGATGAAGGACAGATTTGAAAAATAAATAAGATAAATAAAATGGAGCAGCCAGCGGGTGCCAGGCCAGCACTTACTTCTGGAGGTGCAGGTGATGCGGCCGCTGCCCTCCCCCAGGCAGGTGCAGTCCACCATCATCCAGCCCTGGTACGGCTTCTCCCAGGTCTCACCAACCACGTAGGATGTCCCGGCTGTGTTGTCGTAGCATCGCTCGGCTGTGACAGGGAAAGGGATGAGAGTCCACCCAGGGCTATCCCACATGGGGACGCCTCAGGGAAGACAAGGAGGAAGACGCCATACACCCTGACCGAGCTGGGGGAGAAGAAGGGAGCTGCCACCTACCCACGGGCTTGCAGGTCCACTCGCCCTTCCCGTTGCCCAGGCACACGCACTCCAGCATGTAGCCGCCAGTCTCGTGGGGCCGGCGCCAGGTATCGCCGATCTTGTAGGACTGGCCACCCTCATGGCAGCGATCTGCAGCAGGAGAGAGGGGAGCTGAGGTGAGGGGCCACACCAGGGACAGTGTCGTGCGGACAAGGTAAGGGCAACCCAGCCAGGGGCGAAGGGGGCCAGGTGGGGTGGAGGTGGGGGGTGATGAGGAGAAGGAGTGGGGCAGGCCATGGCCTCCTCCTCCAGCCTGCAAAATGGTGCCCGCCATTTTCCATTGGTACCCGCCATTTTCTGTCAGCACCTGCCCAGCATTTCCTGCACTCCCCAGGCCCCGTCTTTTCTCTGCAGCTAACCCCCTCCAGGTTTCAAACCAAAGCGGAGACCCGGCTGGTGGAAGGGGAACACCAGGGCCTGAGGAGGTGCTGTTTCTCCTTCATACCCCACTCACAGCCTGAGGGTTTGCCTCCATCTTGTTCTGAGGTGGCACCGCTTGGGCCCCTCTGTGGTCTTCCCTATATAGCATGAGGGACCTGGCAGCCAGGCCAGCATGTGGAGAATAAGGAGGTGCTTGGTGTGACACCCCGGCAGGACATCGGTCCTCTTGGGTTTGGAAATCCTGCCCTGGAAAGGCAGATTCCCAGGCTGCCAGTGCCCCGCAGCCCTCCGCAGCCCTGAGGCAGTTCAGACCTGCCACTTGGCCCACGCTCAGGGAGGGAAACACGGTGAAGGGCAGTTTGCAAACATAGGGTCTTCTTCCAAGGAAGAGAGGAGAAACACGCATCTGGACATTTATCGGGAGCCACTAAATTGTTCTGTTGGCTCGTTTATGAAAGCAAGGAATCTAAGAGTTATGAAGATTGATTCAAAGCCAGTTGCAGTCAGTGAGACTCTCCAGTGAGCTCTAAACCAGGCTGATGACGAGGAAATGAGACTGCTCTTATGTTTGCAATTTCCTTACTGACTCTTTCTTCTCTTACAATACTTATCATCCTTGCCCAATAAAATGCCATTAAATTCAGAAGGGCTTCAGCTCTACTTGTTAGACTCAATGCATTTTTTTTTTTCCATGCTATAATGACGGCTGGCTTTCGAGTCCTCTGTGGCAATGCTACTGGCATCAGCATGTGTGTCTTAAACAGGAACCTGGATACTTTCAAGAACAAGACTTTTCTCAAAAAGTGCCTCAGGGACTTTGAAATCTCAGTCTAAAAGTCCTTACACATGGTGATCTTCATCTGTGCTCACAGAAAGTCTAATTATGAACTAAAGGGAAATTGTGAACAATTCAGTGACTCAATAAGGAAAGGATTTCCAGACTGAGACAGAGACATGAAAGGGAGAGGTGGTGAGAAAGGACCAAGGGAAGAGAGTGAGGAACAAGAGTCAATTGTGGGGCAGGCTGGTGAAAAAGCAGTTGCAAAAACACACTAAGCCGGTGTCTGGGTATCAAACCCCAGTTTCCTTACGGATTAGTGTCAGCATGACTTTTTGGAGGCCAGAGGGACTGGTTCTCAGGTGGTAAATATTCAGAGTAGTCCCATTAATGCTGATGGTGTTATTCTGATTCACCAGCTGCAGAGCAGACCCTCACTCTTTTTTCCAGTCAAAAAATGACTTTCATAAATGCCCCTGTGAAGATGTAACACACTCTTGTATATAGTAAATGCACTAACCTGTATGGATGGACACTGTGTTTTTACACATAGCACTTTACCTCTTAACTAAAAGAGGAATTTGGTTGTGCAGATGTATGTACATGGGCCAAGGACTTTCAATTCCATGACTTTAACAGGCTTTGGATTAACACCCCCCAACTCTAGCTAATGGGCATTGGGAATATTGCATGAGTTGCTCTGGAAAACATGACACTAAGGAACAATAGCTGTAGTAATAGGCTCTTAGTTACATACTGGCAATGGTGCAGCTGATTCTCCCACGTCCAGCTCCAATGCAAGTACAGTCCCAGATCATGGAGTCCTTGGGGCGCTCGTATGTCTCCCCTACTCGGTAAGTGGATCCAGTGTATTTGTCAAAGCAAGTCTCTTCAGCTATGAGGGGAGAAATATCAACTTCATGTAACCATGCCAGCAACACGTACAGTCAACAGAAACACACGTTCCTTGCCTCCACACATGGATGCTCTTTTTTTCTGGGGAAAAATGCTACCAGTCTCCTCTCCCTTCATGGGATGGAAGAGCAGAGAGGAAGTTGGGTAAAATTCACCCCCCTCAAGGTCCCCATGATGCTGAATAACCTCAGCTTCCCTCCAGCAGCGAGTGAGCCAGAGGTTGAGCATGGCACATGGACACGCATGCCCTGAAAGGAACAATCCCAGCTGTTTGAGGTGCAACAGTACAGAAGACAGGAGGGAGCAAACATCCCCTAGAAGCTGTGTGCTTTGTCATGCTAACCCTCCTTGTTCTGACCTGGCAAAAAATTGAGTATATTAATCCCAAATTCTACAGCAGTCCCACTGAAATCAACAGCACTACTTGTGAATTGTTCACACTCGTCCATGAGTAAGTGTTTATAGAACGGTTATGTCAGTACTACCACCAGACTTGAGACTGCAACAGAACAACCTTCTTCACTACTGCACAGATAAAGTTAAGTGTGCCATACAGGAAACTTGCTATTGGACTTTGAAAGTGTAAAACCTGGGAATCCCTGCAGGGGAAGGAAAGCTAGATTAAACCCTCTTCTTCTTAAAATACTCTAGCCTTGAGGCAAGCAGCACACAAGCCTTGCAAAAGAGATTGCTGGGTCACTCCCATCTGTCTTACAGGAACATTGTCAGCCAGGAACCAGTTTTTCTCTCTCATATCTCCAGAGCAACATAAAGGAGTTATGGCAAACCAGTGGCTTCAGGCCAATAAATAGAGATAGATCACATCTGATTATCTGAACTACATTGTAGCCAAGAGAGAAGCATCTTCCAGGAGACCTTGCCTTTAAAGCTCTTTTTGTTACCTAAACTTTTTCTGCGGAAGACTAAACAGTCTCATTTTACACTCAATTACAGAAAGCTCACAGCATGGCTGGGGGGCTGTGGAAAGCTGTAAGTTGAAATATTTTTAAACAAGCTGACCGTACTGCACAGCTATGAAAAGTTGGGGTGAAGCAATCAAACAGCACAGAGCCAGAGCTGCAAAGTGACTCCAGATTTGAACTTCCCTGATGCGAGTCCAGGAGTCAGTTCAGTTCATCATAAAGAAGAGGTTGGCTCCAAAATTAATGTTTAGATCCAATCCTCCAGAGAGATGAGTGATGTTTGGCTCAGGGTTCTGGTGGCAGGCCCATCGCTAATGAAAAGCATTTCTTAAAATCCCAAGCCAGATCTTCAATGTAATTGAGTGTAGATCCGTTACTAACCCTAAGTACCAAACTTCAGCCGAAAACCCGGTCTGCCAGTTATAACTCAGCACAAGGCTTAGCTTACTCGGCATCAAAAGCCATTCTGGGTTCTTGATGCAGACAAAAAAAAGACCACCAACTTACGTTCAGGCTTGCTCTCGCAGTTAAACCCTCTGCTTCCACCATAGCAGGTACAGATCAGCGTGTTTCCCAGGTAAGTGCGCTCCCACTGCTGGTTGATGTGATAGTATTTTCCATTGTCAAAGCAGGTCTCTGGTGGGGGGGGGAGAGGAGGCGGAGGGAGGAAGCAGAGGGGGAAGAGAAAGAAAAGTTTGGCGTTACCGAGGGCAGAGGCAGGGAGGGAAGGGGCACGGCACAGGCAAACCGCGCCCGCAGCGGGCACCGGCTGCTCGCACGCGTGGGTGTCCCGCCGAGCCCGAGGGGGAGGAAAAACCCACCCGGGGGTCACTCGGCGTGGGTCGCATCCCGGCTCCCGGGATGCCGTGCCCTGCCCTGCCCGCGGCGCCCCATCCTGCCGCGGTACTCACGCTTGCCCTGGGCGGGGGTGTCCTGAGGTACCACGGTGGTCTGCGCCTGCCGCCGGCTCTTGCCACCGCCTCCGCGGCGCTGTCCGCCGCCACCCGCCGCCGCTGCAGCCCCCACGCAGAGGGCGAGCAGCGCCAGGCGCCACACGGCGCGGCCCGGCATCCTGGCACGGCACGGCACGGCACGGCACGGCACGGCACGGCACGGCACGGCACGGCACGGCACGGCACGGGGAGCGGCGCCGCTCGCAGGGCAGACCGACAGACGGGACGGCGGCGCCGCCCGGGCGATATATAGGGCGGGCGGTGCGCGGAGGGGGCGGCCGCCGCCGCCCCGGAGCCCATTGGACTCGGCGCCGACGGGGGCCGGGCGGGGGCCGCCACCGCCCCGCCGAGCACAGACCGCCCGGCACGGCCCGGCCGCCACAAAAGGGCCGAGCCGAGCCGGGCCGGGCCGGGCCGAGCCGAGCCGAGCCGAGCCGAGCCGAGCCGAGCCGAGCCGAGCCGAGCCGAGCCGAGCCGAGCCGGGCGGGGAGCCAGGTCGGGGTGAGAGGCCCGTCCCCGCAAGGAGAGCGGGCTGGAAGGCTGTCGTGCCATTTTGTGGAACATTTGGCTTAACAAAATGGCTTTTTTGGGCAGAGAGAAACTTTTTTTCTTTTGAGCAACGCTGCCTGTAAGCTGATAACTGCTCCGTTCAGGACAAATTATGTTCTGCTCAGGGGAGAAGGTGAGGCGGATGTGTGCAGGTTGGAAATAGGAAACCGTAAGTGATGTTTGACCTACTGCTGGTGATTCAAGGTTAAAATCTTTCACGCCTCACTTGGAAAAAACGGTGTGGTTACATTCTGTTCAAAATAAACTTAATAGCCTCTTTCTCTGACTTTATTTCTTGCTGTCCAAAATCAATTCTGAGAACAAAAGAAAAGTGAAAAAAATGCTAGGCTTTGAACCCCTTTTAAGTATATGGGATCTTCAGCGTTGATGATCTTACATAACCCTGCTGTACACAAATTTTGTCATCCTCTTTCCCCTGTCTTCTTCCCAGAAGAAGTCTCCGTTTTCCTTAGTTTGAAGGAATACTGTAAATCTGAGAGCATGCACTGTAATTGTGGCTCTCAAGCAGGAAGCAGCTAGCAAGCAAAGCACAGTGTGTCCCGTTCTGGTACAGCGCCTGGAGCAGCACTCAAGTTCAGATCGTATAGCAAGGTGGCGTTTTTAACCATTTTTGTGCCTTTCACGCATACTCTGTCTTGGCAAAGGGATTATTAATCTAAAAGTCTGTGCTGTGTTTCCTGATCTATTAAAGCAACTCTTCAGACAAACATGAGTGTGAAGTAGTCTACAGTGTGTCCCAACATTTTAAGCTGAACATCCGCAGGTCTCCATAAGTGTTCTTCAGCAAGTTGAGCACCGAGCTCTTACGGCAAACCAATTGTATTATCTTTACTGAAATGCAAGCAGTAGTACCTCACTTGGGATGAAGACTCTTTCAATAGACAGTGTACAGATCCAGCACATGCTTTGTTCCAGGAAGGCACGTACTTGTGATGTCAGGTATCTGTTTTCAAAGAAATTTCTTTTCCTCTGTATGAGGAATGCCCACAGATACATTAACACAAACTTCCCTGCTGAAAACTTACTGGAAATTGAAACCTGACCTGGCAATTGAGGTGAGCTGTGGTGAGCTAATTCCCATCTTTCCTAATTTTTATTTTTAGATCTACTGCGCTGCATTTTTTTGGAGTTACCGGACACACATTATTGCTCAAAATAATCACAGAACTAAGGTGGCCATATCGAGGGAGAGCATTAGCTTCTGAGGCGGGACACATCATCATAAACTAGCAAATATCCAGTTTCTCAAAATGAGAACCTGCTTTCAGAAAGTGTTCCTGCTTTTCTGAGACCTAAAGTACGAAGTGTCATCCTCAAATTCCAGCTTACAACATATCTGGAATTCTCTGGTAAAAGCAAGGTGAAAAGCACGTTGTCAGAAAACGCTGCTGTATGACCGTTTATAACTGGGATGTACTTTACCTAGCCTGCTCCAAAGGAAGCGTTACTGAGTGGAAATCAGTGGAAGAGTTTTCCTTCTAGGAAACACAGATGTGCAATGAGGAGGCAATTTTAGGTCATTTTTCCAGTTACTGCATATAGGTCTTAGTAAACTTTTCAGTTTCTTTTGCGCAGTTTGCAGTGTAGCGCTGCTTCTGTGCAGCGCTTGCTTCTGCATACCCTTCCACTGAGTGTGTGAACACGTCTTGCTACTCCTACAAGCGCTAATTAAGCTCAATTGACATGGAAAAGGAAAGGGTAATGAGTCTTCAAGTACAGGAGGATTATGATAAATAAAACTTGCTAGGGGAAACCTGCTTAAAATGTAAGAGCTAAGTACAGGTAGTGCATAAGGAACAGGCTATGGTGGAATAAGCAAACATGAGGAAGCAACCGGCAGAACTCACTGTGGAGCAAGAGCCCGTGGATGCTAGATGCTGTGCAAACATAGCCAAAGGGCGCTCCAGGGAGTTTATAACCTCCGTAGGTCTAGGCACATAGTTCCTACCAGCTCTCTGCAGGCATTAGAGGAGGAGAGTCCCTGTTCCCAAGAAATAAGGCTTTTAGATGCATTTCCAGGACGCTGCTTTTGGTGACTATTTTAAAATGGCATTTAAAAGGTTCATGTACTGGATATAATCCCTGTGAAGGCTAAATGATGGACATTGACCTCATTTATGTCTTCTTTAAGTCCAGTTCATGGAATTTTGCGTTGCATTTAGGTCTTCAAGGACAGTATAAGTATTTACACAAAACTGAAAATTAAATTCAGTCTGAAAATTGAATGACAAATACAGTGTTAGCAAGTGTGTGACTGTGTCTAATGCTTTCCACAGCGTTAGTTACACAAATACAGGGACAAATGTAAGATTCTTGTTTAAGAAAACATTACTGGAAGCACACAAAACAAATCGATAATTTCCAACAATGCTCAAATTAGTTTCTTGCATAGACATCATTTATTAGCAGCCAGAAATAATCTTACGAGTCGTATTTCAACACAATGTAGAACAGCCTGGTTTCACTTCTAAAGGAATCTCTGACAGTAATTATGCCACAAACATGTAGTAATTATTATATTGTATGCTGTTAGACTTTCTGAGATGTCTCTTACTTATTTTGGAAAATGGATGTAACGCCCTTGTCTGTTCTGCTGTCAGTTCGTCCCTTGAGCTAACAGGAAATGAAAGGAAGATTCACCTGAAGTCTTTCTTAGGATGAGATCAGTTTGAATTTATAACCATCCTTCCATGGTTTTTGCATCCGAATAAGGATTAAGAATGTCCTAAACCTCTGCTTTAGCCATGGGTATTCTGATTCATGTTCCTGGTCTTTTCAAAATTTTTTTCTACTGAAATCCTAACTTTTCGACTCTTGGTTAAAAAAGGCACATGCCCTTATAAGGTTCTCCTGACTTTTGTTGCTCCGTTGTATTGCTCTGCAGATAAACCTCTCCACTGGTTCGACTTGATTTCCTTTACTGCGCACACTCGTGGGGGGCTACATGTATGACTGGGAGCACAGTCTGTCCCTGTAACCATTCTCCTGCAAATTCCAATAGCAAAGAGGGAAGATGAATCAGTACAGAAAGGACCAAGCCAGGTCACTTGTTATTCTTTTAGCAACCTTAGAAGACAGGCCACACAGGCTTAATCATCTCCTTCTAAAATTATCACTCATAGGAACAAGAACCATAAAGACAAAAGGTCAGGATTCCTCTCCTTGACATAGGGAGACCATTAAGCGCTTCCTGCAGTTTGCAAATATTTTGCAAGAACTCCTGTTGCGAGCTGAAAATTTCTGAATCATCACAATTTCAAGTCTGTGGTTTTGTTAGGTCACAGCAAAATTCATTTCAAGGCTGCTAAGGCTCTACTGCACAGTGCTTCATTCACTCCTGAGTGTCTCGTCCAGGAATCTGGAACATCGCTCTTTAAATGAAATTCATTCCTTCTGCCGGTTAACTGCAACTTCAGCAGTATGTAACTTTATGCCGACTCTCAATGTAGGAATGAATTTTGTCGTGTATAAATGGTCCCTAACAGGGCATTAATTAGATCTTTGGCACTCTCAATGGAAATTCCCTTCTCTTCTCCCTCCTCCCCAGTCTTTTCTAATGAAACGTTCAGTGTTGTCAACACAGAAAAACACATTTCCTTTCTCTAGCTGTCCGTGGGTTATGTTATTTAGTTTGGTGTACCCAAACTGTTGTAGTTTGCCAGTGGTGAGAAGTTCATAGCCACAGCTCTCGTTCTGCAGTTGGATCTGCAGTACTGTCAGCCCCAGGCATTTGACACTCGTGAGTCACACCCTGCAAAATCAGGTGAACAGCTTTGGAAGGTGGGGGGAAGAGATTTTCATTCTTTTCCAGGTAGGGGGTTCTTTTGGGGGTTTCAGTTTGTTTGTTTGTTTGTGATTCATTAAGGAGGTGTTTACATCACATACAAAGTGATTTAAGAACGGAAACTGAGATTCTGACATGCTTGCTCATGCCAGAACTTCAAGAAAAATCAAAACTCTCATGAGACCTATGACAATGTGAACTGGCAGGCAAGTAGCATGTGACAGACCCTCGTTCACATGAGGAGCTTTTGGAAAGGCATTACCAGCTTGAAAGAGCTGAAAACATGTTCTTCACCACATTTTGAGATGTTTGGCAGAGATTTTCACAGATGCCCAAATCCTGTTCATGTTGCCTGAATCCTTTGGAAATCCCAGCCTGACACCCTGCCGGGGATGTTCTGCAGCACTTCTGGGAACTTGTCAGGGCTGCTCTGGAAATCTGAACTGGCGTTTCGAGGCGTCTCATGAGCACCGTTGAATGGGGCTGTAGGACCTGGCTTGGGACACCAAGCACGGTGTTGCCAGCTCTTGAAAGAGATGTTATTTTAGGCAGAGTTGGAACTATTTTGTCTTAATGAGGGATGTTCCATCTCCCCAGTTGATGTCTCCCCTGCTCAAAGGAAATCCCCCTCTAAGTGACTGCTTGTACCCCTTATTTTCCTCCTATCAGAGGTTAAGCAGCCCCCAAGGACCAAATGGGCGAGCCCTCTCCTCCTCCAGCTCATGGCCCAGTACTCCTTGTGTGGAAGGAAATGGAATCCTGCAGCTTCTCCCCAAAGAAAAGATGAGAGAGGTCCAAAAGTCCCTGAAGCAGGGCTACCAGGACAAAATGTGCTAGAGAGGATTGCTGCAAGGAGCCTGGGCAGCATGGGGGTTTGCATTGCTGAGCATGGGGGTGACAGATCACCCATCAGGAGCCAGAACCCCCCTCCACAATTAACAGGAGAGAATTAGCAATGCCTGCATTTGTGTGCAAACCTGTACACATTAAGCATGGACAAAGGAAGGAAAAAAGTTATGGCAGCTGGAAAAGCACAGTTTCTTATGACTGTTATTTTCTTCTTAATTTTTGTGTTTTGGCCAAAATCCCACCCAGTGGTGGTGATGGGGGAAGGCTCCTAATTCTAGTGGCTGTTTTTATTTTAGTCATTATGGGTTTTTGACAATAACCTGACTTTTGAGTAATAGAGGGTTTTTTCTTTTAATGGAAGGACATCAGTTAGTTATGTCCATGTTGTTAGCATAGCTTGCATCTCTCTCAAAGCCCAGAAACAGAATTGAAACTCTCCCTTTTTCCACAGCAGTCTTAAAAGTACTAAAGCAAGTTAAGTAACAGTGATATCACCACCAGCAGCATGAGGTGAAATTGGCCACAAACCCTGGTGTTTGAGTGCAATTGCTTTTATTCTCTCCCAGTGAATATGGCAAATCACACCGAGTCTTGTTTGGTTTTAGGCAGGCCTGGTCAAAATCCAGAAATAAATGCTAGTGCTGGGTTGAGCTTGGCTTGCTGCAAGGAAGTCGAATACACTGAGCAAGGAAACAGCTATTTATTATGATGATTATGGGGGAGTGCGTAACGGGTTGAAATTGAGAGTCACAAAGGGCTGAACGGAGCCAGGATCATCCAGAAGGAAAATATTTTGGCTCCAAGCTGCAGTTTGTCCCCTGTTTCCTTCTTACCCTTTCCACCCAGCCTTACATGGAGCCAAGGAGTGTGGATAGCTCTTTGCTGCCAACTTTGAATGGTTTGGGTTTTTTTTTTTTTTCCCCTTCTCTTACTGTTGGTAACCTGATTTTTTGGCTGCACTCTCAGAGATGAGAGAAGCTCTCACTTTCACTTGTTTTTCAGCCTTGCCCAGAAGTTCTCGTTGGCTGCCTTTTATACATTCCGGCTTCTGTGGAAGAACTTGGGTCTTCTCCCTGTCTTCATTCTCACTTTCTTCTCCCTACTCTTCCATCCTCTCCATTCTGGTAGTCGAGGTCTCCTGGCCAGCAAGATGTTCCTTGGTTTCTGATGTACTTATTTTAACTTGGTTGTTTCCGTGGCCCAGCAACAGTGTCACTTCTCCTGTGGGACTTTCCCAACTATTTCTCTTCTGTGGGTGGGAATACAGCCCAGAGAGAGGCCCAGAATAAGGCATAAGGGCTGTTTCTGACTTATTCAAACCCTTTGTGGAAGATGAGCTTCTAGCAAGAAATTTTAGTAAAGCAGGCTGGACTTCCATTCTGGGTCAGTCAGCCAACTCATAATTAGTGTGAAGTCAGGGCCTCTTACAAGTGTGATTCATACCTGGGGAGCTTTGCTAGTGGGGAGTTTTGGTCCTATATAGGCATAGGTATTGGTAAGATTTTTTCCTCCTGCGTCAGTTCCACTGGAAACCTCTAACTGTAGAGTCAGGCTGAGAAATGGAGCTACATCAGTCCTATGTCTCATTACTTAACTGTTTCTGGTGTGGCTTTACGTTAAAATCTAGATGTGCTTTGATTA
This sequence comes from Morus bassanus, assembly GCA_031468815.1. Classification (NCBI taxonomy): domain Eukaryota; kingdom Metazoa; phylum Chordata; class Aves; order Suliformes; family Sulidae; genus Morus; species Morus bassanus. The sequence goes on from CM062574.1 coordinate 40,783,086, forward strand.
ATTTTTGGTTGAAAGCTGGACCTCCTGGCAAAGGACTTTCTATACTGACTCAGAAATTGCTCTGTCATTACTCCTTTGAATTAATTCCTTACTTTCAGATGTTGATTATAGTGGACTAGACCTTGTTTTTCCTGGCACTCAAAATTGATAATAATCTGCATATGTTTTTTTATTTTAGTCCTTGTTCTGGTTTTGGGGTTGCTTCGGAGCTCAGGCTGGCTTGGAGTTTGTATTTTCAGTCTGTACTGAACTACCTATCCATGAAATCACACAGATCTGGAGCTGATGCTTTCCAACAGCCATCACTTGCTTCTTTTAACTTTCTGACAGTATTTATTAAGTTTGCAGTGTTCCTCATTCTTGAGATGCTGAAATATTGTGGTAACAATAAGTATACACTGTTTTCATGGGCCATTCTACAGAATTCTTTCTGCCATCTATATTGATACAGTCACGCCAAAGATGTTTCTATGGGCAAACAAAAGTTTTATCACTGATAGTATTTAGCCATTGACGTATGTATGTTACACTGCAAGAGGTTTTCCGCTGGGACGTCACAAGTGAAAACAAGTCAGTTTGCCCAGAACAAGGATCTGTGCCCATGTTCCAGGAATCCATTTCACTACTTCTAAGTGCTTACACACCAATTTAAAGCTTCAGAGTGTTTTCCAGGAAAGTCAGTGATTCAGACCCTTTTCTTCTCTTGCAGAGTTCTCTTCTCAAGACCAGCAAGTGCCTTTGACCGGTGTGTGGGGAAGGGATGGCCTCATAATTTAACCTACACTTTATTGTCTATAGCTCTCCTGTAAAGGTATAGGAACAGTCGCCAGGTAGGCATGTAATGGATGGAAAACCAAAAGCCTTACCTGATTACAATGAGGTGATTGAAGTCCAGCCTGTTGAACTGAACAGTGAAATTAATGTTTTTCGTAAAAGGAGCAGGATTTGGGCCTGTTAGCAGGTTGATCTAAGGACCTTCTGACCTGGGTAACTATCAGCATTTCCCTTTCATTGATATGGAAACAGGGAAAAAAGGGGGGTTTCAAAGCAAAGAAAACCCTGAATAGTTTGACATAGTCTGGAGAGGAAAACTTTTAATTATGTTGTCCAGCATAGCTTCTGGCAACACCAAAAAAGCTGAGCATAATCCTTAAGTGAAGTAGGAAGTTTTGCAAAGATGCATCATATCTTGTGGTCATATGCTAAAAACAAATATCCCAAAGCTCTTGATGATGCATCTGGTGTTTGTACTCACTGAATATGTCCCAAGCCAGCCATGTTTATTGGAGGCACATTTTTGCTTAGCCAGATCATGCAGAAATTCAAGCAAACATTACTTAAATAAGTATCATCAAATCAGAGAATTAATCTGGCTACATTAGCATAAACCCACTTGCTGTCCATTTCATATCTGAAAGATTTATAGGGCAGGTAGAAGCTTCAGAGTCTGGAGATATACATTGCTTCTGCATTTAATTATACTCTCCACATTTATACACAATGTGGAAAGAGATCATAGTTTACTTTCCAGGAACAGCATTTGTATTTTCCATACAGCACATTAGTATAAAATGCAGATTACATGCACATTAAATGAAGGGAAAGTTTTTGACACCTTGTCTCTTCAATTAATTTATAATCAGAAATGTCATGTGTAATATTGAAAATAAGTGCTACACATGGCATTTATCTCCTGACTGACACTTCCTTCTCACAGTTTTCAGGTTCTGTTTCAGTGGTGTGCAGGGACATGGAAATGGGAGGCTGTAAAGGGCCTGTAGAAGTCTCCTGTCTTTAGAGAATATTTTGCTGAAACATAACTTCTAAAAATTACTCTTTTTCCCTCTGGCAAAAAAAACCAGCCTGAGACATTTCTTATATGGAAAGCCTTGAAGGAGAAAACAAAAAGGGGAAGAGAGAAACATACCTTTGATAGGAATTTTTAATAGAAGATGGAGCATCTGTACATGGGAAAGAAATATTTAAGACAACAAAATTCTAAGGATCACAGGAAAATCAGTAGTATTTCACCAATGTTGCTGTAAGGTGACTATGTGTTAGAGCTTTGGGCTCTGGAGTAGTGGTGTTTCAGTACCTCTGAAACGCCTGGGGCTCAAGTCGACATATGGACATCTATCTCCCATGTGTTTGAGGCCTAAGATTGTTTGACAGGCCAGGTCCAAGAGACTTGTGAACCTAAGTCTTATTGAAAGACAGTACAATTTAGGTATCTGAGTCTATATAGATGTATGTCATTTAGGCCTCTCCTGTAGGCACATACATGCTAGTGTCTACCATAGTGTCTGATAGAAACATTGCCAAGGGGAAGGTAGGTCAGCTGGGGAAGAGGCAACCCAGTGCACTGAATTTGTTGCTGTTGTTGGCTCACGGCTTAGAGATCTGTGAGGGACTTTCTGTAGCTGAAAGGCTCAGATCCTGACCCTGCAAAGATTAATTAAAGTGTCTAGCTTTACCTGTTGCAGTAATCCCACTATTTGATTTACCTTGGCTGTCACCTGGATAAAGCTAGTCACGTGCTTTGTCCCTCTGGATCCCGCTCCCCGCACCTCTGTGAGCAGCATTTAAATACATTGGTATCCTCAGCCTTGCCACTGGGAAAGTATGTATGAATAAGCTGCATGACAAGGTCATAAATTACATGGAGAGTAGAACAAATCTTGGCAGCAGATCATAGCTGGTGGAGAGATGAGAGCTACGGCAGACACATGAGCAGAAAAGGAAAGGAAGACTAATATTTAAGAGGAAGGCAGAAATTTTACTACTAGACTCCATTGAAATGAGACCATTTCTGACCTTGGTTTCTTTGGGAGCAGGCTTGGTCTCCTAATTTCTGTTTAATGTTTTTCTTTTTGTCTAACCTCTTGGGGAAGGACTGATGCTTTAAGACCATTAGAAATTCTGCCTTCTTTATAGAAAAGCCAAAATCAAAACCATAAAGTGCAAGTGATTTTTAAGCAGACTGGAGCAATCCCACAAAAGCATATATACGGTGCATGCCTATCTCTAAATCCATGGACTGCAGCTATATCCTTAAATTTGTGTGTCAGCCTTCATGGGATATGGGCCTAAATATTCTTTCCACGTCTATTGTCCACCACAAAGACTAAACACCATTACTGTGTAAAATTCATTTTTTTCTTTGAGGTTTCATAACCTTATAACATTCTTATAAATGTGTTTGAAAACTGTAGTGTGACTTTAAGACATGCTTGGAAAACCTTCAAACAATTACAAGTATGAACACAAAAAATCTCTGCTTAGATGAGGTAATTCACAAGAGGGTTTCCAGTTGGCCTTTTGAAAACCAACTATTTTATATATAAAAGTCAACATTAATTAAAAATCAACACAAAGCAGGAAGTAGAAAACCATAATGCTGTAGTGGTTATGAACTGAATATACTGATTAAGTCCTACCCCATTACTAAGAGTTTATTCCTGTTCTTGGAGACAGTGTAGTTTTTTAAAAGAAAGAAACAGATACGCGCCCACTGGAGGATGCAGCCCATCGGATGATTTCATATTGAAATGAACACATGTAGGGTAATTTTTCAAAGACATTGTGGGTCTTTGCATGATTCCTGATTAATAATGAAAATGGAGCGTCTTAATCCTTTTGGCATCTGTAAAAATCACTCCCATGATTTAAGAATATTGGCCAAAGTCCCCTCCTTGGAGAGCTGCTGTTGTCTGCGTAGGCTTATACCATGAATCAGTGAGACATCATGAGTTAATATTTGTGTGCTTATGCTCTTAGCTGGCTTTTATGAGCATACTAAATGGCTTTTCAGATCCAGTCCTCAGATACACAAAATGTGCCTTCTAACACTACTGCTTATATCCAGGCTGCTGGAGGGAATAGGAAATGGCCTGAGCTTAATCCATCCTCAAGACAATCTTAAAATGATTAATTTGTGGTTGTCCTCGAGTGCCACACAGCAGGTTTCACTACTACTGGGTTTTTCCAGGAATCTGCTTATTTATTACTGCTACATACATTACTGTATTTTTTTCGGGGTGGGAGAATATGCCAGTGCATTCAGGGCACACTCCACTCCATCACTAATGGGGTACACACTTGAAAAAGTTCTCAAATCATAGCACTTTAAATCAGAAATCATATGCAAATAAAATTTATTTCAGAAACATGCCCCATAGTGTGTCCAGTGCTATGCACACCGTTTCTTTTTATGAATGGACAGGGACACTGCAAACATGCCTCAGCGAAGGCTGTCTTCTTATATCTTTAAGCCCTGTTAGGTCAAATTCTCCTAAATAGTAGACAGAACATAAATGAAATGGTGAACTATGCTCACCCCCTTCCCCAGATAAATTATCTGCACTGGGGACAGGATGGGGTCAGAACAGTTTGTTCATACTTGGAAGTGGTGGGGGTGCGTTAGGTGAATGGGAGCCCCAGGGTAGAGAGCAGGCTGGCCGAATGAGGTCCCCCAGGACCAAAGAGGTGCTCAGGGTTTCCCTCATGGGTGCTGCTTCAATGTTACTGAAGTTTGCATTGCTTGCCATGTGAGGTTTAGATAGTGGAAAAGAGTCTGGTACATCTCAAACAAGCTAGTTGCCATGATGCTCATAACTGATTAGTGTCATAGAGTCATAGAATCATGGAATCATTAATGTTGGAAAAAGACCTCTAAGATCATCAAGTATAACTGTCAACCCAACACCACCAGGCCTCCTAAACCATGTCCCCGAGTGCCACATCTACACGTTTTTTGAACACCTTCAGGGATGGTGACTCCACCACCTCTTTGGGCAGCCTGTTCCAATGCTTCCTTCCTTCTAGTGTTCCAATAGTTCCTTTTATCCTTTCTTCTACTATAGGGTTTAAGGCAAGGAGGAGCTTTGTAAACTGTCAATCCACACACATTCCTGATGAGAAAAGTTTCCAAGTGTAAGAAGGAGAGATTTAGACCTCCTGTAGGCTGCTGTAATAAATGTGACTTTCCCCATGTTGCTTTCTTGCCCATTTGATCTGACATGCTGCCTGGACTAGTGACCACAGGCAGATAGAGTAGGGCTGAGAAAGCAGCCCTGTGCATCTCCTGCCCCATAAAGATTATCCACTAGATCTCTGAGGATCCTTTTTAGCACCTGTGTGTGAATATAGCCAGCAGTACCAGCTGATCAGCATCTAACACTCCTACTATGTGGCTGATGTCATTGCCAGTGCAAGTTATGCCGTAGTGTATGTGACTATGGGCTGTGATTATATAGTTCTTAGACAAGCATGTTCTTGTTTGCATATATAATTCCAGTGAGTTATGTGTTTAAAGAGGAGGTTCATCTCCAGGGAAGGTAACACTTTCTGATGTTTAAATGCCACACTAGATATAAGTCAGTGATTTGTTTTGCCTCATTGAAAGAAGAGACTTCATTTATAAAACTGAATCAAATCTCAAACTTTCAATCAAAACCTGAAGTTTTGATGTTGATTTTAAATCCAAGCATAGCTTCAGGGTGTTTTGATCTGGGACTTTAAATTTAGATTCATATTCGAATTTACATTCATATGTCTGCTAGATATTCATGCTGTGTAAGTTCTGTATAAATGAACAAATTATATAAAGCTGAGTGGGAGCCAGAAGACTTGACCTTGTTAAACTGGTGCTGGAAGAGCCAACAGCAGGGACAGCATCACAAATATCACCTGTGAGCAATGACTTCCCAAAAGTAAAGGCTTTTTGTAGGAAAAGGCTCAGCAAATGCCCATAGCTGCCTGGAAATTACTAGGAGTCAGTCTTCAGTCTTTCCTGCTGTGAGGGAATCTGAGTGAGGCTGCAAGCAACTGCTGAATCCCACAAAGAAGAAAGGAAACTTCACCTGTCACCATTTGCAAGTTGCCAGAGGCAATGAAAGTATAAATACAATAACTCATTGCAGTAGCAATAGCTTTGCAGTGAACTGCACAGTCACCCTAAACCCCCGTGTTATATTATAAGGTTATGCTGAGCATGATGAATGCTTCTGGTTTAAAATATTCCAGAGAGAACATTTTTAACTCTCCTCTTCCAGACTTCTACCAACTGTGTTTGCATCTAATAAAATCCAGATGCTTCTCAAAATAAAATTGCTGCTATATTGGATTGCAAAACTTCTTTTAAAATTAAGGTTGTGACGTTTTTAGCAAATGTTCCCTTTTGCTGCAGTGAACTCGGAGCAGGAAGCAGCAGATTTTATGACAGTGAAACACAGACAGAAGGTGTTTATTCTTATCTGCTAACAGTGGTATTATTGCTCTGTGGTACTCTGGTGGATGCTTTCTAACACAGCTTGTACCTAATATTTGTAGACGGCTAGTCCTTGGCAAAACCTATTTCCTGAAAACAAGTCCGATTTCTCCTAACACAGTATATACTTACCTATGTGCAGCTACATGACATCCAAAAAATACTATAGGGTGTCAAGATGACCTGAGGAATTAAAATAACAGTATGCACGTGGAAATTTGGAGGCATACGTCCGAAGGAAGACATTTTTGGATGCTATGTGAAGGAAGGCTATGAGGCATTGTTATGATGGCTTGTGACACATTATGGCAGAGGACCAAGCTAGACAAAAAGTGAATTTATAGTGGGTCTATTATGACTACAGTAATGACCATCTTTTATGCCGGTATCACAGCCTGTTTTCATTTTGTTTAAAAGACCAAAGGCCTTTATGTGCAAACCTTGGCTTGCACATATCTGTCTTAAATCATCTCCACTACCACTACAGTAAAATACCTTAACTCCTTCTGTATTTTGTATTGTCAGTCATCACTGTGCACAAGTACCTCATCCAGGAATCCTCCCTTAACCACGTCTCTGGTACGTGCAGATTGTCCCCAACCCAACTGCAATACTAAGAAATATGTTTCATTTTTCTTTGAAGAACTTTACATTTCTTTAAAGAAATATTCTGATTGCAAGAAATGGTCCCGCTGTGTTCAAAAGGAATTCACATGTGGCCAGATGCTTCTGAAAGCCTGCTTCCCTTTCTGGATCAAATGCCTCTCAAATAATACTGACTGCTTTTCCCTAGGGTTTCCTCAGGTCAGGTGCTGCATGCAATAGCGTGATGCTAACCATGCTCTTTTTTTATTCTCAAATTCTTTTCAAGTCAGAAAACTTTGGGAGCCCTCCCCTTTGAAAAACTGAAAGTTTACAGAGAGAAAATCAGTTTTCATGTTCTTCTTTGTAGGGAAAAAAGTCTTTATTTTGAACAAACTAAATGTGTTGTTTATGTAAAGAAAAAAGTCAGAGAAATGTTTCAACTTAAAAATCATGGTAAATTCTAATTATAAAGGAAAAAGTAAACCAGTCTGATGTCCATGAAAGTTTCTGGTTATCCTGATACTGACTTGAAAAACAATACTGAGGGAATTCAGGAAGGAAAGATGTTAATGCAAGGATTGTTTCCTGCAAAGTATATTAAAGGGCTGTAAAACCAGCTGTCTATTTTGGATGTCATAAGTGGAAATGACATAAGGCACAATAAACAAAAGAAAAGATGGAGATCTCTACTGTGCAGATTCTAATGTCAACCACTTAGTCTGCTAATGTGTTGGTGTGTATGCAAATGCATGCTAGTTTGTTTTGAAGATATTACTGTACAGAAGATAAAGAACATTCAGTGTCTTTAGTGTATTTAGATTTATAAAAAACTTACCCTGAGAACAAACACAGAAGATGAATTGAGTCTTCAAAGTAACTCACTGCATTTCCAAAAAAATGGTATTTTTCACAAACCGCCATTTCTGTCTCCAGTTAAACATATGCTGGGCTTCACTGGTGAAACACAAGTGTGTATAGGCGGACAAGAGTCACACCTTGTATTTCATACCAGCCATGTATGTTGGGAAACTGCATCTGAGAAGTACAACCGACCTGCAATGTGATGGACCTAAGTACTTTGCAAGGCTGCAGCAGAGAAAACTTAAGCCCATGAATTTCACTGGTGATTGTCTTTCAACTTCACATTGAAGATGTTAGTATTCAAAGTTTGAGATCTGGGCTACTTTCAAGTCTGTGGCAGAACTCCATCAGTTTTAAGAAGTTCAAGACTTCAGCTATTAATCATCTTGACTGTAGAGAGGAATTGGATGTAGACTTGTTTACTGTGGGCAACTGTAATCATTGGAAAGTAAGGTTACAGCACTCAAAAGATCGCATGCTCCAGACCTGGGCTTGAATATGCCAGAGGTGTAGACTATTCCAGCGGACATTGGCCTGGCCTTGACTCTAGCCCCTCCTATGAAGGAGATTGCTTCAATAACCCTTCTCAGGGCTGCACCTTCCTAGTTCAGAAAGTTTTTCTTAACCCACCACAGCTGAAAACTACACTAAATTCTTCCTCTTGTTGATGTTCCCCAGCAGCCTTTTCTTAAACATGCCTGCGTACATGCTTTAGGGCATTGGCTTGGTGATGCCCTTTCTTTTTCTTTTTCTTTCTTTCTTTCTTTCTTTCTTTCTTTCTTTCTTTCTTTCTTTCTTTCTTTCTTCCTTCCTTCCTTCCTTCCTTCCTTCCTTCCTTCCTTCCTTCCTTCCTTCCTTCCCCAGGTAAAACCCAGCTCATAGTTCATGTCTGATCATCTTTTATAGCTTCCTGACTGCTCCCTTCTAGACTCTTTCCAATTTGTCCCTAGACAACTTGTTGAAAGGAATGTTGAAAGAATAGCAGGAGTGGCATCACAGCTGATCAGGCAGAGCACAGAAATCATTCTCTGAGTCTTGTCTACACTATTCTACTGCTTTTCTCCATTTCTACAGGCTAAAATGAGAATTGTGATTTTTGGCAGCAGCATCTCACTGATATTTTATAACCTGAAGTTTTCCTTATCCCTTAATTCTTTGCTAGAGTTCTGCTGCTGAACCACATAAACTGCCTTTATTGCTGGGCAATCTCCACTTGCCTCTATCAGATTTCATGTTACTGATTTTGGAGGTGATGTCAAGGTTGTTTTGTATTCTGACACTGTCCTTGAAATTCTTGGAAGTTTTGGTGACTTTTGGCCCCACACAAATGTCCTAGTTAAGTTCTATTTATTCTTGACAGCTGTACTAGGGAACCATGTTTTAATTGGAATAATTTGAATTTTTAGCTTAAAGTCAGTCCTTGAAAAAAAAAGCATTCAGGACCAAAGAAATTCTAAACATAATCGTTTTTAATGCAATCTTTATCCTACCTTATCTCTTCTTTCTTTTGATTTTTGAAAGAGATCAAAGGAGTGATTTATCCATAGTCTTTATAAGTGAGGGCTAGCAGTTATGTTCAATGTGCTAATAACATGCAGCAGCAAAAGAGAAATGGAAACTGGATTATGTGGCAAATGCTTCTTTTTTCCATGCATTCTGATAACTTGCTGTGGATGTAGCATCCTGAGAAATATTTCAAGTTTACATACAGAGTAACAGACGGAACAACTTTTGACAAAAATTCCTTTCTTTCTGGCTAAGCTGTATAAAAACAGCTCTTCTGCTCCTAACACAAACTGCAGTTTACGTGCCTCACATACATGTGTTTGTGTATGTGTGTTTTGAAAACAAATTGGGGTGAATCATATTGGAAGAGCTTCACAGACTCATGATGTTGGCAGAGCCTAGAATAGCAGTCTCATGGAAAAATCTGTTGCCAGCAGGCAGATAGGGAAAGCCATTGTTTTCTCTACTTTCATGAATCAGAAGGAGGTTTTTTTCCCCCTCGCTTTGTATTCCCAACTAGTTGTGTCTGTTTCTGCATTCTCATAAGTGTAGTGAGGACTGATGTTCTTCTGTCAACAGGCTTTTAAACATAGACCGAGCCACTTTGCTGGTTTAACCACACTCTCTATATTGCAGACCGTGGAAAATGAGAGACTATTTGGTAGGTGTTCAGTGGGGTAACTGCATTCACTTGTGAGAGTTTGTACCAGTCTTCTCCATTATAGAAGCTAGGCTTCCCCCGTACCCACAGCCATAGCACTGAGTGTGTGATTTCTTCTAATGACTTTGCAGGGAATTAATGTCAGCAAAAATCAAGATATTACCAAGACTGTTGCACTCACTGGGTAGGAGACTGCTGCAAGAGAAACACTCAGGCCTGCCTTTGGTAGAAAAGCTAACACAGAGAGGGTTTGCATGGGGTGAAGCGTCTGCCTCATTTGCTCACCTTTTTGCTACCCTGGTGTGATGAAAATTGTAGGTTTTTGTAGTGGTGGTGCTTTTTTTGATGAGCATGCTCAGGCTCTAGGAACCCTATGGGTTCTTCTTGTGTACCCAGGCTGCCTCCGGGAATATATCCTCCATCCTCTGACCCACCCCAGCCACCTTTGAGAATGAGATCCTGCTTGTTTTTGTTGCCTTCTCTGGAGCCACACTCATCCTGCTTATCACACTGTCCCGTACTCTCTCCTCTCCTAATTTTGTATCCTGACTTTCAATTTTGGAGGATGTGCCAGAGGTTATACTGAGGTCTGAGAGACAAGGAAAGTATGTCTCACTCCTACAGTTGGCTGAAGGATTTGCAAAAGCCTAAGGTGACTGACAGCATTTTGAGCTGCGCAGAGGTGTCGGTGGAGGAATTACAGCATGTAAAATGATGCACAATTAAACACCCAGGGTATTTATTGGATCTAAGCTTAGAGCAGCTGATTGTCCTCTACATTTTTTATTTTTTTTATTAAACCATTACTTACTGGCCTAAACCCAATCTCTGGAGGAGCAGATTAGCAGGACTATTATGCCGTCTTGCCTAATACCCCTCAAGATTCATTCCTGCTGGGAACTATAAAAAAATACAGTGTAATCTGGTGTTCTGTAACACCAGGTTACAGAATATGTTGGACACATTGGCAGTCACACCTCCCTGATATCAGGATCTTCATTGACTTCAGGGCTGATGGGTGATACTGTAGGAACATCGATAAACTTGGCCCTTGGTGTATCATGAATCTGATTTCAAAAGCAGCAATTTTTTGCGTAGAGATTAAATGTATAAGCTTGCAATTTTAGAAGACGTTTATTCAGGGAATCCATCTTTGCCTGTCCAGAGCATGTGAAACCCCTCAAGAGAGGCTTTATAGCCAGGCTGCTGCTGCCCTAATTAATTCTCTTGCGCATTGGCATTTACAAGCAAATAATTTGACTCTCTCTGTTTTATTAAAACACATATTGTAAAGTGCTCAGCTAAAGAGGAAATTAAAATTTCCTTTCACACCCAAGACTTTTCCTGGTAATACAAATAACTCGATATTACAACAGCCAGCATGTTGTGTAGACAAAGCAGGGCAAAACAGTCAGAGACATGCTTTGCGGAGAGTGTGATGAAGGACATTTGTGGAGGCATGAACTCCTCTTGCTGCAGAGCTGGGGTGAGACGGAGGAATGAGGATAACCCGAGTAGTTCTTTAGCTGGTGCAGTTTGGTGTAACTTAATTGATTCCAGAGAAGCCACTCTCCCTGACACAGGGTGGGTGGAAATCCTCAGAAAGGCTTGTGCCGAGGACCTAGCTATTCATAAGCTGTCTGTTACAGAGCTTTATTTTTACCATAGGCAACTCTGAAACAGGCTTGAAAGGAAGGGTTCAGGAGAGAGGCCAAGGGTACAGCTATTGCAGCTGTTCCACAGTTGGGATGGGAGACGTGCTCCACAATATATTTTGATCAGAGACAGCTCCATCCTGTAACATCCTGAAGTGCTTTTAATTATTCACTAGAATAATTATTCGGTGGAAATACTTATTCAAGGGAAATAATTACTAAGGAGAAAGTAGCCATGATCGGGAGGAATGAAGCAGCATATGCATTCACCAACTGTGCATAACAGCATTTACGAGAACAAGAGGGAAACAGCAACTTTCCTGGCTGAAACCACAAGTGAAATTATAAGCAGGCGAAATCCCATTTAAAACTGAGCCAGGGCTGTGGGCTATCACTCCTACTCTTGTGGCAAGTGCAATGGGGTTTTTAATGATGAGATAGAGTCAGTGCTGTAGAGTGATGTGAGAACCCGGAGGATCCCGTTCCATTGAGACTTTCTACCTCCTCAGTTGACTTTATCCTATGTCCCTGCCACTAGGTGATGGTCATCCAAAGTGCTGTGCAATGGCTTGTATATCTCTTAGGAATCTGTTTCTTTATTTTTCTTTAACATTATAGATGTTACTTTTAATTCTTTCATGATCCAAGTGTGCTTAGGTGTTGAGTGCACTCCTGGTTGAGAATCTGTGGGACTCATGCCCTGACGGAACATTTTTCTGTTGGAAGATACTGTATCCTCAAAGTCAAAACTTTGGGAATGTAAACAAAAGGTCCACAAAATTGATAGACAATCAGATCCAGAATTTATGATAATATCAAATACCCCCAAAATTGCAGAAAATTTTATTTTAAAACTTTATACTGATTTCAAAATTTTAAAGAAAATTTTCTTTTAAAAGCTGGTATAGAAGTGAAACATGGGTCAGATTACTTCTGTTTTGTTCAGAATCTTGAAAAGTAATATTCCTGTTTAATTTGGAATGAAAATAAATGCTGAAATTGCAGGTCTTTCAAAATGCTTTGGATGCAAGTCTGCTCTGATCGGAAAGTCAGATTGCTGGTTTATTAGCTCAAACACAGGTCTGTACTAAGCCTCACTGATATGCAAGAAATTCCAATGAGTTAGGGCTAACTTCGCCTTTCTGCACAGGTATGTCCCTGATGTCTGTTAAATGCTTCTTCTGCATTACAGTCTTGGGGAGGCCACCAAATAAAAGCAACTGCCTCTTTCCTCTATTTTTTCAGGATCTTTGGAACAACACAAACATAAGATCCACTGGGATTTTTTGCCCTGCTCTGTTAAATAGGAATTGTAACATGTAGGATGGGGCTGCGTCTCTTGAAATGTTTTATTTTAAATACCTGGTGGGGTTTATCAGCTCCTGATGTATTTCTTGCATGGTTGGACTTCTGTCCCACTCGCTTGCAAAACTTGCTATATTCCCTGCTTAGGGAAGCAGCTGGCAGTTCAGGAGTGGGCTGATTTGAAAAATAACGATGGAATGTGCTCTGAGCTGGGGCGGTGGTAATGGTGGTTTGGATTGAAGGGAGAGCAACTTTACCTTCTTAATCACCCCGTGTTTGCTTAATTATCCCAAAGTATGTCTTTCATTCCCCTGCCCCCTCTGAGAATGTGAGACGGGCTTGTTATAAGTATTAGGAAGTATGAAAGGTGAATTTCCCCTTAATTTAACATATTTCCGAGTTGTGCACTCTCCCTTCAGAACACAGCTGCTTTGACTGCTGTTTTTTGTTTGCTTTTCTTCCAGCAGTCTTGCCTTTCTTTGGCCTGTTTTTCCATCTTCTCCTCCTCCTCTTCTGAGTCATATGTTGACACAACTCAGTGTTGGCCCTGGTTGTTAGAGTGGGGCATTGTTGCCGTGTATAGGTACAAAGAGGGGTTATTTTCATGCTTGGCATGTGAATACCAAAATTCCCTTCACTTCTATTTCTTCGAAGTCAGGTATTTAGCGTCAAGATGTTCAACCGGTGCCAGTTCACTGTCACAGATCTCTTCTGGTGGACAGCAGATGGAGCTGATGGAGACAACTGACACTGTGTGAATTAATTTTTCCTGTTTTCAGCTGGGACCTGCCTTCTCTGAAGTGATCTTTGTTCACCCCCTAGACTGACCCTGGTGAGAGCTGGCGTCATAACTTTGAAAGGTTCCTTTTACACGGGTGTCTTATTGCCCAGCACGTATCACAACAACATGATGCAGTGCTCTGACAGCTGATTATCTATATCCTCTGGTTGAGATAGGGAAGAGGACCATTTGTGTATCCTATGTTCAGGCATATATCATGTACTGGAGTGACTTGAAACTTGATTTATTTTTTCTGAAATGTCCTTGCTCTCCTCTGTAGCCCTGTTTTGAGTGCTGCATGAATGCAACGTGTTTCCAGTAACATACAGGTATGGAAAGCCCTGCCCTGATGTCAGGTTGTAAATGGTGATGAAAGATAGCTGAGAACTGCAACTGTGTCATGGCATGACCAAGATCATTTCATCGTAGCACTGATTCCCATCTCAGGATAGCTCAGCTGGCCATCTTGTCCTGATCTGTGAACTTGATCATTTTGGAAGACCTTAGTCCCTGTGACCACAGGAATGCAGCTTTATCAGGCCACTCCTGTCCACGGGGATAGCCTCTCCTTACTTCTTTCCTGCTACCTTTCTCACTGTCCTTATTGATACGAAGGCATCACTGGTGAGAGACTGGGCTGATGGTTTTACAAAATAGCACTTCAGACTTTGTAGCAAATATAGTTTTAAATTATGAACATTTCTTAAATGACAGGGATCTATTCTGCCCTCAGGAAAATAATAGACTAGGGAGTTGTTGCTCTGAACATTTAACTGGTGTCAGGAGAATCAGTGTGCTGTTCCCATTCCTTCTGCTACAACTGTTTGGTGCATTGATTTTCTTTTCCTCTGCCTCTTGCCTTCCATGCTGAAGCAATAAATAGTTCAAGGCAAGGCAACTCTCTTGTAGTTTGTTTTACAAAACATCATGCATTAGAGTTCCTTATCATCACTTTAGGCCTAGCATAAGTGCTAGCATAAGATAGAAGTGAATATTGCTGTCTCAGATATTAAAGAATGTATGTTTAATGGAACTTTTTTCTGCTTTAATGATGTGCTTTGTTTTTAGAAGGATTTCTGGCCTTTCTATTCTAGTGTTATTCTTTTCTCCACACTCTTCCTTCTCTGGGTGATGGCTCAGTGTTGCATGGTTATTACGTCAGTCTTCGCTTTGCTTGGAAGACAGTGGGCAATGAACATGGGTTGTGACTTGCTGATAAAGATGGATGAATCTGTGTTTATTTTTTATGAGAAACCATGAGCTGTTTCTCCAGCTCAAAACAGGGCTGATTTTGCTTTGATGGGTTTTGTGATCCTTTATTTTCTGCAAACATCTGTCCAGCCATTTTTATTTACAACAGTATATTCATGGAAAAGAGCATGTCTCAAATATGGAAAGGAAAAAGTGTGACACCCTCTGAAAGCATTTGCTCAGCTGTTTTGGAAGTTCTTTGTGGGTGTTGGAGTGTTTTAATCATTCAGTAAAAACAATGCCATGTAATTTAGCGGTTCAGAGGCCATTTACACAGCCTACTCACTATTCTAAGGCTGGAATACATTCAGCTGGTCTTGACCACTGAAGATCTACTTAATTCCTCAAAAACTGGCTTTATGAAGTTGGGTGGTTTCATTAACACAATTTCTAAATGGAGCCCTTGCTGAATAGCTCACATGCAACTCATATTCAGAAATACTGTCATACAACATCTTTTCCCCCTGTGGGTGTTTTTAAGAGCATGTTGTAAAATGCTTTACCATCAGTTCTTACATAGCCTAATTTTAAAAAAGAGTTTGTTGTAGAGGAAGTGATTCAATAACAGGATAAAGAATCCCAGAGAGATGGACCCACACAAATGAAATAACAATCCTCCACTGGGGTGAATTAGGCAGAGCAGAAGTACAAATGGAAATAATAAGATGAGTCTCTGGGGGACCAAGTTAACGTGAGATCAGAGCGGTAGGATGAGATGAGTACATTGAAGATCTTTAAAATCCAGGGAGTGACTCTTAATTGGATTAAATGCTGGATGAATGGTTAGAAGTATAAAACCAGTCAATGTGTCTGAAAATGGGGGAGATTTACTCCCATTTCTTGCAGCAAGAGGTTGTTCTGTTGATGGATTTGGGATCCTAACAAGTTTCTGAGAGCAAGGATTTGAGAATTTGTCTTTTATAAGGCAGAAATAATTTCAAAAGGCAGGGTCAAGATAAGGACAAATGCTAAACACTTTCCATAGGTGAAGATGGGGAAAATTGCTGGAAGGGAAAAAAATCCAGGCAATAATATCTTGCTTTCCAACCACAGGACATTAAACAGACTGCTTAATTAGGTAGCTGGTGATCTGAAGCAAGTAGGGTTTTATTGGAAAAAGAGTAAGGTGATCAGAGAACAGACTGAGTTTATCATTCTTTGTAGAGAAACATCATTCAGACACAAAGGGCAGAATCGATAACAGAGAGAAAAAAGGGGGAAAGATTTGTAGGGACCTTTGTTGAGACAAATGGGTGGTGGGTCCAATGCTCTGAAAAAAGTATCATTGTAAAACATGACACACCAGCTAGAATTAGATAGCTGCTTGTGAAAAGCTGCTTCCTTGGAAAACTAGTCACAAGTATTTCTTCATTAACAGGAAACCAGTATATAAATCATTGCAATATTTATTTTTTAATTCAATAATATGTGGCGTGATCTGCTTTTATAGTGTGTCTGAATTTAATGTATTAAATAACTGGTCATGCTCTCAGCAGCTGTTTTCCATGTCTCTCACTTCCTAGGATAAAACATGATATTATCTGTCTATGTACCCATACCATAACACTAAAACATAACACGTTTCATGTTTAAGTCTCCTTGTAATAAATTCTGCTCCCAGCTTTAGCCTTGCTTTGAGTCTTTCTACCTTGCAAGGACAAGCATTTAAAGAGGGAGTCATATCCCTGAGAAAGACAAGGTTGGTTTACAAATCGTGAGATCGTTTTAGTTGTGTTGCCTACAGTTCGTTTCCTTACATGATCATACTCCTCTCCCCTCAAATTCTGAACCCACTGACTAATGTCAACCAACTTCACCAGACTGGTAGAAACGTCAAAGATAACTTTTTTCTGTAAGTGTCAGCAATAAATTGTTGAGTAGAAGAGAGAGATCTTATGACTGAAAGGAAAGACTGAAGTGTGCGTTCAGGCGTGAGTAGGTCTGAATGCGCCCAGGAGAGATGTTATGAAAGCTCCACTAATGGGGAAATGATTGAGAATCCACACATCCGATGTGGCTCAGTAGCAAACCAGCTTTCACTGCGTGTTGAACTAGTAAAATTAATTGGGGGTGCTTTTGACTTGTGGCCTTTGAATTTGTAAGGTTCTCTGTTCTGCTTTCCTCTACAATCCAGCAGGTTTTTTTTACCATGAAAGTCGACATTGTTCTACAGCTCTATGTCTTTAGAAGCTGAGCTGTTAAGAAAAATGCCAAATAAATTGAGATTAATGGTCAAATTAAAGGTGTTGATGGCATAGCAGAGGTCTTTGGAGAATCTTGGATTATAACGATATGGAGGCCCAGAGGTGATGTGCCACAGGAACTCCATGAATCTATGAACTCTCAGGAAACAATTTCATGGCCATTATGCTGGGTAGGACTGATAGAAAAAAATATGCTTCCGTATATACAGTTCACTCAATTTCCCTATACCTTTCCATCAAACTGACTTATTCTGCTGCCTCCCGGGATTAACTCTCAGGTCTCTTTGTGCTTCCTGAAATAGCTCAAGTGGCTTTAGAGATATTAAAAACTTGCCTAGACAAGGCCTTGAACAGCCTGATCAAAGCTGTCCCTCCTCTGAAGGGGAGGCAGGTTGCACCAGATGACCTCCTGAAGTCCCTTCCAACCCATATCGGCCTGTGAGTCTGATGCTACAACTTGTGACATTGCTGGCTCATTGTGGAACACCCTTTGAAGATGTTTGCAAGATATCCAGTCATCAAAGGGAAAGTCGACTACTGCTGGCAAAGCAGTCCAATACTGAGGATCCTCTTTTTTTCCGCTCTGTGTCAATCTGTTGAAAGACAGGCAGAAATAAAGCTGAAGAATTGAGCTGACGTATGCAATCTGACTTGCAGGGACCTGATGCCCTGTAACCAGAATGCTCGGACAGCTTGAGGGAAACTAAGACCAGCAAGTTCCTCCAGATCTAGGTCTGGGTGCAGGCAAAGTTGCCGAGGGAAGAAGCCTGCCGGAGGTGCTAAAAAAAGATCCTGGTCCTGCTACCCAGTTCCTTAAGCCAGAGTCCTGAAAAATGAATAGCTGAGTCTGCTTTTTCTGCTGAAGAGGAGATGAGGATGCATAGGGTTTGGCTTTTGCAGGCAGCAAGAGTCTGTAGTAACAGCAGGCCTTTTCCTCTCCGTCCATGATTTGTTCCCTTGTTCTACATGGATATGAAAGCAAGCTTTTCAAATTTCAGAGGGAAAAAAAGAGACCTGGAAGCTTCCCACAAGGGTTTCCTACGCAAATCTCTCTTTTTTTATCCTGAAAATTTAAACAAGGCCTGTAAAGAAAAAAATAGAATGAGATAGGCCCTAGAAGAAGTCAGAGAGTTCAAAGAGTTGTGCCTTGCAGCCAACCAACTCATGAATCAGGCATCCTCAGATCATGAAGCTGGCTTAGCTATGATGAGGTTTTTGTACACAATAAATCCTGTTCTTCCCCCCTACCAAGTTTTTTTAGGTGATGTATTTAAAGATGTTACATTAGACTCAAGTTTTATTATGTATCTTGACAACAGGACCAGGAATTTAACAACAGGACCGGTATTTTACCATGTTATGCAGAGGCTGGGGCATTAAGGAAAATAACCAGATGTTGAAAGACCCATTAAAATGGCTAGATTAAAAATTACAAGAAATGGTAACATGTTTTCTTTGTAGGCATTTGATTCTCTGTTTTGCTGGTGAGGACTGTCTGTGAGGAATGTGACAAATTGCGTTCCAGAGTGTCTTTTTGTCTGACCAGGGCCTCTGATGTTTTAATTATAACTGAGAGTAAATGCTTATTTCCAATAAAAACTTCAAATCTCTTCCATGGGGTGGTGGGAGCTGTTACTAAAATAATATACCCTTCAACCAAAACAGGGGGGACAGGGTGGGGAGGACACATGCAAGCTCTTGGTGACTGTGAGGAAAAATACTGACTGAGAAAACTTGTCTGTGCAACTTCATTAGACACAAAGCATCAGCTTCTCTAAATCAGCATAATTTAATTGATGCTGAAGTGGTGGACTTGGCAGTGTTAGGTTTACTCTATGAGGTTGGACTTTGTGATCTTAAAGGTGTTTTCCAACCTGAATGATTCTATGATTCTATTAAGTAGTCATTTTGCCTTGCACCAGCTGAGTCACTGGCATCAGTCCTCCCTCTGGTGAGGGTTTCCTATGTTCTTCTGGAAATAATCATTACTGCAGATCTGCAGATACGTTTTTCTTTCAAAGCTCTTTCATATGTGCAGGCACAGGATGGGTACTGTGTGCAACCTTCGTTTGGCTGTTCTTATAGCACATTCTGGTAGAGCATTATTTTTGTCTGTAGATTAAAAACAAAAAACCCCTCTGTAGCTTCCATGATCTATTGACCCTGGAAAATCTACAGATACTAAGGCTTTACAGGCTCTCTGCCCCACCGTCTGACCCTTTCCTTATGGGAATAGGATACTTTGTTGGTTACAAGAGGAAGAGGTGAGGCATCAATACCTTTGCTGCCACCAAGGCCACAGTCATGAATTGTGTGGGTTCTCTTGAGCTATGTCTCTTCAAAGGTAGCTGCTGCTTTGGTTGAAAAGCTAACGCTTCCCTCTGAGGCTGTGCAAAAAAAAAGATCATGATATAGCTGCTAACAGAGGAGACAGTGGTCCTTGTTTGGTGTTCCCAAGCTCAGGAGCTAGGGTCTGCTGCCATACCGTGCCCTGCCTGGGAGCTGTCTTTGTGTAAGATGTGACTGCCCTTGAGCAGGAGGCTGCCACCCCCACATCTGGACGCATCTGTGTAGCAGATGATGTGGGATGCCTCTGGACCAGTAATCTGGAAATATTGCCCACCATTCCCTTCCAGCCATGTAATCACCCTCTGCTCCACTGAACTAGGGCAAGCTTTGCCATTCACCTCCCTGGGAGCAGGACATGCTGCTTAAAGAGTGATGGTTAGAAGTATGCCTGAGAACTAATAAAGCTGTTTGTTGTACATTTTCCTAGTGGATTTCTCTTTTCCAGCTCTTCTTAGTGGGGGGATAGTGAAAAAGCTGGCTGTACGGCTGTTTTCTTTTGTAAATGAGGGATGTCAGTTCACAAATTACAGTTTAATTTGGCCACAACCTTCCTGTAACTGAGTAATAATTAAAATCAGGTTAAAAATGGGTTGTGATAGAAGTGAGAGAAACACTGATGTTTCTAAAGGGTTGGATTAGAAATAAATAAATAAATAGGATTAAAAATAAATAGGATGGTTTGGTAAACATAATTGTTGAATTGGATGAGGAAGTGATTTGAAACTGAAAACCCCTTCCTGTTATGATCATTTGCCTCTAATATATTCAGGTAAAGGAAAATTGGCTGGAAATTTCTGGTCAAAGCAGAGTTTTGATGGAAAATGCCCATTTTTCTCAAGCCCACATTATACAATTTAGACTGACAAACCCCTGTGCAGCAGTAAGGCAGGGCTCTGTTTGTGGCAGGGGGCTTAGAGAACACAGCCAAAGGGAGGGCAGTGCAAGAGGGTCTAACTCCTTTCTTCTGGAGTACATGATTTTAGTGTGTACAGAGCAAATGTTGAACTAAATTAAGTTTTGAATTTACAGGATCTTTTTAGTTGTTTGAAAAGGAAGGAGAAAAAAAAAATAACCTCAGCTCCTATCAGCCAGGATTGTGACCAGCTGATCAGCATTTGTGACCAGCTGCAGCAGAAGGCTGATGCTTGTTAGCAGAGCAAGCTCATTACTGGGATAGTAACTAGATGGGAAGAAGAGAGGGAGAGGACTGTAAGGGGGTTCTGTGGTATGCACAAAGTGATTGCTGCTTGCACCCCTATTAAATGGACCAGAAACTCTTTGGGTGGTGTATCATAAGGGAGAGCCTCTAGTAGGTGTTCCTGGAGGTGCAAAGTTTGCAGTGGGTATTGGTTCTCTGCTGCTTGGAAGAGGTATTCCTGGGTTACGCTATGTTGTCCCTTCTACCTGGTTTTCTATTGTTTGACCCAACTTTGTGCGAAGCTTCCTCCAAGCTCAAAAGTGGGAAAATTTGTTATATAGGACTGTCCTTTTCTGAAAAAGAAATCTGCTGTTAGAAGGGTGGTGTGTCTGTGTGTGAAGGGGGGTATCTAGATGCTGACAACTTTGTTCTATTCTAATTATGCTCTACTACCCTTGTGGATAGTTGAGCTGACTCTTTAAATCTTTTTGCACAGAAGGATATTTAAAATGAGGAATAGTCAACCTCTTGCTGCTTTCAGTACTGCTTGTGCTTTCTGCTCCTACTAATCAATGGTGACTGAAATAAACCCTTGTGCTCCTTTTGTCCCTGTTTACTTTGAGTAGCTCTGAAGTGTGATACTGGCTAGAAAACCCCCATGAAAGACCAGGTATGAAGATGACTTACCATGGGGTTTTTTTTGTGTGCTCTCTTTCAGTATTGTGCTTTCCTGTGTATGAACTTAATGTTAAATGCAAGTAAGGTGTCTGCTGCAGCTCTGTGACTGAATGGAGAAAGCAGCCTCAATGTGTACAGCAAGTAATGCCTTTCATTTACCAACTTAGGGCTGTTTTTTGTGGTTTTTTTTTTTTCAGTCTGGCTTACCAAGTTTTACAGGCAAGACAACTATTCTTGGTGATGATGCGCAAATGAGTGAAAAAGAAGATGTAGCAGTAGAAATACAGGTATTCTGAAATAGCTCTCTGTATCATCATGTGGAGAAATTGAGGGTGTTCATAGTACAGAAGCTTAAAGACAGCATCTCTTCATGTGTATGGGAAATGAGCAAATGGACATTGAATGACTGACCATAATAAAGAGATACTGATTCACCTGAGACATTGCTCATTAAGTCCTTGAGAAATAACATCACAAGTACCGGGGTTTTTTCCTTGCTTTTTCCCTGGCCAAGGTAATGGAGTTTTCTCTGCATACTTCAGACAGTGTTTGAAAACTTCCTATTAGCAAACAGAAGAAAAATAAAATCTTTTTGTCCTAAAAAATAAATTTTACTTCAGTTTTGTGGCCTTTATGACAAGGAAACAAATTTCTTTTAAGAAGAAAATGTGTAGGGTGTAAATAGGAGTTTACTATATTTTGTCAATTATCCCAGTTCTAGTGGTTTTTCATTTTAACCACTTTGTTCTCATATGAAAATGGTAAAAGTCTTGTTTCTTATTTGGGGAAGTGTTAATATTTCTGCAGAAAACATTGAAAGTGCTTTTGTAAGGAGGTCTAGACAGAGTGCTATTTCCCTCTTTGCTGAGCAATGCACAGAAACACAGCCTGAGACAAAGCCTGGCTTGTTTATGGAGTGTGGCACAGATAGCAGCTGGAAGCAGTTAAGGGTTAGAGGAATCCTTTCATAGCTGCTGTCTTCCCCACACAGACCCACCCATTTCTTACACTCCTAGTCCCTGGGGAACAGGCAGAGTGAGGTATTAATGTAAACCACTGTTACTTCTTATTCCTGTTGTTAACAACAATCTGTTGTGGGAATAGTGTATGTTAAACTTAAATAGGTAATGGTCTGTGAGTACCCTCTTAAAGTGGATAGTGCTGGTACTACTACTTCCCCAAAGCCCTTAAAAGTTCCTCTCTTTGTCTGGATAGTTTTACAACCAAGGAAAGTAGGAAGGTTTTCTGGTGCTCTTGGTGTTCCTTACAAAATGTATTTTCTTCTGTGTGCTAGTTTCGAAAAGACAGGTACTACTTTGGTCTTGAGGGCGCTTGGATTTCTGTCAGCCAACTTCTTTCAGCTTTTGTTAGAAACAGATGTTTATTTGAGGCAAGCCTGTTCCTTAGCCATTTGCTGATGCCTTTGAAACAAATGGTGGTTGGCCACTTGCCAGAAACAGCCGTTCTCCTTTAAGTGTGATAGAAGAGTGCAAAGGCAATGTATCTTTCCCCCATGCATCTGGTTCTCCCACCCCTTGTCCATCCCACTTCTCCCAGTGAAAGAGCAGCATTGCTTCTCTAAGGTATGTTGCCAGCCAGCGAGGCATGTTATGAGCGTGGGATGAACTGGATAATCTCCATCTGGGTATCTGTGAACAAGGAGCTGTAGTGCAAAGTCTTCTCCAAGTTAATGACTGTTTTCTGGGTGTTATATTTGCCTATGGTTGTGCTCATTAGGCTGCTGGGAAATTTACCTGAGAAAGAATAGATTTTGGGGAAGTGCCATAGTCCAACCTAAAACACCAACTCTGATACCTCCCATCTATGACAAAGGTGTAGGATCCCTCCTGGAGATTTCTGGCCTTCCCCTGCCTTGTTCCTGGCTTCTACAACTCTGGCAAGGTTGGCTGTTGAAGGATCAAGAAGTGAGGTGTGAACCATTGTCATGTCGAGGTTCATCTATTTAAACTGAAATATCATATTGGTACTTTTATTACAGCACATGCAAATCCAAATTCTTGCACTTCAGTCAGCTGCAATCATCAAAGCCTTTGGGCTTCACCCTGCAGTTCTTTCCTGTGGTAAAATGAATCCTTTGACCTGAAGCTAGAATGGTGGTGGTGGGTTTTCAGCTCTATGCTTTCTAAAGCAGTATCCAGCTCAGAGCCTGGGGAGGTTACAAGCTTGATATAACTGAGTTCTATTCTTTTTTTTAACTAGGTGAGAGCCCAGTCTGTGTTGAGAGTCAGTTTAGAGTATCTTGAGTGCAGACAGTAGTTGACCAGAACAACAGACAGAATTAGAGCTTGCAGTATTTCTGCAGTGATGGCAAACTGTAAAATCTTCCTACCAGTAGGTAACTGGTAGATTGGGCTGTTGTGATTCACTGTATTATCCCCTCTCCCTACTGCTGCCTCTGGCTTTACACCCATACAGTGGATGTCTCTTTTTTCCAAACAGTGGCTGAAATCTATCATCCTTGCACCACGTCAACAGCACAGGCAGAAAAGACTGGAGAATGTGGCCCAATATTCCGCATTTTCCTTCCACTTTTTTCAATTATCCCAATCTTAACATTAATGTCACTAAACCTTTGTATTTCTTTTCTCCTGGCTAGCCCTTTGGGTTTTTGCTTTGACTTATTTTCCTGTGTTGTTTGCTGATTAAGCAAGTAAAATGTCAAGGCTACATCTTCTCCACTGGATTGCTACTTTTGAACAAACATAACAAATTCCACTCACTGGAAAGTTACCAGTGCAATTAATTTCTTTGGTGCATGTGTCTGGAATCTACCTTTTAGAAGCATTTCATTCTCTACAAATACAGGAAAGTAGAACAGTGGTATCTGCCATAACTTCTTTGAACATAGTTGTTTTAAGGACTTGTCCCAGGGTGTGGGTTTTGTGTCTGCTCTCATGCAAATACATTTTACCACCAATTCCCTGGTTCTGTGTGGAAAAGCGTTGGTTATGGGAGCTGTTATTATTCACGTGCATAGTGCCTATGGTTTACTAAGTGGTAACTGCTTATATGAGTGAACTTTTTGCTGGTTCTAGTCCTAAGTTACAAAAACTCAACCATTTACTAAATGTTAAATATCTCTCTCAAAAGGCTGGGTGGAAGTATGAATCATGGATACATAGAGACAGTACTCCTCACCTGGCTGAAACCCCCAGGGCAGCAAATTGGTGGCATCAGTGGAGGTGTTGCCCAGATAACTGCCACCCTGAAGTATGGCTAGTAAAACTGAGATTGGAAGCTTTATAAATGATGTATTTAGTCTTAAGTTTTTTCCTTCCTTTCCTTCCTTTCCTTCATTTATTGATCTAAAATCATTATGAGGTGGGGAAACCATACAAAAACGGGGCTGAAGCAATAGGCAATGGAGAGAAGCTGGGGTCAGTTTTGAGGAATAGAAAGCATGTATTGCTGACCCTTTGTTGACACATAAACAATGCTCTATTAGCAGTACAAAGATGCTGATCACTAGTAGTCATGTCCGCAATCTACTGACTCCTCTTCACAGGGTACATTGCTCAATGGAGGCTTGTGAGGACTGCTAGGGAGGCAGGCAGGGTCTTGAAAGCAGATGTGGTAGGAAGCCTTCTGACAGAATGTTTCCACACAAAGAAAATTTGTTTTAACAAAATCAAAAGCTTTACGGTAAAATGCTGGTACCAGTGTAGCTCTGTCATATAAGCAAATGAAGGCTTTCCTTTCAGAATAATGCTTTCACTGAAAATATGTTGATTTATAGTATGATCAAACTTTAAAACACCATTGTTTGAGCAAGTCTTCTCAATTTTATGGAAACAATGATTTTTTTTTTAACTCTAACAGACATTTTTCTGAGATGGTAATTTAATTGTTGAAACGTGAAACTTGTCCAGTTTGGGATAAAAACTGACTTGGAGGTTTTCAGTAAAACTGAAGTGTCAGTTCCTATGTCTTTAGTTGGGAGTTCTAAGTATGTCCAACATATGGAAGGAAACTTTGAATGGCAGGGTGGGGGAAATGGCAAACCTTGTTTTAAATGTATACCTCCAAGAGTGTGACTTTCATGAATTAATTCCTGTGTAATCAATGACTATGTACCATGATGCTGGGAATAGTTCACAGAACTTCTAATGAAGTTGTTGGTGAAAGAGGAACTGTAGTCTGCTCCCTTTGGAGATCCTCAGATCTGTACCTGAAAAGGTGACATACTGATTTGAATTTTTAAAGCTTATTCGAACTTATTTAGCTGTCTTCAGGCTACCTTTCCAAACTGCAATGGAGAATTAAGTGGCTGTGAAAATGACAGGGGGAGAGTGGAGTACAGACAAAGTGGTTTGCTTACTGCAGGAGTGGGCCGGGGACCCACTGTGCTAGGGAAGGCAGAGTGGAGACTAGCTCAAGCACTCATCAACATGATGCATGTCAATGCTATGGACATGAGTTAGCCTTTCAGTTGAGCTCCTCTGTGGCTGAAGCTGGGGGTGTATTTAAGTGTTGAATGGAGACTGTGAAGAAAACATCTATAGAAGGAAACAATCTAAGATACTGCTGGCATGGGGTTATTAAGGTAGGAAGTCTCATGGGGATGACATTTTTTTAGCCAAGTCTGCCTCTGTGGAAACTTTGTGGCTTCACCACAAAGGTGAACAAAAAGGGCAGACATCCGAAGTGAGAAACCTCAGGCTGGAAACCTCTGCTGCTGTCAAGGATTGCTGAGCACTGCTCCCTGTGGCGCTCTCCCCATCTACGCTCCTGTCCATAGCACAGTTCCTGGGGCAACAGGCTATCAAACCAGTCCTCCCTGAGGTGTGGCCAAACCTGCCTGTTAGGAATGCCACTAATTGAAACTGATGCTGTGTGACTTCTTCCTCCTCCACCTGTAGGATGAAGGTGCTGGCTCTTGCTTCATCCCAGAGCAGCTGAATCTGACTTTGTTCCAGAGAATCATGGGGGTTAGCAAAGAAGAAACACTCCAGCTGTGTTGACTAAAAATCAGACTGCTGACTCATCACCAAAGCATGGAAGGAGAGATGGGAGCCTGACATTGCAAACCAGCCTCTTGCTGCCCTCCAAGTATTGTGAGTGCTAAGGAGATAATTCCTTACTTAAAATATTCTGTAGTATGTATTGGTCTCCTTGGCCAGCTGTCTGCCCTGGTCTCTGCTTGCCTCAAGTGGAAAGACTTCTTCCTCTTTGGACAGCTTTTTTCAAGAGGTCAGCTGTAGGGTTTGATAGTTAGGGGAGCAAAGGCCTTTGCTGATTCCCAAATAATGACTGTTTGCTTTGAGGGGATAAATCCTATTTAAGCAGGATGCTTTTGCAGCAGACTAGATCTTTCAACTACCCCCAGATGAGAAAGAAACAATTGTCGCTTAATAGCAGTGACAGAAAACTTTGAACAGATTGAAAAAGTAAAGGCAGAAGAAATTGTCTGTGTTTGAATAAAATGATCTCTGCCCTCTGGGTTATGATGTCCTTGTGTCAGACTTATCACAGAAGAGGCAGTAGTAGATGAGGTAGTTTGGTTGCTAGCACAAATTAGAGGAGTTCTGGGACTGTTTCTTGCTCTTCACTGTAGTCCCCAGAAAGCCAAGTTAATATCAGAGCTCTGTGATGCACAGGGAATGGCACATGTTGAGAGGAGTATTTGTTACCTGGGAGGTTTATCACCTAATGCAGGAGATGAGTATTGCTTTCTTGCTGATGTCGGGCTTTTCAGACATAACTGGAAAGCAACACTAATACATCTTACTGATGTTTTGTCAGTCACAATGTGGGAGGAATCTTATACCTCTGGGTCACATGAATAAACCATGAGCTGTATCCTCCCTTCCCTGTCCTTGGCTTCTCCAAAGGAGCTTGAAATAGATAAGAAACCTTTTGAGGCAGAGGAAGAAAAGATAATTTATCCTAGATCATAAGGTAGGTGACAGATCAGGAACAGACCTCAGAAATCTTGTTTTACAAGTCAGTGTCCACCCTATCTGCCATAGAGCTTTGTGTTGGTTTTGGGCTAAGAAAATAAGATCTGGGCACCCTCCAATACTCCTAGTGATACTTGCCTAGAAACAGCATTTTCTACCTCCTTTTGCCCTGGCTATGCCCTGTACTCTGAGTGCTGTGAAGACGGTGGAGTAGATACTGATGCCAGTCCTGCAATAAAATGTTTCCCCACATCCAAAGGATTGACATATGGCCAGCTCTCGGAGTTTAGGTCACCCAACCAAATTAGTCCTACTGGGACCAGAGCTGATGGGACCACTCTTGCAAGACCAGATGTAAATGTCTGAGTGTACCGAATGGAGTCAGTAAATGGCAAAAGTTTGTAAGCATTTGGATCAAGCCTTAAATGGTCACAGCAGCCACAATCCCTTCTATGCCAGGATCGTAAAACCATGTTAATTCATCGTTTGCCAGCTCTTGATAAAAGAGCGGAACTGTCATGCAAATTCCTTGCAGATAAAGCTGTGTGTTGAAGCACTTCCACTCTGTAATTTAGTGCCTTTTTTAAACTGCTCAAAATTGATGACTTTGTTGCAGCAGACACAACTTTAGTAGATAAATATTATTTCTAAGTGGTGTAATGGTGTTTTTTTTATGCTAACATTCAGGCAACTCATACTGGTCTACTAGCTAAAATAGTGGAAAGTCACTTCTTCCTACTTCTAAGTTTCTGAAACTTTCAGGATTGTATTTTCAAGCATGTGTGGAGCTGGTTACTCTAAGTGTAGAATAGCTTATTGGGCAAAACCCAATTGCACTACTGATTGAGAATGGACTTACTTCAGAAAACCCAGAGTTTGATCCAGCTTGTAGGAGAGCTAATGCTCATCCAGTTTTTCACAGCCTCCACAAACTATTGCTGTAATGTTCTGGAAACGGATATTTTTTTGAACAAGGGTGCTTTTTGCTCCTATTCTTTTTTTTTTGGGGGGGGAAAGCTTTGAGAAGAAACTTTTCTCACACTCCATAAGCCAAAAGTAATCTTGCCTATTCCAAATGGGCAAATGGGAAAAAAAAAAAACCAACAACACAACAACATTCAAATTCAGTGCTTTTGAATCTCTAAATGGTTTGGCTCATTTTCTGCTCTAGACATGGCTAATATTTGAGGTGGGGAAGCTATCTAATGACTGTTACAAGTATGTGTTGTTCCTTGTCACCACGGTATTCATCCTAAAGTGATTTCTCTTGACCACTTCTGGGGAGGGGAAAAAAAAATCTATTGCTGTTGTACTTGTAAATGGGTCCTCACCTCTTACTTTAGTGCAGTTAATGCTGGATTTGAACATGCAGTGGGCCACGAGCCCCAGTGCAAGCCTGGCAGTGAAAGTAAATGGTAGGTACAGTGCGAGGCAGGAATATGCAAAAGGGGTTAAACAGCACTGGAAAATGTTCAATGGGATGAATGCAAAAACCTTCACTGGCGTTTCACCAGGAGCTCGGAGAAGAGAAATATGTCACATCAAGCATAAATTTATTTTAATATAAAATCGAGTAATCCAAAGGGGCTGGAATAAGTTGATGGGACTTTGTTGATTAGAATTGATGCATTTTGCATCAGACACTAAAAGCAGCTGATCATGTGAGGTGTTGGTTTGAGCTTCTCTCAAAACCCGAAGGGTTAAAGTCACTTGAAGTCTGATGCTGACTTTAGAAGCTTTGTTTTCAGTTTGGAGTTCTTAATGGCTTTTAAGTTGCTGTTTGTAATTAGCTTAAGAACCTGAATTTTCCTGTGTGCCTTACACCAAGATATGTAGCACAGGAAATTAAACATAAACCCAGAGTAGTGATTTTTTTTTTGTTCTGTTTTGTTTGTGAGGACACTGCCTGGAATAAGGTGCCTCACTGCATGGTTTTGTCCAATAGCCATCAGACTGGGACTTCTACTAAGGCTAGATTTGAAATTCAGGCTTGAAAACATAACAAAATGTCTGATCTGAAGAGGAGAAAGAGAATTCCTATTAGGGTGGAGTGTTTACTTTGCTCTGTGAAGTGTTTTTATAGCGTTCTTTATTTTTTTCAAAGCTCTGTCTGCAGTCATTTAAGAAACCAAAATGCCGTCAGCCTTGTTAACGGCAAGTCCTGGAAGCATTTTTCAAACCACCTCTCTGATTCATTCTGCCAGTTTTCTTTCAGATATCTAATATATATATGTAAACAGTTTATTTTTAAAGTTTCGTGTTTCATGCTAAAAAGGGTGCTCCTGCATGTACTTACAACTTTCATTTTTGTAATGAAGAAGTTTAATCATCAGCAGTGTAGTTATATTGGTGCTCTGTCAGTCTGTCCAAACATAATACTTTCTGCTCAGAATTTTTTTCCTTAAACTGCTTTTGGCTTTACTATGTAAGGAGCTCAGACTAACTAATTTAGGGACTAATTTAGCTATATTCCTGTTGACACAAAGGTTTTTACATACAGTTCTACTGCAGGCAAATCTTGGAATGGTAGGAGCCCCAGCACCCATGAGGCTGTCTTGTATCATTTTTCCATTATATCAAGTGATGATGCTTTCATAGGACATTCAGGATTTCCATCACATTCCCCCTATTCTGTAGGTCCCAAAACTGACCACAAAGACTGTGGCTGTGGTTGAAGCCTACAGACCCTGTTCTCATGCAGCTACCTCTTTGCCTCCCTGTCTTGAATTCTTCCTTGATGGGATCATTTCCAGGATGCGTTAGAGGGGATGAGATGGAGCTGGTTTGCAATGGACTATACCCAGCTGCTGCAGCTGCTCTGTGGGAGTGTGCCATGGGCAGCAGTAGATCAACAAGGATCTAGTCTTTATTTTGTATAAACAAAAGTTGCAGTCAGGTTGTTCAAAACCCCTCCAGTAAATGTAAACTCCAGCATTCTAGATCAGCTGATCCTATCTACTGATGTCCAGTAGATAGATGGTCATAGATACTGGTGTTCACTGGTACCACTGACTGTTTTGGTCTTGCCCAAATACAGTGTGAGCATACTTTAGGTCATAGGAACCGGTGAGACACTTGGTTTCAAGCTCCCGTGGATGTAGCAGGATTGCAGTGAGCATAATTATTTCACAAGCTTGGAGGCATGCCAGTCATTCAGAGCCTGCCACTTCCAATAAGTGTACAGCTCAAATCTACATACAGTTTAATTGTGGGCTTAAGTTAAAATGAAAATCCAGAATGAAAGCAACTAATTCCACTTTGAAATTGGACAAGAGACATGGAGCTTGGTAAAAGGAAACACATTTCTACAGTCATATCTCCACCAAGACTGCTAGTGTAGGTCAGTCTGCAGAACTGCTTAG
This sequence comes from Morus bassanus, assembly GCA_031468815.1. Classification (NCBI taxonomy): domain Eukaryota; kingdom Metazoa; phylum Chordata; class Aves; order Suliformes; family Sulidae; genus Morus; species Morus bassanus. Next base: position 40,813,611 of record CM062574.1, read on the forward strand.
ACAAAGCTGACATATGCTGTGGGAGGAAGGTATTGTTCAACAATTCCTAACAAAAAGGTACCTTTTTGATAAGACGCTACCCAGGAGCAGTGTTTGCGTCTTTGTGTGCCACCAGATCGTTTGCATGGCAGCTCTGGTGGGAATGCAGTGTGATGAGCTACCACGGTGCCTTCAGAGGGTGTGCTGGGGAAAATCTGCAGTACAGCAGATGCAGTTTTAACTTGATGAGTGGATCAAAAGCTGCAGGGTTATTAGCTTGGGTTTAGCAATTAGCTTGAGCTTAGCACTAAGCTCCCAGAGTCCTCTGGGTCAGCCCAGATCAAGCAGTTGTTACTGTGAGTAATACTTGGTGGACACAGCTGGTGTTATGTGGTGTGCAAATAGTTAAACACATCTGACTACAAGCCTGGGACAGTACAGGTGCACCTGTTTGTCTCAGCCTTTCTGGGTCTACGAGTAACTTCTGCAGGTAGACCTTTAAATGCTGGAGGACTTGCCTTGTGCAGTTTAATGCTAAGTATACAGAACTAGCTTGCAGCCCTAGGTCTTGATCAGTGTAGGTACTTAAGAGCAACACTGGTGATACTGTGATGTTCAAAGAGCCTGCTGAAGTGTGACACTGCTCGCTATACCTGGTATTGTACAGACAAAGTGGGAGGGATGACACCATCCCTGCTGTCAGCTAAATCACTTAGCATATGAGTAGTCCTGCTAGAGTTGTGCTGACCCTCAAAAGCATTGCAGCAAATAACACCTGCTCTTGTTTTAAGATCTTAATCTCTGTCTTTTTGTTCTCCTAACTGCAGGCAGACTTGGCTTTTTACCTGTGGGCAATATTCAGACTGAGATTAGCATGATGATGGAAGAAAGAAAACCTGAGGGAGGCTTAAGCAGTGCCCAGCTCTTGTTCTGACCCTTGATTTCCCCCACCTGATAGGAGCTAGCTTCCTCCTCCTGCAGAAAACTCACAAACAGCAGCTAGTTATACAGTAATGGAGATTAAGAAAAAGGAATTCACTGAAGACCTCAACAGTCTGGGAAGTCTCTTGTTTAAACCCTGTTTTGCACTTTGCTATCGTATTTTACTTGAGTTATTCCAAACCCAAGGAAGGAGAAGGTGTGCTGCCAACTCATGGGTCATTAATTTCCAAACCATGCTGAAAGGTGCAAAGTTGAGCATGTTTTTCTTAGTGTTTTACTGACAACAAATATTTGTGTTTGGAATATTTTTGTGAAAAGCAGAGAGCAGGGCTGCTCACTGGCTTGGAGCTGGTCACCGCAGATTGGTGCGGTGAGGTATTTGGAAGACCTTAAGGCTGTATGGGACATGCCTAACAGGTCGTGGTAGTCATTCTCAGCCTACAATTTATAGGGCGATACCAGATTCTGAGGGGTTTTTTTGTCAGCTGTATGCTAATGCTTTTCCTTTAGTAAAACTTATCCTCTCTAGTTACTCAGTAGAAATTCTACAGCCTCCAGGCTGTGAAACTTTGGAGTATGTTCCCCTCCAGCTCTCTTTAAGGTTTACTGTGCAATATCTTGTCTCTTGCAGGTGATGCTAATGGTGCTCCAACCAGTGGCGCTCTCCTCTGGGGTTTGCTAAATTAGGATAAACCATCTCTGGCAGAGGCTAGATTTTTCACAAGATGCAGAGGCAAGGTTTTGACTTATGAACATATTGGTAAATATCTTGTAGTATGCTTTTTGTGTAAAGAAATTATGTAAAATTCAGTTCTGGTCAAGTTTTAACTTAGTCTGTTACAATCTGCTTTTCTATCTCTTCCTTGAACCATTATTCAAACATGATGGCTTTATTTCTTGGTGCCTCCTGTGGTATAGAGCTGCTGAACAACTTTATCTTGCTTTAGAGGTGTCTGTATTTCAGTGGTATATAAGAAATCTCTCATGCAGATTCATTTCTGCAAATACATAAACTGGTGACTAATTTTAAATAAATGAATAATCTCCCTGAGCTGGGAATATTCCTATGAACAAAAGTCCTCAGGGGTTTTCTAGGATTTGAATCTCTTCCACATGTAAAGGTCTTTGGGAAGAAAGTTTCTGTGTAAAATACAATTCTAAATGTTTGTTTGTATTTACAGAAAACTACATTCCTTCAAAGTTAAAGGAATACTTTCAATTTGTAGCTTAAACAGTGTAAATGATTTGTTTATAGGTAGTTTCAAATATCCTATTTTCTATGCCAATTTTTCTGATTTTACAGTTATGGTTTTCTATAGTTAAAAAAGACTGGTTTTCTCCTTGTTGCTAAGAGAAAAACACAAACAGCAAATCAAAGTAAATACAGTCCATTTAACTCTTCAGAAGAAAGCTACATTAAATGTAAAACCAAATAAAAGCCTTTCTCTTAATTTTTTTCATTTGCAGTACACAATTCACAGAGCAATAGTAAGTAAGATTTTTGGACAGGAGTATAATTAAGACTTTTTATAATTGTGCTTTAAGGCAATGATAAATGGGATTTGTAGAGCTGCACACCTAATACATGCCTCAGGAAATGGTGTGACTGCAGAGCTGTGCAGCTTTAAATCAACTCTGTATGTTCAAAACCATATCCCAGGTTTTATTGTTTGATCTTGGATACTATTTCAGCTATGTCAGTGTTGTATTTATACAACTCCACAATGCTGTTCTTACAAATGTCGTTATAAACAAACATCAGCAAAAGCTATTTTAAGTCTGAAATGCACAATAAAAAAAAGTCACCTGCCCCAACATCTTTAGTTACATTTCAGGCTGTAGTTTTTCAAGCAGTACAGTCCTGAGGGCTTGGGGGGGATGTTGTGTTATCTGTAACATGGCTTTTATCCGGGCTTTGTGTGCTTCAGTGTTGGATCTTGGTGGTCAGCAGCAAGGGCTTTTCATGTGGAAATACTTGGTGTTTTGACATTCCTATGTTTTTTTTTAAATAAAAGCATTAAAAACATGAAACCTTGAAAACTTGGGTAGTAGAAGAGGAGCCCTCAAGAAAATGATGTAAAAACTGAAGATAAAAGGAAAAATGTTAGTTTAATGAAGTCAGTATAGATGAGAGCGATGTATGTGCTGCATGCACACATGCATTTATGTCTGTGGGCAAACAATGCTGGGTGTGCTTACAAATGGAGTGGCTGTGCATTTCTGCATGCACCTTTGATCTGGTTAAGTCTGGAAGCAGTGCGTGAGCATTAAGCTATGCAATGTACAGATGTCCTCAGGAGGAAGAGGGAGGGTCCCTTGGGAGGCAGAGAGCCTGTATACTGAATTTTATTAATAGGGTGCTTGAAGTTAGAGAGTGAGGATGGTCCCCATCCACAAGTGCAAGTGAGAACTGGTATGTGGCCTGTGAAAAGACATGGAGTTAATGCTGGGTATTTCTGGATCCAAAATATATGTAGTATTTTAAGGTATGTTATCTGTGTAACTCAGTTTACAAGTGTGATAAAGGGTCTGTAAACCACTGATCTCCAAAAGCCAAGAAGGTACAGCGGAAGGTATTTCTGTGGCCTCACTCTTCTCCCCAGCCCTCCACTGCGCCCGGCAATCTGCTGTTAGCTGTGGTTAGAGGGTGGATACTGTGTTAGATCTAACATGATTGCTGTTTGGACATATGGAGGTTATAAGAGCAACAAATGTGAATTATCTTAGTAGCTTATCAAAGATGTATAGAAATAGGTAAAATTGCTTATAGTATAGGAATATTACTATGTACAGGTGTGAATGGGGAGTTGTCAGAACAGTTTTCAACAGTGCATGGAAGGAAATGAAGAGGAGACTGTCTATGCAGGGAGGTTTCTCTAGCATGGAGAACTACATGCTTTTTTGGGGGGGATTACGCTTAATTTGGAGACCACAGTATACAGTGTTATAAGGGGTTAGCCTCTAGAGAGCACTGGCAGCACCTGGCCCTGCAGCATCACTGAGGGGATTCTAATTGTACAGTGACTTCAAATGTGTGGATAATGTGGTGGAGAATGTATGGAATGTCTTGTAAATGTAACTAACAAATATGCACATGCAAAAATCATGTATAACAGCAGCATATTCTTCCCCCAAATATGCCACAATGGACACTACAGATTTATATCAATATGCATTCCAAATTAGGAATTTTGCTTCACCAGGGTTTTGTTTGGATCAGTTATAATACAGTTTTATAACTACAAGAATTAGGAGAACTATTCTTCAGCTTCTCAGGAAAATGCTTCTCAAACTGCAGCTGAAAATCATGAATTTCCTGCCAGAAAAGAACACTTTGGAAACATTATTCAAAAGTAGAAAACAAAAAATAACTGTACTGAGTTCCAGGCACAGTGCACTCTAAGACATAGCAAACATAACCATACAGTTTACAGCCATGCTTGCTGCTTCTGCTGTGTTTCAGGTATTCATGATTTTCTACTTTTAAACAATGGTTTAAAATAGAGAAAAGGAGGTATCTGGATTTGTATGACCGGAAAGATTATCTCCTATGATTTCTTGGATGAGATGATTCGTACTTTGCACAGAATTATGTTTTTGCTCCTGGGTGATCATCATTGCAGAGACTAATTGTTTCAGGAGAATATTATTATTGGGAGGAAGCCTGCCCAACAAAAAACTTCCCTGTAAATGTACCTATTTTGATGAAAACTTTATCCTAAACCACCTCAGTTAAGGTTCTGCTTTAGAAGTTTATAGTAAGATCTATATCAGAAGATATAGATCAACAAACCTGTAGTTGAGACTGGCACGTACAGCACAGCGAAGTAGAACAGGGATGTGTATAAAGAATTCAAATATCCCTGAATGCCTTATCCACTAAACTAAAGCAAACAATAACGCTTATTATTGTCTTTTTAGTAAAAATCTTCCTTAGGTCCTTGCTGCTCCTTTCTGCCAAAACTTCTCATCTGGGTTTAGTCATCACTTATGACTGTAAGACTAAAACTTTTATCTGAACACTTCTGTATAAAGGCTTTTCTATTGTTTTGGTAGAAAGAAAAGTACACAAATTCTAATCGTCTCTTTCTAACAAAGCATACAGTCCTCATAAAAGGACCAGTTAGAGACACTTTAAAATAAATTCTGGGTTTCTCTTATTTCCCCTGCAGCAGTGGGAAACTTGCTGATGTAAGGCAAGCCCCACTTGCCACCACTTCTAGCCTCTCCTAGCCCTGTCTCTTCAAATACAGCCAGCTCCTGCGTCCCCCTGTTCTTCCAGAGTTACACCTTGACCTGTGCATGTCATGAGATCTTTGCTTTTGTCCTGTTTTACGAGCCTTCCAGTGACCTTGCCTGAGACCTTTAGCTGTTGCTGCATGTCACATGGATGCTGCTCTCTTTATTTTATATATCAGGGTGTTCATTCCCTACCTTGTCATTAAATATGATTCCAGCTGTTGTTTCAAGCATTTCTATGGCTCCAAACTCTTACAGAATGGTCTGTGTTTTCAATAAGTAGTCCAGAGGCACAGTGGATCCAGTCATTCTAATGATATCATTATGTAAGGAGCAAAATAGAAAAATATCAAGAACTAAGTTGTCCTGCTTTTTAGAATGTGTTCCTGAGGATTTTGATTTCTCTCCAGCTATGGTCAAATAATCCCTTGTTCTTGCAGATGAGCAGTGAATTTCCAGTAGGGATGGTCTTAAGAGACTGGTAAATCCACAAGTAGTTTCATCTCTTCCAGGCATTTCTCCTTGCTTTCTGCCAGCCACTGTTTCTCTTGAACACTTTCATTTTCTGTAGAAAGCCCTCCTTGTCCTATTTCTAAGCTTCTTGTTTTTCTTCCCCAATCTCCAAATGTTTTTTCTCTTTAACCTAGATATTAAATACACTGCCTCTTTTATTGGGTGCTTAAATCATTAAAGAAATCTCAGTTCTAAACCTCTGTATAATTGCCAAATAGTCAAGTCTCTATCTGATTGTTCTTACTTTAAATTTTAGTTTTGAATATTACTCAACATGTATGGAGCAACTGAGCTATGAACTGTAATCTCATACTCGGAGGATATTTGGGAGTCCCCACCAGGGACAGCTTTTTGTAAATGGTCCAAGCTGAGGAAAAGCTGCAGTTGAAGTTGAAGCTGAAGCTTGTGCTTCTGATTTTTAGATTCTAAAGTTAATCAGGTGTGAAGATGCTCCTGAATGCACCTGGGGACAGTGAAGCCAGATATGCTTCTAGTATGAACAACTTCACCATTTTTTTGAATGTGCTTAGAAATACCTTGTTTGCTCTTCTAAATATTAAGAAGATGAGTTCTGTACTGTGGTCACTAGTATGGGTCACTCCAAACAGTGTCAGTCTAGCTAATATATAAGTAGTTGGGGAAGGACTATAGATCATACTTCAAGAATAATGATGCAAAATGCCTGGGCCACCTAATGGGTTATTTCTCTGGGCTAAAGTCCATGCTTCTGCGCTCTTACTGCTACTGGTAGCTGTGCTGGCTCCTTGAGTCCATGTCTTCTGCACTATGCTTTTTGTATTAACATTTGTGTTGTATTTAATGAATATATCCCAGGCAGGCCTCCTTTTTTTTTGTTTTTTGTAGCACTCATGGTAGAAAAATTGTGCCATATTCCAGGCATGTAGTCTTTACAGCAGCTCTGTACCAATAAATCCCTGGTTGATGCTTAACTCTTCATTAAGAAGGAAAATAGCATTCTTTTTTAGTAAATGCTGTCAGAATGACTGCCTAGCTATACTTCATGCAAAGAAAGCTTTGATGGTGGGTGGGTAGACTAAATAGCTCTGTTTTGCTCCTCTAGCCTTCAAGTTGCTCTGCTGCCTGGGACACTGAAAAGGACCAGTGCTGTTTTGTACCCCTGCAGGGTGGTTTTCTACACCATCATGGCACAGGCAGCTTAACATTTGAAAGCAAGTTGTATCAGATCTTGATGAAACAGGGATGAGGATGGCAGAGACTTTGGTATCATCCTGACAGCTCTGCCTTGGGTGTTTCTAAATGCACTGGCAATCATGAACTTTTTTTTTCTGGCTTTGGTGGATCAAGCTGTTCACCACAGTTCCTAAATGTTTGGATTCACAGGGATACCATCCAGCTGTTATACCCCCTCTCACAGAGCAGTGTGTCTCTCCTCACTTTTCAACAAGATATCAACAGTCTAAGTGCAAGAAACGAGTAAACATTCCAGATCCCCATGTTTCTGAGAAGAACTGTTGTGATAGTACACTTGCATAACATGGCTACATTGAAAGTCTGTAGGGTATTATCTGGTAGCTGCCTTCTAATTGGTCTGAATCTGGGAGGGTGAGAGCTCACACATGATATAGGATGATCTCATCTGGCTGTCAGGAATCTATTTCTCTCTAGCCCATCTGTTTGCAAAACCCATGGGTAAGAATTATTAAAAAATACCAAACTGCAGGGTGCCCCAGGATATGATCTGGCTTCATATGTTGGAAACAAAGCAATCAATAGAAGAAAAAAAAAAAAACCAAACCCCAACTTAGAGTGCTAGAGCCTCTCAAACAGCATCAACTTCATTGGGAGAAATTTCCAGACTGGCACCAGCTCTCAGCAGCTTTGATTTCAGTTGTGATAAGATGTGGCCAAGAGGTCAGAGTTTAGCTTGAAAGTTCTTAGTAATGTCAAATGCCATACCCACTGACTGCAGTACCAGATTAAAGATAAGGCTTGGGATTTTAACTTTCCTTATTTTTCAGGTTTTGAGCTGAATTCCACTTCTGTGGAGAAAGCAGAACAACAGCTAAAACCCGAAACCTTGCATTGCTAGATAGGATGCATTTGGAATAAAATTTTACTTGGGAGATCTTGGTGTCTCCAGTTCACATGCCATAACAGAAGACTTCAGCAGGGTGAAACTTTGTGAAACGCCTCTCCAGGGAAGCTTCACTTTGTGTAAAAACAAAAAAAAATAACAAAAAAAATCCCAGCTGGCTGGGAGAACAGTGAGAGAATTGATTTTAGTGCTCAGTTCTGACTTTATTTTACACAGAAGGTTGCTCCTCAGGAGTAAAAGACACTGTAGCAGATGAAAGTGATTTGCCTGTCTGGTAGAGAATATAGAGAGTATTTTGAATCTGAACAAATACATGATAGTTTCATCAGAAGAGCTTAACTGTGAACAAGGAATTAATCTTACCCTGCTTAGCCTCTGCTCAAATAGAAGTGTGCCCAATTTTGAAGTGGAGAAGAAAGCTATTGGATATATTGCAGAGATGGGTGTTGTGTGGTGAGAGACTTCCTCAAGAAATCTGAACAGTTGTGGAGCAAAAACAGCTTTTGGGAGTCATGGCTTAGCTTGAATTCATCCCCTTCTTTTAGCTTCTATGGCTGGAAATTCACTGCTTGCTAGAAGAGGGAGATTATTGTTTCCCATAACCGGGATGTGAACAAACATACTTAGCAGTAAAAATCTTAACCCATAAGAACATTTGGTTTATTTTAATACCTCTTCCCTGCCTCATCTTAGGTACAAATAAAACTATTTTTGCTTCGTAATTCCAGCAGAGTAGATTGCCCTGCTTGCCCTTCACAAGTATCTCTTGATGGAAAAACATATGAGCTTAGGAACAATTTTCAAAAGAGAGTGAGTATACTGCTTATGTAGATCATATTTGGCAAATTAATCAAATCTCTAATTCTAATTACCTCCAAGGCTTATAATGAAACCCTATATAACACTTGACAAACACAAGGACGGATGAGTGGATATTTTTGCATATCAAGCTTCTTTCTTGCCTCACAGAGCTGTTGAATAAAGTGAGAAACAGTGTATGCGTCAGTATGGGCTGATTGAGTCATTACAAATGCTCATTGAATCAGAAGATGGAGGATAATACAATGAGTAGTGGGTGTTGGGAACTGTTTGAGTTCCACCATCTCTTTATAACTTGATAACCACTGTGAGACTGTTCTGATTATTTTCTATGGCAGGGATTCTGTAAGGGGGGGAAAAGGAGGAAAGGAAAATCGTTCCCTTCAAATATGGAGGGGGAGGCAAAAGGCACTCTGTGGTGTGGGTGTCAGGTGCTTGTTTGGAGCCACAAAAAGGCAAGTTCCACTATCTCTTGCAGTGATGAACTACCACTAAAGCAAAGACCTACATTTTTTTTAGATGTCTGTGTTGTTTTTGAGTAACTAATTTGCAACATCTTGAAGGAAGGGGGGGGTTCGGAGGCATAATATCCTAACTGGAACTGAATTTGGGCATTGAGGAAACCGGTAGTAAAAAAACTGCCGTCAGTACCAAAAGCTTAGGTCAGTGTTGCAAAAGCTTGAAAGGCACCAAAGGATTAAGAACTAATTTAGACTGAAATTAGCTCAAATCTTTTGGATTGGCTATTCTCAGTCTACATTTCTTCCCTGTGATGACAACGTTCTGTTTCTAGTTGCATCTGTGTCTAGAGTCCTTTACTTTGAAAGATATCAAAGATTTGAAGAACGAGGCGTCATAATCCATGGGTCTTCCAGCAAAACCTTGAGGCTACAGCATTGCATGTGGCTACAGCCAGAAGCCATTGTGCAGCTTGGAAACCGAGGTACCTCAGGACACCTAAAGCCTCAGATATGTTCTGTGCTCTGTTAAATATCTCACAAAGTGCAGGTGTGATGCTATTGGGAGCAATGCACAGTTTGAGCACATCTGGTGGATTGCACGAGGGGAGAGAATATTCTGGATACTGGTGAGACAGCAGACATAAGAATTAACCAAACTTCTTTTAGTCCTCTTAGACATGCTAAAGCATTCTAATTCTTCTTGTTGCTACTAGCCTCTTGTAGCAGTGTACTAATGGTAAGGTATTAACTTTCTTTAATGTAAAGAATGTTTTCAGAGGGTGCTGGATGTTTTGCAGATACTGGGTCGGGAGTGAACAAGCCCTGTGTGGACAGAGGAAGGAGATGGTGCTGGACTATTTCCTATTTCTCACCCCTACCATTTTCATTAGGGAAATGGCAGGTTAGCTTTTACTAGATGCTGTGGACATTTACTGCAGTGGACTTGAAAGGGACATGAGTAGTTTACAGGTCCTGTGGGGAATCTTACCTGGTTGAATATTATGCACTTTCTCTTCTAGGAGATATATCATGACTTAATAACAGAAGAGTAGATTAGTTACAATATTGTGGTATCAATTATTTGAGGTATGAGTCAACCATTGGAAATGCTGAAGGTAGTGCTGGGAGTGTCCTGCTTCCCTGTCTGGGAATGATACTATTTTCTCTGCTGGAGCAGGGGAGATTAATTCATGCTCCCTTTTTTTATTTGTATCAAAAAGAGACTACCAGGACTGATATGGTCACTTGTCATACTTTGACTAAGAGGGTGTTGTGTCCTAATTGGAAGCACTAATTTGAAAGCATTTTGTTTCTTACAACTATTTAGTCATGACAATTTGAGTGTGTTAAGCAATTTCTTAATGGAACTTTACTTACTGTTAATATCCTTTGTTTAGATCTGTTGCTTTGTTTGCTTAAGCTGAATGAAGCAGTGATCACTTTGGTCTCCTAAAAAGAAACATTAGCTTTGAGGAAAACAATAAATTACTTTCCCCTTAACAGCACCTCCCTTCCATCTCTGTTTGTTTCTCTTTCCTAGTTCCTCTGAAGTTCAGAGGTTTCATAGTCTGAAGTGATGGTCATTTGGGAAACTCTTTATATACAGAGGTAGGTGTTGAATGTTTCTATCTCTGATAAAATAAATTCCTCTGATTTCTTTTTAATGACAGTGTTTCTCTTTGGGTTTTGTTCCCTTCTGGGAAAGATTTTTGAGCAGTAATGCTCTAAGAATGTATGGCTGAATTATCTGCTGCTACTCTGATTTCAGTGGAGTTGGGCACTCTCTGCCACAAAGCAGAGATTTTGGCCCACTATTTGCTTTGTTTCTTAGAAATGCTTTTCTGAGCAGATTTGCTTTGTTTCCCAGAGAAAGGCTAATCCACTTAATGTATTAATCCAGGCAAGTTTTTAAATGCAAGATCCACATGGCAAAGTGTATATATGGGAGTGAAGGCTACCTCATGTTCAATTCCTTTAACAGCTTTTATAGTGTATGAAACAGTCAATAGTGACTCTTCCATCTTCATCTAATTATAAGGATCTGCAAGTTGTTTGTCTGCCACCTGAATGTGTGTCTTCTCCCCCTGCAACTTTTGAGTACATAAACCAACTTCTTATATATCACAGGACCAAACCAAATCAAGTAGTCAGAGGGTTTCCCACTTGGATGTAGTGAGGCTGAATCTGGCCTATAATGAATGAGCTGAAGAAACAAGCAGGTGCTTGTTATACAGTAGCTTCAGCTCAGCTATGATAAACTCATAAATCTATTAAAAGATCATGTCATGTAATAAGTAGGGTGAACTATGAGGCCCAGTGGCTTCTGTGGTTTTTGTGGCTGATATTTGTTACTGGTATAAATGATTTCAGGACGCTGATGCATCTTGTTGGAAAAGTATCTATTTGTTATGGACAATTTGGAGGCATCTTTGTGTCTAAATCTGCCTAAAAAGGTCAGCTGGGAGGGGCTTGCGTGGTGTATTGCTGTTGTTGGACACTTGCAAAGCAGAGAAATCTTGTCATGCTTGCAACTTTAATCCACAGGTTCTGGGGTATCTGTATGATACAAACATTTGCAGTCCTTCATTGTACAGTCATGCAACTTACCAAGCTCTGAGCACTCAGCCATGTGTGATCAGCCAAACCATGAAGCCAGGCCCATGTTATTGCACTTTCCCCATACCAGTATTCCTCCTTGCTTGGACTTCTGTGGCTTATTACAGGACAGGGTGCTCATCACTGAATAAGGTGTCCCACTTGGATTGAGTTTCAGTGAAGGAAAGCAATTCTGTCCTTGGAGTAACAAAGGGAATTGCAGGAGGTTAAACCTGCATCCCCATTCCAAAATGAACCGTCACAAACAGCATGTGAGCTCCAGTGCATACAAACTTCTATAGGTATCTGACTTCCTTGGAGCCCCTACTTTGTAGGGGATCACAATGCAGGAGTCTTGTCTCCAATCCTAAAGCACAGCTCAAAATTCAGGTGTTTGGATCAACAAAAAATATGTTGCATTGGGGTTGAGGAGGGATTCCTTCCATTCCTGCAGCTTTCAGACCTTTTTGCAAATATCAGGCTGTTTGACTGCATATCTCCCTGAGAACAGGCTGAGTTGCTGGCCAGCTCAAATGTCCCTTTTTGCACAACTGGCAGCATGTCTCTGCTTGCTTATTAGATGTGGAACAGTTGTTGTGGCATCCCCCCCCGGCTTTGGACAGAGGCACAACATGGACTTGTGGATCTGTACAAAAGGCCACAGCCTTACTGACAATACGCCATCATATGAGTCACTGAAGAATAATAATATTCCAAGCTGTCTGAGCAACCGTGAGAAAGATCCCACTATGAACAGTTTTCTGAGTGCTAGCCTGACTGGATCCATCTTTTCATGCTGTTTCCTGTCTGCTGTTGCAGACAGACTTTAAAGCAGCTGACTGCAGAACTAGAGGGAAATTTCCAAAGTGCTCCTAAAAGAGAGACCACCCAAAATTCCTGTCCAAAGATAGGAATAGTAATTAGGGATGAACCCTTCTGTAGATGAGAAGAAAGGTTATGGCCTGCTAGTGCTTAGAACAACCTTATTCTCATCCTTTTTTGCAAACTTTTTTCTTCATCGTGCTGGTAAGAGGTAACTCTGTTGGGGACTAGAATATGTAACCAAAAGACTGGAGGCAGATGTGTCTGCAGGATCTTCTGTAAATTTTTCTTCGAAAAGGGGTGCTGAATGCTTGTGTGACTGAGCAGCCCAGAAAGCCTGGAGGGCGTGGGGGTGAACCCACCGCTTCCCAATCTGTCAGTCTCTTTGGCAAACTTCAGTAAGAGATGGAGAAGGAAGAGGCATGATGATGGGGACAATGTTATGCTCCAGTGGATCTGTATACTAGAGGGCTATTCTAAACCAGACTGGAGGGAAAAATCCATTCTCCTTCAGCAGAGTCTGCCTAGACAAGGTACAAGCTATTTCTCTTGCACCTGTGCTAGTTCAAGAACAGGAATAAGTCTGGTCCACTAGGTCTGTTTGTCCCCAGAACACCGTAATCATTTACCATAAAACACCAGCCGATGGAGCTTCCATGAAACACACTCTGAATAAATATTTTTTTTTTCTCCTTCGTCTATTTCTGTAAAAAGGATCTTTTGATGAAAATATCATTAGTATGTTTGAAAAAACCATCCCCTGAGTAGATATTTACTGAGTCTTTAAATACACAGGCTGAATAATTGACTCCTGTGAAAGCGCTGCCACTGTAGACAAGGCAGAAATGCCCCACGTCTCAGTCCGGAGGCTCCAGTCATTTCCTCCCTGTGCTGCAGATGGTGATGTGGCTGCGTTTGCATGGATGCCCAAGGGAAGAACCTCTGCCACCACTCCCTGTCTGACCAACCAGCACAGGACACAGCTGGCATCTCTGGCCCTGTCCTTTCCTGTGCAGCATGTACTCAGCTGTGCTCAGATGGGGAATGGGGTCTTGAAACACAAGAGACAGTGTCAAACCTGCAGCAGATGTCAAGGGGAACTGTGAGTTTTTTAACACCTCCCTCTGGTAGTGCGTAGGGCTGGAGTCGGTCTCATCCATCAATGTTGAGACTGGTCTCTTTGTCAGACAATGACTTTAATGGAATTTAAGGAGTTTCAGTGTGGCCTCTCTTGTATCCCCTAGTCTCTCTGCCCAGAGACGGCTGTTGGCATGGTGGTGGTCCTCTCTCCCATCTAGTTGAGCATTCTTTCTCAAAGCCTCAGATAGTAAAGAATCACCATCTATAATCAACAGGATTGTCTCCTCACTGAGATCCTATTCAAAGTGAACAGTAGTATGGGAACTATATCTTGGGTGGAAATCTATGAAATGGCTGACTTGGCAAAAACTATTTCAGAACGTGCCTTTTACTGAACATGATCTATTTTGCTGCAGGTCAAATATACATACACATATATCGTATATAAAAATAGCTGTGAAGTTGAGAGGCTGTTGAAAGGTTGCCATATAAGCACTTGATAAATCCTTGACCCATTTCACATCTCACTGAGCCTTTTATGAATTAAGGAGCTGTAAAATATCTGTGAATCCTGATGACCAGCAACATATGAGATGAATAGCCAGCTCATACTGGAGAGTGAAGCAGGAGCCAGTAAATGCAAATGGTCTTGGTTTCTTTTGCTGTAGGTGTTACAGATGTTATTTCCACTTATGTTTTGCATTTGCTGTAATGCACTTGGGGTTCTGCAAGACACTGGCTGTGAGCAACTGAAAGGTCTTGTTAGCCAAGAATTGATCAGGTTGTGGTGTCTTGTGTTTGTCCTTACTTAGGAAAGGATGCAGCTGGGTGTGTGGAAGTATACAGCTCTGTCTGTATTGTTGGTGGGAAAGAAGACAAGCAGAAGGCTCTCCAGCTCCCACCTCTGTAGCATCACGCCCTGTCTCTGTGTGTAGCCAGTGCTGTGCATGTAGGGCTTGTTCTCCCTCCTGTCATCTGTCTGGAGTTTTTTTGGGGTATTGGTATGCTAAATCCTGATAGGGATTGAGTTTGTAAGTGGAGCGGTTAAGTTTTACAAGCTGCACACCATATTTAGAATAAGTTTTTAGCTACAATTATATGCCTATCATTCCCTGAATCTTAAACTAGATCAGACGGGGAATTCAAAAGTAATCATGTTCATTGACGAAAAACACAGAAAACTGATGAGCTAAGTGAAGTAAGTGTTGTTGTCTTTATGCATGCAATACACAAACTAAAATACATTGGATGTACTAAGAATCACTTATTTCTCCAAGTCACCGAGATCCATTAAAAATTACATGTACTTTCAGTAGTGTTTAAAAATAAATAGTGTTTAAAAAAAAAAAAGTTGCCTTTTTAAATCTGTGTCAGCCTGCATCTTTAAGTGCCTAGAGTAGCTCTTAACTTGGTCCTGTGCCCCAGAATCTTTACGGTGTTTAGGTGTCTGCCCTGCCTTCAGGTGCCTAATGCAGTCTAGAAAAATGAGACTTAGGGTCCTAAATCGAACGGTACTTCCTGAAATATGACCTGTTAGCCAGATGCTGTAGTAGAAATCATAGCTGCCCAACCACTAATCTCCAGAAGTTTATTCTATTGTTATTTTTTCTATTGTGAATAAATATAATTATTGATTTATCTAGAACCAGAACAGTTCTGTAGTTGATTCAATTGTCTGTCTAATCATTCATTCTTGATTGTTTTTTCTACTAATCATTAATATTTTTTTCATTATTGAGCAAGGTTTAGTATTTTTAATATAATCTTAGCAAGGAGACTGCTAGTGTATTTTGGCTGTTTTCTCCTCTCCATTAATGAAAAGGTACTATAATTGTGCTATTAATAGTCCTGCAGCGCCAGAGCAGCACAAAGGCACCAGAATCTACTAGTGAGCCTCACTCTGCATATTCAAACATAGTATGGAAAAAAAGGTTGGCTATGACTGTGCTGTTGAAAAACTGATGGGAACATTTTGTAATGTGTAATTACTTTCATGGTGTATTTTTGGGGAAAATTTAAATACTTAGTAAAAGTCTTTATCAATATATTACTATCAAGCACATGTTGAAACCAGGAACCTTTTGAGGTTTAATGATATATTAAGTCTTTCTGCATGATTCTGGGAAAGATTATTGGACAGATCCCTTTTATACTACCAGTGCCATGCAAAGAGCTGTTAGTCTAAGCTGGCATTTAGTTCTTTGCATTTAAACTCGGGGAGGGAGTGTTTGAACCAAACCCCTTTGTATAAATACTGTGTTGCTTTCTCAGTAGCCTCAAAATCCACTTAGATACATACCCTAAGTTATAGTGGACTGAACTGAAAACCTCCAACTTCCCCTGTGTCTCAAACTCATCTAACTAGAGCTAGATTGGTATGGGTAGGAACTGCCTATTTTAAGCACGTATTTTGAAATGTGTGGTTTAAGGGATGGAAATTGTACCTCTCTTCTAGACAATTTTTATTTCCCATAGTTTCTAGGCTAGTATCTTAATAAAATAATATTGATTCTGCTTATATTCAGAGTGTTAAGGGGAGGATGACTTTGTATTCTCCTCTTTCCAGCTCCTCTTCAGGCCGCAGTGATGGTCCAGCAGTGGCAGCACAGCAATACTGCTCCCTAATGCTGTGTGTGAACGCTTCAGTGCCCTTTCTAAAATATCATTTCACATTCATCTATGCTGTCAGGCAGATAGCACTTATTCATTTACTTATTCATGTAACTACCTATTCTGTTGCTCTTTCTATGGGAAAAGCAGATGTGCATTTTCTGCTACTTAAAGCTTGGTGTGCTCAACAGAGCCCAAAAGAGCCACATGTCCCATTCCCAACATGGGCCCTTTTCATTCTTTTAAGTTACCTTGAAAATTTCTCTTTTGTATTACTATAGCTTTTATCTTAAAGTAACAAAGCTCGTGGTCACAGGAGACTATGGATAAAATGTTCAAAGCAGTAAAGGGGACAACCTCTATCTATTTCTTATAGTAGGCAGGGTATCAGTCATCCCTTAATGTCTGTTACATGGATACATTGCATGTAGCAACCTCTGCCTGAGAAACCACTGGAACTGCCAAAAAAGATCAAACCAGAGACTAGTTGGTATGATGTCTATCAAGTAAGCCCCCTGTTCTGAACGGGTAAGGAATAAGCTGCTTCCCATATTGCCAACTGTTTTTTGAAGAGGATCTCCTGAAAGGAGGCTGCACTAGGATGTATATATGGGGGGGGAATGAGCTGAAACAGTAGTTAGGTTAGCAATGGTTCTTAAGAAAATGCACCAATTTGAGTGTCAGGCTCAATGGGCAAAACTATTTCATTTATCTGGGAAGGCATCAGAAGTGGAGAGGTCTATAGGCTAATGTATCTCATAACTTTGTTAGCTTTGGGAGCTGCTGATTGATAGGGATGCCAGCTGAGCGTTGCTGCTAGTATTGCTCATTAGCATGTGTATGGTGTGACATAGGATCCTTTATATCCAACATAAATGCCTTTGCCAAAGTTGGTGTATAAATGCACATTTTGAGCCGTCATTTATCACTGTAGAGGAAACTAAGCTGGGCTAGGTGCTATATTTAAAGCAGAGATGATAATAATACTTGTTATAGTTATAAGCTTCCCAGAGTACTAAGGAAACAGATGACAAATCCAAGCCAACTATTTTTCCAGAATTTGTGCCAGAGCTCAGTTTGCATAGGTGGCAGTATTGGAAACTCTCCAGAGAAAGCTTTTTATCTGACCATTCATTTCTACTAGCTGTTCTCATCTTGAATCCCACTCAAGTTGAGTCTAAACCTGTCATAGCTGAAAAAGCCAACCACTGCTATCCAAAACAACTCACTAGTTTCAAACCTACCGCAGATTGAGACAAGCAAGTCTCAGATAAAGGCAGAGCTGGGCTTTTCCATTTCCTCTGCTTATCAGAGCCAAAAGGCCTTTTCTAACAAGTTGAATTTATCCAAGGGAACTAAAAGGAGAATATGGATTATTGGCTGGTTGCTTTTTCTGCACAGCCATGTAGATTTTCACCATTGGCATGGGCAAGTAAAATATCACATAGTGTCCTGAAGCCCACCCACCAGGCAGGTAGGTGGGCAAGTGTGAGTTTCCTTGTGGGCTGTTCTTGCTTCACTTCAGACAGTTTGGAGATGAGTGAGGGGAGGGAGCTGTAATTAGTTACCTCTGTCATTGGGAATTGTATCTACACCTCAGCTGAATGACTGACACATCTGAGTAAGAGCACTGAGCAATTAATAATAAACTTTGTGATGAGTTCTCAGACAAAGGGTCTGTTGTAGTGAAACTTTGGGGAGTTGGGCTGTTGTCCAATATCTGAAGATACTGAACACTCTGGTTCCACAAATAATACAAGAAAAATTCTGGAACTATTTTATAATATAAGTACTCTTCTAGAATATATACACACACACATACTTATATGGAAAAAAATCACAATGATTTTACTTTTTGAGCAGTTCTACCAAATGGCCACCCACTCTGAGCCAGTCTTTCTGGGAAGCAGAGCTCTTGGAAGCTGAGTCTTTTGATCTGGGGAGCAATTTTAGCAGTCTTGGAAACATGACCTACTTCTTTCAGACCAATATCTTCTGTCTGTATCTGGAGGGAGCCAACAAAGACAGCCACAAGTGGGGTCACCTCTGAAAATCAGAGTTGTGAATGGGGATGGTAGAGATAGGTGAATCCATAAGCAGCTGAAGATGAAACAGTGCCCAGCAAATTGAAACCTCTTGTGCACTGTATGCCTTGAAAGCAGTAGTTGGTGCTAAGCTCTCTCAAAATTCCTGAAGCCACCAATTATCTAAAGGCTTGAACAACCTCTGAAAACCTTTGACTGATGTTCTGTTATATTGGAAAGCAAAGGAAGGATCAAAATCTTCTCACTATGAGAATATTCCTAGTTTGTTTAAGCATTTTGAAGGCTGAGGTTCCTCTCTCCTCCAGAGAATATTATTACATTTTGAAGAGTTTTGAAAAATCAGATGACACCACCTCCAAAAAGAAGAGCAGCTAATAATGCTGGGTGAACTGGCTGATCTCAGATGTGGAGTCCTATGTGCAGAATCGGCTCCCGTGGGATTCCTACTGGAGAGGGTTCCTGACTGTAGCAGCAAATGTAGTTTGAGGCATTCAGTAACTAAAACTCTCATTTTCATTACAAACTAAGAGCCATTGCATCTTCTATATTCACTTGGTTCCCTGTATTTGCTCAATCTTTCTCTGTTATGTTTTAATGGTTGTAGTAGTCACACTGAAAGCCCTAAAGAATTTGAACTAGTGGGGAAGGAAAAGCACAGCTCTGTTATACAATCCTAATATAATGTGGCTACCTCTGACAGAAGTAGCTTTTTCACCTTGTCTATTTAGAGTATGGCTTTTAAGTTATAACATAGTGAAGATATTAATTAGTGTTCAACAAAAGTCAGCAGACTCTCTTAAATTGGGAAGACCTTGATAATGAGCTGGTGTTAGCTGGCAACGCATTGCCATTCAGTCAGCAGGCTGGGACCTTTCATCACCATTTACTCAAAAGAGCGGAATTTGCCACTTTAGCCCAGCCTCATCAATTTACTAATCCTGTGAACTCACTAGTGATTTCTCCGAGCACCACAGCTCCCTGCCACTGATCTCTTCTTCACTTGGAGATGGCGGTTAAAGATCACTATTTTTTAAGCGTCCTTCATAGTTATAACTTAGACTTGCCGCTAAAGTATTTAAATACGTCCTTAGGCTTATGCATGCGACTGCCCTATTGACTTCACTGAGATTACTCGTGTGTTAGGTATATGTTTAGGTAACTCACCTGATTAGAGTTTAACTATGTATGAAAATGTTTTCTCTGTTCTCTAGTCCAGGAGAAACAGGAGCTGTGCAAAGCTAGAAGGCATCGCCAGCTGGAAGTGAAGGAACCCCTCTCATTAGAGGCCTTATAAGCCTGGGGTTAGAAAATTAAGTTGAAGCATAATAGGAGTATCAGCATAAGGTAGAACTTGCCAGTAAGAAGTGAAATGCTGGCTAAAACAAATATCCTTACAAACCTGTGCAGCTGGATTGATTGGAGAACTTGATTACTCATCCCTTCCTGTCTAGACAGACCTAGTTTTTAGATTTCATTGAAGTTAATACTTATCATGTTTAATGGCTGTCTTGGTGCTGGGGTGAGGTTTCATGAAGTACTGTCTATATGATTGGAAATGGAGTTTGGGACAGTATTGGTAAAATGGCCTTACCTTTTGCTGTAGCTTAGTGGAAGAAACATGCTCTTCTCCATGGGGATATAAAAGAAAGGGAACATCCCCCTGCCTCCTTTTCAGAGTCTGATTACAGTGAACGCACTCAGCATATTCTAGGTTGGCATATTTGGGAAAATCTTCTTCCATTTGCCTATAAACAAGAAACATTGCATCATATAAGGTCATGACACAAACCTGAACAGAAGCAACACTGTCAAAGGTAACAGATATATGGAGAAAGGAAAGGACATTAATTTATACCTGGAAGACACTTGTAACTTGGGGATAGCATAGCTTCTTTAAATCTATAAAGGGAGAAGGTGACCCATGTGACCTGGGCCCCAGGCTTTACATTGTATGATGATGGTGAAGCTGTCCACTTACTCAGTGCATGCTCAGGCAAGGCAAAGGATTTATTTTTCCCCTTTCATCTGTTACTCTGGCTGCAAAGTGATTTCTCATTATTGATGTGGAGAAGAGGGGATGAGGAATCATCCTCCTGCTGCCTGTGTGCTGAGCAATCTTTAAAGGGGGCCACTTGTTGTTGGTCCAATCACTTACACACGGGTCATCAGAGCTGAAGACTGATTCTGAACCAGTCCAATGTGTTTTGATAGACTGCAACAGGCTCAAGGGAAAAGAACATGAGAAATAGATAGATTTGACATTTTCTCCAAAATGCAAAGTTTTGACAGGAGGTTCACTTTTATGGATTTTTTGTTTTCCCTTGCCCTTGAATTGATCTGGTCAAAATGGTAAGAATTTTTCCTTGAAATTTCATATTCTGGAACAGATCAAACTGTTGACAAACTGTTCGGCTTTTGTCCTCAGCTTTTGTTCTCATTTTTTAACTTCTTCTAATATCTATTAAACTGCTGGGCAAAATGTAAAGAATCCAAACAGACTGAAAATACTCAAGCTTTGTGCTCAGACTTTACAGGTGAATAAAGAAGCATGATGGCTTATGATGGCATTTATCAAAAGAGTATTTTTAGGAAAAATAATATGCAATAAGAAACATATCTCCTAATGTTGCACTTACTAGAATGAATTTCCGAGCTTTCAAAAAAAGGGGTAGGAGAATGATCATGGCTATTTACTCATCAACTAGCACAGCTAATCAATACAAAACATGGTATTAACTTAGTGCTTAGTGCTGCCTGTTGCTGGGTTAATTAACTTCTGAACATATTAGACAGTTATTTACCTTTTGCAAACCAGGCAGTACTGAAGTCCGAGTTAGGGACACCTGAGTGCACTGCTCACTTCAAATGCTAATGCTTTAAAAAGGTAAGGTTGAGAATAGGAGAGATTAGGTCTTTTTAGCAGAAGGGAAAACCCAGGCAAATCTAAGATCCAGATTTGTAAAGTCTCCAACTCTTAAACTGGAAGAGAACAAGGGGTGCAAAATATCTGCAGACACCAATGCTGAAAGGGCATGCATGCCTACAGCAGAGTTGAGAGCTAAATGAAAATCTCAGTCCAGTACTTAACTGGATGCTCTTTCTAGGTAGTCTATTTTTTAAGTCTAGTACAAAGATGGCTGAGACACCGTTATATGAGAAACCCAGCAGAGTAGTAGAGATGATGCTGAGCCATACCAGAGTGTGAACTGACTTCATTAATGGTCTGCTTCTCATCTCTCTTCACTGGCTACAAATTTTAGTAACCCTCTATTGCCAGTTTTGGATATTGTAGCTCCAAGTGTATCTGATCCTGAAAGCAAGTCAGATCCTGAAAGTGGCTTTGGAGAGAAGCTTTAACAGGTATTTGAGCTGTCCTTTCATCTTTTATGAAGAGTGTTACACCAAGCACTCTTTGGCTGCTGTTTCAGGGAGCTGGCACAAGCAAAGTGGTAAGGAGCTCATTTTAATAGAGCTGGACTCATTAGCATTCCAGATGCTGAAAATGTGCACAGCTGGATCACTGCCAAAGAGCAGGCCTCCTCATCTGTGGCTTTCTGCTGGCCTAAAAATAAAGTTCAAACTGACTTTTTAAAAAAAAAATCTCTGTGTATACCTATATAAACATATATATTTATACATATATAAACACACATTATGGCCAGGCTGATGTTTGCCCATTGCCTGCTTAAAGGACGAAGTCCTGTTCTGTCCTTTGCTGGTGGACAGTGTCTGATTGCAAGAACTATGTTCACATTCAGGTCTTGAGGTGACAAGTTAGGTTTGCCCCTCAGCAGTGATGAGATGCTTTGCTAGTTCCTGAGCCCCAAGAGGGCCTGTCACTTCCGAATACCATATTGCCTTGGCTAATATGGCTCTACCCACTCTGTGACCAGGCTGGCATCTCATCACACATATGCAAATCTAACTTCTAGTCAGAGGGAATGCTTTGAAACCTACCTTCTTGAGTAAAAGATGTAATAGGTGATTGTATGAAAATAGCAATTCAACTGGGGTAACAAAAAGATCAAATGATGCTAAGAACTACCAGGACAGCAGAAGAATAAACCAAACTTGTGGCAATGCATAGATCCTCAGCACATCCTTCCCATAAGAACTGCATGTGGTATTTGATACTCAAAAATAAAAGAATTAAGTATACAGAGAAGGACAAAAATAGATGAAGGGTGTGGAATGGCTTTTGTACAAGAGGTGACTGAAAGAGTTCACTGTGGAAGAGATGAACAAGAAAACTGTCTTTAATGTCATGACCTGCAGGCTGAAGGTCAGTGGGGAAGTTTTAGTCACTCATAGTTTAAAAATCAGAGGCATCAAATTAAATTACTAGCTAGATTCTTCAAAATTAATGAGAAGATGTCCTTTGTCACACAACGTATGAATCA
The DNA here is from genome assembly GCA_031468815.1 of Morus bassanus. NCBI lineage: Eukaryota > Metazoa > Chordata > Aves > Suliformes > Sulidae > Morus > Morus bassanus. Next base: position 40,836,193 of record CM062574.1, read on the forward strand.
GGTGTGGAAGTCATTGCCAGAAGTTGTCAAGCAACTACTGAAATCCAAAAAAGGCTTTAGAGGAATTACTGGAAAGAAGATTTCTTGGGAATTATTAAACACAAAGTCTGTTTAAGTATGCAGACTCTGGCTCAAGAAGCAGCATTGCCAAAAGCTGAGAATAATGGGAGGTGTTGCTGAATGCCTGTCCTTGTATGCTTCCTATGTAGCTGGCTACAGCAGCTAGAGGGAGGTTATTGGGCTTGGATAGTCATGTAGTCTAATCCATGGTATGCAAGTCCTCCAAGACAGGTAAAAACTTCCTGATTCAATAGGCTGAAGCAGAAAGGCTGGCTGTAGTGTTGCAGAACTAACCTAAGAGACATTATATCCCCTGAGACGCCATTTGGCTTTCTGTCCTCTTTCCTTTGAGGAGCTAGTATTCTGGGCTTGATTTTCCTCTGCTGCCCCTCAAAGGCAATGAGGGCCAGATCTTTAAAGATGCTTGGGCATTTTACTCTGGTGTATTTTAAGGAGAAATCTGTATCCTTATGGATCTTTCCAAAAAAGAAGTCAACTATATTTAAATAGACCTGTATGCCTAGTTCTTTATGCTCTGTTTTATCAGCAGAAATGAGTACCTTTTCTAGCTACTTGCACTGGTAAAGGCCCCTTTCTTCACCATGCTTTGCCTGTTCCTCGATTTGTAGACATGTGAGTTTCTACTTGGGAACTTTAAAAATGGCTGGTCCATCCATCCAAGCAAGTCATTCAGAGGCACAAAGCAAAGGAAGGATGAAGGGGAGAAGCTTCATAAATCACAGTTGTGGACAGGATTGATTTTAGGGGAAAGGGGAGAATGAGAAAAAGCTTAACAAATTTAGTGCAGAAAAAGCAGACTGTGAGAGAACAGTGACAATGAATATCGCCCTAGGAAGAGGAGTGATGGCTGCAGAAGGTCAGCAACGTGCTATCAAGGCACAGCTATGCTGAAAGATGAATTAGGCACTCTTCTGAATGGTGACAGTTTACTGGAGTATACCCACACCATTGCAGGCCTTTCAGGGGTGTCTGAGATGGGAAATACCTGTCTACCATTCGTTTACTTATACATGGTGGGTCAATGAGTGTGTTTGCAAATGATCCTAGTTCCCAATAAGATGATGTTGTTGGATATAACCACTATTTTCCCATCATAGTCTAGTTCAAAGTTGGCCTTGTGGGTTTATGGCTGTCTAGTTCCCTCTCAATTCTGGTACATGGGCTCATTTTTAATTAAACACCCATCATTTAAGGAACTAAAAACAGTCCAAAAAAGCTTCGTTGACCAAAGTCTGAAAATATGAAATGTTCTTTGGGGGGTTTGGGTGTGGATCGTGAGGCACATTTTCGTAATATTTAGTATGTCATCTTCAAGCAATGTTTTTAAACCTCAAAACTCCAGGGAAGTTCTGTAGGCTTTAGCAAACAGATGTTAACAGTCAGGAAAGAATTACGATTCCTGCCCAAAAATATTCCCTTCTGCCTATCAAGATATCCTGACATGCAACACTTTCAAGATATGTCTCTTATGGAAGTGGGGACATGCTGTTTCTGCAGGTCTGTGAATCAATAAATTTAAAAGAGGTCTTGAGTCCCACTTAATTATCAAGGCAATGTATCATTTGGGATGTCCTGATTAACAGAGCATGTGTGCATTAGTGCACACTTTGTCCCTATCTAGAAGCTGCCTAAAGATGTTTGAGTCAGATGCTGCTTGTGAGTTAACAGTCTTCTAACTTAAATATCCTGAGTTCTGTAATCTGTTTCAGGGATCAATGGAAATTATTAACTGTGAATCCAGACTTCTGCTGTTATGAAAACTGAGGAAGGCTTGGCCCCAGAGGTCTTGATGAGGGAAAAATTATAATATCTCTTTGACGGGAAAAGTTTAGCTTCACCTCCATGGAACTACATCAACTTTCTGACAATTTTATTTACAGCTTAATGGTAAAGATATACAGAAGTTCCCAAGACACAGCATGAAACCATGGCTCACTGATCCAAAATGACTGGGAGCTTCTGCTGTTTTACAGATAGTTTGACAGTGTCTATGTGAAACTACCAAGTGACATGGGGGGATAGCTGTGTAAACGCTTGAAAATGAGCTGACATTGGTTTCCCATTGTACATCAGCACAGAGGACTGTCTCAACATTCCCATTGCAGAGGCACCACATAATAACACAACCTCATTATCTTTGTGTTGATGCAACTCCATTTTGAATCCTTCCCATGGGAGAGCATAAAGGATATGATCTGCTTATTCTTCAGAGCTCTCATACTCTAAGACTTAATGGAGGCATCTGAAATCTTGCTTCAGCTTTGCTTGTTGTAGCAGCCCTTAGAGCGCTTAATACAGAAACCTGTAGACAACTTTCCTCTACAGCCAACTCTGAGTCTGTGGCCTCTTGCTGCCTGTTGCCCTCTAGGCTCATGACCCTATCCCCATCAAAAGATGAACAGGACCCGTGCTTCATCATAGCAGAAGAGATGTGATTTTGAATCCAGAGGTAGCTGGACTTAATCCCTGTAGGCGGCTTCCCAGTTCTACTGCTTTTTTCACCCTTTGCTGGGCTATAAAGAAAAGAGGAAGGAGGGGTGATGGCTCTATTTATGCTTCTGCTTGCTTACACTTGCATGATTGCTGTTCAAATGAAGGTGAGAGTCCCAATTTCAGTATTTTGGGAGTTCTGATTTTTAAACTTGTGGTGGGATTTATTAATGACAATTTCAAATAGAGAGAAATCACTCTTTGAAATAGCTCCACTTAATGTAAATACTAAATTTAGGAGCATGTTCTACCAATATTTATCTTAATAGACATGCCCACTCTTCACATGAAGTTTACCAGGCTTTTATGTTACAGTAAGGTGAAATTGACTGCCTGTGAAAAGTAAATGTCCCCTCATTAATACACAGTAATTTTATCTGTGCGGTGTATATATGACCCTTCCATTCATCTTCAAAAAAGCTTCCTGTGTCTGTACTATATTGTTCCATTTTACAAAATAATTCATCCTTTGTGGTCGTGAGGAAAGGACATAGGAGATTCCCTGGGAAAATATTGCATTAGCCATAACTTCGGTTTATTCTTGCCTAATGGAAATAGATTAATACTGTGCATGGAGACCAGCCTGAACTCACTTGGGTGCTTGAAATTAAGTTCCCCTTGATTTGGGATCTGTGGTGGAACTCTTGCTTTGAGAGGTATTAATTAAACTGTAGAGGATTATGATGTCTTAATTATATTCATGTAATTGCTGCTAGTTTAGAAGGAAGCTGTCAGAAAGGCAGTGATGAACCTCAACTAGAGAACTGCAGATGGCATAGGCCAAATACCTGTTTCTCTGTGACTGATATGAAGGAAAAGAGATGTTCCAAGAGCAACGTTAATGGTAGTATTTTTTGCCTAACTCAAAATCCATGAAGTCTTTGGAAAGGCTCCTTTTTATACTTCACCAGGCTTAGGACATGCTCACAGGGCCCAAGAAAATACATAACATGGACATAGTGCTTTGACTGAATGTGAACCCAGACATGTGCTGGCAGATTTTCTGACTTAAAGTGAAATCCCTTGCAAATGGCTCGGTCAACCTAATAAAAATCAGAACTGCAATCTCTCAGTTCAGGAAAGTGCAACATAATTGTGATTATAGCCTTCTGCTGTCTGAGCCACTTAAAAATGAATGACATGCTGAAGAAAGGTAGAATTTGCAGATTTATTTATTTATTGCCTTAACTTCTTTAGTGGCTGGATGTAAAGATACGTTATGTGTTTGCAAGGCCGAGAAAGGCGCTCCCTGGAATGTTTTTGAAAGCTTCCAGAAATAGGGTGAGAGTCTGACAGGCTTGGATAGAAAAGTGTAAAATTCCAAGCACAGAAGCTCAAGTTTTGTTAGAGGCAAAGAAATCTTAGTTTATAGCTGTTTCAGGCCTGATCCAACTCTTGCTGATGTCAATGGAAAGCCCTTTGCCTGAGTTCTTCATCTGCAAGGTTCTGAGTCCTGAGAGAAACAAGATTTATGGAGAAAGCTGTAAATGGGCAGTTTACACCTTTCAGCCTGTTTAGCAGAAGGGACTGCAGAAGATTAATCTACAGCAGTTTCGCTGCTGAAGACATTTGAACCATAAGAAGAGGCAACAGTGCTAGTAATGAGTGCTCAGATGCTCTCATTTGCATTTCCAGGATTCTGAAAGGGTAAGCAGTGACTGCTCAAGTGGTGGACTTGGAAAATACATACTAGCTTAGTATGTTAGGAAAAGCCTGGGGTTTGTATTTTTTTTTTTTGTTTTGTTTTTGGTGTTTTTTTTGTTTGTTTGTTTTTTTCAGGAGACAGGGTAAAGTATGACAGCACCACCACCGGGGCACTGGAGACAGGCCAGATATACATATTTGGTTAGAGAAGAAAAACAACCATCTGTCTAGAAAAGGATGTAAACATTAAGTTTTAACTTTCTGTCTTAGCCTCTCCTGCAGCAGAAAGGAAGCCTTATATGTTGAGCTATTCTGCTACTCTGTTAAAAGCTACTGTAATTCAGACTGTGTTGAAAAGGAGCAATTTAGGAAGAGATTTTTTTTTCTTTTACTGTATTTTTCCAAAAGATGACTTTTTCACATAGGTCCCTTCTGACTCAAGAAGGGAGAAATCATTTGGAAGGAAATAAATCTCTAGTGATGGCTACTCAGAAGAGAAAAGCAGCCAATGAGCATGGGTGATCTAATATTAATAAATGCCATGGATGATGCACTGAATAATCTCACAGTTGTTTTTGTTATGCTATTAAGTTTAACTTTAGGCTTCCAAGAACTACAGGCACACTTACTTTTTTGGGGTGTGTGCATTGCAGTGAGACTTTGACTGGAGTATCAGTACAAGGACTGAAGTATACTCCAGTAGCATATCATGATTATGGCACGATCGATCTGTGATACATGGGCTATAAGGCTGGAAACCTACTGAATAGAAAAGGAGCCTTGCACCCCTTCAGCAGTGCAGGATTCAGCCTCAGAGTGGCTGCTGGCCAGGGGTCTGCTGGCATTGTAGACTAGGGTAACTCCTGCCCAAAGAATGACTGAACTGTCTAAAATAATTTACTGCTACACAGTTGTGTCAGACCAGGAATGGACTTACATGTGTTAACTGAGGACCTGACCCATTCAATTCATATTGTGTCTTTGTTGTTCTTTATCCTCATTCTGGTAGCTGATGACAGTGAATCCATTGCAGTCGGAATTAGGTTGAGTGCAAGCAATCTTCAAACATGGAGGGCCCCTTTCTGCTGTCACTGATCCTCCTTCTTGTGCCTTCTACTTCTTCTCCAATCCATCATCTTTGCTTTGGGCCCTTTTCTCATATCTAGTTAAAGCTGTTGAATACGAGACCATTTCTGTTCAATCCTCAACTTCAGTCATGAGTTGGATGGCAGATCTAAACCTTAAATCACAAATTCCCAAACAGTTTTGCCCCTAAGACTTTTATTATGGACTTTTACAATGTCACTTTTTCAATCTGTAGTATAGGCAAGGTAGGTAAATATAAGTTAGCTGAAGCCTGTTATAAATCTGATTTAACCATTAATAGATGAAAAGTGCTTCCCAATATAATATTGCAGCTTTGGCTTAAAAGACAAATAATTAAACTGTCTCATTCTCTACTGTTGGACTTGAGTCTGCAGGGACTGAAGAACACTGCATGTGATTTTTGTGGTTATTCTGTACTATGACACAGAGGAAATGAACCTGGAAAAAATACAGGAGGTTTGACTTATGATCACCAAACTAAAATCTGAGGAGATGGCAAAGGAAGATTTGGGGAAGGTGTCCCAGGCTGCTTATGCAGTGCTGGGATATTGGTAGGGAAAATAAATGTGTGCTGGGAATACAAACACACCTAGGTCCAGATCTAAGGCCACTAAATGTAATGCACATGCTCCCACTGACTCTGTCTGTGTCTTCATGTTGGACCGGACTGTTCCTTCCACCCTCCGCGCTGAGCCTGGGGCTGGAGTGTGTTTTTGCAGTTGAGTCATCCAGCCTCTCAGAATAGGAGCCTAACGTTAATGCATCTGGAACAGCAAGAGCCTGGCCAAGTGCCTCTTCTGATTTGGTGAAATATTGTTGGCAACTACCAAGCATTTTTAAACCAGTCGTTCATTAAATACAGCTTTATATGCCAAAGTATGCCAGTTTCATTTTATATGCAAACTATTTTAAGGAGACTTATGTGCAGACTTATTCATGATAATAGCAGGAGCTGCACTGCCACAGTCAGGCCAGGACAGTGGTCCCCAGGGGAAGAGAACTGGCATTTGCTGTGTCAGGCAACGTAAACACAAGTGCCTCTGTTATTTCTGTCATCTTTCGTCTACCCCACCTATGTAAGCCCAGATCTGGCCACAAAATCTCAGTTGTGTGGATTCCCACTGACTTCTGTGGGGCTATTCTGTCATGGAGGGGCTTCTCCAAACTGAGCTCAAAGTTCTGAGGCCTTTCAGGGCACTGGCTGCTCTGTTCTGTGTGAGTCCTAGCTGGTGTTTCATGTGTGGTTGTAGAGCAAGTGATGACAATGCTATTGATGGCTTCTTCTGCCTTCATGGGAGGGGATAAATGCCAACTTAGAAAGTTAATTTTAATAAGCCAAAATCACTTTCCCGATTATTTTAAGATGATACTGGCAGTAGACATAAGTAGCAAACTTTCTTTTCCAAACATATTTGGAAATACTATATATTTGGGATCAGTACTCCCCTTTAGTACTGTCAGACTTGCTGAATTTGGCCTTCCAGGGTCTAATATTTTGCTGTTTAGTATTCACATGGCTTATGTGTGCCTTTCCCTCTCTACAAAGTTCAGGGCTTGATGTAGTCATAGAATCATACAATGGGTTGGGTTGGAAGGGACCTTTAGAGGCCATCTAGTCCAACCCCCCTGCAGCGAGCAGGGACATCCCCAACTAGATCAGGTTGCCCAGAGCCCCGTCCAACCTGACCTTGAATGTCTCTAGGGATGGGGCCTCCACAACTTCTCTGGGCAACCTGTTCCAGCACTTCACCACCCTCATTGTAAAAAATGTTTTCCTTATATGCAGTTTAAATCTACCCTCCTTTAGTTTAAAACCATTACCCCTTGTCCTGTCACAACAGGCCTTGCTACAGAGATTGCCCCCATCTTTCCTATAGTCCCCCTTTAAGTCCTGAAAGGCTGCAGTAAGGTCTTCCCACAGCCTTCTCTTCTCCAGGCTGAACAACCCCAACTCTCTCAGCCTGTCCTCATAGGAGAGGTGCTCCAGCCCTCGGGTCATTTTTGTGGCCCTCCTCTGGACCTGCTCCAACAGTTCCATGTCCTTCCTGTGCTGAGGGCTCCAGAGCTGGACGCAGCACTGCAGGTGGGGTCTCACCAGAGCAGAGTAGAGGGGCAGAACCATCTCCCTTGACCTGCTGGCCATGCTTCTTTTGATGCAGCCAAGGATACGGTTGGCCTTCTGGGCTGCGAGCACACATTGTTGGCTCATGTCCAGCTTTTCATCCACCAGTACCCCCAAGTCCTTCTCCACAGGGCTGCTCTCACTCCTTTCACCCCCCAGCCTGTACTGATATCGGGGGTTGCCCCAAACCAAGTGCAGGACCTTGTACTTGGCCTTGTTGAACCTCATGAGGTTCTCACAGGCCCACTTCTCCAGCTTGTCTAGGTCTCTTTGGATGACATCCTGTCCTTCTGGCATGTCAACTGCACCACTTAACTTGGTGTCATCTGCAAACTTGCTGAGGGTACACTCAATCCCACTGTCTATGTCATTGATGAAGATATTAAACAGTATTAGTCCCAGTACAGAACCTTGAGGGACACCACTCATCACTGGTCTCCATCTGGACATCGAGCCATTGACCACTACCCTCTGGATGTGACCATCCAACCAATTCCTTATCCACCGAACAGTCCACCCATCAAATCCATATCTCCCTCCCCAGTTTAGAGAGAAGGATGCTGTGGGGAACTGTGTCAAAGGCCTTACAGAAGTCCAGATAGATGACATCTGTAGCTCTTCCCTTGTCCACTGATGTAGTCACTCCATCATAGAAGGCCACTTCTTCATGTTAAAGCATAAAAGCATCACCTTTCTGGAAAGAGATTGTTAGCTGTTTACCCATGTCCTTCTCTAAGGGCATATGTATTCCAGTTCCAGCAGGAGTGACTTCTTCAAGGACCATATGTTTTTCATATGCCTTACCCTATGTGTAAATGTGGAACCCATTTACTGAATGTAGGTCACGGGTGAATTGGGCTGGAATGGGGTCTACCCTGGTGCGCTTGAGCTGTGGAGATGGCGAGCACACCAGTAACATGTGAATGCAAGTGTTTGGGTTAGGAAATGTGTCTACCCCAAGCTGCCCATTCTTAGATGGGCAACTGAAGTAGTCTTGTCCTCTAATTGTCAGTGGCTGGGGAAGGGGCATGGGGAAAGGGAAGGTGCAGTAAAGCATCAGGTTAAAGCAGGTATGAGACCTATAGCCATTCCATTATACCTACTGCCTATCTTGTCTGTGCCAAGGTGGCCCTGTGTCAATCCTTCATGCCTTCTGAAAGATGCTATGTGTTTGCAGTGCTGATTTGCAAGCCCTTCATATGAAGCTGTTTCACTTCTGTTGCATATATTTCGTAGTGTGCTGAAGGTAGTGTCACTGACTAAAAATACACAATTAAAATAATATTTTAATGCAATGCATTAAGGTTTCATTTGACCCCAGATGGGGGGGGGGTGAATTCTATTTTTTTGTGCACTCAAAATTTTTAAATAATTCTGGATGGATCTGAAACAAAATAATGAGTTTTCAAGTTCAGCCAGGGAACCAAAACGTATTTGCACAGCTGTAATCGTACTTCAAAGGAGACATGGCTCCTCCTGAAGCCCCAGGTGTGTGGAGAGGGCACTGCAGCCCCTGCTACAAGCTCTGCATCCCTCCTGTCTTCATCTGTGGAAATACAGGACCACTGCCCCACTGTTTAGATGACCACTGTAGCTTCCCAACTAACAGGTTGCATCTTACAGTAGGAAACTCAAGGTACATCTACACTATTTCATCAGCAAATGTAGCTCCTCCTTTGCTATGGGCTGCTGTGCTGTGTTAATGTGGTTCTGACCTTGTCCTTACCATTCCTCTTCCCTGTTAAAAATGTAACTGGCATTAAGATGCAGCCAGACAAGGCTGTGAGGAGCTGAACGCAAGGGTGAGGCCACATTTACATGTACACACCTGCATGGGCCCCAAAACTTCTGCCTACAAATTCCTGTTTATAAATAAATAGGAGCAGCTTTCATCCCATTAGCAGCAGTCCAAAAAATTGTGTGAGGATCAATGGACTTTTAAAACAAAATTTTCCACAAAAAGTTACTTCTGTGAAAGTACTACTTATGAAAACTTTTTTTTTAAAGTTATAAAACTTCCAGCAAAATTGTTTATCAAAATATTTTTACCTTCTAGTAGTCAGATTGTACTCTTAATATTTGCGTTAAAAACTTGGGGAACCTTCTTAAAAACCTTGTGAAGGTTTGAAAAAAACTCCAAAACCCAATGTCTGCTTTAAGTGCTTTCAGAACAAAATAATTAAAAATTCTGTTTATTTTTATACCAGCAAAATTAACCAGGTTGTCCCTTTGGCTTCCTCATACCTCCAGTTTGAGCTAGTGTCGCAAGGGATGTGGGCACTAAGCAGTTTTGGAAAAGCACTGCTCATGCGGTAAGGTGGAAGTTTCTTCAATCCCATCTGGACCTAATCATTTTTCTATATATATAAAAAAAAAAAAAAGCTCTCAAGTGCAGGCTGTATTTTAGTCTTATGCTTAGAGATTTGCTTGATATTGAAGTGCAAAAATATGCTTTTTCTGTTTAGACATTTTTCTTCTTTGCAGTTCTGTTGTAGTCTATTCTGCCAAAAGTGCTGTGATGGATGGTACCTGCTTTCTCCAGAGTTTGTGTGTAAGGACTGTTTCATGTTACGTTCCTTTCAGATGAAAATGAGAAAGAAGGGAGCTGGGAAAAATGAGGCAAAGGGGACAGAGGCAAAAGGTCCAGATAATCTGGCAAAAAGCCACATGGTTCAATATTATTGGAGAGTTTGGCCTGTCCAGTTTATGTCCGCAACCGGGTTTTAGTGGAGATGGGGGAATTGCTGAAAAGATTGCAAAGAGTGCAGCAGAGCGAGGCAGCTCTGTGGGGTCTGGGAACATGGAAGAGAAAGTTTACTAAGTTAAACCCAGTGCGTTTTTCTTTTTTTCTTTAGTATTGAGTTCTATATCTGATTTTAATGGGCATTTATTCCCAGCTTGCTTTATAGAGTGGTTATTAAAAACCAGCCTCTTAAAAAAATTATTAAAAATTATGTTTCCATTGGCAGGGGAACATTTTTACAAACAAGGAATGTAATTACTTTTTTAACTAGTGAGGGACCTGCCATTTCCTTTGGTCACTGACACAGTGTTGCCTCTTTTTTCTAATGGTGTTTGGTTTGGTTTTTTTGTTTTTGTTTTTGTTTTTTTTTTGTTTGTTTGTTTGTTGTTTTTTTTTTTTTTAATTAAAACTTTTGGGAGACTTCAGCTTTAGCAAAAGTTTGTTAGGGCAGACTGGAGACTTCTGGGGTGCTTATTTCTCCAGCAAAGCTGTTTGAACAACTCTGTGGTCTGGGCAGATGTCCAGCTGGATGTATTGATACTTTGCTAGAATGATCCAAGAAAGTTTTGTTGCTAAGTTGTATCTTGACTGGCAAATCCTGCTCAGCAGTGATTTGAGATCTGCCCAGCCTGACCTTTTAGCATTGCTTGAGACCCTCTATTCCAATTAAATCTGGGATAAGAGTGAAAGGTGGTCTTGCATTGCAACTTAATTGCTATCTCGTTTCTCTCTGTGATCAAAGCCCCTTGAATAACTTGAGCTGGTGATAATTCCTTTGAGAAATCTAACACTGCCATGTCCCCTGGGAGTTAGAGGTAGTTGAACAACCAGCCTGCTGTGTCCTGGCTACCTGTGTCTACAGCATCTTTCCACTTTAGTTCCCAAAGATGGAGACGGATCCCCAACAAGGGGCTGAGGCTCCAGTTTTCATGAGAGTTAAATGTCCATAGATTTTCCTTCAAGAAAACAAGTTATAATTTGGGGGAAAATGTTTAAAAGCTGCATTTATCCCCAAATGATCTTGTCTGCTAGAATCCAATTATTGTTATGTGCCCATATTTGTGTTGCTGCATTCTTAGGCACGATAGCAAATACCAAATCGCACGCAGGCTTGTGACAGGATGTGGCCTCAAGGAAGACCAAGGAGGAGATTTGTCTGCCAAATAAAATCCCTGTAAGGCTGTCTGGCGTTGGTTAGACAAACGGAAAGCTGAGACATCTGCTACACTGTCAAACACTGCTCCCTTCGCTATCTCCTGCTGCCACCCACGTTCTCCTCATACGTGTGTCCTGTCCACCTGCCCTGTCCTGACGTGTGCTTTGTATGTCTAGACAGGAGTCTGTGCATCTGCCTGACAGCTCAATCAAATTCATTCTCCTGGATTGTCTGGGTACGTTGGAAATGCTTGCTCTGGGACACAAACATTTGTGGCTCACCTGGAGCGGTGTTGTAGCCTTAAACCACAAATATTTTGTGTCCTGGAACTAGCCTTGCATTTACAAGTGTGTTGGTTAAACAGCAATAAAGATCTAACCCAGAGACCCCTGTGCTACACAGCCTGCAAGGATGAGAGATCCCCTCTTCTGACACATCTGCCCAGATGGTGTTTCTACACAGGCTGCTTCTGCAATATATACAATTCCCATCACTAATAACTGTTAATTAAATGGTAGGCTCAGTGCCCTGAAGCACTGGTTTCTGAGACAAGGAGGTAACAGGCTCTGTGTTTATGGCCCTTAGCAACATGTGTTCAGTTTTGAGCAACTCATCAACAGCATGATGCTAGCAAATTAGTGGGATTTTAGGGAGAAGTGCACCTAGAAGGCTGGCACAGAGGCATTGTCACAGGGAAGGTTTAAATGTTAATTACGAGTAACTTAACAGAGCAATACTAAAGAGACTGCCTGCCAGTGATTCCCTAGTTCGAAATAAGGGAATTGCCCCAGAAGAGACTGAAAGCACCTGAATCCAGAAAGGGATCCCCATATCCTCACTCAGCTGCTGCCCGATCCCAGAGGCAGATCCACTGGTCCTTTTCTCAGTAGCAATAGTAGCCTAAAGCATCCCCTATGTTCCCTCCCTTTACCTGCTTCCTTTTGACCCAGTGCCCAGTATTCCTGGCTGGTAAACCAGCATGATAAATTGGGTCAGTGAACTGCTCCAGGCTATAAAATAATCCTGGAAGAAAAGTTTAACCTGATCTGTTCACTAACGCTGTGTCCTGAGCAGCCCTGAGATCAACTGGGCTGTCAAAGCAGAGGGGGTGATTGGTGGGAGACAGGCAAAGGTGGGAGCTGTTTAAGCTGGCCTAGCTGCTGAGACTAACATGGGCTGACTTTGCCAACCACATAAAATCCTGCTCATAGTTAGGTATGCCTGTAGTCTGGACAGAGCCACGCTTTTCAGTTCTTACTTAATCCTCATCCATAAATTACCTATCTTCCAGTCTGTCTTACACACAGAGTTCAAACTAGTGCACTTCCTCAGACCAGGCAGAGGTGGGCTTGATGCCTTACACAGCTCAGGGCAACAGTGGCATTTGCCCCTACCCAAGAAATTGTGGTTATAGCACACTCAAATGATGAGCTATGCGGAGATTCAGGTCTTCCCAGGTGAGTCAAACCCACCATATCATCCCCTTCCTTCCCCAGTGGTTATTTTAGCTACTAGCTTGTAAAATGTTGATGGTGTGATGGAGCAGTCCCATTTAAAAATGTCAAATTATTTGCAAGCTTAGGGTCCTGTGCCCAAACTCTCTCTGTTTCCAGGTCAATGCCCAAACCACTAAGCAACAGTTGTGCTAATTCTCAGCTCACTGCTCCTGGCCTAATGGCTATGGTATGCTGGGAAAAGGAGAGAATGAGAGCACCTCCTTCGCAAAAACCTGGGAGCTAGGGCAGTTTCCTGCAAAGCAGGATCTGCAGGTTTAAGTTTCTCCAGCAACGAGCTGAACCCCTTTGCAATTGCCACCAATCACTGAACTGTCAGATGAAGCAGGGGACCATACAACTACTACTTCAACCTTTAAAATATAATCTCCCAGCAAAGCTTTTGGGCTGGGAGTTGCAAGTGGAAGGAATTGCTTGCAATTTAAGGTTAGGTGCCAAAGTCATGAGAAGAAGGGATTTAAGAACTACTCTGGTGCAGTTCCCAATGCAGGGTAATTCCTGTTCTGTGGCATTAAATCTGCCCATATGCTTCACAGTGCATCTAACCTGGATGCTTGAGTTTCAGTAGGTGAAACAGCACTCCAGGTTAGTGAGGCCAGTGGCCTGTGTGTGATTGATCCTCCTGCTCCAGAAAGGTCTTTTTGACCCTGAAGCATTTCTACAACTTCTTGAAATTTGCTGTTGAAAACCACTTTGAGAATCACACCTGGCTTGTAGCAAACAATGGTGGCCTTGCTTATTGCCTGGGACGAAAACCAAGAGGGAATCCAAGGGCTTTGGTGTGAAAGGCATATAAATGATACTAATGACTTCATGCATTCAGCGTCTGTCCTTAACTCCAGTGGCAAATAGAGGCAGCCAATGAGTGGAAAAACTAAAAGCTCATTCCAACTCATGTGCAACATCTTTGCTAGTGAGTGAAGTGGCGAGCGGGGAGCCCGTGAAGCCTGTGGACACACTAATCAGTATCTTCTCACCACTGAGCATGGCCATGTGTGGGTCTGTGATGCTTCTTGGGGTTAAATTACCCTTAATTGTGTCTTGTTGGATCTGACCTTCTAGCCAAATAGCTGGATTTCATCTAACCCAACTGTTTTTCTTTTAACAGATAGGAGGCCTTTCCATGGCTGAGCTGTTCATTCTTTAATCCCTCCTTTTTCCTTGGCTCAGGTTTGCTATAGTTACCCATGGCCTGCTTGTGTCAGTCTGTCAGTGTGGGCAGCGTCTCCACCAGCCAGTCCCAGCAGGGACAACTCTGAACTGCCTTTTCATTTTAATCAAGATATCTGTCACTGTTATATACGGTGTTCAAAACACCCGAGCTATCAGACTCATCTTTTTCAACATGGGTTTTATCTTGAATAGACATATAAAAATGCTGGCTTGCTTTGCAGTTTTATAAGCAGCCAAGCAGATTGTATAGAGTAGCTTTGGGTCCTGTTGACTGTGGGGCTCTTTGAAGATGCTTTATATATACATCACTTGCTGGTAGCTCATTATCTAGTCAAACAAGGCGATTCTATGGTTTGGAGTTATAGAAAGGAAGGAATCAGCTAATGTAAAAAACAGTCAATGGATGAAGGAAGAAGCAATGATTTTTATATTCCTGATTGTCAGAAAATGAAGTTGGGACTTGCAGAGTATCTTTGCAACAACCTTGTAAAATCTTAAGCCCAGGCATAAGTGTAACCATTGCATGGAGCAGCGGGGACTGCCTGTTTATTGAAAAGTTAAACTCTGCTTAAGTGTTTTGCTGGATTGGGCCCAGCGTATGAGTTTCTTGAAACCCTAATGGCCTTAATTCATAAATATTTGAGAGAGGCATCACTATCTTAGACCTACTTATGAATCCAGAATACCTTGAAACGAGGGCTGGAATAAGGCTTAAAGAAACCTGATAAATGGACAAAGGAGTGCACAGAGCCAAATTCCTGATTGGCAAAGTTCCTCCAGCATTAGAGCATTTGGTGGACAATATTTAATAAAGCACTTGCATCCACACTTAAAATTTTACACCATTAGCATTCTCCGCCTCTCTTCCTCATCATCGTTTTTCTTCAGATGCTATTGAAATTACACAAAGATGACTCTCAAGATATTTGTGTTATTAGAAAGTAGAGGTGTTGGGTAGCGTGTGTATCACCATTGCTAATGTTTTGTATGGGCTAGTCCTTTGCTGTGCAAAGAAGATTCCCTGTCTTAACTCAGAAATTAGGAAATTATGACTAAACACAATTTATTATGAGGTGATGATTTTCACAGGAAAAAAAGGATATTTTTCTCCTTTGGAACTTAACAGTTGGAAAGGGGGATGCTTGAGATTGTGAGGGGGATCAGTGGTGCATATAGGAGATAATATGCAGTAATTTTTTGCCCCATCTCCTGCTGCAGAGCAGAGCGTAGCCAGAGCTATTCCCTGTGATGTTGCATGGCCAGGCATCCCCAAGGGAACAGCACTGGGTACTCCACTCATTATTGATTTGGGACCTGAGTTTTGTGGGGAAATCCCTTCAGACAAAAGTAGAACAATAATAACTCTGCTTTAAATGCTGAGAAGTTTAACTACTATCTGTAGTGTGATTTGAATGCACATTACATTTTGTTTCTAGCTGTGCTGAGAGCCTGAGCAGCTCAAAGATGGCAGGGAAATGGTTAGCTGGTGGTTGGGAAGCCTTGCTGGGGATGGAGAGCCTCCCCAGCTCCGCTCAAACAAGGGCAAAAAGCCACCTACCCCATCCTAAAAAACCAAAACATTTTACAGATGTCTATAAAGGAAATTGATTTGGGCTACTTTATCTTATGTAGCTAAAAAGTATTAAGAAGCTGTGTTTTCTTATTAGAAACTTTTAGCCAGGGGATAGTTTGGTGACTGAACAATAACTAATTGTAGTGTAACTTAGGAGGCTGTTTCTAGGTTTAAGGCGAGTTTCTCGCTCCCTAGATGGGAACACCTGACGGGTCAGGGAGGGCTGAAGCACAATTCCTCCGTGGGAAAGTCAGTCAAGAGCAGGCTGTCAGGTTAATCAGCAATAACCGTGAGGGTCAGAGAGTCCTGTTTTCCTTGGACAGAGAGTAAGTGACTGCACTGGTCTGACTTAGAGATAGGGTGATGTGCTGAGTAACACGAGCCTGGATGGCTACCCAGCTAACATACAAAACTGGCAGCGACAGCAAAATTTCAAGATATTTTTTTAAAACAGGAAAAATTTTAGAGGATCCTGGCTCAGATATAGGGGGTGAGGGTTGCAGTCAAGTTCCCAGGCCTGGCCACCTGAATTTGAACGTTCTTTCTACAATTAGCAACAAATAGATGTGAATTCCCTCGCTATGTTGATACAGCCCTTAGCCATTCACTGCTGTTCAGCGTGCTTGAAAAAAGGGCACATCAACCAGACAGTATATGAGGCAGGTGCTTTCCTGGATAAATGCTCTCCACTTACGTGGTGTTGGACAGTATTGGTGCATGATCCTCCCCTCTTTGCTTCTTTTCAGCTCTGCAATATTCAGGAGCTGTCTCGATATATACCTGTACTGTGCCTAACACACTAGGCCTGATCTTAGTAAGGGATGCAAAGAAGCAAAAAAAAAAATCAAACCCCAGGCCAAATAAACAAAACACCCCGCACCAAAAACCAACAACCAACAACAAATAACCAAAATAAAAACCAAATAACAACCCCCCTCTCCCCCCTGAAAACCAAAGATGGGACGAGACAAGCAATAACAAAGTAGGGCTCACACTGATAAACATTTGGGTTTTTAAAGCATTATGGTTGCTCAAAGCTGAGCTATTTTTATTTGTCTCATTGAGAGCAAATGGATGCTGTACTATTCTTCCCAAGTGTCTGACCCTCTTTTCCATCTCTCGTTGTCATTCATTTTCATTTTGTTCCTCTTGTCCTCTCACCTCTGGGTGATAAGGAAGCTTGCTTTATTTTTCAGATGGGAGAAACATAAGGCAATTAAAGGCTTGCTCGGGGTCAGGTAAGGGGCCCTGCCTGAGCAAGGTCTGAACCACTCTTTAGTGCATTATTTTTCAAAAGAGGTCCTGCGCTTGTGCTCAGATTTGTATTTTTTTTTAAATCCAGCAGTTGTATCTGGCTTTTTTGAATTCAGAGTCATCCGTGGGTGAGAAAAATGCCTCCCTGTGTCTCTAGCTTTAAGGTAAAACACATTCCTCTTTCTGTATGTAACTTCTCCCTCTCCTTCTTCCTCAGGCTGCCCACTTCTGCTCTCCTTCTCGCCCACCCTGATGTAGCTGGCAAGGCCGCTCTGGCTCAGTGTATCACTCCTCACCTGCCTGGGTGTTTTTTTCCCTGCCTGAACGTGCTGTAGCCTGTGTTCAGCACCTCGACTGGCCTCTGAAGACAGAGGTACTCTTAGACTGACCGTCTCCCCTCTGCAGCTGCCCTGGTAGTGAAGGCAGTAAAGGCTGTTCTGACCGCAGCAAGCTGTCCAAAAGAAATAACTTTAATGTCAAAGGCCCGACAGAAATTCAGGCTTATACCCCAGCTGCATGGCTACATATGAGAATCATGCAGATGTGTAGTCAGCCAAGGGGCTCACCTGGCTGCAGTGCAGGTGCTTGATTTCTCTTCTTGCCCAGCAAACTGCCCTGGTTTAAGCCTGTCCACCCTTTTCCCCCTCCCTCCCTGGGGCCGAGCACTCGGTTACCCTCAAGCGCTGCTTTGCAATGGGTGTGGATCTATTGGAAAACTAGCAAGCCAAACCTTCGGAGATGTTTTTCCAGGGGCTGGGATCTGTGCCCTGCTACCTGCTCCACCCTGAAAGCATCTCGCAGCAGGCTCGCTGCCGCGGGGCAGAGCTGCCAGGGGAAGATGGTAGCAAAAGGCAGGACACGAGGGGCCCTGAAGTCTAACAGCCTTGACAGCAAAGGACATATCTGAGGTTGTGCAGCCCCTTTTTCTTTAAAAGCTCTAAGAGGGGCCTGAGAAGTGCAAGGGGAGGTGATGATGGGAGTTGTTTTTCTGACTTTTTTTTTTGCGTGTGTGTGTGAGAGAAGTTTGGCTGCAGAAATTTTGTCTATATTTCTCCTTTCTCTGCTGAAAATCTAGAATGGGAGGACTGGTAAAGGTTTTGTCAACAGAGGAATGCTCTAAATAAAGCTGATGAGTCAAGAGAGGAGTATGTTTTAACCCAGGCTGCTCGTTCTGTAGGCAGACCCACGCTGCCTTAGGAAGGCTGCGGTATGAATCCCACCTGGGAGGTCTCCAGTACCAGGAAAGGGGGATCCCTTTAGCTGTGGAGACCAACATTCCCTCTTTTTTGCACTGCTCTCAATTAGAGACGCTACAAGACCTGGAAATTGGGTCTTCTGCTGGTTTGTTAACAGACAGGCCAGGGGAGAGAGGAGAAGGCATTGGCATTCATAGATTGACCCTACTAAAGGCAGAGAGATGCCCATGTGTTGCTGTAAGCCCTCTAGCGCTGCTTGCTGTAACACACACTAGTCGCTCTTCGATACCAGTGCTTGCTGGCACAAAGCCTTGGTATAGAGGGGAAAAGCAAAATGTTGGGTTTGCTTGATGAAACCGGAGTAGGAAATCCAACCAGCCAAAGCTTTTGTTACCTTCCAGCCCAAAATGTCTGTGCCTCATCCCACATTTTTTCTTTTGTGAGGGCTGTTTTAGCATTCCTTTGCTCAGGGGCAAATCTTGTTGCCCTACCAACCACAGGCCTGCTGAAGTGAAGCTCATTCCCCCTTTTCCCCCACCATTCCTCTTCGCCCTCAGTCCCCGCTTCCCTGGGAGGGGATGGGAAGCTCAGGGCTCTCAACCCGCTCATCTGTCTGCCAGGCGTTTCGCTTCATTGACAGAATCCTCCACTGCTTTTTATTAAAGACAGGAAGTGTTTTGCAGGCTGGAGGTGACTCTAGGTCTGCTTGTCTCAAGCTTTCTAGTGACTCATCTGTCTGCAACCGATACGATGTCGTCTGATATATTTTTTTAAACTGCAGACAGCGTTATGTGCTGAGGTATTGAAAGGTTGAGTTCTGTTTTGACTGTTGTCATGTTGGCTTGCAAAGCATAAGGTATGTGTCACTTTTTGGGGTTAACAATTCTCATTCAGCAATTTTATTAATAGCTTCTATGCTGATGAATGAAAAACAAAATCAACTTGTTGAAATTGGAAGGAGTAGGAGGGAACTTCTCATTTTTTCTGGTTTGCTGTGGATTTCAAAGGCTTTCCCCAGAAAGAGACACTCACAAGAAGGCTGAGTTTCATTCTGCCTGAATGGAGCCTCAGCTAATTACAGCAGATCTGACTCTGGCCATGTTATGCTACAGAATACATAGAGGCTTATGAATGGAACCTGTTACATATTAACATATTAAATACACACCTGCGATGTCTGGAACTGTGTAGCTTAGAAGCTTAGAATTTAGAATAAAGAAATAAGTCAATAGATTGTATTAAGCTCATTAAAGAGATAAAGGTAACATACAAATTAAAGCACAAAAGAAATCAATTTAAAAGGGTTGTCTGAGACAACCGAAAATATCTCTTTGGCCACTGATCACTATTTCTAACCCAAGAAGTAAATGATAACAAACATGCCATTTCTTCTGAAGGCATCTGTTTCTTTTGGTTTTAACTATATGTATTTACATACCCTGACCCTTCTGTGATTCCTCTGCTTTTTGAATAAAACTAACCTGTTAATTAATTTGGATGACATTTACAAAAAGGCCCACAGGTTCAGCATTTGTGCAGCTTTCAGATGAATATTTTATCATGCCTTTCAAGGGTGGCTGCCTCTCGTGTCCTTCATTGCTGACTTAGGGCATTTTACACCAAGCAGAGCATCTCTTCAGAAATGATGAGCTTGGAAGGAAGAGGATCTGAACAGGACTATCTTTTATTGCCTAAGTAACTCCAAAGTTACAGCTAGAGGTACTGTGCTGAAGGCAAAGAGGCTGGGCTGGGGAATACAATTGCAGCTCTGCTGCACAGCTCCTGGTGCTGATCCAGCGCAATGAGAGCTTGCCTCTGATCCAATGGGCTGCAAATGATGCCTGTAATCCTTGGTCCCTAAGCGCCTCGCCAGGATATTAATAATTCTGTATGTCAGAGGGACAGAGGAAATGAATTAATTAATCGAGGAGCTCAGACTGTAAATTAATGAAGCTGCAGGAACAGACAAACAGGACTGCCTGAGCCACTCGCTTAACAACAGATACTGGAGGATAAACAAAGCATGGGAAAATAGGGAAACAGCTGAAATGTCAGAAAGGAAGAGGAACCCTCCTGAGATCCTTGCAGTTTTAGTGCAATGGTGTTGCATTCCTCCCTCAAAACAGCAGTCCCTGAGGTTGAAGTAACAGGAGAAAGCAGAGTTCTGCTCTGGAAGTCTTAGGCAAGGAGGTGGAGGGGCCAGGTTATCCCTCTGGAATTTTTATCGGCTCCAGCTGCTTTTCTCCAGGCTGATCCACCCCTGTCTCTAAGGAAACTGTGGGGAAGAGATGCAATCTGGAGGGACTTGCAATATGCCTTCAGGGCACTGGGTGTATAAACAGAAGAATTTGAGATCAATTACCTGTGCTGTTTAGGTTGGCTTTTCCCTCCCCTTCCTTTGCTGACCTGTAACAGAACTTGTATGGAGGTGATTCATCCCCCAAAATTCTCTTCGTTACTATGGAATACTTTGCAAACAGCAAGCATACATGACATAACCAGTCAAGTGTATGTGCGCTGAAATCGTTATCAAAGAGTTGCTGGTGGGCTAGTATGAAGCTTTCTTAATTGTGTTTTCATTTATATTAGTGAATTTGCAGTAATTACAAGGATAAAATTTTATGAGTGACAGAAAAAAACAGTGCCTGTGATTCATGATGGCATTTTATTGAAGAAAAAAAGCCCTGTGAGCAACATCTCTGAATATATAGAATACAGAAGGGATTATTTCTTCATGGGACTTTTAAACTGCATTTCACTCAGCTGCAGTTAACAGGTACAATGAAAGTGCCTGGTTTCTTTCCAAATACAGCTACTAGCAATATGTATTTTAAGAATATCAAAGACCAGAAATTCTGCCAAATCAGTGTAGCTCTACTCATTTTGACAGTGATTTTGGCTTAAACAAGCTACAGCCTTAGCTGCATTTTTCTTGACCAAAATAAGTGCCCAAAAACGGCAAAGTTTCACCCAACCATCTTTACGCAGTCTCGTAGATCAGTATGTGTATCTTGAATGTTATATTTGTGCTGTGTGCTATTTGACAGAAGGTTCCACATCCACGAAGCACTTAAGAAAATCTTTAGAGTTTGTTATTAAACGACACACACAAAATCACATAGAGAAATTATCAGAGTCCAGAATAGGGCTCTCAAGTTCTTGACTCAGTGTATTTTTCAGGTTTGTTGGTCCCAAATACATCCTTACTCTATACAGCCTCCATAGTCTTGCAGTCGAATACATGTGATTTCCCTAGTCAAAGGAAAATCTACTTAGGAATTATGGCAAAGCAAAAGCCAGCTTCACACTTGTTCTCAGAGGGACGTGTCTACCTGTGAGAAAACAGGGGCGGTGTTAGGGGTATTAAGTAACGTTACTGAACAAGGCTGTACCCTGGGCAAAATGGAGGTCAAAGGGAAGACTGTAAAAGGCTCACCGGGTACACGCTGCACTGTAACTACACTCACTGCTGTGGTTTGCCCCTGTGTGAGGTTTAGAGGAGTAGGTGGAAAGGGGAGTTGTTTGTCTGTACATTGAGCTCCTGTTAATGGTTACCCAAAAACAAACCTACACCTGCTCAATGGGACATTGCCCTGTTGTCCACTACTATTGGAGAGCACGTGACCTTTTAGGCTTGGGTGGTGGAGGCAGTTGCATAGGCTGCTATACTGATAAATGCGGGTGCAAACCCTTTGGAGTTTCTCAGCCTCCACTGTGCTGATTAGATCCTCTAGAAGGCCCTAAGACTAAGGGAATTTCCATACTGCAAAACTGATTCCCCCTGCTTGCAAGGACCCCCATTTTTGCAGGGTATGTGGATGCGCTCACTTTAATTCAAAAGCAATGCTACTTGCACCATACAGGGCACAAAGAAGTCTTGAACAGGTGGTGTTGCTGCATCTGGATCAGAGCTGACTTGCACCCCAAGCGCTCCACCATGTTCCTACTTCGGTAGCTTCAGTGCTTGTGATGACCAAGAGCCCAGCTTGAGCCTGGTGGGGGACTGCAAGGCAGGTGTGTCAGCAGGTTGAAGTTGTAAGGCCATCTTGCTCTAGACAGGAAGGGAGACAGCAATATGAAGTGAATCACATAATTATGCCAGATGATGTTGCAGAACTTCAACTTTCATCCTGAACAGCTATATCTTCAGTCCATGACAGGACTCATCCACAATCATAGATGACTCCAAGGTAAATTCACAGGGTAAGGACCACCTCCACTCCCACCAGTGATTAGGTAGCCTCTTTTCAGCAACTGAAGCAATGGCATTCGATCTTGTCATTATGAAAACCAATAAGCACCTTTGGACTGAGCACAATTTGAGCCCCAATTTAACGGGAGGGAGCAGGTGGACAGAAAGGAGGACCCTGTTGCTGCTTACCTGTGCCCAGACCACAGGCTGCTGCTTTGCAAACCACAGGTCAAGTCACAGGCCACAATCTAGAAATCTTTGGTCAACAGCATTAGGTAGCTAAATTTAATTTCTGCCTGTCCCAGCACTTCTGCCAGAGCAGAGCTGCAGAATCCTACACTGTGGCATGTTGGTCTTCATGAATTATATTTTCTTACATTAGAAAAATTATCTATAAAAGCAGAAGAAAAACCCCATCCAGCAAATAGTCTCCGTTAAACAAACACGTAAATTTTTGGTAAGCCCTATGAACTACTGAGAAATGTCTACTAGGGCCCATAAATGTGCTGGCTTTCAGTCTTAATTACCCTGTGTGCTGCTTTACTATGTACTTCCAACCCATGAAAGAAAATACATTGGAGCTAGATATAGCAGCTGCTCACATGTTACAAAGATTCATCCTTCTGGAAAAATATATATATTTAATAGTTCTGAACAGACAGGCTCGTGTTGATAGCTGGCTTTCATTTATTTGGTAGGTAGGATCCTATAATTCCTTCAGATCAAATCTGAGACCAAGCGAAGTGTGAGCACTTCTGTAGATGTGAATTTGTGAAGAAAATTGCAGTGCTACTAATTTCTGATTAATCCTGACTCCTGCTTGAATGTGAGGTCTTTATAGCAGGATAGGAAGTAAAGCTGGTTCACCATAAACCCCAAAAGAAGTCTAAAAACTTAATATTTTTTTTTCAGGGAAGTGTGTATTTTAAAGTCTGTTTTCATTTCCTTCTTTTTTTTTCCTGTTTGGTTTGTATCTTTGAGAAATACCTACTTTTCTGGTTTTATTGCACTTTCTCACACCTTCCCCTCTGGAGATTTAAAAATCTGAGATGTTTATAGGCTCAAATATTCTGATTTTATTGGTCCTCCAAGAGCTCCATGTATGGCTCAGCCTTACAGTCAGCTGATGTTCTTCTCCATGGTTTAAACAAGACTGTTAAAGAAATGAAACCTCTAAGGACAAAACCCCCCAAAGGTCATTTATCAGACATTTGGCAGAATAAGTAGCAGCTCTGATAATGCTTCTGATGGGCTGAATGAAAGATCTATAATCCCTTTTCTGTAGTAAATGTGGGCAAATCTGGATCTGTTCCTCCTAGCAACCAATAATTTGACATAAATTACACAGCAATTGCTTAGCAGGGTTTGGAGGGTGGTGGGGTTTTTTTCTTTGCCCTGAAGATGAACTTCATTTGCAATGGGGCTGCCAAATCTGTTTCATTGTAAAGAAATTTGCTTTTTAAACTAGATACCCCTAGGGACTGAAATTGTGTGGAAACTAAGCCAAATCCAATTGCTTGGCTATCTGTATTGGTTGGATGTACGTTAACAAACAGTATCATTCTTTGCATCTTATATTTACTAATCTATTTATTTATTGGCTTCAGGCTGCATTCCTGGAAGCCTGTCAAGCTGCTAAAATGCTTGGAGCCTGTCAGAGATCTATAGGGGAGGCTCCCACCTTAAAACGGGTGGCTGCGTTACCAGCTAAGGATTGGACGTGGCTTCTTGCAAGGACCTGTGCCGTATCCCTTTGAGAATTTCTCTTTGCAGGCTGGTACAGGGGGGAATGCTATCCGCTGTTCTTCCTCCTCCCAGCTGTTCTGGGTGGGTGCTTGAGCCCTTGCGTGCTGCTTGTGATCTGGTCCTAAAGCTTTGCTGACTGACAGTGTAACTTGCAATTGGTTTTCACTCTTCTTTACGTGCCAGTATGGATATCTGATGGAAGTCACTGTCTAGCCTTAAGAAAATCTCAGAACAACAAAATGCATCAAAATTGCAGTGCTGGGCAATTTTGACCTTTCTTCCAAGAACATGCTTATGGGCTACACGTTCATTTTTTCACAACAGCAATTAAGAAAGCTGTTTCACTTGGAGGGTAGGAGGATGGGTTTGTCTGCTGCCTTTGAACCTTTGGAATCCAAACTCCAAGGTGTCTGTAAGTGCCACAGCAATATAAATAAACACTTTAGCAAGTACTGCTTGTCCCTACATTTTGGCTTTAGGTTGCAGCAGCAGGATATGTGATGATCTTTTCTGCCTTTGAAAATCCTCCCCCTCCAGCCTATGCAGTATCGCTATTGACTTACAACCTAACCGTACTAGAAAGGGTAAGCATAGTGCTCAAACTCACAAAAAAATACAGCCCAAAAGGGGAAAAAAATGTTTTCTCAGCCAATCGGAGTGTGGACTAAGGAATGAGTCATGTCTGATGTATTTAAAAGTACATGACCTGTTCCTATAATGTGAAACATTGCTACAGCTTGCTGTTCTAATACAGTGGAAATTCCATATTTATTTCTCATGAAGCCTATCTGTTATGTTATCCAATTGAGTTACTTAGGAACAGCAGTCACTCCAGTGTTTTAACAGGGGACTATAACCAAACTTTCCTTTGTGATTTCAGTGTAGGCTTGTCTTGACAATCCATGAAGATGATGTAACCAGAAAACAGCCCATTAATCTCATCCGAAGCTTTAAATTCCAAGGTGCAATAAATCAAGTTTAAATGAGTTTCCACTGAACAAAAGTAAAGGGGCTTTATGAAAAACTTTCATTTTCAGTGAGGGTTTCTTTTACTGCATATTATTATATAATTCTTCAAGCAGCAGCTAGTTATGCTGAAGTGGGAGGGCACTGATGAATTTCTTTTTTCCTCTGCATCCATTATAAAATATTTTGTTTAACAAATGCACGAGCCGCTGAAAGAAAAAAGAAAAAGGGGGGGGGGGCAATTTCAGTGTCGTACTCTTAGGGGGAAAAATGCAGAATTTATTTCTTTATGGCTTATGGACAAGGCTGGTTAGATGTTGGAGCAGTGCAGAATTACAAGAATCAGCTGGAGATGTCTGAATGCTCAGTTGGGTATGAGTCTGTGAACTCACTTTCATGTTCTGGCACCTCTAAAGCACAAGAAATACAAAATTAGCTGTGTTTGTAGGCTATGTTTTTAAAGCAGTCTCCAGCATTGAGTCTTGCCCTGTTCTTTAGCATATAAAATTTGGAAATGCTGTGAGTACATGAAAGGATATAGCAGAGGTATGTGAAAATGCAGCTTTATATGCCTTTTTTGTATATAGATGCTAGAGAATGTAGTATATACAAATGCACCTGCATATGTTTGGCTAGATACATACAGTTACACTAAATAAGCACTTGCAGCTAAGGCTGGCTCTTCCAGCCTTTGCAGAAGTTGTTTTCTGTGTCTCCCTGTCTATACATGTGTCCGTGTTCGCCCAGCTCCCCCAAATAGAGACATGCATCACTCTGCAGAGACAGATGTCAGCTCAGAGAAGAAGAGGCGAGGTGTGAAAAGCTAGGGCTCTGCAAAAAAATGGTGCTCTGATTTTTAGCAAAGTTTTCTTACATCTTCTCAGTACCTGCCAGCTCCTGCCTGCTGTAGGATGCAGAGGCTCTAAGATTACTAATGCCTGCACCAGACCTGTCGGGCTCCGCAAAGCCTCCAGTCAGAGTCACATCAGCCATTCAAGGCTTTGCAAAAGAAACAGGAGGCCCTGCAAGGGGAGTCAGAGAAGGGAGGAAAAGTGCGTTTATGTCCTTGTTGTGCTGTCTTCGAGATTTTTGATGTAACATTTGTAAGTCTGTGGAAGAAGGATTGGACGACTGGAGTAGATCTCTTGGCTTCAGTGGGTCCTTAATAATTTAGATATTTTTTAAAAATCCCCCAAACTGTATTCAGAAGCTGTAGTCACATTTGAGTATTTCAGTTCCTTTTTCTTGTGTAGTCCTTTCTCAGAATGATGACCTGGGGCGGGGAAGAAAAGAATTCAGTAAAGCTAAGCAGGATAATTTTTCCTGGAGCTGTTAGGAAACAGCACTGTCATCAGCAAAACTAAAGAGCTGGTAAGCTCTAACGCTGGGGTGCCATCAGAAGGGTGGGAGAGGGCTGAAGCACTAACCGTTTCCCCCAGGGCAACCATAGCCAGTGTAGCATGACACTAGTGAAAGAGGAAGGAAGCCCTCCTGCATAAGTGGCTTGTCTGGGATGTACAAAGCTACTCAGTGACCTTTCTATGCCTGAATTTTCCTGTGTAGAAAGTGTAAACAACAGTTTTCTTACCTCGCAGAGCTGCGAGGAGAATAAATCAATACAGTTTGAGAGATGCCCAGACACCACCGTTGCCCAGGCAAGTGTTTTTAATTGGAACTGCTGCCCAGCCCAGGAGTCCTGCCATGGGACATGACTCTGCTGTGCCTGGCATGGGGACAGCACCGGCCCCAGGGAGACCCTGGCTTAGCCAGAAACACACAGGGATGAAGGGCAGCTGCCTCCATTCTTTGGGCACATTTCTCTTCCACAACACTGTGAGGATCTGTGGGTCCAGCTGTGGTTGTCTGAGGGTCCCCCATATCTGTGCTACTGTTTTCCAACAGTGATTTTGTTTTTCCATTAATAACTTTATACTTGCTTGGCTTCTACATGTGTTTTACACAAGGAATAAAAATAGAAGAATCTATTAATTTTCCTTTTGAATATAGTGATGTCTGGAAGCATAGTGGGCATGAGAGGATAGGGAGAGGTCTATCTGGGTGTCATGATTAAACTGTGGTCAGGGAGAGCAGGGCACCTTTGCTATGGAGGCCAATCTCCCCAGCAGCCACTGAATGCCTCCCTACCCCGCCAGCTCTCTGAGAAGGTTTGGCTTTCATGGCAGGGCTGGCTAAGCTGCAGAAGCTGTGTGCTCTGTGGCTGCCAGAAGTGCAAGCTGCTAAGGCTCCCTCCTCAAGCGCAGAGCTCTGCTTCCCATGTTCACGTGCACGTGCTTGTGTATGAGCATCTGCCCCAACGCTCACCAAGGACTGCAGGAGCTGGACTCTTCTCCCCCTCTCCTTCCCTCCCTCCAGGATTTCTGTGTGAATGTGGACACCTGTGCAGAGAAATAGGAAATATTTCTGACCATTCTTAGGAGTTTATGACCAAGGAAAACCAAACAAGCACCTGAGTCTGATAAATGTCTTGGGTCACTTTCTACTGGATGGAGTAAATGGAAAGCATTTTTGTTTTTATCAAAAGTGCATCAGGTTGATGCTAGCTGAGCAGGCATTGGGTGCAAGGAAAAAATCATAAACCAGCCAAGCTGATACTTGTCTGCAGAAGTCTCTTCTTCAGAATATCCATGTAAAGTGGAGCTAACCATTTGAACAGGAATCTGAGTCTGCTTCTTTATCTGAATGATCTGTGAATTTTGCACGGTGAGAACAGGGAAGAGGAATCACATTGTTGCATTCCTTCTGCACTGATGGCATAAAATACCATTTTGTTCGAAATCATGGCAACATCACATTATTTTGCTGTTAAAGAGATGGAGCAGAAAGAAACGTGCATGTTCAAATACAACCATTTACATCAGCGTTCTTGTTCTTCCCTCAGTTCAAGAATGTGTTCTTGAAAAATATGTCGCAAGTCAGTCACAAGTTATTGAGCTTGTTAGTGGTGGCTTAGGTAGAAAAGAAAGGTACTTCCCACCCACAGAGAAGTTATAACAGATGCACTGGCCTGGGTGATGGAAGAGGTGAAGATGTATGAGCAAAGGGGTCCCTTCTGGCCTTAGCAAAATCCACGAATTTCCTCTGACTTGAGCAAAGCTCTTGCTGAACTGAGGAAGAGCTGAAGCATGCAAAAGTTGGCTGCAGTATCTTTTGTACTAAGTAGATGCAGTAAGAAATAGCATGAAAGGAAAATGGTTTCCTGATTAAATATGACCTAGGCTTATAGACCTTTCCAGCATGGGAACAGTTCAGCTGGCCAGCAGACCAGATTTGCTGTCTACCTTACCAGGTGATCTCTTTAATTAAAGTCATGTCAGTGTGCTTCTACTCCCTTCCAAGAAATATTTTTAGACAGCTTGGGAAACACAATAGGTTTGCTAGTGTCTGTCCTTTTAAGCTAACTGAAGGCATATGCAAGGGCATGCCTTCCTCAACAAAACATTTAGTGCAAGGATCGACTTCTAAAATCAGCAGAGGAATTCTCTCGGGAGGTCTAGATTTCCACAATAAGAAACTCCTCCTTTTCTAGTTTTAGGATAACTGCCTTTTGTCATCCCCTTGCCTCTGCTTGCACTGTCACTTTTTTCTTTATTTGGCATAGTGTTTTCCAGTAGTAAGCACTCAGTATAGGCCAACAGATTCAAAAGCACTGTGTTTGCTTTTTTTTTTTTTGAGTTCTTATCAGGGCTGGGAACTTTTCTGTTAAGGTGCCTTCCCATCTAATTTCTACTTTCCCCCTCCTAAATGCTTCCCTACTTTATTACCTACACTGTGAGTACTTCACACTGCCCATTTTGTAGGGCTGGCTAGCCAGCTTGTGTTCTCTCTCAGGCACTGTGCAGATCAGACACAGTTTCTGATTTTGGTCCCTCTGTGCTTCCTTCCTGAAGTTAGGACACCTAGAAATTACTGCTTTTCTGTTTCTTTGAAAGCCAGTCCTTCTCTAGCTAGATGCAGATGAGGCATCTCCCTCCATCCCCATTTTTGCAACAAGAAGAGGAGAAACAGGGCAACGTAGTCAGGTCACACATAAATGGTGTTGCAGCATCAGCAGAGGCAAGAGGCTTGACGAGTCAGCCTTGAGTCATAAACATCCAGCATTACAGTCTGGCTAAAGAGGCCTCTGTTGCTGGCCTCTGTGTGGGAGGAATTTAGGCAAGGAACTTGCCTAAATATCCAGACTCCTAGAAGCCCCCCAAATTTGAGCTCAAAATCATGCCCTGGAATAGAGGTTGGAACCTGTATTCCAACTGTACGATCGGGGAATTATCAGTTTCAGGTAAAGGAGATTAAGAAAGGAGCTTATTTTCTTCCCTTGAGCATAATTATGAAGTCCAGGGCATATGTAGAAACATGTGTGGGCTTTTTGATCTCAGCTTCAGGCTTCTGGACGGATTTTTATGTCTCTTCAGGACCTTCTCTGAACGCTCTTAGGCTTCTGGGCCTCTGGGGCTGTTGCAGCCTTGCATTGAATGGAAAAGAACAACAGGGAGTGCAATGAATGAAGGCAACTTCTCTCATACTATGAATTTATGAAAGCCTACATATTTTTCATTAATTATAAGCACCTTCTCCTCTCCTGAGTCCCCTGACAACAACCCATTAAAAAGTCCACAACCTCAAAAGAAATATTAACTATTTTCCCAGGGTAGGGGAAAAGCAATGTTTACCCATGTATGTTCATTTCCAAGATGAAATATGATGAGAGGAAGGTCTCATACTTCTCTCTCTCTCTTTGTCATCAAGTGTCAATTGGTTTGTGTGCTTAAGAAACTCAGAATCATGGTGTTGGAAGGATCCTCTGGAAATTATTTAGTCCAAACTTCCTGCTCAAGCAGGGTTGGCTAGAGCGGGTCATTCATGACCACGTCCAGTCAGGTTTTGAGTATCTTCATTGGGTTTTTTGATGTGGGAAGGTACTTTATTAAACTGTAGTGGGAAGAAGCTGCAAAAGAAGACCTTTGTGAAGAGCTAGAGAGCACAGCTTCTTGCCATTGGGCCTCTGTTTGGCCTCAGAAGGTACAATTCAAACCCTCAGTCTCAGCAATTTGTCAGAAAGTTGTTTCTATATCACATGGAGGAGTGAAAGAGCTATTATCAATTGATGTGATTTCACGCCACCCACAAGCATAGAGCTGCAAAGACCAGCGCTGAACTGGGGAGTAGACCCGAAGAAAGTACACATCAGTATCTGAGCTCCCTGTGAGTCTCTAGGTGGAGGAAGCCTTGCTTTTAGTCTTTTACTGTGTTTCTGGTGAGGTGGCAGGCTCAATGCAGAACTTTTGCTGCACAGGAACCTGCTGGTGAATGATACTGGATCAGGCACAGTCTCTGGAGGAGATAAGGAATAGTTGAGAATGGTGGTTTTGTTCCTTTTCCCTCTGCATTTTCCCCTTTTTCCTTCTTTTTCCTCTCAGTAACCTTGGAGAAGCTCCGGAGAACATCAGTCAAGGGGACTGAGCTCCCATGTGAGACTCTTGGTGAGAGTGCCTACCTTGGCATTGCTGAGCAGAGCTGCTGCAAAGCCCCAACTCCTCCCATGAGGGTGTGGTGGTGGGATGCTAGGTCTGTGGCATATCATAAACCAAGTAAACTGATTGGGTCACTGTCTGTCTTGCTCCAATGAGAAAAATCCATGGAAGTCTGGCATAGTGGAAAATTACTGAGGGTAAACAAAAATGTCAAAAGGAACAGAAACCTCTTCTGATGTATGGCCAGGAAACCTCAAGGTTTGCAGGAAGCTGTGCTGGTGATTCAGGGGGTGGTATTCTTCCCTTTGAGTCAGTCCTGAATCCATGCCTGGGTATGACCACATCTGAAATATGGCTCCTCTGACAACACAGTGCCCATGAACACTGTGCTGGAGAGCTGGCTTGTCACTGGATTTTTCTTGGAAAACTCCCATCCAGGAAGAGTTCGGGCTTGACCAACTTAGCCAACAAAAGCTGGCAGAATCACAGCAAAGGCTTTGTAGCTTTGCTTGAGCAAGTAGAGGAATTCAGAGGTATTAAATCAGATCCTTGGTTAGTAAAAATCAGTATAACTCTGGCTGAATTGCAGCTACAAACAAGTGGTCTGACACCATTAATAGCACAACCCTGCTGATTAAATGGGAGGAGAAGAGCTGAAGACTGCTTGCTTGCTATAGTTACTAAAAGATTACTATTAGTTCTAGAAACTAAGTAAAATGCATTGTGAACAGTGAGGCAAAAGTGAGCAGAGCATTGATAATGGTCACTGCTTAAATGAGTTTCAGCTCTCTATGTCCTGCCAAGGTTGAAACACTTTGCTTCATGCAAAGGGACATTAACTGGCAGTGGATCTCCCATCTACCAAAGCCAGTGATCCTACAACAGCCTGTTCAGACATCTGTGCAAAGCAAGTTGGTTTGCTGCAATGCTGTGGACAGGGTATAGGATGGCAAATCACTTCATTTGGCACAAATTTACACCCTGGCTGGAAGGACCACAGAGGAATGATTGGCTTGGAGTCTTAAATACCTTCTCATACACAGGCATGTTCTCCACAGGTCTAGATTCAGTCTTGATGACTGAAATATGTACCAAGGTTTGTGCTGCTACTCTTCTGCAGCAGCAGCTGCTCTGATACAGTATTTCTGTCTGCAGATTAGTCTGTGCAGTGTGTTGTAGGGAGCAGAAGATTCTTTAGCTGGAGAACTTTAATGCTTTGGAAGAACAACAAATGACTGAGAATGAGACCTTTTCTGCAGTAAGGCTTTAATGTTTCCTTACGAACGAAGAATCTATTAAGAAAGGTAGCTGATGGAACATGAGAGTGATAAGGCCTGAGGAAACACATTTAATAATAATATACCATCACTTGATACTGGAATGGTAAAATGGCAAACAGCTGAGAAGTTATTTTCCATAAAAGTTAATACACTGAAAATAATGGGGCTTTCTACTGATTAATGCTTTATAAAGCAGGGTGTTGATGCAGATGTAGCCCAATGGATGTCAGTGGTGTGGAAGATAAATTTTGTTTAACTGTTTTCCTGGATTACGTTGAGTTTGCAGGACCCATAAGAAATTCTGGAGCTGTAATAGCTCTTAAACCTGTCTTATTCCACTTAACTAGACACTTATTAGGCCCCTAAAATACAGGGGCTTATGCAATTGCCAGGTCACATAGCTGTGGCTCAAACAATACAACTGAACTTAGTAGTATTACCTTTAGGTAACACTTGAGAAGACTTTGGTCACATGCTCATGCACACGTGGATTTGCATAGATGTGAGTGGGAGGAAGGAGAGAGGGAGACAGAAGGGGAATTAGCACTGCCCCTAGATTTTTTTTCCCTGTTGTCCTGTCTCTCTTCTGGGAAATTAGGTGTTTCTGGCAGTATCCCTCTCCAGAGATGTTACAGTATCTATAAGCCCCATGCTCTGGGACTTGGGGAGGTATCTGAATAGGGAGGGGACCCTCTCCTCCATGACCAAAGCATCTTCTTCACACCTGAGCAGAGTCTACAGTATACAATGTTAGTTTGCACTGGGCCATTCTATGAACACCTTACAGAGCTGACGATCCTTGGCTGAGGATCGGGTGCATCTCCTGTGGAGTCCCAGTCTGAATATGGAGGGGATACTCCAGCACTGAAGTACAGAGAAGCAGCTTCACAGATTCAGTCACTTCATTTCCAAACCCTTAGTGACAGATGCAGTGATGGTCAGAGTGGGTTCAGCTATACAAATGTGGGAGCATGCTGAAATGGATAATTGTTCTTTTTCTGCCGACAGCTTTTGACAGAAACCATTTCTCTGATCCCCAGATCCACCCATTAATATTATGAGCTCAGAAGTAAGGCCTGCAGCCAAACTATTCTTGGTATTGGTTTTGCAAAAGCAAACAAAAAAACAAGTGATGAGATCTGGGCATCTGGTTTTAACCCACTTCTAATTATAGCACGTTTTCTCAATACAATCAATTCCTCTTGTTGCCCTGGTGGGATCACTTAGATGGTCATCAGGGGCTGATGGTTCTGGCTGAGCCGAATTCCAAGGAACCTGTATTTCTCAGTATGTTACAAAGCAATGCTTGTATGGCAGGATGGTTTCTAGCTGCGTGGTGTACGGTAGCAGTGGGCTCAGGTGCTGAAACTCATTCCTTAGCCTCCATCACTGTGTCAATAGCCTTTGCTAAGCTGCTAAGAAGGGATTGAATAGTGCAAGAGAGGGAGAAGGACCCTTGCCAGACAACTAGGCAGAGAAATAAGTGCACTCTCAAACACAAGGAGAGCAGCGTGATAAGACAGCCACGTGTTGATCTGACCAGCTCACCTCACAGGTGTAGCATGTAGGTGTCATTGTGCTGCACCAGTATTGTGTCGTGTTCAGTGATAGGGATGTTATGGACAGATGGAAAGTATTATCTGTGAGTTGCTGTCCACAGCTTCCCTGTAAGCCAGTGCAGAGGCAGCCGGATAATCCGAGTTACAGTATTTTGGGAAGCTGGGCTAATTATGGTGGCAATATCAAAATTGTAGGAGGGGAAAATTCTGTTGAGGTGGGAGAATGAAAGATTTAAAGAGCTTGCTGATGGTGATTTTTGCTACTAATTATCTACAGTTATGATATATTTTCATTAAATCTAGTCAAAATACCAGAAAGAAAAAAAAAAATTTCAGATACTTGCATGGATTGCATGAATGTTTTTGGCTAAGAGTTTCAGGTTTCTTAGGGCTGACTAAAAATCAAAAGCAAGCTTGAGCTCAAGCATCCTTTTGAGATTGTCCTTTTCTGCCATACAAAAGAAAAACATAATCTGAGAAGAATTTCTGACCAGGTCTGGTTTTATGCTAATGAGCTCTGCAGCAGACAGTAGCTCTTTCTGTTGCTCACCCTTAAATTAAAATCAAGCTTCTGGGAGGAATCTTGCTTTTGTGGACACAGATGACCTGATCCTTGTAACTTGTTTGAGCAGAACAGCCAATTCCACCATAAATAATTTGCAGAAATATGTGTAGTTTGTTTGGGTTCTGTGGAGTATTTTTGTGTTTGGGTTGTGTTTTCTTTCGTAAAACATCCTTTTTCCCTTAGTAATTATGCTATAAGCATTTAACTGGGTAAGCAGTGCCAATGAAAACCCTTCTAAAATATCATTTTTCATGGTCATCCTGCCGGCAGGACTTAAACTTAATGACTCATGTGAATTCAGAGATTCATGTGAATCTCTGTTCCTCTCTCCCAGTGGGAGCTAATAAATCCTAACAGAGTAGCTGCCACTTTATAGCTCTAGGAAAGATGGAGGAAATGAGCTCCGTTAAGACTCTTGGTGGATGGAGGACAGAAAAGTCAGAAGACTGAAGGAAGCTCAGAAGAGTTGAGGAACACGTGGTGGTCCTTCAGCTGTTCTACACATCTGTAGCTGGAGACACGGCAGCAATCTCTGTTTGCTTTACTATGTGTTGGTGCCACCTGACACTGAAATGCCCTTGTGTTTGCATTGGCAGAAATGAGCTGCAGTCTGTTTCTTAAGGACATGCCAGTCCTCTAGCATTGCAAGACCTCAGGACACCAAAATGCCTGCAGTCTCTCACTCCCTTCCAGTAACTTATGATAGTTTTTGAGGGTTTTGGTCTTTTCTGCTAACAGCCTTGTTTTGTTAGGACTGTTTTATGGTTGCGGTGAGTGTGGAATGGATGTGCTGTGGACTAAACACCTCTGCTGCGCTTCTCTGGGATTTGTGGGGAGTGATGTCAGTGCCTCAGCTGCTCTCCAGTCCAGTGGGGATAAGTTACATCCATATCCCATTCTCAAAGCACTATCAAGGGAATGACATAATGAGTGCAGCTTTTTTCATGAATGATGACATTTGCACAAAGTATCAGCAAGAAGCTCAAATGGGGGATTGGGGTCCCAATTTGCTAAGCATAGGGATTCGTTGTGCAAGGAGATGGCTTATGTTGTCAGTGCGTTACAAGGACTAGCAGATGAACCCAGCCAGACACAGAAGCCCAAATAACAGTGGGAGGATGACTAACATGTCTGTAATCAGCAGGCACTGCAGCACACTGTCATCGTTCATTGCTGTCAGAGCTGAGGCAGCTGCATAGATGAAGAAGTTATGTCATCCTTCACAGCCTTGCCCCACTCGGTGCAAGGCTGGGCTGGAGCAGGGTCTGCCCAAAGGCAAGAGGTGGGAAGGATCCCCTGTGAGACAAAGGTCCTCACAATGACCAAGTGCTCAGGTCACTCTTAGGTATAGGATGGCCAAAGGAGTTTCATGTGGCTTGGGCAGGCTGGGTGTTGTGCTCATGTATACTAGAGCTGGTGATGCAGAAGAAGCCTGGAGTAGGTAAGAGCCATGGGGGCAATGAGGTGAAGTGTGAGTTTTCCAGATCCCATCTGCATGGTGGCTAGCTGCACTCAGGGTAGGGTCAAGGTAGTGTTGCCCTCCTGGCTCTCCAGCTCTCCTCACCAGTTGAATGCAGCACATGGGATGTGTTTTAATTCAATACACCCAGAGGAAACTTAAAAGATATATAAAAATCTCATGAATTGGCTAGGTAAGCTGAGAGCATATCTTCATAGTGGGTGTCAAGTGGGAGCTGTCTGAGGGGAATTCCTAAGTGTAAGTACTTTGTTGTAGGTATTACAGAGAAGCTTGTCCTGATGAAAGTTATTTTCAGAAAATACCTTCCGCTCCTGTGGTGATCAGCCTCACTGTTCAGGGTTATCCTCTTTTCTGTCAACAACATGCCTGGCCTCTGCCTGTCATTTATCCACCACGTGTCAATTTAACTCTCATTTCAAAAAGAACAAACTTTTTCTCCCTTCCTTCCCCAAATACGTCCCCAAAGAGAAGTTAAGTAAGTTATTCTTTCTTTAATATGAGACATCTGGTCTCTGGGATCTACAGCAAAAGCAAAGAAAGCATGAAAAAATTCAGGTGGAAAAACATCCCAGCCTTTATTATCATGTCCCACAGAAATGCCTCCCACAGAGCTGCATGAGAAAAGTGAGAGTAGAGCTGATAAAAAGCCCACAGACCAGCGATTCATTCCCTCCACTTTCCTTTTGCTTTACATTATGCCTTGCACCTCCTCAAAACATCATTTGCTTAGCTGAGGTGGAACACCAGCTTTCATCCGCTGCTAAGGATCTGTCAGTGATAATTCAGATAACTTTGTAGCATATCTGTAGTTGATCAGAAATGCTCTGGCCATTTAGGTTTTTTGTCAGGGAATCTGACTTTTCAAAAAGTACATGCTGCTTTTTTTAACGAAAAGATTGTAAACTATGGAAAAAATATCCATGGAAAACTTTACCTTTAAGGTGAACGCTCAAGAAATCCAGAAATGCTTCTGGTTTGCACCCCAAACCACATTTTTTTTTTTTTGATCTGGAAAGGATGCTGTGCTAATTCATGGGAGCTCTAGCACAGATGCCTTATACCACTGAGCTTCCTCAGATGTGCAGCATTTCCCAGGATGTCTTCCCATCATGTCTTTTCTTGTGGTAGGGCACTGAGGTACCATGGGAGGCACTTGGCTTACAGAAGGTAGTGGGAAATGATGGTCATCAGCCAAACCAGAGGTTCTGCACTGCAGAAGTTTCCCTGAGTACAATGATTTTAGTTTTAGCTGAAGTAGTCAAGTTTACAGATTTCTGCCCCAAAGTTTAAATTGTTGCTAAACGTGTTGAAACCGCAGGTAAGTAATTAAGGCATGTCACAAGATGATTTCACTTTCTGCTGGCTTCCTGCAGTATTCATTTGGTAGCTCAGATCTGCAGCAATGGATTCATCATTGGAAGAATAAAGGACAGAATATGACTCTCAGCCACTTCTTGAATCTCTGCATCATGAGTTGGCTTGGCATTCATCCTGACTCTTAGCATAAATTAAAGCAGCCTGAGGTTTGGTTTAAATTTGTACCAAAGGTGCCCAGGGACTAACTCCAGGACTTAAACCAGACTCAAACACTCAAGCCAGGTGTGAGGCCACCGAGTGTTACAAAAACTTTTTTCCTGTTGTAACAGGGAAACACACCCAGCCCTCCTGGGTGAGAATTATTGTCATTTAAACCTGGTCTGGCTTCAGCTGGGTAACAAAGTACAGGATGCTGAGTTTGTCTTGGAAATGTTGCATATCTTGGTGTTTAAAGGGGCGTGAGTTGGTCCACTGACCTTGGTTGTGAATGGTGCATAGTTGAAAAATCTCATCTGGGCTCCTTCTGGAAAATCTGAGGGTTAAATCAGATGTGAAGTTAAATATAGCAGAGTCAAGACTGAATAAAGGTCTGAACTTCATGTCCCAGTCCAGACAAATTAAAATGAGGATAAGAACAGATCTGCATGGCTTAGATCAATTGCTGATAGGAAAGGAATAACGCAAGAATGCCTCCTTTATTAATTTCAGGAGGTAGGATGATGGATATTCAGCACGAGATGAGCAAAAATAGGAAAATTTCTGGTGCAGAGATCCTCTGCTGGACTCTGTGGGCCAAGATAAGCCTCTGAGGGCCAGAAAGTTTTAGGATATTACTGGAGCAGCTAGGCAATCTGAGCAGTCAGAGCACTGGCAGTACAACAGGCGAAACATGATTGCATATCAGGGTGAGAGACAAGTTATTACAGGAATCAGAAGCCATGGAAAGGGTTGTTTTTGTACCATATTATTATAATTTATAACGTGCCCTTCAAAAAGCAGGGGTTATGATCCAGACCTCCAGCTTTTTCCAATAGTTATCATAGCCCAGAGGCTGAGGTAGGCTGTTGGAGAAAGGAAGGATAACCCCACTGAGTTTTTGGGTGGAGTCATGTGGTTTTGCAACATGTGCTTATTAATACTTTCCACTTGCACAGTGGTTCCAGATATTCTTTGAAGATTGCTGGCTGTCTGCTAGACCCTGTAGAGTGACCTTCAAGACACCATCCTTCACTTCACTACACATCTGTTAAAAAATGAGCGATGTTGAGGACGGGGGCGGGGGGGGGGGCTCCTCCCTCAGAAATATTTGGGATCCACTCAGCTGTAACACTGGCAAACAGTAAACACCAAGAAGCATGTGCTTGCCCTCGGTTAAGGACAAGGGACTGAGAAGGATGATGAGGAACATTTGTAGAAACTTGGGGGATGGCTGCTGAGGGTTCACCCATTTCTGAGCTAGGCAATCACTCTGAATTTCAGAGCTTCTCAGATAGTCAGGATATCTGACAAAATGTTTATATTGGTAGATCAGAGGTTACTTGGGGCCATTCCTGCCATGGCTATTTGGTGGAGCTCCATTGACTATAAGGCAATTCTTGGTATTGAATAACAGAAATGAGAAAACCTTACTTATAACTGAAACCTGAAACTGAAAGACTTGCCTGTCCTTGGAGGGATGCCACGCTTTTCATCATGCATCCAGGAGAGGGCAGAGGTAGGCATGAAATCTTCCCTAGCTATTTCGGCCATGGCTATCACCAGCTGTAAGCTGATGCCTCTTCTCTGATGGTTGGTGCAGGCCCATGGCTTTCATCAGATAGGACCGGGGCTCTCTGAACCTCCTGTACAGAGCAGGAGTCCAGATAATTCCTTCATAATGTGGCTGTTTTCTTTGTGATTCAAAATTGAAAAGGGATTGTGATTCACTGTAGCCTGAAGTCCTGAGGGGCTTTCCACTGATTTCAGCACCCGAAGCAAAAGGCAGGACACACCCTGCTCAAGGAGGTCCCGCAGTGCACAAACCGGACAGTGTCGCCATTTACTTCCCTCTCCACAGCACTTCACTGGAAGCGTAATCTTTGCACCCTCTTAGAAACCTCTGGAGCAGCTGCTTGTACATGGTGAGAGTTCCTCTCATAAGTGAACTGCACTATCTCACAGGATAACAGAGAAGATTGGAGGAAATGATGGGTGTTTTCCCATGTGGTGTTTTTGGAAGATTTTTATTTTTTCTTCCGCGCTTCCAGTAAATGAGTCTAGACCAGAGCCAAACTTTTTCTCCCACTTTTTAACCACCCCCTTCCCATGAATTGGGAGCTGCTTAAGCCATAGACAGGAACCTCTCAGACATCAGCGGCTCATCGTATGGGTCCTACTCTGATCACAAATGTTATTTGCAGTTGTTCCTGGATTGCTGTAATGGAAAGATTTGGACATGACCAACGCAGTGCTCTTCATACAAGAACATGTAATATTTCCACATAGTAGTTGGTGTCTTTCCATTTAAATGGGAAAGACAGAAAGAAAGGGGACCAGGATTGTGGCAACAAGGAAATGCCCAAAGCAAAATGTTTCTGGTAAGTATGACTCACAAGAGTCAAAATACTTCTCCTTAACCGCTGGCCAGCTGAGCAAGAAGAGGAAAAGAAGGTAAACAGGACAGGACAACAGAACAGCATCTCTGCAAAGTTTCCAGTCCTCCTGCCCAGTCTCTGAACACTAGTTTCCAAATGTCTTTCCCTCTTTTACAACTCATTGGCAAGCACAGTGGGTGCTTCAAAAGGATCCTTTTGTATTATATTTTCCAGGAAGGTATATTTTATGGGATTCTTCAGGATTAAAGTAAAATCCAAATAAAACTGAGAATAGTAACAGCTTAGCTTGAGTACAACTCTGTTAATGATATCCTGATTGTCTATAAGTCTTTAGAAACATCTGTCCTTCATTTTCTTTGCTAAACTGCACACACACACACACATGTATATGCATATGCATATATTTATGCGCACCTGAAACCTTTAGGAACCAGGGATTGCAAGCCCAGCTTAGACCAACAGTTCACGTAGCTGGTTTCTTGTTTACAAGAGTGGTCATTTCTCAGTGCTTCAGAGGAATGTTGTAGGAAGCTCTTTATGAACCAGTTCTGAAGATATTCTGCTTCAGAAAAGTATTTCAGCCTGCAGTAGTAAAAGGTCAGCTTCAACCTGAAATATATAACTTTTCCAAGTGCCTCTGATTGATTTAGATAACTCTGGATATAGTTGTCATCCATAATTTCTTTATGTCCCTGCTAAGCTGTCAGGCTCGTGTTCTTCAGTGGCAGGGACTAGCCAGGCACTGCATGGGAAAAATGAGGTGAGGGCTGGTTCCTCAGATCAGTGGTGATTACCTGCTTGAAACAGGTAGTGCTATGGTGAACCAAAATACTATATTTTTCCCTCCCAACAACAGAGAATAGTATTTTTGCTGAAAACAATGCAGTCAAGTGTTTTTCTTCCATCAGAAAAAATTATTTTCTGCTTGGTCTCCAGGACTAGTAATATCAGAAAAACTTTGGGGTTTTTTTTTTTCCCCAGCAAGACTGGGATAGCTTATGACATCTTAGAAATGTGGACACCAAAAATATAAAGTTTTTGAACTGTTCCTTGACACAGGATGAGTTTCCACTGCACTTTTACCCTGAGCTTGAACCCTGACTTCAGCCTCTCCACACAGAGAAGCCTCCAAGGGGGTGGTTTAAGCCAAAGTGAATTCAGCAGGGGGTATAGATAAGAAAAGGATGCTGTATTTCACTCAAGTTCAAATCACCCACTCACAAATGCTGTTCTCAGTTTCCTTCCCAAGCTGCTCCTTACAGGGCAAACACATCTCCATAGCTGTGTTACAGATTTGGACATTCACCTATACCAGTGCAAAAGGGGTAGAAATATTTATATTTACTTTTATTTTCCTTTGCAGTGAAGAAAATCAAAACACAAGGATACAGGCTATAGGACAGAAAGACTTTTTACTCGAAGTTCAAATCAAATGGAAAATTATACTGAAAGAAACAAAGCTATTCAGCTGTCTAAAACTCAATATATACATTCAAAATAAAACTGGATAGAAGTTAGAAAAAATTTTTTATTATTTTGGTTGTGGATTTCCTTAATACTTTTTTGTTAGGAAACTTGGAACTTAGTTTTTCAGAAGAAACAGTTATCTGTAGGGATCTGCTTAGCAAAGATCCAGATTGTAAGTGAATTTAGAAAGTTCATAGTCGTATATTAATTCCTGCATCGTGCTCACAAGGAAAAGCAATGTTGAACGAATGCAGTGCCAGCGTAGATTTCATTCTCTTGTTACATCTTGGAGCAGAGACAGATGTAGCCAAGGACTAAACTAGAAATCAGAAGGTACTCCTCTTCCATAGTGTTTCTGATGGCCACTGCAAACATAAACTGAACAGAAATGCAGACTGTGCTCGTTTTAATGGCTTTTCATCAGAGAAGAACAGCCTATCAGGATGTCCTCTATCAGATGTATTACCACAGAAGCAATTAATTAATTAGTACAGCCTGAGATTTTCTAACTCTGTGGTATTAAACTCTTTCAGTCTTCTGCTGACGTTGCCCCAGGAAGCTATTTATTTTGTACCTCTTCCTACTACGTAGGATCAAGCAAATTCCTCTGCCTCAATTGCAAGACAGATCTCCCTGAATACAAACTGGGAATAGATGAATACAGGAGGAAGCCTGAAGCATTGCTGAAGAAAATCAGTGCAGATGTGTCTTACGCCTGACAACATATTTTACTGGCTTTAAGTGGGTCAAATTTAGGGTGGGAATTAATTGTTGTCAGCTCACCGTATGCATTGTACTGTAGTGTCCAGCTGTACCGTGTCCTAAATTAATCCCAGCTGGGATTGGGGCTCACAACAAAAAAAGGGACATGAACAATGATATGGCTCTAGAAGTAGCTAATAGGGGCCAAAGTTTTTTCTGAGAGATATCTACAGTTCTCACCCTGACATAAGTCAAAGTAGGAATGAAGACATGTAGGATCATCTGGGTGCCTTCATTCTTCTGTGCCTCAGCTCATCATCCAAGTGATAGTTTTCCTGATTTGTCTATTTATATTTTATTCTCCTAAAGTCAGGATGGTTTTTCTCTTCATAGGGTTTTTTTCCCCCTTTGGATGTAAATATGATATTGTCATGCTCAATAATATTTGCACCAGCCTTTACTCATTAACATGGTACAGTGCAAATAAACCTGGTAAATAAACAGTAATTTTTGCTAGAAACATTTATAGTTCTCAGTACATTCAAGGAATTATGGAAGGAAACATCAAAACAAACCTTTTCTTGGTAGCTAGTAGAACTTACAAAAATGATATCTCAACTATAATTTCTTTTTGAAGGAATATTTTCTAGCATCCTATGGAGTTCAACAAGTT
Source organism: Morus bassanus (assembly GCA_031468815.1). NCBI lineage: Eukaryota > Metazoa > Chordata > Aves > Suliformes > Sulidae > Morus > Morus bassanus. The sequence goes on from CM062574.1 coordinate 40,878,276, forward strand.
TCAAATATTTCAATATCTTTGAGGAACCACAAAGATTAAAATACACAGTGCTTGTTGCTCATGGCCTTGTGGCGATGTGAAGGATTTAAAATCATGGCAAAAGCGAAATATCCTAAACTAATCCTAAACACCACAGCCCTGAAAATGTTGAAACCTCCCTTTGCTGCTGCCTGTAATGTTGTGTTTTTGATCCACCAGGAAGCGATTGTTTACAGCCTCAGCAATTTATATTTCTCTTTCGCAAGAACAAGGCATCATATTGTCTCATTCCTGCCTCAGTTATCTTATTTGTTGCTCTTAACTTACATTGCTCAAACTCCAGTCCCATTTGCTTCAGCAATGAAAGTTGCATAAATGAAGCAGTACCAGGAACAATGCAATCAAATTACAGCCCTTTTCTGTTAAAAATAAATAAATAAATAAAAGATAAAGATAAATTAAGGAAAAATAAAAGCAACTCTGTGACACTGAAAAGTAAGAAAGCAGAAATTAGATACAAAAAATGAAATTTATAAAGGAAGAATTTTTTCTGCAGTTGAAGAAGATTATAGGAGATTACAGCAGTATCTGTAGGAGATAACCGGTATCATCAGGAGATTTACAGGAATTAATTGCATTTAAGCGATGGAAGCTTCAGGGATCATCACTCGTTCTTGGGAGACTTTCCCACCATAAGTCTTGAGTATGCTTGGTATTCATTTCTCTGCTGACAGTTCAGGCATTACTGGGTTGGACTCAGCCTAGATTAAGTCTTTACTGCAGTCCTGGTACTTCAATATGTAGCTTTAAAAGGAGCTGGCTTTAAACTACTACCTGAAGTATTGGCATGGCCCCACCAATGCAATGCCAAGCTCAGAACAGGGTACCGGACAAAAATGGACTAAAGGGTAGACGTACTTTAAAAGTGAATCTGATGCTGCCCAGGAATTGCATGATGAGTTGATATGTTATGACAAAATGGTATTTCTCCAAGTGGTCAGAAGTAGGAGCGGACACATTATAGTCTTTCTGATGGAGTTTTTTTTCTCTTTTTCCTTTGAAGCTGGAAATTCAGACTGATGTAAGTCTGAGCTCAAGGACTTTGAGATGACATGAATGAATATATAGCACCTGCAGGCAAAGAGAAACGTTATGATCAAAGATCTAGCTTGGGGAGAAAGCTGAAGACTTCTGAAATGGCAGTCAGAAAGGGGGCTCGGTACAGCTGCCATTTAAGATGTTTTGAGTGTCCATACTGGGCATCGTACAGAAATTCAGAAGCATTTGTCCATTGAAATGCATCAAGTAGCCAGGCTGCTAGAAACACCTGAAATCAAGGTAGAGAAAACACTGGGCAATACAGTTGCAAATTGTTGTGGTTTAACCCCAGCCGGCAGCTAAGAACCACACACGGTGACCACAGAACATGACTGTGTTGACCCACACAGTTCTACTTGATGTGAGCCATAATTGTCTAGCTTGGTGACTAGTCACACCAAAAAATTCCCATAGATCTTTCTGGTAGCCTGACCTTCAAGTTAGGATGTTGCTGGATAGCGTACAAAGATGATAACAGGGTTGCTTTTTCTAAGCTTCACCCTTATCACATGCGCAGGAAGCAGAGCCTGGCTGCCCAGGAGTTTGATAAGCTTTGGAGCAGGTCAGTAAACTGGCTTTTCCCAAGCTGCTTATGTGTCTCTGACAGTCGCATCATTTTTTCCATGTCGAAAAGCCAGTACTCGTACTGTTAGCACAGAGATGCGTACAATGCTTTTATCCTACTGTGCAATCTCCTTCTTGATGAAGAAAGGAATAGTAAGGGCTAGTATCAGGTTTTCTTTCCGTGCAGAGCAGAGGGAGAGAGCATGCATCTCTCTGTGCATTTGCAGATGGTTTCTGCAGTTAGCAGCAAAACTGGGGTTTGGGTTTGGGGTTCTTTTCCCTTCCAGGGATAGCTTACATGGTGAAGAGTACAGTGTGTCTGATAACATGAAATGGCATGTAACCCTGTCTCTAGCTTTGGCCAGAAAAAAAAATTATAAAATACATGTATATTTTCAGTGAAGTGTGGCACCCTGACTTCATCCTAACTCTTGCTGTTGGTACAAAACACCAATTTGCTGCCCTAAAATAAAAAAGCCTCTCTTACAAAAAGGAGAGCTCAAGCCTCTCAGCTGCATCTGAATTATGAAGTGTTAGAACTCTTTCCCAAAGCAAGCCTTCAAAGTCTTTAGCTGATCAGATAAGCATTTCACAAACATTTCTGCTGGGGCTGCAAAATCTTTTCTCTCCAGCATGCCTCAACCTAGGAGAACGAATAAGGACAGCAGATGATGCCGAAGAGATGTGTCTGCTGCATTTCCTGATTGTGGTAGACAAAACACACATAAAGATTCCCCCCTTTCTTCTCTTGAAATTAATGCTGATCTGACACAATGCTTTCTCTTTCCTTCCCCCTAAATCTGGTATGGCCTCTTGAAATACAGTTTAAAATCTGAGTAGTCTATAAAAGTAGAATCTTTACAGTCCTCCAGCCTCCATCATGTACCAGTGACTGTGGCTGTGTACACAGGGTAATCAAAGCTTCCTTTGAGAGGAAATTTAGGCTAAAAAAAGAAGAAATAACAACAAAAAAAAAAAGTCTGTTATGTTTAGGAAAAAAATGAGATAAATAAAAATATTATTCCCTTGCAAGATCATTACCACCACATCAAGTGATGGTCCAAGAAAAAGAGCGCACTGCTGGTCGTTAAATCATATTCACAGCTATGAATCCAGCAGAGGTCTTGTCCAAAAGTTTCTGCAGAAGCTGGCACATCGCCATAAGAGGGCATCACAGTGTTGCACAGTGTACCTTCTCACTACATAAACGCGATATATGATAAATGATGCTCAGTAGTTTAAGGGCATTAATTGATTTACTCTCAACAGAAAACCTTTTAGATGAGCTGCATTCAGATGTCACAGGAAAAAAGCCCCTGCAAATACGAGCATTGTTTATAAGCGAGTTGGGTCTCGAGGGGCCTATCCTTATCCCCATCACGTCTGTGAAGCTGCCTGGGAAACATCAGCAAATTGTATGCACAGCAGATCTTCTTGTAAACACATGAAGCCAACTTTGTAGCTCCCAAACACTGGTTTCTGCCCCAAGAAAGACCAGACGATTGCCTGTAATTCAGGCATCCCTCCAGTTCTCCCTTCTCTTGATGGGTTTGTCACTATTGCAGCACTGTGACTCTGAGTCTGGAAAGTGCCTGCTAAAATTACATCTTGCAAATGATTAGACTCTGGCATGAAGCTGTGCATGCTGGCTATCACATTGGTCCACATGCTGAGGTTTAAGCCAAACTGAAAGCCCAGGCTGCTATTTTCCAAGCTAAAAGCTAAGTCTCTGGTAGCTTTTCTTTGGCACAAAGAACTGTTGCATGGACTCGCTGGAGGGGGAAAAAGAGGGTTTATATACAGTGTACACCTGAGGTTCAGAGGTTTGGTTCCTATTCCACATTTGGGCAGCAGTAACTCTTTTGGAAGACCTTGTTGCAGCTCAGGAGCTAGCAGAAAGGACTGGAGAGACAAGAGCTTGTAGCAGAGAGCCGATACCCTGCAGATCAACACAACATGGAGCCTGTGAGCGATTGATATGTTTGCATTTGGTGCATCAACAAGGAGAAGGGAATATGCTAAGTAATGAGCACAAAGCTAATGAGATGGGTATTTTGCTTTCTCAAGCAACAGCAGGCCTGTGTGGCTGTTCTTTTGTTTTCTCTCTCCTCTTTCCGTACACAGCCAGTCCACACAAGCTTTTACCATGGATGGACTTAGAGCTGGCCAAAGCGTTTGCAAATTCTCTTGCAAAGTGCCAATACTGCATGTTTTCAACTTCCAACTCTGCTTGCAAAATGTATCCATCCTATGCCAGCCTGCAATTTTAGTTGTGTAGTAGATACTGATTGCTCTGGCAAGTAAAGGCTGCTTGCTTGAGACAAGCTGTGGGGTAAGACCTTGGTACTGTAAGCATCTTGAAACAGACCTTTCCCTTGGGCTTTCAGTAATACTCCAGGATTGACACTCATAAACAAAACGATATCTGGGTTTGACATTGTTCTCTAGATTAGGGTCTTACGTCTGCAAATATTTGCACAAATGTTTATCCCTAAGCACATGCCTGGGCCCATTAGTTTCAAGCTGCTTGACTTGAAACAGCAGGGAGCTGTGCTCAGTTTGGAGGGAGCCCTCCTTTAAACAGCACTAAAGCATAGAAAAGGCAGAGAGGAGTGGTCAAATGGATGCATTTCTCTCAGCCTTACTGGCTGCCATCATGGCAGTAGAGAGAGCTTCCTGTCTGCATCCAAAGCGTTAGCAGAAGGTGATAGAAAGCCTAAATTGTGGGATGGCTAGGCTTTGTCCCAGAGCATCTTGGATGGACCTGAATAGCTGTATTGCACAAAACCTTTCTGTTTCTAACCCTGCTGGGAGCAGCCCCTGCCTCAGTGTGCAGAGTGTTACAAAGTGTGCCCTTTCCTGAAGGTGTTGCCTGGATCCTGTCGTGTTGGCTTTTTCTCCAGTCAAGGGTAACCTCATTAAGAGTATGATAGCTTACGAGCCCAGATACACAACTGATTTTCAGCACCTTAATAAGTTATCACTCATCAGCTGAAGTGCAGATACTGGCGGGGTGTGCTCACAGCCTCCCCACGTGGGAGGGAAAGGAACTGGGCCAAAATCTCCAGAAATGGGACCGTGCTGCTTCCCCGCTGGACAGTAAATTGCTGTGGCTCAGCAGACGACAGTGGTGACTTGTTACACTGGCATAGTTCAGTCTCAAGTTGCATCCCAAACTCTCTAAAGACATAATGCACAACAGTATACATAAAGGGTATTTGTTTTTTAAGTTTCATTTCACTTCTAGATAGGTGAAAGATGATGCTTGTGAGAGATTTCTGGAGAAATGTGTGATGTAACCTGTAGCCAAGTCACCAGGGCCTTCTAACCACTAATTTCTTTTGGCCAGGATTTACCCACTGGCTTCACTTCAGCGAAGTAATAAAGCCTGCACATACTCTTGCTTGGCCCACAGGTTCTCATGACAAACAAGAACAATATTAATAACTTACTAAGGAATATTTATGACAAGCTTAAGTAATTGCTGCATGTCTTTTCTGTGTGTGTGTTGTTTAAATTATTTATTTCTCTTAAATATATCAGAATCTCTCAGATACCTATTTACATTTAACAGCAGTAAGAGAAAAAGGGGATGATGCAAACTTCTCCAAATAACAGAAAAGTAGTTTCTACTACATTTGGCTATTCTTCATTTTCAGCAGGCAGTACAATGCAAAGGAGCCAGATAGGTTCGGGAGCACATACTACTTGTAAATAAAATTGCTCTCCTCTAAATCTCGGATGAGAGTGCCTGTTGGAAATGTGCAATTGCAATTTATGAAACAGGAAACAGATGTATTCTGTATTGTAACCCTCTGTGGTTTGGAGTGGGGAGGTAGGAAGTGTATGATAGCTAAGGTCAAAGATATACTGCAAAGTAAAGGACTATTAACTCGAAGAATAATAAGTAACACTTGTCACTTACTACCATGCTTTTCTCTGTGGGCCTCAGGGTGCTTTGCAGACAGCAACTAATTAGCCATTGACCCCTCTGCCTCCGATTTGTGATAGGGATATGAAGATCATAATTCAGTGGTACAGTAAATCCAGCTCTCAGGTTCCTAGCAGTAGATCAAAATATGATGGCAGTGTGATGCAAAACAAGACAATCCAGTGTAAAGCCACTTTTCTACCTCAAAAATGTTCTAAAAAAATGCAGCTGGGTGAACTCTGCATTGGCAAGTGTTATGCTACATTAGGAATTGTCTGATTTCTGACAGCCAGGCCAAAGCTACCATAAAAGCATGAAGCCAGGCTAAATTCCATCTCGTATATTCTGGATAATTTGTCAAAAATGTGATTGTGTGAGCTGGCATGATAAGGGTTACATCCACAATGCAAGTACATAGTTCTGGTTCCAGTTACTGTGGAACCAAGGTCTGCAGGACCCAGACCCAGAGAACAGAGGTGATGATTCACAGTCCTGACTCCCTGCAACTGGGCTCATAAAAGCAGTTTTTTGGCCACCCAAGGACATCTGCTGAGCCTCTTGCTCCAAAATTGCTTCTGGGTAGCCTTGGACTTGGCTTTGTCTGTGTTTTAAAGGTTAGCTGGTCTAATTGCACTTGCTGGTGTTCCCACTGTGGACAAAATTGGCAAAAGATCTCCAGCTGAAATAAGCACTCAGGTACACTACTCAATACAGCAGAGCTGCTGAGGCTTAACAAGTACCTGTCAGCTGCCCTGCATTTACTGCCTACCTGTGTGTTTGAAGCCTGCCCAAATTGCAAAGTGACATGATGTTGATTAACCTATAATGAAAAGTGATTAAATTAGTGCATTTTGCCTCAAAACTGGGCCTGCTTAAAGCTATACCTGCCTGGCTGTCTGCCTCATCACTCTGCCAGAGATTCCAGGGCAACATTAGCAGAAGATAATATGTGCTTGTCTTAAATTATGGGAGAGTGAGGTTGTGTCGGGGATGAGGATGTCTTTGGCCAACACAGCCCAATTCTCAGTGGTTCGGCAGGGTGTGCATGTATGTAAGTTAATGCAACAAGCTCATGCTCGCATCCCCCTTGCTGAGCTTTCGCTCCAGACACACCAACCATTGCCTGGGCACATGCCTTTTTTTTGCTGATGGGGCACATTTGGACATGACCCACAAAATGCTTCTGGCCAGCGATTAGTCTCCAGTGGCATCTTTTTCTAACATGTATTAATCATAGAATCACAGAATCATTAAGGTTGGAAAAGACCTCTAGGATCATCAAGTCCAACCATCAACCCAACACTACCATGTCCCCTAAACCATGTCCTGAAGTGCCACGTCTACGTGTTTTTTGAACACCTCCAGGGATGGTGACTCCACCACCTCTCTGGGCAGCCTGTTCCAATGCCTGACCACTCTTTCAGTGAAGAAATTTTTCCTAATATCCAATCTAAATCACCGCTGGTGCAGCTTGAAGCCATCTCCTCTTGTCCTATCGCTTGTTACTTGGGAGAAGAGACCAACATCCACCTCGCTACAACCTCCTTTCAGGTAGTTGTAGAGAGCCATAAGGTCTCCCCCCAGCCTCCTCTTCTCAAGGCTAAACAACCCCAGTTCCCTCAGCCACTCCTCATCAGACTTGTGCTCCAGACCCTTCACCAGCTTCGTTGCCCTTCTCTGGACATGTTCCACCACCTCAATGTCCTTCTTGTACTGAGGAGCCAAAAAAATATCCAGCCTTTATACTGCTGGCTAGTTGATACCTTTGTGAGACAGTGTTGTGCTACTATCCCTGTTAACAAATGGGGCAGTGAGGCACCACGGCAAGAAGCCCTGGTTCTTAAAGGATGATTTGTCCCTACACTTGGCTCTCTGCTGTCTACCATGAGACTTGCTATTCTCCTGGCAAAGGAAACAAGAAAGTAGATAGGAGAGGTGTCTTTGGATGTAGGCTGCTGGATCGCAGCCTCCTCGGAGTTCAGTGCTTAGCAGGAGCTCTGAGACCTGGCAGTTCTCCCAAGATAGTGCCTCCGCAGCATCAGCTGAGAGCAGAGCTTAGCAGGCAATCCGGGAGCCTTTGGTTTTCTTCAGAGGCAAAATACCGTTGCCAAGCAGTGTCTTGCAGCTGCGAGAGGTAGGGGCACCTAAATCCACCCCCTGTTGGAAAATTGTGGTATACCTATCTCAACAGCAAGATAAGAAGTCAGGGAACAGGTGTGCCATCCCATATGTCTCCACCATGCACACAACTCTTTGCTTCTCACGGCATGACCATCAGTTATGCTGTCAACTCTGTCTGCTTTTACATCTGAGCTCTATGGCAAAGCAGGAACACAAATGGATCTGAAACTTATTTCAGGCTAAATTTCTGAAAGACTTGTGCCTTTCTTTTCCCAGCTCCAGTGTACTTTGTTTAAATTCCCTGATTTGTTTCTGCTATTGGACCCAAATTTTTAAGTCTGCTCTGAAAAGCAAAGCCATGTTCCCAAAGCCTGGGGGCTGGCATGTGAGAGGCAATGGGAAAAGTAAATGGAGCTCTGTGGGGAAGAGATTTTACCTGGACTTTGATTTCTTTTTGATGTCCAACAAGAAAGGATGTAAGAACTTGACCTAACTTTGACTTCTCCATCAACAAGCTCAGACGGCGTATTGGGAAAGTGAGGTCAAGGGGCGGTGACTGTGAGGAGGTGGGCAGCACCAGCGTGACACCAGAAGCAGAGAGAAGGAAACTGGCACATTAAGTTTTCTTCCTTCATGCGAAGCGAGAGCAATTCAGGGAATAGGTTGTTGCAATGTAGGAGGGCGGAAACAGATGCACTTTCTGCTCCATTGGTGCTGCAATCAGCTGCGGCTTGGGACGGGTGTGCGGTGGGAGCTGTGAGATGCCCAAGCATCAAAGCAGGGCAGCTGAGGTCACCAGGGTGGATTTCAGAGTGAGAGCTGGCTTGTGTTGAAACACTCCATGATATTTCTGTAAGAGTATGAAATACAGCCATAGTTGGAGCATTTGTTGGTCTGTTGCTAGGCAAACGTTTCAAAAACAATCATATTTTGTGATCTGACTCTTTCTTGTCCTTTTTTTTTTTTTTTTTTTCCTGAGGCCCTTAATAGATTGTCCAGGCCAGACCATGATTTTTATCATCATATCTGTTTTTCGCTGTTGCTGTGACTGAGCACTTATCAATTTCTTGAATCACCCATGAGTTCATTTTCAAAATATTCATCCAGGTATTTCATGCATTGCAATTCAATAAATGTTTGCATTGGTTCCTAAGGCAGAGGAATTGTTTCTTCTCCATGAGAACAGGCTCAAGGAAATCAGTTTTCACAGTTGTATCGCTGGCATGAATTTTCCTCTGTGTGGGGATTGGAAACCCTTATTTCTTAGACTTTACTAACGAAAGTGCAATCTGTTCCTCACAGTAAAAGAATAAATAAAACATCAAGTGCTTTAAATTAAACACACCGGATCAAAGCTATTTACTTTATAAGATTACTTCGTAAGTGAATTTAAGCTACTTGTCAAATATCAGGATTACAGCCATGAAACGGTCCTTTTTTTCTTTCATGAGTGGTAGAAAGAAACCTGCATTCTGCCTTTCCCATGTGTTTCCCCTTGTGCCATAACATCCCATTGCCTGCACCAGTCTGTTATTTGCCAAGCATGCTTCTGCAGATGATCTCTCCAGCGTCCTGCCGGGCCAGCTCCAGGACAGCCTGTTTTCCTCTCTGTGATTGTGGGGCCACGATGATGAGATATGCTTGCATCAGTGTACCAGAAGAATCATGCATGGACATTTGTTAAGACACGCAGGGCAGTGATGGGAGGGCAGCCCGAAGCATCAGCCATGCTTTACCAGTAGGAGAAGAAAGGATTGTGCATTGCTCAGAGAACCAGCTGCTTGCTTCTTCTCTGCTGGACTGTCATTAAGGCCTGCATTCACTGCATTTAATTTTGGGCATCTACCTGGCACATACCTCAGCTGCCCTGAACTCCTTTTCCAGGATTACAGCCATGAAAGAGTCTCTGGAGCTGAAAACCCTGCATGCTGATGCACAAATGATGATAGACTGTGCTGCATCCAGAAGCCTCTTGGCATGTCACCAGCCCCAGGCCTCTCTGTCCAGTTTGTCCATCCCAGGAAAGATCAGAAGCACCTGAGCCTGGTTTCCTACGAGCTAGAGGTAAGATCATCCCGGGCACAAACACCAGAGTGGAGATCTCCTGCCTTTCCTAAAGCCACAGGCTCCCAGCCCTGTTCCAGGCTGGCTGGCCCAGGAAAGCTGCTGTTTCAGTCTCCCATCTCCCGAGTGCATCCCATCCTGAGCAGGAGACTGGGCCACCCACTCTATGTTCCCTCCAGGGTAAGCAGCTGAAGGCAGGAGGTCCATGTCACCCCAGGTCCTGATCAACAAAGCCAAGGTTCACAGATGGCCAGTTTTGACATCACTTCATGCACATCACTTCCTGGGCTTCCCAAAGTAGCACTGATTGTCAGTGATGGAGCAGTCTTGAGGGCAGCCATGCTGGTTAGCCACAAAAATTAGTAGCCAATTTCTCAGCATTGACTACTGCTGTCAGTTTCATTTGATTAGTATCAGCAGAAGTTTTCAGCTCAGATTTATATCTGCTTTTCATTATTCCTACTCAGTGTCTAATATCTTGTGTTCTCTCCCTCCATCCCGAGAAGACAATCAGCTCACCTCCAAAGAGTACATGGGATACACTTGAAAGCACATGATTTCATTCTGCTTACAGAGCACAAATTGCTTTCTCTGTCCAAATGTTTGCTCCTGGCACTCTGGTTTTCCCACAGCACTTTGTGTGCATTTTATCTTCTCGAGGGCCACAGAGGAATTCACGTTGTCACACTCAAAAAGGTGGTCTTGAATGAATTAGTCTTTGTACCTCAGATGGAAAATTATAACTTGAACCATTCCACCGAAGCAGTGAAATTATATGCCCAAAGTGCCTGAGAGGAGCCCAGCTTGGAGGCTTCTAGTGGAAAATAAAGTTCGGATAGACAAAAAAACCTGGCATGAAGGAGAATGTCATGAGATCAGCCCATAGAATATGCTGAGGAAGACAGAAAGCGACTGAAAAAATCCAAGTAATTTGAGTAGCAGTTTGCGTTTATTAAGTTCTGGCTCATCAGATGTATCAAATTAGGCAAGTGCACAAGTGCCATGTTTATCATACCAGGCTCCTAACGAGCATCCTCTGTCTTAGGGAGCTCCATTTAAACAAACAGACGCAGACGGGGGAATGGCTGGGAGGTAATGAGGTGGTGAGAGGAATGTACATTGAATTCAGCACTTCTCTGGCTAACTATCAAGCCATTAGTCCCATAAGAAATTCCCAAACATCGTGTATGAAAGGTAGGCTCCCTTACCCTATGTTGTCTAAGTGGCCTCAACCATGTGGTGTCTGCTGCCGAGAGAGTCCAGACCCAAGCCCCACTCCTGCTTCTGTAGACAGGCTTGGAGAAATCCAGGATTCCTGGGGGTGCAGGATTTGCCAGTGATGTGAACCAGGCCTGTCTTTGCCTTCTTCCATGCAGACTTGCTTCCTGCGTTAAACTTTTGTTCTTCAAGCGCTTTTTCTAGTCTATTTGGGCTGTTAAACTGAAGGGGAGTGCTCTGATATTTAGCATGAATATCCCAAATGGCAATTTCATCAGTTCCTCTTGTTGCACGCTCTGACTGTAACCGACAGCCATGAGCAGCAAACTCATTTGAAATCACCCCAGGAAAGAAAAATATAAACAAGTAAGGAGTAGATCTCATATGCAGAGATAGACAATTTCTCCTTAAACTCAGCTTCTCCCCATATACCCCAAACAGTAAATTCACAGATGTGATCTTAAAACCTAGTTAATAGGTAAACAGGCATATATCCTGGCTAGAGATTAGTTTCGCATACCAGAGAGCTGATATATGTCTTCAGTACCTAGATGACTCTGTGCACTGTGGTTGTTGCCATTTCACGGAATGATTAGTTGACTTGTCCCACATCCTAGGTCTCTTACTAGGTTTCTGAAAGTCTGAAATTTTGAACTTTTTTTGAGTATTTTTCTGAACAAATACCTAGGTTCTAGTAGGGGCTTGTAAATATTTTTGGAGTAGTGGAATCACAGGTCTCAAAGGATAACTTCATCTTCTCCTAAGGGTTTTCTAAATTTAACTATTTCAATGTGTCTTAAAATTATATGCATTTAGCCCTTAATCATTCCTGTTATTCTTGCCTGAGTTTTCTCCTTTCCATTTAGGGCTGGTATATCCAGTAATTTCTATGTAGTCTCACTAGTGATCCTTTTGCCAGAGATGCGCTGTCTCTAATGCACCCAGCACAGTTACGTACAAGTTTATTATAACTATCTTGCCTTACTATTTTATAAACCTGTGTCTCAGATGATAACCTCCACCCTGATCCCCACTTTCAAATTGTATTTCTCCCACTGACTATCTGCATTTTGGATCACTGTCCCTCCCTGGCATCCACTATTCTAAACTGAGTCTCATGTCGCTGTTTCCTCCTCATATTTCTAAGTGCTTGGAGCAACATGGATGTTGGCTGCATGTTTCAAAGTCATTTCAGATGGGAATGTACTCACTCCTTTTTATTCTCAAGGAATTAATGAGGTTGTTAAATAAAACCAGACACCAACTTTAATCTTTTTACCCCTCCCTCAGTATCTCTGCTTTTCAGTATGGAACAGCTACTATTTCGTCTTGTTCTATGGTTCTTCCATCAGTTTGCTATCTGGATGAAGGGTTTCACATCTTCTCCACTCTAAATGTCTTTAGAGACATCATACTAAAAGTTTTATTCCTTTCACTGCAACGTCGCCTTCCATTTGTTTGGGACTGTTTGTCCATGTCTAAACCAGGGTTGTGGTTTATTTGGTGCAATGAGTTCTTTTCCTGTGTACGTGTGAATATACAAAGGAGACTAAAAATGAACATATAGGCTTAGCACCCATTCTGTTTCTTGCTCATAGTACTGTTTGTCTCCTGAACTATAATTTGCCCTCAAGGGTACAGCTAATGCAGGTTCCTCCTTCTCACATAATCTTCTCTCTGTTTATGGAGACAGCGGGAGACATGGGCTGACCTGTTGGGTCATGTCGTCCATCCACAGAGAACAGGGCAGGTTGATCTTGGCAGTGTTTTCCAGGGCTTTGCTCAGACCACCTCACAGTGACTCAAGCTCAGGCTCTTCCCTTTGAGAGTTGATGCTACCACCCAGAAGATTTCACAGGCAGGATTCATTTTTGGCCCCTGGCTGCTTTTTTGCTCATTTCATCCCCTTCATCCAGGTGCCACATCCCATTTCCTCACCTTTCAATTTGACTGATGCCTCCAGCATCTCTGGGACAAGCTGTCTCAGGTGACAAGCTTCACATGTCCTCAGAAAATGCCCATATTTTAAAAAATATTGTGCAGCCAGCATCTTCCCTGTGGACCAATGAAAGCTGTTGAGTGCTTAGCACATGTGAATCATGGTCGACTCTAGATACTTAAACATGGACTTCAAGCCCTAAACTCTAGTTCTGAAAGTTTGGGCTGTAATGTAGGACTGCAAAAGGATTCACTAAAGGCGTTGTCAGTATGCGTACATCATCTATTTATCATTTATATATTGTACCAAGCTCAACCCAAAGGAGGCATCCTCCCTTCATCTCCATGCTCTCTGACAGGTTTGAATACACAACTATTTCCACTGTGTGTTCATGCCTTGTGAAGGCAGTAAAGTCAGAACAACTTTTGAGAAGGCATTTATTCTGAAGTTGTTACAGCCCAGGCACTTTTATATGTGGAGCAATATTGGACTGGCACTGTGGAGGTGGCACCTCTGCTCCTGACTCAGCTAGTGAAATGGTGGATGACTCTACCTAGGTGGTTTTGCTGTCCCTATTAGACATTTCTGAGATCTGCTAATAAGAAGGGCTGTAGCATCTGTAGTCTGTGCCCATGCAAATATACATCCACATCACATCATACAGTGACTTCTTTTTAATGCAAATGGACACCACCTAATTCTCACAGCATTTAAAAATGCAGCATAATTCTGTTTGAATGGAAGTTCTTTGGGGTCAAAATCCTATTCCCATGAAAGTGAATGGGAATTTTTCCTCTGGTTTCACAGAATACAGATCTGGCAAGGCATGAATGTAGATCTGTCACATTTCTTTCTCTTTCTTCATTAAGTTACTGTGATTTTTTCCTGGGAATCAGATTAGTGAATTCTCATTTGACCGAATACTTCTCTGAGGTACCTCAGTGAGACTGAAACATTTCCTGTGGCTATCGTATCCGCTTCAATATCCTTCAAAGTGAATGTTATAGCCCTTAACCATTGAAACAGGCTTTCCTTTCACAGAGCAAAACAGCAAACCAGCCTGGATAAGATGAGAGCGACATCATAAATTTCATATAGGGTCTGAGGCATTTACTGTAAATTCAACAGGAACTTTTCCAGCTTCCCGCTGGGAGACGTTTCTCGGGAATAGAAACCTCTCTGGAGTTTGTAATAACTTCTTAAGCGATAGTGGGATTTTTAAGATTCCATATTACAAAACAGGAAGCAGAATCTTAATAGAAACACTGCACACAGTTGCCTTTAATAGGAAACAGAGTCTATGCAGCAGTGGAGGAATATTTAAAATATTCTTTCCCCTTTTTTTATTTTTTTTTTTTTAATTAAAACTGATTTTCGGTAATTTTTAATTTACTGAACTCTTTATACTGCCGGATTCAAGAAAGAGCTGTGCAGGGTGAGGCATGTCAGTCACAAGGACAACCTGTTATAGTTTACAGGCTAACTGGATCCTCACTCCAATTCTCTCAAAGTCGCAGGGCAGGGCTGGGAGGTCCAGGAGAACAGGCTGTCATACGAGTGCCATCAGGCTTCAGCTTTGTGTTTGCAAATGTTCTTGTATAGATAGGACTTTGAGCTGAATCTAGATCTGGGCATTTTTCAACATCTGCAGGACCTCCTAAACTTAAGGTTGAAGCAAGCTGAGTTTAAAGTTGAGCCCCTCTCAAAATGGAGGCAAGCTTCAAACTTCAAGTTGGCAGTGTCTGGTTTTGTTCATCTAGAATATGAGTGTAGGATGCAAAAGTCTGACTGGGAATTGCAAGCACACGTAAAGGGAATGGGATGCTGGTTAAACCTACAAGCCAGACCTATGACTCCTCACTTATGCTGAATATCAGAAAAGGCAGGTGGAAAGGTAGGGCCATTCCTGAAAAAGGGATTTCCATACCCTCATTGAAAATGTCAAATGCCTCCCTTTCCCATTTATACAGGTGAAAAACCACAGTCACTACAACATATATAGCAAACTAGAGTTAGCAACTCCTTAGTAACTCCTTCACAGAGAATTTGCTCACTAGGACCTTAATTCACTGAGGCATCACTTAGCCTTGTGCTGCTACAGAGGGGTTACACGGTTATCTGAGGTTGAGCACGTGGTCAGGGTGGTTTGCTGAACAGGGTTTGCTGGCCATATAGACAACAACTGACAGTGAGGAAGGATTCCCTTTGCTCCTCACCCTGGAGAACTATCTTTGCTCTCTGGCATTGAAGAAATACCCAGAGCATTCAATAGTCATAAATGTTTTTCCTGACTTTCAGCTACGTGAAATTCCTTCCAACTGATGTTGCTTTTTAATACAAACCGCAGGGTACATGGTCTTGAATCGAACTCAGCCCTTTCGCTTTAGGTAATTTGCGGCTGTTTCTTCGGTCTGAGCAAAGAATGGGGCTTGAACTTCTTCCCCACAAGCAAGTAGCTGGTGAGTAACGCTTGTGAGTAAGCCTCATCAGATGTCTGTGCAAATGAACCTTTCCCCCACCCAGTCTGAAACAAGTACAAAGTGATCCAAAGAAAGTAGAGGTTTTCTGTGAAAGTGGGTAGGCAGGAAGACTCGAGCAAGCCTTGGCAGCGGAGCTCACCTCCAACTGCAGGGAAGCTCTGACCGGAATCCGGACTCCTTGCCTCACCCTTGTTTCATTTCCAAATTTAAATGTGGGATAATGTTTACAGTAAATACAGGTCACCTCCATGTCTGGGAAGGAATTTCATCTCCATGCACTTCTGTGCTTTCAAAAGAGTTGCATTTTATAGCAAGTCTTTTATGTATTAGCGGTTGGAAAGGGGCTTGTGTTTTAATAAATGAGTAATCAATGGTAGCACCCAGCAGCTTGCTGTCAGTAGCATATAATTTTCCTGTCTGTAACGTGCTCAAGGAGCTCTATTGACCATTTTTGAAGGCTGTGCATCACTTAGAAATCAGACTGCACTGTGAAGTATACTCAATTGCTGCAGGGAGTGCTGAAATGGCAAATATAAGAGGCTATGTATTAAAGGAAATCTTATGCCTGAGAGTTGCACTAAGTCCTGGGTGCTTTAGGATCACACTGTCGGAACACAATGAGAAAAGGGCTCCTGTGCTTTTCCAGCCTCTCCCAAAAAGAGCAGGACAGCCAGGAGTTTCATCCTGGAATTTTGCTTGCATGGTCATCCCCACAGTCTGGTACTTTTTGCTTGTGTTTGTAGTCATTTGTGGGCAGAGCTGTTGTGAATAATAACTAAACTGAGACACTAAGATCTGGTTGAGAGTTACTGAAGAAAGCTTTTTTTCCTCTGTGCCAGAGGGTTGTATGCTGAGTTCAGATTCAGACAAACCCTTACCAGACTCCCCTGGAACAAGCTTGGAGGGATAAAGCTGTAGCGGAGGGAAGACTGTTTCCAGCTAAAAATGTGATGATAAAAATGATGCTATGGTAGGAAGCAGCTCTGGCCAATGCAGTGGCTGCTGGGGATGGGACTGTGTAGCACCCTCCATGCTATTTTCCCTTTAAAGTGGAAGCTGACCCCTTGCCTGGAGTTGCAGGAGTCCTATCTTAACCTACTCCACCCCACACCTGAGCTTCAGAGCAGTGGCCAGCACAGCTGGGCAATGGGCTTAGCAGGCTGATGAGAGGGGACATCAGCCCCAGCCACAGCCAGGAGGGATGGGAAGGACTGGGTAACTGTCCTATCATCTGCTTTTTGCTGCTCTGTTACAGTGCGTGGGAGGGAAAGCCGATGACAGGTCAGGCCTTTTACCTCAGTCCAGCTCACGTTCTTTCCCGCAGGCCATGTGTAACCTCAGTTTCAGCATTTGTGTGCCCTTGGGACCCAGGAGTTGCAGTTTTCCTTTTCAGTCCTGCTCCTGGCCCATGGTGTGATTGTAAGAAGTCATTTCACATCTGCCTGCTTTAGTTTCCCCCACACAGTGAATTTTTCAGGATTAGTTAGCTCATGCCTATCTTTCACCACTCTCTAAGGGATGCTGAGCATGATGTCTATCCACGGACTAAGTTACCTGTAGAAGAGATCAAAGAAAGGTCCCAGTTACAAAATTAGATTCCTGGTTAGTGGCTTCTGACCTTTCCCATTTCTGGGACTGCAGTCCATTTCTGTTTGCGATTTTGAGCAAGTCTGAACAATTTTGGCAGGTTTAGTGTCAGGAGTTTCTGATCTGGAGCTCTCTGCAAGAGAAGAGGATCTGGGTGTATTTTTGCCTTTCCATGACTGAAAGCTACTCTAAGTCCTAGAAAGGCTTTTCCAATATTAATAACATGTTGTGGCTTCTATCCTAAGGCATATTTAAAAAGGCTTGGTTTTCATAAGGTGGATGATAAGGTGAAAGTTGTCTCCTATTACGACTTCTCAAGTCTAGCCTTCCTCCCAGTTAGTACCGGAACTGTCCCCCCTGCTTCTGAGCATTAAATTCAACTGCTTAGACTTGTTAAAAACTCTAGGTTTAGCTTCCTGCTTAAAGGTGTAATTTTAGATCCTCGGTGGGTATAAATAGACACAAATACACAATGCAGTTATGCTGACTGACATTAACCGGGAATAAGGCCCAAACGTTTATTCCTTCTCTTCACCTCTGCTGTCTCTCTTTCGAACGCAGACACACACACATACCCGCACGCACACTCATACAGACGGAGAGACTGGAAAGGTTTTTGGAACTTAATCTCCTGCAAAACCTATAGCTTTCCTTCTACTGTGTAAATTGATCTGTAGGTTTATTGGTTAAATCTATATATGAAATAAAATGGCCGTTTTACGTGACAGTTTGCAAGAATACAAAAGTCTGCAAATTAATGTGGTGACCCACCAGAAACACTGGAAGTTTATCATTCCTTCTTCATGACTTTATGTATACAGTGTTTGGAGGAGGTGGCTTTTTCAGGGATTTTTTTCTTTTTTTTTTTTTTTTTTTTTTTTTTAAATGAGGAATAATTATAACCCAGCAAATGCTTTTGGAGTTAAAGGAGAAATCATCAGTCTGGAATGACTCAGCTCTGTGTTGGGGATCTACAGTGCAGAAAAGAGGATATTAATGTGTTTCTGAGTCATTTCTCAAGGGATAACTCCTTCCCACATGGCCCTGCAGGTCCTTGCTCACAGCCAGCATCCCTCCACCCTGGACGAGGGCCATGCTCAGCCCTCGGGGATGGCCAGGAGATGCAGGAGTCTGTAGGAGCTGTGTATGTGCTCATGTGTTAGTACACATGGACGTACCTGCTTCAGCACAGGCAGATCTGTTTTCTCACATAGCGAGTGAAGGACATATGATCTGGGGTCAGCCATCATGGGATCAGCAGGGCACATTGGCCCCATGTTCATGGGGCACCATCCTGAAGGCTCATTTTCCAGCTTGGCTCTTGCAACTGGAGTTGCTGGCCATGAGAAGGCTGGCTGTAGGCAGTAGACATTGCCTATCACACATTATCTTTGCCTTCTCCCCCTTGAGCTCTCTTTTTGGCAGCTCTCTACAGCAGCTGGTCACTGCAGCCTATATGTGCACAAAGCAGCTGGTCAGAAAAGTTTGGTCAAGGCTTTTCTTTTCTCCTCCCCCATGAAAAATGACTTCTAGACAAACTACTTCCCATGGAGAAATTTCCTTTTGCATGGACATTCCTGGAGGAGGAGGGGATGCCCAAAACACTGAATTGCCTGTGAAGGATGCAAACATCTGATGATGCTTAAACAGAGGAAAATAACCCCAAACATGCCCATTTTCACCAGACTTGAGTGTTTGAGTGTGTTTTCTCGTGGCAATAATGTATGATTAACCTTAAGTGGTTTCCATGACTGATAAGTCTTTTCTAAGGGCCCGCTCTGTGCTGGCTGCTCAAGGAGTGAATTCCCAGTGTTGTCATCCCTGCCCCTTCCCAAGCCTAAAGCTCTCTTGGAGAAGAGCATCCGAGGGGGTTGTCCACATCAGGCTGGATTTATAGGAAGCAGGCAAGAAAGGAGGGGGAATATTTTCACATTCTTTTGAAACATACATTGGAAAATTTCCCTAGGAAAGAAAAGTGCTTACGCAGCTTTAGTTGCTGTACATGTGCTTTGGATTGTGTGAAACCCAATCTGCTTTTTCTCAGCAGAGTCCTGATCCCCACACGAGAGAGGCAGACAGACAGGCAGACGGGCAGACCCAGCGACGGTGACTTGCTGCAGAGCCCCTGCAAGATCCCGCAGGCAAGCGCTGAGAAATGCCCCCACCACCTATATTTGTCTGTCCAGGAGAGCAGGAGGAAGAGGAGGAGATATTCCTCCTTGGGCTCAGGCCCAAAGAACTTGTGAAAACAAAATATTCAGGACTAGAATAAATGGTCATGGCTTCGAAATGCCTCAGATTTTTTTGTCAGGAGATGAGTCTTAAGGGTTAGAGGGTCTGTTGCCCTACTCCATATCTTGATGCTGCTGGTGCAGCTGGATACTTTCTGCCTGTGGCAGAGCATGCTTGGGATGGCAAACCCAGGACAAAGCCCTTAACAGCATATACGTGTAGGAGGGCAGCGAAGGACTGATCAAACACTCAGAGCTCGGACTGATTAGTTTCAAGTCTCCAGTACTGCTCTGTCCTACGTGTTGAAGGTCTCACCTCCTGTCCAGAAGTTTCTGGGGCTAAATGCTCAGATAGCTTTGCTTGCCTTTCCTGGAAATGAGGAGATTCCATCCTCTTCTGTGCACGTGTGCCTCAAAAAAAAAATCTGGGGACAGAAATGATTGTGGGCACGTGTGTATATGTGTGTTCAGTCACACTACCACTGTAGATGCCAGCAAAAATGACACCTTTTTGTTGCTCCTGGCAGGATCCAAGGGTGAAGGCACCTGTGAGAGGACAGAAAAGCCCCCTCATGCTGTAATGGAAATGCAGTGCTGGAGAGAGCAAGGGGCACCTTCCAGGAGACGACTGAGCTGGCACTATGGTTTCTCCACTGCTGCTGCTCACAGAAATATGTGTCCCTACAGGGGCTCGGCATATATGCAAGGAGGAGGAGACAGCTCCCTGAGAGGGGGTAAAGCAGGGGAAGCATTGGGAATGTGAATACCACAAAAACAAATCTGTTAATAATTACAGCGCAGCAGTGCTGCTAGCAGCTGCTGCTTTTTCAGGCTGGACTCTCACCCTAAACAGATATCTCAGGCACCCTTGGACTCATCTTGGCTGAAAGCTAGGCAGGGTCTGGTAGAGCAGCAACTTGGGGGCAGCTTCCAGTCTCCTGAATCAGCATTTCAAAGGCTAGACATGCTGAGTTACCCGCTTTCCTTCCCCCACAGCATGTGTGTATATATACAGATATAAAATACACATATAGCTATGTGTTAGTACACACACTCCCACCTCTGTGAAATACCAGCCAAAAAATAATTCAGAGATTGCTCAGCCTGGTTCAAATGCTGTTAGGCTTCAGAAATTAAACCTTCCTCCAGGAATGGGTAAGAGCTGACACAAAGCAGCAATAACCAAAAATTTCCCAGCTGTTGTGTCTGGCCTTTTGAAAACAGGAATTCTTTGGTACAGAACCTGAAACCTTACTCTTTCCATTCAGCATTGCCTGAGGGCACTAGCATTAAAAGGTTGCATGAGAAAGGATTTATTGTTAGCAAGGTGCTTGTAGCAACAACATTTTTTTTTTCTTTAAAGACCTGAGTATAGGCGGACGTTAGGAGAGTGGTGGGGGTAACCATTGCTAGGTCTGTTTTTCTTCCCAAGGCTGCCTGCATGGAGAGCTACTTGCAAGAAACATATTATGCTCCAAAGTCCAATGGCCCTACAATACTAGCAGAGACAGGTCACAGCTCTTTGTGGTTTAGTCAAGTTGGCTGCAGTCAGGGCTGAAGAGACACGAAGCAGAACAGGATCGCCTCAGGAGAGCACCATGGGGTAACACGGTATGATGTTCTGCTTGGCCTGCTTTAACTGAGTTTTCTCTGGTGACATTGATTCTCAAAGGCTGGTGGAACAAACAATGCAGATGAATGCAGGAATAGTCTGTGATTCTGTTAGCTGCTGTCAGAGTACATGTAGACTATTCCTAGAAATTCAGGGACTGGGATGGGAAGCAGATTTGACCGAGACCTGGATCAAGAGTGGAAGCTGTTCTCTTTTAACCTCCTAGTGCACAGGACCTGAGGCAGGTAGCATGCCTGTGAGAGCATCCCTGGCCAGGGCCACAGGAGCTGTCTGGCAGCATAAAATGCTCCACTGAGCCCCACTCTGCCTTCCATAGGTCTTTGGTACATGACTTGATGAACTTAAGCTTCAAGTAAAACACTCAAAAGCCCAAGATACTATTGCAGGGGTTGATTACATGGTATATCTCACCTTGAGAACATAGAAGCCCACAGCTTTTAAAACAGCACGTATTTCCTCTAGCTTATAACACTACTGCAGCTATTACCAGGGCAGTCAAAACCAATTTTTTGACCTGGAAATTTTCCCTTCGTGGCTTGTGACATTGTCTCTAGCTCAAAAGGTTGTTTGTAATGCGTCTTAAGTTGCATGAAGGATGCTGCACAGATTTATGCTAAACTTCATGCTTCCTCTGACAAAAGCAAATCTGTGGGAGCTCAGAGATTTCCTCCTTTTGGTCTCCCCCCAGGCCATCCACATCTTCCTTCCATCTGATGATACAAACATGCGGCTATTTCAATGCAGACTCCTATTGTTCACAGAGTGCTTTGATGGTGGAAACTAAACTTTGTACTTGGAGTGCTTAATTGGGTACCAGCGTAAACTGTTTTATAGCAGTACATATAGCCATGTTCTACATTTATTAATGCTGCATGCATAATCATGCCACTAAAGTCAGATCCTTTCAGACAGAACTCCACACATGAGGCTGAATATTGGGACCTGGGCACTGTGATAAAATTTTGAATAATCAGTTGGAAATCACACTGACATTTCTTCTACAAAGTGTTACTTTTAAAGGTTTCTTTCAACATATAGATGGACAAAACAAAATCTGGTACAAAACACTTAGACTTGGTTAGCATTTTAGAATGAGATAAATGTAAAAGATGGCCTAAATGGAAATGTGAAAAAGACAAGTTGTGATTTGTCTCCTGGCTTTAACAAGTATTAGTTTGATTTTTTGGTAACAAATGCTGCAAATACAAAATCCTGGAAGAGAGAGTTGAAAAGTGCCTGGTGCTTATTTTGGCTTTAAGAAACCTATCTTTTTGACGTGCAGAGCATTTGCAGCTCCTGTTGATTTCAGAAGGAGGACACTAGCTCCAGGATTTGAACAACATATGGTAGAAACAGTTAAATATGAATCATTCATCACATAAGTCAGCACTAAGAAAATGATCTCATATTTATTTATGTCCCTAGCCAAATTTGTACTCATTTCCTCAGTGAAAGGTAATACATTGCCTCAGCTAGAGTCTTCAGCATCAAGCTTTTAAGCAACGTGATGCCCACAATCCCTGCATTGCTTGTAGTCTAAAGAGGTCAAAACATCCGCAGCTAAATGGACGGGAAGGGCTGCCATGATGGCTCCTCTACACTGTCTTTTCAGTACTACCTTTTCCCAAGGGCTGGTGGAGGCTCAGAACAACTAGTCTATGCCTTCTTACTTGTCTCAGGAGTAATATTTTGGAACTTGTTCTTCAGCGTCTCTGTGCCATGTTTCTCAAATTATCAAACCTTACAACTATTGCACTGGCCAGTCTGCATTTCCCTTCAGCTTTTTTCCTGCAGTAGGGAAGCTGAGGACCTGGGGTCATCCTTACATCAGTGAAGTTAATCTGTAAGTGGAATATAAAGAGCTAATCCAATTAACAGTAAAAATGTAATCAATTGGCACAAGCTATTAGCAAGTCTATCAAATGAATAGGGTGCCTTTAACCAAGGCTTAAAATCATCTCTATCGCTTACCATCATGTTGTTTCTGACCATTAGTAATTCTTACCTATAGCATGCGTACAGTGTCCCATACTCAGTTCTTGTTTAGCTATCCAGGGATTCATTATGGAGCTGGGAAGAAAGATTCACTAATATATCCAATTCTAAGTGTAGTTTTTTCAGATTTTCAAGTTGATCAGTATCTCCAGTAACTGGTAAGGCTGTGTAAGTGGAGACACAGTTGGTAATATTGCAATTATAGTTATATTCCATGATGCTTCATTTTAATTGACTTTTTTTCTTCTCCAGTCTAAGTAATGTTGCTATGTTATTTTTATGATGTAGTCTTGTGGTTTCTAAACTAAGACCCACAAAATCCTGCAGGCTGACTGTCCCAGAGCTGGTTCATGGGTTGTACCATGCTAGAGATTCAAAGAGGCCCCCTGCTAGCTGACATGAAGCTTTATGTCCCACTGCCACAGGGCTTGGCATGTTAAATGAGTACTCTGGTATGTGGTGGGTTCTGTAGCTGCTTAGTAGTTCCACACACACAAAAATTAAAACAGATTTGGGAACTGCTTACCTACTACATTCTTGCTCTCAAAGGGATGTGGCTTTGTCAGTATTTTACATAGAATTAACCCTAAGGCATGGCCCTGGAGAAAGAAGTATTTAATTGTTTCAGAAAGAGCTAAAACCTGTTCCCATAGCAATCAAAGGAGGTTTTGCCATTGTTTTATGAAGTTGGAAGAGATTCAGAGCATCCCGTGATGGCTGCTTTGGGTTATGGGAGTTATGATTATGGTTTCTGTTGCTGTTCTTTGAGTCACAGCTTGTTTCAGGTGCATAAAATTTGAAAAGTCGTGTTTTTGGTGTATGAAATAGAGACAGGCTGGGGAAATGGAGGTGGATGGGATGAGATGAGGACTCCAGGTGTGATTTCAGCCCATGGGGTAGAAGGGATGTGTGGTACCTTTCATTTCCCCCACTGTGGAGCTAATCTGAAATTCTGAAAAGGTCTTCCCTCTATAAAATAACTTGTACTTACTACAGAAAGATTTCTTCATGGTGGTACTGATGATTATGTTGGTCAACCCAACTGAGAGTCCTGAGACAGACATTATTCCCTCTAGAGCTGCTGGTGTGGAAGAAGGGCACTTCCAGGGGAGAGTTGGTAACAATAGTAATTTCTTATAAGCAAGGAGTTGTCACAGAGTGCTTTTAGAAGCAGAGTCTGTCTATGCATTTCTCCAGAAAGCTATGGCACCCATCCGTATAGTCACTTTTGTACACCTTTTAGAGAGGTGTTCATACATGTGTTTTACTAGAAATATTCAGGTAACACTTTCCAACAGTATGAGAGTCCCGAGGAAGTTTTCATAAACCATCTGGGCTGGAACTGGCTGATTTGGAAAGCTGGCACTATGAAATCTGTAAGATTACTCCCACTCCCTATTCAGGTCAGACTTGTTTGTATGTAAAGTGAATATCTATGTGCAAAAAAAGATGTATTTGCAATTTAAAGAGTCCAGGGAAGAATTTGTTTTCATTAAACAATTCATGAAACAAAGGACAGCAATGAAAAACAGGAATACTCCCTAAATCGACAGCTCTGTTAAAACATGCTTTCTTCCGGTGCAGTAGGACAAGGAAGGTGCAAGCCCCATGACAGAGGAGAAGTGTGAGGTGAGGCCATATCAGTGGCATGTGCACCTCCAGTGAGGCAGAAAAGAAACCGCAGTTCATTTCTAAGCCTGGCATGGGGCTGGCTCTCTCTGCTAGCCCATACAGCACTAGGGCTGATGTCAGGGCGGAGGTGCTGGGCCGTGAGATGGGGCGCAGGGCTGGGGTAAGGGAGTTCAAGAGTGTTGTAAAGGCATGTGGCCTCTGGCTTCCAGAACATATGTTGGCATCAAAGCTTTTGCCCATCCCTGTCATAATACATGAGCATCTCACTGTCTTTAACATAATCGCCTTCTTCAAACCCTACATTTCAGTGTGGAAACAGTAGTAGAAGGTATCTTATCTCCAGACATATGGGGAACTTGCTGTAAGGACTGAACCTGGGTCTCCCAAACTCCAGTCTTTGACTCAAATCACCAGACAACTTCTGCCCTCTTCCTCTGCAGCCACTGATCTGGAAAAAGCTGTGGCCATAATCTGGTGCTAAATCTCTTCAGATCAAATAGCTTTGCTCTTAACAAAATAATCCTATAGAATGACTTGGCTCTCAGCTGAGAGCAGGAGGAAGATCTGGGCAGTGTATTACTGTCAGGGCATGGCACCAGGAAATTAAGCTTTATTATGTGTGCTCTGGCAATGGAATGCACACGGAAGTGATGTTTATGGCATTTGCACCACCGTTCTGTCTCTTAATTCTTAATCCGTTGCCCATCGCAGTATGGTTGGGGAGTTTTCTTAGGGGAAAGCAAGGCTAATTTCTAGGCTTACTGTTGAGAAAAAAAAAGTATGGCTGTGAATTTTTCCTCTCTTTTTTTAAGCTGCCAGATGAGCTGACTGCTCTGCCCTGCCTGTCTTTGTTCACTTCTGGCGTGAGTGTGCCAGGTGGGGCATGAGCGAGATGTATCAAGGGTGGGTTCATCACCAAACTAGCTCGATCCCCTGACAGCTGCTTTCCTCCTCTGCTGACAGTACTGCATGGTCACGAGGCCAAGACCACCAATGTGCCTCCTGTTAGGAGCTCAGGGCAGAATATAAATGGTTTTGTGCATCATCACTGCTGCCCGGACCCACAGAGTAAGGGACAAAGAGTCACTTTGAGACTGGCTCGTCTGCCGCGTGGCAGCATGTTTATAAGACTGTGGATTAGCAATCTGGCATTTAAAAGCTTTATCGTATTTTTTCGCCCAGCTCTAGGAACCTGGTAGTGGTAATGAAAGTCTGAAGCCGTGGCTTCAGTTCCTTTCTAATCTCAAGATTAGATACCAGACTATAAGTCAAGAGATTTGGTGGCTGGTCTTTAGCTTTAAATCTTTTTCCATTTCCTCTGGCCAAATCTGGAAAAAAAAAAAAACAAAACACTGGAGTCGTGACCCAAAGAAAAATCTCCAGCCCCTGTCAAGTTGCTGGCATACTTCTTTGCCTCAGGGAAACTCTGTTATGTTAGTAAATTCCCAGATTTTATTTTAGGGTATCATAAAGCTGATAATCAGAGGACTTGTCTCTAAGGATCTGTTCCACTGAAATATTTGTGATTTTCAGAAGACTACCTTGTCTGTTAACAATAGTGTTTACTGAACCTTCAGTTAGTTTGCATCCATGTTTGTGAAGTATTTTGCTGAGTGTGGCCAAAAGGAGGTGCCTAAATGGCAGATTGGTAGTTTAGAGTAAAGAATTTTTCCTGAGAGGCTTTTCAGGAGAAAATGAGGAGATGCTTTCAAGGTCTCAGCCAGCTAGAGACATCCATATTTCAGACATAGTGCAGACATCCAATAAAGCAAAATACAACTCTCCATAACTCTAGAGCTGCAAATGACACATTTATAATTGGAGCCCCAGGAACAACGGCTTCGTGGTTCAGTCCTACTCATTTAATGCTTCTCAGCCTCTATGTGAGCTTGAACTTGCAATTCGTTCAACACATTAATGCTAAACATTTTTGAAGCTACCAGGTCTCTCTCCAATGGATTTCCTATTAGAACTATTTATTTTAGAGGGTCTCTCTGTTCCCAAATACATAGTTGTTTAAAATCGCTGGAAAATGTTTGGCTAGGCTTGTTCAGAACTGGACCTTTGTTCACTCACAAAGTTCATGAACCTTCACAACTCTCTAGGTGAACTTAGCTTGACTTTCCCATGTATAACCAAATCCCAGTCCAGATCAGTCTCATTTGGTTTCATGTTTCACTACAGACATTTTTTTACAGCTCAAGTTTTAAAGACCTGAGTGTGGGACAGATACAGGGCTCCCATAAACACAGGCAATAGCTATGATAATAGTTGTGCATCTCATTTGTCGTATCTGATGCTGAAATATATTCCCCTGTAGCAAACTCCTGGAGTAACTGTGATGTGAATTAGTAGCAAAGTAGAAATAGGAGTGTTTATTGTTCATACATTAAAATAATTCCACCAAAGTTTGATTTACTGCAAACCTCTGTTTGGTCTAAGGAATTGCAAGTTTGCAAAAGTACCCAAAAATGTTGAGGGAGGCAGCTCAGTTTGTTCTGAAATGACCACAAAAGGGCAAAGACATTGGCTAGAAATGTACACTGTAATGCATAGTATATGAAGTCTGCCAAAAAGTCTGAATTAGACAATTCTCTCATGCTATTTCCTTATAAGAGCCCAAAGAGGCGGTGCTTTATGTCAAGAAGTATGAGTCAATCCTCGGAGGAGGATGCTCAAATGGAAAACAGATCGAAGGAGGGCTCCGCAGGCTGTGCTGCTGCAGGTCCTGTCCCTTGAAGTGAAAAGCAGAGGAAGGGAGGAAAAATGGGATCAGTAACAAATGATGTGATGGCAGAGTGTCAATCACAGTGGAATTTCATCCTGGCCCTGTATTACAGCAGCGCTGCGAGTGCTGCTCCAGCGAAGGCTGCATCAGCACTTTGTTTAGCTTATACACCAATTTATTATCTGCCCTTTGGGCTGAGGCTGATTTTTCTAGGAGTTAACCTGGCAACAGTTCTCTTCATGTATTTCAGCTAGTGTGTAGCTCAAGAGTTGTTTAACCTCTCACCCCTGCAGCCTCAGTCCCAGCTTATCCTACCACGGCACAATTTTCTTGGAGTGACGGGGGTTGTAAGCCTGAAATCCACCCTCTACAGCAAAGAGAAGGGTTTGTGCAGAGCTCCCCCATCCTCAGAAAACACCTCACCCTGTGCCCGTCCTGTCCTCAGGCTGTAAGTCCTTTGGTGGCTGATAGAACTGGTGGATATTTTGGGGCAGCTTCCAGCTAGTTTGAATATGAACACTGTGTGTGCCAAGGGCAGTGATTTACAATTGCAAGCAGTGGAATTATCCTACCTAATTAATTACTGCCTGTCAGAAAAGCTGGAATAAATGCATCTTCTTCATCCAATTCTGTTGTAAAGTAAAATGCAATAGCTTAAAATCGCCCATCTTTGTAATGGGACATGAATGCAGTCAGCTTGCCTGGTGGGTGATGGCTCATTAACCCACGATAACTTGATCAGACCAAGCTGAGAGAATGAACAGCAATAAATTGCTAGAATGAGATGCTGTTCTCCCAGAACCTCTGGTGTTGCTTAGATAGGAAACTACAGCACCACTTGCTGTAGTGTGAAGCCTTTTGCTTAAATCAGTCTCTGTGCCTGAAGTTCAGAGCATGGTAAATATGTCACCAGTTCTTAAAACACCTCCCGGGACCCATATACCAGGAAGCCTGACTTCTATGTCAGACAAACTGGCATAAATTTTAGAATTAGTAGGCACTTGGATAAAGCTGATGGATTGGGGAGGAGTTAGCGTGTCATTTGTAGGGAGAAATCGCACTTCACAAATCTACTACAACTATTTGAAGTGTCAGATAACCCTTAGCTAAGGCTGAGCTTGGTGAGAGAGTTGGAAGGCTTTTAACAAGATCCCTCACCGGCAGGCGAAGATTTTTCATCAGTTACAAACTTGTAATAATAACAGACAAAGGACAGGCTGAAATCCTCAGATTTTACAGTGAAGTGTTTTACAAACACTCAGGAGCGTGGCAGGGAAAGTGATCATGTTTGCTAATAATACATAATTATTTAGAACTAAAGCTGACCGCAAAGAGGTGCAGAAGGATCTCCCGGTACTGAAGGGTTATTCAGTAAAATGGCAGATGATATTTGATTTTGCCAAATGCAAGGTAAAGCACACAGGAGAAAGGGACCCCAACCACAAACACACCCAGTTATCACTGCTTCAGAAAGTTTACGATGGATTGGCCTGAACAAACATCACCTTAGTTTTCACTAGAGACCAAAAGGTAGGACTTATCACAGACAAATAGCAAACAGCACAGAAAACACTCTCTGTGATTATATAATTCCCTGGTGTAGGGATTCTGTGTGCAGTCCTATTCATCTTGTCTCATGAAGGATATAATAGAAAGACATGGAGGAGGAAAACAAGTAAAGGACTGAGTGCCTTGAAGGGATATGAGAGAGGGCTTTCAGCCACACATGACATGGAGAATACACAGAATACACAGAACTGTATAGGTTGGAAAGGACCTTTAAGATCATTGAGTCCAACTGTAAACCTAACACTGCCAGTTCAACACTAAACCATGTCCCTAAGCACCACATCTACACGTCTATTAAATACCTCCAGGGATGGCGACTCAACCACTTCTCTGGGCAGCCTGTTCCAATGCCTGACCACTCTTTCGGTGAAGAAATTTTTCCTAGTATCCAATCTAAGCCTCCCCTGGTGCAGCTTAAGGACCTTTCCTCTTGTCCTATCGATTGTTACTTGGGAGAAGAGACCAACACCCACCTCGCTACAACCTCCTTACAGGTAGTTGTAGAGAGTGATCACATCTCCCCTCAGCCTTCTCTTTTCTGGACTGAACAACCCCAGCTCCCTCAGCCGCTCCTCATAGGACTTGGTCTCCAGACCCTTCACCAGCTTCATTGCCCTTCTCTGGACACGCTTCAGCACCTCAGTGTCCCCCTTGTAGTGAGGGGCCCAAAAATAAACACAGTATTCGAGGTGCGGCCTCACCAGTGCCGAGTACAAGTGCCGAGTACAGGGGCATGATCACTTCCCTACTCCTGCTGGCCACACTATTGCTGATACAAGCCAGGATGCTGTTGGCCTTCTTGGCCACCTGGGCACAGTGCTGGCTCATGTTCAGCCAGCTGTCAAACAGCACCCCCAGGTCCTTCTCTGACAGGCAGCTTTCCAGCCACTCTTCCCCAAGCCTGTAGCGTTGCATGGGGCTGTTGTGGCCCAAGTGCAGGACCCAACACTTGGCCTTGTTAAACCTCATACAACTGACCTCGGCCAATTGATCCAGCCTGTCCGGATCCCTCTGCAGAGCCTTCCTACCCTTGAGCAGATTGACACTCCTGCCCAATTTGGTGTCATCTGCAAACTTACTGAGGGTGCACTCAATCCCCTCATCCAGATCACTGATAAAGACATAAAACAGAACCAGCCCCAACACTGAGCCCTGGGGAACACCACTTGTGACCTACAACATAGAAACTCCTCATCAGGGACTGAAAATGTAAGAGGATTCAGCACAGTGCAGGTCAGGTTCAGGGAGGAGGAGTCCATCCATACCACTGACAGTCCCTAACCAGCTGGTGGCTGCAAGGATGAGGGCATGTGAAGGGAAAGATCCCTGCAGACTCCCCTCTTCTTGCCCTCACTCCCTAGCTATGGCCAGCATACTAGGTTTGATGGGATATGATTTGACCTCAAAAAGAGCTGTTCCTACGATACTTTCTACTCTATACCATATCTTCAGCTGCCATTTGGGTCTATTCATATGCTCTTTTCTAGCTGAAGACCTTACAGTGCTGGCCTGCTCCAGCAGCTTGCCATGACCACCTCCTAAAGGTAATCCTCCCCTTTCCAGCACAGATTGCCCTTGGTCCTTCTCAGTCAAAGCCATATGTGACAGTGAAATCTCTTTATTTAAACTGCTTAAGCTAAAGGGCCATGCTTGCACTGAAATGCTTTTCGGAATCAGCAAGGAGCCTCTGCTAAAAGGAAGGTGGTGAGAAGCTGAGGGCACTGATGTATTTTTATGCACAGCTACAGGATGGAAGAGACTTCCCAGGAGCAGGTGTATGAACCCACACTGGTTTATAAATCAATCCACCTCTTGGCTGGTAAAGCCTGGTAAAGTTCTGGTAAAGAAGTTTTGGGTTTATTTCAATCTGTGCCCACTCAGTACTTACTTTTGATTTACAAAACAAAAATCTATTCAAGCTAGGTAAGGTTATCTACCCTTCTTCTCAACTGCAACAGTTTAAACTCTGGTCCAAGATCCTGGTGCGAAATTTTTCCTGGGAAATCCTAAAATCTGGTAGCAGATGAACCTATGCCATGAACTGAGGGTGGTTGTTTTTACAGCAATAAATGAAACATCTCTTGTGACCAATCTCACTGTGAAAGTCCAACAAAGCAAGCAGTAGATCTTGAAAGGAGATCTGGCCAGATAAAAGAATATTTGATCATGAGGGAGAGGTTTGGGGCTGTAATGGGGGTGGAAATACTAATGAAACATAGTACCAGAGGAGAGGGCTATCTTTCTTCTAGGATTCGAAGTATTTTTGTATGGTGTCACCCACAGCAATGCTCACAGCAGTTCAGCTGTGTCCCTGCATACCTCCAAAGTCTGTCACATAGTTACTATTTTACAGAGATTTTCTAGTCCTTTTAACAGAGGAGTTTAGCTTTGCCAAAGAAAAACCATATAAAATTTCACCATAAATGACCAACGTCCTGAAATACAAGGTTAAATGGCCAGGAGTGATGGGCCTAGTTTCCATAAAGCAGGTGCTTCAGGGCTGCAAAGGAAAGACACCCAAATTATGAGCTAAGCTGGAGCACTGAAGCTGCATGCAGGAAGGTATCCAGCAATTGTTGGAGAATAGCTTGTCTTGGTCACTGACCAGGATGATTGCATGTTAAAGTTATTGCTCTTCCCAGATATCCACCACACACTACGAGTCAGTGGCCAAAATCAATTAGGAATGATCACATCACACCACAGAAGGCAAATATACTGTCAATCTTTCATTGAGCAACAGTACTGCTTATTGGCTTATTGAGGATGTAATAGGAATAGCAACGGGTGAATAGTTCATGACAGATTATTTATGCATCGGATTTCCTCCCATTCAGTCTGTTTGCAAATTGACCTTGACTTTCCCTGATACATTCATAATTCAGAACTACTTGGTAGCTAATTTGGGTGGCACAGCTCATTTGAGAAGGCTCCATTTCAGCCTTCTGATATCTGAAAAGTGGGCTGTTTTTTTAATGACTCAACTCTCTCCATCCAAAGGTTTCAAGGGGGCCTGTATCATGCAGGAGGGGTTTTACGGGGGTCTGTATCATGATGGAGATGTTTTATGGAAGCAGTATGGTGAAATACAGAGGGACCCAGCAGCCAAGTGCCAAGAGAAGAACCCTTCCACTGCCTTCTTCTGAGCCCAGTGCTTTAGCCCCTGACCTTGGCATCCATGGCCATATGCAAAGCCTGATGACATCCCTGAGTGCCTTCCCACTGACCCCTATAGGTTTTGGGTCAATGTGGATCTCCTCTCTCCTCTGTCTGTGATATCACAGCCTGCTTTCATACAAATGAGTGGTGAGGTCACAGGTTCAGGCCCCCGGGTCAGAAAGCACTGAGGTCAAAATTCATTTCAGTCAGGGGAAATAAAGCAGAAAAGTATTTGGCCCTACTCAGAGACAAGGGAGAGGAGAGGATGAGCTGGGCAAGAGCCCACATGTGCTTGAACAGAAAGTGTCTGATGTTTCGCAGACGTGGGGAGGAATGCTTCGCAAGACACAAGGCTCAGCCCAGGCTGGATGAGCTGTTACAGCTCTCGTTTCAGAATAAAAGCCCAGCTTTCCTGAGAAAGCCATGTACTCATGCAGAAAGGACAGGGAAACAAGCCAATTCTTCTAAAGCCTGCCTGTGTTATGGAGTCTGAAGCATGATAATGCTCTTCCTTGGCCTGTGCAGCTGGGATCTGCAATGCTGAGAAGTGATGAGCTTGTTCCTGACACCTGGGAAAAACCAGCTCAGAGGCACTCCTGGCATGGGTGGTGCTGGCAGCTTCTCTTGGTGGTCTAGGGAAATTACCAATTATACATGGCCACTTTTTCATTTTCTAGAGTGTCACAATTCGGGGTCATTTTGATGAAATTGCATTTGAAGAGCTCTAATTATCCTTTCCAGTGATGTGAAGGACCAGCAGACTGTCTGCAGCATGTAGAAAGTTCAGGGTCACCCTGACCCAAGCTCTGCATCAGACTGCCCAAAAAGTGTCTGTCTCCATGGGCAATGTGTTTGTGATTGCCCTAGTCCAGCCCTGAAGGCAAGTAGGGGCCTGGGACAGTCCTAGAAAGGCAAATAGAACAAATGCAACACTCCTGAGACACTTTCTGGGGTAGCTTGGGAAAAGTGCTCTTACATTTTGGGCCAAAGCTGTGAAGAGCAGGAATCTGGCTGAGGACACCTGCCCTGGCTGCTAAATGGGTGGTTGATTCAGCTGCATTAGGTCCAGCTCTCCCTGACATCTCTGCTCCACCACTCGATTAGGCAGCAATTCTTATAGAGTGAGATCTGCACCCTGACCCTTGGATCCTGCCTGTTCCCAGGAGCAGAGGGAGGAAATAGCTGTCCCCAGTGACACAGCTGTTAGCAATTACACAGGTATCACTGGGACACTCTAGGAGCTGCAATTTATAATAGGTATTTATCATTTTACTATGTTGATTTTCCTTCTGTTGTGCTGGGGCTTGGCAGTTGATATGCAGGTATTGCACCTTTTTTTCTACCATCCTTCTTGCAGGGGTTTGCCAGCCAGAGTCTTTAGTCTGATAGCGAGTTGTTGGTAACCAAGTGGCAAATGTCCTAACTGGGGAGGCTGCTTAAGAGGTTATGTGACAGAGGACTAGAAATTATAATGTTACTGGGAGCAAAAAGAGCAATTTTGGTAGGCTTGTAAGAGCTCAGAGGTGTTTGGGAAACTAAGGGGTCTTGGAGCACTTGGACCTGACCCCAGAGAAGGCTTGAGTGATGAGACTGAGGTGTGCAGACATGTATGACTGCTTCTGGGGTTTTGTTTGTTTGTGTCTCTTTTAGCCTCTATGGTAAGGCAAAGTTGGTATTGACTTTGTATGGCGCAACTTTCGCATGTCCTCCATGCAGAAGTGCCACGTTGATCAAATGCAGGCACAAAGGTGGTGTGTAAATGCCAATTAAGTGGACTAAATGCTAGCAAAAGGGGCTGACTACTGTGGTAGATGTTAATGATAGCCAGCCACCAGGAGGTGGGAATATTTTCTGAATGGGAAATTTTTCAGTAGGATTTAAGAGGAAATAAAAGGAGCCCTTGAGAACTCCCAAATCCTGCAAAGCTGTAAGTTCAGTGAGAGAGAAAAGCAAGTTCACGTATATTGTGATGACAAATCAGATATAAGGAGATGGTAGAAGTTGCTCATACTGGCAAGCCCTTCAAGGGCATGTAGATTGCCCAAGCCCTCTTTAAAAAAATAAACAAGTTTTGGGGTTTTGTGGTTTGGGGTTTTTTGGGGTTGTTTTTTTTGTTTTTTTGTTTGTTTTTTTCTTTTTTTTTTTTAAATGAAGCTTCACAGCTGTTTTTGCAGGGAGTTTCTCAGTCAGGGAGTAATGTGATCTTGCTGCCTGATTGATAAAACACACACAGGGTTGGAGTAAAGAGGTTTCATCTGTTGTGGTCTTCAGGGCATCACTGTGTTCTGTAATATTAAAAAAAAAAAAGCAACACTCTCTCTGCTGACTCATGCTCTGCTTTCTGGAAACTGTAGCCCTCTTGGCAATCCTCTTCCTTTCCACCCTCCACCCTGGGCATTTTTTTTCCTTGACAGCAGTTTTCCAATTTCTTTTTCTTTTTAACTCAAACTACATCTAAAAGAATATAGCTTGTTGAAGGCAGTGTTTTGTCTCCTCTAATCCTGTTGGGAACAGATGGAAGATTACAGAAAAGTATGCCAGTGTGGCTGGAAAAAATGCTGCAACATCTATAGCTGCCCGTGTACTGTTATCTTGCACACATCTAGCCATATGCAAGGCAGACCTGAACGTTTTTTTCCCAAAATACTCCTGTAAAGTGACTTGGAAAGAGTTAGGGTGAGAATTGTGAATATTTCAAAACTATTCTAATTTCAAAGCTTTCTGGAAAACAATATAATTTAAAACATTCAGTTGCTGGTTTTCCTAAACAATATTATTTTGGACTGTTTTTTCCTATTGAATCGATGTTCTTACTTGTAAGATGAAGGCTAATCTGTTCTAACAGCTGCCAAATCAAGACCTCTGATATTTTTCCCCTTTGAAAGATTCTCCCCCCGCTGTGTTCTTCTCAGTGCAAGCTAATGTGGGAAGTGCTTTGAGCATCCTTGGAAGGTGGTTTGCTCAAGGCAGTAAAGAGTTTCAGAACTAAGTTGTGTTTCCAGAGTCCTCATACCCATCATCTCTTTTTCAGCCTGGTCTTCAATAATACTTAACTTACCATTATAATTTTACCATTATTACTTTGCCCTTTCTGAAATTCTTTTTACTCATCACCTAGTTGCTGCTTAGCATCCAATACTGACAGCAGTTTAAAATTGATCCCCCTGCCTTTAAAAATCCTTTTTCAGTTCATTGTTGTTGTCACTGTAATTATCATTATAATCACAGCAATTATTATTTTCATAATTGGAATGACAGACCATCTAAGTAATTTTGGCTTTTGCAATTGTAGTGGATAGTTTGGAGAGCTGAGTTGAAAGCATAACATTTATTGGGAGTTGGAGGAGGAGGAGGAGGATATAATCCTATGCTTTTCCCAGGACTATCAGGTCACATGTGAATAAGTGTTGGCCACTCTCATACTAAGTTTTTCTGTACCTGTTGTGTACCTAGCCATACTTACAAGTTTCCCCTCTCTTTGCTAGCTCAGAGTTGTGTAACTACTTTAGATTCTGAGGGTTTTTTCTTTTAACAAAAGTTTTGTCCTCAGTGTTGCAGAGAAAGTTGTGACAAATGCAAAAGCAAATTAGATGCACTCGGTTGTGTGATTAGGCTGGATAATCAATGTCTTTAAAGCCTGGTGTTGCCAATAAAAATCTTTCACATATTTCCTGTGTTAATCCAGTGAATGGTC
Organism: Morus bassanus; assembly: GCA_031468815.1. Lineage (NCBI taxonomy): Eukaryota > Metazoa > Chordata > Aves > Suliformes > Sulidae > Morus > Morus bassanus. Next base: position 40,913,898 of record CM062574.1, read on the forward strand.
TGTTCAGCTCAAACTTCTGCTTGCTCACTTGACTACTGTGTGTTTCTTCTGTTAGAAGTGTAATGAGTCCATGAATCCAGCTGAAAAGAGGAAAGTGATGCTTTCCATAGCATTTTGGGGAGTCAGGTACTAGCATATCTACTGACAAGCCCATTGCAAATGTTCACATGTGCTCTTTGGTGCTGTAATTTGCCCCTGTTTGTTTCCTGAAATGGTCCTTTCATTAGGACCTGGAAATTATAGGATATCTATGGAGTGTTTGCATTTCTTGTAGGATGCTCGGCATAGACCAATTTGTCTCTTGGTGCAACTGAAGTGATGAGGGTGGGTTGAATTTAAGGGGTGTCAGGCGGTTGTTGGGAGGTTTTTAAATTTTTTTTTTTTCCTGTGGTAGTTGAGATTTGTGATGCTATAGGCCTACTTGGCTTTTTTCCCCCCATATGCTTCTGCTTAGCTTGGTGATGAAATTCACACCCTAATACAAAGAAGGAGAATCAGCAAGAAGCATAGACGGAAGCTCTATCTTCTGCCTTGTCTCAGAAAGGCTACTTGTGAGAAATTTGGAAGAAAAACAAAGCAGGCCAGAACTGCAGTTTACAACCTGATCATCCGTGAACCAATCAGCAGAATTGTTTCAGTTCATACAGGTTTGGATAGCCAAGATTCTGGCCCCACATATCTCATTTCTATGGCAGCAACAACCAACCTCCTTCAGCAGTCATCTTGTATGGGAAATGACACACTTGTTTTGTTTAAGATGTTACTGCTTTTTCAGCCAGGGAGCAGCCACATGAGCTTGGCCGCTCTCTGTACAAAACAGGTGGCTTCTTATAACCATCTTAAGGGAGCCAGCTTTATGGGACACTGAAATTGACTGAGAGAGAATAGAAACATCTCTAAACTGCTTTTCTCCCTTTGGAAAGGGACATGGGATTGTGCCTTTTTAGGCTGGTCTTTGCTAGAGATGGAAGAGCAATACGACTGCAATATCGCCATCCATTTCTTCAAAACTTGGGTGCACCAAGCCCGTGTGTGGGATTGCGTGATGCACTGCTATGACAGCCTCCCAGGAAAGTCGCTATTTTTGCATGACCCAGAGCATTTGCCGTCTGCCTGTGTTTGTCCCCTTGTGCTGGGGCGCAAGCGTTTGAGGGCAGGCACCATATTGTTTTGTTCTGTTTCATACAATACTTGGCAAAGGGGAAAGAGAAGGGTGTCTTGGCTCTCTACCAGGTCTCCAAAGTGCTAAAATAATACTAATCCTGTAATAAATCTTAAAATTTTTGTTATTGTCTGACACTCTGCAGCTTATTTTGGCTCTGGGAATCTGCAAATTTGGACAAAAAATGTAAAAACTTGTCAATGTGGAGCAAATGAGAGCAACCAGCTTCAGTCTGTTTAGCAAGACACAGCTATGAATCACTGCTCCTTGGTGAGAAGAACACAGGATTTCCTGGAAACAAATTCGGGCCTTGACAGAGCTGTTTGATCTTCAATTGATGTTTTGTTTTTAATTTCTAAGCAGCAATAACATCATTTTAAGCTATAAACAGACCATTTTCCCTTGTCTTTGAAGTGAGTCATTAATTAGTTAATAACATGAATTAATTACTGCCTGTGCATAATTAAAGGGGCCATATTTGTTTTATCTACTCTGTTTTTTCTAGTAGTGCATTCATGTTAACAGTCTCTCAATATTCCGCTCTCCTTTTCCCCCTCAGGATCAGCTCTCCCTAAAGCCTGGTACAACACCTGTGCTTGGGATGTAATGAAATGCAACCATCAAGCTTACCCAGGGATGAGATATGCAAAATAATTACTCTTATATGACAAAGAGAAGCCCTGAGGGCTGGGTTCATAAAAGGGTGCCTTGTTTTTTCTTGAAGGTTGAATCCCTGCCTGCCCTGCTCACCATGAGCCATGCTGTGATCTTGGGATGGGAATTTCAATGCTGAGTTTATGGCCTGAAACTTTTGACAATTGCTTCGCCACATTTGGTGGATAAACAAATGGTTTGTGCAATTAATTACAGTGAAGATCTTGCTGATGGTGCTGTGGACAGTTTATTGTGAAAAGTTTCCATGCATATTTCAAGCTGCTAAAAGAGGACTCTTCATATGTCTTCAAATAAAATTGAGCTTGTTCTTTGATGGAGGTGCTCCTGGTAGACAAGCAGGGAAGAAACAAAGACCAAGCCAGCCTGGGAGTGCCTGTCCTCTTTCTGGGAAGGCAATTTAGTGCTTAGCTTGGGCTCCTTGTGCTTGGCTCTTGCCTCTTCTCTTAATGACCTGCGTCCTATTGACACGCAGCCTGAATCAGGTGCCATGGTTCATTCTTTAAACTAAGTAGTAAACTGGTAGTAGCAATGAATGAGGCATGCTGCATAGGTAACAAGTGTCATAACTTCCAGGAACGTACCCCCCTGCTAGATTCATCCACTGAACTTGTAATGGTGAAGAGCAGTGCTGAAGCAGAGTGAATCTAAAAATCTATTCCATGCTTCACAGCACCTCTTAGTAGCTCACCCCTTATGCCTTTATCACAGCACCTTAAAAATGCATTTTTCCCCCTCCAACTGAATAGAAATCTTACAAATTCAAAGGGGGTAAAAATAATCTGTTGGTTTCCTTTATTGAAGTGGTAAAATTGCCTCAGTGATTCCAAATTGCTCTGTGTATTTTGGGGGCAAATGTTTGTCATTCTTGTGAAACTCTTGGCCAGTCTGGGCCATTAATGGGCATGGGTAACATGTTCAGTCTGACCAGTGTAGCTGGGCGGCCCAGGAAAGTTCAGACATCTATTTTAAAAGGCGTGACTTTACCAGATTTTCATCAGATCCCTGTTGTTCTTTCACTATGATTTCCTCCCTCCATGTGGGCCTGGTTCAACTTCCACCAAAGTCTTCCAAAGTTACCTTTGGTAGGTGGGCAGGTGGATCAGGGCCAAGCATGCCCCTGTCTTCGCAGAGACATTAACCACAGCTGTGTCATGTGGCTAATGAACGAGGGGCTACTGCCTTGTTATGTTATGTCTCCTGGGGAAATATGCATCCCCCATACCCTAACAGCATGAAGAGCCATAGATCTTAGCACCAAATGTTCTGGCGATCCCTAAAAGGGGTACTGGTGAGAACAGGCAGTAGTAACCTGTTATAGGGATTGCACATCCAATGTTTTGCCCTGTGACCAGTCTGTGGGGATGGCAGCATCTCTGCTGGGTGACGTTAAAACCCACAGTGCTACTAGTCTTAGCTGAACATGGGTGAGAGACTTTGAGTTTCTCTGGCTGCTTCTGGGTAGCATGGTAAAATGCAGACTATGAATGATAAATTGCTCATAGATGAGCCTAATTTCCAACCCCTCAGCCTGGCTCCTGCTCTGAAGTAGGAGATCTGTAACCTCTTAAAACGCTGCGTAATGGTGCTGGGTGCCCTCACTTTTCATAGCAGTGTGTAGTTGAGATCTTGCGAGTGATTGACTGCAGGTGATGTCCTGTAGCAACAGGATTTCTGGTATTCAATGGTAATGTGTTGGGATTTGTTTGTGTTGGTTTTTGTTTCAGCCCTTGTCAACTTCTTCCTATAACACAAGAAGAACTATTTCCCTTAGATAAGTCCAGGGTGAGAAATACGTATTAAAGACTTTTTTGGTTTCCTTTCTTTGGATTAAACTTTCCTCTTTGTTTTTCCTGCTGTCCCTTAAGTGGAAGTATTTGGGGTTCTTTCCTGGCTTTAGCCTCTATTTTCGGACCTATTTAATTCTGTGCTTTAAGCGGTGGTACTTTAAGATTCAGCAGGCCATAGAAACTTGTCAAAATCCTACTGTATCACCAGTGTTGGTCAGGGCTTAAGTATTTTGGTGCTCTGTGTGTGGCTTGCCCTTCACAGAGCATCATGCAGTGTTCCTGTGGCCGTGACAAGCTTTGGGTCCAGGGGCCACGTCTTGTCCATACACAGCCATAGTAATGCGGTTCACTGAATAAGGATGGGTGGTGTGGAGTGTGTTGGGCTGCTGCTTGTGTTGTGGAGGGGTGGTAGCATGAGGGCAATGAAGGGGAGGAAACTGAATGGAGAGGAAGGAGGGACCCTGACTTCCACCCATAGCTTCATCCAGAGCCCTGCTCCAAACCGCCCTGCCTGGCTCCTCTTGTCTATCCTGGACCATCATGGCCCCTTTTTGTTTGTTGTTATGCTGAAAAATGTGGTGGGTTGTTTTGTTTTGTGACATGTGTTTGTGGGGTGTGTTTTATTTTGCTTTTTTCATTTCTACATGACCAAGTATGATCTGATTCTAGTGCTGTAGGTGATGGGCTAAACCAGAACTCCCTTCTCCCTTACTGTCAGTCTCTGAAGGATTTGTAATGCCCAGGTGTACTGCATGTCAGACAAATCCATCCAGTGTGAACAAGAAAACCCCTCCTTCCTTCCCACTTCTAGTGTATCTCCACTGGTCCTTTATAGCCACAGATCTTCTGGTGCTCTGCTAAATGTGGTGCACACACCACACTGGCAGCCAGCAGAGACATACCTCTGAAACAAGCACTTACTTGCACAGATGTCCACTGTGTCTTTTTTGTTATAGGGGTTTTGGGGTAGTTGTTTTATATATGCACCAAGAATTGACAAGCTGAAAAAGTGAGGCATGGCTGGTTGTCACCATGTATGATTTGTGTGGTCTTTGGTGGGACTGCAGGGAGCTCTAAGAGTGAAGTCCTCCCTCCACCATACATCCCATTGAAAGATTCAGCCATTGTACTGGGGCATACAGCCCTCCAGAGATGTTCCGATGGGACAGCGAGGTGGCTGTGCCTGGGACAGTGCTTTTGTAGGGCTGCAGTGGGAGAGCATTGAGAGGTGGCTGGGACCGGGAGGAAGTTTGGGTTAGCGAGGAGGGAGCGGGGCAGCAGCCCAAGCAGACTTGAGACTCTGCCAACTACTAGCAATGGAAATCTTGCTGATAGGTGGCTATCAGCTCATCCTGCCTGGGGTCAGCTTCCCTGCAGGCATGAGTTGTCCTTCCTGCTCCTGGCCCCAAGCACGCTCTGCTCCCAAGAGAGCTGATTGCAGCTTGGCCCTTTAAGCAAGAAGATTATACCAGCATCAGCTGATGTCATCATCTCATTCCCAAATGCTTTTCCACATGCTTAAGATGTGTTTAGCAGGTAAGGGAGAGCTGGCAACTGTCATGATTTGCAAAACAAAAAGACTCCTCTGTTCTGTTTAGCTCCTTCTAGTTCATTTGACTTGGAGCTCCCTGTGGGCTTAGCAAGCCATGCCAGCATCTCTGCGTCTTCCTCCTGGCTTTAAACCCACCCTGTGAAATGTTAATGCTGGCTTCATTACCTGAGTGTGGGATCACACTAGCCAAAAGTGTCAAGGCACTGAAAGAATTATGGAGAGCTTCTACAGTCCCAGAGGTCCAAAGGCCACTGACTCTCCTCTGTATGTGGGATGGAGGGGTATTTGAGGGAATTGAAAAGCTGTGTGTTTGGGGTGTTTTTTCTGCTGCTGTCTTGCAGGTCTCTTGGAAGATGTACTGAGCCACTCGAGCAGAGGTTGTGACCTATCTGTCCTCTCTAAGAGGTGTGCGTGTTGCCAGGAGTCAACATGGACTTGACGTCTGATTATAAGCCCTTGAATGCAGGAGAAGTCCTGGGAGCTGCACAGCAGACACCAATACCCTTTCTCAGCTGCAGCTTCTTGCTCCTCCACCTCACACCCTCTCTTTGCTCTGGAGAAACCAGCCTGAGGCCATGAACCAGCAGTGAATATTAACACAACCAGCCCAGTAGCATGATGCAAGTTCCCTGCTGTGCCAGAAGCCCTGATGATAGGAGTCTTTTGGTCCCAGCTGCAGGTACTGCAGTGATCAGTGTGATGCCTTAGATCAACTGAAATGGTGGTAGTTGGGGCCAGCGCTTACTACTGCTTAGTTGGTCTGGTGAGAGCAGATCCCCTATTTCCCAGTCAAGAGGACATGAGAAACATGTCCTTGTATCTAATGTAAGCTTCCCAGGCGCTTGTGTGGGATGTGAGGAGTTTTTACAGGGTGTCCTAGGTGACGTTTGGTGCTTCATGCTGCCCCAATGCTGCTGTCCCTTGTGGGCAGCACTAATCCACCCAGCTGTAACCTGCCGACATCCTCTCGAGCTGTGTGTGGGGTGTGTGCATGCTATGGGGACTTGGGGGGGGGGGGGGGGGTTGTTCTTGCAGTTGGCTGGGAAGAACCTCTCCCATTCATCACTGTGGAAAAAATGCGCTTTGCTTCCTGAAAGCAGCATTTCAGTGCTCTCCAGGGAAAGCTGAGTGTAAAAGGCTGTTGATGAGTATGAGTGCTGATATTACCGCCCTCTTCCTCCTGTGGAGGAATGTGGCTGAAGGCAGGGCTTGAGTTTGGACAAAAAAGAAGCGATGATGGGCCTTATTCTCATGTTCTGCTGAACTGGCCCAGTGTGTGGCTGGGGAGGAGGCATGGCTGCTCCCCCTGTATCCAACCCAGTTGTCAAAAGTTATTGCCTCGGGCCACCTTCAAGAGCAACGCCTTGCTTCCTTGGAGCTCCACAGAGTGTGCTCTGGTCTTAGCTGAGCACAGCTGAAGGCACATGAGCAACTGGTGGGCTGACCCTGCATCTGTTTCTAATAATATCCTCTTAGAGAGACCACTTCTAAATGACTCTGGTCTAAGCATGTATGCTAAGCTTAAGGCATAACTTTAGGAGACACTGTCCATGTTCACTGCTGCCTTCCCTGGAGGCACTCATAATCAAAGAGGCAGTGGAGATGATACTTGCATTTCAGTTCCCAGCCAATAATTGGTGAGACCTTATGTTTCCTCATGTGCTACTGCACTATGTAAGAGCAAATGAAGAAATAGCTTATGAAATCCTTCTTTAAAACCTCTTTTAATGTTAAATCCTTTCTAGGAACCTGGCCTCGTGCGGCATTTCTGGGCTTGACTCTTGGTTTAGGAACAGCAGAAACTGGGGAGATCACGCTGATTTTTTTTTTTCTTCTTTATCACAGATTTCCTGCGTAAACCTGCTCAATTTTGCTTCCCCTATAAAATATGAGGAATGATAAAAGCTTTGTACTCCTGCAGAGACTGTAAGGGTCTATGCCAGTAGATGCTACTGGTAATGAGGGGCTGTGACAACCAGCTGCTGTATGTGGTGACAGGTCCCTAATCAAAGAAGCTTGTTCCAGTCTGACCCAAGTGGAACCAGAAATGGCACTGACCTGGGAAGCAGGGCATGACTGGCTGCCATGCTTGTGGGGCCTTTGGACTCGGTGCGAGGTGCATCTGACAAAATTCACACAAGGAATGGGCTTGGCAGCTCCTAGCATGCTCTTAAAATGAGAAAGTAAAACAGGGATAAGCAACATTACTGGATGAGGGAGGTTAGATTAAAAACAACCACTTAATTCTGCCACTGGTGCAATGTGGGCCTGATACAGGGTTCTTGCATCCTCTAAAGCCTAGGTAATTTCTTATTCCCAGTCTTTGATTCTCAATTCTGATGAGGGTGTCATCAAGAACTTTAATGTGAATCAATAAGCTGTTGATATCCATTTGGTATTGACTTTTCAGGCTTCAGTGAGACTGGATATGCAAATAAAAGTGCCATGAGAATCACAAGACCTGAGGCTGAAAATACTGTATCACAGAACAGTGTTTCTATTGTGAGCGCAACAACAAAACAACAAGAAACTCATCTCATGATGACTAACTGTGTGGGTGTTTTTGTTTTTAAACACAGATTTCCATATGCAAGAGATGTGGGCGGTTCCCACTTCATTTATCTTTGCTACTGAGTCGATGTACAAACAACCCAAATTCCAGATATGTTATTTCATGGTGATAAAGTGAATGGGATCCCATAATACCTAGCTCCTTAAAGCTAGGTTTAGTGACCCTAAAACTTTGAGGGGCATGTTCTGAACTGATGTAATCCAAAATTAATGGGATTTCTCCTGACTCTGGCTTTATGTTGCTTTAACCATGGCAATTTCAATGGAGCTGTGCCTGTTTCTAGAATATCTTGTTGCCCCCTGTTTTTCTTTCAGATTCTTTAAAGCAAGTAAATGTCCTGTATATCTAAAGGAGAACAATGAAGAACACCTCCAGTCTGTGGAGAGAACATATTATGGCATCCTTTAACATATCAGGTGGTGGTGGTGGGGAAATACACAACAAAAAAGCTGAAGGACAGGCTCTGAATTACGTTCTCTGTGTCTAATGAACTCAGTTTTGTGAGACGTTCAAGGACATGTCTAGATGAGGGAAGTTAGAAGAATATCTATGCTTCTGGAAGAAGTGGTGTAGCAACTCATGCCTTGCCAGCACACCCAGATACCCCTCAGGATAGCAGTGGCTGGCCATATTTGCTCTATTTCTGTCTTTTGGAAGACAGAAAACCAAGCTCCAAACACCAGGTTCCTCTAGTATCTGAGGATACTATAAGCTTTCTATGGGACACATCTACCTAGAGTCAGGCAAAACTAAGGGATTTTGTAAGTGAGAAACATCGTAAGGTCTCCTTTTCTGCCATGCTTTTCAAACAACCTGGTAAGGCATCTGAAGTGGGGAGTCTTAGCATAAATTATTGTTCTTGGCTGATTCTCATGTTCTGTCTCCAGCCAGATCTTGCTTTGTGGGTTTTTTTGTTGTTATTTTTTTTCCCCCTCCTGTATCTATGCCATGCAGATGATGTTATTTGTGATTAAATGAGAGAATACAAGGAAAAACCTAGCCGGCTGAGTAGGAAATCATGTGTCTGGCCCTCAATGCCAGGCAGGCCTTAGTGAGCTTTTGGATCAAGCTATTTCATGGTCTTCAAGGCTGAAACTGGCCTCCAACAATACCCACTCTTACAGTTATTCCAATGATGACTAATTCTAGGAATGGATGTAATGGGGGAAAACTGGCTGAAGAGCTGCTCAGGAACATCTCAGATATTCACATTGTGGATATAGGACCCATCAGCATTGCTCAAAAGCAAAAAACATCTCCACAGTTATATTTTCTCTTCCACAGCAGCTTTCTCTGAACAAGAGAAATCTGAATTAGACCACTGGTTTAAAGGAGTCTTTTTCCAAAGCACAATGGAAAGGCAGAGAGGTACCTGGGGGAGGAAAGGAAGGTCCCGGGTGTCCTGAACCTGAAGGAGGAGCCCAAAGCTTCAGGGTGCCAAATTTAATATTGTAAAAGTCTGCTGGCAAGAGGTCTGCTTTCCCTAGAGGATCTTCCCTGCCTGTCTATGAGTATGGAGGCTGCTTCTCTACTCTCTTTTTCTACCAACTTTTCCAGCCCACTTGCTTTTATACATCAGCCCTCTTCATGCTCTCTACCTTGTCCTTGCCTGAGGAGGGTCCAGCCTTGGCTCTAATTCCTCCTGCTCATGGCATGCCTGGAAAGGATTAATTCTTACTGTCTCCTTTCCATTCACAGTATCAGTGCCCAAGAAAGGACAGTTCTAAATAGGTTAAAAGGAAGAAGAGCTTTCTGTTAGGCCTTTGAACTGAATGATTGAGGTGTCCAACTGTCCTGCTAGGTAGGTAGCTGAAGAGTGAAAAGGGTTGCTACAAGGGCAGCAAGGAAACCTGTGGAGTAGTTCCCTCCTTCTTTAAAGCCAGACATAATACGGAGTTAAAGGACTGGCTTTCAAGCCCTTTTTGAGTAATAAGGGAGACCCCCTCTAATGGTGGATGCAGCTCTTGATGCCTTTGGGCAACAGCCACAAGTCATAGGCAGAACTGATCTTTCCTCTGTAGTGAAGGCTTTAGAAAAACAAAATGCAGGACTGAGAAACTTAAGGCTGTTCCCCTACTTGCAAAACTAAAGCTAAGCCAAGTAATGCATTTTTTCCACTGTATTTTTTCAACTGATCTTTTTCTCATAGCTCTGTTTCCTGAAGTGATTCCATTTTTCAAGGTCATCCTAAGGCTGCGGATCCTCATGGTATCACTCTTCCAGCAGCCTCCCTGGCCTGGTGGGCCTGCATCTGAAAATTGTTAGGGAGGGCAAGAAGCAGTGATATCTTGTCCCTGCGCCAAGCTGTGCTTTTCTTATTATTGCCAGTATTTCCAGTTATCCCCTTCTGTGCTTTGGGGCTTGTAGACTAGTGTGTCGCTTCTCATTCTCAACTGAACATGGAGATTTGACCTCATGTTGGAAGTTTGATCTCATTTTTCAGGGTTCAGAAGTTAATCCTGAGATACTGTAACTATATTTGATATTTCGGGGTCTGTAGAGCGCCTGGCAGGATGGCGTTCACTCCCTGACTGAAGGTTGTACTTGAGTAACTTTAGCTGCTGGAAGCTGGGTGTGTAGTTTCTCCAACTAGTTTAGAAGGCTGGAGCTGCCTTTTGCAAGTGCCAGCCTCCGTTCAGAGTGCCAGAAATCAGTGTGACTGCCTTAAAGGAGCCTTATGGGCTAAATTAATCCCTCACTGTGGAGAGGTCAGTGGTGGGACTGAATGGTTTCCTTGTACTCAGATGACTGGTTAATGCTATTTTAGGTTCACTTTTGTTCCTGACTGACTCTCTTCTCCCTATTATTCTCCCTTGTTCTCTAAATCAGATAAGTCCAAACCAAAGACTAAAACCAGGAACTGCAGCAGGGGTGACAGCTGAGAGCCTGGGTCTGGCTGTCATGGAAGAAATCAGTTGGCCTTTGTACTCTTGAGATAAATAGCACAGGGGGATAAGAGTTTGTGGCTGGAGTTTGTAAGTTCACAAATGTTATCTGCTTTGAGAAAAGCAAATATTTGATCAATTGCAGTGGATAGAAACTTTGTGAGGGGGGGAAATATGCACACAATGTTGAATTTGTGCTGTCATTGTTCTGATGTGGTCAGGGATGTCTCTTTGGCTTGAACTGGTGTATGAAGGGTCTAGTCAGCAGGATGTGAAATGAATGTGCAATGTGATAGAGAAGGGGTAGGAAGTTCAGCATTAAAAAAGAAAACAGTCCCCACTTTCCCCAAAGGAGAAGCTTCTAGCTTCTGCTTCCACAGAGTTGTTCTGGATGTAGGTAGGCATCGGTATGTTCCAGGAGGAGGTAGGAAGAAAGGGAAGTTCATAGGGTAAATGTTGCTTGCTGCAACACTTCTATGGGCTGGGAAGCATTCATGGTCAATCTCAAAGACTGCTTGCAGTGGGAGACGCATTTTGAAAGATATACAGAATTGCAAAGCAAGATAATATTCTTGTGTTTTGTTCCATGTTTGAAAACAAGACAAGGCTGCTCCTTGCACTTCATTTCCTAAAGCCATTTATGCTTTTAAAGCTGTTATAAAGCAATGGCTGCTTTATTAGAAAGGAAGCATGGAAATTTACGGATACAGAATAAAAGCCCAGTCAATCATCAATGTTTACTAGATGTAGGAATATCTCTAGTGGTTCAGAGCAAAGGTTCACTTTTCCCAGCATCCTTCCTCCACAAGCGACCAGTGTTGGATGTGGAGGAGAAGAATACAAGAATAGTAGAATACAGAGCAAAATGTCCATGATCTTACCCACCCAACATCCAGCAGTCCAGCCTGGGAACCTCTGGAGCCCAAAGGCCTTGTCTACATCTTTGGTCTGACTTACTTTTGTGTATTCTGAGAGGACTACCAGATACCAAGTTTTAGTATGTTCCTTTTCTACTTAACAGTATTTTACATACCAGAAATTGTTTCAACAGCCTCCTTTTTGTAAGGTTAAATATATCTAGATATTAATAACACTGAAATGAGTTCATTGCCAGTTTATTTTCTCCACAACTTACTAGTAAGAAATGTATACTTTTGTTATTACAGTAGATCTTAGAGACCCGATCACTCATTGTTTTAAATCAGGGTGTTTCATTCAGAATTATGAGTTGTTCCTTGCTCTTTCTCAACAGCATATCAGCTGAGAATCAGGTCATGCAACAAACCCACACATGTGGGTGTAAACCCAGACTGGATAAAAATAGCCTTTTGCACCTCTTGGTGTGCAATTCCCCGTTTTTCCTTCAGCCTCTGGTGAAAACAAAAATTTGACCAAGTACTGTTTTGCTGACCACAAATAGAGACTGGGAACAGGGTTCTAATGTCAACAGACACCCGCTGAGCCCCTGTAACTATAAAGCCTGCAAATATGTCAGAGAGGCAGCAAGAAGAGCAAAGTTAGCATAGTGTTGGTTAGTGGCTGTGCTTGGGAAAGCATCACCAAGATCTCCAATGTCCACCAAGGGTGTTAAAGTATGTTTTGCAGAGGAGTGGAAGAAGTGACGGATGAATTGGAGTCGTCTCCCTACCATGTAGCTGAAGTGGGAGTCCAGAAAGTCTCACTGAAGTGTGGAGATAAACCACATCCAGGGAATATTGCAGCAAGTGAATATTGCAAAACATGTCTGGGGAATGTGTCTGCAGTACTTGTGACAGATGAGAGAAACTCAGACCTTGCCATCTGTCTCCAATTCTTGCAATTTAGTGAAAATGGCTCCTGAGCTGATTCCAGCCTGACAAATAGATGTACCTTGGTCCATGTTGCTGCTGCAGGACTTAACCTATGCAGTCCCCAAGACATGTATATCTATCTGAGGTGGTCTTCCACCAAGTTTTTCCTTGACATATTTTTCCATGCCAGGTCCCTTCAGTGGCAGGCTTTCTCCTGCATATCTCTGCCGGTTGGAACAGTGTCTTTCCTGTTCCCTGTGCAAAGCTGTGGACTCTCTGATCTTACCCTGGCTAGTTGACCTGGGTTATCCCAAATCCAGTGAGGAGCTGGGCCATGTGCTGTGGCTGACTTGGCTCCCTGCATCACTCCCTGTGGAAACACATCTTTCCTGGGCAGCAGCTACGCATTTCAGCCTCTGATGTACCAACATGTGAACTGCTGTCCCCAGGTGAGCTTATGGATACAGTTTTTGTTCCCATGTGCTTGATATGCCAGATATCTGCTCATAAATAATTGCAGGCAAGGTTCCTTCTCCAACATTTGCAATAAGCCTGCTTTCAAGGGTGTTTTTCTGCTGAACGTGAGCTCTCTTCTCCTACTGAAGCGGTGCTGGATCAGACTTCTCCAGTCTGAGGTCTAAGCAAAAAAAAGTTCTTTGTCTTTTAGCTCACACATCAGACTGCTATATCTGGACTCTATGATAGGTCTAATGGCATGAGGTACTGTGCTGTGCAACCATTCAGTGTTCATCTAGACTGATGTCTGCCTTGCATTTTGAATTATTTGCAGTAAGTACAAACATGCAGTGCATTTTCTTACATCTTATTCTAATATTTGTATGAGTTTTTTTAATAGATTTCCCCCTTTTCTTCTCCCTTTTGCTAACCTGGGATTCTGCTGCTTTTTTTCCAGCACAGCTGTGCTTTTTGGGACTGCAAAGCCCTTTCTCTGTTTTATCAAGGTCCACTGCAGCCTACCAGGTCTGCTCTTGCAGAGCAGTTTCATCTCACAGCCCGCAGCAGGCAGAGGAAAGAGTTTTCTTGCAAAAGGAGAAGGGATTCAGACTGAAAGATGCTCTGTTTCTTTGAACATGTGTCCCTTTGCAATGCTAAGACTGGAGGCCAGCAGGATGCAAAATTTGCTCTCTGGCAGTGTCACCACCTCTTGTAACTCTTGTGTTATTTTGTGCTTGAGGACCTTGAGATAAACTAAAGAGGTGAAAAAAGTTAATAAAACCCTAGCTATCACAATTGTAGATTCAAAACCTGAAAATATAACCCTACTGTCTGACAAGCTGAGATCAAAAGAACCCAAGTATTACTACTTGATAAGCCACTTGCCTCATTTCTCAAGGTTTGCTTCAAGATTACTTGTAGTGCTTTGCAGTTGGCAAAAGGGTGGGTAGTAAAATAACAAGTCCTGGTGTGTGCTTCAGGTGTGTAATCATATCCTGAGAGAAGCTGTTAGCCTTGGGGTGAGAGGGAGCTGTCCTGAAAATTGAAAGAATTTGTATAAGCGACAGAAGTGATTGAGTGGCTGAGGACAGATGTCCTCTTTAACTCCTAAATTGTGGATTTATGTGAACTGAACTATGAGGACTGTCAGTTAAGATACTTGTTCATTTGTTTCCCTGCTCTTTTATACATCCTCCCTCCAAAATCTTACAGTGGTGAATGTAAGATGAAGGCACCAGTGCTGTGGGGGATGGAGGTGCCTGTTCAGAGCATAAAACCTATTTGAGAAGACCTGCTCTGGAACAAAGACCACCAAGGTGGCAATCTGGGCAAGCGTGTACCAGTGTCCATGTATGCACATGTGTGTTTGGGGGCAGGGGCTGTTGTGGGGATGTTCCTTGGCTTTGTTTTGTTGGGTTTTTTTTTAATTCAAATAAACATTGTGGTCCTATTCTTTGATGGGCTGAATGACATGGGAGCCTCTTTTTCCCAGATACTTTTTCTGGGAATCTACACTCTCTCTCCAGAGTGCAGAATAAACAAACTAGAAATTTTGGGTTTTCAAAACAAAATAAATAACTATTGTTCTGCTTTCCCCCCACCCCCACATCTCCTTCCCTTCCCACCATCTCCCCAGCTGCCTTCTCTTGACCAGAGCATCCCTTGGGATGTCCTCCATCCCAGCTGTGCTGGCAGTCCTGTGATAACACATCCCACCATCTCCTCCTGCTGAGATGCAAGGGCAGAACTTGCTATGTCCTTGCCTCCATGTCCAGGGCTCTAGAAACCAGTCCCAAATCAGCAAAATGCTGATTTGTGGTTTCAAGGGCTGCTGCAGCCCATGGATAACCAACATAGTGGTCTGAGGTGGGACTGCAGCCTGGGTTAGACCTGCTGGGTTTAAACTCTGTCACAAGTGAGTGACAACAGCCTGGTTAGAAAAGGTGGGACTCTGGTGCAGGTGGATGATTTTTCCTTTCAACTCTCAGGAGGGTTTATGGATTTTTTTTAAAACCTGGGTTTGGAAGGACTACAGTTACCAGTACTGGTATCTGGGTTGAAGCAACTTGCAGAGGTTGCAAGGTAACCTGTAGAGTTGATGCTTTGAGCTGGTCCATTGCTGCATCTTGCCAGTATCTGAGACAGAGAGAGAGTGAGATGTCACTAATTTGGGGATCAGATGCTGGCAGGATAAGGGGGTTTAGCTGTTGTTGTCCTGTACGGGCGCAAGCAAACTCTTTGGGTGCTGCTGGGGAATAAGGAACGTTGAACTCCTCTGTTTTACATGTAAATATGATCACACAAGCTCACCCTACGAAACCTTTCTCTTGTCAGTGTTTCATATCAGTAGCTATTTTTATACAGTGCCTGGTATAACAGATCTCTTCTCAGGCCTCAGAGATTTGGACACGATTTGTATTCACGAACTGTTGTGACCAGTGGTTAAAATGGGAGGAGCAGGAAATGAGGGTGTTTTTGGTGTGGCAGGGAGGAGGAAAATATCTATTTGCCAAAAGAAAACACTACCCCAAAGCACTGAGCCTTGCCTACTAGGAGAGGAAGAAAAGGTAGCAGGGTCTTCTGAGTCCCAGGCAATGCTAGTATGGCATATTGAGGTGTAGATATGAGAATCATAAATTGATATGAAAGCTGGTGACAGCTTTTCACCAAATGTTGCAATTAAGAAAAAAATATCTAATAGGGTACTTGGCTGACTGTGATCACTCAAGGCAATTTCAGGGGTGTTGCTTGGTGGAGGTCTGAGAGCAAAGCTTTGCTAATGTGCATCAGCTGTAGTGCAGCTCAGATCCCATTGGTTATTGCTGGGTACTAAAGACATCAATCAGACATTGGTGGTTGATTAAACATGTCAGCAAAGCTAAGACACAAGGCAGCAACTGGAACAATTTGCTGCAAGCGTGTGCCAATGCCAAGTCTAATTACAATTGCTAATAAGCTTTGTTCTGCAAGCTGTGTGATAGGTGGAGATAGGACATCTTCACTGAGGCCCTTCTATGAATAAAACAGTCAGTGGAGCACGTCCCAACCTGTGGGCTGTGGCCACAGAGACTGCGGGAGAGGAAACAGCAGCTAGGAGATAGGTGTTTGTCTTTAATCGCTACAATGTCTCAGCTCCCCGAGGCTGCGGGCACGAGTGGTTGTAGGGAACCATGCATTTCTCCTGCACCTCCCACCTCTCAGGTGTCCCCAGGCACAGTGAGCAAGACCAGCAAGTCCAGCTCTGCACCCCTGCATAGTTCTGGGAATTACAGGGAAGGAGCATTTATTTACAGTGAGTAAATCAGACTGTGCTCCCTGCCTCATCGTGGAAAGACTGAGATGCTGCCAGCAACCTGTGGTAGTTATGCTTCCCTTGAAAGTGTAAATAGAATCATAGAAGAGAATCATAGAATCATTAAGTTTGGAAAAGACCTCTAGGATCATCAAGTCCCACCATTAACCCAACACCACCATGCCTCCCAAACCATGCCCTGAAGTCCCACGTCTATGCATTTTTTGAACGCCTCCAGGGATGGTGACTCAACCACTTCTCTGGGCAGCCTGTTCCAATGCCTGACCACTCTTTTGGTGAAGAAATTTTTCCTAGTATCCAATCTAAGCCTCTCCTGGTGCAGCTTAAGGACCTTTCCTCTTGTCCTATCGATTGTTACTTGGGAGAAGAGACCAACACCCACCTCGCTACAACCTCCTTACAGGTAGTTGTAGAGAGTGATCACATCTCCCCTCAGCCTTCTCTTTTCTGGACTGAACAACCCCAGCTCCCTCAGCTGCTCCTCATCAGACTTGTGCTCCAGACCCTTCACCAGCTTCATTGCCCTTCTGTGGACACGCTCCAGCACCTCAGTGTCCTTCTTGTAGTGAGTGGCCCAAAACTGAACACAGTATTCGAGGTGCGGCCTCAGCAGGGCCGAGTACAGGGGCACGACCACTCCCCTACTCCTGCTGGCCACACTATTGCTGATACAAGCCAGGATGCTGTTGGCCACCTTGGCCACCTGGGCACACTGCTGGCCCATGTTCAGCCAGCTGTCAACCAGCAACCGCAGGTCCTTCTCCGCCAGGCAGCTTTCCAGCCACTCTTCCCCAAGCCTGTAGCGTTGCATGGGGCTGTTGTGACCCAAGTGCAGGACCCAACACTTGGCCTTGTTAAACCTCATACAACTGACCTCGGCCAATTGATCCAGCCTGTCCAGATTCCTCTGCAGAGCCTTCCTACCCTTGAGCAGATTGACACTCCTGCCCAATTTGGTGTCATCTGCAAACTTACTGAGGGTGCACTCAATCCCCTCATCCAGATCACTGATAAAGACATAAAACAGAACCAGCCCCAACACTGAGCCCTGGGGAACACCGCTCGTGACCAGCTGCCAACTGGATTTAGCTCCGTTCACCACAACTCTCTGTGCTTGGCTATCCAGCTAGTTTTTTTTTTATCCAGTGAAGAGTATGCCTGTCTAAGCTATGAGCTGCCAGATTCTCTAGGGGGATGCTGTGGGAGACTGTGTCAAAGGCCTTGCTAAAGTCCAGGTAGATAACATACACAGCCTTTCCCTCATCCACTAGGCAGGTCACCTGGTCATAGAAGGAAATCAGGATGGTCAGGCAGGACCTGCCTTTCATGAAGCCACGCTGGCTGGGCCTGATCCCCTGGTTGTCCTGCACATGCCTGGTGAGTGCACTCCAGATGTATCACTCCATAATCTTCCCTGGTACCAAGGTTAGGCTGACAGGCCTGTAGTTCCCCGGACCCTCCTTCCAGCCTTTCTTGTAGATGAGCGTCACATCGGCAAGCCTCCAGTCATCTGGGATCTCCCCTGTTAACCAGAGCTGCTGATAAATGATGGAGAGTGGCTTGGCAAGATCCTCTGCCAGTTCCCTCAGTACTCTCGGGTGGATCCCATCCGGCCCTGTAGACTTGAGTGTCCAGGTGGCTCAGCAGGTCATAAACTGCTTTCTCCTGGATTATGGGGGGTTTGTTGTGCTCCCTGTCCTTGCCTTCCAGCTCAGGGGGCTGAATACCCCGGGGATAACTGGTCTGACGGTTAAAGACTGAGGCAAAGAAGGCATTTAGTACCTTAGCCTTCTCCTCATACTCGGTAGCAATGTTCCCCCTTGTGTCCAATAGAAGATGGAGATTCTCTTTGGCTCTCTTTGTTGTTAACGTGTTTGTAAAAACATTTTTTTATTAGCCCTTACAACAGTGGCTAGGTTGAGTTCTAGCTGGGCTTTTGGTTGTCTAATTTTCTCTCTGCAAGACCTAGCAAGGTCCCTGTACTCTTCTTGAGATGCCTGCCCCTTCCTCCAAAAGAGGTAGACTCTCTGGTTTTTTTTCTGACTGCCAGCAAAAGCTCCCAGTTCAGCCAAGCAGTCATCTTCCCCGCCGGTTCGTCTTCCCCGCCGGTTCGTCTTCCCCGCCGGTTTGTCTTGCAGCACATGGGGACAGCCTGCTCTTGCGCCTTCAAGACTTCCTTCTTGAAGAAAGCCCAGCCTTCCTGGACTCCTTTGCCCTTCAGGACTGCCTCCCAAGGGACTCTTCCAACCAGTGTCCTGAACAGGCCAAAGTCTGCCTTCTGGAAGTCCATAGTAGTGGTTCTGCTGACCCCCCTTCTTACTTCACCAGGAATTGAGAACTCAATCATATCATGGCCACTAAGCCCAAGACAACCTCCGACCACCATGTCTCCCACCAGACCATCTCTGTTTGTGAACAGCAGGTCAAGTGAGGCACCTCCCTTGGTAGGCTCACTTACTAGCTGCATCAGGAAGTTATCTTCCACACACTCCAGAAACCTCCTAGACTGCTGCAAGGGACTGCAAGAGGCTCTGAGAGCAAGGATAGGAACTGGACAATGAAGGCAGATGACCCCAAAACAGGGGGAAAGTAGAGAAATACTGGGAATACCCAGGTACAATCACTACCCTGACCATTGCTTAGCTCCTTCCTAAAGCTCTGCAGGAGCCCAAGAAGATGTTCATGTTCCTGTGCTGCAAGAAATGGTGCTTGAGCCCTTAATGTGGCTGTGACTTTGTGCTGCACCTTTGGGAGAGGCACTGCAGCATCTCTCTGAGACATCTGGCAGAGTTTGGGGCTTTTTCTTATCTCATGAAGGACCATATTTTTCTCCGAGATAATAATGGGCTCTGATCCAAAAAGTCCTTTCCACATGGGGACTCTTTCCATAATGACAAACAGACTGGTAAATGAGGGTTGCACTGATTCTACTAAAAAAAAAAAAAAAAAATCATAAAAATGAGAGTCTAAGGTCTCTCACCCCTACTAGGTGCGAATCAACCAAAAAAACAGTTCATCTTGCTCTTGAAAATTGAGGGAGGAAGACTCCACAGGCAAGCTTGGAGAGCAAGCAAAGGAAAGTATGAAAGTATTGCTTAATGTGTAACTAAAGTCATCCTTGATGTAATTTAAACCTGTTACTACTTCTACTGTCTACCACGACCGCTGAGAAAGGATTAATCCATTCCCCTGTCCAGCATGTATTTGAAGATTGCAATCATCCATCTTCTAGACTAAACAACCCTCATTCTTTCATTCTTTTCTCATAAATTGTGTCTTCTGGCCCTTCTTGCTGTTCCCTTTTGGACTTTCTCCGGTTAATTTACATCTCTCAGAACTCAGTGCGTGGGACCAGTCACCATGTTCTGAGCTTCCTCTTTGATGTGAAATCACAGCCTGCATTTGTGAATCTGCTGGGTAAAAGTGAAGGTCTGGGGTTACCCAAGGCAAGCGTGGGGACAGGGGTATGTAAATTTGCCTTTTAGAAAATGAAAGTATCAGGAAAGAGTGTGCAAGCAATTGCTTGCATGTTATTTGTAATATGTTGACCAGCACTAGGTCTGTGGATGCTGGTTGCTGCTACGGAGAGCAGAAGTCCTGGGAGCGAGGTGGTGTCTGAATGCCAGTCCAGAAGAAGCATATCCTATAGCAATACAAACTGGTCTTTTGATCAGGATTGCATGTGTGCTGATATCCCTGTCTTACTAACACGTGATTTCTGCTTCATAACAGCTTGCACCCAATGTGTGCATTCTTTTGAGATCAGATCTGGTTTATTGCTGACCCCAGGGACATGACTAATAAAATCATAGCACCGTTTTGTCCAGCTTATAGTTTTTAATGGCATTTTCCTTCTCCCACACCCCTTATCTGTCCATTATTGACCTTTGAGATAGGTATGCATTAAAAAAGACTGTTTTGATATTTCACTGCATGGTTAATGTATCTAAAGTCTGGATCACACAGACACTTGAACATGAGCTTAATTGCTGGACTTGCACATAAAGGACAGACTTGCTCGTGCATGAGAAAAGAACACGATACACAGGTATTGTGGGATACCAGGCACCAAGACATTTGCCTGATGCTGATCTGCATCTGTATTTACTTTGCAAGGAGCTGAGCAGTGGTGGAAAACTCCACCATGGTGCAGCAGAGGCAGGGCCAGGTGTCCCACTTTCCTTGCTCTGCCATGCATCCTGCATGGCAGCTCCCTGACACCAACAGCTCTTGCCTCTTGCAGCGTAAGGCTGACTTGGCTAAGGTGTGCTTTGAGGAAAAAATACCAAGATAAAGAGTAGGTTATTTTCCTCATTGCTGGGCTAATAGCTTTGGTTACTCCATAGCTTTACTTCTAGAAAAGTATATTTTCAAATGTTCTCTTATTTCTGTTAGGAGCATCGTACTTACTGAAAGATAAGTATGAAAAAGCAAAGAGGTGTCTGATTTTGGTGGCTTTTTGTTTTTTTTCCTTTTGTGCATAGTGCTGGTTCAGTGGAGACAGAAAAGGCACCATTTTATGCCCTTGGCATAGGAGACACCACTGCCTTCAGGAGCTGGGTATAACAGTGCTCCTCAGCACTGTCAACCCTATTTAGAGACAAGAGAGCAGCCAGGGTTGTTACCCAAACACAGACAGCTATGCTCAAACAGATGTTCCTTATTCAAGACCTGGTTCATTTGTCCACCCACTTTCTAGGCAGGTCAGTGGCCAAGCAACTGCTCCCAAGGGTACCCCTGCACACAGGGTGGGTGTCACAGTCCTACTCCCCACCTCCATCAGCCCCAGACAGTGTCTTGGTTTGGCAGAGCACCAGCAAGTGGCACCCTCGGCTGCAGGGGTTTGTCCCACTTTGACCAGTGCTGGGCTTTTCTCACTGCAGCATCCTCCAGGTGTAGACAAAGCTCAGCTTTTGTGCCCGGGGTGGCCAGGCCCTGTTTATAATTGACTCTTGTTGTCAATAATCATGGAAAAGTGCAGATGGGACTTGTTTATTTTATGTGGGTATCCCTACCTGGTCGTTATGCAAAGCCCCCAAAGAGTAAACAGAGGAGAACAGGGCTGTAATGGGAACCGCTGAAATAAAAGCAGGATGGCCACAATGTGTGCCAAGCCAAATGCTTTGCATAGTTGCACTGTCAGCAAACACAGCAAGCCAGAGGGCAGGGAACCAGCCGCTAGTGCGGCTTCTTTCTTAGCTCCTATTTGCCTTTGCATTTGTTATCTTGGACATAAAGAGGTCTGTAAGCCAGGGATTTGGGCAGTTAACCTCAAATAAACCCTAAAAGACCTACTTCAGTGAAGTGTAACAGCATCTGTTGAATTTAATAGAACTGGGCTTGCTCTCACCCAGGGTGATTTGGACTCTGAAAGCTTGCTGTTTCCTAGAAGGTAATGGCATTTTGGGGATGTCTCTTTTGGTTTGTGTGCAACTTTGATTACTGCTTTTTTACCTTGGCTTTGTCTGGCTCCTCCACACAACTGAGTGTGTGTACACACGTGTGAGAAAGAATAGCCAGCAGGGAAAGGATGCACCGCTGTAAAGACAGACATTGGTTTTGCTGGGAAATATCCTTTATAGTCAGACAGACAGCAAATATTTGACACTGAGCAAGAAAATCAGGTATGCTGTCTGACAAAGCAGATCGCTGCGGAAAGCGGTGTCGTGACTCACCAGCAGATCATTTCATAGCCTCACCCAGCCCCGTTACTTAAAAATACTGTTTAGGATCAAAGTATCTTGCAGGCAGTCAGTTTTGTTTCTTTAAACAAACCAAATCATGCTTTATAAGGTCAGCAAGCTCCCAAAGAGTGACTTGGTGGAATAGAGCTGCAAATGGATAGCTATGGCATGAAACGAAACTGTTTGGAGAGACCATCAGCAGCTGACATTGTTCACAGGGAGAGCTGGGTGCAGGAGCTCTCTGTTTTTCACTTTTACACGTTGGTGATTCACTGATGGGTAAAGGAAGCTCACAGCAATCAGAAGCTCTTTGGCTTTTGGCAGGTAGTGGCGGCATGGATCGTTTCTAGGTCTACTTATTGATTTCTTGAAGCCTTCTGGATGTGCAGGTGCAGGCTGGAAAATAAGCCCTTTCATGGACTGTTGAAAAGGGAGCCAGGAATTGTAGTTAAATATAGGCTTTAACCAAGAAAAATGTTATCCAAATGGGTCTGTTCTCTTGCTCTATGTAATTACTAGTAATTGAGAGATCATTGACATAAAATACAGATCCAGCCGTTTGGAGGCCCTGGAAGATAAAAGCCTGACTGCATCTGTTGCATCTCCTAAAAGCACCAAGCTGTTTGATACAGCTTCCAGGACTTGGGACTTCTGATGCAACCCAAATGAGAGCAGCAAACCAGAGGAAATAAAGCATCCCCCACTTTGAGTGACAACTTCTGGACAAAGACCAAAGTAGCCCCATCTCCTATCGGAAAAGCTTGGGCAAAGGCAAGCAGGAGCAGAAAGAATGAAACTCTTATTGAAACTCTATTTTTAATAGGATTGGATCCAAGCCACAATCTGGGAATTGAGAAGGCCATGTCCCATTCTCTGGTTGTCCCTGATGACAAGCAGGATTTCTTACTATTTTATTTATTTACAGAGATGAAGCTCTTCTGGTAACTTCAATAAGCCTGGACTGGTATCTCTGTAGGATCGCAGCAGTCTCACGTCTTGGGTGTAATTCTTCTTTGCACTGGTTTGGAACAGTGTAGCACAGTCTCACTACACCACCCTGCACCTAAATGACCTACAGAGGTATGCTGGGTCCCAAACCCCAGAAACCAAAGCAGTGCCTGAGGATCAGGAGTGTGAAACAGCTGTCCTTCCTGTGGTGTCTCCTTGTAGCCCTTCACAAATCCAACAAAAGCTACTAGCTCCTTCTCAAAACCTCGATCATTTATTTGCATGGCATTTCTAAAGAAAGCTGCATAAGATCTTGGGTAGTTATTCCTTTTCAAGCAAACTTCTGTATGTGGATTTGAGCAGATGAGGATGAGGTTTACACTGTTGCTGAAGAGGATCTGTGCATGCAGGGGCTGATGGGGGAGCACAGGAAAGCCCTCTTCAACACATACTATTTTGAGCTTCTGCTGTCTTTCTGCTACCCCTGGGTTGTTATTGCTGGGTGCATGGTGAAGGAAGAGGTGCTGATGGCTGTGCTTATGGGGAAGCCTGAGAGCTCTGATTTAATTCAGACAGAGCATACAAGGCAGAGTGGTTTCTCCTTCCCTCCCTGCCAAGGAGGGCAGGATGTTTATGTGCTTCTCAGCTAAAGGTATCCACAGCCTGAAAGCCTCTTACTCAATTTTGCCTGGTAATTGGGATTTCTTATTGGCATGTCCAGTATCAGTGGATCCAGCTGAAACCTGATGTCCCTAAACAAACCCTGCCTTCAAAGCCAGCTTGCAACATCCTCAGAGAGGTTTCTGGCTTGACGTCACCCTGCTCAGAGTTTCTTTCAAACAGTCCCTTGTTAGCTTGGGAACAGGGCACATTGCTTGGATGCACGTTCACAGCCCCCATCGCTGCTTGGGGGAGAAACAGCAAGGGGATTTATGAGGCATGGAGACCAGAGCCCAGAGGAAAATATTGGGTAATCGGAGAAGTGGCCTCAAGGAGCCAGTTGGGCTGTTTATCTCACCCTCAGTCTCCCCTAGGGAGGCAGCTGCACCATGTCACCTCTGTTGCACAAATCCTTGCCTAGCCTCATTCATAAAATCCCACAAAAGCCTTGTATTTGTGAAGGGAGCCCTGCCCAGGTCCGGCTGGTAAGCTTGCTTATCAGAGTGAGGCTACGCCCAGTGCGAAAGCACAGAGAGCTCCTTTATCCCTCCGTGCCGGGATTCAGACCAGCTCAGCTGAGGGGTGCCTTTGTCTCCCCTTGCAGTGTGTGTGTGCAAGGTCAGGCAGCAGCAGGATCAGGCCTGCCATAGATGCTGTTTGCAGGAGACAAGCACCAACTGCCAGCGGGTAGGACAGAAATCCCCCTCTACCAATGTCTCGAGGAAGGAAGGAGCAAGAAAATGGTGTTGAGAAGCTGAGAAGCTGTCAGCTCTGAATCAGCTCCATGTGAGATGGAGGAGGGAGGGCTGAACAGTTATTTTTTTGACATTTTGTTTTTTTAATACAATTGCACACGGGTCTAAGGATCATTCCTGCCCTGCAGGAGCAGCACAGCTGCAGGTCAGACCCTCAGGCAGTGTAAATAAGCGTGCCCTGCCATGTTGGCGCTTGATTCGGATCGAAAGCATGGTTGCCACCTGCCTACTTTGTTAACTGGATTAGCTATTTACAGGCAGTCACTCTTTTATGGCTTTGGTGTCTGGTTTTCCGTCATAATTCTTCCTTTCCCTGTCTCAGACTCTGTTGAGTCTGGCCCCTCACTCTCTGTAATTGAAATATAAGCATTGCTGTGCATCAGACAGACTCAAGCTTTCTTTCAGGGTTTTTTCCTTTTATTTTTCTTTTTTTTTTTTTCCCCCTCCCTTAATTTCTTTCATGGTGACCCATGGGAGTATGGCTGTAACTTTAAATACCTTCCAGCACAACCAGCTGAAATGAGGTGGAGGAATAGGGAGAATTAAAATATGCTTCAAAGGAGTACACAGGAGGAATACAAATAGGAACAGATAGCCTGAATTTAATCTTTTATAGGGTCTTTCATAAAGAATAATATCAGCTCAGGAGGGGCTAGTGCCTGTAAGGGTAGAAGGAGACAGCCGCCTGCTACCTCCTCCTCTTCCCAAAGTCTTTTATGGAGAGACTGCTGTGCTCCAGGGTGGGCAAATGTAGGGCCCTGGGGTGTTTTTTCAGCTCTCCCATCAAACTATGTTGCCTAAATGCTCACCTCTGCCTGGCAAGGAATCCTTCTTTCCTCTCAGCGCAGGCGTGTGGTGCTAAAGAAGTCTAAAACTAAATAAAAATCTTGACTGAAATGGCAGAAACTGGGTGTACCCACTGATGTTCTCCAGCCCCATGTGCTCTGGCAGAGCAAGGTGCTGACCTGCACAATGCAAAGCAAGCAAAAAGTAGATGCAGCCTGTGAAAACATCACATCTGCCTTTTCCTGAAAATCATTCAAAAAAGCTGTAACAAGTGCTGTAAATTCAAACTGAAATGTGAATAGCTCGGAAAGTGCGTGTTTGCTTCCATCCCCTTGCTTACTGAGGACCTTATATCTGAGAGTTGGAGCAAATTCCCGTCACTCCTCACTGTCATACATCATGTATCAACCCAGGCAAGATGTCACAAGCCCTCAGAGGGAGCCACTGCCCTGTCTCAGGGTTAAATCAGTTCTGCATCTTCAAAAGACACAAATCATACTAATGTAGTTGGGGACGGAAGAAATTGTACAAATACAGTGTTTGGGGCCAGGTCCTGAGACACCTGGAATTGGCAGAGCTGGGGTGATTTATGTGAGTGTACTCCAGGGCACAGACCCCTCCACTTGTGCGTCGGTTGGAGAGTTGGTCTCACGCAGGAGAGCTTGCCAAAGCTGCTGAGAGAGGGCTGTGTCCTGAGCAACATCCATCTTCACTGCAGGACAGGAAGGAGTCCGATGGGATGGCATCCTGGGAAGCCTGTTACATGAAGGCTTGGGTATTCCCACACCCTGTTGCTGCTTACCAGCCTTTGAAGCTACAGAAACACCTCAAGGGTGCTGCCTGCCATGAGTGATGGTGCTCCGTTGGCCTGGGGGATACAGGCTGATATCCTGCTGAACTGGGGAGGGATTTGAGAAAGGAATCCAAGTGAAAATTGGTGTTTGGTGTGCTTAAAGCAAGAAGATAAACTGCTTCAATCAGGTGTGTTTACAACTTAGTCACAGACATCCATACTGACCTCTTCTTTACCCACAATTTGCTATTCCCTGCATGTAAAACCCCCTTTTCATGCAAAATTAAATGGATGTACTATGTCCTTTAGTGTATTTGGAGGAGATTGCCCTGCAGGGCTAGTTCTCATAGCTGTAGCTTAGCAAGGGAAAACCCAATGTTAAACTGTTCATGACATCAGGATCATTGCCATTCCTCCCCATCTCGCTCATCTTCGTTTTTCCCCTCCTTGAAGGCTACCTTTTTATCCAATGCTAGTTCACCAAGTGCAACTACTTTTTTATGTAAAAGAAATGGAAAAATGGAGAATAGCATCTCCAAAAGAAGCTGCAAACACAGGAATGAAAGGGTGGGTGGTGTGGACCACTCTCCTCTTCTGGATGATCCTTCTTCGGTGCTGAGAAATGTGTTTATTTTTAACTAGAAACTGCACAGTGACTACCAGCCCTCCCAGATTTAAGCCTTGAGCTCTCTCTGCTGAAATCAACAGCAGTATTTGCATAAATCATTAAAAAAGGAAAGAGCTTTGTTATCTCTAGCAAGTCTTTCTGCTTAGTGCGGTGGGTGGGGGACTCAGTCCCAGGCTGGCGGTTATGTCTGTACCACATATTTCACAGTATAGCTGTAGGTTTGCCAACTGTCAGTTCACATAGTTTCATGGTTACATCTTGCTCTAAATATAGGAAAAGCCTGGTAATCGCTGACGTCAGGCAGTCCTGTTCCTAGTCAGCCCCCTACCACCTCATTAACTTTTAAAATGTGCAGGTTTACAATAATAAAAACTAGGAAATAGGGAGGTGTGAAAGGTAAGGCTCAAAGGTAGAAAACATGTAACAGCAAACCTAACATGAAATAAGAATAATAATATGTAAGGAAAGAATTTGAAAACAGGCGATGGGTTGAAAAAGGAGACCCAATATTTATAACTAGTAATGTAAATTGTCAGTGTTAAGAAAAATAAAGGCTGGGAAGGAAAGAAAGCACTGCTCTGATCCTGCAGATACTCTGCAGTAGTGTGAGGCATGTGTGTTACTGTTAAACTTCTTGAGACCTTAGATAGCACGTACACTTAATTTGAAGGCAAATTAATATTACCAAAGGGTATTTATAAGTTTAGGAGCAAAAACTGCACTGAGCTTACCTTTGAACATGCTGCTTGTCCGTCGTCTGTCTAGCAGGGTTTGCGTTGGCTTGCAACCGGGAGGGCTGGACCCATGCAGCCAGTCTGACTGCTCGTACAGCCTTTTGAAACCGAATTTTCTGTGTGCCGCTACTGTACAAGGAGCAAGCAACAGTGAGAGGATGCTGCGTTTGTGACTGTGTTTGACCTCTGAAGTGTGTCCAGGCTGAATTGAGCTTATGGGAGACATCAGGGCTGCAGAGGAGTTGACCTGGGTCTCGCTTTCTCCTGGTGTGCAATGACCCAGGTACATAGGTATGCTCATTTCGTCAGAGCTGCCCTAGTGGAGACAGGGCTGCAGCTTCACCATGCATCTGGTGTGTTCATCAGTAGGATAGCACTAAGCGTCTGAGCACGGGAATGGATTGTGCAGGTCCAGTGTGACTCTTTGGATATTTAAGCAAGAGACAGATTTAAGTACATGTTGGGATTTCCGAACCATTCACCATTCCCGGTATGTTTGCGTGTACTTCAGGGGAGCTCTTTCTCTTCTGCAAAGCAGAATTAGAGCATGAGCCACTTTGATACTTGGTGCATCCTGTAATTCCCCTCTTTTGCCATAGACTTTGGGTAAGTGACACAAACTGCAAACTACGTGATCCCCAAACTTGGGTAATTTCTGTGCTGTATCTTGTGCAAGGAGGTACGAAGGAAAACTGAAAATCTTCTTCATGCAATTGGGCAAGCTAAAGCCAAACAACACTGTAAAAGTGTGTGTCTGATTAGTTCAGGACCAGTTGCTATATATTAACTGTCTCCCTGTTCAGCAGATCTGCCAGTTCATAAACATTCATGGAAGTGAAAGGCTGCATCTGCCTTTAATTGGGACAGATAAACTGCAGGCAAGCCAAATTCCTAGGCATGCCTGCACACGTCCTTTGCAGAGCTATAGTCTCTTTTGGTGATCTCACTTAAACATAGTCAAAATGATTAAAAGATGCCCTTCTCTTATGTTTTGAAATGTAATTTTCACTTGAAAAATAATCATAATACTACTGACTGCCATGCAGCGCACTTCGTTAGTAGATCTCAAAGCAGTTCACAACAAGCAGTTAAGTATTAGGCAGCGTTAGGATTTAAAACAAAACTAAACTAACCGATTTTCTGTCTGGAAATGCTGATTTATCAGAACTGAAACTATTTGTGGGAATAGGTATTCCCCTGAATTAAAAAAGCCCCAACTGTTTTAGTACTGCTTTAAAAGGCACTGCTGTGATCTAAATTTGAAGTTTTATTTTCTGGATAGAAACAATGCTTTATTCAGCTTATACTAAAAAGCTGGAGAGCATTAACAAAAAAGTCAAAATTGAAGCAAAACATCTTGAAATTATTATAGCAGAGTCTTTTGGATAATAGGCTTGTGAATGTTTTAGAGATACAAAGCTTTGCTTGAAGACAGATGCAGAAATATCAAGACAATCCCTCCAGCTCAGGAAGACCATTTTGCCATCAGCTCTAGTAGGTACGACCTCCCCATCCTGCACTTGGATGACCTGAAGGGCAGACAGAGATGGGGCAACTCTGGGAATGGAAACTGTGTTTCCAAATCCTAGGCCAACTCCCTATCACCAAGATAACACCATTCCCCGCCTCCGCCTTCATCCCCAAAGGGCTCACTGGGAACTGTGGACTCCATGGGTGCCGCTGGCGTCCTGCAAACCAGATCACCCTGCTGGGCACGTCCCAGGTGGGGTGAATCACCCCGCATGTCTCCAAGCTCCCATCACTCTTCTATCTGGCTTCTTCACCTAAGGAAAATGGAGATGCATGTTTAAAGCTAACCCTGGTCACTTGACTTAGAGGTATCAAAGCAGTATTTCATAGAGGGATTCATTTATTCCAAACCTGCCCTCCAGTTGAGTTTCACAAATCTTCTATTTCACTTTTTTAATTAAAAAAAAAGAAATTTAATATATTTCCTTTGTACCAACCACTGTGTCTTTGAAGTAGGTGAAATATTGCATATGCCAATAATGTTTTCCATACAAATTGCTTGCGCCATTTTAAGAAGGGGAGATATTCTTTCAAGCAAGAAGGAGGTTGGCTAAGATGACTTCCTGAGGTCTCCTCCAGTCTGAATTTTCCCTATGACCCCTTGGCCATGAGAAATGATTTGGGCTTTATTTTCTTTCTCCAGACAAGTACAGGTAGATCCTCTTGTCACTTGTGAAAATCTTTTCAGATTTGTACTTGTTATTTTTGAGACTTTGATGCAGAAGAGGAATAGATGGGCAGCTGGCAGAAGTTTTGTTTTTGACTTCAGTGGTGTCTGGACTTGCCCTGGTATTTGTGTCTCCGAAGTCTGACTCAAACCCAGTTCAAGCCAATGGAAAGAATCTCAGCAGCCTAACAGATATAAAGTTGCCACTCTTGAAAGGATAAACTTTTGGTAACACATCGTTTCATAAATATCTTTTCTTTCTGATCTGCTGGTGAGCTATCATCAAACAGGGTTTTTAATGATGGTTATTCAGGCATACACAAACACATTTCATCCTGCTGGTGCTACCCAGATGACGCAGTCTGCCACACCATCACAACATATTTTGGCACCAACACTGTACCCACTGCACACAACCTTCTCCACCTGCCAAATACTCTTTCATTTTCTTGGGCAGTGGCTGGACTGTGCCTGTTTGCCTCTGTTTGCTGCCCCCTTGTCTTTGCTTTGATATGGCTCTACCTCTTTGGCTGTTTGCTAGTTTGGCTGTCTAAATCTGTTTATTTTAATGCTGCTGGGATCCTATCATGTCAAGGGTGTCCACAGCCTCCATGGCGTCTTGCTTTCCTAATCCAAGTAAGACAAAATAGTCACCTGAATTTATTACCACTTCGAAAAATGACTGTTCTCCTTAAAGGGTAAAGATAAGGCTTATGGGGAGAGGTGGTACGTTTCGTTATACCAACTAACAGAAAAAACAGACAAGCTTTTGGTCATGCAAGTCTTTGCTTGGAGCATTCAGGAGTGGCTAGTGAGCAGATTACCCCATGGCCTCCCATATGCAAGGGCAGCTCCCCTATGGATGTGGCTGCAAGGTCTGAAATTTGGAAGCCAAAGAAATGTTTCTGATAATCCATAACTTATCTACAAGGGACTCCCCATGCAAAAATGGTTGTTTGTCTTCAAAGAAATGCTTTTGGAGAGCTATTCTGTGGTAAGTCACTCAACATTACTGATCCTCATTAGATTAGAAAAGTACACGCTTTCCCTCCAGGAAGAGTATGTAAGTGTTGGAATTTCTAACATTAGAAATTATTGAAACTGAGTGGTTTGAAATGCTAATTTTTCCTACAGCTGAAATTTAAAAGACGACAGTTTTCTTTCCAATGTCCATACTCATTATTTATCAGAAATTACGGTGTGATTTACATCCAGAGCAAGTAAAATGGAAAGCCTGACTCCTTTCAGGCTGCTGCCTCCCATCTCCTTCCCCTGCTGCAGCTCTAGCCTTTACCAAACACCTGCACTGCCACCTTCTGGCTGTCTTACAGATCACAGCTGAATTTCCACCATGATTTTTTTTTCTCATCCTGCCAAATTCATGATGTATGTCCTAGGAAAATTTGGAATACAAAGAAGAAACCGTGTGTGCACATGCAGAGTCAGAATGGTCCGTAAATTGATTTTTGTTTCTAGCTGGTCTCTGTTACAGATGGCGATTGCACTATACCTAATTCCTAGCTCTCATTTAGAGGAAGGGAACCCTACAGTGTTACTCCGCCTGACCCAAAAACCTAAAATACTTTGCTCAGCCACTGTTAAGCCAACTTACTGGCCAACGATTAGGCATAAGTGTTTTTCTGGGTTTGCTCAATAGCCTGATTGATACCGGTAATGTCTGAAATAACCAAACAGGTTCTGGTGGAAGACAAAGCTTAGAACCATAGTTGGTATAAATCAGGATTTCTCACTTTGGAGAAGCTACCCTGATTCCTACCCAATGGTTATCTGTTTCAAGTTACACATGAACTGTGCGAGTTATGTCTGCTTCTACTGTGGCTTAGGAAAAGGAAACCCAAAAGGCGCATGTCTGTGGCTTATGGATGGATGAAAAATATCCTTTTTTTTTTCTTTCTTTCCAGTTGAAATATTAGTTAAATACAAAGTCAATTTGAGAAAAAAAAAAAAAAAGATCTGAAAGCTAAGTGAACCCAGGTGTCCTTTAAACCCTCTCACATTGCTCATTTTAAAGAATTCTTAGTATTTTTCCTTTCCTAGCTAAGGAAGGGGTGCCTAAGTCACCCTCTATTTAGGAAAGTAAATGTTATTCGTGAACATGCTAATTCCTGCAGCAGCCAGCCCCACACCCAGTGGCACTTCCAAGCAGGAGCGGAGTCTCTGGCCCCAGCCCTGTGAACCTTTTAAAGAGAGATGGGCTCACCATTGTCTCCCCGAAAGTGCCAGAGCAATTATTAAATATCTAAACCCCAGCCTTTAACAGAAACCCAGTTCTTGTAGCCTTGAGTGACTTGATGCATGCAAGAAAAGGTTGGAAAAATTTCCCCTGCGTTGTAAACATGATTTCCCTCAGCATGCTGCGGCATGGCTAAGGGAACAGTGGCATCTGGTGTTCGCTAAGCTCTCTTACAGCCACTGCTTCCCAGGTGGGTGCTGGCAGGCTTCGCTGGGCATGGGCAGGATTTGGCTCCCCACATGCAGGTATCTAGTGGCACCTGAGATCTGTAGGACGTCAAAGACATCTGTACAACACTCCAGGTGTGATACAGCCCATATGGGAGACTCAAGCACAGCTGAATGGCAGCTAGAGGCCTTGATGGTGCACCAAACAAGAGAAACCCAAACTTGCTTCTTAGTGAAGGTGGTACTCGTTCTTGTTGGGGGATGAATTCCCCCCACCCAGGACTGTGGCGGTGATGCAGCATCACCTTTGACTTGGTGCTGTTCAAGATTTATGTATCTTTATTCCATCTTTCTCAATGGAGAGGAATTTGCTGCTTAATGAGGTGCCCTGAACCCTTTGGTGAGGTAGCCTGTCCACCGAGAGGCCTATGACGCTCAGTCTGCGCTGCAACAGCTCCAGGGTGTGATGCTAAACTGTGCGTCTCTGACTTGTTTTTACCATCTGATTGTCTCCACAGTTCAATCTCACATTCTTAATTTGAGACGCACAATGCAAGTGCTGCCCAGGAGCCTTTCTCCTGCCAGGGAGTTTTAACTTGCCCAAAATCTGGAATGAGCTTCATTGGGGGATGTTTGTTTGTGCTTCTTTCCCCATCATTGTTCTTGCCCTTAAACAGGATAGTCCCACCATATCGGCTATATAGACATGCGTACCTTTTCCTGTGGTAGAGCCTAAATTTTAAACACCTCTGGCAGGCCAGTATCAATAGGCAACTGGGCAATATCTGAACCTTATGGTGAGTGTGTGCCGTCTCTCGGTTCCAGGTGGAGGGTCCTCTACTGCTGGTCCCCGAGACACAGCCAAAGGCTTGCTTGGAGACACACTAAGCTGTGTTTCCTTCTCCTGTCAGCAGAGGAAGCTCAAATCTGAGCAAAACAAAAATTAAAGATGTGCATCTCCCTGGTAATTTCTATGCAAATTAGAAAAGGCAAATTACTCTCTTCATTTTACTAACTGAAATTCAGTGTATCAGCCTTCTACCTTAAGTGCACCATACACAGGGCACTTCCTACTGAGATGAACAGAATGATGAAC
Source organism: Morus bassanus (assembly GCA_031468815.1). Classification (NCBI taxonomy): domain Eukaryota; kingdom Metazoa; phylum Chordata; class Aves; order Suliformes; family Sulidae; genus Morus; species Morus bassanus. The sequence goes on from CM062574.1 coordinate 40,946,792, forward strand.
TTGAGCTTGGACCTCTATGGAAACAATTTCTGCTGGTTTCTGTAGTTTTTCAAATTGCAGATTTTTAGAAGTTCTGCATCCTTATACTTAAACAAAGGCTGTTTTGCAATATTTGCAGGTTCCCCCATGACCAGTTTTATCTGAGTGCTGGGACTGACAGACCTTTTTCTGTTCATGTTGTGATCGGTACATAATTTGACGAGTCCTAACAAGTCCCTAAGCCTGGTTACTCCTCTCTGCTGCGCAGAAGTGAGCGGCTCTGCTCTCATCTGGTGCTGCTGTTAATTCCTGCTCCTCCCTGTGGCTGTGCTCAGAAACTCAGCGCTTCCCCTGCGCACAGCCTTACTTCAGCAGCTAAACTCATTCAGAGTCTCTTTTAGACAGTTTCTGTCCTGTTAAGTTACAACAAATTGCATTTTGTTGACATCAGAATTGGTTTCACAGCTACAAGCGACAGCAAGGGGTGTTTCTGCAAAGGCACCACTAAATGGTGGCCTCCATTGCCCAAACAAGCAGCACCACAGCTAACAAGATAGCTCTGCTTCTCGCCCACGAGACTTAGAAACTCATCAGGTGGTTTTATGTAACATGTAGTACTATAAAGCAGTAACAACCCAAGGGCTGACTTTTGGGTGGTGGTGTGTACTTTGGCATGGCGTTCCTTGGACCGCCGGATCTCTGTTCCGCAACAGTTTGTTCAAATCAAACCCTGGAGATGCCATGCACTGAAGTTTATTTTCTATAAAAACATCGGAGGTTTTCCAAAGCGCAGCTGAACTTCTGCTTAAAAAAAAAAAAATCAATGGGAACTGGGCACCTAACTCCAAATCCCACTGAAATTAAATCCAATTGCTATCATCTCCCACAAAGACTTTGGTCCTACAGAGACTAGGTCACAGAGGACTAAGCTCTACAAATACCCCAGCCCTTTTGCTATCAGCAGTTAAGAGAAATGTTGTTTCCTGAATAGGGTTACAGAGAGAGTAAAGAAATGTTGGGTTTGTAATGCGTTTTGTTTATTAAACTCAGTTTTCACCGATGTCCTGAGTTGACAAAAATGTTTCCCAGGAACACTGACAAACAGAAACAATTCATAAATACATATACACACATATTTCAAACACTGTAGGTATAAACAAATAAAAGCTCTGTTCTGCTGTTTTGGGAGGTCCTGTGTAACCAGCATTTCCAACTGGCCAATTAGCAGCACATGTTAATCAGTGAAAAACTTCCACTTGTTTTTAAAAGATCAAATCCAGCGTTTTAAAATTATTGCTTATTACCAGACAAAACCCCAAGATATCAAGGGTGTTCATTAAAAATATTCATTAACAGCAGGGACGGTGTATATTGACAGAACATGCAGCTTTATAGTGAGGGGTTTTTTTATGCAATTAAGACCAAACCTTTCAGAAACGAATTAAGATGCTGGGCAACCAATCTGAGGATATTACAGGAGCCAAATTCTCAGCAGGTCTGACCTTGGCACCTTCCTAAAATCTACCTTCTTTTAAGATGTCGGGCTGAGCGCCCCCGACACAAACACCTCCAAACCGCTAACGGCAGGTAACACAGCACCCAACTGCGACACCGCTCCAAGGCTTTGCCGCCCAACACTAACTCCTCTCCCAGCTACATGCTGCTCCTGCCTCTTTGCCAAATCCCCTGGGACCTGCCCAGTGGGGCTGCCATGGGTGAGGATGAGGAAGAGGACCAGTGCACCGAGAAACGTCATGGAATTGTAGACGACTGAGGTATTTTTCCTTCCTCACTTGTCCTCCTGGCTAGCAGGGTTGAGGGAGGGGACAGTGGCAGGTACCAATGGAAGGTGGAAATGTGGATCTCCTCACAGCGCTTGTAACTAGAGGCATCTCAGCTTTTGCAGCTACTGGTAGCAACGCCTTGCACAGCAGGTTCGCCTCGTGCCTATCACATATGCTACTAGGCTAGTGGTCTCCCACCAGGGCTATGCTACAGCAGTTCTTGCTCCCTTCTGCTTGGGAGCACATCGGGGCCAGCATCTGCCTTCCTGTGCCCTCCTGATGGGGCATGGCTCACTGACCTCCTTGCTCTGCTCTGGCTCGCCCACTTGCTTCTCTGCAGGAAAACAAGGAGCGGCACTACTTGTGCTAACCCCTTGGCACAGGAGCCCGGTCCCAGAGGGAAAGAAACCCACTGTCCATCTCGCGCCAGCAAGGCACAGTCCTCAGGGCATCATGACAGAGATGCACTGCGGGGCCTTCTGGCTATCGTCCACTCTTTCCCCCCTGGGTCTCTTCGGATACACCACACTGGCCATCTTGAAGAACTCATCCGCAGCATCCAGAGCTATGAGCCGATCCTGCCAAAGCAAGAGGGTTTTACAGTCACTATGGGCTGCTTTGGGCAGCTCCCTGGTCAGGGTCCTCCCTCCACAGCTGCTCTCAGGTTAAGCCAGGCATCAGGTCTAACCTTTTCCCACCTTGTTAACAGGCTGCAAGAGCACCCAGTTGCACAGGCTTAAAAGAACTTGGTGGGGGGCAATTTTATGGTACTACAGCACTGACATTTCCAAGGAAGCTGAACAGCCAAGGTACAAGTGCAACATCTGATGGGTACGCCCCAGATGCCACCATGTATTTCAGCATCCTCTGGTGCAGTTCACCTATCCATTCCCCTTCATTTGAGCTCACTTGCAGAGATGGGGGCTGTGGGGAGGAAGGCACTCTCAGAGCTACTCACCACCACAAAGAGGTAGCGCTCAGAAAGCTCCCAGCTGGTCGGGAAGATGTTTGTCTCTTCGGAGAGCTTTAACAAGATGTCCCGGGCTTTGCCCATGTTCTGGGAGTCGCTGATGATGCTAAGTTTGGTCACCGACAAGAGGGAGTCCGCTTCCTTCTGGAAACCTGGGAAAGAAATGTGTTACAGAAACAAGTCAAACGTGAGCAGGGTCATCCCTGAGCCCTCCAGGCTCTTGCAAGGTTGCTTATACACCCTCCACCTTGGGCTGCTGCATTCCCTACTTGCTAAAACAAACTAGTGTTTCCTTGAGGCATGCTCCATGTCTGCACTTGGGGCAGATATGAGCTTGCTGGTGGGGAAAAAAACCCATGAACCCGTTCAGAGCAAGTTTGTTGCTAGGTTTCAAGAGAAGGCATATGAACAACCACACCCAGGGTGCTGATTCAGCTCTTGCATGTTCCTGACGCTGCCAGAGCTTTCAGGACCGGTGGGGCTTCCTGAGCACCCCAGTGACTACCGCCTATATGTTGTGGGGAGGTAACAGTGATAAAAAAAACCTGCGGCAGTAATGAATGCATGAGTAATTGTTCCTGTAGCAGTCAGCATCTCATATAGGAAGGGTATTCAGGGAAGGAAAGGGGGAGGAGAATGAATGCAGGGATCTTTAAATGTAATGGCTACCATTAACTCTTTGTTTAGTTCCAGGGAGCTGGTGGTGATGCATCTCACCTGAAAACACTTATGGGGAAAGAGTGGTAGTCTTATGATTTAAGCACAGGTCTAGATAACAAAAGATACCAGGTTTCATATCTGGTTGCACATCTAGCTTCACTAAGGCCAAATGATCCCTGGCCTTGAGCTTCCCCACCCCTTGCAAAACAGCTCCAGAGCCATTGTGGACGTGAGGGAGATGTGGGAGAGCCTTTGTCAACGTGCAGTAACAGATGTAAGGATGTCAAGTGATCCCTCCTGTGTTTGGTCTGTACAGGCTGCGCGAGCACCTGGGTGGAGATGAACGCTGATACCTAGTTATGAATTTATAATGTTCCTCCCATCCAGATGCCAGAACGGCAGGTAGGGCAGGAGCTGATGAGATACCCATCTCTTTTGCTCCCAGTGATAATATCCTTGAACAGCCCAACAAGTGTACTCAACTCGCACATCCTCCTCTCAATAGCTCCCAACCACTTCCAGAGCATGATACAAGTCACTGAGCTGATGTGTCGGCATGGCACATCTCCTTAGCCCGAGTGTCACGCGCTGTGTGCAAGGCAATTAGGGAAACCAGGTCACATCTGCCACTGTCTTCTCCAGAGCAGCGGCTGAACACACAGGACCGGTGGGTGCGGTTCACTGTTTGCAGGCGAGGAAACAGCAGGAGTAGGAGGGTCACTGTTGAGTAATTTCATTTGATGAAAGAACATTTCAAATTGACTTAGGAGCAGACAAAGTGGGTGGTTTAGCTCTGATCAGCTGGCATGGGCTTAGGAAGGAAAACAGATATATCTGTGTTTCAAATCTGAAAGGAATATTCAGTTCTCCCTGCTTATCTTGTTTAGAAAAAAACAGGGTGAACTCCCAGCTACCCCTGCTAAGTTTCCACAAGGAAGCTTGAAATGGATGAGTGTGCATGGTATTATGGGCTTGAAAGGCTCTTCTGATGGTCGTGGTTCGTGGGCTTTTTGACGTGCCTGCAGACACGGTGACCTCGTCTCCTCCCAGCTGTGCCTGAGCTCTGGGGAGCCTCCTGCAGGCTCTCAGCTGCCATGTGGGCTACCTGATGGCATTGCTCAGCAACCTTGTTTTATTTTCCTCCCTTTTTCCTCTACCAGCCTGATTTTGTGGAGCCATTCCCATCCTCAACCATCATGGGACCTCTCATCTGGTACCACATAAATGACATCCTTTTGTCCTCTGGCTTACCTAAATCCTCCAAAATGTGCTTCCACCTGCTTCTCACTTCTTTCCGGGTCTGCCGTAAGGTATAAATATCATAGTTGAGCTTTTGCCATTCCTGCAAAGCAATGGGATAAGAGATACTCAGTCATTTGCAGACAGGCAGGTCTCTGCTGCTTTTCTAGGAATTTCAGCTTTTAGAAACGGAGCCAAGATTGAACTGTTGATGTTGGCACTGAGGGATCAGTGTGAAGGTCGATGGCCAGGCTGCTGTTGCCCCAGGAAGAAATTACACTGACCAGTGTAGAATATTTAGCTTGACATTTGGTACAGCATCTCTGTATCTTCTCTGCATGTACAAAACAGGCTTACAGTTACCTCGAAACTGGATTACAGAATTTAGCTTAGGCATAGCTGATGACCAAAGTGGTCTCCTCGGTCAAACAGAGAATATAATTCCAGCTCTGTGCTGGAAGTTATAATGCTGTCCTAGGCTGGAGAACAACATGAACTTCCAAATGTAGTTAATTTGAGAGACTTCAGTCTCTTTCATCCAAAGCCCTTTACCCCAAACCTTGATACCCCTGCTAGTATCAAAACCTGACGTTGTAAGAATACCTTACTTGGCCTTTAACAGCTTGAGAAAGCATGACCACATATTAATAATTACCTTCTATAAAATATTGCAACACCTTATTTTCATATCCTTGCAGTTAAACTGGCATGGCACATTTTCTTACAGCTGATGATAGCCCAAGGGAAACTAAAAATTTGAAAAAAAGTTACTGCTCTCAGTTTGGTCACACATACAGCGGCTTCTCCAAACTGCTCAGCCCTCTGGCATTTAACTGGAGTAGGCAGGTTTTCAAAAGTAGTGGAAAACAAGAAAAATAGACTTTTTTAAAAGGCTGGAGTACCCTTCTTTAAATAGCAGAGAAGAGGGATGCATGTGGATGGCTGAGGGCTGAGCTGGAGTCATTTGACATAATAACTATTCTTGGTGATGCCAGTTGCTGTAGTTAATGCCTCACTTAACTAAACAGCTTAAACACTGTATACAGCTTGCACTTGACCTCGAGCTTTATATCTGCATAATGGGACACCATCTAAAGGTTTTGAGGATATTTATTAAAGTTATACCAGCACAATTAAACACATCTATGTATACAAGTACGCATTCCTGTGGAAATGCTTGTATTCTGCAAGAAAACCAGGTGTATTTTTCCTAGCTGAGTTTAATCAATGCACACACCGAAAAGGATGCATTTACAGAAGCATCCACACAGCAGGTCATAACATCACTCAGATAATTTCCCTGCACTAACAACCTTAATTAACCTCATTTCTCAGCAACAGATTACATAGATGGACTCCTGCAGAATAAACAGGTGTTAACCTGTGCCACCTCCCTGGGATTTTCCTACGTGACACAGTGGGTTCAAAGGGGTTAAATAATACCCATGAAGGTAGGCTGTGCTTCAAAAAATCCCACTGCTTTTCTGATATGTTGCGCCTTAAAGAGTTTACTTGATTTGATAGAAAGTTGCAGATTTCTTAGTGTTTTTTTCCTGAACCCAGCTGACATGACACAACTGCAGAAAATTAATTGACGAGCCCGTTTTCTTGTTGTTCAGCGATAGCTGCAGGAACCCCTTGGACATTACGCTTTGGAAGAAGCAGCCAGCAGGGTTAAGACACCGGTGAATTCAGGTCAGGAGAGCAGGGGAAACACAGCTCTGCCTGCAGCCACTCGCTCTGCACCGTTCATCCTCCCGGACAGCAAAATCCCCTTCATTTTTAGCTTTGTGTTGCTGCTTGCAACGAGCTAGCTTTGCCAATCAGAGCTCTGTTTCTCTCTTGACTGCAGCAGTCCTTGAAAACAGCTTTTCTGGTTGCACAGGAGGGCACCTGGCTGCCAGCTCAAGGCATCAAAATGCCTCTTCAGCCCTTTGCTAGAGAAAGGAGGCAGGGACAAGCCTCCTCTCTCCCCTGACACCAGCTTGTAGCTAGGAATTGAGCTCCTCTCAGTGAAAAAGAAAAAAGGGGTTTTATTGTATTAAAGCTTTGCGGGAAGTTTATTGCAAACCTGAAAGTTTTAAAGAAAGAGACTAAAGACTGCACGGTGCCATGGTCCCCACTGGCAGGGATCCACTGGAAACATCTCAGCCTGCTTGTGACCCCACGGTATAAGCAGAAAGGAAAGCAAATCAGTCCGGGCATGCTGGTGGGGAAATAAGCTGCATGTCTTTGCCCTCCCATGGAGATAAAAAAGTGCTTTAATGTGGACAATCAATCGAGACGGCTGCTGTGATTCCAAGCATGCTTCACACCGCTGAATTAGTGAGACGGGGGGTGGGAAAGATGCTCCCCTCCCCAAAACACAGCTTGCCAGGCAGCAGCTTTCAGGGCTGCAAGGATTTACCCCCCCCGTGGTAGCAAGCCAGACTCCTTGCTAAGCTAAACACCGAGCAGTGCTTAGCATGCAGGGAAGCTGCTCCTGATTTTCTCTGGATTAACAGCAGTGTGTTTTCCCTTGTCTATTTTTGTTTTAAGGGAATCTAGGTTATGGCTTTCTCGTACATTGTATTTACTGAGTTGCATTATAGAAGTGAATACGGTGCATATTTAGTCCCAGGGGACCTCTAACAGTGTCCTGTTGATGAATAATTTGGGGAGTGTGCAAAGGAGCAGCTTTGGTACAGAAAATTATGTTTAACGGTGGTGCCTGGGGGGGAAATCTCTTGTTTGGTGGTATTTCTTTTGCCTGGGTGTGGAGCTGAATGTATTTATATTTCCCCAGAGAAAGCTGGGAGGAGGATGCTGCACTTGGTGCCAGTTGTTGAAAAGCAACTAGAGAGAGCAAAGATTATCAGGGTGAGGATGGGCAGCTCTGAGCTGAGCTCTCAAAGGGACTTGTGCCCTTTTCTCCATCAGCGTTAGACAGCACCGAGTTTTTCTCAGGTGATTCCTTGTAACAGAGACATCCCAAATGCTGTGGGCAGGGGGCTGTCCTCTGTGTTGCTTTAGTGAGGGAAATAAAGTTAGGAGCACCTTTCTATCCCCAAAATTATTCTAAAAAGCATCTCTCTCTAACCGCACAGCAGAGGAAGAGCAAAGCCTGCCCAGCCCCTCGTCTCCACATAGGAATGGGCAACATCAGAGACTTTGGGGAGGGTGTTCCCCATGCACGTCAGGGAGCGTTTGGTTGGGGACAGGCAGCATCATAAGGCCGAGGCTGCGCTGCACCTACTGCTGCTGGGCAGCCCCAGGGCAGACTCCACGCCAAACCCTGCTCTCCCTCAGCCCTTGCTGCAGCTGTGGCAGGGACTGCTGCAGCATACCAGGGCACTGGCAAGATGCAGGACAGGGTATGGCAGTCCTTGAGCAGCCCTGGGCAGAGCGAGGCCAAAGCAGGCTGTCCTTTGTGCCATGTCCCAGGCTGGCTCCCTCCAGGAACCCCTTCCAGTGAGGTGTCTGAGCCTGTGTGCAGGCATGGGACAAGCAGCTCCCTCCCAAAACTTAGCTTCTTTTTGCATTTCTTGTGCACCTTTGTTCCCTGTCCTGCCTCTTGCCTAGTTAGATGTAACTTCTGGAGCGGCGAGGAGGCTTCTTGCACACAGTACTGGGAAAGTTCAGCAGGATACTGGTCTTCACCAAACCCCCTGGAGTTTCTGCAGGTCTGGGACATCCATTTTACCTGGAAAACTTCCCCAAACTCTCTAGTGTAATATACTAAATCTGCAAATGCCAATTGGAAGTGAGGAAATGCTGGCCATGAAATATAAGCCAGGTTAGTACATAACTGAGAGCTCTGGGAAAAACTGCCAAGAGAACAGGCAAGTACTGTCCAACTTTTCATCCCTGCTCATATGGAAATCTCCTAATTGGTAGGTAGCTTTCCTCATGTTGCCACAGCAATCCTCTACCAAAGCTTTCTCCTTTATTCCCTTGAAAGCAATTGGTGTCACCGTTCTGTTCAAGAGTTATTTTGGAAATAAGGTCAAAATACAGTTATCAGGGAGAGACTGCAAAATACCAGTCCAGGCAGGCACCATGCCACATCCGGGATGTTTTTACTCTGGCTCTGTGACTGGCCCCACTGGAAGGAGTTGAGCAAATACAAATTCTAGATCCACACCCATACATTGAACCATCGACTGACATCTCAGCTTAGAATAAGCTTAAATTGGATTCAGTTTTAAGAGGGGCATGCAGGAGTTCATAAATAATTTTTTGTATGTACTAAGTGGGTCAAGTTCTGGGCTCCCCAACCATGGGCAAATCCCATCACCTCTCTATGACCCAGCAACAGTGTGATGCAATACTGATCTTCTCTGTAATGTGTTTAAAAAAGAATAATCCTGTAGGATAGCAGGAGGAAGCGGAAAAATAGGCCTTGTCAAGCTTGCCAAAAGGAACGTGCCAGCGCAGCTCTGCTAGCCAGGCCCCCATCAGAGATGCAGGCTCAGGAATTGCCTTTGCTAGTGGTGTTTATGATCCCACCTTCCCCAAGTGAATAAGCCAAAAGAAGAAACAAACAATGCATTTACAACAAGCCATAAGAACAGTGTTTTTTCCTCAGCTGTAATACAAAAACCCACCTTTAGTTTCTTTTCACAGAGCCGCAGCGCAGCTGCCCTAAACCCACGTCCTTCCCCGAAGCCAGCACGAGTGCGACAGCCCGGGCTCTCTGCCTGCAGCTGGGTAACTCCATGCACCCCATCAGAGGACACTGAGGCACCAGGGCCAGCACAAACCGGTCCTCGTGGAGGGAGGCATCTGTCACACCATGCACATAAGCCCAGTAAGCCCAGCTCTCGCTGTTAACATTGGAGGCTTGCTGGAGCCACAGGAGTCGCACTTCCCCATAAAACGCTTTCCTCTGCACTACCAGCGTATGTGCTGGAACAGTGACTTGGCCTGTATCTATGCAGCGTCTTAAACAACATCCTCTTTTCCTATAGGTCCTCATTTCACCTCCAGATTTGGGGTTTTACTTTACACCACAACAGGTTCGACAATGCTGCAGGGCAGGAGCAGGAAAAAAACATTTTTTCCATATTTGAAAAGTTGACCTCAGCCTTCAAAAGCTTTGATAACAGCTTTGATCTCCAAAGGCTGCAGCAGCTTTACCAGCCCCCTTAAGCCAGCCCTTCAGCTATGGCTTTTCTGGTTTTCTCTGCACATACCCTCCCTTGCCCACACTTTGCTTCCAAAAAGTGCATCCAAGCACATGACACTTCTTGGCCTCAAGCAGAGAGAAATGCAGAGCTGCAAGTTGCTCAGTCCTCACAGTTTTAGGAGGCTCCAGCAAATCTTGCCTCATGGACCTATTGCACGGTGGGTTTTGCAACGGCTGGGTGCTCCAGCGGGCTCCGCCACGGCCAACGGCCCCCTGAGCCGTCACTCCCAGCACACAGCACCAAGCAGGACAAGCAAGTGGGCGTGAAACAGGGCACACCCAGGACGTCACGGTGCTCGCTTTGAAGAGCTTGCTGCCCTGGTTCAGCCAGGAGCAGGGTGGAGCAGCCCTGCCATCCTTACTCAAGCTAAGGTCACACCGAGTTTGGGCTGGAGCTGCCAAATTTCCCAGACCGGGACCGTTGGGAGGGAGCAGGGAGAAGAAACGGCTCTGCATGGATCAGGTGTGGGTCCAACCCCGTGGTGAGAGCAAGGAACTGACCCCAGGGGAGGACACCAACGCTGTGAGTTGCTGGCAGCCCCACCACGAATGACCTAACACGCAGAAAATTGACTGAGCTACAGGGCGCACGCGGTGTCAGAGTGCCTGGCCCTTCACATACACAGTTTGGTTTATTGATTTACAGCGATCCACAGCACAGAGGTGCCCAGGCCAGAAGAGAGCCACCATGGACCTTGCTCACCGACCTCTCGCACTGCGCCCATGTCACCACTGCATCCTAGGCCACCGCTTCTCCTGTCCTAGCTCACAGCACCTTGTCACTACGTGAACAACCATTTTAAAAAAAAAAATAAAATACCCAGGAAAGCAGAAATGGGTTAGCCAGATTAAGAAAAACACGATACTGGTTTGAGGCCGAGGTGGTGTTTTTCAAAGATAAAACACATGCGACATAGAGCAACCTGCTCTTTGGGATCTTTCCAAAGTCCTGTGCTAGGAAATCACAAATATAAAGGTGGGGAATGGCAAAGCATACAGTAAGTGCACAGCACGCCAGAATTTCTTTATTAAACAAAGGAGCAGAAATACAGGGACTCGTTCTCCTTTCAGTCCGATTTTAACCAAGAGAAAAAAAAGTATCTATGGTTTTGTAATGCTTGTGCCCTGCATAAACAAGAAACCGTTCCTTCGTCCCCTGTTCTGCAGCATCCACAAGCTCTCCCCGGGGACTTTGGGAGCAGAGCAGCTCCCAAAACACACTATGGATTTTTCAGCCCAGTGCTGTTTTGCAATTAGACTTTTTTTCTCTCCCTCAGGGCTGAAGCCTCGTTAGGAGGGGAGGGCAATGCAATCTGGCCTAGTTTTAAAATGCTCACTGGAGTAAGGAGAGATTTCAGCACACGGGGCCGAACACAGGAATGTTGGCTTTGCCAGCCAAGTCCCTCCCTGTTCTGCCACCCAGAAAAAGCTGCAGCTGGAAACTGCAGCAGCTTGCCGGGCTTATATATCGTGCCTCAGTTTCCCTAGCTGTAAAAGGGAGACAGCAGAGAGGCTGGCAATCACTAGCCGCAAAGGGCACTGTGCCGTAATTCAAATCAAGCGTATTGTGTGTTGGCTTTCTTCAAAAGTTGGCCTGATGTTGTACTCCTTAGGCTTTTTTATTAATTCACTGCATAAAAAAACCAGGGTATGTGATCTTACATTTGTTGTGGAGAGGAAGCCCCATCCTCTTTGTACTTTCCTTTTTCACCGGCAGGCATGGCGACTGCACAGACCCTCTAAAAACCCTACAGACATGCTGAAGGCAGAGAGAAAGCATTGGATTTAGGACAGGCGGGCACATTAGGTTTAGGACAAGCAGGCGCAGGAGCTCTCTCTTGCTCACCCATAACTGATGCTCTCCTCTGCAACTTGAGCAAGGCTGACGCACAACGCTCCTTTGCCCAAGGAGCTATCTTTTTAGCAGCTCGTCCACTTACGATACCGTTTTATAAATAATAATAGTTTTTAGGAGGCCTGCCTCATTATGAGTCCTGAATCAAGTTAAAAGGCCGCTTGAATGGGTGTGGGCTGTAATGAGGAGCTTCAGTGCTGCCCTGAAGTACACCAGCTCTGAACAGCCCAGGAGAAGTGCAGCACCCTAAATGGAGTTGTCCTCGTTTCCTTCAGCCAGTTTGGGCTGGATGAAGCTCCCTCTCTTCTCTATGACAAGCAATTACAAAACAGAGAAAGCAGTCGTGGGGAGGGAAGAGGAGATCTTCAGTTCTAGCTGCGATAGCCGTAAAGGTTACGTGCAGCCATGAAAACGTTGTTACAAACCCACGCTTTGTAAATGCCATGATTAAGTCAATTCCCACCAAAAAAAAAAAAAAACCACACCCCACCATTAAAATGGGGATTCTCGCCAACTGTATACAAGGATTGCATTATCTCATTTTAAGTTTTAAAAACTGTAATTTTGATCTCAGCTGTACCTCTGGAGTTTAAGGCTTCTCGTGAAAGCTGAGCTAGCTTGTGGTTTAAGGGGACTATCACAGGAGGAAGAGTTACAGTCTTGCGGTCTCTTGGATGAAGTGGGATCTTGCTGAAATTAAACCTGAAGCCTCCAGGCTTTCCTGCAAACTTTTTGAAGTCTTAAAGCAAGGAGAGAGGGGAGAATGTGTCACTATTTCCTACAGCCTGCTCCTAATCAGGCCACTGAAATCTCCTTTGCGCAGAAGTGCTTTAGCAAAGGAAATCAGGGCTGCAAAACAGCCTTTATGTAACAGCGATGATTTTTCCCTTCTGCGCCAAGAGCTGTGCCAGTTCTCCGCTTCTCAATAATTGCCGTACAACCCGTTAGAGGAGTATTTAACTTGACACGTCACTGGAGCGGCAGCTCAGCTCCAGGTGCTGCCATTGCCGGGCAAACACTACTGCAGGCAGGTCTAATGCCAGTCTGATCATGGAAAGGCCAAACCAGGGAAATATTGGACAAAAAAAGCAGCCTGTGAAGCTAGAAAATTGAGCTGGGCGTCCCAGTGCTACCAGTACACGTTTGCAGGCGGTGGTGGTAGAGGTGCTTGCAAGGGCATCATGCATTCCAGCTCAGGGCAGCTGTCCTGGCTCAGCCACCGGAGACATCCCTGAGCTTCCCACGGAAGAGGTGGCTACAGACGCATCCACACCAGATACAGGATAAAATCTGGAGGGTGATGGAGCAGATGGGAGGACCTGATGCCTACGTGAGCCACGTTGGGGGACTTTGGGGTCTTTATAGCAGCTTAATGGGTGCTTAAATAAAGGCACTGCCAAAGCATCCGATGAAAGCACCGAGCCTTGGTCTGCGGTGAAACCCAAGCGTGAGGAACAGCACCGCCTCACCTCCGAGTCCTTGTCCAGCTGGTTCCTAACCACGATCATGTTGTACAGCACCCGGTCGTCGTCTGCCTCCGTGTGGGTCACGTCGTGCGGGGTGCTCCACAGGTTCTGCTCCTCGTCGCGTGCCAGCGTGGCTCCAAAGGAGGCGTAGGGATTGTTGTTACTGCAGAGAGGGGGACAGGCAAGGCAGCGTTAGCCACCGCAGCATCACGCTGCCTCCTTTTACCTTCCCAGGGTAAAGTCCCCATTTCCATGGCATCACCTCTCGCAGCCCAGCGCGCTGCCTGGGAGAGAGGAGGAAGAGGAGGGGGGAACAGGAAGGCAGGCAGAGTTTTTTACCTTAGCAAACATCCTGACCACGCAAGCCGTGGTTCAAACCAGGCAGTGCTGCCATGAAACTAAAGACATCAGACACATGAATTTGCTAAAGATACCAGATATTATTTGAGCAGCTAGGATGGAGGAACTGTGAGTGTCCATTTGCGAGGATGAAAGGTGGCATCAATCTGTTGCTCCCGCAGCACACTGCCCTGCTCCCCATCGCGCCTTCCCACCCCAAACCCTGTGGAAGCCCCCCCAGCCTCTCTGAGCTTAACGCGGGAACAGTTCTAATTAGCTTAGACTCAAAAATCCTGGCAGCTCCAGAGGGTATTTTCTCTCTGCCCAACTAACCCTACAGCTGTGCCAAGATCCCAGCGGCACGATCTGTCCGCACCGAGACTTTGTGCTCAGAGGGGTACGCCTTGAGCTGCGCGCAAGGGGACGGCTGCGTGCAAAGCCTCTCCCTTGCCTTTTGGCCAAAGAAGCAGCTTCTGCCTATCTTCTCCTCAAAGGCAGTGCCATTCGGCAGGGTTTTATTTTGGACAAAACACGCGCCACCTTTGCTGAGGGAGCTGGGACTGGTTAGCCAAGGGAAGAGATGGCTCGGGGGATCTTATCCATGTGTATAAATACCTGATGGGAGGGAGTGAAGGAGATGGAGGCAGACCCTTCTCAGTGGTAGCCCGTGATAGGACACACATTGAAATATAGGAAATTCTGTTTAATCATAAGAAAAAACTGTTCTACTGCGAGGGTGGGTGGACACTGGCACGGGTTTCCCAGAGAAGTTGTGGAAGTCTCCATCCTTGGAGACACTCAAATCCCAACTGGACATGGCCCTGGGCAACCTGCTCCAGCTGACCCTGCTCGAGCAGGGGTTGGACTGGACGCTTTTCAGAGGTCCCACCTCCATGACCATGTTTCTGTGTGACCCCATGGCTCTGTCTTCTCCCCAGCAGCCCAAATCCTACCAAATCAAGCAGACAATCCCCACAGCGGGAAACCCACCCTGGCAGCTCCTACCTGAGAGGTATGGCAACACACTGAGCTGTGCAAGGACCTGTGCCAAGGTGCAGAAAGGACACGTAGTCCCAGCTTTATTTTGGGGATGGAAATGTCCTCAGCCTCCTTGTGAACTCCTGGCTTTATTTGCTTAGCGGTCAGCAAAGCAGAGCATCATCTTCTGGGAAGGCTGTCCCGGCCGAGGCAAGAAGTTTTTCTCTGCACTGGTGGCAGGTTTGTGTTTTATGGCTTTATGTTGCTACTGGGACGTGCATTTTTTTATATAGGATTATTTAATTCTGCTGGGAGAACTTTTAGTAGAGTATTTCCCTAATGTTTCTAATCAAGATGTCCAGACTCTTGAGAAAAACAACGCAAACTGAGAAGTATTTTTGGCCTTACCCAACAGTCTCATCAGCCATCCTGTGGCAATCCCTGCTCCCTTCTTGTTAGAACAACCCACTGTTTATTCTGTTTGCTACCCAAACCCCATTCCTTTCGCAAGGAACCCATCCAACGAAACCTCAGATAACACTGCAGGCGCTTTAGCTGTGACGCCAAGCCATGAAAAAGATGCTAAGAGGAGCTTCAGCACACAGATACAGTAGAGAAAAATCATTCACGTCAGCATTCCTGCAGGAACGTTAATTAGACTTTCAACAAGCCAAAAACCTGAGCAACAGGTAATAAGGGAAAAGATAATCTCTTATAATCTCTCATTAAAGACAAGCAGATGAACTTAACTTGGAGGGTGCAGATGGCATAACTCAGCCGTTCGTACACCAGAGCCAGCATGGGCTCGCTCAAACCGTTTTTCAAAAGTGAAGCAGGCAGGATCCCAGCCTGGAAGGGATTGCTCAGGAGCCAGCCGTGCAAACAGCATGAGTTCAGTCTCATCCTGCCTTCGACAGGTTTCTTCCCGCTCAGTGACTTACCGGTACCCTTAACATCCGACTTACTTTAAAACCCAACATTTGGCAGTAACACTAACATGCCTTAGCTCTTACGAGCCACTCCCTCACAGCTTGCAAGGCGCTTCCCAACACACTCTATTTCCAAACCACAGCAGGGAGCATCCAGCAGCCTGTAAGGGATGCAGGCAGTGCCCAGGAGTCAGCAAATCCATACAAGCACGGAGAGCTCTGCCAACAGCAAGCATCACCAGCGCACGCTGGACTTCCAAGCAACATTTAAAATGAAGAAATGGGAGGAAAAAATAGGAGCACGTGACTGGCAGCCTGCCTTGCCGGTTACAGGACTGTAAACCCCCCGTGGGACTAGAGGGCACTCAGACCATTTCACACTCTGGACTTTATCCAGAAAATGGTGAGCGCTAATGCGTCATCAACGAATTTCTGCTCCAAGGGGCTTTCAGTCCAGATTAAACCCATTTCAGGATTCAGAGTCCAAATTCTCCATTTATTTGCATCCTGCGGCCACCATCCGAGCCAGATCCCACCTTCCCACATTGAGAGACAGCCAGGCAGCCTGGATGCTTTGCTGCATTTTGGCTGGGGTTTCTTTTCCCAAACCTGCGCTGTGCTGTGCCTACATCCGTGCTCCATCCCCACCTCCACACACAGCGCTGGCTGCTCTCACTGGCCTCGTCACGGGTTACAGCCAGCCTTGTATATGCTCAGGTAATATATGCACCCAATTATACACATATTACCTCCTCCTCACTGCTTCATTCTTTGACATGTCAGATTTTTGAGGCTGCAATCACTCCGCTTGGGGAAAATAAGGTGAAAAGTCATAAAGTCAACATTTCGGTAGCAACACCAGATCCCAAAAACTAAAACTCAGCTAAAAGATCTGAAATCTCAAGCAAATCATTCATTTTAAACAACGCTGTGATAAAAATAAAAATACAGCAAGTGTGCTCCTGCAAGATCTCGGCTCTGAAATAAAACCCCAAAATCCTCCCAAAGCGGGACAAGCCAGCGATTAGGCTGTTGGATTAATTATGCTGGCACACTTGTGCAAGAGCAGGTGTCTTTCGAATGCCCGGCATTTATGCAGACTTTCCTACTTATAGCCAGCATTAATTGGATCGCCAGTGGAAGGCATGTTACTAAAGAAAGGTGCCCGGCGAGGGACAGCCACCCCAGCCGGCAAGGCAGCAGGAAGGAGCCTCTCCGCACGTGTGCTCGGCTCTTGTTAGGTTAATGCCAATTTCCTGGGCTGGAGGCCCCACGCTCAGGGATTATCTGGTTATTATTTAGGTAACTCCTTTAACAACACGAAATCAGGACGTTTCAAGCCTTGCTGCCAGCTCTGCTATTACCCGATACCTATGTAGGCCACACCGGGAGCATTCCGCCCTCTTTCTTGAAATGCCTCTGTCCCACCGATGACAGAGGGAGGGCACGGTGCCTGCCCCATCCCAGGACTGGGGTCCCCGCTGCGGGCTTCGGTGGCAGCCAGGACCCCAGCTGGCAGCTGGGGAAGGAGGGAGAGGTGCCGCAAACTCCGGACACGGATGATTTGCAACATGCAAAACCTCCTTACGTGCTTGCACGCAGCTCACACCTCTTCTCCACAACTCAGGGCTTCGTCTTTTCGTACAAAAATCCCCCCCCAAGCTCACGGCTCTGTGCGCAAGACAGATGCCATCGACAGCGGGAGAGAAAAATCTGCTCTCTAGAAATCAGCACGCGCGCTGCTTTTACATAAAGCCAGCTCCAGCAGTGTCCAAGCGTCTCCTTTCCAAGATCCCTGGCCCGGCAGCAGAGCTCTGCGCAGCACGGAGCTGCCCGACGGTGGGACCCGACCCCCTGCGTAGCGATGCAGGGACCGAGGCACCCCTGCTTGCAGGCAGAACCCCCTTTTTGTTCGGTGCCTCGGCCTCCTCTATTGAAATCCCACTGCGGAAAGACAAAAGCTGAACGGTCCTTAGGGCAAGGGGCGCACAAGAAACACCAAAGAGACGCCGCTCTTGGTTCGCTTGCTACAACTTTACCGTAAAAAAAAAAACAAAACACCAAACCCCATGGCATCCCGCGGTCCGGCGTGCATCGCGCCGCGAGGGGTCAGAAACAACCCGGCCCCCACGGCAAGCCGACCGAGGCGGAAAGAGAACCGAAAGCTGCTTGTTACTGCCGGGAGAAAATCCCTTTGGAGCCTTGCCGGGCTCTCGCAGGGGATGGCCAGCTCCCCGCGGGGAGCAGCCGCTGCAAAAGCACCGGGAGCTACGCTGGGGGAAAGCGGGGCTCCCTGGCTCGACGCGACGGGGCAGCCAAACTGCGGGAAAAGGCTCGGGGGGCCGGGGGGGGCCGGCGTGGGGGTGACGAGGGGCTCACGCGTGGCCGCGGGCCGGGCAACCCACCTCCGGAGGGAGCGTGCCTCCTCCTGCGCAAGGCGGGGGCGGGGGGGCTCAGCGCTATCCCTCCGCGGGCGCCGGGGTTAGGGAGGGGGCCGGGGGGGTCTCACCTGAGCAAGGGCTCCTTCTCGGGCGCCGCCGCCTCCCCCCCGCAGCAGCCGCAGCAGCCGCCCAGCGAGCGCAGCCAGGCCCCCAGCCCCATCGGCGCCGCCGGAGAGCCGGGCTGGGCGGGCCGGGCCCTCCCCCGGCCCCGCCGCGCCGCCCCCGCCGCCCAGGGAGCGGGGCAGGGCCGGGCTCCGCGCCCGCCCCGCCGCCGGCGGCCGCTCCCGCGGCGGCTCCGGGCGGCCTGGCTCAGGGCCAGGCCCCCCTGCGCCCTCCTGCGCCCTCCTGCATCCTCACACCCTCCCGCAGCCCCCTGCACCTCCCACATCCCCACACACCCTCCCGCACGCTGCTGCACCCTCCTGCATCCTCACACCCTCCCGCACGCTGCTGCACCCCCCTGCACCCTCCTGCATCCTCACACCCTCCCGCACGCTGCTGCACCCTCCTGCATCCTCACACCCTCCCGCACGCTGCTGCACCCCCCTGCACCCTCCTGCATCCTCACACCCTCCCGCATGCTGCTGCACCCCCCTGCACCCTCCTGCATCCTCACACCCTCCCGCATGCTGCTGCACCCTCCTGCACCCTCCTGCATCCTCACACCCTCCCGCAGCCCCCTGCACCCTCCCGCATCCTCCTGAGCCCTCCCGCACCCCCCTGCACCTCCCACATCCCCACACACCCTCCCGCACGCTGCTGCACCCTCCTGCATCCTCACACCCTCCCACACGCTGCTGCACCCCCCTGCACCCTCCTGCATCCTCACACCCTCCCGCATGCTGCTGCACCCCCCTGCACCCTCCTGCATCCTCACACCCTCCCGCAGCCCCCTGCACCCTCCCGCATCCTCCTGAGCCCTCCCGCACCCCCCTGCACCTCCCACATCCCCACACACCCTCCCGCACGCTGCTGCACCCTCCTGCATCCTCACACCCTCCCACACGCTGCTGCACCCCCCTGCACCCTCCTGCATCCTCACACCCTCCCGCAGCCCCCTGCACCTCCCACATCCCCACACACCCTCCCGCAAGCTGCTGCACCCTCCTGCATCCTCACACCTTCCCGCACGCTGCTGCACCCCCCTGCACCCTCCTGCATCCTCACACCCTCCCGCATGCTGCTGCACCCCCCTGCACCCTCCTGCATCCTCACACCCTCCCGCATGCTGCTGCACCCTCCTGCACCCTCCTGCATCCTCACACCCTCCCGCAGCCCCCTGCACCCTCCCGCATCCTCCTGAGCCCTCCCGCACCCCCCTGCACCTCCCACATCCCCACACACCCTCCCGCACGCTGCTGCACCCTCCTGCATCCTCACACCCTCCCGCAGCCCCCTGCAGCCTCCTGCATCCTCCTGAGCCCTCCCGCACCCCCCTGCACCTCCCACATCCCCACACACCCTCCCGCACGCTGCTGCACCCTCCTGCACCCTCCTGCATCCTCACACCCTCCCGCAGCCCCCTGCACCTCCCACATCCCCACACACCCTCCCGCACGCTGCTGCACCCTCCTGCATCCTCACACCCTCCCGCACCCCCCTGCACCTCCCACATCCCCACACACCCTCCCGCACGCTGCTGCACCCCCCTGCACCCTCCTGCATCCTCACACCCTCCCGCATGCTGCTGCACCCCCCTGCACCCTCCTGCATCCTCACACCCTCCCGCAGCCCCCTGCACCCTCCTGCATCCTCCTGAGCCCTCCCGCACCCCCCTGCACCTCCCACATCCCCACACACCCTCCCGCACGCTGCTGCACCCTCCTGCACCCTCCTGCATCCTCACACCCTCCCACAGCCCCCTGCACCTCCCACATCCCCACACACCCTCCTGCATGCTGCTGCACCCTCCTGCATCCTCACACCCTCCCACATGCTGCTGCACCCCCCTGCACCCTCCTGCACCCTCACAACCTCCCGCAGCCCCCTGCACCCTCCCACACCCCCCTGCACCTCCCACATCCCCACACACCCTCCCGCACGCTGCTGCACCCTCCTGCATCCTCACACCCTCCCGCACCCCCCTGCACCTCCCACATCCCCACACACCCTCCCACATGCTGCTGCACCCCCCTGCACCCTCCTGAATCCTCACACCCTCCCGCAGCCCCCTGCACCCTCCTGCATCCTCCTGAGCCCTCCCGCACCCCCCTGCACCTCCCACATCCCCACACACCCTCCCGCACGCTGCTGCACCCTCCTGCGCCCTCCTGCATCCTCACACCCTCCCGCATGCTGCTGCACCCTCCTGCACCCTCCTGCATCCTCACACCCTCCCGCAGCCCCCTGCACCTCCCACATCCCCACACACCCTCCCGCACCCCCCTGCACCCTCCTGCATCCTCACACCCTCCCGCAGCCCCCTGCACCTCCCACATCTCCGCACACCCTCCCGAATGCTGCTGCACCCCCCTGCATCCTCCTGTGCCCTCCCGCACCCCCCTGCACCTCCCACATCCCCCCACACCCTCCCGCATGCTGCTGCACCCTCCTGCATCCTCACACCCTCCTGCAGCCCCCTGCACCCTCCCGCACCCTCTATGCCCTCCTGCATCCTCCCTGATGCTTGTTTCAGCCGGGGCGCGAGGGCCGGAGGCCGCCAACGCAACACATGGCATTGCATTCGCGGCCTCCGGCCCTCGCGCCCCAGCTGAAACGGGCCATCGCTGGCCGTTGCAGCATGCCAGAAACCAGAAGTCCCCCCTTTCCAATCCTCCGCACCACTACGCTTCCAGGTTTGTTCCCACTTGGCTTTCAAGACACAGGGCTGTGATCCTGGGAACTGCAATGGGAAATGGGCCGGGGGCGATGGACTCGGCTGTCTCCCAACACAGGGTTTTTTGGAGGAAGAGCCTAAAAGATTGCTTCCTTCCTCTACATTTCTCCCTTTCTTGCAATGAATATTCTATCTCAGGCCTAGCTCAGACCCCAAGGAAGAAGAAAAAAAGCTTAAACACTGAATTAAGATGGTCCTGGATCTCGTTTAATCACCACAGGTTTGATTGCATTTCAGAGCAGACCATCAAGCATCAGCCAGTCCCCAAAGCAATTGCTCTAAGTGTGGTTGGCCAAGCACGTCCCAGAGTCATTTTAGTACAGCAGCTTCCGGACACCACTGAATTTTTTGCTTAACCCAGCAGATATAATAATATAATTTACTATATCCTCCTGCCCAGCACACGCACACAAGGAAAGGTGAAATAAAATCAATTTGCACTCATGTTTCTCCCCCTCTTTTTAATTCCAGGGCTTGTTAATTCATCACCAGTGAGTTTATGGTCCCTTGGATGCCCAAGAGCCCTGGATAGCGAAGCTCTGCGCTAGACGAGGCACAACCATTTTGTAACAGTGCTGCAAAATGCCCTAAAGGAACATGCTCGTCTCAGGGACTTCGTAGCATCCAAACCCAGCCCTAGTGAGGTTTGCCTGATCGTTATTCCACACGGGGAGACCGAGTGCAGAGGCTCACAGACCCCTGCCAGGGGGCAGGAGCAGCCGGGGGCAGAAGGGGGAATTCAGCCGGGGCACATTTAGGAGGAGTCAACAAAACTGCACGGACACTGCAACCATCACGCACAAACCCAGGCAGCATCGGTGGTGGCTTCCCCTAGGGACTCGTCTCCCCTCTCCAATTCTGTATCCACCAAAGGAGAGAGGAGATGGGAAACCTCCGGGCACCTATCTGCAGGGGCTGAAGCTGGAGGTAGAGGTACTCGGTGCTTCTCAGCTATTGCAGAAGGGCTGTGTGAGGTGTCTAACCTTAGTCTTCACATCTGATGCTCTCCGAAAAGCACTGGGGCCCAAGAGTCCTCCATCTCTCTCTCAGATCTTGTTTGCTCTCAGGTGTCTAAAAATAAACATTTCTGGTAAGGAGATGAGAAACCCCCTGCCAAAATACGGGTGGGCTGCTTCTCCCGCCCAGGTCCAGCCCTCTCTCCAAGTTGCTGCACTGGGAACTCCAGACAGTGATGGATTTTGACAGCAAAAGCTGACAGCACCGCAAAGCTGATGGGACCGCCCTAGTGAGGCCACGTCTGGAGTGCTGCGTTCAGTTCTGGGCCCCCAGTTCAAGAAGGACAGGGAACTGCTCGAGCAAGTCCACCGGAGAGCTGCCAAGATGACCAGAGCATCTCTCTTATGAGGAAAGGCTGAGAGACCTGGGTCTGTTCAGCCTGGAGAAGAGAAGACTGAGGGGGGATCTTGTCAATGCTTATAAATATCTGAATGATGGGTGTCAAGAGGATGGGGTTGGACTCTTTTCAGTGGTGCCCAACAGCAGGACAAGGGGCAATGGGCACAGACTGGAACACAGGAAGTTCCACCTAAACATGAGAAAAAACTTCTTTACTGTGAGGGTGGCAGAGCACTGGAACAGGCTGCCCAGAGAGACATTTTGGAGTCTCCTTTCCTGGAGACATTCAAAACCCGCCTGGACGCGGTCCTGTGCCCCCTGCTCTAGGTGTGCCTGCTCAAGCAGGGGGGCTGGATGATCTCCAGAGGTCCCTTCCAACCCCTGCCATTCTGTGATTCTGTGATCCTGTCGGGAACCAGCTGTGCCTGCAAACACCAAAATCACTCTTTGGTATTTTCACATTGGCCACGTTGGGAACCCACTTGGCCAAGAGGGCTGCAACACTGGATTGTGGTACCGCCAAGGTCAGTTGGGACACTCGGGTCTGTTTAAGGCCATCGGGTAGTGAGAGATCAATGGCTCTACAGTTACAGATGAATTGGAGACAATGATAAGCTTTCAAAAAAAAGGCTCTGAAAAAGGAGCCTCCAGCCCCTGCGTGGGGAACGGGAGATCTCAGTGTGCTCCACCACAGATTCTCACCTGACTTCTTAATTTAAATTCATTCATCAGCCCCACAATCAGTCTTCCTATCTTCCTTAATTGAAAAGTGAAATCATGGGAGAAGGACTTGTTTCTTATTGTTTCCAGAAGATCCCAGCGCTGCTGCTTTGCTCCCAGCCAGGGCTTTCAGCTCCCCTGTGCGCTGTGCATCAGTCATTCATACGGAAAGATTTACAGCAAGATGAGCTAAGGGGGGAGGCAGGATTTCAAAGTCAAGGGTGCTCTGCCTCCACAGACTTCCTCATCTGCCTTGAGCTTGCCCCTGCCTGCCTTTATTTCTTCTCCAACCTTTTGAGTGCTTGAGCACAAGAATAACCAGCTGACATGCCCGCTGCTATTAAAAGGATCCGGCAATTGGCTCTGACACTCACTTGCACGGGCGCGGATGCATGTTCCCCAAAAGAGTCACTATTGCAGAGATTCCCTTCTCCCTCCCCTCTCCCTCGCTGGTTGATCTACTGGGTCTCTCTTTGATCCGGGCTCTCTTTTCACATGAGCACTGATTTTTTCTGGGTTGGAGGTGCCAGGGAGCGGGCAGGGACAGCCCCGACCCCAGCCAAGACCTCGAGGCGCGGCTATAGCACACACAGCCATGCGATCAGCTGAGACATCCTTGATTTGCGGCTGACTCCCGTCCCTACAAGGAGATTTTATCCCATGCCCTGCTGCTCATAAGCCAAGAGAATTATGTTCTTCATTAATTTAAAGTCTGAGCCCTCTAGGTTTTAAAAGAGCCTAGTAGAAATAGCAACTATTTTCCAATCCCTTTATTCCTCGTTGTGATAATAAATCTTGTTCCTTTTCCATCAGAGAACAAATAAACAGGACAAAGTTTCCTGAGAGCTGAAGCCTTGCTGGGGTCTTAAAAGCAAATAATTTTCTTCACAAGGTAAAAGAAATATCACCGGCTTCTTCACAGTGTAAATAACCCGGGTGACAGAGCCAGAAGTGATGCTCTGGGGAGCAGGTGCCTTGAGTGTTTCACCCACTCCCCTTCGGGCGCTGTGGTCCCATTACATTATTGTATCACCACTACCTTCTTGGTGGGGAGGGACTCTGGGGTGGAGACATTGGCACTGCATTTATTTGTTCCTAGTGAGCAAGAGCCTGCTGGTTACAGAATCTTTTGACTCCTCGGTGTAGTTATCCCCTAAATACATGTCCCCCCAAGCTCCAGGGCTGTCTGGTAGGAAGGAGGATGGTGACTTATTTCTCATGGTATCTCACGTTCTCCTTTTCTGCATTAAGGTTAGGGTTTGGAAGTCTATTGCTTCAGGACCCTGCTAGGTAATTTAAATCATCAGGGTCTGTAGGTCTGGGGAAGGGGCTGGTAGGAAGATCCCAGGGTGTTTTGGTATTCCTTAAAGCCCCCAGATTTAATAAGTGGGCTGGTAGGGGTGATGGACAGTGTCCAATTCTCTATGCCTGGGGTATAACTCACATTTGGGCTAAGGCTCAGCAATCTAAGGGTCGAGGAGATCAATTTATTGCTGCATGATGCAGGGCCACCAGAGATTAGCTGTCACTTGGGGAATATAATAGAGTTGAGGTAGGGAGTCAAAGGCAGCTGAATCCAGCATGCCAAAGGCTGGGAGAGCTTAGAAAAGGACTGGTGCCATTTGCAGCCTATGCCTGGCTCACATATTCTTTTACTGTAGGCATTTGTTCTCAGCTGTAGCCAGAGGATAATCAAATTAAGCGTCATCTGTGCCTCGCCCATGAGAGCAGCCAGTGCTACGGGTACCTCAGAGGTAGGAAGAGGGCAGGTGACTGAAGCACAGGACATCACCTCTTCCTGTCTGCATTCGTGCTCTCAGCAAAGTACAGGCAAAATTAGGCTATCTAAACCCCAAATAGGCCAGACTCTTGCCATATGCTGCGGGACACTGCAGGTTACGAACACACGGGGACCTTTGGTGCTTGTGCTGTGTTTTCTCTTGGTGCAGTGTTGTACCCCTGCCACAATTAAGCAGCAGGTGACCCAAATGATTTCATCAGGGCACAAGCCCAGTGACTTCAACCCATGCTTTGATTCAGCAAACTGCTTCAAGGTGGCCTCCATCGTTAGCCCCTGGATAAGTTCCACTGATTTCTCTTAGAATCAGGAGGGGCTTAAAGGCTGTGCTGTTTAGTATAGATTCACAAGTGCTGTGCAAAATACAAACTGAAGCGAACGTGCTTCAAGCGAACCATGGCTCTGCTGGCTTCAGCTGTATATAATAAACATTAGTCTACTGAATGAAGGGGTAAAATCCTGCCCCAAATCAGGGGAGGGGCTTTGTCTAGTCCTTAAATACCAATGCTCTGTGCTCTTGAAGTTGGTGCTGGGGTTATATAGGCTTTATTTATGCTTTTTCTCTTTCTGCTGAACAACGGGAGGGGACTTCCAGCGCTGCCAGACCTCGGTAAGTATGGCTTTGGGTACCTACAGTGGTTGAATCCTCTTCCCCTGCTACCTCACAGCATCTGCTGGCCTTTGCTTCTGCTTCCCGACACGCGCAGGGCCGCTAAGCATCCCCCCCGTTTGCGGGCGCTTTGATTAACACCCACAGAAACCGCGTTAAGGGGAAGGCTCGGCTCTCGGGCTCCAGGGTCCCGGTGGGACGGAGGCTCTGGAAGCCGCCTTCCAGGTTTCGCCCCCTCCCCGCCCCGCGGGAGGAGCAGCCGGGACCCGGGCGGCACCGGGGGCGGCGCCTGCCTTCCCCTTTGGCCGCAGCTCCGAACTGGGAGGTGCTGGGAGCAGCTCCGGGCGGGGGCTGCAGGCGGTAAGAGGCGGGGTGAAGCCGCCCGGGGCGGCGGCGGGGGCTCGCTGCTGGGAGGGGGCTTCTCCGAGCCCGTGGGAAGCACCTGGAGGACTCCCCTCCAAAGAGGGCTTTGGCGGCGCTGCGGCTCCCCGCTGGGAGTGTCTAGTCCTGAGCTGGCTGAGCCACTACCTAGCTCAGCATCTCTTGCATCACCAATTAAATTAATGCTTTATTGCCTGGCGGTGGATATTTACGCGCCGCTCGAGAAACTCGCTGTTGTTGCATCCTTCTGCCCACCTCGCTCACTGTGAGCGTGCGAGAGGACGCGGTTGGCCACCAAATGAGGCAGGGAGTCCTTTTGGCGGGTTCTTGGGGGTTCTGTTGTCAGACTGTGGAGCTGTGGCTGTCTCAGATGGTGCCTGCTCAGGCGCCGAGTTAAACAGGCTACGGCCGAGAGCCTTCCGGTGCGGTGCAGTAGGTCAAGAGTAACGTGCCGGCAGCTGCCGGGCCTCGGCCCGTGGGACCCTGCCTGGTGGGCGCAGGGACCGTGTGGTTCATAGCAGCTGGGGGGATTAAACTGATGGAAAGCAGGGGAACGCTGGGCGCCGTGTGAAAGCAGCTCTGATGGCTGGGCGGGTGGTGCTGAGCTGGTGGGAGGCCGAAGCGGTCCTGCGGTGAGGCCAGCCTTGCCTCTGCGTGTGGTTCTGGGTGACGGGGTTAATGGGGCTCTGCCTTTAAAGGAGACTTTGAGCATTTCTGGGATAGGAAGGGGCGAAAAAATATCGGATGGTTCGGAAAGCACAGGGTGGAGTTGCTGTGGTTGCGTTGTTAATATTAATACATAGATTTCTTTAAAAAAAACCACAAAAAAACCTAAACAAACAAAAACCAAACCTAAACTCTTCTGTTCTTAGTTTTTCTGATGCTCCGCTCAGTCCCCCCAAATTCACAGATATTGTGGTGACTTATTTCAGAAGACACCCAGGTGGGTGGGGAAAACAAAGGATTAAGAAGAGTTTAAAAACCTAGGAAGCTTTTTCTTGTCAGAAGCTGTGGGCTTGCTTCCGCAGTTAGCTTATACCTGTGGGAGGGATGCTTGGAGAGCAGGTTCGTGCTCCCTCGCTGGAGCCTTGTGGGCAAAGTCCTCCCCAGTCCCCTGCCAGGAACTGGAGACTTTTAGCACCTGTGGTCACAGGCTAAAGAGGCAGGAAGAGTTTGATCCTGTGGTGACAAACCTGGCTTGCTGCTTCCCCGCAGGTGCCAGGTCACCCAAGCATGGCCACCCAGATGTTCGAGGGGAGAGGGCACGCGGCTGTTTACCAGAAATACAGGTTTGCGCCAGGCAAAGAGCTGCAGCAAACCATTCTCGCTTACTTACAGGAAAAGGTGAGTGGGGTATGGCCAGGCTGTAGGAAAAAACAAGGTAGCAGTATTTGTGGGTAGTAGTGTTTACCCTGCTGGGAGTGTTACCTTGGTTGGTGCCACGGGGAAGAATACATCAATAGATGTAAGATAAGGCAAGATGTGGGCACAGAAGAGCCTTTCCAGGGGTTTTGCCATGCTGAGGCCGTTCCTGTGCGAACACTGGGTGAAGGAATGGGGTAAAAGCACAGAAATTGAGTGGCTGTCAGCTGAGATGCATCTGCTCCTCCCCGCAGAGGGCAAACACTGCTGAACTGGTGGTGGATGTCGGCTGCGGGTCCGGACAAGGCACCCGCTTCCTTGCAGAGCACTTCAAGAAGGTGGTGGGAACGGACATCAGCGAAGCGCAGATCCAGGAGGCCAGGGACGCCCCCTCCCTGCCCAATGTCTCCTACCTGTGAGTGTTGGGGCAGTGAGCTCAGCTGAAGGCAAAATTCCTCACATGGAGGTGGTGTTTTGTGAGTATGATTGTTGTAAGAGCCAGCTGGCACCAAAGAAAATACCATTTGGTGGGATTCCTGGTGTGAATGGGCATTATCCTAGATTTACAGTAGCCGTGTCCTCCTAAACGGTCATCATGAACTCCAAAAAATGCCCACTGACTTCATGTCCTACTCCCTAATTCCCATATGATACACTGCCTTGTTTTTCCTTCCCCCTTCCAGTGTGTGCCCTGCAGAGGAGCTGCCGTTCGAGGACACCTCGGTGGACCTCCTGACTTCATTTACGGCCGCGCACTGGTTTGATATCAAGAAGTTCATGAGAGAAGTGAGCCGGGTGGTTAAGCCGGGTGGTTGTGTGGTCATCAGCACCTACACTGTGGACGTGAGTCTGCGCTATGGAAACTGCTCTCAAAAGCTGACCAACGTCTTCAGGGAGGTGAGGTGATGAAACCTAAACCTCGGGGCTTCCCCCCCTGGTCTGGGCAGGGGGAAATGTGTAGTACTTGGATGCAGAGAGGAAAGCAATGGGCTTGGGGGGGGGTGTAACCAGAGGACTCCTATTACAGGATGGGGCAGAGGGATGGTTAAATACAAGGTCAAGGTTGAGATGGAGTGTTAGTGGTTCCCACACAGTGCAGGGGCTGCCTGGGTGAGAAGAGGGACATCAGGACTAATAGGGCAGACTTCGTTGTGGTGAGAAGGGCTGCGGAGCTGGTGCTGTAAAAGACTCCTCCTGTTGCCCTGATCACAGCAAAAAGAATGAGAAGCAGAAACTGTTTGGAAAGAGGTTTTCTTGGTGATCTTTCTTGACAAAGAGTGCTTTTAAGAGCTCACTAAAAGGAGACTTTCCACTATGAGGAACAGCGGTGTAAAGGACAGAACCCTTATCTCTAATAAAATAGGATCCTTGAATTCTTGACACTGAACAGAATTTTGGTGAATTTTAATGCGAGGAGTATTTCTAAAAAAATACACGTATGAATACATCAGATCTAGGGCCAAGCAAACCTGAGTTAAGTGGAAACAGAGCTTCAAGTGGGTTTGTGTTTGTTTTTTAATATGCTGTCTTTACAGTCCTGGGACCTACTTTTGAAATACTCTCATAATAGAATAAAACTTGTCTTGGAAGACTACAAAGAGATCTTTGAGGCCTTGCCATTTCCAGACAAGAAGAGGTGAGCAGAAACTCCTCGACACGGCACCAGGGATGGATAGAGGTGGTGTCTCCACTCTCTGCGGGGCTGCTGTGCCACCGGCCCAGCGAGGACACAGGGGAGCTGGGTTTGCCGGAGCAGGCAGCTGCTGGGTTTCAGCAAATGGCTTTGCATCGTGGCAGAGCCATGTGGCTGCATTTCCACTCCATTAGATTTAATGCAGCTTTATGCTGGGCCAGCAAGTGTGGTCTAGGGGCTGCAAGGACCCTTCCTGCTCGAGGCAGAATTGTGTTAGATTTTTTTGTTTGGTTTATGATAATTTGAGGCTTCTGCAAAGATGACTTCATGGATGAAGGGGAAAGTTAGAGGAGGAGAAGGAACTTGCCCCAGACCTCTTGGGAGCTGGCATCTGCCTCCCCACCAAGGCATGGGGCAGGGACTGACTCTGCAGGCAAAAAGGGTGGGTTGGCAGCAGTGTTGCAAAGGCGTTGGTGTCCTGGCTGCTGGAGGGGAACGGGCTCTGCGGGTGGGCCTGTGCTGAAAGGGCTGTTCAAGTCACAGACTATGTTAGATGGTCCCTGGGACCATCTCTGCTTCTCTAGTAGTGCATCAGTTACAGCTCCTGACCTGCCAAGTGCCACAATCGGATGTTGTTTCCATCTGTGGGACTGATGGTGTCGGGTATTTTATTCACCACCAGCTCTATCTGCTGTCCTTGTCCTGTCCTTTGAGATTTAACTTGCCAATGCTCCTTTCTTCCCTGTCTCCCTTCTAGAATCACTGATATCTTTGACAAAATTCCCATGACGGTTGCTGGTGTGGTTGGTTACCTGGAGTCTGTCTCTCCATATCAAGCCTTTATGAAGAATGACCCTGAAGCTGCAAAATCCCTCCTCCAAGAGACTGAAAAGAGGTGAGAAAACTGCTTGGGAAAATGAGCAGGACACGGAAGGACCCCTCTTGCACAGTGAATGAAGAGTGAAGTTGTGGGGCCCCCTTCAAAGCTGGAAGTGAGCTGTGCAGCAATGTTTCCCTCCTTCCCCCCAGATGTGGATGGATACTTGTCAGAGGTTAAAGAGCAGATCCTCAGCTGCTCACAGCACAACTGACCTCAGTTTAAGTCAGTTGACTTAAAGTCCATGTAGCTGTATGGTGTTCTTGCACTGATATATCCATGTATCCTCATGTCAGAGGTATCTTGAGTTTCTTTGCCTCCCTCTCGATTAGCAGAGGGCAGGAAAAATATCAAAGGCTGCACCTTGAGCTATTTTGGCCCACAACAAGGGCCTGCTGCAAAGCTGGGGAGGGGAGGCATCCCTGTGCCTGCTAGTTTATTCATTGACCAGAACAACCTTTGTGCATGTGTTGGAAGCACCTGCCATCAAGACCTGCTTTGGGTGGAAGAGACCTATCTCTGGTTGTGGATGTTGCCCCATGTCAGGTGGGAGCTGGATGGGCAGAGCAAGAGACCCTTCCTCTGCTTCTTGTTTCAGGATGCTGGAGATGATGGGAGTTTCTTCTCGTGACACCCCAGTGGAGTTCTGGGTGAGGCATGTCTGTGTGCTGGGGTGCAAGGGATGGTGAGAGGAAAAACCTTCTCCTGATCCGGTGCTGGAAGGGAAGGAAAAAGTGGGTTGTCTCCTAATACGCTGCTTGTAACCATCCTTATTCCTTGGGAAGATTGATGCTGACTTTTGTGATTAAAACTTTCATCTTCTATGGCAAGCAGACGTGGGTTTATGCCTGCTCTCGGGTTCCTGTCCATGGTGGTCCCCGGGTCTGCCCAGGGCTGTGCCGTCAGCGCTGGAAGGGTCCAGTTTCAGACTGTGGTAGTTGGATTGCACGTGGTGATAAGAATCACAGTAACAGCTGAGGAACTTGCTCCATTTCTTACACAATTAACAATAATAGAAAAGGCTGAGGAAGAAGTTGCTTGTGACTCTTTTTAAGAGAGGCTGTAGAGCACCTGCTGGGCTGGGAATAACTGCACTTCATGGATGTTGCTTACCTGGGCCCTGAGTGGTCTTCTCTTTCACAGGCTAAATGGGGTTTAGGTAGAAAGGGCCATTTGCCCCTTTCCCTGCCCAGGCTAAGCTAGGAGTTGTGTGCAGTCTTTGAAGGCCAAGTTGGAAAGGCACTGTTCTTGCCCACTACATGACTCTGTCTCTGGTGCTTTGCTGGCTGGCGCAGGTGTGTCAGCAGCTTATCGAGCCCAGGTTTGCCCAGTGCTGCTGCTTTGGCCCTTGTGAGGTTACTCACCCTCAGCTCAGGAGCCTTTCTGGGATCGCTGCTGCAGGGTGTGGGTTTGCGCTCCCCTCAGGCCCAGCCTGCTATCGCTCACCCACGCTGCAAAGGCGAGATCAGTGTCTGTGTTTTGGGGAGGGGCAGATGGAGGCATGGGGGTTTAAAGCTGGATGCAGCCCAGCACAGGTCCCCTCCTGTTTGCTTTCCGGATGCTTTGTCCCGGCGCAGCCTCTGCAGGGACCTTTCCCTTTCCTGTAATTCTTGCCCCTGGCAAGAAGGCTGCCCTGACACCGGGCTGTGGCCTCGTTCTGTTACACCCTGGTGTGTTACTAAGGAAGACAGAAGTGATGCCTCTGCCTGCTGCCCCTGCCCTCCCCATAAAGAGAGCACCTGGAGGGAGGCTTATAGGGGCTGCAGGTGCTTCAGCTGTGGTCCTGGGGCTCTCGGGTACGGTCCTGCCATGTGTGGCAGAGACTGAGCTGCCTCAACCTGGTGAAGGTGCTTGACCCTGGGCATATCTCTCTTGGGGTCACTGAGTGCTGGCTCGGCTTGCCCAGGGTGGGGAGCAAAGGCTTTGACCCCACTTGGTGGCTCCTAGGAGGGTGGCTGGGTCCCAGGAGGAGAGCTATGGGGAGGAAAGTGCTGATGCTAGGCTGGTCTCTGTGTCCATGTTCATATGTTGGAGAAGACCTCAATGAGTGGCGATGCTGGATCAAGCCCTGCTGCATGTCACTGGTGAAGAGGCTGTAGTGGGTGCATGTTGTGGTTGGGTGAGCAGCACCCGTAAAAACCTCCCTTGCTGGGTGAGGATGGGGCTGGTGGCTTGTCATCTCCTGCAGAAGCACTAGAGGTCTCTCCCTGCCTGGGACTGCACCAGATGACACAGCTACTGGGAGCGGGGTGGCCTGTGCGGCTACTTGGGCAGGGGAAGCCCCAGCTTGGCTGGCAGGGCTTGTCCTGGTGAGGTGCATCCCTGCAACTGTGCGTGGGCAAGGAGATGTCCCCAGGGAAGGGACACCCCGTGTCCCTACAGCGCTGGCACAAAGCCTCTGGGGAAAAAGTGCTTGGTTGTGGGTTTTTTTTTTTCTCACTTCAAATTTAAGTCTGTTTAAATCTGCTCACTAATTTTCTGATTAACAGCCCTTCCCTCTCTGGCGTTGGTGGGATGCTCAG
The DNA here is from genome assembly GCA_031468815.1 of Morus bassanus. Classification (NCBI taxonomy): domain Eukaryota; kingdom Metazoa; phylum Chordata; class Aves; order Suliformes; family Sulidae; genus Morus; species Morus bassanus. Next base: position 40,978,694 of record CM062574.1, read on the forward strand.
TGCATTCCCTAGGATGATGCAGTGGGTGACCGGCTGTGATGTAACACCAGGGATTGCATCACCAATGTGCTTGGCATGGTGTCAGCAGCATGAGGCATGTGGAGCGGCACAAACCAGCCTGACGCTGTGGCAGCTGCTGCAGATGACACATGCCAAGTGGCAACGAAGGGTTATGGGATGCGTAGTAGGGCTGGCAGCGCTTCGGAGGCACTGACACCCCAGGCCGGTGGGGATGTGTCCAGTGGCAGCTGCTAAGCAGAGGCTGCCTGATGTCCCCTGCCATGGGGCCACAGGCAGGGCTCCTGCACATCACCAAGGTTGCTTGGTTTTGGTTGGTTTTTTTTTTGAAGCCGGTTTTTTTGGGGTGTGTTCTCTTTTTTCTTTTTTCTGTTTGTTTTCCAAGACCAGCGACTTGAGTACAAGCCAGTTACTCCCAAATGAGCTGACTGGCTCCAAAAGGGGTTGGGAAGGAGTGATCTCCTCCTTGCCACCCTGTGCCAGGGCATGGCTTGCAGCCAAGGCTTTTCCACCCTTGTGCCATGTGGCAGCTGATGAGTCACAGAGCAATTGCCTCACCCAGCACTGGTGCCAACCCTGCTCGCAGCCCTGCCCGTTTTCACTTTCCTTATTGCTCCCAGGACCTCCCGCACACCTGGGATTTCTTGCCCTGAGCAAGTTTGAGTGGCTCCAGCTCACTGGGCTGCATGATTCTAAGGAGGGGGCCTATCATTGCCATCTGTGGCACGTTCCCAGCATGGTGCTGTCTGCGGTCGGGGCTGGGACCCGCTGGGTCTGGAGCGATGACTGCCACGGATCCACAGTGCCCTGCAGACCCTGGCAGGCATGGCACGACATCCCCAGCCTGTACCGCTGTCATGGCAGGAGCTGGCACTAGCGCAGTTTGGAGGAGCTGTGCTGAATGCGGCCAGGCTGGGCTGAGGACTCGGCGTATGATGGAGCGCGGCGTTGCCGTGCGAGATGCTTACCGGCGTGCCGATTCCCGGGATGGCAAGACAGCGGCCTGTCGGGAACAGCCCTCGCTGCTGCTCAGCCAGGCATAGACAGGCTCGGCTACGGTTGGCGGCAAGTGAGGCGCAAACATCTGAGCCAAGCGTCCAGGAGATCTTCAGGCTTTTATCATGGCTGCCCTAAGTGCCGGGGGCGCTAAGCCGGTGGCCCCGGCTTCCGTGCTTGGCTTTCACTTTTCCTTTGGTGCCTCGGGATCTCCCTTCACTTGTGCAAAGAGATGAGGTTTCCCTTTACTTTTAGATAAAAACCGCAATGACAGGGAAGAGGAGCCAAAGGATCTGGGCCCTGCAGGGATGTGATGCTGCTCTGGGACCTGATGGGTGACCTGAGAGTGGCCCCAGCGCCATCCTCAGCTGGGGCCAGCTTCACGCAGGGCAATCTTCCAGACGCTCCCTGGGAGCACAGGCTGCAGATGGGGGCTGTTCCAGCACAGCAGGCGGCGGATGTCACTGTCCGGGTGCTGGGGTCCCCGCTCCAGCCCTGCTGGTGGCTGCTGGAGATTCCAACCTGGGTGCCAAAACACCCCAGCGTGGCTCGTAACTCGGTCTGGAGGAGGAAATACCCTGTGATGCCTGTCTCGTGAGCTGGCTGGGCTCCACCCTGAGGCAGCATCAGGACCCCTGCTCCCTCCCCTCCCTCACTGGGGCCAAGTTCATTTTTACTCCTGTCAGGATCTTTTGCTAAGGTGCTGCCTATTCCAGCTGAGCTGTGCCTCACTTGGGCGACATATGTGAAGTTAGTTACTCTGGTTTGCGCTTATATTTCATAGTTGTATTGAATGTGAACTTGTTGCATTGAATAAAAATTATTGTTCTAAATCTCTGCATTTCTTTAATGGGAGAGACAGGAACGACAGTGCCGTTGTCCTGGTCACCAAGAGTGCAGATGAAGGACCTGAGCTCTGGCTGGGGCTCTGGCTTTTAATTACTGGCTGTGCACAACCTGCCACAGCAGGGGAGGCTGGTGCAGCAGCCTGGATGGGAGCTGGGTCTGGCAGCACTGCCTGGGACTTGCTGTGAAGGGAAACTGTGTATGCACCGTGCTACTGGGATTTAGCGCTGGGTTTTGCTGTCCTGGCTCTTTGCCAAGCTGCATCGCCATCTGGTTTGGTCCAAGCTGAGATAGCCACTGCCCAAGCCCCCCCCCGCTTCTCCCTCTCTGCTCTTCTTCACCTCCACCGTGGTTTTCCAGGAGAGACCTGAGCTCTCTGAGATGCTGCTGGGGCAGGGGAAGGCCTCGGGGAGGGCTGGACAGATCCTGTGCATCAACAACCAGTCCTGCTTAACCTCTTCATTAATGGTCTGGGTGATGGGGCAGAATGTACCCTCAGCAAGTCTGCAGATGATGGCAAACTGGGACGAGTGGGTGACACACCAGAGGGCCATGGTGCCACCCAGAGGGACCCCAACAAGCTGGAGAAATGGGCTGAAGGGAACCTCATGCAGTGCAACAGGGGAAGTGCAAAGTCCTGCACGTGGGGAGGAACAGCCCCAGGCACCAGGATGTGCTGGGGACCGTCCAGCTGGAAAGCAGCTTGGCGGGAAAGGCCCTGGGGGTCCTGGTGGACACCGGGTTGAACATGAGCCAGCAGTGTGCCCTTGCAGCGAAGAAGATGCGTGGTATCCAGGGCTGCACTGGGAGGAGTGTTTCCAGCAGGTGGAGGGAGGTGATCCTTCCCCTCTACTCAGCACTGATGAGGCCCCCCCTGGAGTGCTGGGTCCAGTTCTGGGCTCCCCAGTGTGAGAGAGGCATGGACATACTGGAGAGAGTCCAGCAAAGGGCCATGAGGATGATGAAGGGACTGGAGCATCTCTCCTATGAGGGAAGGCTGAGACAGCTGGGGCTGTTCAGCCCAGAGAAGAGAAGGCTCAGGGGCTCTTGGTGGCGCCTACTGACAGGGCAGCAGGCAATGGGCACAACCTGAAACAAGTGAAAGGCCAGTGAACTGCAAGAAAACACTTTTTTATTGTGAGGGTGGACAAACTGGAACTGGTTGCCCAGAAAGGCTGCAGAGTCGCCATCCTTGGAGCTATTCCAAACTGGACGACATCCTGGGCAACGTGCGCCAGCCGGCCCCGCAAGGGCAGGGGTTGGACCAGACGGTGCCCAGAGGTCCCAGCCCACCTCCGTGACTCGGCACAGCACGTCCGTGCTGGGCTGCCCGCCCGCCCGCAGCATCTGTATCTTTCCACAACCTTGTGCAAGAACTTTTCTCGTTTGCTTGGACTCCTTGAAGTCAGCAGTTTATTTACAACTAAAAACATTAAAAATTGGGTCGTTCTGGAGCAGCATCCTTCTACGGCCACCGTGTGCGGCACTGCGAAGTGCATTTGTGCCTGTTGCTGCATTACTGTCTATTTGTTTTGTAGATACAGGTATTACCCTAATTTTCTATAGTTAATGCTTGATGAATGCATGAAACTAAAAGCACAGCAATGATGGCTTCACGGCGCAGAAGGTTACTGCGGAGGAAGGACGGGTTTTGCTGAATGGGGGCACCATTCCAGCTGTCAGCGGAGAGGTGCCAATACACGATATTTGTGTTTCCAGGCTAAAGAGGGAGGAAGCCCCCGCCAGCTCTGCAGCGGCTGCTGGGGGTGGCAGCCCCGCTCATCTCCAGCAGCCACCCTGCACAACCCCACATCCCACCTGGAAAACGCAGGGTGGAAGTGCTTCTGCTTTCACCCTTTTTCCTGCTTTTGTAGTGAGTCTGGCTCTGAGGATACTACATACGTACAGATCGTGCCTGCACTGAGCGGTGCCTGCACCCGGCTGCTGCTTTCACCTCCCTCCCTGCCACGGCTGTTGTTCTGCGCTTCCCGTGGGGAAACCAAGGCACGAACTGCCACGGCTCCGGAGGCACCGAAACCCTCCCGGCCACCCCAAGCCCGCCGTCCCCGTGGGGCTGCGTGTCTGGGGGTCTCCCGCGGCTTTTGGCGCAGTGCCGGGCTGGGTCGTGCTCAGGCTTCCCTGTACTTGCCGGCACCTCTGCACCGCTCGACGTGGCAGCAGCGTCCCCCCCGTCGGGCTCCCTCAGAGGGGCGCACGCCGAAGGCAGCCCCGGCGTCCCCGGGGCGCTGGGTGCGCTCGCCCCATCGAGGCGAGCGGCAGGGCAAGCGGCGGAGCAGGCAGCAGGGCAGGCAGCGAGAGGCGGGCGCTGCCCACACCTGCCGCACCTGCAACAGCGGGATTCCCTCCGCTGCCGCTTTCGCTTTCCTCTTTCCAGAGACACCAGGCCACGGATTTTCCTGCCAATCTGAAAGTGCAATCATGCCGTGCAGGCAGCATAAAAGCCGGGGAGATGGGGCAGCAAGGCAGACACAGTGAGAGAACTGAAGCAGCTCCCCAGAACCGGCCACCAACCCCACAGCTGAGAGAGCCACCCGTGGTAACACCGTCAGGTATCTCTACATCAGGGATTTAGCGGATCTGGCCCAGAGCGCTCCGGTTCGTCCTCTCCGGCTTCTTGCATCGCAGCCCACCTCACCCCATCGTAACCTACTCGCCACCGGGCTCTCGTCAGCAAAATGCTGCACCTTGCCTTCACCCCGCTGCTGGCGCTGGTGCTGGGGGCCAGCCTCGGGGCTGCCTTCCCCCACGACGCCCTGAAGAAGAGCTGCAGTCTGTCCAAGTACCAGTTCCTCGAGCCCCACGAGCTGAAGGCTGTGCGGAAGATGACGGAGCAGTTTGTGAGTACCGCTGGCAACAGGGGACTGTGGACTGGCACGGTCAAGGCAGAGGGGACGCCAAATTTGAGACCCCGGGTGACAAAGTGGGTGGTTTCCGCAGCAGTTTGGGGACAAGGAGGATGTCTTCCGAGGGAGTTTGGGGACAAGAAGGATGCTGGGCCAAATTTCATCCTGGTTTCAAACCCCTCAAGGCTGACTGGGGTGGCACAACATCACCAGAAGTCACGATGACAGTTTTTCACTCTCTCTCTTGGTTTATGCCTGCAGGAAGACATCAGAGGGCTGTCAGACCACAAATGCAACATCAGGCTCTTCCATCGGAAATGGAAGCCAGTAGAGCTGTCGGTAAGAGCGAGACGATATTGTAAAAAGGGGGTACACTCCCTCCTCCAGCCAGTCCCACCTCCATCCGCACCCCCGGGCAGGTCTTCGAGGAGACCCCCCACTCCGCCAGCCCGCAGCCAGCCCTGGTGCCTCGGGTCCTAACTGGGATGCTCCTGCCTGCAGGTGCCCGACCGCGTGATGCTGGTGGAAGCCGAGCTGGACCTTGCCACCGCCATGCTGCGCCTCCCTGCCGACCCCGGGTTCGCTGAGACGCGCCAGCGGCCCCTGGCCTTCCTCACCCAAGCCCGGGAGGACCTGCGAGGCTGCGTGAGTGCCCACCCCCCAAAAAAACCCCCTGGCCCTATGCTGGCTTGGTGGCCCCGGTGCAGGCGGCAGCACCGCGGGGCATCGCCGGTCCTTATGCAGCTGCTTTCCTCGCAGGTGGCCGCAGAGGCTCCTTCACATCAGCCCTCCGGGAAACTGAGGCACTGGCTGCAGAAGCTGCAGACGGCCAAGGAAACAGTAAGTCAGGCCAGCAGGGCTTGGGGCTTTCAGGGCGCTGGCGCCCGCACGGCTGCGCAGGGCCTGCTGCACCCTGAATCCGGTGCTAATCCATGCCTTCTCCCCACCGCAGGAGACCACCAGCTGCCTGGAGACCACCGCCATCTTCCACCTCTTCCAAGTGCTGGAAGACCTGCGGTGCGCAGCCCGCCGGGAGAAATGCTCTTAGCCCCCGGCAGCACGGCGTGGCGCGGCACGGTGCGGCACTCACCGGCCCCAAAGGATGCCCCGAGGACGGGGAAGAATGATTTTTATTGTGTCGCTGGACTGTATTTCCTATTTAAGCATTTTTCTTATTTATGTGAGCTCAGGGAGCAATTTTTCACAGTCTTAAATTATTGGTATTTATTGTGTATTTATAAATGGCTTGGGAGGAGGTAAAGAAATGCCACTCCTGAAAGGTGCTGTTCAATGGAGATGAATGTATTTATTGGATATCTTTGTTTTGCTGGTTTTCAAAACACTGACTGTTTTTAAGAAAATCTATTTTTTTACTTTCTATTTATTACAGAGTATATATTATGTGTATTTGCCTGCATAAATTATTTTTTTACATGCTATTTAATATAAAAAATAAAAGATTCCATAAACAGACAAGCTGCCATCAGATGTTTTTACTACGTTTTGTTCAAATGTCACCCCTTCAGAAAAGCGAGTTATTGGGGGGGTGGGGGGTGGGGGCAAGGGAGGACAAGGAGGCGAATTTTGAGCATTTGAAAACTCGCAAACCTTCGGCACTTGTGTTCATCTCTGGCTGCCCAGGGGTGCGCCCTGACCGCCCCCCTGGGGTTTGCCCTCGGGTACAGACGGACGCTGTTGTGGCCGGGGCTGTCCCTGCCCGCTCAGGGACAGGAGCCTGCTGGCCACCCGTGTCCGGGACGGGGGCATGGAGCCTGGAGGAGCCCACAGCCTAACGTGACACTCGCATACCCGTACGGGCCGGGCAATCCTCCAGGTTTGGACATCCTGGAGACTCCCAGAAGATTCCCTGAATGATTTAACCACCAACCCGGAGGTCAATAGGAGCGAGGAGCTGGGGAAGGCAGGCACCCAGTGGGGAGAGGAGGAAAAGGATCCATGAGCAGACCCAAACCTCATTCAATCTCTATTTTCTAGGGCCCACCCATGGCCTGGGGACCCCAAAGGCGCAGGTTTTGGTGGCAAGAGGGAGAGGAGCACAGGGGAGCCTTTGGGCGCTTCAGGCAGGGGTAATTTTAAGGTTGCTGCTTTTGGGTCGCAGGGTTGGGGACTGAGCTGCCAGCAGCTGAGCCGCAGCGCGGCTGCGGCTTCCCGCAAAGAGACAGCCAGGGACGTGAGCCATACACGCTCGTCATGAAGCGTGTCCCAGGTACCGCCCACTCATCCCGCTCTGGCTTTGTAAGGACACTGTCAAAATGAAACCTTGTCGCTGACGAGGAGGAAAAAAAGCTTTCTTTTCCCTTCCACTTCCAAATTATGCTTCATACCGAGGCACGGAAGTGGGGAAATGGTGTTGTCCTTGTCTTTTGCAGCTGCTTTTGAAACCTTAACCTGTTTCTGCTGGAGCAGTGGGCCCTGGTCGCCCAAGACAGCCCCAAGCATGCGCCTTCCAGCAGACAGCAGCATGCTTGGGCCGTAGTGACTTCAAGGGGGGCAGAAAGCACACCCCAAGGGGAGAGGGAAGCCCGTTCCGCTGCAAGCACATGAACACACATCACCCCCGAAACCAGAAACCCTGAGCAAGAAGCATCTCCATGCTACGTGGAGCAGCTTTGCCAGGACAGGGAGAAGCCAGAGACCGGCCGCCGGGCTCTTTGGGGAACTTTAACAGACTTTATCATCTGGCTGTGCCACAGGTGCCACTCATCTGCTGCCACCTAATGTCAGGAGCTACACCCAAGGCAAGGAAAAACCAACAGGAGGGAAGTGCCGTAGGGTCAACAAGACAGATGGGCAGCCCCGGCAGTGAGTCCGGTATTGCACTTTGGCTCCTGGTTTTGGTTAAAATGAGGCACAGCTCATCTCTCAAAAAACAGGCTGCAGCAATGATTTGCCCGTCCGGCCGCACGCTCCCAGGAAAAGGCAGACGCCGCCAGTGCCTGCTTCGGAGGGGTCTGCCCCAGTGACCCCTTCTCCCGGCCCCACTCGCGGTTTCAACCCTCAGTTTTGAAGTCTTGCAAGAAATCCCTCTCCACGGGGCCTACAAACAGCCAACATCTATGCGGGGAGGTTGCTGTTAAAACACTCCTGGCCAAAAGTGCTACACTGCAATATCCAAACAATACATGGATCCGGGGAGGGCAGCCTAACGAGGGCAGAAGGTGTTTATTCATCCCGCAAAATAGATGTATGTAGATTATCCTGCCCTCATTAAGGTATCTACCAAGACACTGTGAAATGCACCCGCCATGAAACAGCATGTGATGCCACCGTGGGCGCCCAGGAGGCAGGCGCAGGGCTGCCCGTGTACCCACCTCCGCGGAAGGAAATTACCTCTATTCCCTGAGAAGCAGCAGGGTCGCAGCACAGCTCTCCCAAGCAGAAGGCAAGGGCAGCAATCACTCCCGGGAACAGCAGTCCCTCTTCATCTCCCCGCCGGGTTCACGAGGCATCATGCCCACTGTGACGCGCCTCGCTTCGCCTATCCTGCGGGGGCAGGAAATAAAAGATGTGCTGATGCCTTCCCCGCTGCCCCGCACGGCTACCTTCGGCAGGTCAACCGCCCAGTATCTCCCACGCAAAGCCTAGCTCACTGCAAATTAAGGCTGGGGAGACTTTTTTTGTTCTGTTGCCAGACAGGCCAGGCTTCAGCGATGGGGTGGGCAGGCTCCTGGGGGTGCCAGCGGGGGGTGGGGGGGATGGGGATGGGGCTGCAAGTGCCACAGCTGGCCAGCATTAGCCTAACGCCCCTGCCAGCTTTTTGTAGCTCAGGACAGGTCCCTCTCTCTCTCCTGGAGAGTACTTGCAGGTGGGCAAGAAGTGCTTTAGCTTTCCCTGCAGGTTCAGATGAGAGGTGCCAGGAGGGCAATGCAAGGGAGTCTGAGCCTTCCTAGGCATCGCTGAGTTAATGTGGAGGGATGTTAATGGCAGTTCCAGCCTCCCCAGGGAAAAAGAGAGAGGCGTGCTCTTCCCTGTGTTAGTTTCAGGTCAGACACAGAAACAGCAGCAGGACAGGCAGAAAGCCTTGCATTTGCTGTGGCTCCACGTGGCCCCAGCGTTTGGGGGACACCTACTGCCGTTCCTGCATGGACTCCAATCTCTGGCCCCAAGGGCAAAATTTACTGGAAAGAAACCCAAAGGGGTGGGCAGACAGACACATTTAACCTGTGGTAGAAGGGAACTTTCTGTGCCAAGCTCTGCTGGAAAACAATCAGGAAAGTCTTGAGGTAGACCAAGGCGTTGGAAAAGGAGGACGAGGGCAAGGCTGCAACTCCTGGAAAGGTCGCTGCGAGCCAGCTGCTTGCTTGTGATTTGTAGCATCATGGGGAAAATACTGGTGTTGTGAGAGAGGCTTAACTGTTGGAGGGTGAAACGTAAAGGCCATCGTGAGAAGGTAGCTCTGTGGTTGAAGAGCACAAAACACTTTGCGGCAGCGGTGACTGCGGCTCCCCGCTAGCGATCGATGGGCGGAAGGTGTCAAGACCTTGTTTGCATTAGATCTCTGCTCGCACTGCCTCAAGGCTGGGCACCTACGCTGGCTTAGGAGATCTCCTGGAATCCCGCAGGATGTACATAAAATACAGTAACAAACTATCCGACTGCTGCTCTTTTCTGCTGAGGTTTTTGTGCCGCTTTCAACAGTATGTAAATATCCTGGTCCTGCGATGAGCAACACAGCTAAGGTGCACTGGTGACTTCCGTTTCATTTTCTCCCTCCAAGAAATGTTTATGAAATGGAGTTTGATTTTGGTACGGTTGGTTTTATTTCATGTTCGTGCAGTTTTCTTATTCTATTGAATAAGCAGGGGAAATGTTTACCCCTTTACAGAAAAGACAGTGGAGTTTGGGAGTTTTTCACTTCAGCCTTCTTTACACTAGTCCCAAGTGGCAAACGCTCCACAGCCTCACAGGGAGCACTCCCTAACACGTTGCAGGTGACATTTCTGCAGGCAAATCAAGAAAACCAACAGCTGAGCTTTACTGATGGATCATGTTATACACTCCTGGGTCATAAAACTTCTGCTCCAAACCTTCCGACCAGAACGCAGGTTCATAATACGTAAGGAATAAATGTGCTCTCACCCGGTAGCAGGAGCATTTTTCAGGGATGCTTGGCACTCCAAGGAATAGGAAAATGAGTTGCCGCTGGTGTTACGAGAAGGTACTGTTTTCTAATACGCTACATACTGCTGCTCTTGATGTTGTAATTTCTTCTCCCATTTGGTGCTGTTCATAATTCAAAATAATAATTCCTGTCTGTCAGCCATCATACTGGGAATCATTTTATGATGCTTCTGTGTTGCCACCTGGGGAGAGAGTGTTCACTGAGAGCCACCTGCTTTTGATTTGCTTTGACAAAAAGGGTTATTTGAAAAATAACCTTCACTTTGAACTGCACATGACTTCAGCTGCACACCTATGAGTGGCTGATGGGTTACTCGTTTTAATGCAAAAACCAGGACTTTGGACTGGAGGAACAGGATAAGAGATAGCTGTTGGAGGCTCCTGGGACTCCAGACTGCTGTCTGATTTAGTAATGATTTTCTTCCTCTGCACTCCAGAAGTCTTACTTCGGTTGTCACCTCTGTAACCATGATTGAACCATTTCCCCTGTTTCTGGAGAATTTCCCCCAGCAACTGACGTCCCCCAGCTCTCCCTTTGCATTTGTGCTCCAACAGATGTGCTCGCAGACAGGGCTTGGACAGCTTTCTAGCTCCAGGAAAGCTACCCCCATCCCGGGGTATTCTTCATTCTCTTTTTTATTGAAAAAAATCTGATTTCTCTGTTCTCTTCAGAAAGCTGCTCCTTACTGCCCTTAGACCGCCAGGGAGGGGGTGGCAGGTGCATGTGGTTCTTTGTGCATGATCACTCCTTCCACTGCACAAACCCCTCTGTCTCCAGTTGCTTCAGATAAAAGCTTGAAATCCTTGGGCCCAGCACTGATAGACTTGACAGATAAATGTAATAGCCTTTGAGAAGGAAAAAATGGAGATTTACAAAACAGAAGGCTGAGATTTATGCTAAACCTGCCAGAAATGGTAGAAGGTGGGTCAGGAAAATTTAGTAATTGAAGTAGCTCTGGTGCAGGTGTTTAAAGGCGCAGGTTTTAAGAAACAGCTTCTTGCATCTGCTAGAGTATGACTGTGAGCCGTCAAAGCAATAAGAGAATTCCAGCTGGTTTGTGGGAAAGCTCTGAGGAAAGGCATTGGCCTTCACAGGTCTGAGGTAATGGTCCCATCCCTAAATGCTGGAATGAAAGAAAAGGTGAAGGAGAAAAGTTCAGATATGCTTCATAAATACTTTTTCAAGTAATTCCTGGTTCCTAGTTTGTCCCATGGCCCTTGTCTGGGAGGATGTATCTGGGTTGGGGTGGAGGACCATGACTGTGCTTTCTTGATGCTGCTTCAAGTGCTGTTTCCACAAGGAATCATTTTACGTAGCAAAAAAGAGGTCCACAACCCATCGGAGTGAAGGAGCTCTCAGTCCCTGTGCTGTCCACTGCTCCTTGAATTTCTGAAGGCTGTTTCTTTCCATGAGAGCTGATGAGCTGGGGGCTTCCCAGATCACCGTCTGTTGTAGTGTAGCTTTGTAGGCGCAAGAAAGAGTCAGGGTTAATTCCAAGCACCCCGTTTGCACAGCAGTGCTACCGTGTGTGCCTGTAGCCTCAAACTGCTTGGCTTTCCATCCCTGCAAAACACTGCCTAAAACTAGCCTTGGTTACTGTTATCTCAATAGACTGCAGTGTCAGTCACCTGTTTTGACCATCCTAATTCTAAATCATGACTGTGGGCAATGCATCATGCCGCATCGGCATGTAGATATGGGCCACCAGGAGATCTACGGGTAACAGATTAGGGGATGGACTAAAAACCTTAAGGTCTGCTTCACAGACAGTTAGGGGCAGGCATGCCCTGCTGAAAACAAACCAGAATCTCTTTCTAAAGGACAAAAAAAGGTTCTGGGTTAATCATCAAGCAAGCCAAAAGCTGAAAATGTAACACCCGCTCATGTAGCTGGGCTGGCTCTTCCGTCGTTTAACCCCAGCTGCAAAGTCCAGTTTGTCACTGGGGGCCGTGACAGACGTGGATGTGAAGTCCTGCATGCAGACTGTGCTTCAGGAGATGGAAAGAGAGGATTGCTCTGTCCAGGAAACAAAGTCAAGATTAGGACTGTCTAGGCAAGAAACCCAAGCCTTCAAAAAAAACCAAACAAAATGAGTTTGGGGCTTTTTGCTTTTTTTTTTTTTCTTTTCCTAGACCTGCAGACAAAACCTGGCTTTCTAATCTGATTTTGAGCATTGCTCTGGTGTTTTGTTCTCTGGCTTCAGCAGTGCCCAGGGGAAGCAGCAGCTGAATTCCAGGTCAATGCAGTCTCTGATAGGTATCAGCAGTCAAACACATACACTGATTTTCACCAGCAGGTTGTGTGACTGTTATAAAGTCAGATCACATCAGATCTCAGCTGCCTGGTACTCGCCATGAGACAGAGCCCACAGGGCTGTTTTGCTCTTGGCGTGTTTCTCCTTTGGTGCTCTGCTTACAAACTGTCCAGAGTGATGCACAATCACCGACTAACGGGAAGCCAGCTGTTACTGCAGGAACTCTTGAGATCCCCTTTTCACATGACTTCAATAAAGCTGTGTGTGGAAAAATGCTCTGATATTGCCATCATGACCACCATGAAGTTACAGCCATCTGTTCTTCTTCCAAATGGCGTGCAGCAGACACGAGTCGAAGTGTGTGGGAGGCGAAGCGTTACACGTGGCAAGGATCTCACGTGCCTCACATCAGTGGTATTTACTTTTTCTTGGCTACATGGATATGAACTAGCAGCTGTGTTACTGCAAGCCCCATTGCCATAGTTACTGTCACACAATATCCTCTTCCTTCTGATACGCCAAAGCCAGTTTCAGGTCTAGTGTGACAGGTCAGTCTCTAATGGTTCCAGTCTAAAAGCAGAATGCTCTTGTTTAAGAGAGGGAGGGGAGAAAGCCGACACAGGTTAAACCCAAAGAAGCAAACGAGGTGGTGGAAAGCATGGCTATTAGCGAGGACATTTTCTGCCACACCAGAAAGTCCGGCTTGCTCACTGTATTCCTTCACTGTTCAAACACTGCAAATTGGGTGATACCATGTTGCTTTTATCTTTGCACTTAAAATCAGATCCCTTACCTAAGAAGAGTCTTAAAAACCAGATATATCCTTAAACTGCCCCTGTTTTAAGGCATACAACCGTGTGGCCTGCTCCATTAAGGTCTACTCTCTTGCTTTTCTGTAGTCAAAATGTGTGATCCCAGCTGGCCTGGCTTGCCATGCACTTGAGTACAAACACAGAACAAGCATCCCTTCGGAGACTGCAAACTCCAGGACTGAAATGTGAGCAGCAGGGACTTCATTTTTCAGCAGATGGAATGTGTTTGGATATAGAGTTAGCATTTTTAAAGGAAGAGCATAGAAGAGCTGTGTTTAGAGAACTCACGAGGGAGTTAGGATAATGGCTGGTTCGCTTTGTTCCCAACAATATGAGAACTTCCACAATTGCTCGTTAAGGCAGGAGCTGATACTTTAACAAACAGCAGACTTCCTCTGCTTCATCCCCAGCAGAGAGGCATACGTGTTAAATAAAAGCATGAGAAAAGGGCACAAAAAGACATAAACACTCTTAAAGTGGTGGCATAATTTAAATGCAAGACGCTTGTTTCTTCTCTAGCTTTAAAAACAGTCACAGCTGGGTAACAGAAAATGGCTGGGTAATTGCCTGAAATCCAACAGAGGAGAAATCTTGGTTTTGTTTGCCGCACCAGGTGATGTCTGCAACTGCTCTAATTCTTGCTACATGAAACATGAAATACTTGCCAGGTCACAGGCACAGTCATGGGAAAACAAAATACTCCATCGTGTGTGCATCAACTGAAAGTGGGTTTTAATGATTAACAGTTTTCAGCGAGGCATTAGTGTTTTTAAGTACTAACTGATACACAGGTATAGATATAACATTATGAAATTACTTTATAAACTACTCTCACCAGTGATTATTTTCTCTCCTTTGAGACTCTCGCCTCTTCAGCAGCAGTGCACTTTGGTGCAGTGCCTGATTTGGGGTCTCCACCAGGAATGTTTTCGCTGGAGCTGTTTGACTGAATTTGCCCCAAATCAGCTGGTACTTGTGAAAGTCGAAGTCCCCTGTAAGTGCATGGTATTTCTCAAGATCCTGGTCTCCCCACTCCTGGGTGACTGAGGGATCAGCTTCGGGAGTAGCTTACACTACACTCCTCAAGCCTAAGTGATAAAAGGAGGTGAGAGAATGAGAAAAACATCTTGTCAAACACAAAAGAATGAATAAACATGAGTTGAGAAAACATGGCCGTGGGAAGCATGCACACACCATGTATCCCTTATGATACGCATTTTGCCTATATACAACACACTCACTTCATTTTTCCCAGACTAGATGTTGTGTGGGTAGAGAGGGATCACAGTAAAAATAGGAGACTCCTACTTCCAGTAAACAGCACTGCCGTCTCTCCGTCTAGACTTACAACAACACTGTCTGAAGAAAAAGAATAACTGGGTTTAGATTAATCTGATTTTCAAACACTTTTCTTCATGCTGTTGTATAGTGAAATTGTTAAGAAGTCCCAGAAGGTCACCGAGCATTGGATGCTGAATTTTGCTTATCACTAATAACAGGAACTGGCAGAGGGTGCAAGGAGTCCTGACACCGTTACAGCCTGTGCTGGACAGTATTGGCTTGCCTTTAATTAGCCTTTACAGGAGGCAGCAGTTTGTTGACAGCACTTTTATGAATTGGCTCATAAAAACATTTTATTAATCCCAGCACAGGTCACAGTGACCAGGTATTAAGTGAACTGCTGTACCGCAGAAAAATGAAGGGCAGCTGGTGATACCTGAAAATAAAATAGAAGCAGATTTCTTGATTTTTCGAAAGCTCTTGTTAAGGTAGGGCATTTTAAGCCTAACTAATAACAACACTGGTCTGCTCACTGAATTTTGGACTTTGCTAGTGGGCAGTGCCCTTCAGGAGAGAAAAAAATACCATCAAAAGCAGAAGATATATCAGTATCTTGAATATTCAAACTTGTATTTCCAGAATGTTGCTATTAAAAGGCAAATGAGCTGGGAAATACCAATGCTGAGCTTGGCTTTGCAACCTTCGTTTGCCCTCGTATGTCCCAGCAGGCTTTATGACGTGATCACAAAAACGTGTTGTAGGGTCCATAGTCTGCTGCAGAGCGTGAAATGACTTCAGGTTATTGCTGGTGAAAGTACAGACAGTCTCTGGCCATCTTCTTGGTTCCTAGCTGCACCGGCATGGGAATCTGGAAGCAGAATCACACAGAGGCTTTTCTAAGACACTTGGCGTCTGAGTCGCTCTCAAACACAGTCCCCACCTGCCTGGCAAGTGAGAAGGGACCCACTGCCATGGCACAGGCAGGGAGGATGCAGGCAGCAAGGTCTGGACAGACATACCCTCTGGCAAAAGGTGCCCCATCACTGTCCTGGCTGTCTCCTGCATCTCTACAGCTAGCCAATGGGCTCATTTTGAATCAATATGCACTTGGATTAATCTGTAATTAGAAAAAAACCCGTAGGACTTAGTGGTTTGGATAATTTTTGAGATTATTTTTCTCTTAAGGTTGGCAATTTTTAAACACCCCAGCTGGTGTGCCCATGCGGCATAACCACAGAGCCAGGGCAGGAAAAGGAGGACTGCCACGTTCCCTGTTTCTAGCCATCGTCGGCATGTATACGAACACTGCATTTGTTTTTTAATTCCTCTTTTGCCTTCTACCCTGCAGAAGCCAGAAAGCGGAGAGCACGTTTTTCTAAACAGTTAATTTTTCTTCCTTCATCTTTTAGTTACAGTTTTTTCCAGCTGAAGACCAAAGCGTAAGCAATTGGAAGTGGACAAGCTGTTACCGAAAAGAACTGTGGAAAGGCAATTCAAATGCTGCTTGTCTTTTGCACTAAACTTGTGAAAGGGTCAAGACAATTTAAGGCCTCCGAGTTGCGGTTCTGCACTGTTTAAACTGGATTTGCTTAAGCTAAATTCCAATCTTTTCAGTGAAGGAGAAGCAGTATCGCTGCAGTGAATGTTTAGGATGCAGCAAGTATTTTCATAGCTCTCTGCCAAACTTCACAGAATAACAGAATCAAGCAATGTTCTGAGTTGGAAGGGACCCACAAGGATCACTGAGTCCAACTCCTGTCCCTGCACAGGACAACCCCAAAATTCACACCACGTGTCTGAGGGCGTTGTCCAAGTGCTTCTTGAATATCGTGAGGCTTGGCGCTGTGACTGCCTCCCTGGGGAGCCTGTTCCAGGGCTCCGCCACTCTCTGGGTGAAGAACATTTTCCTAATATCCAACCTAAACCTCCCCTGGCACATCTTCCTGCTGTTCCCTCGGGTTCTATCATTGGTCACCAGAGAGAAGAGATCAGTGCCTGCCCCTGCTCCTCGCCTTGTGAGGAAGCTGTAGACCACAATGAGGTCTGCCCTCAGTCTCCTCTTCTCCAGGCTGAACAAACCAAGTGACTTTAGCCACTCCTTGTACGACTTCCCCTCTAAACCCTTCACCAACTTCGTGGCCCTCCTCTGGACACTCTCTAGTAGCTTTGTATCCTTAATATACTGTGGCACCCAAAACTGCACACAGTACTCAAGGTGAGGCCGCACCAGCGCAGAGCAGAGCGGGACAATCCCCTCCCTTGACCAGCTGCAATGCAGTGCCTGATGCACCTCAGGACTCGGTTGGCCCTCTTGACTGCCAGGGCACGCTGTTGGCTCATGTTCAACTTGCCGTCAACCAGAACCCCCAGATCCCTCTCTGTGGGGCTGCTTTCCAGCCTCTCGTTCCCCAGTCTGTATGTACAGCCAGGGTTGCCATGCCCCAGGTGCAAAATCCAGCACTTGCCCTTGTTAAACTTCATAGGGTTGGTGATTGCCCAGCTCTGCAGTCTGTCCAGATGTCTCTGCAGGGCCTCTCTGCCCTCAAGAGTGTCAACAGCTCCTCCCAATCTTGTGTCATCGGCAAACTTAATTAGTATTCCTTCAAGGCCTGCAGCCAAGTAATTTATGAAGACATTAAAGAGCACTGGCAACTTCCCTTGTGTCTGGTCTCCAGCTTTGCTTTGTCAAGCCTTCTAACCTGGATGCTTCCCTAATGGCTTAGTGTTGGTTCCCTTATTCATTGGACGCTAACAAATGGTAGGACTCTTTTAAAAGTTATGCACATATTTAAGTTTTACAGGTTGAGGGTCTGATCTAATCTGATCACGAAGGAGTTTCTAAAGATTCAACTGGTCAAGTTAGTGTAGAGTCATGCTATCAAAAGCCATTTGCTCTCCAGTATTAAATGCACTCTTACGATCACCAATACAATACCAATATCAATACAGGCTGGGGGATGAAGGAATTGAGAGCAGCCCTGTGGAGAAGGACTTGGGGGTACTGGTAGACAAAAAGCTGGACATAACACAGCAATGTGCGCTTGCAGCCCAGAATGCCAACCGTATCCTCGGCTGCATCAAAAGAAGCATGGCCAGCAGGTCGAGGGAGATGATTCTGCCCCTCTGCTCTGCTCTGGTGAGACCCCACCTGCAGTACTGCGTCCAGCTCTGGAGCCCTCAGCACAGGAAGGACATGGAACTGTTGGAGCAGGTCCAGAGGAGGGCCACAAAAATGATCCGAGGGCTGGAGCACCTCTCCTATGAGGACAGGCTGAGAGAGTTGGGGTTGTTCAGCCTGGAGAAGAGAAGGCTGCGGGGAGACCTTACTGCAGCCTTTCAGGACTTAAAGGGGGACTATAGGAAAGATGGGGACAATCTCTTTAGCAAGGCCTGTTGTGACAGGACAAGGGGTAATGGTTTTAAACTAAAGGAGGGTAGATTTAAACTGCATATAAAGAAAACATTTTTTTACAGTGAGGGTGGTGAAGTGCTGGAACAGGTTGCCCAGAGAGGTTGTGGAGGCCCCATCCCTAGAGACATTCAAGGTCAGGTTGGACGGGGCTCTGGGCAACCTGATCTAGTTGGGGATGTCCCTGCTCGCTGCAGGGGGGTTGGACTAGATGGCCTCTAAAGGTCCCTTCCAACCCAACCCATTCTATGATTCTATGATCAAGTTTTTACACTCATTTGATCTGATTAACCCTTGCTTCCAATAATCTGGTGCTGGAAAGTACAGGTTAAGTGAATTAACTTAAGGAAGCACTAACGCAAAGGGTATATAGCAACCCAGGTGTTTAAGCTGGCCTTTGGAAATCATGCTGATGATTGTTGCCTTTCCCTGTCATTATGTCGTCCTTTTATCACATCTCCCTGGTGACTCAATGCAATTAATATTGCAGCGAAATCAATCCATATTGCTGCGGCCCTGCACAGGGAACACCGTTAAGTTGATGATGGTGCCGGGGGAAGGCCGTGCGCTGTGCCAGGGCATGGCCCTTCCCGCTGGCAGGGGGGGCTGGTTTTACTCAGGGAACAGGGAGACTGCTCCTGCCCCGGAGGCCCGGGACCAGGACCCGCCAGCCCCTGCGCCCCAAAATGGCGCCGCCCTGCCGGGGGCGAACAATCTCCCCAGCCCCGGCCACCACCCGCAACTCTCGCGAGAACTCGGCGGGCACCGCCTCCCCCATACACACGCACACAAACTCTCGCGAGATCGCGGCGCGCCGCCGATCAAGCCGTTGTTGGAGGGCGCGCGCCCCGCAGCGGTTGGGGCCCCGCCCACTTCCGGCGCCGCCGCTGAGGGAAGGAGGGAGGAGGAGGAGCCGCCGTCTTCGCCTGTCCCTGCCCCGGGCCAGCCCCGGGGATGGTGTTGGCCGCGGGAGCCGGGCCCTGACGCCGCCATCAGGTGAGTGCGGGCCGCTCCCCTGTCCCCCGGGCCGGGGCTGCCCCCTCAGCTTGGGACCCGGCTCCTTCCCGTCCCCCCCTCCGGTGCCCCCACATCTCCCGGGGCGGCCCCAGCCCGCCAGGCCTCGGGGCCCCGGTGACACCGGGGAGACACCTCCCCCCCCCCCCGGCCCCCAGGACGGCTCCCCTGGCCCAGGAGGGACCCAGCGATCCTCCCTGACCCCTGCCGCGGGGCTTCCCGGTCGGGCCGGCGACGCAGGGAGCGGGCACCGGCGGGGCAGGGCAGGGCGGCCCCCCGCTGCCTCCGCTGCCGGGGGAGCTGGAGAAACCCCGGGGCTCTCTTGGCCTTCCCTATACATAAGCACAGCACCCCTCCCTCCGTCCCTCCCTCCCCTGTCTCTGCGCTGTCCTGCAGTGGTGAAGCCGTACTTTCCCCGTGCGGTTAGCGAGTTCTGGGGGCTTCCTCGCGGTGCTCCAAGGATGGAATTTGGGGTGTAGCTGGAGCTAATCGTCTCCTTTCCCGACTAGTCGCACTTCGGTTTCCTAGTTTTCTAGGAGAAGCAGTGAGGAAACAGATCTATAAAGGTACTTAGGCATTTAATTTCCATTGTAAGTTGATTTCATTTGGACTTGGCACATAAAAGGCTTTTCTTGGGGGGAGGGGGTTGCCTGCAGTATACAGTTGTTCTTTTCTATTTTTTTTTTCCTTTCAGGACCCTGTGTCACTGCTTCCGACTCCCCTACTCCCCCTTCCCTTTTTTTATTTTTTTTTTTTTTTTTAAACCAGCTGTTGTCTTTCTCTCCTCTAAGGAAAAAAAGACTGTCTTGTCTATTTATTCTTTCTGTCTCTGGGGTAGTGGGAGAAAAAAACTGCTGAATGTTTTGGTTGAGCAAGGGGGGATTTACATTTGCCCTGAATTTTACTTTTTATTTTTTTTCGATCTTGAAGCCAACACACATACTTGTCAACTTCAGAGAACTTGACCTTCTTGTAGATCTTACCAGAGTTTCATACTGTTAGGTACTATTGTGAAATACCTGCTTTCCTGTTTTTTAA
The DNA here is from genome assembly GCA_031468815.1 of Morus bassanus. NCBI lineage: Eukaryota > Metazoa > Chordata > Aves > Suliformes > Sulidae > Morus > Morus bassanus. The sequence goes on from CM062574.1 coordinate 40,998,369, forward strand.
ACCTTGTTACTCACTTATCTGTTATGTTCTTCTCAACATCCAAGTGTCATGTCAGTTGTTTCATTTCTTCTCTTGCCCCTTCGCCGGTATTTTGGTGTTGGCTTGATGTTTGGTATAAATTTGTCAATTTTCTCACAACCTTGGGAAAGCAATAGGGCTGTCTTTACAGGTGTGGTGACTAGTTGGCAGGCCAGAGGCTTTATGCCCTGTTTTCTCTGGGGCAAGAACAAATGAACGAGAGAAGTAACTGCTGTTGCGATGGACCTGTTAAACTTCACTTCAGGGCTTGCTTACAAGAAGGAAAGAAAAATTGAGACGCTTAGAACTGAAGCTGACAGAGATAAATCTTGTATTGAGTCTTGCCATTTTATAGCGTGATTGTCTTCATCTTGTTGGTTTACTGGACTTCATCATTTGCCTGATGAATATCTCTGCTGATTTATACTGCGAGAGCTGATGTTACCTGTGAGAGCATCCGTTTCATGTCTTGGTAACTGCTGCATCATACCTGTCTGGTCTTCTGTGCAAACTAGTTCATTTAAAGACTATATGCTGACTTCTTACAAGGGTTTTTTTGCCTTTATTTTGTTTAATTAACTCATATGACTAAAGGATAAACATTTCTTCTACCATTTCAGTGGCGGTGGGGCCTAAAGGGTATGGATCTTGTCAGCATTATGTTGTTTCTGGCCAAACTGTTAAGAATAATGAGTTGCCTTCAACTAGGAGTAGTGTCAAAATGTGTTAAGCCATGACAGACTGAATGTTTTGGTTTTATGACTTCGGCATTCTGTCCACCTTTTATTGTAATTTATTTATCAGTGCAGTTACCTTCTATAGTGGAGGACTGACACAGCAAAAAATCTGTTTCACTTATCAAATCTCTGTATGTAACTTTCTCCACTGCTGCTTTGCACTGTGAAGAGTTATTGTTGTGCAGCTGCATAGATAATTGCGCTATTTGCAGTTTAAATCCATTTCCTTTCCTGGTAGCTGACTGAAAGCTCACTTCCTAGTGCTAAGAGAATTGTTTCAGTAACCCCTCCCCTCCCCTTTCTCTCTTTTTTCTTCTTTTTTTTTTTTTTTTGACCAGCCAAAAAGTAGCTCTGAATATGGTCATGTGAAGTGTGGATGAGAATGGTTGAGCAGGGATCTGGCAGGGGTATTTTCACAGCAGTTCTTTTGAAGGGGCAATGTCAAGCAGTGGTATACTGTGGTAGGTGGTGTAGTGAAATTGCATTGTAAACAATGATGAAAGTCTGACCTTTCTCTAGCAAAACTGAACTTCCTCTTGGCCTAACATACTGTAGGTACTCTCAGTATTCACATCTCAAACAAACTCTCATTCTTCAAGTACTCTAGGTCATCCTTGTCTTTAATCGCAGTCGTGTTAACTGTATATATCATAGTCTTTGTTTGACAGCTAAGAATATGATGATAGTTGTTGAATAATGAACTAACTGTAACTTGGTTTTGTATTCCCCCCTCCCTCCCCACTGCTTTAGTTTTGGTAATTGACTTTGTTCTGGTATTTGTGTTCTAGATTGAAGACAGCAGTAATGCTAACTCTGGCAAGCAAGTTGAAGCGGGATGATGGTGTCAGAGGACCCCGTGCATCCAATCCAGCTTCTGATTCAACTCGGAGGGTGTCTGTTCGAGATAAGCTACTTGTTAAAGGTGAAAGGAACTTATATTTGAATATTTTGGGATTTAGAGTTTGCAGGTGTGTTGACAGTGCACAGTATTAAATTGTGTTTAAAAGGATTTCCAGAAGTATTTTTTAAATTGCTTGCGACTTACCTCATGATTTATACTGTGGGGTGTGTATTGGCGTAGGTCACATCTCCAAGAGCTCTTTGCCTGTAGGACACTTACTTTTGTTGAATTATGCAAAACATAAACATCCTCTTCCTTACTCTGAGAAATTAACCCATGGTTGGGAACTGTCATTGATTAACATGTAATGATAAAAAATTGTCACAAGTATTACTCAATATATAGGAGGAGGAGAACATCAGATTTGACTTGATAGAAAAGTATTTTTTGAGCAAAAACATAACTGCCTGTGACAGGAAAGAAAGTCCTAAAAGTAACATCAGTGTCCTGGTGGTCTTTAACTGGTACAGATCAGAGGCAGTAGACTTTAAAAAGATTAAAAAAGCAATGCAAAGAGAGACTTTTCATAGGCCTTGAGTCACTGGAAGTTGTGTATGAAGTAGTGAATAAAAACCAGCACCCTAGTTTTTGTAGCACGACATGGTCTGTTCAAGAAAGGCTACTGTTGTTGTTACTGGCTGGCTCTCCATTCCTGGGGAAAAAAACCTTTTACTTTGTGGCAGTTCTGCATAAATGAAGTCATTTGTGAGACAATAATTAAGCTATTTTATAGTAAAATTGGGGACAGCTCTTTCTTGCTCTTCAGTTTTTCTGTAGCATGGATAATCTTATATTTAAAAATCTATAGGTGCTGACACTTTGCAGTTACTATGGGTTTAAACTCAGGTTTCTTCCTCCCTTTAGTAATAATTGAGTGTTTTAATGCTCAAGCTGTGCAGCTTGATCTAGTGGCAAGGACTATGTTGTTCAGGTTGATGTTTCTGCTAAAAATGATCAATAGTGAATTTACTACTGTTGATATGTAAGCAGTTACGGTTAGGATTCATGCCAATCAAATGAAATATGCTCATTTCCTGCTCTTATTTCAGAATGGCTTGAGACTGATACTGGTGTATTTGCCTGAACGATATTGCCTAACGATAATGTTACATATGGCTTTCTCAGATTAGGGTAGATTCTGCCATATAACTGTATACTGGAGCAAGGTTCCACTGCAAATGCTGCTGCCTCAGTGCAATGGGAAGTGCCTAAACAGGGCTATAGGAATGTTATGGTCAGAGTTTTCTCTCTTTGCATTGTTCTAAGGACAGGGAGTTTTAATTCACTTTAAACCCTGGTGTGATAACCCTTGCGAAGGGCTTGCTTTAGACTTCCAGTTTGGAAATCCTCAGTTAACTCCAGTTCTGAGGGGGAAAGATATCAGGCAGAAGGAATAAGCTCTTAAACCGGGCTAAGCTATGAAGCCAAATTATTAAATATATATAATCTGAGATTTTCATTAACCTACAAGTGTAGACTTGAGGGGAAAATAGCAGTGTAATATAAATACACTTCAACTACAATGCCTGGTATAGTGTGAAGTGCCAATAAGAAATGTTACTGTACCCTTAGAGTAATCATGTTCTTTCACTTTTATGACTCAAACATTACCTATGTTTGCAGGGGAAGCAAAGAATGTAAGCTGTAGAAAATTAGTATTGACATTGTAATTGCTATGGCTACCGTTAGCAAACCAGCGCAGGCTAAGTATTGAACGAGTTGAGTCCCAAACTGACTAACGTTAAAAGCAGGTCACTGCTGGCATCCTTCTGACAAGCGTGAGTGTTGGATCGTGATCTGATTGTGTGTGAAGGTTATATCACGTGGCTCTCCGAAAAAAGTTGTAGAAGCAGCTGTTAGTCTGATTAGAATGGTTTCTGGACTGAAATGGGAACTGACAGTAGAAGCAGATCACTTCAGTATAACTACGCTGAAAGTGAGGGGAGAAAAATCTGGTAGTTAGTCTGAAAACGACTTGATGGGGATGTTCTCTTTTAAGCTATGCTTTAAACTAAACATAGACCATTCAAGTACAAAAGTTTCTAGAACTTGCCCCAGCTTTTAAAGCTGGATCAGCTGAAGCAGCATCTACAATGCTGAGATCCTGAGTGAAGATGAACTTCTGATGTTGACAGATTTTTTAGGTCATATTGTCTAGATCTGCAGGAATGAGTTTGCTAGGGAGCGAAGAACTGCCTGCTAAAGGTGTGCATAGAGCAAGGATGCCTTTTACTGCTTGATTGTATGAAACTGTAATAGGCTATTTTATTAGACTTGAAACAAAGTTGGTGGGAGCCTGTAAGAGTAGCTGTAAGTAGAAGTTGTTACTGGTGTTTGTTTAGGCTGGAGTTATCAAACAACCAGATGACAGCTGCAGAATGGGTGAAAGGCTTGATAAGGTCCACCTCCTGGCAACTGTGAATTAAAAAATAATCTCCTCTACAAAAAAGAGAAATGCCAGCTATCAGTAAGGGAGGAGGAAAAGGAGGCGATAAGAAAAGGCCCAGCATGTTCTGTCCTTTTTTGCCCCAGCAGTTGTGCTGAGGTTAGTGCTGGTTCAGTTGTACCTCTTAATGATGTTACAAGTGGTGGTTCTATTCTACTGTGTAAAGCCTCCGAGTTGAAAGAACAAGGGACTGTAGTCATGTACGTTAGAAAGCTCAGTGATAGCTATGCTCTTTCTGTAGCTCATATGGATCCTCTTTGGCCTCAACTAAGTCTATAGCTTCTGAGTCAGTAGGTGAACAGTGGGCAACCAGTCTGTGCAGCATCCTCTACAGCAGCTTAGACACATGGTGGACTGTCCTGGAAGGTTAGCTGAGGGTGATTTTTGGCACAGTACCCTAAATCCTGCCTGGCCCTGGGAGCTGGCGATAGCGTAGGAACCAAGGTCAGATAGCTGTTTGCCTGCTTGAGTGACAATGATGATGTGCTGGAGAGATACTCTCCTATTCCTGATCCACAGTAAATTGGTGATAGTCTAATAAATTCTGCAGACAGATGTCTGCCAGTTTTACTAGAGATATTGTCCAGACACAGACAGTGTCTGTTTTTTATCTGGAGGTAAATTAAAGACAGCCTTGTGTTGATGGAGTCCTGTCCAGGCAGGCATTATAGGATCTCTTTGAAGGATGTGTTGTCACACTGATAACCCTGCAGTCCTCAAATGTATTGTGTACGCTGACTGGTAAATAGGTCAATGACATCTGGATTATGGGGTAGATGGCCATGACCCCAGCCACTGATAAGTGTAGACGATGTTAGAAAATTTTAAAAATTTGGCGTAGACAGCTACATACGTCTGCTAACTAATATTGCTTTAGAGTAGGAAAAATAAGTGATAATTTAGGTATGATGATAGCTATTTGCACCACATGGATGAGAAGAAATTTCAAAGTTGGCATCTGAAATACTTTTACTAAAACTGGAAGTATGTGAGCTGTCAGGTGCTGTCCTTGGCTTTCATGATGGGTGCAAGTTAAACAGGCGTTTTTTCCTACTTCTATGCAAAAGGTTACTATTAAAGTACTGATGCCCCCTGTTAGGTTTTCTAAGCTGTGCCTTCGATTGCTTACATGTCCAGTACTGTTACATATTCAAATACCAATCATGGCTCAGGGCACTGTATTGTTGGGTTGTTTCATGGACATGTTATGAAAGCAAAAACCTCTATCCCTGAAGTTTCGTGTAGGAAAGTAATTCTGCATCAGCTGGATATTCTCTTCCAGCTGTTTTTCCTCTGGAGTGTTAAAGTTGTGGCTGCTAAACAGGATTTGGTAGCAGCCTGTCCCCTACTGATTATCTCAGCAACTCGTGGAGCACATTTGGGAGGTTAGCAGGGCACATGTGTCGGGGGTGAAGAGCACAGTGGTAGTTCTGATCTGAAATCCTGGGAGGTCACAAGAAAACGTCCACCACTTCGAAATCACTGAGGGCAGAAGTGTCTGATGGTGTGGGAGGGCAAGGACTAGTAATTCAGACTGACAGCTCTTGGAGAGAGGCTTTCTGGCCAAGGAGAAATGGACTGGAGAGAGACCAAGCAGTGACTACTAACATGTTTCAAGACCAATCAGATGGAGCAAATACTGATGTGTCGAGGTGGAGCAGACAGAAATGGTACTTGAAGGGACTTTGCTGCCTCTCTGGCAGGGAGAGAGGCTCTAATAAAGCACAACTTTTAACAAAGTTCAGCGTGACATATTCTTATGTCTCTGTTTTCACTGGATTTTCAGTGTAGGCTTAGTTGGAGAGTAAGGCCCTAATTCCGTAGACCTCATACTCAAGTTAAAATGGAGCAAGCAGTACGTTTCCCTTAGCAGCTTTCAATTTGTTCTGTGCTGCAGAGGCAATTTTTGATGTTGAATTCATCTCTAAGGGGGAACATCATTAAGTTAGGAGTAGGGGCCACATGACTGCTCCTGCAGGATGCTCTGAGCCATGCAGTGCTGAACTTGAAAGGCAGATCCTTTCTGAAAATTTGAAAGGAGCTGAGGACAAGTCAAAGTACTATTAAGTTTAATATTGTATAAGGAGCATGACTACTAAATTGAATTAAAGATAAAGAACATGCCAGGATGTCAGTAGTAGCATTACAAAGGTTATCCCTTGAAATGCCCTTTTTTTATAGGGCACCGAAAGATATCTTGGTTTTATATTACCAGTGCTGCTTAGTTTGATTAACAGCTTGAAATAATTTAAATCTAAGAAAATGAGTTAGCATGGTTTGTTCCTCAGTTGTCCTCAACATTTGTGGGTTTTACAAACAGATTTATGTAACCTGAAAATGTTTCAGGTGTGTGTTTTTAGAAGGAAGTGGGAAACTGATCATAAAAATGAGGTAAACGTGCATTGTAATTAAAAATGAGGAGAATCCATGTATTTGCGTTCTTCAAACTTTCAGGTCCGGTAATATCCCTCCTCACAATAGCAGGTGAGGAAAATTGAGAGGGGGAAAAATACTTTTTTTTTTGAGAATTAATAAAAACCTTCCTTCATTAATGATCTTGAAATTACTTGAGGCATTGTTTGGAAAATGCTGCAATAACTTCTGCACATCACACAACTTAAATCATGAAAGCATATCCTTTTCAGTGATGCTTCTTAGCCCCCTCAAAATGAAAAGCTTTATTTTGGAAGAAGACAGTGGAAAGCTGCGTGATAAATGAGTGATTTATACATTTTAAAGATGAAACTAGTAGTTTACACTAAAACGCTTGCAGCCTAACTGTGATAGATAGTGTGAAGCCAGAAAGACACAACAAGAATAGAAGCTAATGTGAAAATTTATTACTGAGACTTTTTCTAGGATTTCACTAACAAAGGGAGGCCTGGTTCAATGTATTGCTTTACTTCTTAGGTCTCTGATTTTCAGCATACCTGAAGTATCGATTGGTATATTGCAGTGTTACAGATTTCCAACCACAGTGGCTTTTTCTAGTTTTTGATGTCAGGATAATAAGTTTTGTGACAGCATATAGAAGCTGAAGCATGTGATTTGATAGTATCTTGTTTAAAATAAACATTTGGAAGTGGAAGGAAATCATACATCTCTTACTCTATCAAAAAAACTGGCAGTGTTAGGCAGCTTGTTTGACTTCTCATACCGGTATGTAAGGTTGCAGAGCTCAGAGGAGCTGAGTAGGGAAAGCTGTAAAGATAGATGGATAGAATTAGGAGGCAAGCAGCATTATACTGCTCAAATTAATACTTAGAAAATGGAGATTTTGTTAGAGTGTCAAGGTATTTATCTTAATCTCTAGCAGTCTTAAAGGTGGACATTAAATGGGGGACCTAAACAGGAGAGGGAGGCGTTTTGGACAAAACCAGAGAGAAGTAAGTATTGCTGTGGATGAGAAGGTTCATCTGAGTTGAGGAAATAATGCTTTCATTTTGTGTGGGAGGCATATGGCCTGACTCTCTGTGGCAAGGCTAGTAAACAAAGCCCTTCTATATTGTGACTTGGTGGGGTGGAGTGGGGGAAGGGGAGGGAGCTGGACAACGCATTATAGTCTGTGCGTTACCGAATATAACATTCGCGTGGGTCACTCATAAACCATATGCCTGTACACACGTCAGGAGTGTGTGTTCCTATTTCTGTCCTGAGAATTGTCATGGGTAGGGAGAGTTATTGTTTGTGAAATCGTTTATAAATAGCTCTGCTTGATTGTGTTAGGCCTATCTTCCTCCTGTTCCTAAACTGCTTTTGAGACATTATCAGTTTGTATTCAACTCTTCCAAAGTCTGCGGTAGATTTAAGTTTAACCCTTGCCTTTTTATTCTTTTTATGGTTTAAAATAGCATTTGGAACTGTTCAAGCAAGTGCATGCTGGGTCAAGAGTGGGACTCTGCAGATATACCTGCCACTTGGGTGTGCTCCTGCACAAGATCAAATAAGGTTTCAGGAACACCAGATGTGCTGGTCAGGAGCTAGTCTGGGTATGGGCTGAGTGTGCCCGAGTCTGTTCCCTGCAGAAGCTCTGGCATGTGTCTGCACTTGCACTAGGGCCTTTTGGACCTACCTGGGAGGGCTTTATCAGCATGGGCACAGGGCCTTGCAGTGCTCCTGGGTTTGCTGCTTCTTGGCAATCAGTCCCCTTGACTGTGAGAGGAATTCAGATGGTCTGCAGTGTTTCTGCACCTCCGCTAAGCCAGCGCTGGGCAGGAATTGATGAGCACTGGTTTCCCATGGAAGTTCTGGAGTGCTTTTGCACAGTATCTCCTGAGACTTGGGTTATCCAGTTGTTTGTCTCTGCATCTTAAGGAATGGTGAGGTGCCTGGCTGTGAATTGAGACACAGATACTGATTATCCACAAAACATTATGAAAAGCAGTGAAATTGGATTTTCTTTACTGTTCAGCTGTAGTTACAGTACTTTTTTGAAAGAGGAGGTCAGAAAGATGGTGAGATTAAGTTTGTTCATTAATTCAGTGAGGCTTTTGGAGCTCTTGGAAGTCCGGTACATTGGAGCTTTAATTGTTGCTTCTACATTTTGCTTATTTACAAATCTGTTAAACCATGCCAATAAGTTGGCAGACTGCCGAAAGGGGCACTTTCTTACAGAGAATATTCTTGTCAGTGGTATTGCTTTATGTAGTAAATACATAACTTAAAACATCAGAATCTTAATGGAGCTTGAATGATGTGGTCAAAATGTTCGCTTTCTGAGCAGCAAAATACAAAAATTATTTCAGTGTCAAGACTGTCACTATCAAAGAGTCATAGAATTCATAACTGCGCTAGTTATTGTTTATCACCAATGTTTATATGGCACAGTTGATAGTAACACCTGTTTCCTTACTTGATGTTACTTTAAAAGTTTAGAGTGTTGAAGCAGGTCTTTACCTACTTTTTTTTTAATCTTTATAAAGCTGTTTCATTCATAGTTTCAGTGATTTGTTGCAGAGTTGATTAGAAACCTTAATTTTGGGGAGCTTGCCTTTGTTCACAAAGCTTTCGTGTGGATTAGTTACCATAGCCTTCCCACGTGTTTGCACACCTTCAAAGAAAGAGCATGCAGTTCCATGCTGATGGGTGTGAGCACCTTAGTTTTCATGTTTTCACCTAAAAACCCACTCATTCTTGTGCCAAGACAAAGGGAAATGCAGAAGAGTGAATGCATTACAGGAAATTTTTCGTACTTCAAAGGAGCTATGGTGATCAGTAAACTCTCTACTGAACCTTGCAGGAGGCAGAAGTGAGGCTCTGGCTCAGCAGAGCTGCTGCAGCCCAGCCATTTCTGGGTTTGAACGTGCTCTGTCCTTCAGTGTCTCCCTTTTCCCTGCCTGCCCTTTTCTCAGGGTTGAAGCAAAGGGCAAGCAGGATTCATTAAGCCAAGCAACACACAAGCACAAAAAGCAATAAGGAAAGTAGTCAACACCTTAAAATAAGAGCCAGGTCCTAAACTCTACTGTCTAGTGAAGATTGATAGTGCCTCCTGCTATGAAAGGCTGGTGAGTGTAAAGAGAAAAGGCTGGGGGAATACTCTTACAATGGGTTTGTATAGCTGCAGCCTTCAGTAGTTGGTTATATCTTGTCTTATTTTTTTTTAAACCAGAAAGGGAAAGTAAAAATGAAGTCCTCTATAATAGCTGAAATTACATTTTTGGTGTATTATAAAGACAGTACTCTCTGGGGGCATACTTTTGCTAAAAGTTTTCAGTGTCATGTGTGTTTAGTGCACAACTTTGATTAAATCAGCTGTGGCTGCTCGAGTGCTGCAGAGTGTGGGATTTTAAAGAGTGCAATTATGAACTTTAGGTAGGTGTGAAACACAGTGCTTCTGTTTTGGTGGGGTTTTCTCTGGCATAGTAGGCTGCAGATGCAGGAATACCAGGGCTGTGCCAAGCAAGTGGGAGGTGGGAGTCATATAAGCATCATGCTCAGTGCAGAGACCAGCCAGGTTTGGTAAGCATGGATGGAGGAGAAGTTCTGGGGGATTAGTGAGCTCTTAATTTGGAATCTGTGCAAAGCAATCACTGCCTGTATCTTAAACTGAATTAGTTTTCTTTAGACGTATGTTTTTGAGAGTTGGTGTTGAAATCTCTTGGCTGCTTTTGTTAGCCCAAATAAACGGGCTGTGTCTGTGCAGACCAGAAAGCAAAGTTAGAAATCGAGTTGAAAAAAAGACTACAGGAAATGCAAAAATATACTTGATTAGTTTTCCTAGAACTTTAGAAGTAAAAAGGGAAGCTATCTTGATGCATCTCTTTCATACTTCTGTGAAATACAGGTAGTTGAAAGTAAGACTTCAATAAAATACACCAAAGAGGGAGAAAGCAGGGAGTCTTCTGGAGAAAACAGCGTGGCAGAGAAAGGGCTTAGGAGTAAACTTCCCTTCCTAGGAGCTATGCAACTGAATCAGATTACTTCCTTTCTTTTATGAATAACTCGTGTTTTATGTGGGAAATACAATAAACAAAAAGTCTTAATTGAACAAGAGTGCATATCTATAGCAAACCGTGCTCTGAGGGGAAATATCCGACACAGCAAAAAATCTTAACGCTCTGAGTTTATTCAGCAATTCAGAGGTTTTGAAGGGGGGAGTAGTGCAATGGATGCAGCTGCTTTTATCACTTCCCTGTGCACGTTGCTTTGCCAGGTGCTTGAAGTTAAAATTTGCCTTTCTCTGTTCTTTCGGTGCTCTTAATGCTGGCTTCTGCAGGCAGGACAACATCTAGTATGACAGTGCCACTGAAGCAGAGTTTCAGTAGCTGTTTGCAAGCGTGCAGTATGTGGTGTCGTGTTTGGAGGCTTCTCACAAACGCAGTGTGTGACCTGAGGGAGTCTGTAGCTGATAGTGGAAGAGCGTTAGCAGTAAGATGCTGGAGAGGGGTAATGCTTATGCATGCTGTGAACCTCCCATGCCAGTTTTTATTACTGGACTGACACCCCTGTTCTTGAGGTTTTTCTGCTCTTGTGTTTTGCAGGCTATGAAGTTATGGCTTTTATGTATTTTAGTGCTTTTTGCAGACAACTTTGGAGGTTTGGATAATGCTGCCTCTGGAAATACCAGCGCTCTGTGTATTAAAAGCCCTGGTGCTTCAGTCTTGGCAGAGCTGAACCTCCTAGTCACAGTAGGATACATTTGCATTGTCTGTAGGGCAGCTGAGCATTTTTAGTTATGAATTGTGTGGCTTAAAGAGAAATTTCAAGGTAAAGCTCCAGTGCAGCTTAATTACATTTTTAAGTGAAATTTGATTTACAGGGTGGTTTAAATTAGATCTGCCAATTTGGACTTCAGGAGTGGCTTTATGCTTGCATAAATAACAGTATTTTTTTTTCTTTCAACAGAGGTTGCAGAACTTGAAGCTAATTTACCCTGTAAGTATGGCATTTAATGGCATACATTTTAAGGGGAAAAGGACCGTTGAACTGAAGTTTTGACTGAAGTATGGATGCTAATAGTATTTGTTAACTCTAGGGAAAGCTGTGCAAAATTCTGCCACTCGGGCTTGAACAGGTTTTCTTTGTTGCTTCCTCTGAAGGAGTTGTAGAGAGGTGGATCCCTTATGAGTGTCCTTTGGAAGCAGTACTGATCATTTGGCTCTACAATTAGATTGGTGGTGAAGTGGGAGCTTCCCTCATAAAACACTCAAAAGGCACCTGGAACCGAAGAGCACATTTACTGCCTCACTCCTGGTTTTCCTCCATTCTCTCATTTTCAAAACAGGAGATGCTGTTTTAGGGGCAGAGCAAATAGCTCAGTTGTCTGGGAACACATTAAGTCAACCTAGTGCTTTTTCCACTTCGCATGCAAGCTGTAACCTGATATGTTCGTTAATAGTGAAAATACTAATGGGAAATTGTTGGGTTTTTTTTTAAAGTAATCCATACTCCTTAAAAAAAACCAAAAGGCAAGATAATGTGGTTTTAGCCCTGGAATCTGACTTGTATGTTATGCTAAAAGCTGGAAATATTAAAAGCCACTTTAAAATAGGCTTTTAAGAGCACAGGATAAGTGGCTCATTGCTTCTAAAGCAATAGTTAAAAATCAAATGTATGGGTTTTTTTCTGCTCTCTAACTTGAGAAAGCCTAGTTCTGTAATGGATGGCAAAACACAAAGCCCTTTTATAAAGGGGAGTAAAGTTCCTGCTGCTCTATATTTGTTGCTGAGGGTGGTTGTTGACAGTGAGCTCCCTTTCCCTTCAAGTGTTGACCAGAACAGCATTATTCTGCCATGAGTTCTTGGAATACAGACAAGCACAACAAGTTATTGCCTAGTAAGCTCAGAGGTACGTTCAGAGCCCATCACTTGCTCTGTATAACTTCCTGTAGTGCACATTCCTGTTTCAGAGTAATCTAAGATGTTTTCCCTGCAGGGAAGGAGGCATGAACTGCTTGGAGCAGAGCGAGAGTGTACGTGCAGGTTATTACCATGCTGTGCAATCACACTGTCTTGCCCGTATGCTTATCTTACAAAGAAGAGCAGTGAATACTTGCTCTGATTATGCTGGCAGGGAGCTCGTGATGTTTCAAGTCTCTCCCCATCTAAGGGAAGCTTTGGCCATATTTTTTTCTCTCCAGGTTAAACTTCTGAGTGCTGCTTCTGATGAGCATCCTCTATTTGCTAGTGATTCTAAATCCAGATCAATGCTCAGACCTCAAATCAGACTTTTCAGTGTACAGACTGCCTCATGGGAGGGATTATGAGGGGGGGAAAATACAGAACAGAAGCAGCAAAAAGAGAGGGCAGGAAGAAGCATTATTTAACTCTTCCTTTCTGTATGCTTTTCTTTCTTAAAGGCAACTACAGAGATTTTACACAGAGTAATTGTAACTTCTGTTAAACTTTTTTGTGTAGACTCTTCTATAGGATGACTAACACCTGAGAAACATGTATCAGGGTTTGTAGTTACTACAATGTGAATGCATTACTAGAGTGTTTGTACAGTTCTAGTTATTTTTTCAGGCAAATAGGGTCTATATCTCTGATACAGTTTAGTTCCTTGGCTACAGAAAAAGAACAGCCCACTTGATGGATTAAGAAGTTAAAGGCTGCATAATATGGATAATAATGTATCCATGGATATATGCATCTTCTAGTGCCAGCTTGACAGCTTGTCTCTGCCATAGTCAAGAAAGGCCAGTTTTGTGCATGGGAAGGCAGCTTAGTTGGTGTTGTCCAATGCGAACAAAGGGCTGTTATGCTGTGAACTTGCATCTATTGAACTGAAAACACTGACTGGTTTCATCTGATTGATGTTTTATCTTTTTTTTTTCCACACTTGTTCTTCATTCTCACTATTCTTAAATTCATCTAGCCCAAGAATAAAAAGAGTGTTTGGTTTATAAAGATGCTCCATAACCTTTGCTGTTAATGTGTGTAATTGGTTATGCGGAAGAAGCTTGTTCAATAGGACAGCTGAACGGAGGCTTCGCTGGCTTTTGGATGAGGCTTTCAGTAAAGCTTGTATCATTATACCTTACAGGTATAAATAATCCTTTGTTAGCATAGGGCTGTGGTGGCATGACTTCTTGCAGACTGCAGTGTATGATCAAATATTAAGGTACACACATTACCATTAAAGAACTTGTAAGGAAGAGATGCTCATTATGTATGCTGTCATCTTAACATGTAGCTAGTATATATACAGAAGACCAAATCCTTTGGCATTTTAAGGTCTTTGAGACAGCACGGTTTACTGAAAGGAAATAAGCTTCCTCACAGCTCAAAGAAGTGAAGTTCCATTCCTGCATGTGACCTGTAACTGTATAGGGAAAGTATAGGAGGAAATCACTTGACTAGAAGGGTTAATCAGGGAGTGAATTTGGAGAGTATGAAAGACAATATACTTGCTTTCCCAACAATGGAAAAACAATTGTCTGATGTAAATTATTCTTTTGCTTCACAGGTACATGTAAAGTGAATTTTCCTGACCCAAACAAGCTTCATTACTTTCAGCTAACTGTAATCCCAGGTAATTTTTTTAAGCATGATACTTTTGTCTCTGTGTCATGGTGTGTAGGAAATGTAATTCCAAGAGTTTGCTCAAGAATCCAATAAGCTTTCTAGTCAAAGAAAGTCTGGCTGTAATACAGTGATTATTTTATAGAGGCAATGGAGAAATTGGGCTGGATTTTGACAACTCAATTCCAATAAAAAGGCCATCAAAATTGAGCAGGTTTAGGAAGTATTCGGGTCTTGTTTGCTCACTTTGATTGAAAACGTTTTTTTTCTCTCGGCCAATTTCAAACCACCTTGTTTTATTTGCTGAGAAAAATCTTGGACTACACCTAGAGAAATTACTCTGTTGCAGTCCTGTTGCATATTTATTCTTTTCTACTGATTGCTTGAGTCTGCAGAGTTTAAAAGGTAGATGACAGATATAACGCTATGGAAAACTGCAACTCTGTGCATGCCCAAAGATGCTTAATGAGTAGGTGTCTCATAGTCTTTGAACATTCAAGTGTGTGGGAATTAGATCTTATTAACAAAACTAATATAAATATACTGTGAAGCTTCTGCTGGCATACTGTTCAATAAAAACAAAACCTCAGGACTACATTTTCAGAATTTATTATTTCCACGTAAATTTCTTAATAGCCATCTGAAATGACAGAGTTTGCTCACATGCCTGTCCATTTTAGAATAGAAAGTTGTTTTGTGTTTTAGGGATGAATTTGCATGGAAGATCATTTAAATTTCATATGCATTTTTGCTGTGTGTTATCTTTGAGACTCTGCAACTATTTAAATGAGAACATTGATGTGTTCAGTAGACTGAATTGTTTGAGTTAGATGTGCTGAGATCAGGTTCTCCCTGCTAACTAATTCTTGTAGATGTACCTTTTCTGTAGATGCTCGTTGACAACAGAATTCGGATGCAGTATGGCAGTCATCCTCATGTCTTACGTATACAAATTATGGTTTACACTTAACGGGGTGATAGGAGTGTTTCTGATAATCCAGTATCTTGAAGTCAAACGGGCGCTAGATGTCACTGTTGCTGCTTATTAGCCAAAATCAACTAGCACTTCCTCGGCAGTAGAAATCTTGGGTGGTCTTTGTTAATGTGTCCATTCATGTGACTCCTTTTTGTGATGGAAAAATGAGTAAGACTGTCCTAGTCAGTGTTACCAAAAATAAATGCTAGTGCTACTATAGAACTTTTAACCTCTCATTCTGTGCAGGAGACGTATTCACATTTACTTGGTGAGTGTTAGTCTGCTTGCACCAAACGTCCTTCGGTTTATATGATGCTGCCTTATTATATTTTGGAAATCAGTTGACTACAAAATCACCACTGTGTGAGTTAGGGATGTCTTGAATATAAAGCAATGATAGTTTCTTCATACTAATTCTGAGGTGTCTAAATACATGTCTTTTTTTTTTTGTCTCAACTGCTGTGCAACAAGATGTTACAGTCAGAAGACAGTTGAGTGCAGAGCATGGTTTTTGTGCTAGCTTCATTGGTGAAATGATCTTGGGAATGAGATGATCTTAATTAACATTTTGTTACTCTAAATATAGCTGCACAGCTGAAGTCTCTGCAGTAGCAGTTTGACCGAAGTAAACATCTATTTTCAGCTGTGCGTAATTCAGGTACAGAACCTTGTGATCAGCTACAGCTTAGCACAGCTCTCTAAAGGCAGAATGTATCACATACCAAGAAAATCTTTGTAGCTTTCTAATTCCCTTCATTATTGAGGTTTTTCTTTAGAGTATGCTAAATCTTAGTTTTCTTTGGAATAGCAGAGAGGCAGCTAAGTGGTTGTCACAGAATTTTTTTGGCTCAAATGGGCCAAAATCTTTGCTTGAGGCGACTATTTTTGCGGTGTCTAAACAATGTTGCATAAATCTTGACAGTGCCGAGTAAGAGCCAGTTTTCCTCGCCGCGCCTGGAACTGTCTCTTGCATTGAGGAACTGAGTTACTTCCAGAAATCCTGCTTATACATCTGGCTTTTAAGGGAGCACTTTGCAAATATCTCTGCAGCTTTCCAATTGTGGAACAAGAGCTGAGCTCAGCACAGCTGCGGGTGCCAGGGAATATCTAATGCCACCTTGCAGTTCTCACCACTAGGACCTATATAGTAAGTGTGTGTAAGCCAGGGTTGGTAGTCTGAACAGCGAAGACATTCTTGCTGGCTCATTTCTTAAGGTTCTCAGTTTGCTTATCTGCGGTTACAGAGATTGCATCTTTCTATGACAGATCTGTTACAGGGGTGCTAATTATTTTATATTCATATTTTATGTTTAAATTCTCTTCTAGTCTGATTAATATTAGAGCTTGAATTCTGTAACCACATTTTATAAGGGATCTTACACCGAGACAGTTTCGGCAAGTAGCTGGCTGTCAGGGTACCGTGAAGGTACTGACTGAACATGTTTTTTAACACAGAAATGCCTTTTGCAGTCAATGTTCTAGCCTTACATTATTGACAAAGCTTGTTCTCAGGTGCTTTGTTTTATGCAGTCATTTCCAATGTGGGTGGTCCTGAAAGGACAATGAAAGAAGCTGCTTTAGGTTCTCACAAAAAGACTAATTTGAATAAGAAAAACTTTAGCACTAAACAAAAATACTTTTAGCTCTCTTGCTCTGCACTTCTCATAAATACTTACTAAGAAAGGTTATTGATGTCACAAAATTATCCTGGTGACAGTGAGTTTTAAATTAAAATGAATTTGTAGAAAATCTTGATGAGGGTGACTGCTTATTTCACATAAAAAGTTACTTGTCCTCAAGAAATTCCGATTCCTTTATGTTATAGCTTTCTGCAATGCACCATGAGTGGATATATAATAACACACGCTAGGAGACAGGTAAGACTTACGTTTTACTGCCACAGTGGACAAACTGTGTGTTCCTGAGACAGATACTGCTGACTTTCTCTGCTGTGTGAAGCTTCATTTTCCTTTTGTCATCTGAAACAATTGTTCTGTCATTGAAAAATGCCCTTATGCCACCACTTGCTTCTGTTCTTATTTTTGTGCTAGTACCTTATTGGATCAAAAGCTAGGAAAAATAAGGAGATAGATGCTTATTATGCAGGCAGAGTCCTGCCTGCTGCACTGATATTTGGAGCACAAAATTGGAAGCTGAGGCTAAAACATGGTAATGACCTGGAAAAAAAAAAAGGTGAGTTTAGGTAGCTTGCACTGAAGAAAATGAGAGGAATATGCAGAGTTAATGCAATTTTCCTGCAGTTCCCAGACAGTTGGGATAGTTTGGGGTTAGCATGATTGAGTCCTGTTCTTTAGGGAATTAATAAAGAGCCTGTTCTCTGTTTTGCGTGCCATAAAATGACAAATGTTGGTGAGCATGGCTAAGCATTTCAACGATCAAAAGCACATCCTTTGTGGCCTATCCTAATTATCTTGCATTTTCTTTAAAAGAGATAAAATAATTTTAGTTTAGTATTTTCACAGCACTTCTAGCCATCAAAACACCTTACAAATGCAAACTAAGATTAGAGTCAGGTTGTTGATAATGAAACTTGAGACTGAAGTGGGAGGGATGCTTGCTCTGTTAATACAGCTCGAAGATATAAATTTAAGCAGTAGGAGGAAAACTGGAGCTCAGACATTCCCTTTTTGCAAAAGTCTCATCAGTGGCCAACTTCTTATGTGCTAAAGCTATTTTATTTGACTGTTTTATTTATAGCACTTCCCTCACTACTAGCTTTGCCAGAACTTCAGTTTTCCCACCACTGTTACATGCCTAAAAAATTGAGGGTCTTTGTCCCAGTCTGTATGGGTGTTGTGGGGCACGGGGAAGGAAACTACTACCATGTGGGAGAATCTGTTTACTTGCTTGAGATGCTGTAAGATGACTTCATTTTGAAGGCTTAGCTCGTTAATGCATTGCAAGATTTCTGGCTGGGTACTGAGGCCCTCCAGAGATAAGAATTTTTAATATATATTTGAGTGAGTGATAATGAGTGGCATGCTTTATTGCTGTTTAGTGAAAAGATTTACAAACATACAGGGAGAATTGCAAAAAAAAAAAAAAGGGGCAGGGGGGGAAGGAGAGGTGCTTTACTTTTCTGATTTGGTAAATATGTCCTTGCTTATTTAGTAACAGAACCAGTAGGGTACCCAGTGCACTTTTTGGTTAGTGCTAGCATGGGGTGATGCCAAGGTAAACCCAGAACGTAAAGTGGGAAGTTGTAATGCAAGACAGCAATGATTATTGATGTGTCTTTGAGGGAGACTCAATCATGTAAGTATGTAGAAGTGACCTGCGGAGTGAGGTACAATGTCTAAAGTGCTCTAAGTCTTCCAGAGATTTCCCAGCCTTATGTAGAACACAGAAAAACAAATAAAAGAAAATGGAAGTAATACATGAGGAATCTCTTGCAGCCTGTGGAGGTGTTAATATGTAGTTAGAAGGTGCTTGAGCTGATCTCAAACCTTTTTGCAGAGAAAAAGGAGTGTTCTGTCACCGTCTGGTCCTGCTGCTTTTCTTCTGCTGACACTGGTGATAACTTAACCCCTCTGCACACCAGTTCAGCTCAGTAATCCTGCAGGAAACTGCACTGTTTTTGCCTTGATGGTTTTATATAGCGAGAAAGGGCTTGCTACCTTCAGCTGAGCTCGCCTTGTCTGATTTCATCCTGCATGTGGACACTGAGAGCTTCTGCTGCGGCTGGGTGGAAGTGGAGCTATCCCAAGGTAGGTCTGCGTGGTGAGGAAGAGCAGAGAAGGTGAACAACTGTTCAGCCTTTCCACCCCTGCTCCCTGCATCTCTTGAACAATGTCAGAGTGATCTTGCTCTATGTGCTTGGAGTTGAGGGCCTATCATAATGTTCTTGCGTGCTGCAGAGGCTGTGGGCCTGGTGTTTTCAGTGTGCAGAGACATGTGGAGGGTGGCTTTTCTCCTACTGCTTGACTGGCAGGAATCTGACAGTCTTGGCAAGCTCTCCTCCCTTGGAGCCATTCTCAAATGTTTCTTTTGGACAGATGTATTACAGTGAGGATTCATTAAATCTGAATATTTTCTTTGACATAAGGCACATGTAGATGCATCCATCAACGGGCATCTATTTCATGTTAGCACGGGTGGAATACAAAGAGCTGCTGATCACTTCGCTCCAAGTTCACGAAATCAAGGAACTATTGAATTTAAGCCAAGGAAAATAGCTTTCTGCTGCTGGACTTCCTGAGCAACCTTAACAGTGTTGGTGTTTTTCTTTTACCTTGCTGTACTGGCAGCAGGCTTCTCCCTGCGCAGACACGTGGGCATTTCATGTGATTGCTTATGTTGGGAAGTGATAGCTTGCTAAGTGCTTGTAAGCCAGAGGGCAGTGGGGAGGTCTGTGGAAGGCTTTGAGGTACATGTCTTGCTGTATAGCAAACGCTGAATTCCTGTATGGTGTTGCTTGTTTCTTTTAGTATGATCACTGAAAGACCTGGATGTCTGATTCTTTCTAGTGTGGTTTTTATGGGGAACGGTATCATATGTGGAAGTTGTGAGGATATGTGAGACTTGGTTAAAAAACTTTTATAATGTGCTAGATGGTGGATAAAGTGCAGTTAGCTGTGTCCTGTAAGGTAACTTGGTGGTGTTTGAGCTGTTTGAACTCTGAGAGGGATATTGGACCATTTTCATAATCATTCCTTCCTGGAATAGTCGGTGTCTTGCTTTGAGTGTTTTGTACATTTGACAGGGAGCAGTTTCATCAAAAGGATGTTGGTATAACTCACCGTTTACATCTCATTCTTCAGAAATGGCTTGGTTTACTGACTTCTATCTCAGTATATTTGAAAATCAAAGATAAATGCTTTTTTTATCTTGCTTTTTTCCATAAAAATCATCGCATGTGCATTTACTTTCTGGCAAAGCATAGCGTGCCCAAGAAGACTGCTTAATAAATCAAACGCACTTCAAAAGTGAATTGGAGTGGAAATGGGGAATGTATTTGAAAAGCATATGTTCTTGACAGGTTATTAAAGTGAGATTTGCAATGGCTAAGGCTTCCAGCTTTGTGCTGCACAGTTCAGTGTGGAGGCATTACTGTGTGGGGTGGGGAAGACCAGCCATGTTCTGTCTTCATACACTGTGCCTATGCTGCTGTTGCAGTCCAGAATTTCTGATGCTGTTCATGCACTGAACCTGTCAGCAATCTGCACAGGCTCCTGGGAGAAGCTGGACCATGGTGTGCTTCCCAGCAACTCTTTCACTGTTCTGCAGGCACAGGTCTTTTGGAGAGGCATGCTGGGCGTAGGGTACAGTTGAGTCTCATCTCTGGCAGCATCAGCTCTTACTGGCTCACTTCCTTCTGCAGCTGAGGGCTTGTGTTATTTAACAGGGTGATGTCCTCTCCTTTTCCGTAAGTCAGCTGATAAGACATCACAAAGAGGAGGAGGGTAGGAGCAGACTGCTGTCTTGTGATTATGGCAATTACAGTGTGGAAGCTACGGGCTTGTGCTGACAGTGGTGAGATTGTAGCACGGAGTGAAACCTGAGCAAGTGGATGTGGTGTATTGATTGGTAGGAGACAATAGACGGTCATGCTAGATCTGTGTGGGGACTGGGAAAACAGCAGGTCCAGAAGACAGGATCCTGAAAGAGGATTTTGATGACCTATAGTAGAGGAGCTGGGTTTTTTTTTTTGTGATTTGTAACAAGCTAGATAGTAAGAAAACTCTTCATAATCTTTCTGTAAACTATGGATTGTTTCACAGATCTTTCCTTTGGAATGTTGGTTTAAAATATAAAAATACACTGTCATACAATGATGATCAGCCTTCCTGACCTTCAAAGCTTCACCATGGCTGTACTGTGTGTTACAGAGAGCTAGAGTACTCGAGAGCGTTCCTCAGGTGTCCCAACCCCCCTGTGTGCTGGATATCTCTTTCCTGTCCTTAATGAAAAAACTCAGTAATGGCAATGCTAGACAGACACATTTCAGATCACCTGCAAGCATTTCAGCTTCCAAGCACAGCCATCTCAAGAGTTGCAGGCTGACTATTATCCTATTTTATTATCTCTGATAAAATGCAACTAGATATTTTCAGATTTCATGTTTTAAAATTTAGCCAATTTAATAATTCATTGTTGAGTCTGAGGCTGACAGAGGCAGGCAGATTTTCCTAACTGATATATCATCCTGAGATAATTACAGTAAACGACCTAACTTGTTCTTTTATTGTAGTACACACTGAAGCATGCTCTTGCACACTGTTATTCATATGACTCTCAATATGTGATTGCTAGCACAAGTCTGGGAAGACATGCTAAATCCTAGAACAGGATTTAGCATGCATTAGCAAGTGAAGTATGTATCCAGCTCATCCAGGGGTCGGTGCTGAGGTACTGCATGCCATATGGCTGTCATTTGGGAGAATTTTGTTCATACAGACAGGAAAAGTTCAATCAAAGGTTCCTCTAGCTTGGTATTGCCCGATACTCTGATCAGGAAGGTGTTTTTTCCAGGATCACTCTGGGACTGTTGACTCTTCTGCCTTAAATCAATTTCTGCTGTAAAGGTTTTGGGAGTGCGGGAAGACACTATGTTCACACTTTCTTTGGACTAGGACGCAGCTAGTGTTATGGTGTAATTAGGTTAAGTATTTGATGATAACCCTGTGCCGTTATTTTATCTTTGTAATGACAGATATTTTGTATTATATGGCATATGTTATTTTCTCTTAGTTAACTATTTTTTTGTTTTTTCTTTGCTAGATGAGGGCTATTACCAAGGTGGAAAGTTCCAGTTCGAAATTGAAGTTCCTGATGCCTACAATATGGTGGTGAGTATTTGACATTAATCTAGTAGTTGTTGCTTTAGATTTCCTTACCAGTTAATAGGACTTCAGAGGGAACTTGGCATTGAGACTAAGAAAGGTTCTTCTGTCTATTATGAAGGTATTGTGGAATTATAAAAAAAATCTTGGTTGCCTGGCATTTTTGGAGGTCATCTAAATTCCTGCTCAAAGCTGGAGGATTGTTCAAGCAGGATTTGGTTGCTCTAGGCCTGGGTCAGCTGGCATTTCAAATCTCCTAGAGTGGAGAATTCGCCGCCTCTCTGGGCCTCTGTTCCAATGTTTCATTACCTTTGTTGTGAATTTTTTACCTATATCAGGTCAGAATTTCCCTTTCTGCAGCTTGTCTGTTGCCTCTTGCTTTATCACTGTGCACATATAAGAAGTGCCTGACTCCATCTCCTCTATACCCTCCCATTAGGTAGCTGTAGCCAGCAATAGGGTCCCCACGCTCAGCCTTCTCTTCTCAAGGCTGAACAAATCCAGGCTCCTCAACTCTCCTTGCGCTGCATGTGCTCCAGTCTCATTACCATCTTGGTGGCTGTCTGCTGTGTTCCCTCCAGTTTGCCAGTATATCTGGTATATTGGAGTTCCAAATGGGAAACAATATTCCAGATGCAGTGTCATGAGTCTCAGGGAGTGGGAATAATTATGTCTCTGGCTATTCTTTAGCAATCCAGTGTTTGTAAACAAACAGCCTTGAGGCTTTTTTGCCTCAGTCATACTATTCCTTAAAGAAAAAATAAGTATTTGCAATTGTCTGGCAGAGGCTGCTCAGAAGCGCGGATGAGTCAGACCTGAGGGTCTCCCTTCTGCCTGAGGTCCCACTCTCATCTGTTCTCTCCTGTTAATTATTCTTGAGACCTACACTTATTCTTACAAAAATGACATATCTAAGAGAAAGAATGAAACAGGTGAACAGAAAGGAAAAGTTTTTTTCTTTTTGTTTCTCTGGGACCTTCAATCTGGTGCTTATAGTTTTGATATTGGACTTTCGTGCTTAATCCCTTTTGAGAGCATGCAGCGGAGGACATGGAAAACATAGATAAGGTGACAAGTGGCCTCCTTTAGCTCACTCCGCCAGTTCTACTGGTTGTCTCCCAGTCTGTTTAGCCTAAGTGTCATTAAAAATAACAAATTCCATGGTTATTAAGCAAACAGCTTTCCAGAGGATCTACAAATGATTGCGCTATCTTATTGTAGATAAATAGAAAGTTCCAGACAACATGGCCTTTTCAAGCATGAGAAATGTTGGTGGTATTGTACTTTACTAAAATTGCAGAACCTTGCAAGGGAGGGGAGATGCAATTACAATAAAAATAACTTCAGACATTCTTTTCAGAGTTTAGCTGTCAAAAGAACAAGATTGACTCCAAAAAGTGGAAAACAATTGGGGCACACGTCTGGTTCTCAGGAATTATGCCTGCCATTCTGTGTTCCAATAGTTCGATATGTAAGGAAACTAGAAGAATTTCAGTTGCAATATTTGTATTTAGGTATATGAATTGCAGGAAGAAGGAAAACTTTTAGTTTGAATGGTTTTGATAATTTACATGATTTTGTAACTTTTTTTCCCATCCTTCTGCTTTGTTTTCTTACTTCTGGTATTGATAGTTCAGAGCTCTTCTTTCAGGGAGGTTGAAGGATGTGTAGGGGAGGATACTAGAGAACTGTGTCCAGGATGACCTTTGGCTTTTGTGTTTAGATGCACCAAGCCTAAATTCAGTGTCATGTATATGTAGTAGTTGCAGTCACACAGCATTGACTATATACACATACGAAGGAGGTGTGGCGGTCTGGAATGTAATAGCTTGAATTCCCAGACTGAGCTTGGAGAACGGCGCATTAACACTGCTACTAGAGTAGAAAGGTTATGTTTCTGAAAGCAGAGGAGTTGGGTTCACATTCCAGAAGATGCCTTCACAAGTTTCCTAATATTCCTTTATTTATAGTCTATGAATACATGGGATGTGCACTATATATTAGAAAAAGTTCATGCTGGTACAGGACCATAGCACTTCTAAAAGAGCTTAGAATGTTTCTCCTTTTTTTGATATTTGTGCTCTCCTTTCATAGTGATATTAGTCAAGGATTATCTGCTCAAGCTATTTTTTTTAAAGTGTTTAGGATCCTGGCTGTCTTTATACTTCTACCTAAAACACCTATATGTACTAATAGTGTTTGTAGTTGTATGGTTTTGGTTGTGTTTTTCTTTAAGTTCCCTTTAACCTCACCAAAAAATTTCATACTGTAATATAGGCCACTTTTACTAGCTTGTGTAAGGTTACACACACACTATAAGGACAAAAGTAGTCATTTAAGGTTGACTATATCCTTGTTCTAACTTGAATAAATTGTGCCATTGCATACCTGAGAAACATGGCCTTCAGTATAAAGGGGGAAACCCTGTCATGTTCTCTGCTGTCTAATTTTTCAGTCATCTTCAGTAATGGCAGTTTAACCACCGTGGCAGTGCTGGGCACAGGGAAACGTACACAATATGTACTCATCTTAATCTCTTAACTTTTTGTGTTTAAGGTGTCCACCTAAACAACGCTGCTGCAGGAGAAGTATTTCCTGTGTGTTAACAGGAGAGCTGAATGTTAATTTTGATCTGGGTTTTTTCATTCTCAATTGCTATAATTAAAAAATCTTCTAGTTTGTCATGGTTAGCTGCTCAGCACTGGCAGAAAATCTGCAGCAAATGTTAATTAGATATTTTTAAATTCTGAGCACCTCTCATTCAACACAAGTTGAAAGTTTGCCTTTGTGCAATTTAGAAAAAAATGCCGGGGGTTGAATGTCGGGTTATGGTCAGGTTATTAATGAAAATGTATATGTATATTTAAAAATGGATGTTCTTTTTTTCTGGAGGCTAAAAAGATTAGTTAGAAAATGGATTCAGGCTCTGGGGTAGGGCTACAATGACTTGCCAGTCTTGTCCGGTATTTTTCCTCCCAACACAAACATGCCTTGAGGTGCAGCTGACGAAATAATGGGTGCTACAAGACTAGGGAGCTGGTGCTTTAAGGAATGGAACCTGATTAATAGTACAGATTTGGTTTAACTAAACTGCCTGCCACCGCAAGTCAGGCCTTGTTTGCAGCTTCTGTGGTTCTGACGTATTGTGTTGTTGGAGTAGACATGAGGTGCCTTAGGCAGTGGACAAAAGCCAGGAATTTAACAGCAGGGCTGCTAATCTTGGTCCTTCTTCTGGCCAATGCATTAGTTGTGAAAACAGCAAACAATTAAAAGGGATTTGATTCCTGAAGGATCAGATGTCACAGTTAAGGGGCTTCTATCTACCTCTTTGGTGACACTACTTTATACAGGTCTTGGGTTGGAACTGATGAAATGGGAATTGGGCTCATGCTCCATCGTGCCTCTGACCAGAAATTCTGAGGTAGTGCAAGGAAGCCCAGGGACTTGAAGTGCACACCTTGGGCGGTTCTTCTGTCAAGGCCCACTCCTACTGTAAGGCAATGCCTCTTCCACTTGTTGAGCTGGGTAATCCTGCCCAAAAAAAGCACAGGACACTGTGGTTTCATTTTTCTCAACTTGTTTCTTTGTTCTATGTGCTTAGCTTAGTTCAGTTTCAGCCAATCTCAAGAAAATCATCAGGAACTGGTAGGGAAGAGTAATTGGCAAGAAATATCTTAGGGCTACGCTGTAGCTTGGTCTCTGGAATCCATATTCCTGTTAATGCCTCTTTTGGGAATTCTGTTGTGTAGAAACTATAAAGAAAAAAGCCTTGTAGTTGTAGTTGCAGGGCAATTCACAGGAATGCTTTGGGACTATCTAGAGTCTAGAGAAAACATTTCAAATAACATTGATTCTGAATTTCTGCTAGGAACCCCTTCCCTTCTCTAGGGAAGAGGTTGTGAAGTGAAAAACTACAGTTACAGGGCAGATAAAACATACCTGTATTAGTACACCTGTCATGTTAGAGTGATTGGCTTGCCAAATTGATCAAGATCTGAAATTATTAATTAAGTTCAATTATTGATTAGCACTTTATATCCAATCTCTCATTTGGCGAGAGTAACGGAGGGGAGAGATTATTTGCTGCATTTCGTAAAGAAATGAGATAAACTTCATCTGAAGCTTGTTGTGCAAAACTTCCACCAAAACTGTAGTCAGTACATGCGTAGTTCTCAAATGCGTGCAACGCTTTCTTGTACCATCTGTACGTCTTTACCAATACGTTGAAGTGGACTGAGAACGGATGTGAAAGTCAGGCAGCTTCCATTATCAAAACTAATGAGAGATCCTAAAAGATAAGTGGCTGCTTAGAAAAGGAGAAGAAAATCAATCCGTTCACCGTTGTGACCCCCAGTTGAGGTTGGATCTACCTGTGCAGCTTTCAATATCTGAGGCGAAGGATGAGTTTGAGCAATGAAATAAATGGATTTTGTAAGCTTTGCTGTGCAAAGTGTTGCATGTATGCACCTGGAGGTGGTTGGAGAGATTCAGTTGAAACATTGTCTTGAGGAAATCTTGTGTGGATTTGCTGATCTAAGGAAGACTCAAAGATGACTTGGAACAAGCTCGAAGGGGAAGTTTTGTCTGAAGATGAAATTTGTGATAGTGCTGCAGTTGTCCTGTCTATCTAACAGAGGAAGAAGGAGAGAGAGAAAACCTTTGTCTTGCTGTTGGGGGTGGGTTTTTCTAATTTTTAGTAATGAAAAACACTTTGAAAGGATAAAGGAATTCTTTTGTTTTCACAATACAAAAAATAAGACACCAGTTAATTCACTCTGACTGTGAGGATTTGGGGATTTTTATTATTATTTTGTTTGAATAAAGCTTACTTTTTTTCTACTCATCAATACGTTCCCTGTTTGAAGGTGCATATGGTAGAAATTTACTCTTATCTTGATCTACCAGCATGGAATAAATACTGCTGCTTTCCCTTTCTTGAGAACTAGACATAATCTTTCAGAACAACGTGGATGTGTAGCTAATGAAAAGCTGTGCTGTTAGAAAACTTCTTAGAACATTTGTTTTGAAGGTAAAAAGTTTAAGACTGTTTTCTGCATGCCACTTAATTTTCAATAATGCTGTGATCCAGCACTGGGGCAGTCAGTGTCCTTTGAGTTACTGGGCAAACGTGACATGAGAGTGGAGAAAAGTCGAAGTCTACATTATAAATAGCAGATGTGTTATGGCGATAGGTGTTTCTTTTAGTGCCGGACAGGTGTATTATTGGTAGTTCAGTACCATGCATATCATCTTATCTCTTCTCCAATAAGTCTTAGTTAAAAAAATATTTTACCAGAAAGATAATTGGGAAGTTGAGAAAAAAGCCATGAGACAAAACATGTCATGCTGCTGTGCAAATACAGCTATTTAAGCTATTTTGTCTTGTGAACTGAAGACTTCATGGGAAGCAGCGGAGGAAAATAGCTCCACATCCATAATACGTGATTTAATTGAAGTTATGAAAGGTACTGGTTTGTGCTGGTGTATTCCAGTACACTCACTATAAGAAATCACCTGCTTGATTGAAAGCTGCAAATTTTAAGTTGGAGAGCATGGATGGAACAACGTGCTGTTGCTAAGCTACCAGAATTTTTATGACCCACTCTTTATTTACTTCACAAAACTAGAGCAAATGAGACTGTATTTTAAGAATCTGTATTTCAAAACCTGCTATGGAATTCAGAAATCTGGTGATCTTGTGTGAAAATAAGTTTGGTGGCTTTTTATGTTTGTGTGTTAACTTCAGATATGACATGCCTTCTTGATGCTTCTTGTGATACTTCCTGTTCAGTTGTGAACAGGAAGGTCTGCCTTTAAAAGAAGCTGTTCTTTTGACTAAGTTATTATCACTGCATCGTCTGCTAGTTTTTAGCGAACCCGTAGGTTAAGGCTTGGGGGAAAACACTTAGTAGTTTTCCGTTTTAAATTCGTGTCTTACTGGTTAAGTGTTAAGAAACTGAATGACATGGAATGTTTTCTTTCCCCTGAAGTAGACAGGAGAAGAGAGTAAATTTTCTTGGCTTTATTTAAAGCTATATTTTTCTAAGAAAAAGCGTAATACCAGCCCAGCTGTTGTAAAGAGTTGAGAGAAACTAAAAGGGCAGAGAAAGCTGGTGTAATTCCTGTAGGTTATATTATCAGGGTCTTTAACATACAAACGTAGCCTGTGAATATCAAATATATTTGCCTTTTTCAGTTCTGTAACTTGGAACAGTGATACAGTTTTATTTTAAAGGATAACATCATAACTCTTTTTCTCTCCTGGCAGCCTCCGAAGGTAAAATGCTTGACAAGAATCTGGCATCCGAACATTACAGAGACGGGAGAAATCTGCCTAAGGTAGCAACAGCATTCTGGATTTTTACCTTGGAGATTTTTCTGTGTAATAAAACATTGTATGTAATTTTCATGCCAGTATTTTTTCAACAGATTCTACAAATCAGTGGCGTGTGACCCTTCGGAACTTAGAAATCTACTGAAAGTATTGTTCTTGCTGTGTGTTAGAGACCATGTAGAGCCTGGCTCTTCAGGTTCAGACTTAAAGTTTTGTTCTACTTAGGGTAAAAATGTAAACTCCAACCTGAACAAAACTAAGTTGTGTGGTGGGGTGTTTTGGTGGGGTTTTTTTTGTTGTGGTTTTTTTTTGGTTTTGTTTGTTTTTTTTTTTTTCTTCCTCCATAGATAGTCATCAGGCCCTGAGCGGGCTTAAGGCTTTACTTGTTTAATGCCTGAATGTGTTAAGTGCTTGAAAATTATTTATATTTTTAAAAGGAAGGAAAAAGTGTTCCTTAAACTTTGACAGTAGCTATTCTATTTTCCATTTGTTTATTTTAACATTTAATATCCAGTATAAGACACATGTGCCAGTTATAACGAAACAGAGTTGGGGGAGTGTAAGTCACAATACAAAGCCGGGAAGCTTTACTTTACTGAAGTGAGAGGCTTATGTTGCTGGGTGGTTTTGCTTGATAGGAAATGTTTCTTCTTCAAAATCAGTTTCTGAAACTTTGTAGTTTCAGTGTTTCATCAGGAGTACCTGATGGTGAAATTGGCCAGAAGCCAAATGTAAACAGAAATGAGAAGCATGACTGTCATTTTTCAAGTTAATGAGGCATAAAAGAAAAAGTAGATGAAGCAGAAGCAATGAATACAAGTGAGATTGAAAGCTGTTCTGAAAATCCAAAATAGTGGCCACCATGCGTAACAAATTGACGCTTAAAAAACAACCTAAATTTTTTCTCTAGATTTAAAAATAATTTTAATTCTGTGTTCAAGGTCCTGGGGAAAATGAAGTTTTCACAAGGAAATCTATGACACTTCATAGGCAGGTCAGGGTCATCAGCTGGGAACAGCTAAAGAGCTGGTATCAGTGCTCTTAGCCACAGTGATCTGCTCTGTGCTTCTGAGAAGCTCATATCATAAAAGGCTGATAGGAACCAGCCTCAGGAGGCTGTAGGATGTTCCTGGTGCTTGATGGTACCAGACTGCAGCAGGAGTACAGGCAGCGAGGGCTGGTGTCCATAGAATTTACCTCACTTTGGGACTGGAGGTTTTAAAAGCAGTGGGAAACCTACTAAATCTTCTGCGATTACCTAAAAAACTGGTTGTTCACGGTTACTTGGAGCTGTATGCTGGTCATACAGGAAGGTTGTTTTGTCAAATACATATTGCTACTTTTAGCAAATTTGCCAGACTTGGGGTGTTTCTCAGTGCCTCCTAGGACTGCTGCATTTTACACAGCTGAACTTGTCACTTGATGGTAGGGAAGACTGTTTTAAGGATCATGTTTTTACAGTTTAAATTCCACCAGAGTTCTTGTGGCTTAGTCACTGGAGAAGGCTTAGACACTTTGAGTCAAATCGTGTAAGGAAAGGAATGAATAAGTGAGCTGTTTGGAACTAGGGAACAAGAACTACTAGACAGCAAATGATAGTCAAAAGTTTAAGCTCTGACTACAGTGCTACATCTTCTGAGGTTAAATAAAGCCTCCTCATATTCCTGAGGATTTTTCACCGTTTCTTGTCTTTAAATGGTTTTAATTATGAAAGATGAACATAGTGTTGGAACATCATAATTCTGCTTAATGAAGTGAAGTCATTTTTTCAGCATCTGCACTGAAATATCAGCTTATTTGGTTGTCAGATACTTCAACGTATCAAACATTTGAAGTGTCTTACCGTTTAGATGGAAAAACTAAAATAACTTAGATTGCTTTATGACTGTTATAATGCAGAATGCACTCTATATATAGTACCTGCAATCATGCAGGAGTCTTCACGTTAAAATACCTTCAGTTATTTTTAAAAGCAGAAAAAAAATTCCCTATCAGTATTTTTCCCAACTGTTTTTTAAATACCTCACACTGGTATGTGTTGGTCTGATAATTATCCCTGAATGAAAACATAACAAATGATTAAACTTGTGGTCAAGTAATAATTTTGGGCAGGAAAAGTGATGTTTCTCTGTGTGTTATGGATTGCAGTTACTCTGGACCATATTAATAATGGACTATATTAATTAGGTCTGGACCATACTTGTGGATATTGGCTCCACTGCACGTGGGGATAGAAAACAAGCAAGGGTATGCTTGCTTACTACATACACCAGTTGACTACTTTCCTGACAATGTGTAATGCGTGTCACTGACTATTTTCCCCCTCAGCATTCCCCTCTCTGCCAGAGGTGTGTTTTCCTCCTTGACTGCATAAACTTTCAGAATAGTTTAATGACTCAGAAATTTCACTACTTTTCTGCTATGTGGTGAGGCGATCAGTGTTGTTGGATATGTCTTTTTTGGCAATAGATGTTGTTAGTTAAGGTTTGGTCGCTTCATGATGCAGTGTTAAAGTGCTGAACGGAGAAGTACTTGAAGACTGATTAATTGTATCATCTAGTATAGCTCAGTATTGCAATTCCTCCAGTTATAAAAGCTGATTAAGTTGGCTGCTTGTTTCTGTTCCCCAGTGCTGTTCCCAGTCTCTTCAGCTGTGCCAGTGTGGAAACAAAAAGCTCTTCAGAAAGACTTTCTACACCAATTGTTCCACTCATCCAGCCTATAGCATGGCCTCCAGAATGGTTGCACTGGTCACGCGGGGTTGAGCAGGGAGGTGGGCAGCTGGGTGTGAGCAAGAGAATAACCTCTGTA
This sequence comes from Morus bassanus, assembly GCA_031468815.1. NCBI lineage: Eukaryota > Metazoa > Chordata > Aves > Suliformes > Sulidae > Morus > Morus bassanus. The sequence goes on from CM062574.1 coordinate 41,029,357, forward strand.
ATGCGTCCCTGCCAGCAGAAGGTTTCTGAAGTGGGTTTACAGCTTTTTAATTCAAACTTACCTTGAATGATAATTTCTGCTGGCAAAAGGAAGGCAAAAGTTTTGTTGGAACTGACATTTTATGTTGATAAATGTGTTCATCTGAGATCTTTTACATAAAGCAGAATTTTTCCTGGACTAGTCTCCCCATTATAATAATTTTTAGTCACTTAAGCTGTAAATCATGTCAGCTGGAGTTTCAGAAAGTTTTAAGCTTGCTAGAGCCATGCAGTGCCCAGTTTAGTAGATGTTTTTGCAAGATCTCTTTGGGATGCTGTGTATTTTAAAAGAAAAAACTCCTTAAAGCTTTTCTCCATGCAGAAGTTAGTCACAGAATGAGAAGATATTTGTCGAAACAAAAGCTAATCAGCTGGCTGGTCACATCAGTGGCTGCTCTGGTTACCACGGCTTCAGAAACAGTGATTTTGCAGCCTTCCCATAGGAACTCTGATATAGGATTTGAAATCATGTTCTGGGAGGTCTCCTTGGATATGAACACCAGATGTTAAGGTGCGGTTATCAGTTCCAGCCCCCCATGACAGGACACACTTGGCTTTTCTCAGACCCTACTACAGCTGAAGAAAAAGCAAATGGAAATCAGTGTTTTACTGTCCTTCCCTGTTCCTGGGAAGAGGAGCACTCCCCACTCCTCTCAGCCCTGCTGCTTCTTCCCCAAGGCATGCACGCACTCACCAGCTTTAGTAATCTGAAATGCTGCAGAAGTTGTATGGTTGGTTTACCCCTCTCTTTACTTTTGCAAATTCCTTCTCAAGCATCGCAAGGGAAACTTCTAAATGTTTATTCAATCTAAATACTACTAGATGAGTTTTCTGCCATTCCTGTAGGAGACAGCAAAGTCCTGGCAATTTTAGAATAGTCACTTCAAGTAAACAGGTTTTCCTGCCCATCAGGTGTCCTGAAACCCTGGTAGAACAGGTGGCTTTTGTGGTGTATCTGGCAGCTTGTCAAAAGCAGCCTCGTGAAGCATTGAGTGGGCAAGAAAAACTTTGCTGGTTGTGCCATTTGAGAACTTCCTAGTAGCCCAGCTCCTCTATGGCAGCAGGACCTGTGGATGACAGGGCTTTAAAGAGAAGCTACATGCAGATGCTTGTTCATCCACTAAACTAGTTCAGGATGTGTATTGTGTATTTCTACTCATTTAGGTGTTCATTCTGCTGTCTGTGCGTATGATGCTCTGAGAGCAGATCACCATTCAGACCTCCCAACTGCCTGGCAGTCATATCTAGGTCATCCCCGTGGAGAGCACAAGATGTGGTTTCCCTAGACACTCTGTTCTGGGAAAAGGTTTTGATTAGGGGCCTAATGATCATTCCCAATCTGTAGGAAGAAAGAGGATGCTGCTCTAAAAATGAATTACATTGGCAAATTAGAAATATGAGGCAAAGGTACACTATCTTCATTGCTTTTCTGCCAGAGCTCTATGAGGGACATGAATGTCTTCTCAAGTCCTGGCTGCTGATGTCCAGCTGGAGATATGCTGAGAGAGAGCTTTGAGGCTTTGGGAAGCTGGAAGGGTCTTAACAAGGCTTAGCTGATACGTTCAGGCACTTTGAGCTCTATCAGTGGATATTTTTATGCCTTTTTTGGTGTATGTTATCTTATTCCTTAATCTTAAGTTCACATGTAAGTGAGCTATATGAAGAGGTAAAGGGGAGTACTGTAGCAAAAATTTATGAGGAGCAAACAGAAAGCAAGCTAAAAAGTCCTGTTTGCTCAAAACTTGAATATCCTAGCTCTTGCCTGTTCGGCAGCATTTTTGCTTTTACTTTTGTAATATAAACAAAACCTGTAGCCACAAGATGCTATTTTTAATGTTCTTGAAATTAGTTTTGAGGTTCACTAGGGGTCATGGCATATTTTATCTTTTCAAAGGCACAGAAATGAGATTAGCAGCACAGTTAAGATGGAATAGTCTTGTCCAGTATCATCATCCTGTTCCTAGCCTCTCTACATTGAACAAGGAGTAATGCTAGTCTTAGTGTATTTCCTTGGATCAAAAACTCTGTGCATTCAATAAATAACTATATGGATAGCCTGTAATGGTCCAGTCATCTGCTGTAATTTAAAAATGACTCAATATATGTCATCCTGGAACCTGGTAAAACCTAACAGTTGAAGACTATTTCACTTTTAACCCTATCATTTCAGTAGTAGAAGCTGCTGGTGGTGATGAGTTTTCGTGCTTTGCTACTTTGCTGTATGAGTTTTCAGTTTTAGATTACTTCTTAACGGAGGAAGACGCAATTGTGAAATGATGCTTCAAGGAGTTTTCCAGATTTTCTCATTCAGATTACTACTCTTGCTTTCACGAATGTGAGCAAGACTTCAGCTCATTTCTCAATTATGCTCTGGTCTCCCAATATTTTTACTTCTCATAACTGCTGATGTTTTGACCTGAAAGGTCCAGGAATGTCTAACCAACTGAATACACCTGAGTGATTTCAACTGGTAAATAGGTCAATAGCTTCACTGGACTTAATATGTAGCATAATATGCAGGTCATAAAATTCCTATACTGTGTGGGTGTATATAGGAAAGTCTGTATCTTATTTATGTTAATATTTGTATGTATTTATATTAAAATTCAAGAGCATGTAGTATAGTTTATAAGGAACTTTTTCCTCCTGTGAGCAATCTCTCTTGCCCAGAGTAGTCTTCTTCATGATTTCCACTTGGGGATGTATGATGTTGAGTTTGCCTGTAAAGCCTTAAAACGTTCTGTGTGCAATATAGCTCACGTGCTGGAAGAGGACTGTAGGGCCTTGTCGCTAGACTGTCCTGCGCTGTATCCCCGGAGGCTCAAGATGCATCTGCGTATGTTACAGCTGTTGCAGAACCTTCCTGAGCAGACAGACCAAAACTATTTCACTTTCCTATCCCTGCCTTTAAGAAGCTGAAGTGCTTTCACACAAAAGAGGAGGATAATATTCTTTCTTGCTAATTAGACACCCACCAAAAATACCCTTTTTTAGATTGAATTGTGCCAGATTTGAGAGATGGGTCATTCTGCAAACCTGTCTCTTCACCAAAGATGAACATGTTCTAAACTGGAGCATGTGTGCCTGCGTGCTCAGGGGAAGATAAAGGTTTGATGCTGAGACTGTGTCACAAGGATTTGTCACACTTATTTTGCTTGATGAAAATAATTCAGGTTTTTTTTGACAAAGGTTGAGCTTAGGTGGGGAGATCTGTAATGACACTATGTAGAATGTAATTCTAGGAAGACATACCAATTCTTGTGCTTTAAAATCCCAGCACCTAGATATAGTGCAAGAGGTAATTCTTATGTTGCAGTTACTTCCTAAGTTGTTAATGTTTTCTGAGAAGATTTCTGACAAAGGTTGTTTAACCAGAAGTTGCACTGTATAATATGTGTGTCTTTTTTCCAGTTTATTGAGAGAACATTCAATTGATGGCACTGGCTGGGCTCCAACTAGAACATTAAAGGTACTATTTCCTTTTAGATACATACATCGAACTTAGATATATCTTTTAAAATACTTTTATGGACTTGGAAAGAGACAGATAATGTGGTTTGCTATAGAAACAACTGAGTTTTTTGTCTTTCAAGTGTTGGTGGCAATACTGGAATAACAAGTACAGTGCTAACTGATAATAGAAATATTTGCTAATTTTAGCATAGCTGCACAAATACTGCTTTGACTGGCAAAAGGTTTTGTAGAATGGTGTGACTGCAGGTGACCCTGAGAAACCACGGTTTGTAAGGGTGGTCTGCCTTTTTTTTTTTTTTAACCAAGGCAACAAATACAAGAGCATGACGAGATTAGGACTAATAGTAATCTGTAACGCTTGTAATTTTCAGTGCATTGACATTCCTGATGAATCAGTAGTCTTTTTTTGTTTTGGTTTTTTTTTTACCCCCAAGTTCCTCTGAGTAGAGGAACTTGGGAAAGTGAAAGGCAAGTTGCATTTGGGAGAAACGCCATGTGGAACATCATCAGAGTGTAGTTACTGCACTGTCTTGAATTCTGTTTCATCCCCAGTGTTCAAAGGAGGGAGCAGCGCATCTGCACTTAAGTATTGCATAGAGCAGGGCACTCTTGGCTGTTTTAGTTGCTGCAGTAGGGAACTAACTGCCTCTGCCCTTTTAACTTTGCCTCAAACGTCATTTTATCCAAGTCACTAAAATGTAAGTGAAATCTGGCCTCTGTAAAATTGCTGGTAGTTGTGCCACTGTGATTGCAGAATGACTTCAGAGAGGTTGGTCCCACCACAGCTGGGCAGCGTTAACAAACTCAGTTCCTGTATGAAATACTCTCTTAGGGAGATTGTCACGAAGCATATGCGCTTCAGCACAGTGACTGCTCTTGTCTTGCTACGGGAAGCGGTTGGTTGTCCATTTACTGTTACATGACCTTGCTGTCAGAAGAGCCTTGCAGAGCACTGAGCAATAATCTCCCTTTTGCTTTTACCAGGAACCCTGCCAGAATTGGTTCTTAAAGAACATTAGCTACATTAGGTAGATAAAGGGCACACATGTCAGGTGTTTGTTTCTTTTCAAAAGGCAAATTGAAAATGAGTTTTATTTAATCTTGATTTCCTTTTTGGCACTATGAATGCAATCTGTGACTTCATCTGTAAAATCTCTTCATGAGCATCTGACTTTCTGGAAAGTGAAATAGAATCTGTGTGTGGTGTTTTGAGGGTTTTCATGAACACCCTTTCCCTGTTTCCCTATTTTTTTTTATCAGCTGGTTTGATTTTTGTTTTGCCCTTGTGTGTCTGTTTTCGTATTACGTTAAATCAAGACACTGACTGGGTAATTAAGTTAACTGGTTCTGTTCCTGTGTCTGTATTTCATTTCCAGAGAAAGTTTTTGGACTGCAAGTTTTAAGCTTCAGCCATTAGAAAATCAGTACACCAATATTGCAACTGGACAAGAATGTACATATATTTTTATCTGTTCTCTTAGCTTTGTTCATGGTATCTTTCTTATAGAGATTAAAATACTGCTGCATGTTAAGACTATGGGTGGGAATAACTGCTGACACTATGTGTGCTTAACTTCCTGTCCTCAGTGATGATGGAAGATGTGTATTAATCTTCCTTTTCATTTTATTCTTGCATCGGTTTGCTAATTGTGTGATTAATTTCATAGATTAAACATCCTGGAATCTCAACTACCAGGAGACTCAAATTACTGAATATTATGAAGCATTTTAAGGAGTTTTTGCCATCAATAAGTTAAATAAAAAAAACCTCCACCCCCCAAAAAAAACCCCCAAAACAAACAAACCAAAAAAAAACCAACATAAAACCCCAAACAAACAAACCAAAACAAAACAGGAACTTAGTTTATGGGTGTTGAAATGAAAGATTCAGCAAGAGAAAAGGAGATAGTAGCTTAACTTTAAAGGGAAAAACTAAAATAAAATCCAGCATCCCCCTTGGATTTTGTGATTTGTGGTTTGGTTTTTTTTTTTCCCATGGGCATTGAAGCACCACAATTGCAAGCTCACATTTTACGGCTTCTAAAAGAACCACCCCACATTGCAAAGCTTTCATTCCTTACCTTTTCTCTTACTAGTCTCCATTTTAAAAAATTGTGCAGTTTCAGTAAGTGTTCTCTCACTTGTCATGTTGTCACTTCATGTGATTTGAAGTGTCATCACAAAAAATAAGTACCACATGTTGGTCCTAATTTTCAAGTTGTGCCTCTGTAGAAATGCTGTTGTTACACTGTGCCCCTAGTACAAAAGGAGCCTGAAAAAATTTGAGCATCAGTAGCCATTGGGGATGTTGGTAAGCTGCAAATGCTATTCCCCAAACAGTGTTTTTGCTTGGGACACAATATGTAATTAGATGGTACTAGCATCTGGAGTGAGTCTCTTCTTTGAAGTTATTCTTCATCCATTCCAAGTCTGCTCTTTGAAAGGACTAATAAACATGGGGAAGGTGGGTCTCGGTCAGAGCCAGGGTTCCTGATGGCCGCTCTATCAGGTGTTCTTTCAGATCTTTGGCTGACTGTCATCTGTGAAGGTTCATGCATGCCTTCTGATATGTTTTGAAGCTTGATTAGTGTCCAGGTGCTTAGATTCCAGGCTACACATGCTTCTGAGATGGAAAATATGGAATTGTGCTGGTTTATCAACAATATGGCCACACAGTCATCTGTCAGTGTGCATTAATAATTGCGGTAGGTGCGTATTAACTATAGACCACAGAATTATGTGAAACAGTGAGTGACCAGTAGCAAATGAGAGCCATGAGAAGTGACCCCGGTTACTTTTACTTCTTAACACTCCACTTGCACCCGCTAATCTAGCCTTCCTGAATCCTTTGTTTCCAACGCTTGGACACCATGGTTTGGAGGACCTGCTCATCTCCACAAGTGGGATATTGTGTGAATTTGCACAGTAGCGCTACAGACAGTGTCTGATCTTGGCCGATGATGGACTTGAAAGTCAGTATTTTGTATTCCACTCATCAATAATATGAAGGCAGCCTGGTTGTCTGGAGGAATAATACCCAAATTTGCCCAATAAAGCACTCTAAAACACTGCTAAAATATTTGAGAATGGGGATGTATTGTATTTCTGTGACAAAAATTGGCAGACATTACTAATGCAGCCATTCTGAGTACATTAGTAAAACCTTTCAAATAGATGACACAAAACCTCAAAAGCCACATGCACAAACCAGCTCTGCTGTGTGCTACTGCGTGCATTCATGTTATGTGCTTAACCTTTTAGAAGGCTGAAATTTTAGAAGTTTTAGATTGCCTCATCTTCTGTATCCTTGTGGTGGCAGCAGAGCTCTTCCGTGAAAAGGCCTTCAAAACAAACTGCTGTGACCTTTTTAACACTTTCTTTAGTATCAAATGGGTAGAAACTTGAAGTACTTAAATTATGCCTTTCAACTTTCTGGAGGGAAAAAAAATCTTCTAAATACTTTTTAAAAATTTATCTGATCAAATGTGTTTTAACAGTGTAGAGAATTTTTAAGGGGGGGGAAAAGCTAACTCAATTTTATTTTCTAGCATTTTGTTGCACTTAGTGTCATCTCATCCATGATTGAATTCTCTTTAAGTTAGTAAGTGTTAAGCATTATCTGTCTTCCATTTTACTTCTTCCTGCTACTGAACACGTTTCCATGGACCACTGTTAACAGTAGCCTTTGTACTAGTGAAGGCACTGAAGAATGTGCTATTTCTGAATTCCTGCATTAGATACTTTTTAAATCAGGTTATTGAGAAAGTTGGGCTTTAACCCTGAAACTGATCATTGGTAGGCTAATGTTTTAGAACAATCTATATATGCACTGTTTTTAATCACTGTAGATGTGATTGTAGATGTTTTCTTTGTCCACAGAAACACTCTGAAATGCTAAATTCGTAGATAATTTCTGGTAGCAGTTTGCTTATGGATTGTGTAAAACCTGATGCAATGCTTTCTAACTGATCTTTTTGTAATCTTTCACTTGTTTGTAGTTAGCTGTGGGTTAGCAACAGGAGCTTATTTACTTTTCAGTCTCCATTCTGTTATGTTCTGCATCATTTTATTGCATACTTCTTTCCTCTCTAAAGCAGAGTATTCATAAAGGAAAGGACTGCTGAAGTTATTTTGGGCCTCTGCTCAAACTGTCTGAACGTGCTTTTCTCCTGCTTTTAGGTCTGATGGTCAAAACTGAAGTTTTCCAGGTGGAAAGCAAATAGGTCATTTTAATTCCATTCTGTTCTCCAATTTTTATTCTACTGACAATACCAGCTTTTAAATACCTAGTAGGAAATAATGCTATTGTTGCTCTGATACCCTGCTTCTTCCTGCTCAATAATTGCGATTTCAAACTCAAAAGTGCTTCAGTAGCTCCCGTTAGTCCTCAACATGCACTTGTACCTTACTCGTCATGAGTATCATCTGCCTAGTTAAGATAGGCCTCCCTAGTATTCATCAGCTTTCTCTCAAATACTTGTTTTTACTTTGCTATAAAATTATCTTGGGTGATTGATTTTTTAAAAAATAAAGGAAGAAGTGGATCTGTGTATTGTGATTGCCTAATTGGTTCTAAAAGTCAAGCTGTTCCTTCTGCAATTATCTCTAACAAACTACAACTGGAAATTGGTCAGTGACTGATTTATGAACCATAAAAGTAATCAAAGCACATTTGTGCAACTCTGACTCTGGGGGGCTGAGCATAGTAATGTTAAAACCAGTATTTTAAAACATATGGTGAATGTTCATAAGGAATATTTGGTCCTTTTCTTGTAACCCTGTTCTGATGGAGCTATGGTTGGTTTCACATAACTGGAGAACTATTTTCTGTAGGATTTTAATGTTGTATATGCATTTCAGTTCTTCACTGAGATATTTTAAAGAGCTGGGTTTTGTCATTTTCATGTTACTGCTGTCAGAGACAGGAGCAGGAATGGGAAATACCATGATAGTCTTAAACCATAGCTATGCAGGCAGCCTTTTATACTCACCTATGGGTAAACAATATTTTTTTTCAGGAATTCCTTTCCCATAGCTTCAGATACTAGGTTAAGAAATATCTAAATGTTATTAGGTAATCTAATCTAAAAGGAATTAAGACTCATTTACGATAAATTATTGCTTTTTGGAGTTTATCCAGAAGAGGCTTGCTTATTTAATTATCATTTTAATACTAAATGGAAAAATATGCCCTATTTGTTGTGTTGGCTCTGCTCTTGACTTCAGGTAGTAAAATTCCTTTATTTGAAATCATGCAAATGTCTGACTAATTTCTTGGAGAAATAAATCAGAGGGTCTTGGCTTAATTTTTCTAGTTACCTTTACCTCAATGTTTAAGCATAAACCTGGGTAGTTTTAAAAGCTTCAGTATAAGCACAAAACTTTCATTTATTGTCTTAATGAAAACAGGTGGTCTGCTGTCAAAATGATATGTGATTAGTGTAGAGGAGTATTTTAAACAGACAAGAACTGTCACTGCTTTCAGGATGAAGGAGAAAAAAGTAAACCTGTATGTTCTGTGTTGTTCTCATTAATTCTTGCTGCTGATACTGTTTTTCTCAGCCAGCATTACGATAACATTGTTCTGTTATTGATTTATTCAAATCCCATTTTGGAATGGGTCTTTGTACTGTATGTAGAAAGCACGTGCTTGTAAAAGCTGCCTTCCTGGATGGAATATGTTTATCCTCCATATTAGTGAAGTAAGAAGGAGAAAGTCATCAAAAGAAGAAAAGGAAAGGCTTTGTAGCAGTGGCAAAGAGCCCAAATGCCAGCTCTTACTGTGCAGGAGGAGAAACCACCAGGAAGTGAAGCATAGCTTAGCAAGGAGACTCTTGATCTAATATGAATTTTGCATCCAGCTCCTGGGATCTTCTTGGTCACGATCACCAATGTTCCAAAACTGAGCTCCTGAGAAATTGTCTATGAGATCTCAGGAGGAAGATGGATTCTGTCAGGGTGTCCGCTGCTTCCTGGTACAGGCCAGTACAGAGCCTCTGAGTGCTGGGGAGAAGCATCACCTGGTATGCTTACAATTACTCACACCAGTTTCAAATACTGTATTAAGCAGAAGATCACCTGTTTTTTCAGGGGGTGTGCCTTCACATGTCTTCTCTGGTATTCTACAGGAATTACATCAGGTGGGTGTTGTCTTAGACAATGTGTCCATGCCTCCTGCACTGTCGCCTGCTTAAGACTTTTTGCAGCACCTAATTTCTCCTGGTGCTGTTTCCAAGAGGTGGTGGTGGTGCCTCTCACCCAAGCCTGCTCCCCACCTGGAGCAGTGGCAGTGTTCGGCATGATGGGAAGGAAGGAGAGGGGTGAATTTAATTCTGCTCCTGCAGCAGCTATTCCAGAAGGACACCTTGAATGAGCTGACATCCAGGCACGTGCACTTTCTTTTGTCTGAGGAGCAAGATGGGAGTTCTTACCTCCTCAGCTATGCTGTGTGTGGCTGGCTGTAGGTTTTATGGGTGACATTCTGGCTGAAACACTGTTCAGAGGAGGACTGTACCTGCTCACCTCTTAGTATTCCCTTTGGGGTTCCATCCAGCTCATCCTCTTCATTTGCAGAGCTGCCTTCCTTCCTTGCATGCAGAGAGCACTCAGAGGTCCAGCTCTGTGTGTTGATCTCCTGGAGGCTGCCAGGACCACATAGCACAATGTCTCCTGCTGCCGACACCTTTTTCCCTCACTTCGCACAGCGAGTAACAACATACAACATACAGTTGCAAGCAAACGGCTTTAGGGGAAGGCTACCACAGCAGCAGGGAGCTGTATCTGCAGCTCAGTAGAAACGGGACAGTGCAAGTGTTTATAGCCTTATACTTATTGCTGGAAGACTTAGTCTGTATTTGCTGAAAGGGTGTGATGTGAGTACTGCAGGTCTTGATCAAAGGAATTGGAGAAGGAGAGAAAAGCAAGCCTGTTGGTCGTTACGTGTCCCTGAAGGTATGGGTGCCGATCTGCTGCGGACTGCTTTACGTCGCAAGTAAAGTGTACTCCTTCAAAGCTCTGCTCTGTTCTTGTCAGCACAGCAGGAGCAGAACCACCACCACTCCCCACCACCACACACAAAAAAAAATCAGGACCTAAGCTGCATGCTTTCTTGTGTTTTCTGGGATACTGAAGGGAATATTGGCATTGCAGAAGACAGCTATAGGGAAGCAGTGAAACACAAGGAATAAATACAGAAGAAATAGTAATCTACTAAGGGGGTAGGGAGTGGCAGCAGAAGGTTGAGGCAGGTACAGAAGAAATAGATTTTTGAACCAGTAAAGAGGTAGGTGGGGAAGGACAGAAGAGTCACAACCGTTTGAGGGCTGTTGGTTGTCAGCAAACATGAAAGGATGTGCACTGTTTGTCTCTCTCCAGAATGTAAGAAGTACTTCAGGGTGTTGTAGGAGCTCCCAGTGGTTCAGAGCCACCTTTTGGTATGGTTTGGAGGGTAGTGTCCTCTTTGTTGGTCCAGATCTCTGCATCCCTGCTTGGTGCTGGAGCCCACGTGGTATGCATCTGCAGCAGGACGTCTGGCCTGACTTTATCCAGAAGTTTATTTCACACACACCACAGCTGCTCTGACCCCTCAGACAGCGGGGACAGGTTCTGCTTCAAGATGGCACTGTTGCTCTGGACCGAAGGCAGATCGGTTCATTGGTGCCCTGTTCACTGTGCAAGTGCCTGGCCCGGGGCGGTTCTGACGAGGGCTGGGCTGTCCCTAGCAGCTCTGGTTGGCACTGGCGACTTGGGAGAGCCTGTGTATGTTCAGCGAAAACCAAGTGAGAGAGATTTAGTTGTTGCAGTCAAAGGCATTTCTGGATGTCCTTGTTGATTACTGTTTAGATAGGTATTTCTAGCTGTTGCAAAAGGCACAGCTTTACCACAAGGTACCTTTCAATGGTTCAAGTCTTCCTCTGTAAAAGAAGTCATCTAAAGAAAAGTGCAGTATATTCTTCAATACCTTTGCTCTCTAAGGAGCTTAAAATGTCCATGGTTACTGCTTTCACTTCTTTACCTTTCTTCTCCACTTCTAAAAATTGAATAAGCAGCAGACAAAAAAACTTCAGACCCAGTATTTAGTAAAGACAAGTTATAAGCTACTGAATACAATTTTCTATGTAGATCTGATATTATTCTATTTTTCTTAAAATAAGCTTCAGGAAGTTTTTCTGCACGGATATATTGTGTTGTATTTTGATTTTATAAATCTGCTTTATCAGTTTTGTAAGAAGTGATCCCCACCCCCACCCCCGTGCAATGCCCAGGCTGGTGAAAATACTTACACTAACCAATGTTTTGTAGTAATCTTTGCTTCATAGAAGATTTGCAAAAAACTTTTTTTTTCTCTCTTTAATGGCTTCTTTCAAAGCCTAATCTTTGTTTTAACTACAGTAGCTGTTTTTACTAGCAGGTTTTTAAAGAGTGATTCAGTAGAACAGTGCAGTACATTAGTAAGTCTAATTAAACCATGCTTGTTTTCCCCAAATTATTGATTTTTTGAATATGCAATTTGTGTCAACTTTAATCAGTTGAGTAGGCTGGTCTCCGGAGAGCGATTGCTTTAGCGTTCGTAATCACTATAGTGTAGTTCATTAAGAAGCCATCACAGAATTCCCTTGGGAATGATTTAGAAAAGATTAGCTCCTTGCTCTGAAGTAACCTTGGGGACAAATGTCAAGGAGTCAGTAACAAAAGTAAGGGATTTTAGAGGAGTGCTCCTGCATACTTGGCAATTCACAACTGTCTTGGTCTGGGAGAAGAACAGTCTATAACTGTTCCTGTTTTCTTCCTTCTAGTATATTTGAGCACAGAAGAAATCGTTTTCCAGCCTTCCTCCTTTTTTTGTGTTTGCTAACTGGAGCGGTTCATGCCATTTAAATTACCCAAAGCCCTCTAAGCTACTGTTGTTGTGTTTGGGTGGGAAGCATGAGCTGGGATTGCAGGCACATGAGAATTGAGATCACCTTTGTGGTTGATTAAAGAAACTTGATGTTCTCTTCATCACCTTATGCTAGGTAGAAATGGTGTTTTACCTGCTACAGAAATTTTGCAAGATACTTTAGCAGTGTTATATGCAAGACTGGAGAGGGGCAGGACAGGGAGAAGAAATGTAGGAGAGCGCATTTTATTTGGGAGAAGACTAGGAGGGAAGCAGTTTTTGCATAAGCTAAAAAGTGCCTATAATCTCTGGCATGAAAAATGCCTTTTTTTTTAACCACTTGAACCAATGATAAGTTTTGTACAATTTACATTGTATTGGTTGCAAACAGGTGGTTAGTCCCTGGCGAGAAATCAGAGATGTTTGTGGAGCTGTGTTGAGGAGGCAGAAAGAGAAGTCCAACAGAAGAGCCAGGGGAGGGTGGGGCTGGGTGGGATGAAGGGTGCTTGGTTTTCTAGGCTTCAGTGAAGAAGAAAAGAAGCTGGCCTTGTTTGTAAGAGATGATGGAAGAAGGTGAATGGAAGTGGAAAACCATCTTGAGCTGGTGTGTAGGCAGACAGGACAGCGGAGAGCTGCCCCAGGAGACAGCCACACAGTGCCCTGACTTTCAGCATGCTGAGTTTTTGGGTATAATTTCAAGCCCTTTTCCAAACTGTGATGTACAAAGCTTGGCACTTGTTTTGTTGGAGTTACTGCTTCAGTTTTTGTTACACAAAACCAAAACCAAACAAACAAAACCAACCAAACAAAAAACCCCCATCCTCCAAAAAAAACCACCCCCCAATAAAAAAAAATCCAAAACTTGCTTCAGGCATCTGCTTGTATAAGTGACTGCTGCTCCTTTCATTGATCTGAATGGGTTAAATTGTTTGTGTATAAAAAAAATGGTTTAGCAATGAGCTTTAATTTAATCAGTCTATTAGATCAGAAATGCTCCTTGGATCTCTAAAGAAGTTTCTTTGATTCGAAGTTCATTAGCTGCTTTTGTCTGGCTTGTTCTCTCCTGAAATTAATGTATTAAATATACTTTGTCTGTTGAAAGAAAATCCAAATTTACAATTTACGTGCTTACTCTCTCTTCAGAAGAAGTGCTGTGTGGTTGCATTTCCAAACATCAGCAAGCATAGCTACACACTTGTCTGTTGTGTGGTTTCAATGGCATCTCTTTTGTGAGGTGGTTGTGAGAACTGCCACTTGGGAAGATTTGGTGACTAACTGAATTAGGACCTCCTACAAATGCAGCACTTTGAGACCCTCTAGCCTCAGGAGAGGCTATTTCAAAAAGCTGTATTTAGTGTTTTGATTCATTGCTCTTGAACTTTAAACATTGCTGCAGTGGCAGATTTTTTTTTCATTTGGCATGCTGTAAATAAATCTGTGGGCAGGGGTTTAATGTAACTTTTCACTCAAAGGCAACACAAAAATAGTCAAGAATGAAAAGGGCGATTATAAAGGGTGATTTATAACAGTCTGTTGATCTTCTGACTTGCTTGTGTTGACTTCCCGAGCTTGAGCTCAAAATAGTGACCGTGCCAAGGAACAGAGTGCGTTTCCTTCATTATTCCCTCTTCCACTATGGATTTAACCAGGTACTGCTCTTTAGTTCAAGTATGATGCTTGAATCTTCTGAGCTAACATAGTAGAGGGGAATGAAAAGCACTTGCTTTCCTGAGACCTGCAGTTGGCTTGCGAAGCGGTCTAACTTCGTGGGTGATGTCTGCACTGATGCAAAGCCTCTGGGAGACCAGGGGACAGGGAGATGGTCTGCCTGGGCACAGCTGGAGCAGAAACCAGATAAAGCGGTTTGGGGAATTCTGCAGCCTTTTCTGCAGGGTCTGTCCTGAGCAGACATGCCTGTTCGTTACAAAAAGCGCAAGAGGTCCTCAGTTTTGCTCTGACGTTACCCCTCAGTAGTGGGTGTACTTGTACTCTGTAATTTTCATGTTAAGCATGTAGAAGAAAGACAAAAAGAAGCATTGTAAAGGAAACAGCCCTGTCAGCTATTTGCCACGTGAACGGGCAGGTCCCTGTGTCTGATTCTCCTTCTGCAAGTAGATTCTCTCATCGAAGTGGAGCCGCATAAAGGTGTGCATTATTAACATTTTAAGGTGACATCTGCCCTGCTTCTATATGTGAAGAAAACCTTTAAAAATTCTTGTACGTAGGGTTAACTTTCTGTTTTAAGAGTATCTAAGCCAGAAGTTCAGTAAATGCTTGAAGCCAAGGGTGATGCTTTATTACATTAAAAGAAAACAGAAGGTTAGGTCTGACAGGATCTTCGGTGGCTTGCAGATCCTCCTACTTCATCAGGAAAACGTGAAGCAAGTGTTTAGGCAAGTGCTTATCTGCCTGCAGCAAGCAGCTCTGCTGAAGTCAGTAATGCAAACGGATTATTTTTGCGATGCAACAGTGTCAAGTTTTTCAAATCTGAAATACTTGCTTCACTCTTGCTTATCTGTTCCATCCCACTTCCCTTTCTCAATATCCTAGATTTAAATCCAGGCTAGCCTCAAACTCATTACAAAAAGTGTTGCCCTCTGGTAGTAATTTAGCATTATTTTTTTTATATCCTCGCATGGCTCCATGAAAAGAATCCAGCAAATCATGAAACCTGAATAGGTGGAAGCATCAGAAACGATATTAAGAATTTCACACATAAGTTACTCAGTAGTAATAATAATAATCCTTTTACGCTTTTTGGTGTCTAGAAGGGCTGTGAAATGTACAGCACTCTGAAAACCTCTAGCTTTACGGGGGTTTTGCTGGGGTTTTTTTGGCTTTTTTTTTGGTTGCCTTTTTTTTTTTTCATTCTGTGCAAAGCCAGCCGGAATGAGTCAGGTGTCCCGAAGTCTTAGAACCAGGATTCAGCAAATGAGAATTTGGGAGCAATTTAGGTAAACTTCAAAAGCCAGTGTATACAGAATGGGAAAATAATTTGATTTAATTTACATTTCTGTTTTGAGATGTAACATTTACTTGTGTAAGGTATGGCTTGTCGCTGCTTGTATTGGAGCAGAAGCTGTTTTGTCTGGAGAGACTATCTGTAAGTGTCCTGGTGGGGAGGTTCTGGGAGACTGGGGGCTTCAGCACTGTTAACTGTAAAGAGAAGGTGAGCTCTTCAGGATTTCAGACTCAATGTGACTAATTTGCTCTTTTGTTTGTTTCTTTTTAGCCATGCTGGTAAGTGGTTGAACAGTTGTGAACAGTTTGCAACCCTGTGAATGCTGTTTTGGTGTTCAGGCAGGATTTAGAAATGGACAGACCTCTGTGTGGTAGTGTGAACTCCTCATACCTCTTTAGGATGTTTTTTAACGCTTAGTATTGTAAGTCTGCATGACATTCTCCAGCTACAGTCTGCCGTCACATGGTGTAGATGAAAGACGACCCTTAAAAAGTTAATTTATTCCTGCTTCTTCAAGTGGAAGAAAACAAATTACTGTGCTTTAGTAAGGTCCTATTATCAGAGGTTGTGGGAAACACGCAGTGGGTTAAAATCAGACGCAAGAATTCTTAACACCCCTGAGACATTCACTCTGCCTTCCTCAAGGACAATACAGCCTTTGAGGGCAGCAGTGGAAGGGGCTCCTGACCTTCAGGGGTCAGAGCTGGCTGGAGATGGAGGCACTCTCAGCTGTCCCTGGTTACAAACCCAGCATCAGTCAGTCCTTGAGCTGCATCCATGCCAGGGGCAGCGGTACTGAGGGGCACCAGAGCGGAGCGGACCCCGAGGGCGGTGACACCGTGGCAGCCTGTGCCATGCTGTGCATCCTCTTATGCCTGAATGCAGGAGAGTGAGGTAGAAGCAGAGACCTTCATGCCTGTTCCTACTCTCCAGGCTCTCAACACCACTGAAATCCTCCTTTAATCGGTGACTTCTGGCTTGTTTTTTCTCTAGCATCACTGCGCTGTACAAATAGTTTATCCCCAGGACTGCTTAATACAGGCTTCCTTAATACCATGTTTTCCTAATCTCTGCTGCCCAGTTTCTGTGGCAATAGTTGTGGTTGAACAAGCACAGAACTTAAATAAAGGGTAAAACAATGGCTTTCATCGGTTATTTGAAATAGGCCATTTTCTCACAGTTGCCAAGGAACTGACATTATGGTCGTTTGGGAGTGGGGATGACTGCTCAGCACTATAGTCTTAAAACGTGTGGGATAACTCTAATTCTTAGGTGTCTCGGGTGTGTCCTTTTTTGCAGTTTATGTGTCTGTGCTGCCGCTGAAGGGGATGAGTACATTTGAAAAAGTTGCTGTCTTTGCCACACCTGATGATTTCAGAAGCTCCATTAGGAGAAGATGCTGAAACTGAAAACTGTGTCTGATAATATCAGCTTTGCTGGGCAGATTCACATTATTGAAAGCAGATAAACTGAGTGGGTTGTTTGTGCAAGATCAAAGGAAAATTAGATGGTGAGAGGCTGTTGTCCGGATAATGCTGACATCATGTCATTTTCATTAGTGCATAACTGGATAGTGTTCTTAAAGGAATATGGATTTCTGTGGTCCACCACTCTTGGCAGAGGCCCTGGAATAGGAAACAAACTGAAATGTGCTTGTTGATTGAAGTTCTTTGCTGTGGTTAGGAATTTTTTACTTTGAGGCTTTATCTTTATTGTGAAAGGTACATTTTAGCCATGAAATGATTAATGTGCAGTGTTTGTTGTGCTACTGGAAATTGGGCAGTGTGGCTTTCATGGGTAGGCAGTCAAGTGCTAGCAGGCTGTAAGGGCAGGAGGTGCAATGCTGATCTTACTTAATACTCTGATAGGTGTGAGTAGGATTTTGCAGTACGGTAGCTTAGTTATGTTGCTAGTAAAGAAAATAGTCTTTCCTCCAGGTGGAAAAGCTTTGCCTTGGAGTTGGTGGTAGGTGATGCTTTTAAGTCTCTTTCTGTAATATTTGGATCTTGTGCATTTTCTTATTCTCTGAAGGTTGTAACCGAGGGTGCAGACTCTTGGGTCAGTGTTACTGGAACCCTTTTGGAGACGCCCACCCCAAAATAAGCTGTGTTTGGTGACACCATTTGGAGGCGGATTCCCCATAAGCTTCCTGTTTGCAGGAACTGCAAACCCTCTCTATTCAGCTGTGTTTAAATAGATACTTAAAGGCAGTAAAATGATTTGAGACAGATGCTCATGTAAGAATGGTATTTCTCGGTCCTCATACTATATCTAAATATCTTTTCTCTGATATTTTGACAGTTTCAAATATTTGTCTGACACCATTTTAATTTTTTAATTTTAAGAATGGATTGCTGAATTAAGTTTTATACCCACCCTTTGAACTAAGCAGTGCAGTCAGTTGGTGGCATATACTAAGTTATTATTCCTTGAGCAGAGAAGCAACAGGAGTAAGGCCCTTATACACACAGAAAGATCTGAACTTGTATTTGAAAATGCAGTATTTGTTTTTTGGTGACTTCTAAATATCAAGCATCCATGAAATGGGAAAGCTTTTTCAATATTTTGGTTTAAATTAGTAAAACCTCACCCTTAATCTAGATTTGATTTCCAGTAATTGCATGGATTAATAAGAAAATAAAGTATGTGAACATGTTCAAAACACCTGAAATGCATGCCTAACTGACTGTGCTTTTCCTTTGCAGGATGTTGTCTGGGGGTTAAACTCTTTATTTACTGTAAGTAAATGAATTTTTTGCATATTCATTTTCCTTTTTCCTGCCTGATTTGGTTTCAGCATTACCTAAGGTGAACCCTGTCTATTGCCTCTTAAACTTAAGGTCATTATTTCCTTTGGCTTCAGTGGGTGTTGTACAAGTATGAAATCAGTTAGTGCTTTTGTTTGTATAAACTGCAAGACTCATACAGATGGTCTGAAATGCCAGCTTTTTCATACATCACTTTTACTTTTGGTTACAAATCTATTATGGGATATTTTGGTAACACGTTACTTGGGATCTTCCACACAGTATGAAATTCCTTCTGCTGGTTTGCAAGAAATAGAAATTCAGGTTACTCTGAGAAGGAATTGTGTTGGTGTTATGTTTTTTTTAAAAATTGTTTAGGAATTAATGACTGCCCTGCAGTCTGGCTCCTGTTTTGAACACTTATATTCCTCTTCAAAGGCCTCAGTACCCACCCACAGAATTTGCATTAACCCCAACTTGTCACAGAAATGATACTTTGTTCAGGGATCCCGTTTTCCCACTTTTCCTTAGATTGACAGGAGCAAGGAACCTGTACCTCGTAATTACAGGAGCAACCTAAAAATGGAGGAGAGGGCAGGAAGCTGCAAGAGGCAGGCAGGATGCAGCAGCTGCTTTTGCCCTAAAAATGGAGAGAGGCTAAGTCTTCACTGTACAAAAGCTGCTTTTTTTAGGGAGTCCAGGATTATGGTCCACTTCCACAGCCATTGCTGCTGGGTAGGAAGGTCAGGAGAAAGCAAAGAAAGTCACTAACTGGTCACAACATTTGTTATCGACTCTGGAGAGAACTACCCCAGCCACTCCAGGGTGTACAGAGGAGGCTGTGAAAAGCTTTGGATGAGGAGCATTGCTGTGGGCTTTGCTGGCCCCAGCCTGTTTTCAGAGAGGAACTCCTTCCACCACTACGTGCAGGGGGAGGGGCAGAGCAGTGACTGTGCTCCCAGCGTTATCACCAAGATCGTGCTGCGTTTCCAAAACCTCTAGCATTGAGCAAGCCAGTGATGGGCTACAATCTCCTAAGCTTTTCTGGCGTCCAAAAGCTTGATTTGTTTCAATAACTTCTTTGGTAAATTGATTTAGAAGATTGGAGAGCATTTGCCTTTTCAACAAAGAGTAGTTGCATTTCACAGTTAGTCTCCCACTGCATGCTAAGTAACTGGAAGAAAGCAAAATCCACTGGAGGTACAAAGAAGTGCCTTCAGAGGCAGAACTGCACGTAAAAATAATCTGTTAGGCAAACAGCTGCAAAGAGCAATGGTCATGCATCGGAGACCATGGGGATTTGTCATGGCCAGTAAGAGCCGTGCTTCCCAGCTTGCCTCATGGATTTCCCTCACAGCCAGCTTCTTATAAATAGAGTTTGAAAAGCTGATATTGGACTGTACTGGTCTTGCAGATTCTTTTGGGGTTTTCTTGAAGAAAGTGAGTGAAAATAAGGTGGATTGGTGTCCTGGTTTGAATGAAATAGGAGGTCTGCTGCTTGAAAATGAGTCAGAGTGACACGAGTCTTTCACACTTGTGAAACGATGGCATTTCACTGCTGTCACAGGCTAACCTTAAACTGGGGAGAGTGGTGTGGGCTGCAGGCAGAATAGGGGGTTTTGTGATTCCATGTTATTTTTTATGATAATTCCTCTTTTATCAGCATCTTGGTTTCCTTTGGTTTTAACCTTAGACCCTTTCTCCTTCCAAAGTTAATATTTATTGAGATTAAACTGACAGACCTGAGATTTATTTTTGATTATTCCTGCTCCCTGGCCCCACGTGCCCTTAGCTCTTGGGGTCTTTGCACTCCCTTTCCTTTCAGCCCTGTTTTTCCCGTTGCACTAGAACCATCCCATCTGTTGGGCTCCAGGTTTTGTAGTTTCTTCACAGAGGGAATTAAATTGCTTTGCTATGGAGATGGTATTAGGGAGGTTCTTCCTGCTTTATCACCAGGCTGTTTGCAGGGGTTTTTTAAGGGTTTACTTTACCCTTGAACAAAAATCAACAGGAATTGTGCCTTCTGAAACTTTGAATGTTCCTTCAAAATTTGATTTTAAACTCTCAGTTTTCAAATAGAAATGCATCCCTGCCAGAGAGAAGCGTCACAAGGCTGTGTCTGGCATGCTACCAGATGGGGTCAAATGCCTTGCTGCTGTTGCCCTTTAATTGACTTGTGATTTGGTTTGCAATCATCAAACCCATTTGCATCTGTCTTTGGCAGGGATACCTATCAAGGTGGTGAGAAAATAGCACTACGCTTGCTGGTCTTGTTCGCTTTGTTTCATTATCTTGTTCATTAGGGCTTTGGATTCCTTGTATGATGCAGTGAGTGGGAACCCTATATTGTTCTCCATTTCTTTTCCAGGATCTTTTGAATTTTGACGATCCTTTGAATATTGAGGCTGCAGAGCATCATTTGCGTGACAAGGTGAGTCAGCAGTTTATTTAAAGCATGTTATTCCTAAAGAAATACATATACTGTACTCGGCGATTCCCCATCAGTCCTTTTAAAGCATTCGAGCTGGTACTTCAGGCAGTAGAGTGACTCATTGTATCAGCAACCAGTTATTCAAAGGGAATGTGCTTTATCTGGGAAAGTAAACTTGACACAGTAGTGTTACTCACCATACACTGGAATTGTTGACCGTAATGTAGTCATATCCCCAAAATAGATCATCTTTTCCTTCTTGTTTCTGAGATTTTCCCTGAAGTTGTACATGTTCTGTGCAGCAAATGATAGTGAATTGGTTTGGCACAGTTACGTAAGTAGCCTTTACCTTATGAGGCCTGCAAAACGATCTCATCCTTCTCTGTCTCTTTCAAAATGTAGCTCTTTTCTTCACGACTCTTACACATTGCATGCTTTTATTAAGCCAGGAGAAATCTGGGCATGTTTGAAAGGCAGGAGTGGAAACATTATTTATTTTTTTTTACTGATCCTATTTGTTCTGCGTGTATTATGGACTGGGCAAAGCAAAACACGGTATTGATTAGTGGTCTGATGAACATCTGTGAGATCTATATCTCAACTGGGATTGAGCATGGAGGTAGAAGTGAACAAAGTACTAACTTCCCCCTTGCATGGATCTCTGAAGTTGTGTCACGTTACATTATCTAGATGCATACCTCAAGGATATAAAAGTTACACTTGGCATGTTCAAGATCGCTTGTTTTAATTAAACTCTTCCGATACTTTTGTTGAAGTTAACCTTAAAGATTGAAGAAAGCTTCCAGGTAAATGTTGATTTGAAGAGTTCATTGAAAATGCAAAATCAGGCAGTGTACCTAATTTATGTCATTTTTTCAAGAGGAAACATCAGGATTGCAAGTTCATCTTTTTAGCGGTTTTCTTGTTTAATGAGATCTTGTAGCTATTCTGGTATTTGTCAGTGCTTGCAGGGCTGGGGCAAGACTGTAAGCCTAAGGTGAGAAAAAACTTTAGTAGACACCTACTCTGGAAGAGGTGGTTTTTTTAATGGTTCTGTTATATCATTTTGGCAAAGAGTGTCAGGAAGCCTTCCAAGCCATAAAACACTGAAAGTAGTCACAGGGGATACAGAAACAAAACCAGCATAGTGAAGGTAGCAAGCTGAATCGTTTTCTTTGTTTGCATTTTTAGACTGAATTATTTTCCTGATATCTTGCCAGGGAAATTTGTAGCTCTCTGGGAATGGTGAGGCTACACGCTTACTGCTGAGCGTCAAATTTGGCACTTGATTTCTTCTAACTGCCAGAGGGAAGGCAGTTCGTCTGGTGTCTGGGTAGTTTTTTGTAAGGAGAGGTGCTCCCATAGTGCTGGTACAGTCTTGTGTCAGATGAGCTGAGGTTATGGTAGGTGAGCCTTACCAGTGCTTCGAGTAAATTGTTAGACCTCAGAGCAGCCAGACAGTAATGTCCTCTTCACAGAGTGTTGAAATGCTAAGAAATCGCTGTCCTCCATCTCTCAACCTCATTCAGAAATTGGGAATCTTGGGAATCCACAAAAAGGAAGGATGTGTTACCTGCTTTTAAACACCCCCCACCCCCAGAAAAAAAAAAAGGAGAGGTGGGCATTCAAAATATGTACTGCTACACTAATAGCATGGATGGTTTTGGGTTTTTTTGGGTTTTTTTTGTAGATAAAAGCAGCTGTGGAAGAAGTGAAAGGGAAATTGAGTGGGTTTTCTGACAGTCTTCTAAATTAAATATTTTTGTAACAAACATTTTTTATTTAGTAAATTCTAAGTAGTCTCCACAGGCATCTATAAAATTCATGTTCTGCCATGTTAGCTTTTTTTGGAGAGTATCTGAATTTAGTTCAGGTATTTCGTTGATAGTGACCAGCATCAGGTAGTGCTGGATTTTCCATAGTATGTCGTATAGCAACATCAAGACAAAACCAATAATGCTTGTCTGGAGAGAATAAATTATGCAAGGGAGAGAAATTGCTGCTTCTACAATTAGCCTCAAAGGATGCAATTGCACTGTGAGTTAGTTTTTGTCTTTTTCGGACATAGATGTCATGTAAAATATAAGCACTTTGTGAAGTGAAACTCCTCTCCTGTCTCTTCAGAAAATACTTGCAATGCACAATATGCTTAATATGGGAATACTAATGAATTTTCCCTGAGACATTTTAACGTATGTAATGCAATTACACAAATAGCGTATATGAAATAGGCTGTGCATGCATGCACAGTCTATATACAAATAGATGTGCAAATATATCTATATAAAATTTTGTATACAAATGTCTGTCTAACAGATACTGTAAGAGTATGCCTGTAGGCATTTGACAGCATGGGAGTATATGGCTTGTAACAGCCAAAGCTAAATGTACATCGAGCTGTCTTCTGTGGTTCTCCTGGGGGAGATGACTCAGTATTTCACTGATGTCATTTCAGATTTCAAATCGTGGGATCCCTTTGCTGACATTCCAGGCTAAGTGTGGCTGCCTGAGAGGTTAACAGCTAATCTGAAGCCTGCCTCTGGTTATTGAAAACGTGAAACTGGAGTTTGTTCTGTTCCATAGGCTGGTATTAAGTCATCAAAAATGACTGCTGCTTTGCAGATGCTGGAAGAAGTCACATCGTAGATATCAAATCCTTATTACTGGTTCTTGGAAACAGTTGTGCTGTGAATGTTTGTGTTACAGATCAGGCTGTGAGGGACAGTTATGATCTGCTCCTGCACAAGGAACCTCTTTAATTTTTGCATCAAACCTATGGCTTATACCTGAGCACGTAGCTGTAGATTTTGGGAAAGCAGCCTTGTTCTAGGATGTAAAAATGACACAAAAAATCAGAGCTCAAGTTGTTCAGTTAATTGCTTTAAAAAAACTGTGTCTTATCTGAGATCTGAGTTAGTGCAGCTTCACCTTCCAGCCCTCTCAGGGGCTTCCTTCAGCTTGAGGAAGGAGCTGTCAGTTACTGAACCTCTTCCCTTGCAGCTTCCTTCAGCCAGGATCATCAAGTCACTTTTAAATGAATTATTTGTTAAAGTACATATGACTGTTTATACAGCTTGAGTAATTCTACAGTTCTTCCCCACACACTTTGCAAGATGTCAGTAACCTTCTGGAAGGTTGTACAATAAATTTGGGCAGAGTCATCAAACATCCATTTTCACAAATGCTAGATAAAGAGATTATCTCAATATTCAGGCTTGCTAGCCTTCTACTTATGTATCCAAAACCTACTTTCTTATCAGCCACAGAATTGAGCTGGAGACCTAGGTTGTAATTGGTTGTTTTCATCAAAAGACCTTTTCAGTGATAGAGGACTCTGCCACCTTGTGGGACTTCAGTGTTTTTTCAGAGATACGACCTCTGTATTTGCCTGCATTAGGTGGTACTGTTCAAGTGGTATCATCGTCATTGCAATCAATTTTGTAAGGCTTCAGTTTGCCAATCATGAGTATATCTTATGATTGTTATCAAGTGATGTTGGATCTTCCAAAGCTTAGTTACCCACATGGTAATCTTTTTCCATATATGCAGTCAGGCATCCTCCCTTTCAGCTTATGAGCTCAACCTCATGTTCTCTTGCTCTTCACCTCTGAGAAGGCTCTGTCCTCTTGGTAACCTCCCCATCAGGACTGGGGGGCTGCTTTTAGGTCCCCCTAAAGCCGCCTTCTCTCCACCAACAAGCCCTGTTCTTCAGCCTCGCCTCACCGCGAGGCCTTCCCAGCAGAGCTGTCCCCAGCCTGGCATCTGGGACTGTCCCTGTGGAGGGGCTGAGTGTGTCCCAGGGGCAGGGCTTTGCATTTGGCCTTGCTGAGCCTCCTGAGGTTGCTGTCGGTCTTTCTTCCAGCCCACACAGGTCCCTCTGAAGGGTGGATTTGCCCTCCAGCATGTTGACTGCATTGTCTTTTGTGACTGTATTTCTGTAGACCTGGTGCCAGCTTCCATACTTTTTAAACTCAAACCTTCTTGCAAGCTTGTTGACTGTGGCTTTCAGCATTTAATAAAGCATTCAGATAAAACTATAGCTTCCCTTCATTCTTTTTCCCCCCCCTCTGCTTTCATTTAACTCATAATTGTTTCCAGCTTAGGGAAAGTTTGCATTGTTCAGTTTTGTAGTGTTACTTTTTAGAACATTCCTGGTGCCCCCCATTGCACTGCAGTTAGGTCACGATCACTGGAAGATAAGCAGCCATCCTCTCTTGGTTTAAGAACTCAATAAATCAGAATAAAAAGATGATTGATGTCTCTATGTAAACTAAGTAAGGTGTTTCCCAACATTCAGTGTTCTCACACTGATACAATCTCATCAATTTGGTAGTATGAGTTTTCTTGTGGAATTTAAAGAACTGCTTACTAGTTAATTAGCTGGGACTGCTTTGGATTTAGCAGAGAAGTCAGCCTGTCAGTAATTATGCAGATGGCCAGAGACAGTAATTGTCAATAGAATTGATTCCACAGGTTCCTAAGCAATGAGCAAGTGTTTAAGTTTTAATGACTACTCACTTAAAACCAATATGCTAAATATTGTAGGATTTGCTGTTTTGTACAGTGAACAAATAAGAGGTCTCTATTTGCTTTCTGTGGCAGCCAGGTAGGCTGAATACTGAAAGAATAGGGATTATACCTCGGTAAAACAATCAAATCAGCTTAGTAGTTCAGGACTTATGTATTCCTTAGGCAGAGATGCTATGGGCGCTGTCTCTGCTATTTGTTAGCTGAAATCTAGAAAATAATTTCCATATGTACATCTGTCATGGTTGTTTTGAGATACTGTATTAGGGCAGTGCAATTCTCTGGGTTCCTTAAAAGCCCTTATTTCCTTGTAGTGGTTGCCTTTGCCAAAAAAAAAAAAAAAAAAATCCCAAACATTTCAAAGCCATATGTGCAGTACACAACAAGAAAATTCATTCCACTCTTCATGTGGCTTAAAGTAGAAACCGCTTTCCAAATATTCTTAGCTTTCTTCCTCACTGAGGCCTGCCATATCAAAAATGCTAATGCTGTGTCCTGTTTTAATTGTATTTGCCTGTTGTGTTTAGTGCAATTTAAAAGGCTAAAGCAATTTTTGTCATCCTGCAGATTAGCAAACACTCATTTACTTGTTCATCCATGCGGTCTTGAGTTGTTTTAATAGGAGAAGCTGGGTAACATCACCCTATGTTATCTTCCTGTGTGATCTTTCCATCTTCTCAGTGAAACTCATCTGTCAGTATTCAGTGCATGGAAACGCTTCCTGCTGTGTCATTGTGAAAGAGTAAGATAGATAGCACTCTGGGAGGGATGTTTTTCCCCCTTGTGAAAATCTAGCATGTCTTCTTTCATGGGACTTAGAGCAGCAGCTCTGAAGCACCAAAGCTGAGAAATCTAACAGGAATAAGGGTGTGTTTGCCAAGGATCCTTCTTAACACAAACTTTTTACTTAATTCAGCAAGCTTGGAAGGCAGTATTTTTTGTTTCCTGTTATAGAGCACAGGAATGACTGAATAGTAGGAGTGTCACCTCTCTTCACTGCCTCCAGGTAACTGGTGATTTTATCAAAAGATGATCATTAATGCCACACTTCTGTGACCCTCTCTTTGCTTGTCCCAGCCAGAGGAATGAGGGCTGTTGTCAGACTCAGTGTAACTATTGATGGAAACACCCAGTTGCTCCTGGATGTGGAAGGGTCAGGACACTGCTCCAGCAGGCGTTCCAGGTGCCGATCGTCCTGACCTGTACCTGCATTGTTGTACTTCCCAATTGTCTGCCTGGTTTTAAAGAATATGCAGCACAACAACCCTGTGTAAAAGGGGTCTTGGGTTTGCCTTTTTCCCCCTAGCTGTCTTCTGCTGTCAGCAAAGGGAGTTTTAATTGTTTCCCTGCCTTTTCCGTGGCTAGATCAGTATCCAAGCTTGTAGTTGTTGTTTTGATTCTTTAATTATTTTGCGTAAGTTTGTGGGGGAGAGTTTGGTTCTGGCCCAGATTTTAGAAAGCATGGGCTTTAACTATAGCTGCTGAATTTTAGCAGCTCTGGTTGTCACTAACTATATTTCTAGTCCATCTGTTTTCAGTTATGCTGTTATGATGTTGTTCATAGACACTGTTTTTACTCTAAAGTAGGAAGGTTGTACAAGAATATTGAGGGAAGAATTCAGAGGAGTTGGAATTTGTATATAACATACCACAGTTAAACATGACTCTGGACAATTCATAACGTTCTTTATGGCTGTCTTTAGTCTTTAATAGATCATCCTTACAGTTGCGGTTTCTAGTCCTGCTCAGTCATGTCATTCTGATTCCTCACCACAGTAATACTAACACACTAGCAAAAATCCTCCAGAAGACACCAAGGACAGTATTGCCAGCCTCATTTCACTTGGGATAATGCTATATTTTCATGAACTGGACCCTCAGATAAATCACACGGTCAGTGCTGGCACCAGTGATGTGTGAGGCCAGAAGCTACTGGGGAAGAAGAGGAGTGTTGGGGCCAACTTATCCTTGTGTCACTTGCGTGCCGCTGTGGCAGCTATTGAATCTTTTTTCTTTTTTTTTTACACAAGAAAATATATTACTGATTGGCTTTGGCTTTTTTTGTATTCAAGACTTCTCTTGGTAATAAAGAAGATAAGGTTTTTATTTCAGGATTGTTTCTGTGGAGATGGATTTATAGCATTCATGGTGCTGTATTGTCCAAAGCTGCCTCTTAAGGTTTCCTCTTACAATTTTAATTGCCCTACATAGCCTCAGTGCCTTAGGAAACTAGGCTTAAAAAAAAAAAAAAAAACTCTCCTCTCAATTGCTTGCAGTCTTTGGAGGTTGTTCTAATGAGTCTTCTGGGATGAACATTTTCCTTGGATTACTCAAGGACTGTCTTGTCTTTAGAAGTGAGAGCACTAATCTAATTCCATTAGAAATTCCACTGATAATTAGGAACAGTTGCTGACTACATATTTCACTGAAGAGCTTTTATAACGTTTCATAATTGTATGCAGGTTTTTTGAGTCCTTAAATAGCAAACAGTTTAGAATTTTTTTAGAATACTCTTAATTTCTTAAACCCTTTCTTGGGCAACTGGGCAAGAACCAGCATCACCCAACAAAATGCTAGTGCCTGGGCCAGATTCTGGAGAGGACATTAACGTATCTTCTGAAAACAGGTAAGTCAGAGAAAGTTGTCAGCAGAGGTCTGCCTGTAAGTAACGACCATAAGTAAGAAACAAATACAGATATGTATGTAGATCTTCAGGCATCCCTTTGGAAAAATAGTAAGTTGAATTTCCCCTAAAATCGTCCCTTTACATCAAAAACTCTTGTTGCCCAGCATAGCCTCTTTAGTTCTGGAGCAACCAAGAACCAGCAACAGCTTGAAATTGTAAAACTTCTAAGTCTGGCTTGTGAAGCATGTTCTCAAAGTGGAAAGGGATTACTGTTCTTCCGTCTCACCTCAGGTTTTATCAAACACTATAAAGAAATCTGCGGTAGAGACTGGGACCCCTGTGGTCCTTTCGGACCTACCCTGTAGGGTGCTAAATATAGAAGCTGGCAGATTTGGGATCTTTCACCTTTGCTGAAGTTCAGAGTAATTTTGTCCTCAGACTGATAATGCCTTCAGACAATTAAAAAGTCCTAGGGCTCACTGCCTGTGTATCATTTCAGATTTGATCCTTCTAAAGACTCTCCCAAAATAATGTCAAGGCCAGCTCTACTTTTATCCTCCTGGCTTTTTATTTCCGTGCTTATACATAATAAGGGCGTAATTACATTTAGATTTAAGTCTACCTTGAAAATCCATTTTTCTGTGTAGCTGAAGAAATGCAATTGAACTAAATACTGTCTTCCATTTTGGATTCTTCTTGTTCTTTTGTCATTGATCACTTTGAAGTTAGTTTACTTCTATTAATGTAATTTCATATATCAGAAGATTAGTCTGTTTGAAATGTTACTTGATGCATCTCAGTGAAAAGCATGATATAAATGCTAGTGTGTTGCAGGTGTGTTGGATCCCCTAAGCAGACAAACAGTAACACAAAAAAACAGAATTAAAACTTGGAAGTTTGAAAAAAAATAATTGTTATCTATATTTCTTCCTTAGGTCATCTAGTTTTTGAGAATACATTTGAATACTTAGCGCGCTTAGCTCCTGCAGTGATTCTTCCTCTTCGGAAGAGATCAGGTCTTTTCCCTTGCCTCTTCTCTAGAACCATCCCAAACTTCACCGACACAGAAAGAGCAGCTGGCAGTGCCTGCCAGCCAGCCCATACTCCTTTACAGATTGACATCTTCAATGCAGATCAACACCTTTGCTTATTGAAAAAACTGAGTTATGTAAACTATTGCCCTTCAGTTGAGACACTAGCTAACATCTGTGTTGGAAATGAATGAAGCATCTGCAGGAGGATTCTAATAAATAACTTTTTTTTTTTCCTTAGCTCCAAACTGCTTAGACTCTGCTTTTTTGGTTTTTATCTCTGGCTTTATGTGAAACTCAAGGACAAAGTGGCTTAGTTCTTTGAAACTAAGGCTGCGGAGTCCAAGAGCAGAGGTATCACGATGGTTGTAGGGAATGCATAATTTAGTGCATTAACTTCTCCTGCTTGAAGTATTTAGGCTGGGTCACCTCTTCATAAATGGAGACTGAATGACCTGCAAGAACATTTCTTCCAGCTTTGAGTTAATTGGGTTTGTGTGGCTGGCAGCAATAGCTTTCCCGTGGATGTTCTTCACTGGGTTTTCTGCTTGCTAGATTTAATAGTTAGCAGTTAAATATCTTGAAGCAAATCTGTCTGAGAATTACAAATATTATCCACTGATCTGTAGTGACTGTTGGTGAATGTGGGTGCAAACCAGTTTGTTTGGATAGTACTCACCAAAATTGTCCAAGATTCTGTAAAAGACATTTCAATATAAAACATTTATACTATATAAAATACTATAAATAAAATTTCATGGTCCATGGATGCTGCATCTTGTCACTGTACATTTCAGAGGGGATATTTGTGGTAAAAAGCACTAGAAGTAGCTCTAAACAAGCATTTTATTTTCCAGAGAATTATGAATTATGTGAAATAGCTGTGTTCCTTTGGGTGGCGTTCCTTGAAGAAACTGAAAACAGTTGAAATGGTTTTATTTTGCAAAGTAGTCAAAAGCATATGGGTAGGTCAGAAGTCAAATACCAGCTCTGTATTAGCCAAGTTTATATCCTGTTTCTATCCAATTCCTCGTTTCTTTATTGGGTTGGGTCTGGGCAATGCACTGCAAAGATTTTTACTGGCAAACTGTTTTTTCTAATGCCTTCCCCAAGAAAATTTTTTAAAAATAATACTCATTTAATTCATTAATGAATTATTTTTAGCCCAGTTCTCTTTGTCAAACTTGTCACCCTTGCCAACAGTTCTCCATCACAGCCATACACTTTGACAAACTTTCCAAGTTTCCCTATTTTCATTTAAGTTCGTAAGCCGAAAGTTTAGTGACGGCTCAAGATATTTACTTGAAGTTTATTTCAGGTGGTCTTTAAAAAATTGTACTTCTTAAATTATTAATGTGTTTGAGCTGGTGCTAGAGGAGCAACCGTGCATGAGGTTGGTTGTGCTAGATGCTCCGAAGTGGTGAGGAGCACTTTCTCAGCTGCACCCTGCCTGTTTAACTGCAGGGCGACATAGTGGGGAGAAGTGATGGAGCATGCAAAAGTGACTTGCGTTGTCGCGCTGGTAACACAGTACAGAGGGGAAGCCTTTGCTTTGCTTGTTTCTGAAGGTAGTGTACTGGAGTCTGACTGGTTTTTTCTTTGCACCACTTCCCTAAGGCTTCAAGTCACAGGGAGCAG
This sequence comes from Morus bassanus, assembly GCA_031468815.1. Classification (NCBI taxonomy): domain Eukaryota; kingdom Metazoa; phylum Chordata; class Aves; order Suliformes; family Sulidae; genus Morus; species Morus bassanus. The sequence continues at coordinate 41,059,709 of CM062574.1, forward strand.
GGGAGATGCTTCTCTGAGTCCAAGCTTCCCCAGAGCTGGCAGTACTCTTCTTCCACTGCAGCAAATGGAAGAGTTGCCATGGGGAAGCAGTAGGTCTAACTAGACATCATGGCTCTTCTTTCTGTTTGATGTGGGAGGCTCTTCAGTCCCTTCTGCCAGATTTTACTGAAGAGCCTTCTCACTAAATTATCTTTTACACTCATTGTAATAAGCTTGACAGTTCTGTTGGATGGAAATGCTTTTGATTAAGGCAGAAATTTTTGAGTTTGCAGCTTGGCTGAAGAGGCAGTTGTGTTTCTTGGTAGCTCTCCTATTCTGTGTTGCGCTTGCTGCTTTTGCACTAAGTAGCATTTCCTGCATACACAGTCCAAGTGAAGCCCACTAGGTGTTGTGGAAACATCTGGCTAGGTACTCATGTTTAGAAGAAAGCATGTACAGTGACCCTGTGTCCAATCTGGGAATCATCACTACAGCGTGCATGTTTGCAAGTGGAGGGCTCTATGAGTTCAGAGTCCACAACTATTGCCTCTTTTAGTACTGTGCAGGCTTTTTCCTACTTGTGGGACATAAGTGGAGATTTAAAAGGTCAGTATGGTTTTGTGATCCTCCCCCCAGCTTTACAAGCTTACCTATGCAGGTGAGAATACATTGAAGACCCTCTTATAAGATGTGCCTTTCTTGTCTTTCTCTTAGTTGAATGCCAGGCTCTGTCCTGTGGTCCCTCACTGAAAACATCCAACTGCTAGATGCTTTGAAGTTTTACTAAATTATTTTTAAGGGGTTAAAAAGTGGGCACATTCTTGTATCATTTTCAAAGTTTGTTCCCTAAACCTGGCCAATAACGTAACAGTATAACCAACAGAAAGCTGAAAATATTTTAATAATAAACCCCTGCTTTCGTTTGTCAAGCGAACCAAATGGAGGATGTAGACAAAGCATTATTTGACAGCCTCTTCTGAATATTGGGAATGCACCTTTATCAATTATTGGCAGGGCTGAAGGATCAGATTGGAGTGTGACACTTTGTGGTAGCTTGGAAAACACAAGTCAGTCATACTGTGCATCTAAACGTGCAGAGTGCTGGATGGCCTCAGTTTCTCCTTCAATTGAAAAAGAATTGAAAACATTCAGAGTTTTTCAGGGCGGGTCTTTAGTTTTGCATTGATCTTGTAGCAGCTGTTCCACAACATACTGTTAGCTAACTGTCCTTCCTCCATTTCAGCATGGCACATGAAAATGTATTAACTATTCCTGTAAGACCCAGGGGTGTAATGAAGTGTGATACAGATTACCTGCTGTTCATTCCTGTCTCCTGCGTGCAACAACAAAGGCTGATCACAGTATGGAGAGGGATCACAAGCTGTTCGTGGCATGCTGGGTTAACATACCCTAACGTAATCTTGCATGAATGAATGGAAATAAAACCAAAATGTAACTTTTCTGTTACTGGAAGGATGTAATACAATATCCAGCTCCAAGGTGATATAGGTAGCCTAGTATTTTGCTAATTATGCAGAGTTATGAGATCTGGCATGTCACCTTACTGGCCTGTTTCCTGCTGCGTGCTTGTCAGAAACCTCAAATTCATGACTGACAGCTCTGCGCTGCTTGCTTGAATTTCTGCCTTCATCCAATTTATTTTGTAATTTGTTGAGACAAAGTAGCTTCCTGCTCTAAAACAACTTGAGGAGTGACAGATGCAGGCACACCTGTCATGCAGAAGCAATGCCAGAGAATTCTGGTATGAAATAGTCAAATAATAGAGTCAAGCAATATCTTCTACCTTGTGTAGAGTACCTGGTGGTGCTAGCTGTTTTTTGATTAAAGGCAGAGATTCTTTTCTCTCTTCCACATCCACAGCATGAGCCTCTGCCAGCACTTTTGGATATGGTGGCTGACGGCTCGCTTGACACAGCGTGAAGGCATTATGTCTGCTGACAGTGTCTTGCTTGTTGTGTTCTTAGCTATGAAACCAAGTTTGCATACATGTCAGCCAAGGGAGGATAGCACACTGAATATTTGTCAAAATAGTCTTAAATTTCATTTGATGACCTGTTGAACATGGCATAACTGGTAGATCAGCAACAAACAAATTTTTCTGGAATCTCTTTCCAGCACCATGCCGGTTCTGGCTTAAATATTATCTTGTTTAGCCATGCGTTCATTTGGGCAAAGTAAATGGAGAAAAGTGGGTTGGTTACAGCTGCCAAATGAAGCGTTGTCAGGGAGTGGGTCTTTTCTGCGGATTCCAGCCCTGTGTTGGCAGACCTAGGAGGAAACTATCTGAAAACTTCAGCTTGTCATTGTGTACTGACTACCTTGTCAGTAGTGTGAATATTCAGTAACAAAATCTATAAAGCCAGAATATTTTTTTCCTGGTGTCTAAAAAGAGCTTTATCTTAATAGTAAAACATTTACCATGTAACCTGCAAATTACTTTCCATGTAATATATTTTATTACTCAGCAGAACCTACAAATAAGTTATTACTTTTGAGCCCGTGGCCTTCTGTTGAGTGTATGGATTGATCATAGCTGCCATTCTTACATGTATGGGGTTGTGTGGCCAGCCCTGTCCATTGGAGTCAGCAGTTGTTAACATTGACGGCGATTTCGGCAGATTTTGTACTTGTTTTTAGCACTGGGAAAAAATTAGGCTTTCTATGAGTTTCACAGGAACAATTCAACAACCATGTCTATCCAGAGCCCTTTAATCATGGATCCCATGGGATTTTCTCATCTGAGGATATCATAAGGATGCTGGTTATTACATGACGACTTCTCTGCTTAGGTAGTACTCTCCACTATGGTCAGCCACTCTAATTTTGTGCTTACAGATATTTATCTTGGAGGATTGGGCAATTGCTTTTACTGTTTTATTTGGCTGTGACAACGGAAGCAACTTTTAATGGTGCTGCTGGCCAAAAGAACCTAATGGGGTACATACTCACTAGCAGCAAAATCTATAGGGACAAGATACCTAATGATTGCTGTAGCTGTAGGTAGCTGGGTTTCCAAAGTACTTAACAGTGGTTGTTGTAGAAAACAACAGCTGCTTTTGATTCTTTGTTGTCATTGAGCATATGAACCTGTGAACTGAAATCCCTCTTGAAAAATAAATAGGAATTACATTTAATAGGAGGAAGAGGCAGTAAACCAGGTTTGGACATATTTTGAATATTCTGTTTATTTCATATTGTCTGAAAATTCTCAGATGTCTGTCTGCAAAGCTTAAATAGGTAGATAACCCTGAAAGACAGAACAGACAAAAACAGCAAAGATGATGCTTTGGTTTAAGACTCTTATTTGTTTCATCAGGAATGAAAATTAATGTTTCACCACTGCAAATTTGGGGTGTTTTCTCCACTGGCTGCAGTGTCTTGACTTTTTTTAAAGTGATTAGTAGTAATTGTGAGGGATTTCATTTTGATATCCTTAATAAATTGAAGAAAACAGATTTAAAGAATAGTTTTTTTTTTTGCTTTCAGTACCATGAAGCTGGTTAATGTTGGTGTACAGTAGTATTTGTAGATATGTTTGACACTTACTTTTGTGTGAATAGAATAGGATCTGATGTCTATGAATTTAGTTTGATCATCCAGCATTGCAATTTCGAGCATAGTTTCTTGTAGATGGGACTTAGTTATACTAATGGCCGGAGTGCTGAAGCAGATGAGGACACGTTACCATGGTGAGAGGACGTAGTTGCCTCCTCACTGCCTACGTAGTAAGGGGCTATAATGCTCAGGCATTTTCAGTTCACTCTAAGTCACTGTTAAATTTGAGATCTAATGCCTCGATCTTATTTAGGGCATTTCATCAGTGGAAACAAAGCACACCAATGGAGAGCTCATTGTGGTTTTGACTTTGCAGGTGGGAATGTGGTGATGTAGAGAAGGACATTATTCACCCTGGGTAGGACAATAAAGCAGAGAGGGTCTGGGCATTCATTTGGATCCTCTTAGTCCTGGATTAATACCGTGGCATTTAAATTGCATTCTGTTTCTTATCTTTTCCTTAATTTCGACTTGAATGTGTCTCAGTCTTGCTGTAATGTTCCTACACAGACAACCTTTCTCACCTATTTTCTCTCTGCTCTGGCAAGTTCAGTTTTGAAGGAGTAAAGACAGACCACTTTGCTGTGCTGCCCTTCTTACTTTTAGGTGCCAAAGGTTCCCATTACATAGAAAACCTAAAATGCACAAAGGAAGAAGAAGCAACCAATTTTGTAATCAAAGGTTGACATTCTACGTTTTTTATCCGCCTGCAAAATAAATCCCTCTTCTGGTTTTCAGAACTGAGATTGGACTGTGGTTTAAATCAGCACTGCGCTGCCTGACATCAATCACAGCTGAGACTCTGATCCTTCAGGTTTTCTTTCTTACCTCTTAGAAAATTCAGCCCTACAATCAGGCCATGTTTGTGATAAACAGAGTAGAGAACGTTTGGCAAGGAAATCGGTGCGAGTCTTAAGATTGAGTCCCTAACAGTAAGTAATATTCCTGTCTGTATTGGTTCAGATAGTCATTCTCCCTTGAGGAGCCCCTCTTTGGCTCTGTGTAACTCTGACAAAAAGAGACTTCACCTGGGTTTTTGAGACTGTTCTTGTGCTGAGGAGAGTTGCTCTTAATGGCTCGGCAGTGGCTCCACACTGTTCACTCATCCTTATGGTAAGTGGTTACTCATCCGTGATATAAATTACTGTATTCTACAGGCAGTCCCAGCTACAATTCCTTGACCGAAAGGAAATTCTCTCTTGTGTATGATTAAAGTCAGTGGCCATCTTTTTAAAAATAAAAATAAAGGCTGCCATCAGGAGGATAATTTCCTGAACAAGGCAGCACAGTACAGATAGCTACTAATAAAGGTGGAAAGAAAAAGAAAGTTTTTTGCCTTGATTATTAGAAGCAATCAATTTAACATAATTAATGTAAATTATTTTAAGTGAGGAGGGATACAGAACTGCAGGGCACTTCAGGTTTAAAGTAATTATTTGATTAAAGTTTCCTAGGCTGTAAAACTGTAATTGGGTAGGGGAGAGGAGGGGAATCCATCCATATATTATGAGTTAAACAAGCTGGTCTTGAACATTTTGGAATATGAGAAAATAGTAATTAGGTGTAGAACAAAAGAGTTTCTGTGGAGCTGAGAGTAAGGGAATTACTGAGTTGACAAGCCCGACACTTTCCTTCTCCATTCTCAAGACTAAAAATTATACTTTTAACAAGATGTTCCTATGATCGGTGGATCGCTCTGGTATGGATAGATGTATCAACCTCAATGCCACTCTAGTTTTTGAAGGATTTCTGTTTTCTGTCCTTTCACTTCTCTGATAAAAGTTGGATATTGTTTTGGACACTGTCAGTCTAATATTCTTGTAACAGCAGCAGAATAATTTGAAGAAATGTGAAATGATGGATGATGATGAAATTCAGTAAGGAGACACTGGAAGACTTTGCTAGGCAGCTGGCAGGTTACATGAAAATAAGCTTGTGTTTTCAATATAACTGCAAGTTAAAGGTCTTGATAGAAACATTTGTTTGTTCATTCTTGCTTATGCCTAGTGTAACCAAGTAAACAGCGATTCTGAATGACATTAGGAGGGCTGTTTGTTCTGTAATCGCAGGTTTTCCAGCACTTCCTCCTTGAGACATTTTCAGAAGGTATTTCGCAGAATCATGAAGTTGCTGGGGTTGGCAGGGAACTCCAGAGATTGTCTAGTCCAGCCCCTGTGCTCATGGTAGAGTCAGCTGGAGCAGGTTGCCCAGGACCGTGTCCAGTCAGATTTTGAGTATCTCCAAGGACGGATAACCTGTTCTCATGTTCCACCACCCTTACAGTAAAAAAACTTTTTCTAATGTTTAGAAGAAATCTCCTGTATTTCAATTTGTTCCCATTGCCTCTCATCCTGTCGCTATGCTCTACTGAGAAGAGTCTGGCTCTGTCTTCTTTGCACCCTCCCATCAGGTATTTATATCCACTGAGGTCCCCCAAGCCCTCTGTTCTCCAGACTGAACAGGTCCCGGTCAGTTGCTCAGCCTCTCATTGTATGACAGATGCTCCAATTCATTAATCATTTGTGGCCCTTTGCTAGGGTCACTCCAGTAAGTTCCTGTCTCTCTAGTCCTGGGGAGCCTGGAACTGGGCCCAGCACTCCAGATGTGTCTTATCAGGCCTGAGTGGAGTGAAAGGATCACCTGCCTTGTCCTGCTGCCAGTGCCTTTCATAGTACAGCCCAGGATGCTAGTGGTCTTTGGTGGTTCACAGTCAGCTTGGCGGCTGCGAGGACCCCAAGGTCTGTCTCTGCAAAGCTGCTTGCCACCCAGCCAGCCCTCAGCATGTACTGGTGGATGGTGTCATTCACGGGCAAGACTTTGCATTTCCCCTTGTTGAACTTCATGAGGTTCCTCTCTGTCCAATTCTCCAGCCTGTTGAGGTCCTTCTGAATGGCAGCACACCTGTCTGGTGTATCAGTTCTGTATCATCAGCAAACTCCACCTCCTCATCCAGGTCATTAATGAATTGGTTAAACAGTATTGGCCCCAGTATCAACCCCTTGAGTACTGCAGTGGGACTTTGTGCCACTCATCACACCCCCCTGAGCCCAGCTGTTCAGCTGGTTCAGTCCACCTCACTGTCCATTTATCTAGTCCATACTTAATCAGTTTGTCTTGGAGCTTCACTGAAATGAACCTTTAGCAATTGCTTTGCTTATTTAGTGTTTTTTTTTGTAAAGGAATAAGGCTTACACAGTGATGCCATCCATCTGTCCCTTCCCTCATCCCAGCCTCCCCCTCACTCCGCATAGCTTTTGAACACACACATCAATTTCCGTCAAATTTGACAGAGCAGCAGAGTCTTTACATCCAATTCCCATAACTGTCACAAAAATTGTCAGCAGCAGCAGAGAGAGGGTGGTCTGTGAGCAAGCCACCAGAAGAGTCCCACATGCAAGCTCAGCCAGGACCCACTCCACACGGGTTGTTGTTGGGCCCATGTGGGTATGTGCAGCTCAGAGCAGACCATGCACTTTGCCTTTCTCCCGGCTGGTGGCAAGGAGACCTGGGTGCAACCCAAGAGCGCTGCAGGAGGGTGAGGGAACTGGATTTCTTGCTGGGAGAGAGAAGGTTGTAAAAAGTATTAAGGAAAAGCTGTATTGTGGTGGTGGTGGCGGGAGAGCAGTAATGATAGTCTGCAATCTGTAGGCAGTCAGATATTGCTATCTTTGCTTGCTGAATGTGTCTTTTAAAGCTCTTTCTTGATTTTGCCAGATAATCCCTAGCTGTATGGGTAAAAATGTGTGGGTTGCAAATAGACTCTTGCACGCTGAATGAGGCTTTATTCTGGTAAAGAGAACTACCTGCAAGCTATTCAAACGCCATGGGGAGTCCTATTACTTCATACTGATCATGAGATCTGCATATTTTTACTTGCATTTGTCTTTTTTCCTCTTCCGTAATTAGCCACATTTGAAGTAATTAATAATCAGACTACTGTATACATTAATTTTTAGGGGATTTTTGCACAACTCGCATTTTTTCACTTTCAGTACTGCTGTCTTTTACTCCAAGAATAGAAAGAGATATGCTATTAAGATTGGTTAAGAAGTAATTGAGGTCAAGGCTTTGAAGCTACTGCTTCATCTTGCATTATTAATTCTCAAGGCTTACAGAAAGAGTGGCATTATAAAACCCATTGTAAAATTGTATACCGTATTGTACGAGCGGCTCTGCTTGCATACATTCTGCTATACATTTCATTATGTCTGAACATCTCATTGGATTATCCCTTGTCATTTTTAGTTGTTTTCAATTCATCTGTAAACTGGATTTCTCCTTCTGTACTTTCTCTTCCCTGTGATCTTGGAATTATTCTGATGTGAAGTTTGCAAGGTCACAGTCTTTCTTGGCAAGAAATTAGAGGGAAAAAGAAAGTTCCCAAGAGTTTGCTGTGGGATTCAGGACTATGGCAGAAAAGAGTTTGAGGTGATACAGCTACTTCTGTACCCATAAAAACAGTAAGAAGGTATTGTTTTTAAAACTTAGTGGTGTGAGAAATGTTTTGCCAAATGTGGTGATTGCTACAGTACTTCAGGAATCCCTTGGTCTTCCCTGGGTTTCCTGATTCTTCATCTCCAGTTGCGGTATGTCAGGAGATGTCAGGACAGCTCTCCAGACAGTTCTTTCTACAGGATGATCCAATTAATCTTTGCAAAAGAAATGCATAAAGACATAGGTAGGCTATAACTTGACCTCTTTACTATCTTTCTCTCTTAACTGTTTTATTTCTTCTTGGTGTCTCTTTATTTTACCAGGGATCTCAGCTGGTTGTCCCAGAGCTTGTAACACTGATACATCATACTTAAAAGTATGAGTAATTGCTTTGCGGGATCATCATTACAAATGGTCTCTCTGAGACTTGCAGCGTTCCATACTGGAGTGCTGACCTCACCTTTCTTTTCAGTGCTACCTTTTGTACTGCAAACATGCAGCAGAATTCTCCACCCAGGACAGTCATCTCCATTCCTTCGGCCCATTCTGCGTGCATTTTCTTCCACTGCTCTTCCAGAGAGACTCAGAGCTACCAGGATAGATCTGGGCCTCCAGGAACTCCTCAGGCTTTTGATTTGTCATCTGGGTCCAAGAATTTAGGATGCAAATTAATATGTTTTCATCTTCAACTTGTTCAGTGCTGGACTTTGTCAGCAACTCGGTTGATGCAGTTGGCTCTTAGCTCAAGGAAGGGCAGGCAGCAGGCTGTTTAGTACTTGTCATGTCAAGACAGGGATAGCATTAGAGCTGACAAGGGGAGGCATGCCCAGGTCTTGCTCTTATTATGTTTGCTGCAGGCAAGCTTTGTCAGGCCCTCATTTTTTAGGTTGCATGCATTGTAGAATATTTGAGTCAGTGCATTGTTTAAATTAGCATAGTCTCATCCTTGCTGTGCTGTTTTACTTACTCATGTTTGAGTTTCTTATGGACTGGGATCTGTCTTTGTCCAGTGTCTAGTATGAGGTTTTCCACTTAACTTCATTCCCTTGTTTAAATTGATAGCCCTGCACCAGCCCTTGACAGGCCAAAGTCTCTCTTACCAATAGGAAGTAGCTGGTTTTGAATGTTTTCTTCAAGAACACTGCTTTTTATTTCTGACAGTAGAAAACTGATGTGATGAAAGTGTAAGGGTTTTTTTTAACTTCTTTAAGTAAAATAAGAACCTCGCATTTATTCCTGGATACTGAATCAAGTTACAGCCTTTGAAACCTTTTCCCAGTGAGTACAAAGTACATTAAACGGCATGTGCAAATGAGCAACAGCACAGCTGCTAATTGTGCTAACAGATGTAAATAGGAAAAACATTACTTTTCTAATGCTAAAAGTATTTATAGAAACTATTATCCATCTGTCATAACACTTTGATTATGGATGGAGCCTCTTTCAGGTTCAGCAAAGTTGATTAAGCTTTTGCAGATGGTTTGACTTGCTGAGGTAATGATAGAAATGTGGAAAAATTGCAGATGTTTTACAGCTTTTGTTCTATGTGCCTTAGGTAAATCAGTGGCTTAAAAGGAAAGCTTTTGCTTTGCATTCATTAGAAAAATGCATGGGTTTAAAACAGAAACGTATAGGAGGGTTGTTGAATGCAAACAAGGGGTCTGACCTCTTTGAGCTGAGTTCCCCATGTGCCTCACCTGCCCAGTCAGGTTTGTCTGAACATCGTTTGACTTGCAAAAACCCTCTCGCCAGACCCAGGCAGCTCCCATTGCCTCTGCGCTTGTAATTTATCCATTAAGATCTCAGATCCCGAGGACATACCCTCTCATGGGAGCGAGTGGCATCCTCATGGGTGGAAATGCATTTGCAGCACTGAGGAAGTTAACAGGTTAACATCAGTGTAATTGGGATGATTCAGGTAATTGGAAGGGCTCTCTCTGTAACCCTTTCCAACAACTGTATCGACAAGACGGCCAGTGTGCCTGACGTGCAGGGCGCTGGAGGAATGGGGAAACAAGTGCCTGATGCAGGTACTGAGTGACCAAGCAATCTCTGTGCTCCCTGGTTTAACACCCGAGAGGTTTTCTTTGTTTCCAGCAACCTGGACGAAATCATAAATGGTAATAAGCAAATAGGTCGCAGTCAGGGCAAATCCTGAGTCATTTGGCACTGTGGCTGTATGACCAGGGGACTTGGAAAAGTCTGCACCATCTGCCTCCAGCCAAGCTGTTCCATAAGGCAAAGGGCAGATTGGGCAAGAGTGTCAGGACCTGCATCACATTTGATCCAGGGAATGATTTTCTTTGGGAAGCTGCTTTGCCCTCTTCAGCTGGCTCAGTTCCCTCGCCTTTGCACAAATGGGATTTAGATGTAGTTATCCCTGGCTACCCTGGCAGCTTTCACACCCTGCCTCCTAATCCATAGCCCTTTCCTCTTCGGATAACTTCAGAGTGCTTTTTTTCTTTATCTTTGCTTCTCTGGCAAACGACAGAATGTTTGCGGAAGCATGAGGGAAATGGTTCCTACCTAAGATCTGAGAATCTCAAACGCACGCATGTGCTGCTTCATGTTCAGCGTGCTAATGCTTCGCTCTAACTTTGCAATGCAGCTTTGACTTCTCCCCAGAGCAGTGTCCTGGCAGGCGGGTCACTACTTATCACACAAATTCTGTAACCTACCTATATGTACAGATATTTTTCAGAAAAAGGTCCAAAACTTAGTGTTTCCCTTCTTCCCCGTAATGCTGCTTTTTTCCAAATAGTTGCAGTAAAACCAGCAGTGGCGTTTTTCGGTTTGCTTGGGGTTTTTTTTCCCCCTGCAGTAAAAATTCCACTATTTTATTCCCCTTAGGACTTAGCTACCAAAGAGATCTACTAAAGCATTTTCTCATCATTTTGCAAAATCAGAATTGCTTGATGTCTGGAGACAGTGTTTAGAATCTGAATTAGAGAACACAGGCCATGAAAATCGATGCAGTTTTGACTGCACCTGCTAGGCATGGGAGCCTGAGGGAGATATCTATTTATAGGTTTTTCACCCCCCACTCTTCTCTTTCTTTATAGAACTAAAATTTAATTACAGAGCTTGGAAAATACTTCAGATGGTGTAGAGGCTGAGCTAAATAAAACAATGACAGGGAATTGATAGCAAGGCAGGAACATGAACTGGAAAAACACCTCATACTTGAGATTTTTTTGTATTACTCAGAGGTTTCATTCAGCTCCTTTTTAAATGGGAGTGGGTGTGTGTGGGTTGATTGGCATGAATACTCATTTCCTGCAAGATGGAAAAGAAAGAAAAGGTCACTTTAAATATAATTTATAGAGCTAATGGATAAATCTACCTGGTTATTATATCCTCCTCCTAAAGCTTTGGCTGGAGCTGAGCAATGTCATGTTCCTGGTGCTCAGAAGACCCCTTTACTAACTAAACTGCACTTTAAGTAAAACAACAAGTAAGGTCCCGACAGAAATTGTTTGGAATTTAACCGTGGTGATAAACTTTGGATTAAAATAGTGCTGTATTATTATTACTAGTAGTATTAGTATTTTCATTGTTTTCTTTAACACAAAGGAGGGAGGGGCAGGAGCAATTGAGTACTTTTGTGATCTTTTTTTGTCTCTTTGAATTTTACAGAATTGTAAATCTAAACAATGTGAAGGTGGATCAGAGTTTGTCACAGTATCTGGGTTGTAGTAGTCACGATCGAGGGACAGATGTGGTACATTGTGCATTTTCCTGCAGGGACTGGCCAGCATGGCCTTCAGCCTTGTGACCACAGCCCCCAAAGAGGGGGAATAGTCTCTGGTCTCTGACATACTTGAGGGCGGAAACTGAGATCAATATTGTGAGCAGGAAGAAGAAACATTTTGCCAAATCCTGTAGCGTGTGAAGTGGTACCAGTAGTGGGTATATTAAGGATAATGAGCTAAGTCTGCTTTGCTTTGGGTTTTTTTATTGTCTAATTCTTATGTATACATTTATTTTAAATTAAAAAAAAAAAAAAAAAATCCCTGAGAAAATTTCCATTTCAACTTTTCCAAACTTCTCTGGTAGCTGTCAGAGAAGTATCGTGTTTGCTTTGGATAACTGAGCAGATCATCTTTCTTTTTGAAATTAAAAGCTTAATAATAGACAAGCAGTTAATCAGTACAACTCAGTGCAGTATAAATCGTTGAAAAAACAAAGTCTCCTCTCGTAGCAGTGCCAAACCGGGTCAAACCCCCGTTTTCGAAAAGGTGCCGAGTTCTTGAGTGCATGCTTCAATATGCTTTTACAAATTGTGGACCGTGCTTCTCTTCTGGGGTTTTGGGGTGGCTGGCTGTTTTCCTTTTGTTTCCATAATTGTCTATATATCCTCTCCCAAGTGCTCCTCAAAGATACATAATTTGTGATAAATTACCACTCTGGCCAGCTACTGGGGTTGTTTATGCCTTCAGTGTAAAATATCTTGTAGTAACAACTTTTTATAGTCTGCCATATTTTTTAAATTTCATTTCAATGTGGCATGTTTTTAAGATGAGCATCTCATCAGTTGAGACTTCAGTGAATTGTTTTAATATTACATCAGTCAGTATTTTTTTATCTAAAGCTAATTAGATAAGGATTTCCTTTTTCATATTTTCTTAATGCAAATCATTGCACATATGCTGTCTGATAAGAACATGCAGTACAAATGAAAATCATGAAATCAGTTAAGTTGTTTGATGTCTTTGGCCAGAGTTCATACTAAAATAATTTTTTTTTCTTTAAGGTTATTTGTTAAACTTCTTTAAGTACAAAAAAACACCCAGGAGAAGTTCAGTGGGATGCGTTTTAACTTTATGGTCTGTGCCTGTAACCCACTTTTCAGCTAATGATATTGTGAAATGCGTCATGTCTTATATTCCTTATTGTTTATCCACTGATGGATTTTGATTTTTCCCTTCGATTGATTGTCCCCATATGATTTTCATCAAATGGAGCGGTGACTTGGCCAGCATTACTCATGCAGCAAATACTTCCCACAGGGCTGTTCATGTATCGCTCTTCTCTCCCTCTCACCTCCCCGCAGCTCAGGGCAAAGCTGCTTTGGGTCTGCTCCAAAACTGTATAAACTCTCCCATTTTTAGATGGTTTCTTCTCATACATGCATTTGAGAACTGAGCACCTTCATAGCTGGACTTCCACCAGGGTCTTGCTTATCCAGGGTGAGGACAGGGACCTGGAGGGGGGGGGGGGCATGCTGCAGCCCGGTGCCTGTAGAGTGCTGGGGGGGGGGGGGGGGGCAGGGCAGTGAGGCCCTCGGTCCCCACCGAGCTGCGTGCAGGCTCATCTGTACCTCTTAGCATCCAGCCGGAGCCGGGAGAGGACCCGCTGTGCGCTTTTGGAGCATGCTTAGAGTTATGTTTTGTTTTGTTTACATTTTTCTTAGTTTCCTATTCCCAGCTGATCATCATACACCTTTTTATCCCCTTTAAAAAGTATGGGAAGAAGGCATTTGTTGAATCGTATGACCCGATACTTGTCCTGCCCATCCTGTTACCGTGCTGTGTGATGGGATGGCCATTGCACTAAGTGGATACTGGCATTGTCTGAGCTTCAATTTCCCATACTGCCTACAAAGCCAGTGCCTAATTTCAGTCCCTGAATTACGTCACTCCGTTTTGCACAGAGGATGTCTATCTCCTGGCTTAGCACCGGGCACAGACCTCTCCGGTTGCGCCTGTGTGTCCTTCCGCACTAGGCAAGGCAAGGTGGCTGGTCCTGCTCCCAGATAGAAACCCAAGCCTCGTTCCTCCCTACCACCCAGCACATCTCCAGGGAAACCAAAGGCAGTTTTGTCCACCTCTTACTCCATCTGTCTAACGTCTTGAAATCTGTGAAGGTAATATTGTACAGTGACGTTGGTGAAGGGGAAAATGATGGTAGTTTAAAATTAGATTTCCCCTTTGAACAGCTCTTACAGGTGGTATTTCCAGCACTCACTGATGGCCTGTCAGGGCTTAATGGCTGGCTGAGTTGTTTCTGATGATGTTTCATGTGTTATAGCATCCACAGTTCCATAGTAAAACGTCACAGTAACAGTCAACCCTCTCCCTCTTCATCAGTCTTTGGCCTGACGACTCTGATGACACGGTGTCTCTTCAGCATAGTGGCAGGCAGCTGTGCCTCTGGCCAGCCTAGCAGTGGGACGTGATCCGGGTGCAGAGGGACGTGGCAGGAGCCCCACCGGGCAAAGCCACCACCCACATCATCTGGATGAGTGTTCTGACAGGCACATAAATGGTCATTGACGTGAACTGCTTTAATGGTGGGGTATTTCCAGCAGCAAACCTCTTGACTCTCTCCCTCTCAGCATCAAGACCACGGGATGTGGTATACTTTTTTCTCATCACTGTCTGTCTTGGCATCAAAGGATGGCTGGGGCTCAGGGCACTAATGCAGACTTGGGGTTGGTTACGGTTCCTTGGAGTCTCCCACAGAAAGGATCAGAGAAAGAAGCTCCGTTCAAGTGGGTAGGCTTTGGGTTTTTAATAAGAGTAGCTATTTTGTACAACCTGCCTTCTAGCCCATCTTTCTAGTAGTCCTACACTTAGGAATGGTCCTTGAGGGCAAGTTAAGAGAGGGTAAAATGCACTGCTTTGTGTCACGGAGAGTATCAGGGCAGGTACGTACACTGTGGCAGGCATGGTGGTGGGTGCTTGCGTCCACGTGGCAGGTGGACAATGCGTCTCCAGTTCCACTCCCTGTGAAACAAGTCCCTTTTCTTTCCCTTAGCGTTCCTAGCAGGATTTTATATGTGCCTCTTTATAATGCAGAATATGTGCTGCTCTGATTAATTTTTTTAACTTATGATTATTCAGTACTGCACATAAACAGATGTGCCCATAGAAAAGTGCCCCCTGTTAACCAGGAACTGTTAAGCCATATGGCATGTGAGGATGGAATATTATAGCTATGGGATGAGAACCTCCTGTTCAGCACTCAGGTTCGCATGCAGCAAGTACCGTGTTAATATATTCTTGCCAACACTGTCAGTTCCATCATCTGGCAAGTCAGCCTAAGAGACAGCGTGGATTTCTGGAGCATTCCTTCTCCACTGAGGTTAAGTCAGTGCCAAGAGCTCATCTTCCCATTTGAAAACTTCATAAGGGTACAGGTAAAAATGCAGAGGATGCTTTGAGCTGCCTGTACCGTGCTGCTCTTAGATGTTGTAGATACAGTGAAGATGCAGTTGGCTCTATTGCATGTCCAGTGTATTTCTTTGCAGAGTTTCTTTTAGTGGCCTGTCTCTTGGGGAATCACGAGAGTAGGAGAGTCCAGGAGGCTTCATGTATCAGGTGCAGTGTTGTGACCAACGTGCTCTAATGTTGTGAGTGCCCAAGAACAGGCTGACAGCAAGTGCTGCTGCTGTGAGCGATCAGTCCATAATACTGAGAATGACCATCGTGATCAGTAAATGAGAGGTTTCCAGCATTGTTTGCTGGAGTTGTAATGGAGTAATTGTTGAAAACGAGTAATTGTTCTAGTTTGCATCAACGTATCAGAGATGAAAACAAATTCAAAAGGTCACTTTTCTCCTGTTTGTGTGATATTTTCACAGACTTGAGGTACCTAGAGATCCTTCTTGCCTGAGGCAGCCTGAGATCTGGGAAACACTAATAGACATGCTGTCTATGAGTAGTTACTTCGAAAACACTTCAGCCTGATACTCTGCTATCATAACTGTCATCGCAGGATTGAAGTTGCCTGGTATCTGAAATCTTATTTAACGTGAAGACAGCATTAGCTCCATAGCATTAGTTTCTTAGCACACTTAATGTATGGTTGTACAAGCACGGAAACGGGTGTGCTTGCAGCAGAGTTAAAAGTCACTACACAGAATATTGCCTTTAGCAGGTGCCGTGTCGTACCAAAATAGCTGCTCCTTTCTCCTCAGAAGCACAGGCAGCCTGTCTCTAAGGAGGAAAGGGATTTCTGCAGCCCTAAAGAGTTGGTTTCTTTCAACAGTCAGTCCTTGCAGGGTTCCTCTCTGCACCTGGGCTCCTACTGCCTGATGCCAAGGTGTCAAGCATCTTACAGTGATTCCCTGTAACGGATGCTTGAATTTATGCTCTCTGCTTTTATTTCTTCCAAAGCACAGATCTGTACCTCTCTTGAGAAAAGCCATTAGCGGTGGGTGTTTTTTCCCTAAAGTGCATTTACACTTTTGTTTCCACGCCTGTGATATTTTTGGCCTTAAACTGTGTTTCAGACTTTGAGATTCAGAGCACTTTGCATATAGTTCGTGGACATCTCTGCGATGCACTTTATCAATTGGAAAACGAAATCACGGACAACGCTGCTGATGGATCATAGTTCTTTGATCCTTTGGTTTGGTACTTTAACCATGAGATAACCTTTACCCTCTTGCGGACAGAAAAACTCACTGGCAGAAAACCAAGCCGTCGTAAAGGGAGCTGATCAGGAAGGTTTTGAAGCGTGGTGTTGGGTCCAAGGAGATGTCGATGCATTCCGAGGCTAGCTGCAGCAAAAAGGCTATATTACTGCTTTTCTTCTGGTGTGATGTGATGTCTAGCAAAAATTTTAATGACAGTGTATAGCTAAATGCTGATCAAGACATGGGGGGAAATCCAAATTTTTTTTAAAAAAGTCGGGGACACAGCCGATGTAGTCAGGCTAGAAGCAGGCAGTTAGCTTGGAGAGGGGATGTCTTCTAGCTTTGATGATTCCTGTTTCTATTTTAAGTATCTTACCATATATTTCAAATTTTGGAATGGGTTACTGCATGCCCCTGCAAGGGAAGACAGCTCTCTCCCCATTTTTAAAACAAGCTTCACAGTTTTAAGCGACTACTTGCTACTTTTCAGACCTCCTTAGCAGTATTAGTACAAAGTCATGGTGCATATTGCAGTGCTCAGCTTTTATCTACTGTTAACAAAAAAAAGTAAAAAAGACCTGATAAAAGTAAAGTCCTTGAACAATGAACAGCCGTTATTTACATGGGGCATTAAATTCATGAACTGCTGCTCTGTCTGTAAACTTCATTTTATTTAGCTCTTTGCTGAGTGGACTGTACCAGAACACTCAGTGTGCGTTCGATGGGCATCGCTTTATGTATCGGCAAACCTGGAGCTGCTCTTTTTGACAAGGTACGTTGTTTAAAGCAGGAGGCGTGCCTTGCTGCGATACCTCGGGTTGTGGCAGCGAGACTTTGTGCCCTTCCTAGTAAAAGCAGAGCCTTGACTTGGGTGGGCAGAGGATTTGAGTGCTTCTGTGGTCCCTGCTCCACCGCACCAGGACACCGCGTTCAAAACCTCTTCCTCTGTTGTTTGTGTTGGTTTTTTATATTCTAGCCAGCACGCAAAACCAGGAGCTGGAAATCAAGCAAGAAGCACTTTGCTGTGAACCCCCCACTTGAATCTGGAGCACAGGCCACTTGGTGTGCTCGTGTTGAACGTATTTAGTAACAGGCTGTAAGTGCGTGAGGCAAGGTTCAGGCTCAGAATAGTGTTACAGGAATGTAGCATCTGTCTGACATCCCAGCTTGGACAAGTATCAAATGAGGAAAGTATGTCAGAATTTCTCTTATTCGGCATCTCCGTGCTTTTATAAACTACCAGGAATGTGTGCTTTTCCATCGATACAGAGTCTGTGTAATAGTCCCGTAGGTTTTCTGTGGAGGGCTGCACAGGTGTAAGCATGTTCCCTCTGAACCACTTTAACAAACAAGTGACTTGAATGATGAATTTTTAATTCTCTAGGCTATAATATATGACAAAAAAAACCAAGCAGTGATTATGTGCTTAATTATGTGCTAGCTGCGATATTGTGCAGTTACCGGGGGAGCCCAGAATGAGTATTTGGGACAGAGCTGCCTCAGGGCCTGCAGCTTTTGTAACAGTTCCTGCTGTAGCCCTGCCTCTCTTACCCGGTAAGGACGGCTTCCCTTTCTTCTCTAAAACCATGGCCACATCTTTGCTGTGCCTCTAGCTGGGACCCGGCCTCCTGGCACCAGTGACCTGTCAGGCGCGGTCTGTCTGTACCTACGGTGATACCTGGCGATGGCGAACCCTTTGTTCAGTTCAGCCCCCAGAGGAGACCCCCTGTGGAGAACGGACATCTGCTTGCAAGCACTCGGCCAGTCGCCTCGATTCTTGTACACCGTGTCAGGAGCGGGTACTGGGTCTCGGGGAGAGAGGCGGGCCTTTCACTTGATGGAAATTTGACCCAGCAGCACTAATGTGGGAATCCAGCACCAGCGTGGTCCCATGTGAGTCCCTCTCTGACACGCTTGGCGTAATTCTGACTGTGCTTTCCTCTAGGAGGACTTTCGGAATAAAGTTGAAGATTACATTAAGCGCTATGCGAGATGATGAAGGGAGATGGATGGCAGGACCACGGCTTCCACACTAGAGTTGTCCTTAACTTCAACAACAACAACAAAACCAGCCCGGATTGTACTAGTCCTGTGTCCATGTTGTACTGAAGAAGAAAACTAACTTCATAACTTGTCCGTGTTAAAAGGAGAGTTCAGCATCAATACAGCAAGAAATTGTGTATGTTGGTTGAAAAAGTTGTTTGCTTACTTTTAAAAAATGTTTACTCTTCTGAACTGTACTGTATATCCTGTTGATGAGATATGCTTGAGAAGTTAAAAGAAATCACTATTGAAATTGTAATTACACTTTTTTTTTAACTCTTGCCTGGTTTCGGGGGGAGCGGGGAGGAAAAACCTAAACAGAAAAGGCGGCATGTTTTTGGAACACTTCACGTTGGCAATAAAATGGTCTCCTGTGAACCAAATCACAACACTCTTGCCTTTGGTGAGCAGAAATAATCCAAGCTTTTTCCAAGAGTCATCAGCTGAGGCTTAGAGCTTGCCAGAACGCAAGTGCTAAATGCAATTCTGCTTCTGATATTGAAATTCTTGATGATATTTAATGTAAGTATGTTTTTGTCACACGTTTGGAATTTTTACATTGTTATTTTCAGCTCCTCTTTGGGCTACAGTATTTTTTGTTTCTATTTGTTGTGTGAAGTAGTTAAAAGAAATATAGGCTAATCTATAACTTAAGTAAATGTGTAGTATTAGTAAAATTATATATATATTATATATATTACATATATCTGTGAAAATTTAATGAAAGGGAGATTTTTTTTTTTAAGAAATCTGCCTTTGGCTTTCCAATCTGGATGTGGTGAGGGAGCATCAGGCGCCGCTCGATCTGATGAAAGTGAATTCAAGCACCGTTACCGGGAGAACACCTAACTCTGTTCTTCAAACTTCTGCACTGAAAGTGAATGACTAATAATGCAGCTGAGAATAATAACACACTGCACCCTCTTTTAAACACTCTTGCGCGCCCGGCTTTCTTGGTAATTCGAAAGGATATGATGCTATAATTGCCTTTTCTGTAAGTAGCTGTCTATCAAACACACAGTATGCGCAAGCAGGGATCCTTCAGAAGGGAGCAGTAGCATGTACCTCAGGAATCACTTCAGAGTAAATGCCATGAGAAATGTGCCGCCTGTCGCGTGCCAGAGCTCCCTCCCCGCCGCTCCCCCCGGCCCAGGCGCTGCCCAGGGCTGCCGAGCCGGGGGCCTTGGCATAGCCGCGGAGAGCGACATGCATTTCGCTCGTGGGATCACCCAGAGGAGGTGCAACAGAACCCATTCAAGCTTTTATAAAAAGATAAACCATAGAAATAAATGTTCGTGCGGTTTCATACAGAGCAAGTGTGTGTGTGACGCCTGGGCCTTGACTGTCGCGTTTTTACCCCCCCGCCCCGAATGATGATGCTTCGTTATTTCCTCTGCAGGTACTGCAGGAAACCCAAATTGTCTCAATTATTAGCGTGGCAGAGCTGGGTTGCAAATTTTAAGCACGGCCCAGCCTTGCTGGTTAAGTTTTCCCTGTGCCTTTTCCCTTACAGCTTCACAGGCTCCTGGAGGCATTCCTGGAGGTCTAGGAGCGCAGGGAAAGGAAACGCAGAGGTTGGCACGCGGGAGGAAGGCCTTACCCTGGGCTTCGTCTTCAGATAATGTTGCCACTGTGTCTATTTAAAATGAAACATGGCTCAGCATATTATTTTAAGCAGGCAACTGCAGTGAGAGATCTTTGCTGCCAAAATAGTAATGTCAGGGGAGGTAAGGCATAAAGAAAGGTTGGAAAATACGTCCTGGTTTTGCATATTGTATGAGAAGGACTTTGTTATTTTCAAGCTGAAAGCGCAACCAATTTGCTTTAAGGAAGCCGAGTGCTCCTTGCCGAGGCGGCACCCTGGTACTGCTATCGCCTTCCATCCTTCAGCAAAAGGGGTGAAAGTCCCTGGGTCGTGGGCAGCTGCCCGCACCTGGCTCCCCACCCTTGCCTGGAAGCCGCTGCCGATGCACCCGGGGCCGAGCGCCCGCAGGGTGCTGCTGCAGCGAACCGGGAGACGCTGTGTCCGAGCCTGCGGCAGGTGTGGGGCGCCATGGCATGGCGCCAGAGGCGCAGCCTCAAAGCCCATCCCCGCCTCCCGGTGCAGCCCTGCTGTAGGATCCCCTCACGGTGTTTTTGCTTACCTGGAGGAGATGAGCGGAATATTCAAGTTGGGATGCCATTGAATACTGTACAAGATGGCTTAAGCAGCAGTTTTTTCCCATCCAGAATGCACGGGGGAAAAAATGTTGCACCTTATCCTCGTCCTAGAAGAGCCCACCAGCTCACAGTCCAGGAAAATAAACTGAATTATTTTTTCCTGAATGTGAGGAGCTGGGGGTTTTTTATATATACATATATGTGTATTTATTTTAATATGTATTTATATATATATACTTACATGTATATTTGTATAGATGCAGCTAATCTATACTCCATCCAGCTGCCCTTGATTTCTGCCTATCGCTGAAGCCTGGGGTGGCACGGGGGAGCTCCCCGCCACCCCGCGCCCATGTGCCCCTCGCGATGGCAGAGAGCAAACGGTCCTGTATGACCCCAAAGTGTCACCTTCCCTCGGGGCTGGAGGCTCGGCAGCAAATAGTGCCTGTGCAGGAATCCGCCTCTGTAACTCCCATGCAGCTTTTGGAACAACCTGCTGCTTTTTTCTTGGGTTTTGTTTGGGTTTTTTTTAAATTTATTTTTATCCTAGGCAGGTTGCCATCTTCTAGAAAGCCTCTTCAGCTCTTCCTGGCTGCAGGGACCATACCCTCTGGAGCCCTGGGTGCTCCCCATCAAATAATGCTGATTAATTTTTTTCTTAATTCTTCAACTGTCCCTGGAAAAAAGCCCCAAATATAAAATGGCAAATGAAAAACGAGGAAGAGGGGTCGGGACCAGGCAGGCCAGGGTGGGCCAGGTGGACGGCTGAGCGTCCCACAATGTGCAATTTCAGGTGTTTTGGGAAGCACGAGCGCCAGGGCGGGCAGCGGCCGGGTGTCCCCAGGAGCGCCCCTCCTGAGCCGGGAAGGCGCTGAAGGACTCTGGGCTCGGAGCTGTCGGGGATGGCAGGGACCGGTGCCAGGGCCGGGGGTCCCCCCAGCCGGGATCACAGAGGCTCCTTCAGGGCAGCGCGGTGGGTGTCCGGGGGGCTTTCACAGAGGGGTGAGCGCAGAGGATCTGTACCAGAGACGGGCACCTGGTTTATGTATGTATTTATTTATTTAGGTTGGAAAAGCACCTTATTCTTGTTGCTCATTAGCCCAGGACACTGCCAAGGCTGCCCCTGGTGACCACCAACTTTGACCCATTGATCCCCATCTCCCAGGCAAAACCCACCCCACACTGGCCTCCGTCTTGCGAGACGCTGCTCCTGGTGTGGCGGGAAAAAGGAAAAAAAAAGGACAGAAAGAGGAAGCGGTGACGGTTTCATCGCCCGGGGTTGCACCCACACCCGCCGGCCTCGCGGTTACACCCGCCAGCACCTCCCGATGCCCTGCTGGCACCACGGGGCCAGCAGGATTTCAACCCCCCCACCCCACATTCCCTTTCTTGTTTTTAAAAAATTTTCCTGTTTTGGCAAAACACGATGCTGCGGGGTGGCGGGAGGGAAGCAGGTGGGAAAGACGTGGCGGTGCCGATGCCTGAGGCGAGCCTGGCTCTCCGGTGCGCCGAGGGCTCCCTGCTGCCGGGGCAGCCCACGGCAGCCTCGCTGGCCACTGGCACCCTGTATTGCCAAACAACCGAGTCTTAAATGATGTATTTATTTGGAAACTGCCGGGGGAGCGGCACACGCACGGTGCGGAGGGTACCGGCAAGGGAGGAGCCGCTGGTGGCGTCACCGTCTCTGCCTCCAGGACGTGGCACCCCTCCCCAGGATGCTCCTCTGCCAGGGTCTTCCCAAAAAAAAATGGGTGCTTTTGGGGTGGGGGCCCCCCGTCCCTCCCCTGCACCATCGACAGGGCGTCCCTACACGATGCCCTCGCTGCGTTTGCTCCTCCACACCACCAGCGCCGTCATCAGCAGGGTGACGAGGACGGGCAGCAGGATGAAGGGGCAGAGGACCCCGTTGGGGGGGTCGTGCAGTGCCCGGCCGGAGGGGGAGCAGTTCCTGAAGTACTGCTTGTGGACGGCCACGAAGAACTCGTCCACGAGCCGGTTGGGCCAGTAGCAGTCGAGCCTCTCGGCGATCAGCGCCGTGCAGTTCGTCAGCTCCCCGTAGGTGCTGCAACACAGACAGGGGCACCGGGGTGGCACCGGGGACCAGCACCCAGCCGTGAGCACACCCCCCCCCACCCCCAATATAATATAAAATATTATATACTTTCTATGATAGATGTGTGTATATGTTATTTGAGCTTCTATTTCAGATTGTTATCTGAGTTATTTGAATTTTTTTAGGGTTTTTTTTGATATTGTAGGTAGGTAAGTATAAAAAAAAAGTGGTTTGGTTTTTTTTTTTTTTTTTTTTTAATTCCCATCAAGTTTTGCCACTCTGAGCACACTTTAAGTGCTCCCCACAGCAAAAGCACAAGCAGTTTTCATTTACAGAAGGCAATGACTAGACACATACTACTTAAAATTCCCTTTTTAATTGCCTAAAAATGGGAGGTGGGGGGTGGCCTGCATATGAACCAACAGCATCCTTTTGAAGCGCACGTCCCTGCAGTACCCCACTTCGCAGGTCTGCAGGCCCATGGCCCATCCCACCTCTCGATGGCCAGCACATCCCTGTTTTGAGGGGGTTTGGGGTTTGTTTTTTTTTTTTTTTCCCAAATATTTGGGAAACAAGGAGCAGCCCCGAGCAAGAGGCACCGCAGAGAGAGGGCAGCCCCCATGCTGGCCCAACCAGCCACCCTCTGGAAGGACAGGTATTACCATGGGTTTCAAATCCTACCTACTTTGAAATCGGCTATGCATGGGGAAAAAAAAAAAAAAAAAAAAAAAAAGTACATACAATTATTTTTTTTTCCCCATCCCAATTACTCACATTTAATCCTAGAGAAGCAGAGCTAACCAAAACCCAGCTAGACAATTAAAAACCTGCCTGGGGGGAGGAAATATTTTATAAGCGGCTTCCCAGCTACTCGCCGCAGCCTCTCTGCATCTCATCAGCTGGGTTTTCGGGCAGACAGTGGTTGTCTTGCGGTGCCCATCGGCACACGGCAGCGCCGGAGGGAGGCCCTGCGGCGTCCGGTGAGTTAATTAACGGGGCGCCTGGAGCTACTAAAAGCAGCTTCTGCTCAGCATCCCAGTGTGCAAAATTACTATTTCCCATTCATCAGCAGCCTTAGCAGATCTCAGGAGCTAAAGCATCTTCAGGCACCAGAGGGGAAGAATTAACAGAGAAGCGAATAAAAGCTATTTTTAAAACTGAAGGGCTGTACAGCCCTTCCCTGACTTAGCCCTTCCCCGGCTCAGACCAGGCTTTCGTGCTGATAAATAGCTGCTCCCACCGGTACACGGGAAAACGTGCAAGTAACCAAAGCAAAATGGGGTCAGCAAAGGAAAGGCTAAATTGTCGTTACACTTCGCACTGAGGCAGCATCCGTATTTCAGCGCTCAGATGGCTCCGCGCACACCGGCTGGGGAGAGGATGGCCCCGCGGAGAGGAGCCGAGCGGCTACAGCCCCATGAGCAGCACGGGGGGGGGTGAGGAGGTGGCCGTGGGGGCTATGGCTGTCTGTCCAGGTGTGGAAGGAGGTCCTTCCATCCTGATGGGAAGTGTGCAGCTGTGGCGTAAGATACCCTAAGTCTCTTGTCCCTCTTATTTTCACATTTCCCCCCCCCCGCCCCGTCTTCGTTAAAACCACTCTGCTCTGGGTGGGATCTCGTCCTCAGCAGGAGCAGGGTGGCACCGTGGGCACTGCCAGCCGCCAGCCCCGCACACCCCCAGAGCCCAACGGGAAGCGAGCAGGCGGGGCCTGGAGGGAAAAGAAAACATTTTCAGCAATAGCGAGAAGTGTAGAAGTGACACCGAGCGCTGCTGAGCTCCTGGCCAAGGGAAAGCCAGGCTGGATGCTCTTCAAGAGATTATTTTTCTGCCCTTTGCTTACACAAAGCGCTACTTGACCATGATAGTTTTATGAACAGCCGACTAAAAGCAAAGCCGAACTCCCAACTGTAGCCGAGTGCTTTGATTTCTTCCACTTTATCTCACAGACCCGTGGCCATCCACAGGCACACGGTGCCAACCACCGGCCGAGTCCCTCCCCGCCAGCTGCGTGGGTCCTGAGCGGTGTTCTGAGAACGGTCCTGCGAGACTCCGTCCATCGTCTGTGCTCACACGCAGAGCACCGAGACACGTGGCGTGGAGGACCTTCTCATTACTGCTGCTCCACCACCTACCACAGAGAGCTACCAAAGGGGTCCATTTGCTGGGATACGGGCAAACCGGATGGGCCAGACCCAGGCTGCTGCTAGCGATGCCTTGTCGGAAGGGATCACAATCCCACCGGAGACCAGCAGCGTTAACGCCCAGGGCTGCGCGTGCTCTTCCCTGCCACGGCCACGGCAAACCCATCGCATCGCCAAAGCAGCATCTGGCGCTCTCTCTCTCTCTCCCCCCGCCCCCCCCCCCCCACCCCGCAAGCAGAGCTGTGTTATTACGTTAGCACCACGCCAGCCTGGTCCCACCAGGGAATTCAGTCCACGCTGACGGTGAAACCTCTTTGGGGTTGTTTTGCTGCCCGGTACGACTGCTCTGCCCTCCCCTTGCCAGCCACCTCCCAACCCCCCCCAGCCCAGCCCCGGAGGGCGATGTCCCCTGCCATGCTCAGCCAGGCAAAGCTGAGCCGAGCTCCAGGAGGCGCAGGGATGATCGTTCTATTCCTAGTGTCCAGAAAAAGTGTATTCCTCAGTCCCAGAGCAAAAATTCTCTTCGGCAAGAAGGTGGAGTCAAGTTTTTGGCTTTTAGACAACCTAACAGCTCGTTTGCAAGCCTCTGTCTCCCAAAACACCATCTCCTCCAGCTGAGTGAAGGCACAGACCTTCCAAAACAAAGCCTCCAGAGATTATATCCTTGCAAGTGGGAGAAAGGCATCACCAAATCTCACACCCCATGCTATGGAGGACCGCATGCCGTGCCCCGCTGTGCTGGGGGCGCTGCCAGTGTTGGGGTGCTGCTGCCAGCTACAGCCTGGGGAGGGACCCCCGCTGCTGCTGCGGCTGAAGCAAAACACAACGCCAGTGACTGATGTGGCTGCAGAAATAGAGTGGCACGGCATGCCACCGGCTCTGCCGCCACCGCCCTGGGCAGGGAGGGGCTCAGGTTGTCACCCGCTGCCAGGACAGGCGGCAGGGGGAAGAGAGGGGCCGGGTGTTTAGGGAGCCCCCCGGGGTGCAGCTGGGACCACCCTGGAGCTAATGGTGAGGACACAAACCCAAGTCGGCAGCATCTGGGGATTGCAATGCCTGGCAAAACACCCAGGCATTTTTTTTTTTTTTTTTTCTATTTTTGAGGGAGGACCTGGAAGACCTTAATGCCACCAACCCCAAATCAGACCTGAGGTGTGTTGTGCAGAGAAATACCCATGCCCTGCGTCCTCTCCTCCCTCGCCCCGCAGACAGGGGCTAGCTTCCCTCTAAAACCAGCTGAGCAGGGCCTTATGGCCATTACTGAAGGCAGGGGCATTAACCAGAGGGCAGATCCCTGGCTGGGCTTCCAACAAGCTCCGCAACAGCTCAGTTTGGTCAGGGTAAATAAGGCGGTATAGAAGCCACTGGACAACGGACCTGCACGATGGCACGTCCCCGCAGTTTGCAGACCGGCCAGAGGATCTAAGGATGCAACATCTAAGGATGGTTGTCCTTGACTTCCCAACCTGCCTGGTAGCAAGAGGTAACAGGAGGAGCTGGTGTTTTCAGCACTGTTTGCCAGGGGCTATGAATACCCAACACAGCCCGAAGCTATGCGCTGTGTGCTATTCGAAACAGCGATAGCCAGGCTGCAAAACCTGGCTGGCAATGGAGGAGTTAGTTAGGATGATATTTGGAATTAGAGGATGCAACAAAAGCCTTTCCATTGGGCACCTTTGCCCCCATGGGAAGGCATCTGAAATCTCTCCCGGCCTCTTTCAAGGACTGTCCAGTTGTATGTGCAGGAAAAAAAATCCTGGTCAGAGCACCCAGGCTGGTCCTGCTTCCCCCAACGCCGAGGAGAGCTTGGCGGCTTTGAGGAGAAGCGAGGGGCCATGCTGCCTTTTCCCAACTGGGCTTGGGCTTCTCTGGGATCTTTCCCGGTGCCAAAAATCACCCGCAGCCCACCGAGGGCTCCCCTGGGAACAGCAGCTCTCAGGGGCTTCCTGGCGCTTTGCCATGGAGGAATGCCGCGGCTGGAGAAGCGCTGAGCACAGAGGGCGACCTCGGCTCCCTGTGATGGTCAGCACGTCCCCAGAGACCACTGGACACGGGGGGGAGGAGAGGGAAAGGAGAAGTGGTCTGCACCCATGCCACCTCCTTCTCTTGCCCCGCCTCCTCTCCCTCGGTTTTGCCTTAAATACCAACACCTTAATTTAAAATCCTTAAAAGACTAGCTTTAATTACTAAAAAAAAAATAAAAATAAAAATTGTGATTATTGAGCTGCTGTAGGATAGCCCTGGGAACAGGGCAGGTTCTCCCAAGCCATCCCACCACCACGGGCAGGGAGACAGGCAGCCTACCCTGAAAACTACAGCTTTCCTTAGTTCTAAATATTTTTTTCCCTGCCCAATGTGAACTGCAATTAAAACTGCTTTCCTCATCACCACGGAAATAGTTTGGGTTTAAAGGATGCCGCGGCAGGAGGCTGAGCAGCATGGGGACCACGTGGGGAAGAACTCCCGCGGGCAGGATGGGGATGGGGCTGGGCCACTGGTGGGAAGCAATCGAGGACTGATTTATGGTTTGACGGGATCCGAATGCTTACACCGCTGTAAATCCTAAGCAATGCCTCTGGGGTTTTTTACCACTGCAACCAAGACTGGAATTTGATCTGCTATTTATACCTTGCCAGCGCCTTGGTGTGGACACTACGGATACCGGCTAAGGTTCACAGGATCGCCAGCTCTCCCTTTTGCCACCAGTATCAGGATTTTTTTCCTATCCTCCTCAAATCCCTTGCTTCAGAAGGAAAAATTAAAATACCACAAGGCCTTCCTCTTGCTTTGTAAATTGAAAGAAAAAATTGATTTCTTCCTCTGCAAGGCTGCAGGGCGAGCCTGGAGACATGGTAAAGGGGTATCCAGAAGGGACCTGGCAACCTGAAGATAAATACATAGATAATGAGATAATACGATAATGGATCGATCTGTTGCCTATAAGATAATGGATATATAACCTGAAGACACACTGTGAGCACATTCACAGCTGTGAGCGCAGCCCCGCAGCGGGGGTAGGAGTGGGGCAGGGTACCGGGCGTGCTGGGAGCTGGCAGCATCGGCACATTTCTGGATGCAGCTGCAGCTGTCAGACCAGCAGGCGAAACAGCACGCTGGTGAGCTCCTTCCTCGCAGGATGCCCACGGCGATGGGAAAGCATTCCCCAGAGATTTTTTAGGCATGCCACAGGACGGATATATTTGGGTTGAAGGCGCCTGGCTCGGCTGGAGTGACACCCGCAGCTGCGGCGCGGCTCAGCACAGTGAGCATCCTCCCGTGCTGCTCGCTGCTGCCCAACGCACCAGTGTCGTGCAAAAACCACTGTGCCAAGCTGTCCCGCGGCCACAGCCCGCTGGCGAGCTAAAACCATGCAGGAAAAAATAGCTACCAGTCATCAGCTTCTGCTGATGCATTCGTGGGTGAGCGGCCAGCAGCCCGACCCCTCTAGCAGCTCTGGCTCTGCCAGCAGCGCTCTACCTCCCCAAAATAGCCGTCCCGAGGGAGACCACAGCTAATCTCCCAGCTCAATCACTGCGCTGATGAATCTGGACCTGGAATCAAAATAGCCAAGTTGATCTTTGGGATAATTAGTCATGCACAGCTGAGCTCTCGGTCACAGCAGCTTGGCCACCACCACGAAGCAGAGGAGACCACGATGCAGCTCCAGCTTTAAATAACGGGGTGGCTGCAAGCGCTGGAAAACAAAACACCAGGTGCTCTGTCTAAATTGTTCTCAGGCCAGGGATCCATGGGGCAACACCACGGAGGTGCTGGAGAGAGACCAGCTTGCAGCACGTGAGTGGGTTACCAGGTGGGCAGCTGACCCAGCAGGCACTGGCACGCACGGCTCCAGCAGGAGCACCCGAGGCCACACCAGCTCGCTCATCCTTTGGGGAGGAAGAGAGGGAAGGAAACCAGATGACCTAAGGGAAAACACCTCTCAGCAGTCCTTCTTCCTTCCCAGGAGACAGTGTTCATGGCCAACTTCTGGAACTAATTATTTTATTAAAAACCACCTGGCATCCCATTCCTGAAGCATGTAATAGCTCACACAAGTTTCCCTGGTACACAATTTTGCATATCACAAAACATCAACTTTCCCCAAATAAGCACAGCTAAGAAAGCCAGCAGAGCTCAACTCTGTTGGACAAACCTTCTCAGAGACGTGGTGGTTGTTCTCACGGTCCAAGCCCAACCTCAGCAAACACTCCTGGCCCAGAGAGACCCCTCCGTTACATCCAAACGCAGCACTACCAGCAATGCAAGAGCTTGGTTAATACTTCTGAGGGTAAGATGGGAGGATAATCTGCAGCCTATAAATAGGACCAATAAACCACAACTGCAAACTCTGCTGAGACAATTCATTTATCCAGACGTACCCATCATATCATTCTCAACTGAGCAGTGAATGATGGGCCTAATGGGCATTTCTCCACTAAATGCCAGGTATGAGAAATCACAGCTCCAAACCCAATGCTGCTGATGGTACAGGACCTGTCAGAGGCAAAAACTTCAAATATTTCTCATTCTTGTTTTGGACAGGTTTCAAGCATCAAAATTCCTCAGTTTGGGGGAAGATATGGAGAGGAGATGAGGCTCTAGGCAGGTGTTTTATTTTCATTTCTTCGTCTCACGCCCGGTGGAAGTCAAGTCCTTCCCCCTGAAGCTGGAGGGGCGACCAGCCAGCCTATGCCACCTCCTGCCCGCTCCTGCTGGGACATCTCAGTACTTTTTCTCCTAAAAGGTTGTCCCATGCACAACCAGGGTGTTGAACAAGGTGGCCACCTGAAACCCATATCCTTGCAGAGCAACCCATTTACAGCAGTAGCTGAGCTATTTCTACCTGATATTTCCCAGTATCCGGAGGGCACAGGAGGATCAGAGGAATGTCATCTCTTAAATAACCCGAGCCTTGTGTTTGCATGGAGCAAATGGACTCACGCAATCAAATTAAACAATGCAAGTTTATCAACATTTCCTCCAAGTGCCTCAAGGATAACAAATTTAGTAGAAGCTATTTAGAAGAAAAACAGGACGTCAGAGATAAAGAACAAGCTCTTTAATAACACCTCTGCTTCCTGTGTAACGACTTCACTGAAGGTCTGGAGGAGGAGATGGATTGCATCTCATCAAGCCTGCAGATAGCACTGAGCCAGGGCCAAAGGCAAAGTCCTGCCCCTGGGACACACTCAGTCCCTGCACGGGGACAGCCCAGGGTTGGGGAGAGCTCTGCTGGGATGGCCCCAGGGGCAGGAGCTCACCCCCAGCACAGCTGGGTGGTTATCCCCTTCTCCTGCCACTCACCACATCTGGAGGCTGCCTCCAAGGGTATCAACAGAGGGGGACAGGTCCCACGGAGACCCCCAGGGCGGCCGGGCACTGGAGCAATGGCAGCAGCCCTGGACATTTTTCAGGACCAGATGAGATTTCTCAGAATGAGAAAACCTCCCACAGTCTTTCCACTCTCTCTTCTTCCCCTCCATTTTGTCACCCATAAAGGGGAAGGAAAATACAAGCTGTCCTTTTCAAAAGCTATCTATCTGTCTATCTGTATGTATGTATGTTTACATACATACACATATATAGATTTTAATTTGGCACAGAAGAAAGGGGCATGAAGCAGGAAACCAATGAAGATCTTACAAAAACTCTTAATTTTTGTGCAAAACACTCATGGCATATGGCAACATCTGCTCGCCATTTCCAACTGACCTCAATCACTGCCTTGTGTTGCAAGAGCTCATTTTTGTCTGCTGCTTCGTTTTCCTGGAGAAAGGCCATGGCACAACAACACTGTATGAAGTGGAAAGCCAGCTCAGAGTGGAAAACCGGTTTTTACTTTCTCTTTTGAGGACCCCACACCAATACACAGACACCCCTGATCTGTCTTTGCAACTTTAATCAAACCAATCTCACCAGGAGAATGATTTATGCCATGGCGATACCAAAAAATTCAGCTCTGCTGATAATAAAGAGCTAAACCAAAGAAAGGGTCATTCAGGTGGTTTGCAATTAAAAAAAAAAAAAAAGAAATGCCAAAAAAGCCACAAAAAACCACAAAGAGCAGCCCATTCTCCATATGCAACACCCCTGCTCTCCCTGATGCTGCTGCATTCCCGTATCACCCTCATTATCCCCGCAAGGATGCCGCTGAGGGCTCCACCAGGAAAGCAGGCTGCATCTCCAGTTCTCCTAAGTCATAAATTACCGCTAATTCCCTGACACTGATTACAAACAGGAGGCTTAGCAGAAGACTGACATGCCGTACCATGCCAGCTTCTCCCTCTAGTAGCTAAGAGAAATCAACACGCAACTTTTGAAAGTAGCAGGCAAGCCAGCAGGTCCGGTGGGACAGCCAGGGATTTTCTCATAGGGTCCGAGAGCACTTCAGTGGATTGTGGGGATTTCAAGCTGACTTAGGGCATTTTGGACTGTCTGGTGAACCTGAGTGCTGAGAAGAAAGAAAAGTCTCACAGAAAATACGTCCATCAAGCAGTGAGTCACCAGAAGAGGTAAAGGAGCCGTGGCAGGGATCCCAGTCTACTGCCTTATTAACACATCAATAGCCGGCACGTAGCAGACAGTGAGAAGAGTGGTCTTCTCTTGCTGAAGCTCTGCCACTGGGGCGTGTGGTTTCTTCATACGTACGTAACTATTGAGCAAGACCGCCATCCTGATTTCCAATCACTGCTTAGGCTGGGCTCCTTGGGAGCCCATTTAATCACAGAATGGTTGAGGTTGGAGAGGACCTCTGGAGGTTCACCTCATCTTGTCCAAAGGCCCCTGCTCAAGCAGGGCCACCTAGAGCTGGTTGTTCATAACCACGTCCAGATGGCTTTCGAATATCTCCAAGGACGGAGACTCACAACCTCCCTGGGAGACGTGCACAGTGAAAAAGTGTTTCCTGATGTTCAGAGGGAACCTGCTGTGTTTCAGTGTGTGCCCATTGCCTCTGGTCCTGTCACTGGCCACCACTGAGAAGAGCCTGGCTCTGTCCTCTTTGCACCCTCCCTGCAAGTATTTATATACCTTAATAAAATCTCCCTGAGCCTTCTCATCTCCAGGCTGAACAGCCCCAGCTCTCTCAGCCACTCCACACAGGAGGCATACTCCAGTCCCTTCATCATCTTCATGGCCCTTTGCTGGACTCTCTCCAGTATGTCCATGCCTCTCCTGCACTGGGGAGCCCAGAACTGGACCCAGCACTCCAGGGGAGGCCTCATCAGTGCTGAGTAGAGGGGAAGGATCACCTCCCTCCACCTGCTGGAAACACTCCTCCCAGTGCAGCCCTGGATACCACGCATCTTCTTCGCTGCAAGGGCACACTGCTGGCTCATGTTCAACCCGGTGTCCACCAGGACCCCCAGGGCCTTTCCCGCCAAGCTGCTTTCCAGCTGGACAGTCCCCAGCACATCCTGGTGCCTGGGGCTGTTCCTCCCCACGTGCAGGACTTTGCACTTCCCCTGTTGCACTGCATGAGGTTCCCTTCAGCCCATTTCTCCAGCTTGTTGGGGTCCCTCTGGGTGGCACCATGGCCCTCTGGTGTGTCACCCACTCGTCCCAGTTTGCCATCATCTGCAGACTTGCTGAGGGTACATTCTGCCCCATCACCCAGACCATTAATGAAGAGGTTAAGCAGGACTGGACCCAGCACTGACCCCTGGGGTACACAACTAGTTGCTGGCCTCCAACTAGTCTTTGTCCAGACTCCGCTGTCTGCTCATCCAGCCCACACTTCATCAATACGTCTACGAGGATCTTATGGGAGACAGTGCCAAAAGCCTCACTGAAGTACAGGCAGACAACATCCACTGCTCTCCCCTCCAAGCCCACTGCGTGGCCCCTCCACAAGCAACTGGGACAGGGAAGCCCCTTCAGCTGGACCCAGGCAGGGATGGAGCCAGAGCAGCATCAGTATTTGCAAAGTGGAGTGAAATAGTACATTTGTTCCCCCCCGTGAAATAAAAGCCACCACTGACCTCCTTATACCCCAGAAATCAAAGACAGGTGCAGGCGGTCCCAGGACGCCGGGAAGGGAGGGGCAAGCAGAGGGACCTCACTTACCCCACGGTCTCGTCCCAGTCACACCAGAGCCGCTGCCCGATGCCCTCCATGCTGAGCTGGAACTGCCTCAGGCAGTAGTGCCGGATCATCCAGCCGTAGTCCGCCTCCTGGCACGCCGTCGCTGCGATGAAGTGATGGGCTGGAAGACAGGCAAGGGAGAGCAGGGTTAGGCTCTGCTGCGGCAGGTCGTGGCTGAAAGACAGTCTGTTGACCCCCACCGTGCGGTCCCCTCACAGCTTTTCAGGCAGAGGGCATCTGCCAAAGCAAAGCTGGACATCAAAGCAGCCCCACTCTCAACCAGCTTCTTCAAAACCTCCTTCTCAGGGTTTTATTTCTGTCTTCACATCGCTCTGACCCTCCAGCATCATCCTCCATTACCCTCCCAAGTGCCTGATGCTAGATAAATCAATTATTCAAAATATGCCAGGTAAGTCATAAATGAGTAAGGGCGCAGATTTATGCTCTGCTGATCACTTGACACACATCTTTGGACTTCAAATTCCCAGTTTTTCAGTTTACAAAAAGAGTAAGGGTGTAGGGGAAGTTGGGGAATAACCCCATGGCTCACAGCCAGACCCCTGCTGCTGCTGAGCAAAGGACTCCTTAAAAATTATCTGCACGGTGCCACACTTGGAAACAAATATCCAACTCCGCTGGAGCGCCGGGGCAAAGGGATCTGAAATTAATCTCTGGCTGCACGGCACTGATTTAATTCACCTCTGGATATGCGTCCCTGCTACACGGTGCCTTCTGGTTTGGGACCAGAGAAGAAAGAGATGCTGCTTACTTCCCTACAAGTTTGCGCACAAATAGTGCAACGTTGCTAGCGAGTGGAAAGGGAAAAGGACAGTAATGCTACAAAGGGAAGGGGGAGCAGGCTCGAAGAAAAAAAACCTTGGGAGGAATGATTTATTGAGCCTGGCTATAAATAATATCTTTCCCTTGGTCCCAAAGTGCCAGCTAGTTCCTCTGCAGCTCCTGGAGTACACTGCAGGCAGGCATCACATACCAACTCTATTTTTTGCTACGCGTGAATAACTCTGCGCAGACAAGTGGGGCTTTATTTTTATTTTTATCTTATTTTTTTAACAAAACAGAATTTAGCTACTTATTTAGCAGTCTGCATATGAAAGCTATGGGACATCACCAGCAGCTCCTGCCCGGGGGATGCCCTCCTTGAGAGGTCCCTCTGCAGCTCCCAAATGGTCGGAGCACTAAGATACCAGCGTCTTATGGCAATGGGTGGGAAGTCAAGACTCGCTGGGGATTTGGGTGGCGAGGGGCCCCCCCAACCCTTGGGCGAGGTTTCTGGATGGCTGCAGGGCTTCCACACTGCCTCCTACCGCAGCAGCCGCTTCGGTCTTGCTCGAGACAAGACAATGTGAATTATGAAGACAAGGGAAGGGAGTTAAGGAGTGTTAAACCCTCAGTGTTGCAATAATAAAACCGAGTTTATCATGATCTAAAGCTCTCCCCAACTGATACCACCCAGGGGCTCACCCTACAGCACCTGCACAACACGACCTCAGCCAGAGACAAACCCTGCTCTGAAATGAGAAGGTTTGGGATGCTGAAGCAAAGCGCCGAGTGAGGATGAGGAGGAGGGAAGGTGCAATAATTTTACGTGAGAGCTGGACTGCAAATCTCAGTCTGGGCAGGCTCAAGGATGATTGATGGTTGGAAGGCTTTTCTCCCCTTCCTATCCCTTCAAATCTGGATGAATCAAGTGAACAAGTGACATGGCTGAGCGAGCACCAGCATCCAAGGGAGGTTCACGTGCGACCCCGAGCGGTCACCCCTCAGTGAAGACTGTGCACTGGACTGTGAAGAACAAGCACCCTGCAAACATTACGCCCATCATGCAGCCGGAAAAACAGCTTGCAGAGGAACCGCCACAGGCGAGTGCGTCAAGTGCAGAGCAGGAGAGAGCTGCATAAGGGAAGAAAGGAGAGCAGGGGAGGTGAACAGATTAAAAAGCAGCCGGATGAGCAGCTGAGGGGATT
Source organism: Morus bassanus (assembly GCA_031468815.1). Lineage (NCBI taxonomy): Eukaryota > Metazoa > Chordata > Aves > Suliformes > Sulidae > Morus > Morus bassanus. The sequence continues at coordinate 41,094,524 of CM062574.1, forward strand.
GAGAGACAAAGGAGGAAATGGAGCCAGGCAGAAATGAGTGAGACACGCAAAGTGTGGAGAGAAATTGAGGAAGAGGAAGCCATATTAAGAAATTCAACAGCAATACAGCACAAGAAGAAAGAGAAGCAGAAGTCAACTGAGCACGGCCAGGCTACCCTTTGCCTGGCTTCACTCCTCCCCACTCCCGATCAGCACAGACGAGCCTAGAAATAAGTCATCACTTGTACCACAATTACAACTATCTTTAGAGATGCTCAACCATTTCCTGACAATCATGCAGAACGGACCTAGAGGAAAACACCTCAACAGGCAGCTCCACCTTGGGAGGAGAGAGGAGAAACACTAAATAAACCATGGGGATGAAGCAACTGAGAACTGCAAACTGGCTGCAACGCCTGCTTGACTAGCTGCAAGCCACGTATCTCTGGTAGCCAGCATGAAAATGAGCCCTACTATTAAAAGAAAAAGAAAAAACCAACCCAAACCAAGTGAAAACAAAAACCCAGGGAGCTTTAAGCACTTGCCAATCGAAGCAGCTCAAAAGACACTGCTGGGTTGGATGTGGCAGTGGGCTGAGTACAGGTGTGGGCAGCCAGGAGAAAGCCAGCGCATGGGCTTCGTCATCCGAACGCATGACTCATGCCTGCACTTTGCCTCAGCTCTGAAGGTCCTTCACAGGCATGGCACCACCTTTCCTTCCCTACCGGCAGCTCTTCACAATGTCCTCCAGGAGCTCTGCCTTGCCCATGAGGACTTGCCTTCTGCAGTGGTGAGCACTGCAGATGCTGACAGCCAAGGCTTGGCTTGGTAACCCCAAGGAGTGGTGCAGAGACCGTGCTCCTGGAAGACGTCTCTCCCACCGCATCTCCCATAGCTATACATGGGGTCTGTCGGCAAATCCTTTTCCCTGGGGGACTAGGGAAACCAGACCCATCAGCCAGTGACTGAGATATTTCACGAGGACATTTGATTTTTAACATCGTGAAGGGCTCTTTTGTTTTATACATCAGAGGCAAAGAGGATCCAATAGGAGCAAGGCTCAACAGAGCCCATTGTGTAAATGCTGCGAGGACAGAGCTGGGCACAGAAAGGCCAAAAAGCTCTTTTGTTTTCAGCTGGCCAGGGAGAATTTGCTTTAGCTTTAAATGCACATTTTAAGGTCAAAGTAAGGAGAAGTTCCTGCCAAGTTTCCACATGGTCGCCACCTAAACCTACGGATCTTTCCCTGCTGCTTCCCGGATCTCCCCCAAACCCCTGTTTATCGACACATCAGGCTGGGAGAGGCTCAGGGTTTGTAACAACGGGGAAAAAAAGCAGGGAGGGATTTTTGTATCTCCTGGCTCTCATTCCAGAAGGTTTTCCTGCCCCCCTCAGCCCTACTGATAGAGGCGGCGTAAGTCAGCTGCAGTGAGCTGTAAATAACTGAGCTCCGGAGCAGTCACGTGTCTGTACTTAGCAGCATCCATTTGTGAAGGCTATAAGGAGCTGCTGAATAAATGAGCTCCAAAACCCGACTATACTGAGGCTGAGATGCCTCCAAGAGCTCCCTTCTCACACACACCCGGCGCTCCCATTGCCTTAGGAAAAATGACATCGGGAGCTGCGGAAACACAGTGGACCCCTGGGAACATTCCACTGGAGCCATGCAGTACCTCCAAAGCTCCACTTGGTCTTTAGGTGCCGCCTAGTCATGGAGCAAGCGGTTATGTCCATCTTCCCATGTCTCCCCAGCCTGTGCATCCATATAAGTGACACCATTGCAAGCTGTCCAAAATTCATCCTTGCAGCATGCGTGCACGCTGTCTTCTGCGTGCAAAGATGTCTTCTGCTGGAAGGTGGCACCATCCAACGTGGTGTTTATCTCAGTGTGAGGACCTGCATGACTGTTGATGAACGCCCTTCCCTGCCGAGAGGAGCACTGATTGCCTGTTAAAAGATGTAACTTTAAGGATCCTTAATTTGCCTCCTCACAGGGAACATCCGGAGAGCGGCAGTGAAGAAGTGATTGGAGGGAAGGCTTTTTCAAGCATCCCAGATCCTCTTGATTGCCCTGGGATTGATGTCCTGGAGAGTCCCAGCAAACATCTACTAGGGTTCAGCGTACTGAGGGTTAGCTGCAAAAAACCCAAATTGCTCATGTATTTCAGCAGAAAAACAATGTCGGCCCTGAATAGTTACAAAAATTTCGGGATAAAACCTGGACTTTCTTCTGTTGCACTTCTTATAGCTGGAGTCTGGGCCAAGAGCTCTGGGCTCACAGGCTCCAGAAAACAGCTTGGTGGACACCACCTCCTCCATCTCCTCCTGCCACCGCTGCAGAGCCTGCACACTTGCCATGGTGATGGTTCACCAGCAGAAAGCCCTGAGCTTTCTCTGCAAGAAAAGTTTTGCACTTCACGTCATCGTCCCCTCTGCATAATCCTTTGGTCTCTGGCCATTTTTTCCTCAGTTTTCTAGGAGTTCTTGGGTTCATCTTGCTGGGATGTGCAGCCAACCCCATGGGGAGGCAGAGGCAGGGAGGACCGTGGAGCCTGAGAACAGATGAGTATTTCAGGCTGGCATGGCACAGGAGGTCAAAGCAATGCCAGAGCTGAGGGGCCCAGTTCCCACGCATCGTGACAGAGCCTGTCGGCACTTTTTGCAAGCCTTGCTGCCCCACCCCTCTGCCATTCGACCTCTGGATGGTGCCTACAACACATGTGCAATGGGAATATATGGAGAGTTTGGGGCAGCGAGTCCCAAGTACGTCAGTCTCATTTTTGGGGAGATCCCACCAAGGTGGACTCACATGCCGTGTCCTTCTTGGCTTGCTGGGTTCTCCAGATGCAGCCAGGGCAGCCCCAAACCATCCGCCACGTGGGTCCTGCAGATGAAGGCTCCTCACGCAGTGCCTGGACTGCACCCCCCCATTCGGAGTCTCATCCAAGAAGGAAGCCCTTGATGGAGGCTCTTATATAGGATGGGAACTGGAGACACCCTAATTTGTGAATCCTTTCAGTGGCACCCACTGGGTGCTGTTGGAGGGGCTGCCAGACCCACCCAGCACAGCTGTACCTCACTGCTATTCAGCACGCAGGGGAGCTTGACTCCCCCAAGCCCATGACACCCCGTGATGGTGGTGCATGAAGGATGAAACTATGTGACTACGTGTGCAGAGCAGTCACCAGACCATCCTGGCTACGGCTGGACCAGTGTTTTTTGTTTTTGGTTTGTTTTTTTTTTTTGGTGGAAACCATTCAGGGCTTCACAGCAAAGAGCAGAAAATAGCCAGTGATTCATCTAAAAGCTTGGAAGTCTCATTAAACCCTAAAAGTTCACACACAATTGCAAAGCGACACTCACAGCAGGGCTGGCAATGAACAAGCCCCACGTAGCTAAACCCGAGCACCAGCAAAGCTTTGGGCTCAAAGAACAAACATCCCAGTATCTTCTCCTGGGCTTCTCCCAAACACTGTGACCCACCCTGTGAAATTATTAGCTCTCCCAACAAGCCTGAGATGAAAACAGTCTGTTTTCCTCTTCTTTTCAGTGTGGTTGGTTGCTTTGTTTCATTGAGAACAAGCCTCGTGGTTTGGAGCCGGTTGCAAAATAAAACCCAGCAAGAGCTGGAAATCTGGAGCTCATTTGCTGAGCGTGCTTCGAGCCCTGCCTTTGCCACATCCCCATCCAGTGGGACGAATCCTGCCCTGGCAGATACGAACCTGTGAGATTAAACCAGGTAAAGCCCAGCCAGACAGCCATGCTGCCAAACCAGGTACTCACCAGCTAGGAATGATGCTGGGAAGGAGACAGCCACTTGTGGCTAAACCCAAACCTGACCTTGTCCCACTCTCTCGTGGCCAACATCCCCTGGCCACCTTGGACTCACAGCTGTCCCTGCTGGGCCACTTGCCCTGGTGACAAAAACCTCCAGTGGGGACCACAGCACTGGAGGTACTGCATGGCTCCAGGAGAGCAGATTTTGAGTGGGGGGATCTTGCAGGCACAGACCTGGGAAGCCTTGAAAGCCACTCTGTGCATGGGGAGCACGTTCATTAGCCTCAGGCTGCCTCATTTTGCTTTTCAACCCTTCCCTTCGCGTTGGGACCCACATTTACAAACAGACCAGCCAAGCCAGTCCTCACCAAGTGCTTTTCTCAACATCTTTGCTTTTACTCAGCAGAGCTGCCACGTCCACTGCTAATCAGTAACACAATATAATTAAGCCCAAGGTTTCATCTTAAGCCTGGTGAGCATGTGGTACCCCCCGTCCGGGCTTGGAGACCCGTGGGAGCATCCCTGGGTCACATCTGAGCAAGTCCCCTCCCAGCACTCTGGTGCTCTGCCCGGACAGAAACATGAAGACAAGCGAAGGATCAGACCCAGTCCAAAACTTTTCATCCAGAACACTTGTGGGAGGGCAGGGAGAGGACACAGAGGGCAGGAGGCAGAAGATGAGTGTGAAAAACATCCTAGTTTGCAGCCAAAAAAATGGAAAACTTGGGGTGGGAGGGGTGGGCTTTGCTTTGTTGACTCAAAGCCCACAAACCAGCCTGGCTAGAGGCAGCAGATGGTTTCATGGAGGACAGAGCAAGTGCTTGCAGGACTAAAAATAAACCTACCACCACCAGCAGTGCTTGCATGTAAAAGGCTGGGCTGGGCTCCGGCTGGCGCCCGCAAACTGCCAACACAGGAATTGGCAGCGTTGCTGCAGACCTGTTCCGGGGACCTCGCTGACCACCTGCTGTGCCTATCCACACCTTCTCCTAAGCCCAATTTTGCCCACCCCAGACAAAGCCAGATTGGGTATGGGGAGCATTTCTAGCTTGCCACTTTGTACATAGCCTCTGGCCCCCACAGTGGTATTGGAAAGTCAGACGTTTTCTCCAAAAAGTAGGCTGAGCCTGGCGCTGAGGGCCAACCTCTGTAGCTCACCCATCTGAGGAGCACCTTCCACACCAGGGTCTGAAGACCCTCCATGGGGTACAGCTCCAGATAGGGCTTAAAAACCAAACCACTGCATAACCTAGCAGGAAGCTCAGGTCTTGTGCAAGAAACCTCATGCCAAGAAACGAGAGAACAAGAGGAAGTCACCCACACCAGCTGGGGAGAAGCAGGAAGAAAGGCACAACTGCCTGTTCCTGCATCTGCAGCCCCATAACCCCCAGGAAGGGTCCAGCGCCCTCTGCTTAAAAACATACCTCCTGCCAGGGAGCTTCGGGCAGCTGCAAGCTCAGCAAAGGATTCAGAGCTTGCAAACACTCCTTTGGTTCACCAGGAAAAAATAAAGCTGGCGCTTAGCAAACATGTAAGCCCCTTTGCCCGGAGCTGGGTGGGCAGAAAAATGTAGATGTTGGCGTTGGGGAATGACAGGGTAGCTGGCGCAACACTATTTATTTCTCCATCAGAAAGGAGGGAGCCATACACTAACACCTCTGCTTGCTGACAGCCTAGGACGCGCCCCCGCAGTCAAACGAAACCTCCGAGCCCTAGCAGGGGATGCTATTTCTGTCCCAGTTTTGTACGGGGAATGTATTTTTAAAGCCTCTCCTCCCTGTTGGGCTGGGTCAGGCTGGGGGCACTCCCGCCCACCCCCAAGCTGCTGGGATCCAGCAGCTCCTGAGGCTGTTGGGGCTGTACAGCGGCTTGGGAACAGTGAGATGGATGGAGGCACCCAAAATATGCAGGCATCATGGGGGAGACGGAGAGCCGTCCCCTTCTCAAGCAGCCTGCCTGAGCCCCACCACCAGCACAGGATCATCGCATCCCATCCTTATCCCCAACCCCATGCCTTCCGTGAAGCCTAAGCTCAACTTTTCCCCAGGCAGCTCCTCTGGTCCCCGCCGTCCTTTCAAGCTTGGCAATATTTCACCTCCAGCATCTTTCCCTCTTGCTACCAGCCCACTGCAAGGGAATGTCTGTGGAGGCTTTCAGCATCTTCTTCTTTCCAAGCCCAGGTTAGAGAAGCATTGCATTATGGCTCAGGACACCTTTTCCTCCTGAACTCAGCAAACGCGGTGGGAGGAGAGCACGGGGCTCCCCACGCTGACCTCCCCGGGCACAGCCCCCTGCTCAAGGCACTCTCCTGCCCTGAGAAACAGCTTTTAACTCAAGGCATTTCCCTTTCCTCAACTGCAGGCAAGGACCATCATCTTGGTCTCTTCTGTAAAGCACCTGGAGACACAAAAAAGCCCCAATTTTCATTTAACAGGCAGCAAAGGAGCCCACAGCTACCTACCCACCAGGCCTGCAGCTGCCGGAGCTACCCTGCCGCCACCTCCACCAAATAAATTTGGCCAAAGAAAATGGATGGTATGTGGCACTTCAAGCATCTCAAAAACTTCATTTATTAATATACAATTGGATGAGCTGCTGCTGCTTTCGCCACAGCAAAGCACCAGGCTCCCCGCATCCAGTTTAGGGACTTAAAAATACGTGGTGTCTGAAGTCCTCGCAGAGATGCTCCTATTTCCCAATCACTGTAGGGATGCAGGTCCTTGGCAGGTGGTGGGCAAGGCCATGGGAAGAGCCTGCTCCTGGCACCAGCAACCCACAGGCACACAGCCAGAGTCAGGCTCGGGGACGTCAGGACAAGGAGGGACTCACTGGCCACCTAAAGGCCATCTAGTCCAGACCCCCTGCAATAAGCAGGGACACCCCCAACTAGATCAGGTTGCCCAGAGCCCCGTCCAACCTGACCTTGACTATCTCTAGGGATGGGGCCTCCACAACCTCTCTGGGCAACCTGTTCCAGCACTTCACCACCCTCTTTGTAAAAACTTTCTTCCTTATACCTAGTTAAACCTACCCTCTTTTAGTGTAAAACCATCACCCCTTGCCCTACGGCAGCAGGCCCTGCTAAAGTATGTTCACTGGGCATGTTGTGACACTGTCCATTAATTTGCAGGATTTTCCTTCCCAACATAGCCATTCAAGATGTAAATTAAGAGGGAATTCATGGGATTCAGGGGTTTTCACATGCTGAAAGGGACTGGGCATTTTTCAACATGCCACTAACTCCCTGCACAGCGAGGATTTTGGAGGCAGAGAAGATGCTGGGGGGTGGGGGGAACATCTGCCCGTCTCCCAGCACCCGGGAAGGCTGATCCCAGGATGTCTTGCACACGTTGCCACTGCTCGCTTTGGAGAAGAGAAGGAGCATCCCCCCATCCCTGCAGCAGAAGGAAACTACCCAGCTCCTACTTGAACCGAGCGGTCCGTAAGCACAGCACGGACGTGGTTGCACAGCATGGCCAGAGCTCCCCAGCGAGGTCTGCAGACAGAGGGCTCAGCCCGTATTTTACCTGTATGACAGCTTCACTGACGTGAAGCCACAAAAGCTTTCAAAGGACTCGAGGGCTCAGGAAACTTCAATGGGAGAGAAGTCACTCGGGGAGGTGGTGGGGGGAAAGCCTCACAGCAGGGGGAGAAAGTGTTAAACAAGAAGAAACAGGGCTAGGAAAGCTCAATTTTAGGAAAACAGATATTCCCCTGAAAAACACACATGTGGTTGTGGCCTTGCTCATGCTGCTTTGGGGAGTGAGCTGCAGGCGCTGCTGTCCCAGGGCAAAGCATCACTGTGGGCCTCCCCGTGGGCTCCTCAGGTCTGTGCGCTGCATCTCCCTCCATCCAGGCTTGCTCACGAAACAGCCTCCCCCAACCCTGAATATATACTTGCCGGCTAATTCCATTAAATCCCAGCGAAATGAAACCACCATGGCGGGAGGTGCCATGGCAGAAGTGCCGTGCCAGGGGCGTAAGCTGTAGCGAGGGTCAGTGTAAAACCTTGCTGGCTTGGGAGACAGCGGACGCCTGAATGCAGAATCAGTAGAGAAAGTCAGTCCCTGCTCGGCCAGGCTGGGGCCAGTCCCCCATCAGGGACCTGGCCACGCAGAAAACTCGGGCGGCAGGTGCCCTCCACAGAGGTTTCCACATCTTCGGGAAAGAAGCACAACACGTGGTGGGTCTGAAGAGCACGCTGTGGTCCTGCCAGTGCTGTCCCACCGCTGCTTCCAGAGGAGCGTCCCCAGAAGCCCCAATTCTGGGGGGCTGTGGCCCAGATGAGCGTGAGAGAGGAAGCAGCACGAGGGCTGCGCCTTGGAAAAGCCAGGCTGGAGGCAAAGAGATGATGCTCCAGAAAATTATGGGGATAAACATCACCGGGCATGAAGACTTGCTTATGGTAAAAGGCAGTAACAGGAGAAGGTCAAACGGAAACAAGTGGATCACGAATAAGCATCGGCTCCAGCTCAGCTGCACGCCGGCAGCCGGACACGGCTCTCGGCACAAACGCCAGCCCAGCGACCGCAGCAGCCTGATACTGGCACACTGTGTTTCCTGGTCTCCTCCTCACACCTGCAAACAGGGCACACAGCACCAAAGTGCTACCATTTCTGCCCAGAACTACACCCCTACCTATTTTTTGGGCAGCCCGATGATTGTTTGATAAACGCACCATCTAAAACTCACTCTGAAGCGATACCGGGCACCACATTTTTACCAAAGCACGTTGCACCCGAGCGCTGCAATTGCTTTCCCCCAGCTGCAGCAAGAGGTGAGCGGAGCAGCTCCGGTCCTTGCTCGCTGGAGCCAGCACCCGGACCGTGCCGCCCCGTCCCAGCTCTGCGGCCCCACAAGGAGCCGGGCTGCAGTACGCTCTGCTGCGCCCGACAATCAGCTCCATAGCTAGGTCCCTAATTAGGGCCGCCTTGTGAGCAGCGAGCTAACAAAGCTGGCCGGTACACGGGTCAGGAGTCCTTTGCCCTCATCTCTCTTCCCAGCGCAACACCTCCTCGCCACGTCCTGGCTCTCGCTGCCTGCCAAAGGGACCACACAATAACAGAGATTTCCCTGCCTGTCCCCCCAGGGACCTGCGCCTGCTCTGCCTGCTGTGGTAGCTGCTTTCCCACGGGGACAAGGGACCCGGCCTGAAGTGCCTTTTGGAAATGCCCGTGCTTCTCCCCAGGCATTGGGCGGGGGGTGGTGGTGTGGTGTGTGTCCTGGAGCCGGAGACGGGGTCTCCCACACGCAGAGCAGCAGCTCTGCAGGGAGGAAAACAATTTGGGAGACTGAAATGAAAACCACTATGGCCTTCAGCCTGCCCATGTGGGATTTCACCTGCCTACCTCTGCCGGTAACGCTGCCTGCCTCCTGCCCGGCATCAGCGTGGCAGAGCTCCTGCCTTGCCATCCCCCCTGCCCACGAGTGACCTGTGCCACCCTGTCCCTGCTCCCCCCAACTCACAGCCCAGCCTGAACAGGAACCCCGACCGCCAATTAACAAAAATACCATCAAATCTGCTGGCTGAAAGTGTCCTGCCTCATAAACTTAATAAGGCACTTGCTTAAAAAAAACAATTAAAAAAAAAAACAAAAAACCAAACAGGCATTGCTTTCAGGCAGCTGGCTCCTACCTCAACTTTAACAAATAATTCACTGGCAGTTATTTCTATGCAGTTTATTTTGTGCCCTCTTGTCATGCTTGGGGTAACTATAAAAAATGATAGCAAAAACACAAACACCCCCATCACAGCAAAAAACCTAAATGACTACAAATCATCGAAGTATCGGCTTGATGGAGAAGTCAGCACGTTCCTTTGCAGGCACAACAGGATACCAAAATCAGAACCTTGGCTATCCTTTTTGGTTTCATGATTATGTTCAGCTGTATGCAAAATATCTCGTTAGTGGTGGCTGAAAAAAACAGCTATTTATTTTGCTTTGTGTAAAAAAATGAAGGGGGATAACTGTTCTAGGACCAGGGTCCCACTGGGTGAAGTCCCCCTTTTCTACACTGAGTTAATAATCAGATTAAAGGCATTTAGGTTCTGTGTGGAAAGGACAACAACTCCAGTTCTCCTAAATATCAAAGTGATCAGTTTTCTGAGGATTTGAGGGATTTAAGAAACACGGAAATGCTTTGGGATGGTGTAAGGCTTCCAAAGCAGTAAATTACAGCAAGATATAGTGACTCACAAAAATATCAAGCGCTTGCCTCAACAAGCCCACAGAAAACAGTTTCCCCAGCCCTGCCGGCTGGATCCCTACCATGCTCAGGAGATGCTCAGCTAGCACAGATACTACTGTGCTCTGTTATTTCTCTTCCAAGCTCAGTAGTCTATGGAGCACCTCAGAAAGCAGCTTTCCTGCACCTACAACACGACAGCTGACCCCTGCCCAAACAAAGGCTATTTTAACATTGTTCTGATACAGGTTTCCACATAACAGCTCTTCTAAGATGCAGAATATCTGATTAAAATTAAAATGCAAAATAAATGCTGGTACTTTACAACACACCTCCCAATGCAGGACAGTCATGCTTAGCTGGGTCACAAGGGATTCACTTTTTACCACAGAGTATTGGTGTTAAAGAATACTAACTACTAAATACACTGAAATAGGCTGTTCAAAGAGCCAGGACCCTGGTCCAGTTTCTCTCCTCGCCTCAGTTTCCCAGAGATATCACCACAAGTTATGGTATGTCCTCGTCATTCATTAGCGGCTGCCAAGCACATTTCCAGGAACGGGACTTATCTTACGTGTCCCTAGACTTGATTCTGTGTAGGACAGAACAACAAATACTAAATGAAAAGTAAGTAAAATAAAATCAAAACTGGCTGCAAAGGGAAGAAGGAGAATGGGAATCAAAACCCAGGTATGCTGAAAACCAACTGCTGGCTGACTGCAAATCAGGAGAGGGAAAAATCTGCCATGAGCAGTTAGTTATAATTATACCCTAAATGAAGGATAATCTTTTTAAAAATAATTCGCCTTGATTACATTAATAGAGGAAAAAACCACAGGTTTTAGACAGGCACTGAAGATGCAGAATGGTACAGGCCCGACTTCACTGGCTTCACCCATTCCCAGTTCAAATCAGGTCTGACCATTATCACCATCAAATACCCGCTCACTAACCTCGATGAGCTGAACACCAGGGATCCCCATTTAATTCCACAAGCCCATCTTTTGCAAACATCCCGTGCGGTTGGCAGCTTCCAGGAGCTGAAAGGATGCCACTCCCGGGAACCAGCTGCCTCGCTCCTGCCTACCAGGGGAGGACAGTGGTTTCCAGCATCGCTATCCCAGCACCTTAACCCGGTGTTAGACCCACGCTTTAGAGTTATTTTTAAAACATCAACAAAGCATAGGATGCCAAAAGAGGCCAGATGTCAGCTGGGTCTCAAAGCTGGGCTGGTCTTGTTGCAGAAAGCCACAGAGAAACAAGCGGCCATCACGCTCAAGATCTCAAGAATGTGCTAAAGGCAAACATGCTCTTCTCCCCCTGCCCCCAGACTATTTTTTCCTTCAGCTATTTCAGCTGATTGAGGCTATAATAAGAACAGGGAAACTAACACCAAGGTTAAAAGTGCCTAGCATCGGTTTGGAGACAACACGCTTCGATCTTGTTGGTTCAGGTTTCAACGGGTTTGTGTGCATTAAATGCAGATTATCCTGGTACGTGGGACTATGAACCATTTTATTGAACTACCTTCGAGATTAAAAAATCGGTCTCTGGGCAAATGTTATTCACTCAAACAGATTGCCTATAAACAAGCACATAATAAATATAAAACTTCATTAGGGAGAAAATGGAAATAAATACCTGCCCTGTCTTGGTGCACTCATCACAGGCTGCAAAGAACAGCAGCTTGACTAAATACTTTCAATATACAGTTTCCAGACTAAAATCTGCTGCTGAGCCACGTGTGCAGCCCAGGAACGTTTTATTTTCCTTTTTAACAGAGGTTTCTCAATGCAGTTTTCTTTCCTTCCAGCTGAATAACACACAGAGATGGCACTTCTCTGCAACTCACCCACACAGAGTGCTGCCCTTTTCGCAACAAACATTACCTAAAGGATATGGAGAAGCCTGGACGGATTGCATCCCACCCTCACTTGAAATCCAGCACCGCCAGAGGTTTTCACCCAGGCTGCTGCCCGCTTCCCGGCACAGAGCCCCGCTGGGATGCTTTCCCGCTGCGTCAGGCTGTGGCTTTAAATCCTGAAAAGCTCAAGTTGTAGAAGCACAGAGACAAGGGACTGAAACCATTAAGCAGGTTCATTGCTAGATTTGCTGATTAAAAGCACTGAGCTCGCAGACAGCATCCACAGCAGCACCAGGGCAGAGCAACGGCGCCCCAGGCTCAGCATTCCCTGGTACTCACCTATCCACAACAGGAATGTGCCCAGCAAACCCTAGCCATGGTTTTCTTTTACAAGAGAAAAAGGTATTCAGCTATTGGGCCAAGCCAAAACATGCTGCATGTCCCCTATATAAGCAGTTTTTAATGCTCCTCTCCCCTGAACCCAGTGCTGCTCCGTGGTGTTTTCAGTCCTCGCTCAGTGCGTGGTCTGTGCTGGCAAGGGCTGTGACCACAACCATCGCTTTGGGGCTGAAACCGCCACCAAACGTGCCTGATAATACCAACAGAGCCAGACTTTGCAGCCAGATAGGGAGGCAGAAGGAACTTGCTAGCGCAGAGCAGTAACTCCGGATTTCCACCCGCAGGTTTCCAAGACCTCCTTGAACTCTGTAATGACCCGATACTGACTTCCAGCCCTTTGAAAACACGAAGGATGCTAAACCCATTTTTAGTGATTATGAGGTCTCTAATTTCATCCCAGGTCATGGCATTTATATGTTCATTACCCACAACCTCCAAGGTCATTATAAATATGAGATTACAGTGTCAGTGCTTAATGGCTGTTTAATTCAACAGCATTTCAGAGTTAATAAATGCAATTCAATTTCTCAAAGCCAAATGGCTTCCTGACCAGAGAACGCAGCCTCTATCCTGCCGACCAAACCCATACACCACTGGTTTCTACAGGAGTACAGCTGGCACACACATGGGAGCAGCACCTGAAATTACACAGTGGAAGTAATTTCTTTTGCACTGCTCATATGCTTTTCTTTTAATGTATAGGGAGCTGCGAGTCCTCTCCATCTCAGAGATGATCAGAAAAGGAGGAGGAACGTTTTATTTTATTGTCAGGGATTTATAACATGACACGCTCTAAATATTTAGGAGGATTTTCCTGGAGATGTAGTAGCCTTCAATGAAGTCTTTAAAGCAAGACTAAGTATTTTTCAAAAGGAGATGCTCAAGCTCAGATAACACGCAGGCATTACTGAGTGTGTTTTGGGGTGAAGGAAGACACAAATAATCCTAAAGCAGGGCAAAATTTTGCTGTAGCAGTGGAGCCACCTGTCTCACAAAGCTACTCCTGCTGACAGGCAGAGGTTTCCCTTTCTTGTTACTTTTAGTGTTAATCTTTTGTTATTACTATTATTTTTGAGTCCAGGAAGTTCAAGTGATCAGCTGACTGCAGCCTGCAGAGCACTGATTGATGGTATCAAGGTGAAGTGGTTTAAGGATGGTTACAGGGCAAAGGGAATATACAAGTACCCAGGTACGTACAGAAAACCCAAAGCATCTCCTCTCACTGCTGCCTCCTTTCCCGGAGGCATCTTGGACCAAAGTCCAAGGGTCAAAGTTGCGATGTTTATATGTGGAGTTAAGACAATTTAAACCACGCTGAAGAACTCCAAAGGTTTTAAGTCGCTACCTCTTCTCCCGACTCCAGGGGTCCCAGCAGCCAAACAGAGGATACAAAGGCACTCATAATTTCATATTTTCCAGGACAGATCATAAACGGTGCCAATAACTGTTTTGTTTTTTAAGAAAGCGTAATTTTCTGTAGAATATGCAAACATAATGCTGTACGGCACATACAGAAGATGCAGGGAGTCAATATGATATTAATATTTTACTGGCCTTGTTTGCAATTCCCTCTTATCTCTTTCAATAATACAGCTATCTAAACCCGAAAGAAATCAAAGCAGCATAGCACAGCACTGTGTGCCAGCAGAAACAGGCATAGGAAGCAAGAGCAAACACCGGCGTGGAGCACATCCGTCCCCGAGGGATCTCCAGCCACCTGCTAGCACGTCTGTGAGAGGCGTCGCAGCTCCGCAAGCAACAGTGTCGAGCATCTCACGGCCCTTCTCACGCCAGCCAGCATCCCTGGACATGCACGCAGGGGCATGGGAGGGACGCTACTGGCACATCCCTGCATCACCTCCAGCACGCGGTGCAGGAGAAGTGCCACTGATGTGGGCCCATCTCTCTGCAAACCTGCATGGGTTTTAGCAGAAATAACGCGGTTTTCATGTTAACTCTTAGCTGCATGACCTTGACCTGGCTCCTGAGCCACAATCCTGCTTCATCCATCGTCACCAGCAAGAACAAGTCTCCTTGTGAAACCCAGCCCTCAGGTAACCCCTTAAATGCCGAAATAAGGCTGCAGAGCAGAGCGTGGTGCTGATCATCACCGCTCCCAGTAACGATGAGCAAGAGCATGGCTCATTCCCTCCTCTCTGAGCAACCTCTGCAGGGAACCGCAGCCAAAAACCAGAAAAAGCCTAATTTTACCTCTACTGGAAGTGGTTACTTGGGATACAGCTGGATCTCAGGCCTGCTGAATGATACCGGGATTATTTTTAGGCAGGATGATACCCTGACCGTCACTGCTTTTTAAGGACTCTGTGGCCAGTTGCAAAGTTACTTAAAGCTCGAGCTTTCAGAGAGAGCTTGAGCTTTAAGATAAAGGATTTTCTTGCACAGGAGGAAAGCTCAGCTGATCCTGCCAGGATCTGAACCCCAGGTTTGGTACAACTAGGGGATTATAGTGGCAGGGAAAGGGTCTGTGTCATCCTCTTGTGGCCTGGACTGCATGCAGATTTGGGAGTCAACTGCTCTGAGCTGCCAGGGGAAAGCTCTCCAGTCAGGCAGTACAGCTCTCACAGCTTTAGGCCAGCGGCCTGAAGTCCCCACCACCAAGAAGTCCTGCAGAGGCTGCAGTCACAAGGCAGGGAGGATGCTCCCAACCAGCAGCAGGAGTTCCCGCACTCTGACTTGAAGCAGAAATGACCAACCCAACAAAGGCACAACAAGGACTTACAACTATCAGCCTTAACCTTGCTGCCCCTGATTTATTCTGGATGCCATCTCGGCATCTCAAATGGTATCTATTTCTTTAGAAATGGAGAGATGACCTCCCCAGACCACTTCAGCATCCTGCTGTGGGCTGCAGCGGCAGACCGCAGCTAAACGTGGCAGGAAGGAGCTGGGGCAGGACCAGGCTCAGCAAAAGCCCCTGAGCTCAGGGTGAGCTGCCTACAGAGGCAGACACAGCTCCAGAAATACAGTTCTGGGGATGGGAGCATCATAAGCTACCACCCAATGCTCGTTGTTCACAAAGCTCTCAACAATTTGCAAGGGAAGGTGCTGTCCGAGAGCATGTCCCAGGGCAGCAGCAGGGCTCACGAGCCGGCAGTAAAAATACCAATGCACAGCCATAAAACTCGTTCTCCCTACCTGCTGCCTGTCCAAAGACACTGCAATGGAGCGTGGCACGATTTACAGGAACTGAGACTATGTTCCCCACATGAGCGTTAAGAGCTGGTGTTCAGCAGAAGCGCTCCGGGTTTGTCTGCTACCTCGGTGCTCATGTTAGTAAGATTCTGGCACATCTATTAGCTGAGGTTTTTTTCCCCTTTTATCTTTCCTTTTTTTTTTTTACTATTTCTTTTCCTTTTAAAACACCTGCTTCCTCAGAAGCATCAGCAACCTCAAAATTCACAACTCCACTGTGACCTCTGGTTTCTCTCAGTTGTCACCTGCAATTTCAGTGCAGCCCTGTCGGCATGCAGGGCTGTAAAGCAGAAAGACACAAACAGGGTTTCTTTGTTGTGTTTGGTTTTTTTTTTTAAATAGTGCAGAACATGCTCAAAAAAAAATCACAGGAGGAGGATGCAGCAAAAGACAAATGCATTGACCACTCGACACCACAATTAGCTGTCATCTATCGTGGTTAAGTGGCTTGCACAGAGGCAGACGTCCTGCTGCAACCGAGCCTACTGGAGATGGAAACGAGCAGCTTGGAGTATCACCAACTCCTGCTCTCTTCACTTTCAAAAGTTACAGTGCCCACACCAAGAGAAGAAAGGGGCAGGAAAAGGGGAAAGGGACTGGGAAAACAGAGCAGAGATAAATTCTAACTAGGCAGGAATCAGTGCTCCCTAGCAGCAGTATCAGCCACCGGTTTCTGCGTGGGACTGCTCTCTCCTCAGCCAGGGACCCGGAGCCTTTCCCTGCAACCGAGCACAGGGAATGTGCTTCATCTAAGGGCACGGCCTTCTCCTCCCTGCGAATAACCACCAGCTAAAGAGTAGTAAATAGATAATTACGTAGTACAGGTAAGACCATTACATGTAGCACAGCCCAATGCATTATTCACCAGGGTTTAGAGAAAACCAGCAAAAGAAGGAAGGGGAAGAAAGAGAAATCCATGCTTCCTCAAAGAACACTTTGATTTAATGGAAGATCAGCATTAGGATGAGGGTATGTGGTTTTTCCTTGTAAGTAACCTTAACCAAACACACTTCTTTTACCAAGTACCAATAGGTGATCCTCCTGAGCTTTCTGCTGCAGATACACAGGTTACAAGCACAGCACAAGTCTCTACCTGTTGCATCTGATGCTAGGAACATCAAAGAAACCAGGGCATGCTGCACCCCGTGAAAATAAACAGCTAACACAAGAATTTCCAACCCGATTTTAAGTTGGTCATCTGCTAAACCCAGAACATCCGACCTCAGCTTCGAAATGCTTGCTTGAACGAGCACTTCTGGCTGTGTTCTCTCCCTGCGGCTCAGAAATAGGAAAACAGAGGATCCTAAAGCAGTCTCTTAGCAATTTAATTTCTACTTTTGAAACAAACGGCAGAGGACATCTCCCAGCATGATCACGCCTCAGTAAATCTCACCTACCAAACAGCAAATCCCACACAAAACAGGCTGTGTCCGATAGCATTGTCACCTGACGTATTTAGAGGCCAAGTGAAACGTTATTTCCCAGTGTTTTGGAAACGATTTCTCCTTTTAATTTCCACCTGCTTTCTGTGTTGCCAGCAAAGCCCAAGCTGGAGACTTCGCAGATTTCAGGAACACACTAAGTAGGTGCTGGTAAAGTCCGGGAGGAGGAGGAGGCCAGTGCTGCAGACCTGTTCTCAGGGCAGACGGCAGCACACACCTCCCGGCCCGGCTCGGGAAGCCAGAGAACTTCCCGCAACTGCTCCGGTTGCCACCACCACCGCGAGAACGCTGCCGGGGGTACCAGCGGGTTTCCCAAGCCCTGCCCGGTGCCGGCACCCAGCCACCGCAGCGGCCACCGGGGAAGTTTGCTCCCGGTGTCCCGGGGACGGTCACTTACCCAGGACGAAGCAGAGGAACCGCCGCGGGAGCAGGGCCATCTCCACCGGCTGCGGGGCGCTGCCTCCCCGGGCGCGGCGGGGCTGCGGGCGGCCCACGGGAAGGAGCGGGATCCTCCCCCCGCGGCCGCGGGGCTCCGCTCCGCTCCCCGGGACCGGGAGGAGTCGCGGGGGGCTTCGGCCGCCCCGCCTGCCGCCTGCCCGGCCCCGGGAACCCGCGCCGCCGCCGGGGATTGCTGCTCCGCGGCCGGTTTGCGTTGCAGTAGAAGGCAGGACCGAAGGCAGGCAGGCAGGCTTTCGGGTGACTTCAGCAGGCTTTAGGCGAGACTGCCGTGCCCGGGTAAGGCTGCGTTATCTCCATCTCCTCCCGGTGGAAGGGGCAGATGGATGCCCAGAGACACGGGAAAGGGAACACAAACAGTTCAGAAGGAAAGCACACAGAAATCCTTTTTTCTCATGCATTTTCCTCAGCCTTCTTTCCATCTCCATGGAAAGCATTTCTCTCTAGCCTAAGCCTGAAAACCATACCTTCCCTTTCTTTTTACAGTGTTGAATATGAACGTAGAGAATATAATGCAATTTTAGGAGGAAAATAAATGTTTTGTGGGTTTTGGTTTTTTTCTTTTTAATGAGCGGAAAATCATTACTGAGCTAGCACAGCTCCACCTGCAGCTGATAATTGAATTCGTGCCTGAACATGAGAGTGGCTGCTTGGGCTCTTCAGGAGCACATTTAGGATTAGGACATGCCATCAGGAGCGTATCATCCCAGCGGGCGAGGGCTCCAGCCGCAGGGAGGTCATTGCCCCACAAATTAGCACCCTCGCATTTTAAGTCAGCTTTTCCTTTCACAGGGAGAGGAACAAGAAACAAGAAAACCTGAATGAACAACAGTGTGCTAACTTTAGTGTTTCGTATCATTCCTGTTTCTGCTTTCCCATCAGAAACAAAACAGCTTGTGTGCCAGAAAGCCAGTTCTATCCTGAACTATTAATAACACCCGCCTAATTACAGATACAAGTCTGGGGAACACAAAGGGCAAGATTTGCTATTAATAATGTGGCAGAGCAAAGCCTACACCTGCTTTCATCTTGATACGAACAGGGAAGAAACCAAAGTTGAGGCCTCACCTGCAGCTTCAGGATCAAGTTTACAGTACTGGCTGTCAAAGACAAGGCTGGGGCTCCGCAAGTGTTACCTACAGTGGTTCTGCTAAGAGGAGAAGGAACAGACAAGATCTGAAAACAGCAGAACACCAGCACAACTTTTTGAAGAAGGAATTTTAACCTTTATTCACAGGTAAGTCAGGCTGCTATTTTCAGCAGCAAATGCAGCCGAGATCTAGAACAAAGTACAATAAAGAGACAGAGATGGACAACAGCAATGTACGGTCTCGTTGTGCGATACCACAGCATAAGCCTGTCTGTGTCAATCAAGGATAATTCTCCTCACCCCCCGACCAGACACGTACACCTAAGCTGCCTTTCTTTTGTTCAGCAGAAGAGGATTTAAAATCTAGACCTCTTCTCTACAGTAACGACACACACGCAAACATGAAAGACTGGATACTCCCAGCTTTCCTCCTCCCCCTGTATCAACCCAAACGTCCCTGGGAGCACGTGCTTCCTGCTATACCAGGCCATGAGACACAAGAGGATTTAGAAACCCATCCTCTGCTTGCAGCAACAGAAGCGGAATATGAGACAACAAAATGCCATGTTCTGAGGAAAAGAAAAATTTTTAAAAGCTAGGCTTCATGCTGAAGGAAACATTTGGCCATATCACCGCTCCGCAGTCTGCAACATGCTTCTGAGTCAAGAAGGGACATGTGATGACTCTGCTCCCCAGCAAGTGCTGCTGCTACTGCAGCACGGGATTATGTAAGCATGTCCACCAGTTCTGCCAGCCCCGAAGCCTGGTTTTCTAAAATGAAGCCCTCGCTGCCTCCCCCATGCCTCCCTGATATTCAGAGGATAGAGGGAATTTCTACAGACTATTCAGAATCAGGTTATCTGGAAAGCACAAGTGTGCTGGCTATTTATTAAGATCCTAGCAACTACCGCCATGCCTAAAATTAAGTGGCATGCAAGAACAGGGGGTTGTGTATGTCAGCCAAGAAAAGCCCTGCCGGTATTAGAGAAGTCTTGCTTCACTGAAGTGTGATCTTTCTACCTTAGAGAAACCTGCTGAAACGCTTGAACCAACTACAGGGAACAACAAAACTCGGAAGAATCATTTAATATCTGCATAAACAAAAAAACACCTCAAACAGACCTTCAGGTTATATTCTCTTGGAAAAGACTGCATATCATACAGTGATGCTACCTGAGTTTTCATGAAGAGCTGCTGAAATAAATCAAACAAGAAATACAGTACGATCCTGGAACAAGCTGGAGTATAGAATTGGCAAAAATCTTCCAAAGGGAGATGATGCATTCTTCATAACTGGAAAGCCATCTACTTAAAAAGAAAAAAAAAAAAAAAGGCAGCAGGTAAATTTTGCATGTGCCCACTCAAACTGAAATAAATGGAACATCAGCAGTTTTAATACCCCAGAAAACCACTAGAAACTAATAATTTTGCTATGTACCACAGAAGTACACAGAAGAGTGAGGTTTCCTAGCTTCAAGAACCACATGAAAGAAATGACTACAATAAAATAAAATATATAATCTTTGTGCAACAAATCATATCTGGTGGTCATTTTTTTATTAATTCAATTAATTCAAAATTAAGTTATCAAATCATCATTTAGGAGTACTTAGATTCTATGCATTTCTTTATGTTTCTCAAAGCACTGTTTTAGTTACGCTTTGTTAAGACCCCTCTCCATTAGTCCGTTTTTACTATGCAAATTATTAATTTCAGAGAAAGCTTCCAACCATGGACATTTGGTACTGATAAAATTTAAGGAAACAGCCATTTTTAATGCTGCACTATATAGCTTTTATAGCATCACAATTCCTGTTAACTGCTGTTTAGAAAACAGAAAAAGGTTAAGCATGCTGTTCAGGTAAATAGGACAGCTGCTCGCTAATGAGAATAAAAGGACTTCCCAGTCCAAAACCTAACTTATTTAATAAGGTATAATCTTACTAACGTAACTTATATATAAGGTATAATCTTACACTGTACGTAAAATCCCACCCTATGTCTCTGTGTATTTAACACAATCTACAGTCAGTCCTTCTGAAGGACTTTTCTGGTCACTGGTATTACTTCCCAGAACAAGGACCGAGACAAATGACCTATAAACCTCTGTTTGTATATTTAATGCATCTATGGAAGCTTTTCTAGCCCAGGCTTCTGCTTCGCTTACTGGGCAGAATCACTCTACTACTTTTACAGTTCTAGTACGTGACGCACAGCAGTTCTGTTCAAGTTAAGGCTATGTTATGTTTTACTCATGCACTACAGTAACAGATGTATAGGCATCTGACTAGGAGAATTTAGTCTGATAAGCAACATTCAATGGGTGGGAAAGATACTTGGATGTGTAAAACTATCGGCATAAATACTACTCATCTTGGAAGAGGTGGTATCGATTAAAACCAAACTGACTCCTTGACATCCTTGAAACATGAGCTTTTGAGACCAAAATCAGAGCATTAAGAATTTGGTGCAGTTTCGGGAAGAAACACTACAGAAGAATAAATATCGTACAGTGTTTGTGGGCAAAAGTGAAGTTGGAGCATTGCTAAGGACATATGGGACAGTGTGGGAAACCTGGTAGTGGCGCTGCTAGCAGCCCTAGAGCAAGCAGAATACCAAGCTTCGGGCTCTGAAATAAGCACCAACTCAAGGATGTCTCCTGTAGGAGAATATAGACACACATCCCTGGAATTCTGGGCTGTGGTTTTAGCATGTTCAACTTCCTGCCGCTTCCTGCGGCATCCACTGCTGTGTCATCATGCAAGATGTCCTTTAACATGAAAAAACTAAAGACATGCAATCTTACTCTGTTAGATTTCTAGTCCAGAACTGAATCTCATACATCAGATAGAAATCATCAATTTTTAAAACAAAAACTGAGCCTATGCTGGGATTTCTTTATGAAATGCTACACAAGGACTGGCCATTAGGTGTCGCCTTTGTACAGAGTATGTATGACGACCGTCTCCACTAAGTTAATCAATAAAACAGTTTGCATAATAAACCCCCCAGTATACCAAGTTGTATAGATGGCATGGACCTAGCAAGCCACTCTGTTTACAGATGTTCTGCAAAACACCTAACAATCGTTAGAAACCATTGTTTCAGCGGATCCATTCAGGTACTTCTTGCAGAGCTTTATACTAAGTTACTTATTAATCTCGTCAGGCTATACAGCTAGACAAATTCAAGTGGTTTTATTTCAATATATTTCTGTAGGCTAGAATACTCACTTATTTACATTGCTTTTCCCACCCACAACTGGGTGTCGATCTCCTTAGAATGACAGAGGTCCTTTCCACAATAGAATTGATGGACAAGCCACTCAGGACACCTTTGTTGTTTTTCCTCACCTCCAGCAGAGCATCCACAATTTTGTCTCTATATGAGTAGAAGAAAGAACAGTTTACATCACATTTTATGCATTACATTTAGCACTTTGCTACCATGGATATCAGATCCATTACAAGTCAGGGCAGAACTGAAATCCAAATGTTCTCACCTGCTAGCCTCTGGATGAATTTCCTGAAGTTTCTTCATTAATTTGGTAAAGCTGCTCAAGTTCAACGTATTAGGAGAAATAAAGGCATCATATGAATTAGTGGAGAAAGGAGCAGATGTTTTCTGCAGAAAATTTTCTCCAGTATCCTAGAATTGCATCAAAGTAAGCAAAAAGTGAATGGGTTAAGTATTGTACAAGTAATACAACATATCTTTACTATTAATAAATATTCCTGTTATGGAAAAAGAAAAAAATGACAGACAGATTCAGATCAATAAGTTTTTCTAATACAACCAGTCATATTATCCAATCTGTAAATTAGAAATAAAACTATGGCATGCATTTATGTGTAACTGATATTCCTGCTACTTTAAATTAGATCCAATTTATATTTCCCAGACGACTAGCATGTTTAAAGTTAAATCCCCAAAGGTAGCATATTTATATAGTTTATGAGAGCAACATCAGCAATTACTAACTTTGCCTTATCCTCCAAGGACCAACCTGAGCGAATACAAAATACTATATTTATACATAGATGTTTCTTATATTTATATTAAAAAACCCAAGAGCTTCCCCTCCAGTATCCCAAAATCTTTCCCATATAAAATCACAAGACATTCACATAAAAAACGAAATGTTACAAGTAGAAACTCAAAAATGGAGAAAAGCAAGATGAAAAATCTAGTGCCTATAGCTAGGTTCCCAACTGGCTTAGGATTAAGAAAAAAAAAGATGGAGTATCACAATTTGATGCAGGGACAAATGAATGGTGCTCTCACACTTCTGTAGAATGCCAGAAATTTATTACTGACACATAACATGTTTTCATATATATAGAAAGATATTAGGATAGGAAATGTAACCTATTATGGGACAAGAAGTTTTAAGGCTCTTAATCTGCCATATAAAGGAGCCTTAATAGTAATTACCTTTTGATTAACTCCAAGCAAATAATGTACTGAATCTTCAGTAGACGATTTCAGACGAGGGCACTTTGTTTCTGAGGGTGCTTGCGTAGAGCAAGAAATTTTTGAGGAAGTTATGGGAGGGAGATGCATCTTCTCAGAGGCAGAGGTGGCGTCAGGTGCTTTCACAGAATTGGAGGCTGAAGTGAGTGTTTTATTTTGATAATTTCTTTGACTGTTATCAGCAGGTTGGATTTCATGCCAAAGCTTATTTGTAAGTACTTGGGAAACCAAATATTTATTCTCTGATGAAGTATTTACAAGTTCAACACTTACTGGTTTTCCTTTTATTTTTTTCTGGTTCATTTCCTCTACAGCTAATTTTGCTTTATCAGTGTCTTTAAAGGAAAGAAATGCATATCTAAGGCATAAAAGAAAAAAAGAGAAAAAAAAGGAAACTAAGTAAAACACATATTAAATTACTATCAGTAAGAATACATGACGGTTCTCATCTTTTGAATTTTAACTGGATCTCCATTAACCTCAACAGAAAACTTCAGACTTCTCATAAGGTGAGAAGCTGTCTGGAATGACAAGTTTTTGTAAACCTATCTGTATCTACATTAATTACTGAAACAAATTAATGAACAACTCCCTCCTCTCTCCCATGATTCGCTTACATAAAAAAAAATTCTGAAACAAGTAAAACTTGTATGAATATACCTGTAGTTACTAGAATCCACAAAGATAAGAGGGTCAGAAATCTGATACTTCTGGAAATGTGATCTTAAATCACCCTACAAAACAGAAGCGTATTTGGTTGCAAATGTATAGTAAGAAAGAATTCAGAAAAGATGCAAGACATTACTACTGCTATGTCAGTAACAACAGGCATACCTCTGACACCAAGGAACTCAGGCCACCGACATGAATAAAAGAACACTTATTTCCACTCTCCATTATCTTCGCTCCTAATAATAAACGTAAGAAAGCAAAGTGTTACTAACTGTTCTTGTTTTAGTTCAAGTACCATCTTCTCTGTAGATTTTGGAAAGCATAGGTAACCTTTAAAAAGCCTAAAAGAATGAAGAGTATCTGCTAACAGAAAATGAGAGCGTCACGGGAAGTGGAACAGTTCAGTTTGTGAAATCGCTTTTCCCTGAGCACTTCCTGAGGGCTGAAGAGGCAGAAGAGGTACAACCAGAGAAAACACTGGTCTGAACTAACAGGTACCAGTGCTAAAGCACGGATAGCGTACTGTGTGTCCCCACCACGAAGCACGCAAGCTCTCTGCTTTCAGCACATTGGCACTTCTACCTATGCCCATCACTGGGACCCAAGTCTCCAAACACAGACCATTCCCACCTAACTCTCTTAAGAAGTCTTAAGGAAGCAGAAAGAGGAGGAAGAGGAAAAAAGAAAGATTTCCAGCTACATGACTGACTGGACATTTACTATGTTGAGTTTAACCACTGTAGGTAAAGTTTTCAAGGGAAAATGTGGATGAAAAGAGCTGAATATCTGTACAAGCATTCACTGCCAAGTCAGTGAAAAAATAAGTCTGAAAACCCAGCTAGCATTTTTTCCAGGTTTAGTTATGCTTGTAGAAGGAACAGAATACTCAAATAATAAACAAACACCATTATTAGGTATGGCAGCTTAAAGCACATGACCTCACCTCTTAAATCAACTGTGTCTTGTTTTTCTCGTTGCTTTTTTGTTTCTTCAGATATTACTGAAAAATCTGCTACTGTCAAGTCCTCTTTAGCATCAAACCAATATTCATTCCCTTCTTCATTTTTCACAAAGCCTTGATGGTTGAAATAAATTTCAGTGTGTTAAAATTCAGACTGATATGAATGAAAATCAAATTTTTGTGTGCTTAAGAGGATTCCAGCTACCTACATGACTTAGTACTATATTATGAAGAGGTGACACACACTAGTTTTCACTTCTGATTTACGTAGCAAAATTTTTTTTCAAGATGTATAGAGCTCATATAACGTTAAGCATTCCATCACAGAAAGCTGAGTTCATATATACAGCTGAGTATCCATATATGTTTTACACAGGGTTTGGTTGTTTTTCCCCAACAACTTAACTAACAAATAGTGTAGTATTTGTACTAGAAGCGGATCGCTTACCACATTCCACATCCTGATCTTTATTTTGTTCTTCAGAAGTTTTGGAGGAAGTAGAGTCACTTGGCTGACTGCCATCAGTTAAACATACAGTCTGTGGGTTGTCCTACAAACATGTTTCAGTTATGTCATAGCACTTGGACCTGATTATACGTTATTTTTCTGAGCTTCAGCATATTAATTGATTAAACAGGTAAATTTTAAAAAGTTAACTTCTGATCGTCTCCTAGAACCCCCAAGTTATTTTATTTTGAAAGGATGATCAAAATTCTGGTCACATCAGCTGCATTCGCAATTACTGGCAGAAAACCCCTGCTTGAGCCCTGAAGACTGTGACTGTATTTGCATATACCTAAAAGGAGACTATGCTTCACAACATTAATGTCTATGAAACTCAGTAATGAAGAAATCCCTACCATGTTGACAGAAACCTTCCTTGCTTGCAGCTTTGGTGCTTCAAAGTCAGCTTTTCTTGAGCCCGAAACAGAACTAAAACAGATCCAAGAATTTCACACAAAATATGGCACAACAATTTTAAATTCTACAATGATACCAAGTACTCTTAAATACTAATTTAGATATTCCCAAAAGCAAAAAAAAAATATATATGTGCTTAATAAATCTTAGCTTAAAATGAGAACCAAAGTTTTATGATACCTGCATTTTATAAAAGCACTGGTTGCAACCTGAAACATAAACCTATGTTCTAGGTTTATGTTAGGCTATTTTTCCTTTACACCTAGGTGGCTTTCTGTGTGATGTTTCGATGTATGTCTTCACAAGTTGAAATCTCTGTGCAATTTTTGATTAATTTTAGTAAAGCTTAACAAGAAATTTGAAAAAGATCTCTGGTTGTTTACCTGATACAGTAAAAACCTATTGCCAAATTTGTTTTAATCTCCCCTTACATAAAGTAACCAGACATGATTCTTGAATATGCAGTACTGTACCTCTGCCTGAAATATGAAGTGATTTTTCTATCATTATCATTCAGTTATGAAGTATCTCAGCAGAACAGCTGCTTATATGCCTAATATTATCTCTGTTGGCAGCAAAGTAATTTTGGTTTTGGGGTTTTTTTGGCAGTTTTTTTTATTTGGTTGTTTTTTTTTTTTCTTTAAGACAGATAGCATTAAGATTAGAGACAAAGATTTTAGTAATGAAAGTAGGGAACCAGGAGAATTATCTGTAAATTGAGAACTTTTGGTATAAAGATAGTAAAAATACAACTCCACAGTTTGTTTATTAGAACACTACAGAGTAAAAATTTCCTTAAAATAAAATAACTGTACCCAAAGCACTATGCTAGTCTTTCAGCTAAACAGTTTGGAGCAACAAGATACACCCTGAAACAAAGAAATTCTAAGTTTAACATCTTTTAAACTCACTTCTTATTTATTTTGAACTTTAATAAATACCACAAATGAGGACTACTTACTCATAGCAAAGATCCTCTCTGAACAACTGTGAAAAAAGAAAAGATTTGTCTTAATTTGCTGAAGAAAACAATTTATATTAATAACAAAAAGCAATTAAGAAATTACCTTGCATGGGACATAAGAAGAGGAGATTTGGAACAAATTTATCTCAACTGATAGCGGTGGAAGTGCATTTAAAGGTATGCCCATTTTTATTTTCATCCTCATACTGTTGTACTTCTTTTTTAGCTCTTCCAAAACCAACATGAGAGATGATCCTAATTCAGTATTTCCATTACATCTGTTAAAATATGTGTAAGAAAGTAAGATCAACTTAGACAGACATTTATTTTACTGCTTCCAGAACTGGCCAAACATTTTACAGTGTTTAAAGATTCCTCCACATCCTGCAAGAGCAGGAGCTCACTCCGAAGGTGCACACTAGCCCTCTGGAGCCGTACTCTGTTTCACAGCATTACTAGGTGCTCTCTTGAACCCCCTCCTCAGCTATGGATCAGACACTACAGTAATTTTAGAGGTTTTAGAGCTATCAGTGGCACAGTAAAGCATTCATAGGCGGGATTTCTTGGTTGAATTCCAGGTCCATTACAGGGCATATGCTTTATCAGCTAGAGACTCTGCAATCGCCACCACCCCCTTCCTGCTTCACCTCTTAAATCGTGCACCTCCTCCTTCTTTCTCCTCTACCGCCTCCTCCCCAGCTCCCCCTCTGTGCATCTCACCCACTCCTGAATGGATTCTCTGTACTATTCCCTCTGTACTTTTCCTCCTGTACAGAATGACATGCCTGGAAACAAACTGTATTTTTCTGGGTCTGTGCATGCTACAGAAAATTGTAGGCTGAAAATAAGACTTGGCAGTTACGAGAATGTAAACTCCTTTGGACAACAATGCTAACTATAAATGCTATTACAAGCTATGGATAGAATACATCAGTAACATGTAGCAATTAATGCCTTTTAACCAAGTTATCAATTTCATTTAAAAAGACAGTAGAGCACATGCCTGCCAAAACATGCGTTCTCCTCCAAAGCTAGTTTGTAAATCTTCAAGCAGTGCTGATAGCACATCTGATAATGAGTGTTTAGAATCTGCAGTTCTGCTTCAATCGCTCTCTGCAGTATTTTTTGACAGTAGCTTGATGCAGAATTCTTCACAGCTTGTTTGTCGAGGTGTAGCGGCCTTTAAAATAACAACAATAAACAAAATCTTGAAGCCCTTGAATCAATATTTTACATTCCTTATGTTTTATTTTGAAACAAGTAGCTTTCCAGAAGCTATTTCTGATACGGTTCAAGGGGGAAAAAAAAAAAAAAAAGAGAGAAAAATGAAATCAGTTCCTCCTGTTTAGTACACAGAAAAAAATGATGTCTTACAGTAGCTTTTACATTATAATCAGCCTTAACTGCGAGGCAGAAACTGCACAAGCACCATAATCATTTCTACCCAAAAAGTACAGTCATACGAACAAAAAGAAACTTGGCAACTCCGCTGATCTACAGACGCACTTATTTTGTTTCCACAGTCACAGAATAATTTAGGTTGGAAAGGATCTCTGGAGGTCTGTAGTACAAACCTCTGTTCAAAGCAGGGCTAACTTCAAAATTAGCTCGGGGTCTTAT
The DNA here is from genome assembly GCA_031468815.1 of Morus bassanus. Taxonomy (NCBI): domain Eukaryota; kingdom Metazoa; phylum Chordata; class Aves; order Suliformes; family Sulidae; genus Morus; species Morus bassanus. Next base: position 41,122,542 of record CM062574.1, read on the forward strand.
CCAGTCCAGCTTTGTTGTTCAGTTTGGGTTTTTTTCTTTTGTCCCAATACTACTCTCACTGTAAGAAACTTTTTCTTATACCCACTTAGAATTCCCCTCACTGTAACCGCTGCCTCCTGCCCTTTCAGAATGCACCTCTGCAAAGAATTTAACGCTGTCTTCTCAGCAACCCACCACCAGATTGCCAAGAACTGCAGGGAGGTTCCCCACCTCCCCAGCCTTCCCTTCTCCAGGCTGACCAAACCCAGTTCCCTCAGCTCTCCCCACACATTAGGTGCTCCACCAGCTCCCCCTCACCATCTCCATGGTCCTCTGATGGGCTTTCCCCAGCCTGCCAATCTCCTTCTTGCACTACAAGGCCCACAGCTGGAAATATGTTTCCAGATGCAACCTCACGAGCACCAAACTGAGAAGAATCAACAATTCCCTCCATCTGCTGGCTGCACTCTTGCTAATGCAGCCAGCCCCAGAATGTAGCTTCCCTTTTTCACCATATGGAAGCACTGCTGTCTTACACTCGACTTGTTCTTGGCCAGTCTGCAACCGCAGACCAAGGCTGCTTTGGTCTCCATTCAACTTCAGGAGGTCTTCAGCCCATTCTTCTCGCTTGTTCAGGTCCCTCTGAAAGGCAGCCCTACCCTCCAGCATAGGAGCTGCTGCCCAGCAATCGTTTCATGCCATCAGTTGTGCTAAGTCACAGACAACCTTTCAATCATGAAAAAAATCTTATCCAGCATCTAGAATTGCAAACTAAGAACAACTCATGACCCACCTGTCAGTGCTTATCTTTAAATCACTGCTACAAATCTCATTTTTTGATTCCCGCTGTTCCTAAACAGAAAACATTAAAAAATAAGTTACAGATTAACATTTGTGTAGACAAGTTCTAAGCAACTTTAAGTTTAAAAAAGTTCTATATATCAGAATTGTGTGATTGTAGGGTTTTTTTTTTTTAATTACCTGAATTTGTGAACTTCTTTCAGCTGTTGCAGTATTGCCATCTGCATGTTTTTCCAGCACCTCAGTAAGCTGTGGCCAAATTTCCTCTGTACTACCAGTTCCACATGACCAGTCTGTATTGCAAGCAACATCTGCACAGGTTTCACGGTGCCATCCCACGGGTCGAGATTTGTTCATCATTGTTATCTCTGTATTAATAGCCCTGGATGAGAGGCAAACCTGAGCACTGGTACTTCTGCTTGTTGTAAAGCAAGCTCTAAAATCAGAACTCACATCAACAGCCTGGTTAACCGTAGAGTCACTGGTGACGTTTTTCAAGTTTTCACGATGCTCCAACTCTGAGTTCAGACAGCCGGTATTTCCACTGGAGGGTTCATCTGAAACTTCCACCTCGAAAAATGGATTCTCACTAGTGAGAATTGCAGAGACTGGAAATTGGCTTTCAGCCTCCTCTGCAGTGCAGTTAACACAGCTGGCACCATGGGCACACACACCAGATTCTTCACAACTGCAGAAATCAGAGTCCCCTGCACATTCACAAAATTGTACAGCTACGGCAGGGGCCATCTCCCATGGTGACAGTAAAGGACCGTCTTGCTTCATTGAGATGCTGTGACTGCATCTGCCATTGTTTTCAGACACTTCTTCACTTGTAGCCGTTTGGGGTGGGAGCGTGCTGTCGATCAGTGGGGTGTCTTTCACCTCTCCATGTTCTAAACTGTCACACACAAGCAGATTTGGACAGACCCTTTCTTTACTCCCACAAGCACGATTTTCAAGTATACTCCCGTAAACAACAGTATCATACTTTGTTTGCTCTTCCTGATGATCACAAGTCACACCATTGCAATCTGGCAGAGACAGAGAGTCCTGAAGCAGGTGGGGAAGCTCTGGCACGGCTGCTTCTGGGCAGGTCTGCTCACCTATGCCATACTCAGATGCAGGGGAACAATCTTCCGGCATGTCAATAAGATTTTGCTCCTTTGTGACTCCATCCCCTGGAACTTCATGAACTGCATCTATCAGCTTTAAGGTTTCGATTCCTATAGTTCCCCTTAGCTCAGAAAACTCACTTGAGCTATTTCTGTCATCAAAATCTTGCTCACTAGCACTGAGATACTCCAGCTGTGAATATTCACCTAAATGGCTTTGTCTGCAATCATCACACGCCCCACAATTAACATGCGTATTGTCATGTGCCTTTCCCAATGTATCAGCTTCTTTCTCACTTTCATCGACTTTCATTCTCTTTTTATTATACAGCTCAATATCTGCATCTAAAGATGAACTTAAATAATGTAAGCTTTCCTCTGACTTCAATTCTGAAACATTGACAGAACGTGCCTGGCCAAAACCAGAGCAGTTAGCTCCGGCTGCAACATCTCTGGCAAGCACGTGCTCAGCTTCCTCAGAATAAGAAAAAAGATGCGAGGTCTGATTGAAGCATCTCCTTTTGCTTTTAACATCGCTGTTCTTTTCTAATTCCATGGTACAAATGCTAAAATCCTCCTCCTGCTCCTCAGAAGTTATCCACACAACTCACTTCCACTGCAACCTCTCAAAGTCATCGGCTTGTCTCTTCCTATAAGTTTCTCACCTTAATAAAAATAACAGAAGTTCAAGACACTCCATGGTGTACAAGAGGACATTACTGTTTAAAAAAAATATCTTAAATTAACCATCTTTTTATCACCTACTGCATGCTAGTATAGAAGCTGGGAATTATTCAGTACATTCTCAAAGAAATCCTAAGAGCTTACGGAAGGCAGTTAAAAGAATTTGCTGTTCCTGCTTGTGTGATTTCAATTGAGTGAAAGCATCCTCAGAGACCAATCAATCCTATTTTCTTAACTCTTAGGCAAAGTTTCCATCCTCTTACCACTGAAGCATTTCTTGGCTGAATCATCAGAATCCCCGTTGATACACAGCGAGCTATTTACATCATACGCTAACTTCATGACAGCACAGGAGGTGTTTCAATGCATGTACTAACTCTGAGAGTGAGGATGCTGACTTACCCTGGATCCAGTGACCACAAACTGACCTCACATCATTCCTGACTGTATACTTGGCCTGTAAGCACTCCTTGTCACAGAAAGCTTACAGATGCTTGATCCAAGACCAGTATATTTACCATAGGGAATATCCTCCAGTCCAGGAGCTATAAAAATGTTTAAAAACTACTTAAATGAGCAAAGAGGTGAACTTAGAGCTCTGTGCATTCTGAGAACTAAAAACCCTTCAGATGTTGGACAAGGGGGAAACAGAAGCATATTGCTTTTAATTCTGGGGAAACAAGAAGTAATGCTTATCGAGCACAGAACCATAAGAAAACTGGAGAATCTTTACAACCAAGAAGTGTAAGATGTAAGGGAAAACAGGAGGATGGTTCCTCAGATCAGAGTGCTTCTTTTAGATGGAGAAGAAAGCTGGACAATACACCAAACCAAAACAATACACTTGCTCTGGACTTGCAATAATCCCAGTTTTATAGCAAACATGAACGAAAAGCAGAGAAAAAGTATATAGGGATGGAAGACGCTCTTTGTGAAGCTTGTTTCTTTTAAGTGATTATCAGTTCTTCTCTGCTTTCCCCAAAAGCTCGTAATGAAGAGAGCGATACATAAAAACGTTAGATGCATTTCTCAGTTAGGTATGCTTTCTAAACTACTGAATGAAACATAACAATTTTATAGTCACAGGTCTCTAACCTGACTATAATGTTACATAAGGCACAGCAAATTACAGTCCTGTCTATAACTCTTGCCCCTGCGAGGGCATGCAGACCAACCAACAAGCCCAGAAGCTGGGTTCCACACCCTTACGAAGACACAAGTCACTGGTTCATCCTCCAGAGGAAGTTTCCAGCTTGGTGAAACACAGTCCATGAGGAACCGAGTGAAGTACCGAAGCAAGATACAGGCTGCTGCTGAAGCATGAGGGGGGATGGCAAAGCCAGGCCTGTTTCTTGGCCACTGCTCTGGGATTAACATAAAAGTTAGGTGAACTCTGTCAATTCCGGATATAAACGGTGTGACCCAGGCCTTGTATCTGCAAAGGAAGGTTTGCGGAATGGACCCCTAAGAGATAACTTCATGATAGTCCTTCCTCACGGGGAAAAATGGCTTGTCCCTCGAATCTGCATCCACTCACTTTCCTTCACTAAGGATCAGTATTAAAATGACATCATTTAAAATCACTTAATAAAAATCATTTACATCATTGAACAGAAGTCATCAATGGAAGTCAGTCATCCTCCAAAAAAAATTACCGTGATCTCATTATGCACTTCCACAGTTATTTTTGTTTCACAAATGTTAGCTTTCTTATTACGCTAACTTTACCTTCCTCTCCTAACTGAAGTTTTGAGCAATTATTATCCGTGAAATGAAAAAAACTTGCCGTAATGCTGCCAAAGCACACCTCGGACGCCTATACGCAAATTACAACATATTATCAGAGAAAAGGGGCTTTTTTTCTCCCCCCCTTTTTTCCTTAAGAATGAATTAAGGAACAAGAACTACAACAGCTCTAGGTATGCCCTAGATAAATAGCAATAACCTTGTCGTTAGGACTGCTGGCACAGGTAGATGCCTAACGGCAGCCAAGTCGGTTGGATCCCCGCTCTGGTATTAAAGCCCTCCCCCCGCTCCCGTGGAGGGCCACAGCCGAGCCCCGCGGGAGGAAGGGGGGAGCCCTGCGAGCAGCCCGGTGCCCCCGCCGCCCCAAGGGGAGGCCCCAGGCGCAGCCCCACCACCCGCGGCGCTCACCCCGGCTCCGGCGAGGGCCGCGCAAACCTTCCCGCTGCCTAAAGGAAGCCGCCCCGCCGCCGCCGCGCCCTCCCCCATCGGCCCCGCTCCGCCGCCCAGCCCCCGCCGGGCGGCAACGGCCCCGCCGAGCACGCGCCCAACGGCCGCCCGCCGCCGCGCCCCGCCCGCGCCTCCAGCCCATTGGCTGCGACGGGAGGCCTTCGAGCGCCTGATGGGCCGGCGCGGCCCTCCGCCCCGCCCACCGACACCACCCGCGGGCGGGTCGCCTCAGGGGCGGCCGTGTCGTCGCCCCCGTCAGGGCGGCGGCGGGCGGTTCTGCGGGCGGCGGCACGTCGTCTCGTAGTTACTAAAACCTACCGGCAGCTGAAAGGCTTTCAGGCTGAAGGAGCGTCTTACAGGCAGTGTAAATAAATAAAATAAACAGCAGCTGCTGCTACGCCGGTTACCGATTTTTACAAGGTTGGTTCTGGCCCTTACTCCTCCTTGTAAACACGTGACGCTCTTAATAAAGTGTCCAAAACATTGCTTAGCAGCCTAAACCACACTAAACCCCAAACCCACGTAATTCAGCGTTCAGAGCATTTAAAAAAGCAGAGACAAAGCATGAACCTCCTCCTCAGTATATTACATGCAGGTGATCACTGTGTGACAGCACCCGTGACCAGCACAAGAGGAAATTTAATATTAAAATTGACATGTTTTTGATGAAGCAAGTTGCCTTCTGTTGTGAAGGATTCTTCCAGGGAAAGTTACTATGTGGGTTGCCTGTATACCTTCACCATAAATACTTTTAAGGAAGTGGAAAATGAATCCCATCAGCAATACCACTCAAATTTCTCCTGCTGGGACACAGTCTCCTGTCCCCCCGCCTCCCCACATGTTCCCTGCCATTAAAAATGCTAATATCTGGGGCTTTGTCTCACACCAGTGCCCTTACTTCACACAAGCCCCTGCCTTTGTACATTTTACAGCCAGTGTTGCTCCCACTTGTGTGTCAGCAGTAATATATTAAAAATGAAAATGAGCCCGTTACACCAGTATCATCCAAAAAGTCTGTATTTTCCAAGAGAACTTTTACCAGTAACAACGTCATGACAGACCACTCCATAAACCTACCATAAAAACAAGTGACATTTTTATTGGCGATTTCTGCTAATGAATTTCCTTTTCCACGCTCCTATCTCCTAAAAAGATTTGTTTGTTTTTTTTTTTTAAATCAAAACAAAAAACCATTTTGGGTAACGTTCCATTTGCAAACAATAGAATTATTTAACATTTAAAAATAAAACAAAAGGATAGCAATTTTGAATACAGCTTCTAGGAAAACCCATCCTGGTTCCCCCAGGAGCCGTTCCCTCGCCAGGCTGCCACCACCTCGGCTCCGCTCCGAATCAGTGGGCTGGGTCCCGAGGCTCTCCAGTTTGGAGCTCAGTTAAAAGGACTGGGGCATGTGCTATTACTACCATTCAAAGCCCTGTTGTTATACATTCTTCATAGGAAAACATAAACCAGTTTGCAGTAAACCAACCAGTACTTTTTCTTCCCTTATTCTAAAGCTAAGTCATACTGAAAGTTAGGGGGTGGGGGGGGAAAATGTGGCTTCAACATTCAGCTACTTTATCACACACAAAGATTTCTACTAAGAGCATATCCAGGTTGAAATACACATCTGATTTCTGTCATGAGGTTCATGCTTATGGGGTGTGAGATGCAATCTACTTCAAAATAATAAACAGATCACTTCTCGATGAGCAAAGTATTATTTTTAGCCTTTTGGACCAACACTTAGTTGCTAGGTTGTTTTTCCTGAATCTTGCCCGAAGAGAGTCTTCACCGGTACCACGAATAAAAAGATGACCGGTGGCAACCCCACACCTTATCATCAGTTAGTAAGATGTCGTATTTAGCACATTTGTTTGCATTCTGAAAAACCCTTCGTTTATTTTTTTAGGCCCCAGAGGCTTTGTACACCAGAAATTACACAAGTCAACCACAGAAAATTGTAAATTGGTATCCACAGAGATTTTGAGGTATTCCACAAGAAACCTGGCTCTGCACGTGAATGTTCCTCTCAAAAAGGAAAAAAAAACCCAAACAAACAAAAAAAAACCCAAAGCCCTAGCTGGAGTGGATGGAAATTTCATTTCATTTAAAAGATTCCTTTAATTCCCATGTTCCACCACATTTGATCAAGAAGGACATACTTATTTCCCCAGGGGCACAAAAAACCCCTTCGTCATCCTTTTCCAGATACATTAATTTCAGTATTTCATTCCTAAATTTCTGGGTACACTCAGAAGAGATGAAAAGTGTTATTTTCTAGCCAAACCAGAGAAACACATTCAGACAATGTTTTTGGTTTATTTGACTTGTGAAGGTGCTCTAAGAAGATACCAGCGATCCCCTTAATGTTGAAAATAGCAGCGGTTTAATTCTCTTAACCTCCAGTCTGCGAGGAACAGGCTAGGGAAAGATCTGGACCGGAGAGTCTGAAGACCAAGTTAAGAAAAAATGGTCTCCGGGGGGTCTGGATTTGGCTTGATAGAACCATATCTGTTGTGGCAGTCAGCACTGACAGAAGGCTGCGCCTGCCGAAGAGGAGATGCTGCTTCATAGCGTGAGCAGGTTCCTAAGGAACCGGTCGCTTGCCTTACTTGCAAGCTTTTCTGGTAGGGCTGAAGGGGGAAGGACAGCTTTACTCTTCAGGTAACTGCTGTTTTCCTTTGAGTAGTACATTCAGAACAATTTCCAATAAACCAGAGCGGGAGTGCTAGTTGTATATAATAAACTGCCTGCAACATTTCAATTGGTTATGTTGTTTTTCATGAAAAGTGGAAAACCTTTACAACGACCTTAGAAGGAAATAATTCGCTACTTCTATTTGTAGAAAAACCATAGGCAGTAATTTTTTCTAAAGTGCTTCTTTACTATCAGTTACTTTTTTAAAAATTAGACTTATATTTTGTAGCGGCATAGTTTCCTAGTAGTTCATGGACCAGTAGATAGTTTCTGATGTAAAAAACCCATTACACATTTTTGTTAAGCAAATGACACTTGCTTTGATAAATGCACCAAAGTGAGCCATCTAAGTGCAAAACCCACCATTTCTTAAAACATGGCCTTATGCTGGTTTATGAATGCAACTTTACATCCTTTAGAAGTAGTTTACTTAAATTCCAAGAGCAGGGATTAAATAATACAAATAAAAGTTGGAAAATGCAATGAAGCTATTGCCTATTTACCCTGAAATAAAATAGTCTTATGATTCAACTGGTGCAAAAATCCCTCCGAACACCTTTGTTTTATTGGCAAAGTCATTTAAGGTCACTTTTGCTTCCAAGACCATCTTCTTCCATGGTTTCCACTGAAGGAGTTTTGCTTTGTAATGGCTTGTGGTTCCACAGTGATTTGTAAATGAAAAACCTACTACGAATAACTCTACCATAGTCACTAAATTACAGATACTGTCATGAGAAAGTCCAAAACTTACAGTGTTTTTTTTTTTTTTAAAAATTTTCAGCAAGACACAAAATTCCAGTCCAGTTCAAGTGTTTTCTTTGAATGCCATTTTAAATGGCAATAAATGGCTGCTGTGCCTTCTGGATGGAGAACTTAACGTGATGCCCGATGTGCTTCTTATATGGTGGATGGATATTGTACTTCAAATGTACACAAAGAACGGTGTAGAAGGGCCCCCGCAGGCACAGCCATTTGGATCAGCTACTTCTATGTATATAGTGCAGTAGGTTTGAATCTGCGTAGAGAGAACCACGACTGGTGGCACGTAGCAAATGTTGGGGTTGCCTGTTCTCAGAAGGCATGACACAAAGCATCCCGGACAGCAAGAGACAGAAGCATCTGCAACGTTGTTCTGATTCTGTCAAGTAGTAGTAGTTTCCATCGAAGCTGGTGGTTATTGCTGAGACAGTAAAGCACTCCGGTTGGCTTTCATCTTCTCCAAGCGTTTTACTAGATGACCGTTGCTGACTTCAAGCTCTTCAGTTTTATCCAATGCTGAACGAAGCTGAAGGAAGCAGAAAAAAAGAACCCCGTGACTTTCACAGTGTTTTCCCTTTCCAAAGATAAAGCGAGGTTTGTAGTTACCAATGCTAACTGACTACGTTGCTGGAATTTCCTTACAAGATAAAGCAGTTGAAAATTCCTGTTAGTGGACTTAAAACTAAATATTGTGTAACTGCTTTGCAGACCACACACATACACAGATATTTTCTAAGCGCAGTGCCAAAAAACCACGGTATTTACAGAATGCTGAACAAATGGCTCAGCGTTTGCCTCAGCTTCAGAGGCACGGATGCTCAGAGATACCTGCTGGGTGACGTACGCCTGTCTCACTGCCTGGCTTTCACGTTTCTGGTTCCCGGAACTACAGCCACAGCTGTGACTTTGGTGACTTAGTTTTCTACAAAATCCACCACGGGATGGGCGTAGGGAGAGAGAGGTAGACTGCACAGAGCAATATTTATAGGCAGCAGAGCAGAAGGAGCATTTAGAAAAAGCAAAGAGCCACACTGAACAAATGTCATGAGGCAGGTGTAAAAGAAGCTTACAAACGTATTTAAGCTGCTTGTAGCAGCTACTTGGAGAGAACATGAAGTTTGGCACGACAAATAAGGTGAAAATTACGGACAGCTTGAAGATGCAGTGTTTTAAGAGAGAGAAACATGGACAGAGTCTGCAGATGGACACACTACAGCAAACAGGCATAAATAGGTTGACAGAGCAAGCAAAACAGGCTCAATAAAAACAATTCACATCCATTTAGTGCTCATGTTTAGACTCTGAAGCTTGGAAGTTTAGACTGTCATTCCTGCTAAGGTGTGGCACTGCGCTTAAATAATGAAGTGCCCAAATTAAACTTACAGCAGGATTTACAGCTTTCTACTCCTGTAATTTCTGAATCACATGTTCTAAGACCACCAGCGATTTGTATTTACACACTCAGAATTTATAACACCCAAAGCAATGAGTCTTCAAGTACAACAAAGGACAAGGACAGCAAAGTAGGAACAGGAAATCTTCAGCCTGATGAACGTCGAACCACGTGAACATTCACAGCTGCAAAGTAGCATGCAAACCTGAGGATCTGAAGGCTGCTTCTAGAGTCAAGTTGTACAAGTATAACTTGAATTTGCTCCAGAGAACCAACTCTGGCACAAAGCAAAGCATGGCAAGTCAGTTTAGGACGGAACGGTAAAAAGGCAGTGGGAGTTCAGAGTCGTGACTGTTAATCCAGTTTGTGTGCTGAATGTTCGGTTAAACATTTAGAATGAATAACTAAAGCAATAAAAAAAGTAGACATCTATTCTTCGTTCTACCAAGGAGGGTAGTTCCTCCTTTAAAACGCACCAGACAGACAGGTCTCCCACACGTGGTGCAGGCTGACTGATAGCCCATGACAGTTTGCATTTAAAATTACCTCCCTCTGTAGTTTGCGTTTCTCCGCTTTCAGTTCATCTTCTACTCTTTCAGCATTTTCAGCAGCAGTTTTGTATCGGGCTACCTGACCTTCCAATCGTATTACCTAAGGTGAAGACATATTTTCTGAATTAGAAGCAGTAGCAAGAAGTTACTCTGAAGCGTCACTCTTCCACTAGGAGTTAAGCAATGACCAGAGAGATGCTCACTTTTCTTTAATAAAATAAAGGCATATTTTGAGGAGAAAAAAAACTATACCAAGGAAGCCTGGCCATGGTAACTTACTCCAGACCTTTTATACATATCCATATTTAATATGCTTCCAGCAACAAAAAAAGTACAGTCCCTTGACTAAATTTATCTTAGCAAGATTATCGCTGACATACTCTGGACAAGAGCAAACAGTCAAAATTGAACAGTCTTTTATAAAATCCATATATACTACATCATACGCCAGGAGCCATTTAAAAAGCGGTCGATAGCTAGGCATAAGAAAGCATTCTGAAGAGTTCAGTAAGTGCTCTCAATATACCTTTGAACAGTTTTCCTTCAGTAAAGATCAGTAATATATTCACACTTCCCCATATATAAATGAAAGCATTTTAGTCCTTATGACTTAAGTGCGGTAGCCCTGATACTCCAACACTCCTGCTTCTTATTTTAAGGGGAAAATCACAGTAATGATGATTTCATTTATCATATAATAAACTACACCTTCTCTTTGCATTCTCACCATGCCTAAACAAAGAGAACAAGCCAGAAACTTACATTCTGCTCCAATGCTGTTATCTCTTGCTCAGACTTTGCTAGTTTAAATTTGAGATCACTGATCTGTCTGTTGGCATCTCCTAGAAGAATTGCAGATTTATCAGAGATGTCAGAACAAGTGTCAACAGTTTCTTCTAACAAGTCTGTCATAAAATTTCCATGCTACAGGAATCTACTTAGGGCAGTGGTAGAACAGCAAATGCTGTCTGCCAAAAAAGTCTCCTTCTACACCAGAGCTTGCAGCTAGCCCTGCTCAGTAGATAGGAGCTCTTCCCAGCCTTGCCTGATTCCCTTTTAACCACTCAGAAAGCAGAATTAACCAGGAACTCAGACCCAGCTCTCCTGGGGAACATAAGGGAGATTTCCAATTGCAATCTTGGTCAAACGAAGGATAATTGTTCCCTCACCTCTAGGAGAGGTGCGTGGCTGGCTCCCACTTTGAAGCTCCCTTAGAACTGAAGGCTCATTTTTACTTAGAGCCAGGTGGTTATTGTACAGATGCATTTTCACACTCACAGGCAGGACACAAAAGTTATCTTAAAATCAAAATATAGCTCACTTTGGATGTCAATCATGTGCATATCTGTCCCATTTTCTAGAACTTCATCTTCAGACTGTGTATTTTCCATCTTGCCATTCTTTTGCTTTTCTTCCAGTTGTCCCTTTAATTTTTTAACCTGAACATACAAAATAATTAGTTAATAAAATCAGTGAGGGAAAACTGTGGCTCAGTACTCAAATTCACTCAAGTGTTATAAAAAAACAAATTAATTTTTTTAAACCTAAATTCCAAAAAATCTTTTTGGAATTATAAAATAATTTCCTAGAAATTCTTTTAGCAAATCACTCATGATATTTTAAGTATCAGTGCTTCTGCGTAAGTTCTGGACCAAACATGAGCGGAAGATGAATGTTTTATTAGAAAAGCCACAGATGTTCTGTAGGCATATTCACATAAAACATTCTTAAAAACCCAAACTGTGTTTGGCTCTGCATGAAATATCAAGGTCAAGGATATAGTCCATAAATGAAAGCATAGAACATCCTGTAGAGAAATAGATCAGCTAATTTTTTTTTTAATAAGCTTTCTATCCACTACAGAATATCATGGTACCAGCAATAATTACTTTTATTGCTATTTACCCATCTACTGTAATTCTTCCAGCATTTCTTTATGTATGGCCCACTGCCCACAGATCCTGCAATTTCTGGACCATATTAGTTTTTTCCTTGGGCTTGGCCAATCGGAAGTATTATTTTTCAGAAATAGTCCTGGAGAAGGAGTTATAGGTGACTAAGGACACTGAATATGACTGGTTAGCAACACGGAACGGGCACACTGGGACATAGCTTTCTTGCCCTGTATCCTGAGTTAACACACAGGAGGAATGTTTCAGAGGAAGAATGAAGTGGCAAGCAATGCAGTAAGTCCTCAGCAAGAACAACCCAGCACATGTTCAGAAAGGCAACAGCACTGCTGTTCTATACCTTATGTTACAGCTATTTTGAATTTTTTAATCTCTACTATTCTTATCACAGATTTAGGAAACATACAGCATTTCAGTTTTCCTGTGATTACCTGGTCTAGTAAGGATTCTCGTTCATCAATGAGTTTTTTCAGCCTGTCTGAAAGAGAAAACTGAAAGTTCAGTGCTGATTTGATTGAGCGCACATTTCAGAGTGCATCTGATATAAGACTGAACCGTTAAGGTTAGTGAAACTAATGATGAAGGTAGTTATGCACGTACCACAGGAAATGAGGCCACAGACAGGGCTGGGAAGGGGCTGCAGCCAGGGGAGGTTATGTCATTCTCACAGAACATGCTTGTCACGGCAGTAGCAGCACCCAGCTGCATGCAAAGAGGCTAATCTTCTACGTTAGGTTAGCATGCAAGAACTCTAGGGTCAAACACAACTGCAACACAAAATCTCACAGATCTTTACAGTTTAACATAATGAAAATACTGTAAACACCTATAATCATAGCTAAGCACATTCTCACCACTTTAGATCTTTAGCTTCTTTTACTAAACAACATGGCAATAACATTTTGTGTTATCTCCAGTATTATGACCAGAAAAAACATTTGCCCATTAAATTATTTTTGTTTCAAATGCAGCAGTCTGGTAAAACATTTTCTCTTTAGTCCTTCACAGTCAATTCTCCTGGTCAAACATCAAGCAGGTGTTGGGCAATCTGGACCAACTGTCATGTTACACTTCAGCTTGGAAGTGCTATAGATCAGCACATGGATATGCGTGGCATTGATTAATAAAGTACACACTACAGAATGAGACAACTGGAAAAAAACAACTGGAAGTAAGTAACCAAATCACTTGGTTTTTTTCTTCCCTATTAAGGAGTGCAAAATGTGAAAGCATTTTAGCAGGTACTGTATGCAACAAATCTTAACTGACAAATTTTCTTATCACTAAAATTACTTTACCTCATTAGTTAACAACCTTAGCTTGTTCAGGTACACCTCAACAGAATTACACCAGAACCTATCATTCAAGTATTCTTATTAGAAAAGGAGAGGATATATTGACCTCAGGCAGGTCTTACTCCACAAGTTTGACGTGTGTGTTTAGTGCAGTTTTATTTAGCTTGCCTCCCCTGCCAGCAAGCGGTCACCTGTGCAGAACCAAGCCAGTGGGTGTTCAGAGCTCAACTCCACATCTAGGGTCTGGCCTGTTAATTAAATGGTTAAAATCCAAAGGTCACTCAAGAAAAAGGTCTTTTTGTAAACTTAAGGAAAGCAATTGACAAATTACAGACAAAAGGCTGGTGGGCTTTTACCAGGTAAATTCTGTTGACAGACTTAAGTATTTTTGAAAAGCTTTGTCCTCCTTATCTTGAATAGGCTAAAATCTTGTGGTTGACCATTTTCCTTTTTAACACAGGCAGTAAAGGGAATAAAGAGTCTGTATTGAATCAAATCATGGGGAAAACTGAAGTTTTCAAATTAAAGTCCCTCTATATGGCAGACAGGTACAGCCCATTAGCTAGTAATAGTGTGGTAAATCATTCCCCTCCTGGGTATACAAGTTCCCACATACCAGCAGTCATTCTAGAGCATGAAATAAAACCTTTACCTTGGCTTCCGATGCAAAACCCAAATACAGATCTTAAAGCGACATCCCCGTTCAGCAGTTCTATGCATTCATTTTGAACCTCCTCAAGTCCTATCTTTTTTTTTTAGCCATTTGTAACACATTCAGTCAACAAAACAAACCCAAACAAACCAACCACATTTTTGTAAACTATCAAGAAAAACAAAAATTTACAAGTATAAACCCCTTCAAAATAATAAAACCATTTCACATATCTCTATGGGAAGGAAAGGAAGCTTAAGACAAGTTCTGTAAAAGATGAAAGGGAAGAAAAATAAAGGTCAATGAAGAAAGCAAGGAGAGCAAACAGTAAAAGGGAAGTCAGAGATATTCAGACTTGGAGATAGGATTGGGAGTCACAGGTCAGCAGAGGTCAAGAAATGAAGTTACTAAGAACTGGAAAGAGAACAAGGACTGATGCAGAAGGAAACTTCTAGGCCACTTCAAAATTAGCCCAAACTTATTGACTCCAAAGGGGCCAAATACTCCACCTTGATCCTGAAAATACCTTAGCCATGCACACAGCTAAGTAACTTTCGTTAGCACAACCACCTGACTGAAGAAAAGACACCTCCTCCAGTTTCCAGTAAGGAAGCATATCAGCTTCCCCCAAGCCCTTTCCCTGCAAAACAGACGTTAGCATTTTGGGATTTACCTTGAAATCCCATCTCACCATCAGTTCTCTCCTCCCTCATTATGGACATCTGTGTGCCCCACTGGGACAGAGGACATGCTGGCAGCAGGATTTACAAGACCACAGAAAAAAATCAGTTTGCTAAAATTGCCATTTATGTAGAAAAGTTTTCTGCATGTATAGATGAAGGCCTCTCAGGTTTCACTTATCTTAAAACCCCACACTAACACAGAAAACTTACTTTAGCTTTAATGGCTATCTCTGCACAGCCACCTTATTTTTGCATTTAGGAGACATTTTTCCAAACAAATCAAGGATCCCAGGACCTCTAGAACTATGAGCAGAAAAGAACAATCTCCTGAATTAGCACATGAAGCAGCTAATTACAATTCTTCTCTATAAAAGTAATTTTCCTTATTTCACATACAAAGATGCTACAATGAATAATTAGAGCATGACATTCATCTCACTTAAATTTAACTTTGGTAACATGATTCCCAGGCTACTCACTGCACCAATTCATGGCTTACATACGCAAAGGAACTTAACAGAGGGCTGATGCAAGTCTTCTGCTATTGTACAGGCCTGTTTGTAAGTCAAATGACTCTTCTCATTACTTTGGTAATGCAGTTGATTCAAGGTATGGCTAACCAGGGTGCTGCTTCAGTGGCACAGTTGACTTAATATCTCCTAAGGAGCCACAGATCCTTCATATCTCTTCCTTCTTGGAGGGGAGCATGGGGTGGGAAGCAGCTGGTTTTAACCTGAATGATTTGTAGGATGTGTGGCCCATTAAGTAATTAATACTGATGCAAATGAGAGGAGTAAACTGTATATGGAAGGTGGGAAGGCATCCCATGAAATCACACCAGCATTCCCAAGCAGCTATTCAGAACAGATTGCAAGAACCCAGCTGTCAGATCAATAGCAGCTTGGGTCATACTCCTTCTCCAGAACTGTCAATTTATTTTGGATCATGAGAAAACAACAACAAAAAATATTGAGAAATGCCTTCGTCTCTTTCTCAGAAGAGGGATACTGCTGGGGACAGGCTGTTGGGACAGTGACTAAGCATAGGATTTAGAAGACAGCAGCTTGCAGTACTGATTTTGAGGGGGACAGGAAGACTGTTCTTCTCCATCGTAAAGGAAATACTGACCAAGGCCTTTCACTATTATTTGCTGAATAAGGGAAAAAAAGAGTTTCTTCAGCTACTTCTTTTGAAAGCATTCCAGGCTAGCTCTGAATTCGCAGTAATGCACAGACCTAGGCTACAGGCTGCATGTGCCACTAGGTATTGAACAGAATACCCAGCAAGCATTTGGAGCTATGGAGCTATTCTGAAAGACCAAACTCTCATACACTGAGAGTAGTGCTCGCTGCAGCACACATCAGCAGACTGTCCCTACTCAAAACCAAATAGGTAACATAATAGCAGCAAATATAAATCTTGATGTTAGTTCATCTCATGATTTCTTAGTTTCATGTTAGGCTTTGTGAAAAGACTGATTTTGATATTTTGCTGTCTTTGAAAGTCAAAACCAATGAAAGGAACAAGCTAGATCTTATCTTGTATCTGTTACGATATCGCAGGGAAAATACAAAAAACTGTTTTCAATTGTGTAACTTCACAAAAGATGTATCTTCTAGGGAATTCCTAGGAATTTCTAGGGAATGTGCATATATTCAAGCAAAAACCAAAGAGGTAAGGAACACCATGACCTTCTCCTCCATGGTACTTGCCCAATTCCAGAAGTCAGGGACGAGCTGCCAACATAGATACCAAGCAGCTGGTGTTCAAGAAGGATTTATAGTACGTCAGCTATTCCTCATTGCCTGTCCACGTTCCTGCTCCTACCCTAGTTTCACTGAGAGCTGGCCAGTTACTGTGGGATAAAAGCTGGTACATGGACAGTTAGTTAAGACTGGAGTTGTCATTATTTCTCCTTCTGTGACTTGGCTTTGAAAAGGACTTCTCTTACAGATGCTTTGTTTTCTTAAGTGGAAAAGCTAGTTAAAGACAGCTCACCATTAATTCCCTCAACCATCCAGATGGATTTCTATTAGAAACAAACTCATACAAAAAATACAGGAAGTGCTGGCATGTGCCTAATTTAACTCAGAGTTGCTTACAGATCCATCCACGAGTACAGGTGAAGTCTAGCAAGCGCATTTAATTATATATTTAAGTGTATTTAACATTTAAATATAAATACATTTTACTGACTTTGAACATTAAACCATATATTACAGTTGTGAGTATAGCAGAGACAAATCTTTACACTGCTACATAGTAAGAAGAGATTCTTTTAAGATCTATGACTTTTTAGATTAGCATTTAGTGTAAACCCTTAAGAAGAACAACTGCTAATACTTACAGAAACCATGCTGGAACTGTTGTAAGTTGGAGAGAAGCCATATGAAAAGACTTACAGGTTTACAGTCCTATTACAGGTTTACAGTTACGGGTGCCATCACATATTAAAGGTCCTCAAACACCACGGCTGCCCATTCCTAGTAAGATAGCTGTTCTAGCTATGTAGCACAACGCAATAAATTTAACAAAGCAGGCTGCAGAAATATGTTTTTCAAATTATATAATTTAAATAAATATTTATGCAGGTTTATAAACAGTGCTCTGGGCAGGCGATTTGAAGTATAAAATATGTTTATTTCAATTATATACAGCTCAGTACATTTTGATACACATCTTAAAACTTTGCAGTCTGTTTGACTCCATCAACTTTGTAACATCAACACAAATCCAGCCTTCCATAGCCACCCCCCACCCCAACTCCTCAACTTGCGTTCCCTTGGGACACTCATTGCTTACAACAACTTAAAATGAACTTTTAATTATGCAAAACATGCTCTTCCTCCCAAGCACTATAAAAAGATGCAAGAAGAAATATACCAATGGAGTCAAAGTGTCTAATTTATGCCAGCAATTCAAAGCACTCCAGCTCTTCAAAAAGGCACAGGGGCTAGTATGTAGAACAACAATCATCTATGGTCTGATACCCAACATGAATTTAGGACACACAAAGTTATCTTCTCTCCAGAAAGAAAGAGGAAAGAATTTTTCAAAAGATAAAAACATTCCTTCAGAATCATAGTTTGCAAAAAACGTAATACAATAAAGAAATACAATTTTAACAAAAATCTTCTTGGAAAAATAAGATATTTTATATATTCATAGGTAGACAGTACTTGATAGCAAACCTAAGTACACATTACAGTGTGTATTGACACTTTCTTTAGAAAAAATAAAAAACCCATGTGAGACATGGTGTAAAAGGCCTATTGTGATGCAAAGTGCCTAGATGAAGTAAACATGTATATATTTATTCCTTTCAGCAAACTAAGACCTGTATGTTGCACATTCTTCAAACTGTACATTGTTCTTCCAATGTGTTTAGACTAAGCAGATTCACAATGATCTAACTCTATTTTGGGATATGGCCATATTAGAAATACACACAAAGTGGAATGAGTGTATCTTTTTTTTCCCTAGTAAAAAAATAAATTGGTTCCTAGGCTTTAATCATTCAGGAAGAAGTTTCAACATCAGATCAGTGTTGCTGATCTACTGAGTTACTTCATGAAGTGTTAATGTACTTACTGTAGATCTAATGCATGTAAGTACACACAAGTATGCACATAAGTTCACAAATGCACATAAGTACATTCAAGACATCCATCATCTAGGCTAGAAAAAAAAAAGAATTTCATACAGAAATTCCTCCATAGCAGTTATCCTAAAAGTACATGCTGAAAGTACCTCAACTGCAAGATAGTATGAATAGCTGATTTGTGAAGCTTGCTCTTTTGGTGATAAACTTTAAACCTGAGACACAGCAAAACTAAACCCACACACGATTTCTTGTGGCTAGGAATGTCAGTGAATAACTTAATACTTGCATCATTACCACTTATGTAACATTGTATTATGATGAGAGTTACCTAGAAAGAAAAAACCTTAAGAGTATCCCTAAGGTCTGATGTATTGTGCAAAGTGCATGCTTCTGTACTGGGACTGATCAAATGGCATGTAACTCGTGTAGTCTTGAGATTTTGAACTTAGGATATTATACAGTCATCTCTGGATTTACCCTTACTCCTTTTACCACCCTGCAAATCCTCCTTGCTTTCATCCCTGTTATTGCCAGCACTTTCCAAATCCTGTTCCAAAGCATTTTCATCTGATATTCTTTCCACTTTGTTAGAATCTGATGCTTTGATTTCATCTTCCATCACATCAATCTTCTCATCAGTTTTCCATGATGTTTCCCCTTGCAAGCACCCTGTTTCTTCAGGCTCATCTCCTTTCTGACGATGCAAGCTGTCATCTTCAGTCAAGGCATCTTCGGTTTCTATTTTGTCTGTTCTTTCTCCAGCTTCATCTCTTTGGGCAGTTTTTCCAACAGCACCATTTGCTCCATCACCCTCTCCTTTCTGTGTATCAGCTTTCTCTCCATCACATTTTTCATCACTTTCTAGTGTCTGTTTTGACTCCTCATCAAAATCAAATGCATCACCATCATCTTCCAATCTTTCTTCCACTTGACCCTCCAATTTAACTTGTTCACTAACATTTTCATCCTGCTCAGCTTTCTGTGCCAGGGAATTATTTGCACCTTCCTCAGAAGCAAATCCACAACCATGGTGGTATGCAAGCTCTAACTCTTTCTCAGTTTCTTTCAGTGTTTCTTCATCAACTTTGTTTTCAGTAGTTACACTAACATCTACAGTTGACTCCTCTTTAGATTCACCTTCCTCTTGTTGAACTACATTCTGCATTTCACCTTCTAAAGGAGTATTTTTCTCTCCCACTGTATCACCTGTTGTTTCTTCACTACACTGGACTACTTGACCTTCTACCTTTGGCTTTAAATCTTCTATGCATTCTGTTCTACTTTCCTTTTCTTCCCCAGACTCATCCTCTATTTCCACTTCTGACCCCTGAATTTTGTCTTCTGAAAGACTTGGGTCTAAAATGGTTTCCTGAGTCATCACCTCTTTCACATCACCTGTGTCTGGACCTGCCTGCTGCAGCACACTTCCTTTTACCTCAGTAATACAGCCTGCGGCCTCCACAGATGCCTTATCTTGCTTGCCTGTTTCTGCAGAATCTGAACACACCTCCAGCTCTTCTATTAATACTTCCTTCTGGCCGTCCTTCTCGGCCATAACATTTTCAAGTTCAGTTTTATCTTGCCTATTCTGTTCCTCTGATGATGCTGAAGGACTGTCCTCTGAAGAAACTGGTTGGATGCATGCCTGATCTCCTCCACCTTCCTTTTCACTTGTATCTGCTGAGACACCACTTTCACGTAACTCCGTCCCCTCCAAACCCACAGACTCTCTTTCCCTCGCCTGACCCTGAATTGCGTTCCCAACCTCATTTTCTTCTTCAGTTCTATCACCTCCTGTTTTATCAATTCTTCCATCAGTGCAGTCTTTGCTTTCACCAAGGTTTTCCTCCAAGACATTTGTAACCTTCTTTTCAGCACTTTCCTCTGAGTGCTGGAGTCCCTCAGCGTGACTCTCCACATTTACCTCTTCACTAAGCAAGCCTGCTACCGTAACCTCTGGTAGCCCTGCCTGGTGAGAAACCACCTCACAGCTCTCACTTGTAATATCAGCTTCCTGATCCATTTCATTATCACTCAGGCCATGGCTAGTTTTAAGATCCTCTCTTTCTTCCTGTTCAGGTGCAGCTTTTCCCAGTTCATGATCTGTACCTAAGACACTAGGCATTTCCTGAGGAGTCTCAAAAATCTGATGACCTTGCAGAGAGCCAACCTCCAAGTTCTGATTTGTCCTTGCATTTAAGTCGTGGTGTTCAGCCTCCGTACTAACAGGCTGTTGGACTGCTGTGCCTGCAGACTCGGTCTCCTTTCTCAAATCATCTGTGTCACTATCATCGTTTGAAGAAGCATTCCCTGATACATGTTCTGTAAGGCTTTGAATTTGTTCCGTAAACCTGCTATCTGGTAACATCACTGTTGACAGGGCATCACATTCTTCAACCATTTTTTCTGCCTTTGCATTTTCATCAGCATGCAATGTCTGTACTTCCTGCTCCTCAGACTCCTCCTCTTTGTGTTCCTCACGCTCAGTATTCTGCAAGATCTCTCTTTTCCCCATATCCTCCAAAATCTCATTTTTCATGTCCACTTCATTGGCTTTGCCTAAAAGACCATTGAGAAAGTTGAAGGGACCACACCATAGCACTTACCTCCCCACTAAAACCCAAAAGAGAATGAATCAAAGAATAGGTTAATAAAAGATCAGCTTTTGCCAATTACGTGAGGCAAAGCAGCAATTGAATTAGTAAGGGTTCAGGGTTTTTGATCAGTGAAATTCACCACCACCCTCTCAAAGCAAGAAGTCTCTGGTGCAGGCTTGTGTTTTTGTAAAGTAAAAGATTTAAGCTCTTGGCTGTGTGAATTACAGCTTTTGTAGATGAGAACAACTGTTTGAAGCAGTGCAATTTAACATTTAATAATACTTGCAGATGTAACACTAACAGTAAAGATTATTTTTTCTCAGCAATATTCCCTACAATTTTAACCCTAACACCACTCTGTGCATGAAAAGTGTGTCTGATGCCATTATAATGAAGTAATCAAGGATTATTCAGTAATACTTTACTCCTAAGTATCATAAACAGGCATCATCAGTGTATATGACAAACACTGAATGTAAAATCTGATTGGCAAGCAAATGGTTCAGCTGTTTAACATTACCGACACAGATCAAAGCTCAGGTACTTAGTGCCCCTTACAGCCACTTCATCCACCCAAAGGGATGGGGACTTCTGTGGTTTTGGGTTGGTTTCTTTTGGTAACAGTTTTTCTTCAACGTATATTTAGAAGCAACAGGTATTAGAACAAAAGTGTTTGTGGTTTCAGCAGTTAGCTTTTGGGTCTATGTTGTACCTATTTCCCCCCCAAAAAACAGAAGAAAAAAAAAAGGAAAAACACCCAAAAATTCAAATCAAACCAAAAAAACGCCACCAAAAAACCCACAACAGAATAAGGAGAGACAGAAAACATACTACATTTAAAAATACACCCTTACCTTGTTTCTGGTGTTCCAGATTGTTTCCACACAAAAACTCTGTGAGGAAAAAGCAGCCAGCAGCTAAAAGCAAGATAACTTGCACTTGCAATAGTTGGCTGCCTGTTGCTATTTATTAGTATGTTCATTCAGAACAAAAACGGGAGAAAAAAAGTATCTATTATTTCCTTTCCTTCCACTAGGATAAAAGTTCTCTGAGTGGCCATTCATCACAAGTGCCTAAGAAGAATGTTTTTGCCAACCAGATTTCTCCTTCCTAACACTATCCATCTGAGAGTCATATTCTTTGACTTTAACAGTGTTAATCCCGTAAAAATGTTGAAGTGTTAATACTAACTGCTTAATAGTACTAGATACCAAGAACAACGAATTCATACATTAGTGTGTTTTAACAGTGCCTGGCACTGTTGTTTAGCAGACACGTAAGAGTTCTCAGGTATATAAATGAACCAACATACAAGTTCTTTATAGGAAACTAAAATGCTTTTTTTCCTGATTCTTTAGGATAAGTGCTGAAAAATATTGAACAACAGGAGGATTATTCTAGGACAATTTTCAAATTCAGGGTTTAAATAGTAATCTGAATGATTGCTACTTATCTGTAATGTAATATTTGTATTCTCATCCTTTGTCACCTTGAACAGGAAATGAAGTCTGCCTTTGCAGGAAACTGCACAACATACTTGAAGTGATAATAATTATTAAGCAGAAAAGTGCATAGGAAGTGATTTGACAAGTAGCATGCTGCGTGATGTGTTAATTGTCCCACTAACAAATGCCCAAACTCCAAGCAAAGATGAATGAACGGACAGACAGAACGATATGAAAGTACATACAGCACTTACCTAGCGTCCCATCCCCTCCCATCTTCAATGTCTGAGCTGCGCCCAGAACGGTTTTGGAAGAATCCAAGTGTCCTTCGTTATCAAGAATGTCTGATGTCTCCCCGTTGGTGGCTATGTCAGAGTCTGGGATTATTCCATGTTTCTGTGGAGAAGCAAAAGCAATGCTTTAAAGCCTGCTGCTCAGAAAGGGGAGTTCAGGTGTTCTTGTCCTTGATATTCTGAATAAACAATTGCTTCAATCGTTCCATTAAACATGGCTGGAAGTCAGAAAAGAACATGGAATATTACAGTTCTCAGTTTTGGTCTGGTGGTTGGTGATTCTTTGTTGTGGTTTTTTTATTTATTTTTTTTTAAAACCACATAAATCTGCTGCGTAAAATGTTCCTCGGAGAAGCGTTTCCTACAAAAGCAGCTACTTAATACTACAGTCTATACTAAGGGCTCATGGGCAGTATTAGGGGGAAGGACTTCATATAGAAAATTCCTGAAATGGCAACTTAAAGGCAACATGTAAATAGAGTTCTTGCTGCTGAGCTAGATTAAAATTTTCTGCAAAAATGTACAGGAAGAAAAGGTCAGCAGTTGAATATAAGTTTCTTTTATTCCTCTTGCATACCTTCAGTTGCTCCTTCAGCACAACCACTTCATCTCTAAGGTCATCCCGCTCACTCCTTATGGAATCAAAGAAATCTTTCTGCCTCTCTAATGCCTGAGTTCCCAACACAGACAGAAGGCGAGAAGATGTGAAGAAAGGAAAGGAGACAAGTAAAGACCATGAAAAGCAAGTGTAAACAAGAATGAGTAGATTTGAGATATTCAGAGATTCATGGAAGTAGCATGTATGAAAAAGGTAAAGTTTACAGATTAAAGGACCAAGTTTACATACACACAGATAAACTTCAAATCCAAGAAATGCACAGCTTATTGAATAAGCAGGAATTGCTACTAAAGACATTCAGAGCCCAATCCTTCACTATGGATCCTTCAAATGAGGATCCACTTTTCATTCTTATCTGCTAGACAAGTTAATTTGTACCCGTATTACTTCAACATGCACATTGGAGACATAGTGCCATTCCCATGTGTTAACAGAAGGGCATGAAAGCAGCCCCAGCAGATTTTAATAGCCTTTTTATTCCATGGGTTACCATTATGGGTGCAGTACATTTCAATTAATTTGAAAGCTGCCATTAAGTCATCTTTAGACTGGGATGTACCATGTGCAAATGCATATTTTGCTTCTGAACCCCCCCAATGTTTCTACAGAAGTACAAATAGAACAGTAACACAAATGAAACAATTTTGAGTTTCAAGTTGCTACAAGTTACTGGATATCGCAAGCATGGACAAGTTGCTGGATTTTTCTCCTTCTACATTCAGGAAGTCTTTCAACGCTCACTGTTAGAAAAGCAAGCCATGCTTTCCTTTAAGAGTGGGTTTCCATTTGGCTTTGATAGGGCGTGGTGGGAAGGGATGAGAAGCAAGGGAGGGTTAGAGACTTTCATCCCAATAGCCCATAAATAGCTCTATTACTTCTTTATCATGCTCCAGTTTCTGCTCAGTCTGCAGATTAAATCTGAATAGGGAAAATTCAGTGCTGATGGAATTGCATTATAAATAGCACTTCCTTTCTCAATATGGCAAATGTAAATGGTGCACCACAGCAAATATATTGCCCTAGGTTTTGAAACCAGACCAGCTGCTAAGTTTTTCTTGGATTTTATGATACTGGCTAAAGACAAAAATCTGCTATTTGCTAGTTCACTGGTAATATAGTAAGACAGCCACACCAAGCAAAGTCACTAAGGAGGATTTTATTTATGAAGTTTTGCAAAAGCAGGATCAGCTGGAGAATGACAGTGCCACTCTGAACACATTTCAGGAGTTGACAGTCCTACCCCTATTTTTTTGTCTTTCCACTCTATTGTCTCCTGAAGATCAGAAATTTCCCTGACATAGCTCTGCTGTTTCTGTTGCAGCTGTTGGATTTCCTGAGAGACAGAAGCAAAACAAGAAGACAGAAAGCAGGTAAGAGGTTAACAAAGAAGGTCAAGATTGCAGTGATGCCAAAGAATGAAAAAAGTCAGGTGTTAAAAGTAAAAGAGTATCTACATGCACTTTCACTGTTTCTGACATCTCAACTAAACCTACACTCCTGAAGACAATCTTAGTACCCATGACATGACTTGCAACCAAGTCAGACAGTTCCATTGGTTTCCTCTGCATCTCCGCAAACAGCTGCCTGAAACACAGCTTATTTCGTATTACAGACGAGGCAAAAAAGAAGTCCAACTTCAGATAATACTTAACGAAAGTACTATTTCTGCTAGTCAGCTCTGAACCTGTTTGGCCTGAAACACTAGTATTTCTTCAGGTGAGAAATTTGAGTAGGGAATAAAATTCTCCATGTCTCACCTTCTGCACTCCTACTGCTAATGGGGAACATAGCAATAAAAAAAGCCATTTAAAAAAAATGTTACTTACTGCAAGCATTTCTTCTCTTTGCTTCAAAGCCTCTTTGACTTCCATGAACTGAAACTGCAATATGCTATGAGCGTGCTTCTCCCTCTCAAATTCCTATGAATAATGAAATATTCATGTCATTTTTATCGATCAAATATAGCATCCCATGACAAAAGGAGAAAATAAACCCAACCAAAAAAAAATGCTTACTGCAATGCAATTCTTGACTATGCCTCTAATCACAATCCCACAAGAGCACAGTTTTTTCTTATTTGTCCTTTTTCCAAGAAACAATTATTCCATCAAATATAGAAGTGACAGACATCATTTAGCCGGTTTCGTAAGTTGAGCAGCAGGCTGGCAGTGAACAGCTTTTACACTGAAGTCCTACAGACTTTACAGATGAATGGATGGAAGTTTAATCCACTCTTTCCACATAACCATGTACTAAGAGTTAGCTAGACATTGCAGACTTTAAAAAACACACACTGTATCTTCCAGGAGCTATGTGTTTTTGAGTGCACTATAGTCAAATGCCCCAAGCTAAAGAGCCAGTTCTGAAAAGCTAATACAAGTCACAGCTTTATTATTTAACACCAACTCACTAGCTGTCAGATGCTGAATTTATGTAAAACTTAATTCAACTATATAATTATGGCAGCTACTTGGTTGAGAAACTGCACAACTCTCCCACGGGCCTTCTGAAGAGAGCTTTGTGTGTAAAAATACTCCAGAAGGAAAAGAAAAAAAGGAATCCTCCAGAAGGCACTATGAACAAAACCTTTGAATTTAAAGACGGAATATAAAAGGACATGTGATAATACCAATATAGCCTTACCATATAAAACATTTCTTCACTTCTTCAGAAACTGCTTTATAAGACAGAAACTTAGGGAAGATTCCCATTTGTACGATCACAACCACATAATATGCTGCTATTCCACTTGCTTTAACAGTAACAAAAATACTAACTTATTTAAAATCTTGAATAGTAATTTGGTTGCCTCCTCCCAAACGTTTCTGCATTCCCCCCCGCAATCTTTCCCTGTTAAATAACGTGCCATTGCTGTAACATACTTTATTTTTTTCTTCATATTGCCGCCTGGATTCTGCCAGCTGTTCTTCTAACTCTAAGAGCGCATCCTTCAGGGTATCTACTTGGTACATGAAATTTGTTTTTTCATTGTCTAGTTGAGCATTTGACACCATAGCCTTTTTATATTTCTCTTCAACTTCAGCTAGAGAGTCCTGCAAAGAATAAGCAACCACAGTCATAAAATCAGTTATAAAAGACACTTTGCCAACCAAGCCCTCGAACAAGAAAATTAAGTACTAAACCACAAGCATGACGAGTACTCCTACAGAAACCAGTGCTAATCATGTGCTTACCAACTGTCCCAAGGTGAGGATAACCTCCCCTGTGTTCCCACCAGATGTCTGTTTACAAGCAAGGAGCCTTACCTCAGGATGGATAAGATGTTTCCTGTTTTCTGCTGCTTCAGCTTCTGCCTTCTCAGTTTTCCTCCTCCCTCCTCCCCCTGCCCCTGCACACTGGCAGCTCAAAGCAGCTGCTGAAGACGACAAGTTGGGTTTTTTTTTTAAAGGTAAACTGGCCTTGATTTCAGATTATTTTAGATGATCTTAGGCCTTAAATTAAGGCATTTTGACAGCCACTTCACACAAATTTCAGGGATCCTTGCAGTATGGGAACCACCAAATATACTGACTCAGGAATTAGAATTTGCCATTAAAAAGCTGCAGCTTTTGTGACCTGCAGTATCATTTTTCATCATGTTTCCTATATCACATCCCTTCTTTACAAATTTACTCTGTAAGACACAATTCCCAGGGTCTCGAAAAACCTCTCCTATCAACTTGACCTGAATATAAGATACTGTGGTATTTGTAACAACAGATGATGGCAAAATAACGATCAGTATCATTTTTCATGTTGTGCAGTCAAACTTCGCAGTATTTGATTTTAATACAGAAATAAAGAGGCGTTACAGAAACAAAACAGTGCAAATACACAAACAAGGAGGACACTCATGTCAACATTTTAGTTTACAGACCAAGCAATCTCTCTTGGAACTTAAGGAATTCTATTAACTACATCTAAAGCACAGGCCAGTTTCATATACTTCCCTTTTCATTCAGTCAATGGAACTGGGGATGGTAGCGGTGAGATGACAAAATTAGGTTTGAATCAGTTTAGTTTACACTTCTATTGACAAATAAGAGAATTTTTCTTTAAGGACATGAATTTGTACAGTTCCAAACACAAACTGTGTTTTGGTGCACTTTCCAGCCCAAGGATGAGAAATACCAAGCAAAGGAAAGCAGCCAGGATTTGGAAACAGTGGTAGGATCAAACCTCAGAAATTAGCCAGAAAGGAAGTATATGCAAGTAAGTAGTTGAGGTAGTTGCTGCACCACTCCTTCAGCATGCTACGTTTTGTCTTCTTAGCATCAAAAGCAGCGTGGCTTAGGTACAAATCACCACAAAAGGCAGTCCAAGGGACACAAACTGAAAAATTACCTACATTTTTTATGCAGTGTGATTATTCTACTACACCTGCTACACAATGATAAGGGAAAAAAACAGTTAGGTTTTACAGAAAAATGTCCAAACTACTCTTTTTCCATTGAGAACTCACTTAAGATGGCAGCATCTTCCCCTGTCAGTGTTGAGCCGATGACACAGACAGCAATTAATGCTGATAAATGTTGCACTATATGCCTGGATGTCTACATACATATTTGCAAGACTGCCTCTTCCAAAAAATGCAGTTCATGTTGCTGCTCACTTCTGAGGTGGTGGTACACAGATGCATATGTTACCAACGTGTAACATTGGTTAACGTTGCACCAAAATTTGTTTATGGCTTCATGAAAGCGGTAAGCGCTTCCTTTGTGCCAACTGGTGTGAATGTTCGTTCTTCACATAACAAACCTTCATGTAATAAAGCTTGTTACAAGAACTGTTTAAGGGTGTCTTCTGTGATCTAAATATGAAAACAAAACGATACCTCACATGCACAACTTTCCAAAGGTATGCTGGATCTTATTAAACTTAGACCTTATCAAAACAAAAACATACAAGCTTTTAAACTCCAATTTTTCATAGCACTGTAGGACATGAATTTTCCTTCATCTTCCGATATTGGGAGGCTTCCTGGATTAGGAAGCTATAAAAAAAAACCCTAATAATTTTAATTTGCTAGCAAAATGATCACCTTCTCAAAACTGCAAAGACAACATATGCAATAGTAATCAGCAGCCTTTCAGTTAACATTTGGAAGCCTTTCTCACCACAATCAGTTGAGGTCAGAATATACTTTTCCAGTTAATGAAATGCTTTTCACACAATTTACAACCCCGCCCAGAAGAAAGCATGCAAGGTCAGTTCTAGGTCTCAGACAGACTCTCTGAATGTTTAGCTGGTGTTAACAATCACACTCCAGGTCTGCAGTAAACCAGTACCTTCATTTCTTTCAGTCCCTGCATGTATTTGCCTTCTACATCCTGAATCTGGTCCTTTAACTCATAGATGTCCTGAGAGAAACAGTGAGAAAGATGAATGATGCTACTGAAACTAATGGGCAGAAGCACAGCTGAGAGGGAAAAGCACGTACTTAAAAGGCCTCATTTAAACATTTCTACCACACAGGTTAAGCAGCCTGATCCTAACCTGAAGCCCTGCCAGACAATGAAATTTCTTGGTTAAGTTTATGCTAATTCTGCTCTTCTTGACCAGAAAAAATGAAATCTTCAATGTTAAGGACAAGATGCAGACCCAGCTTCAAATCCTCCAACAACTACATGCTCCAGCCACACAGCCCTTTTCTCTACCCCTTTCACTGATATCACCCTCTTTGAGGAACTCTGGTATTAAGGGTAAGGGGCTGCCAAAGCCAGCCTGAAATACAGGCTACACTAAAGATGTAGGAAATGTATGAAAACCATCTGTCACACTAAATTTAATTATGAGTCCTATTTCACAGTCTCTCTCCTCTTTTGTCCTTGGTCACTACCAAATGGCTGTTTTTCAGCTGGTTTACAGTGCTGAAACTGGGACAGACCTACTTGTATCTGAGGTCCTAATACAAATTCCAGACGTTTTAACTGGCTGAAATTTCAGAAGAGTTGTAACTCACATGTATGAAAGCTAACAAAATTCACATTCCCCATTCTAAAATGGTCTTCAGACTGGAGCATTAAAAAAAGAAAACAATTTAGCTATGGACTACCTAGACTAGCACTCAATGATACGAATGCTGGCTTGCATAGCTATTTGCTATTCAAATGTTTCTAACTCCATGGAATCATGGATTAGATTACAAAATAAACCCCTCTCCCCAAATTAGTATCCAGTAAGTGCAGTGCTTCTTCAACCCTCCTAGTGTGCTACACTGAGTCCGCTTGCTATTTCATTAGGTTAGGATGAGATGTGTCGATTGTGATCAGTCTGTTCTGCTATCACATGCTGTAGGACTTTACCCAAATATTCCTCCAATACACACCAGCTTCCCAGCAGCATCTCTCTAATAAAGCTATTCACTTTTCATTTACAGCACACAATTCATTTTGTCAGAGCTGCCAAGAAGGGGAGACAAGACACTCTGTTTTTTTGGAAAGAAGTCTGAAGCATATTTAATATTATCCTTTAGATAATATTAGCCTATTTAATAGTAACGTGGGGACAGTCCTAGTTACTCTAGCCTGTCTATCCCAGTTCTTACTGCCAATTTCTATAGTCAGTAATGGGAACACCAGCACTACTTTTAAGTAATCTTATAGTTTATTAATTTATCAAATGCAAGGCATAAAAACATTCTTATTGAAAGAGACATAGTTAAGAGACAGATTCCTAAAAATTTATGCTGGTTTTAAGTATTTCTTACCTTTATTTCTCTAATAGATGCCTCTGTATCAGCTGAGACAGAGGTATCCCCACTGCCTCTTCGTGAAGAAGTCCCGCCCAGAGAAGCTAAAGTAGCTGCTGATAAACTTGAAACAGTACGTGCTCCCTAAAATCACACAGTTAAAAATGGTTATAATTTTTTTTCTAGATACATTGTGGGTTTGTAGTTTGGTTTTTTTGTCATTTTTTTGTTAGTTTGTTAGTTTTTTAAATACATGTTACACCAACCCTTGCACTTCTAAATTATGCAAATTTGATTAAAATGTAACTTTCTAAGAAGAAAAAAATCAAAAGATCCAAGATTTAACAACAGATACTAATGAGAAAAGGCAGATCAGATGTATTTAAACACTATTGTAATAGGAGTTTGCATGACTTGGCTTCTAGCTATTAATTCTAATTAGACAAAGTCTTCAGGGGCTAGTATCATCTTGCCAGATATTTTCAAAACTTGTAATAATACATTTTGTGGATGCTTTTGTCCATGTCTCAAGCTTCCCTCCTTTCATGGATATTTATCTACTCTGCAGCAGTAGCCACATTAACTGTTTTACTGTACTGAGGGTTCTGCATTAAGCCAATTTCTCACTACTGCAGTATCCTTCTCTATTTTTGTTATTATTTATTTTTACATAATACCGTAATTAAAATCTAATAAACAAACACAGTATTCATGTGGCTTAGGCTAAAGCAATTTCAGTCAACTACTGTTAAAGGTCAACTACTTAACATCTTGAAAATTTCTTCTTCTTCAAAAATGTAGTAGTAGAAGGCTCCAACAATTCAAATTTTTGCCCCACAAGGGATTATATATATTTCTGTACACTCACTCTGAGTTCTACCTACTAAAAAGAATGTGAAAAAAGCACTATTGTCAGAATAATTCATAACATCCTTCTTACCTTCTCAAAGTCTTTTTCTGGCCTTTCCTCAATCTGTAAAACAAAGATTTAGAAGGAATCATTAGATAATAAAGGGCAAGTGAAGGCAGTAAGGTATCAGAAAGGGAAATTCTTAAACCTGTAAGAGACTTCTCATTAGCAATTTCTATGCACTCAAAAAGAAGCCAGCTCGCTCAGAAGAGCGGTGTCCTGGCTGCCATCTCAGGGCACAAGGCTGGACAATTCACCTCAAATTTCTAAGCAGTACGTAATTAAGTGGAATATACTTATTGATAAAGAACTATTTGGTCTATTAAATAAGACTTTTTCCCCATATTCTACATCACAATGTTTCAAACATGAAGATGGCACTCGATCTATGAGTTTACAGTGCAAGAATACAAAGACCTACATGGGCATGTACTCAAAGCCCCAGATGTCTTTCCCTGGACATAAAACAGCTTTATGCAAGTGCTGTGCTGACATATGCACCTACTCTTCCTTATTTTAGAACAATTTAAAAATATGCCTCATATAAACCCAAAATAGCAATTTACTTAAGTAGAGAGGTTAAGTTTTTCATTGAAAGATTTCTGACCAAGATAGCTTATTGAAGCTACAGTTTTATGGACCTTAACTAGAAAAAGGCTACCTCTGAAGCCTGCCAGCACATCCTCCCCAACCCCAAAAAGCAAAGTACCAAGTTAGACTTGAAGGACTGTACAGTGTCTGCACTGCTCCCAAAAGAAGAATGGAGAAAAAGAGTGAAAAAAGAACTGTAAAGCTTAAAACCCCTGCTAAGTGTTCTCCGCTCAAGACAAAAGGTGACTGTGACTTCAAGTGAAGATCCAAGCAAGGCTGAGACCACAAAAACTGACCCTCAAGTCAAATATCAGGGACCAGTTCAAAGTCTAAATAAACAGCCCCTTTATGGTTTCAATACTTCACTGGAATTTACTGATTCAGAAGAGAGGACCTGCACTAAAACTAATCTAGAAGAAACAAATCAGAGCCAAAGTAACATTTAGGAGTACAGAAGATTACCATGGATAGACACAACTTAAAAGTTTAAAGGAAAGTTACAGAGCAAAAAC
Organism: Morus bassanus; assembly: GCA_031468815.1. Classification (NCBI taxonomy): domain Eukaryota; kingdom Metazoa; phylum Chordata; class Aves; order Suliformes; family Sulidae; genus Morus; species Morus bassanus. Next base: position 41,154,516 of record CM062574.1, read on the forward strand.
CCTATACAACCTGGGCAGATTTTTTTCCCTTGATGGGAATAATCTTATTGCTTTTTCCTGCTCTGAAACTGAACAAGATATACAAATTCCCAAGAGCAGAAATTTAAAATCAAGTGTTTTGTCATGACTCACTTTGCTCTTGGGGGGGAGTGGGTCATTTCCAAACAGAATCTTTCTAGAAGTGTCTCAATTTAAAATGGATCTAAGCGTAAAATGAGTGCACGAAAGGAAAAGTTCAGCAGAACTCAGAATGTCCAGAACATGTCAACTTCTTCTGGAAACATTCAGCATCACAGTAAAGATGTCTTCCCAAAAGACTTTTAGAGAATTAAGGGTTTCCTCAGATCAAGAGCCTGTCAAAGGGAAAAATTTTTTAGAAACAACTGTGGGGGGAGGAATCAGGAGAGACCTGTTTCAGGGGAAGGTAGGGAATACTTGAGGTTAAGTTGGTAAGTTTCAATCAAAATGCACTTAAAAAAGGCCATCTCTTTCCAATCAGTTCACATTTGGCATAGTTTTTTTCCTTTGAACTACACAGAGCAGTGTGTGGATGATCCCCCTTGTTATTTTTCATATTACCTATGGTACCCTATAAAAAAAAAAAATCCCAAAACTGAGAGGTACCTATTACAAATCAGCTTTTTACACTGCCAACACATCTCATATCATGAATTCCCTATGATTAACAGTAAGAAAATTTAAGACTTAGGTTTCAAAGTAAAATAAGCCAGACTTAAAGCACTAGATATATACTTTGCAAAGACACTGAATACACAGAGTACTTAAGGGAGAAAAAAAATCTCTGAATTTGGATGCAATAAGAAAAGGTCACTAATGAAGGCAGATACTTCAGTTCAGACCCAGTCAACAAGATGGACTGACTTCTGCAAACCGCCTATTATTTTCATGCCAGACAGCTCCAAGTGGTGGATTTGGCAGCCTTCTAGCCCAGCCAAACACTATGTTGTTGTTTATGAAGACAGTTGTAGCAGTGTAAATACTGGTGTGTTACCAAAGATTAGTGTATACCCACACATGCACAAATCTGTCTCCAGAAATTTATGTATAGCCTTTTGCAAAATCTACCTTATGGGTTCAGGGCACAACTCAAAGTATTATTTCCCCTAAACCATTTGCAGAACATCCTCTATTTTCTGAAAAAATGTGCAACCTCTGTTTTTAATAAGATAAAGAAGGGAGTAAATCTTGATATTGTTTTAATGATGAGTCAAATGCACGAGTCAAATTTACAAAGTCCCATTTACAAAGGGGAAAATGCTGAAGACAGTGTGGTGAGAGATATGCATACAGTGGACATTTCTTCTCAGAGCACTCATAGCCACACCTGTGGAGCTTGCTACACATTTATTGCAAAACAGTCTTTAATAATTCTCTGAGGTGGCATAATCTTTAATAATTAAACTATTAAGTAACTTCTAAAATTGGGGTGGTTTAAAAAAAACCACAAATTTCCTTTTCCCAAGTGATACCCTCATACACACATCCATTTGGTGCCATGAATGGAATACTCAAGAGCATTTTCTCCTCAAAAACAGTAATTACCACTACCAATATCTTAAATATTAACTTTTAAAAATTTAATGTTTTGAGAAAAGCCAGTTCCTCATTCTAACATAGTATCCTTTCATTACAAAGATGCCTCCTGCTACACAACACTTTCCTAAGCAAAAAGTCAGTCTGAAACAAGCAGCATTTAATTTTATAGGTACGTGGCAGTGATACGCCAAAAGCTGTGAAGAGTAGAAAGACAGGAGTCTATTTAAGATTAATATTTCCTAGAGTTTTCATTCTGCTCACCTTTAGATTAGTGTGTTCACAGTACCACTCCTTTAAAAAAAAAATATCGTGCTTTCCAACAGCACTCAGCCACCAGAGGGAACTCCAGGTTTTCAGCCTTCACCCACACCCCGACAAACCCTTTGGCATTTGATCCAGTGAGAAATCAAACAGAGAAAGGTCAGGAAAAAACGCGGGTTTTTTTATTTGAAGTTGCACAAAATTCTTGCTCATTATCCTTCAGTCTTGCCTATTATCATTCAATAAGGAACACTGTAATGATTAAACAGACTGAAAACAACCTCTCCACCTTCATAGTACTATACTCAGCATAGCCCTTCATACAAATATACTGGCTCTGGGACTTTCCCACATGAAAATATAAAGAACTAACAGAATACTTGCTAGAAGAGGAGATCTAAAGAGGAATTCACCTACTGATACTAGACTTTTGGTTTCCAGAACATTATACCATTTTTCATTTCCACAAGAGTATGTGTTTGTCTCTAATCACAGATTACCTTCCTCTTCACCAACAGTTTGGGCAATTTGTACTTGAGTGCATAAAAAAGCAGGAAAAGGAAGTAATTTTCCGAGGAGCTCCAGCACACACATCTTTGTTTTGGCACAGGGAATAGGTTGCTCTCTGCAAAATAAGTACAATGGGATCAGAGTTCAGCCTCTTCTGACAGCGATTTCGGAATAAATCCAGAGCCATGTTACAAAAATGTCAGCAATATCAGAGGCTTACCGCAGCTGGAAACTTAACAAGAGCAAAATCATCCCACAAGTCTATATATGGATATATTGCCTATTTTTCATAGATAATAAAAACATTTTGAAAAGCTATTTCTCTCTACTCTGCAGTCAACTAGCAGGTTAACCCTTGAAGCTCTTTGCCACTGGTGAGCATCCAGGCCAAAATTAGAGCCCCCGCAGCACAATCACAGTGCATCTAACAAGACAACTCCAGGCACCTACTGAAAAGACCAGAGACCCCGGGACAGTTAAGCATTACACCCCAGTTGCAAGTAAAGAGATCTTTAAAACAATGCAAGGATCATGACTAAGGCACTATTTCCAGCTTCCAGGCACCTGAACAAGGCTAGAGAAGAAGGGAAATCTGAAACGCTTGGTGTTAGGTAGTGTCGTGTACCACGCTCAGGCATGAGAACAACTTCAGCATGTTTAGTACGTGGCTGTCACTGCTCGGCTCCATCTAAGATCTTGCACTTAGATCAACTTCCTCATAAAAGCAAGGGGTTTTTTTGTTTGGTAACAAATCAAGATCATTTCCTGCTCTTAAAGTAGTACAGCACAGTTTGAAATGGAAATACGGCCCACACTGAAGAAAAATACTTGCAATAGGTAGTGCTGAACACAGGATGGTATCTACAAAAACTGGAATTAAAAACCAAGAAGTACTGCAGTCACTATAACCCCTCCTACAATTCCCATCTTACCAGTTTGATCAGCTGGGCTGGAGCAGGCAGTAACACAGAGGGTGCCTGTGCGTTTTTCCAGTGAGAGCCACCTTAACACTAGCGACTCGCAATAAGCCTTTAAAAGTCAGCAGGGGAAAACCACTGCTGAATTTTGTCAGGTCTAAAGTGGATTTGTCAGAAGTATCCTCACTCAGGAATGAGTGTTATGCCAAACATCATTGCTTAAACAAACTTATCAGTCTCTGAAATGCAAGTTAGCACTGCAGCAAATCCTCACTCCGGATGGGCTGAAAACACACCCAGACTGTCAGTGCCTGGGCTAGGATACAAGCCTACCGTAAATCTGTAAGTGTAGAGGAGAGGAGGCAAAGCCTGAGCACACTGATAACAGCTTCCATGAAAATTAATTCTGTCTTCATTTTATTTCTGGTGAGAACATAAGCTTCTTCTTTTGAAGAAAGCTATTCACAACTGTGCATTAATGTATGACCTGAGGACTGCACACTCCTTAAGTGGCACCTGCATTTTCAGTCTTGCACTTGGTATGATCATGCTGCTGTTGGTACCAGCCTGCTGGACTAGGCTGCATGCCGACTGCTGGTGCCCGCCATCTGAGAGTCCACAAGAAGGGAGAGTTAATAGGAAAGATCATGTTCTCAGGGTAGCAAAGCATGCCCTCTCCTATTATTTTGCCTTCCTTTGCTCAGAAAGTCTTCAGATAAATGCTATTGCATTCTAAGTCTACTTCAAATGTATAAATAATTGCTTTTCACTAGTAGTTTATTCATTTTAAAAAAAGAAAAATTCCAGCAATTCATATTAAAAAGCCCATCTCAGCCAAAACATGCCACTACCTCCGGCACAAGATTTACCTCCATCTGTGCAGATGGGCCTGAGGTTTGCTCTCAGTAGTCTTAAGATCTGTACTTTACGTCGAGTATAATGCTTTAATATTAAATGATACATTTGCATATCTGCAGTAACTGCAAGGAGAGCAGACAATAATTACTAGTGGGAATAATGGGAAAAGTGTGAAAGAAAAATAATCAAACAGCAAACTTCATGCAGATATATTGAATTCTTTAGAATACATACAAAGACAAATAAATATTCACATGTGTTTAAGTATCTTCCTGGCTTTGACTGTATCATCACAAACATTGTAACACAAATGGAAACACGAGCTGGCAAAGCTGAGCACAGCAGGAAAACTACTGTCACCTTTTGCTCACTGTTTAATGAACAGTGATAGAAGGGGGAAACAGAATTCTGAGAAAAAATTTAAGGGCTGCAGTAACAAGATACTGTATGCTTTAATTTAGAAAGTTAAATTGAATCATTCTCTGTTTTCAATATGTAATTTCTCATGATAGTCAGGCTTGGGAACAGTTCAGTTTTGGTTTTCTGTGTAATAATGCCCATAATAATAAGAAAATAATTTTTAACGTCAGTGTTAAGCACTCATGATTACAGTACAGGGATTTTGTAAACTACCACACTCTCAAGTGACATACGCATGCGGGAAACTCAGCTTTTCAACCCTTTCCTTCCTCCTCCACCAGCCATTTAAAAAGTAAACTTGGAATCAAATCTTTACATGTGTAAATGCCAGAAGATATATAAAGGAGAATCAAGAAAGCATATGGCTCGATACATAAAGGCAGGGAACAACTCATTTTTGGGGGTTAGCAACATTAAAACAGTTCTAATGTAGAATCCTGATATAGACAAAGACAAACGCTTTTTTCCTCTCGTAAGTTACCACCATCATCCAAGCAGATTTTTATTCTTCCTTTAGGAAGTCCAAGCAGGTGACATTTCGGGAATGGAAGCAATACAGTGCTAAGCCCACTGAGAAGACAGGGCTCTATTTCAGCACCTTTACTGCCAAGATAAAGTACACAACTGGAAATGTAATCAAAACACCTTGAATCCTCAGACAGTAAAAGGCAAGGCAAGCGATTCCTTACTGTGAGTTACATGAAAAGGTGTTGTCTGTTTAATACAGGGTGGGGAAAAGAAAAAAAAAAATCACAAGGTGCTGCTGCATTGACCCAATGTAGTAATTAGAACTTCTAAGAGCAACGCTACCCCATTAACAATGCTTTTACTACCTTGCATTAGGAGAAGCAAAGCCCCTATAGTGGCGACTTTTAGACCCACTACAGCATTAATTCTCAGCTCTTCTTCAAGGCCACAGAAATAACAGAAGCTCTTCACAGCCTGCAATAAACTGCTAATTAAATAAATAAAAGTAATAATAATAAAAAAGTGCCTGTTGTCTTCTTGCAGAACCTCTCCAGCGTTGGTGCTGACACAGCTAACCATCTCCAGCCACTTGCATACAAACAGTCCAAAGTGTAAGCAGAGAATTAAAAACAAAAAACCCTGTAGCTCCCAGGAGGAGCAAGCTGCATTTTGTGATTACCATAAGCAACTTGCATGAATGACTCAGACTGCATACAAAAACCACATAATGGAAACCAACATCAATGTATGGGTACCCAATTCTTACACTTGAAGGGCTTTAATGGAATCCCTGGTTATTCTCATTATTTTTTGCTTTGGGGATAATTGAAATTCAGTTTGCAAAGCCATTTAAGAAGTATTACTGATGTAAGATATATACTGCAAAAATGCATAGCTCAGGGACTCAGACTCAGGAACTAATTAAAATACTGATTTATTTATAGCCCACTGGCTGCCATACTTTATCTGATGAAAATCCTTTAAAAAAAAAAATCATCATTTTACAAAGCGGATGTATCCTTGTCTTTAGGAAACACCAACACTTCAGAGGCATAGCTCCATTCTATCAGTTCTGTTTTCTTTAGCTCCGGCCAGTTTATTCAGCTCTTTCTCACTTAGGAGAGGGCTCACTTGATGATCAGAAGGCTCGCCTATTCCCTGCCTGACGACAAGAAGTAACCCTGCATGGCAAGTTCAGGCACTTTTCACCACTGGGATGCAGACTTACTGCACAGTTCTAACTACAGGAGAAAACCCCCACAGCACACAGGCTTTCAAGTCGCAGGCTACGTTTGAAGGGGGAACCAGCATGATGGCGGTCACCAGATACAAAACAATTCCTTACTGCAGACTATGTCTGTTGACTGAAGTGGAAACACTCCAAATGTTCATGTTACAGTGTACCATGTTGCATGTTGAGGTAGCTTCTTTGACTACCAAGATACTCCTTTTTAATTAGTCCTTAAGGCAACATTTTCAGCATTTAAGTTTCAGTTACTCAGCAAAGCAACAAAGGCAAATAGGTGACTAGAGAAGCACATTTACAGTATAACCCTCCTCATAACTTTGTATCTTGGGGATGTGGTAGGTAATGTGTGACAGGTCTCAGAAGAACTAGCACATTAAAACTTCACTAGTAGGAACACCTCCATGAAGCAAAGCCAGCTTATCAAGACTGAGTGCAACACTTCAAAATTCACTCTCAACAGAAGATTAATTTTGTTATAGACTAGTTTACTGTAAGCTGCATGTTTCCTCTAAAAGACATGCTACTGCACTCTGCTACTGTCACCATGCTATCAGGCCTTGCTCTCAAATTAATCAGGAAAGATACTCAGAGTTGTAAACAGCTAGATGGAACAATCACAAAGAGAAAGCACTAATATGCCACTGAAAAAACAGAAGACAATTACTTTCTATCTGTAAAAAGCAGGGGAAAAAGTCTTATCTTGGTCTACTGCAGTCACGGGGTTGGACAAGCCCTTAGCATTTCAGCCTTATTCAGCCGTGACTACTTGGGAATTCATGATGCTAGACACGCCAGATACACGTAATCCTCCTAGCACTTCACCATGCCAACGACTCCACAGTGCCTGGTAATCTACAGTCCAACAAATACGTTCAAATCCTGAATAGGTCCTAAATAGAAAAGATCAAAATCTCTGGCTAGCCCTGCAGCTTTGCAGCAAAACACCTCCAAAATACTGCTGAATGGAGAGAAACTAAACTGCTTGAATGCTGCAGTAAGATTTAGGGTCTCCTGATTTTAACAGCCAAAGGACATGTGGCACTGGCATCAACAACACAGTCTTTTTCACAACACCCTTGCTGATGTGTTTTATGCCCAACTTAGAAAAAATTTAGCATTACCACATGAATCCACAGTGTACTTCTATTGTAAAAAAAACATATGCATAGAAATTACTTTGGTTTTGTAATTTCTCATCTGGTTCACCCCTTCTTTGTCTTAAGCACTGCCCAGAAGGTCTAATTAATACCATAAGAAACTGTCTCACAAGGGAGAGTGACCTCTTTGTACAAAAGAGACCTTGAAGAACAGAAGAATGAAACAATTGAGGAAAAAAGAAAAATAGAGGAGCTCACCACCGGACTGGCCCGAGCAGAGCTGGCTCTTGAGGATGCCCGAGATCCCGAACCAAGGTAGCAGCTGTACTCAGAAGGCTGCCGCAGGTAAACCAAGAATAGCAAGCAGAGAAAAGAGAAAAGCATTAGAATTGGGAACGGAAGCAAGAGAGGATTTAGAGCATTACATCCGCAGTTAGTTACAAAAATGGTTACATGCAGCTGGACAAAGGAATAGCAGTGAAAGTCAAAGAACAGACACCTCAACTGTTTATTTAAAAATTAAGGCAAGCAGCAATTCCAGTTGACGGACCAAGTAGAGTTGTGATTCAATTCTTAGAATGACAGAATACTAATGAGTTATTTATATATCTTAAGATACCAGTCACAAGCAAACAACTCTCAGCCTCTATACAAGAGGCTCAATCCTACTACTCTTCAATAGCTGAGAGGTTCTCTGGTGAGCCGCCTTCCCATGTTTCCAACATTGTGCACGTATGAAGGGAATCCATGCTCCACAGGCCAAAGCAAGAAACATCCATCTATGTGGTGATTAAAGTAAAAACTGAGACTGTCTCAGAGACTGAGGATTTCTCCTGCTTTTGCAGCATCTGCAGTCCTCATCTCCTGCCAAAGAAAGTATTTTAGTCCTTCTTAAAAGCAAACATCTAAGCACTGATGCAGAACAGACAGGGCTGACTTGTTGCTGACAAGGACAAAGAATGCGTCTACACTGGTTTACTTCCAGAGGTTATAATGCAGTGGAAGTAGAGAAGGGAAATGAAAGTTTAAAGTGTCAGGGAAACAGAACTAAAACTTATTGTGGAAATGCATTTTAGAATTATTCCCTCTATTTTTTTATTATTAAAAAATATTTTCAGATTTTATTATTAAAAAATATTTTCAGATTTCAGAGTAGCAGCTTCACACTCAATCTTGTGTTTAGATGAACTTTACAGAAAGATACATAAGCATATATAAAAGGGAGGTTTTGATACATTCAGAACAGAGATAAATTAAAGAAGTTTTTGAGGTTTACCAGGCATGATATTTTTCTTATTGCTACCACCTCAAGGCAACTGTGGCTGTAGCCTTTGTAGAGAGGCATGGCAGTCTATCAAATTTCACATGCAAAAGCTTGTACCGACACAAGGGCAGAGGCAGTTCAGGGACAGGAACAAGCATGAGGAACTAACTGCTCTTCTCAGCAGCTCAGACTATGCTGCTGATGACCTTTGTGAGTTTATTTTATAGACGCTTAAGACTGTTTCTCAGATACAAAAAATACTGAAATCTACAGAATTATCCTACTTTTGAGATGCATGTAGTCTGTCTTTTTTTAAGGTTTCTTCTACGAAGTTACCTGGCCACTACAGGAATCCCCTGGACTCCTCAGCTACAGACACAGCCAGGTCTTCACCAAGCTACTGGAGGACTGTTTCAGCATCATTAGTCACGCTAACAAAGTGGCATGGGATTAAATGAACATTAAGCTTACAGTACTAATAAATGATAAGAGGGTAAGCTGGAAATAACCCCAGCTACAGTACAACCATAAGCTCAGTTACTAAGCACTAACCATTATGTTCCAAGGTACACAGCCCTTAGCAAGCCCCTGAAGCAGGGCAGAATATGACCAAGCCATGTCCTCCAATGAAGTGACACTGGCTTCACACACCTGAACTACTGAGCTTCATTTCAGAGATGAGAATACACAAAATTTAGAACTGCACACAATTTACAACTATTTTCAATCACAGCAACTTCAATTCCCAAATTAAAAACTAAAAGCACTGAACTAAATATTTAGATTTTGTTTTGTTGTTAACTAGTTCTAGCACAGAAGCCTTATGTTAAACATAAAACACCAGTGATGGCACAACAAGGATGTAGAATAAACTTGAAACACGTGACAGGGAAAAAGTATAACTACTGATGAGCCGCATATTAATGCTTCACGGGACCTATTTATTCCGTAGTTGCTCTCTGTGTATTGCAGGGCAGAATACAGAAGCAAGTGCCACTTGTTCAGCTGAGACCAAGCAGAGCCAGTTTCAGCCTCACCCCCTGCATTCTTCTGTCCTCTGATCATCCAAAAACATTCTTTGCAGAGAGCTACCCAAATGGCACACCCTCTACATCTTCAAAGTGCTACGAGGTTCAGAGGCATTAAATAACCACAGATAAATTGATAATTGTGACAAGGCCATTCCCTTTGAGACAAAACCCTCATACTTCAACTCTCTCATTACTACAGGCGACCATGCAACAAAAACTGGAACAGGTGGGTTATACGTAGGCTTCCAAATACCTGTGACATAGGGTGGGATGGGATGGAGGAAGGGGAACAAGCACCAGCATTTTGTTCAGTGTTCCCTGCTCAAGCCATTAACAGTGGCTGAAAGACTTGTAAACAGTCTTTGGGCTCAGAGCCCACTGTAAATGATCTCCCCCAAGAGAAGTGTATCATCTGGACCTCTGAGAGACTCCTCTCAAAGGAAGACATCCCATACAAACAAAGGGCTACAAACAGCTCAGCGCAGCTTCAGTGGCAAATTCACTGCTGCTGCCACAACAGTCCAAATGGGTAAGTATCAATGAATTTTCCAAGGAAGCCAAATGAAAACAAGACACAAATGTAAAACAAAAAGTAATCTGAAGCTTAACATCAGTAGCAGCAAGATGCACAGCCCAACTAGCGAATCAGTGTGATTGCGAGGGGATGGCATAGTCCTTTAAAGACCAACAGGCGCTTTGTAAGCATTCTTGAAAGTTAGTTTCCTTCTCCAAGCTAATAAAATTGTAACTTTTAACGTTAAATTAACATCGATGCTTTGTCTTGAGATTTTTTTCTGTTCAGGTCTTGGGTGGTGTTTTTTTGTGTCAGGGGTTTTGTTTTGTTTGGTTGGCTGGGTTTTTCTTATAATCAGCAAAGGAGCTCCAAGGCAGAATAAGCACTGGGGCAACAGACCCAAATTTAAAAATCAAAAAAGACTAGTTTATTTTTTCCAGGCAGATACAAGAGCAGATGATGTACTGCCTGGCCCAAACACCTGCCATGACACAGAGGCCCCACCTGAGAAGAGGTGAAGGTGTTTTCTGCCTTCTAATCTGTAAACCAAGTCCTGCACCCTCTCTTTTTTAAAAGGAAACAATTTATATTGTCATTCCTCATATTGTCTCTCCCCATAAATGACAGAGCCCTCCACTCACAGGAACGTGTATTTCAAAAATGTTGTCACAAGTTGCCTGAGACATCACTACAGAATATAAATCCAAGAAACAAAACCAAGTAAGCCATTTGTTCACAACAATCCCTTACTTCATGCTAGCAGATAAAGTGCTAATGGAGAAGTTGGTTTTTTTTATTTATTAAAAACCCTGTTTTATTCTCAATTTTCAAAAGAAGAATTAAGTCTCAGTGAGGGAAAAGACTTTACGTGCCATCCTTCCAAGGTGTTTTATCTACCATCCAAGTGGAAGGCAGAGGTGAATCCCCCTCGCTGCAAGGGAGGCAAAAGCCTAGCACCGGACTTTGAGAAAGCCAGTCTGCACGAGGCCAGGCGTTGCAACAGGAGATAAATCACTACTTATTATTTCATGGAAGCTCACGGAAAGGGTGCTTGTACTTTTGCCCACAGCAACAGGCTATGAATCTCACGTGGTCTATCTTAAATGTTCCTCAGCCCAGAAAAGGCTGTGTTCTGGTACACACAGGTTACTGGAGGACAGAGACAAGACAACAGGGAAATGCAGAAAACATCTTACAGCACGAGAACTAGAGGCACTATACCGACGACTCCCACTGTAAACGCTCTCATCATACACAGACGCCTACAATTAAAAGACAGAGTCAGAACAGGACTGGCAGACCCAGTTTCTGATTTCAGTCTGGAGCATTACAAATTCACAAGGTGCAGCGCGAAGGACGTGGGGGAGTGAGCAGTATATGCAAGGACAGGGACATCTCCTGTATGCAACCACAAGCAACATGCAAGTGAAGATCTAAGACAACCTGAAGTCAGTGAGCTGGGAAACACCATAAGGCACATGCAAAATCTGACATCCATCCCCCAGTCCATCACACAGTCATGCATTTCTAACCATTCTCCCAATCGCCAATTCAACAGTTTATGTTGCCTTCCAACAAAACAGCTACATCAATTCTTAAGTTGTTCAAATCTGTTTAACTTTCATTTCTGGTGCCGGCCAAACGTGGGGGGGGACCCCCACACACACTTATGTCTAATGAATTTCATTTACTAGCCAGTTTGCCAAATTAATAAAAAAGGAGGAAGATGCATATTCTAAGACTGTAGCTCCAGTTTAGCATATAAATGTCTGGCTCAGGGAACTCTGCCTTTAAGCATTGAGAATAAAATCTGAGAGAAGCTCATTTTAAAGGTTAAACAAGAAGAGTGGAAATTGACTGCAAAAATTTTTTAAACAGTTTTGTTAGCTGTTAAACAACCAGAAAGAATTGATGTTGCCTCTCTCTGGCCTGCTCCTGCACGCTGTAGCTAACACACCAAAATGAAAACAACCGCCTCCATCCAGAGAGACGTCTGTAGCAGCTTCACAACCCCACGAGCAGTGGTTGCACAATTCCAACGGGAATAAAAGGAAGGATCAGCAAACCCAGGTCTGTACAAACAGCATTGCACACGTGCATTCAGATGGATCAGACACCAGAGTGTGAAATAAATGGACCCAACAGGAACTACAGAGGTAAGAGACAACATATGCGTGGCGGAAGGTGAGTGGCTTCGATATTTGTGTTTAGAGCATTAGTACAACAAACCCTGTAACTTCTGGCTGGCAGGGCATCACTGTACAGCAAGGAGGGCTGAGGAAGACAAGCACAAAACTTTTTTGCATAGAAAATGAAACATAAAAAAGGCACCTAGAGCAGAATTAACCATCTTGATTATTAAACTACAACAGCAGGAAATCCCGCATAGAGAGTATTAGTCATCCGCACCACAGAAGCATTAGATCTCAGCTCCCAAAGACTAAGAACACCAAGCAGACACGCGCATTTCCTACAGGAAGGGAGGACACAACAGTATGCAAAAGCAAAACAGCATAATTTAATTTTAGGTTGTTAAGTTGTTATTGTCTCACACACATTTGTGTATAGCAACCAGAAAGGGTGTTTCTCTTCACTTTAACCAAAGCCAGAAAAAGAGCTACACAGAAATACAGAAGAGTTTTAAGATACACATTTTAAGTGTTTCACACAGCTAGAAGATCATCTCTTGTCTATTTTATTATTAAACAAAAATGCAGAGAAAACCCAAATAATTCAGGACAAAATTATGAGTACTTAAATCAGAGCACCATAGAACAAATGACTTCACTGTTAGTAACCATCATTCACAAGATGCAGCAATTAAGCTCAGAGAGCACATACTGTATCTGGCATAATTAGGTGCAATAGATACTCCAGCAGTGGTCCCCAGCCCACAGCTTGCAGACAACGTGCTGCTGCAAGTCACCCCTCTCATCTGCAGTGCCCGCAGCACCAGCCACCACAAAGCACCAGGCGACGTCCTCGTGCTGCTGCCCATTGGGCAGGACAGGCTGCGGACCACTGCTCAAGCACCGCTTTGCTAGCGCCAGACTGGCTGAGCTCTGTCCACACGCAGAGGACAATCCAACCTCCCAGGTGATTTTGAAGCTTCAGCAATTTTCTTCTAGCAGTCTGTAAATTACTTGCTTGTAATTTCATTTCATGCAGACTGGACTGTCTTAAGCTTGCTAGGCTGACACGGTCAGCAGAGACTTGCCTCAAATAGAATAGAGAACTTCAGTTAATTAACATTCCCCTTATTTTTCCAGACCAATTGAAGCCAAAAGCAAAACAAAATAACTGAGGAAAGGGAGGAGCAGTAAAGGAAAACTAATTGTGCTTGTTTTAAAACAGCTTTCCATTACTCACTCCAATCTTAAAAGGTCTGTTTTGGTTTTTTTGTTTTTTTTTTTTTTTAAAGTTTTACTAAAAAGAGCTACAGAGACGCTTGACAATTGGTCCAAATTCGTTCCTAAGTACAAGAGGTTGTATTATCCAAATGAAGTCAGAACAAGTCCAGACCAGGCAAAGCCAGAGGGCAACAGACCCAGTTTCCATTTTGGCAAGAAGGTTGCGATGTGGAAGCATAGCCGCTGTTGTGAAGACCCAGATCAGAGTAGTACGAAGCCTGCATTGATAACAAACAAAAAACCCCCTTGATAACTCAGCTTCATAACATGAAGGACTTTCTAAATTCCTTTAAATGGGAAGCAAAAAGTAAATTAGGGGATCACAAATAGCAAGGAGTCAAAGTGGTCACAGATGCAAAAAGATGACATAACCACATTAAAGATATGAGGATGTGTGAAAATTCTGTGCCCTTTCCATTTGTAAGATAGAGATTTTTTTAAATAAACTAAGGGCCTTTCCTCTATCCCTACAGCATCTTGTGCACAAAATACCCATTTGGTTTATTTTCCACTGAAAAAGCTTCAAACCCTCAAATTCTCCTCCCTTCTTGTTGCTATAACCCAACATGACAGCGTGCTGCAAGGACATGGTTTGTATGGGACTTGGAAGAAGATGGACCACATTTCTGAAAGCATGTATGCAGTTCATGCACCTAAGTTTCATCCTAACTCTGGTTAAGTGAAGCTGTCTTTATCAACATACTTCCAGCTTCTGTAAAACAGAACAGACAACACCTCTTTTACAAGATGCTGGAAATATTAGCTTCCAGGCTCAAACTCAGAATAAATGGCTGCACCACAGCTTCATACCAAAAAAAAAAGGCTCCTGCTTTACAAGAATTATTTCTTTGCACGTGCAGTCCCACCGCAGACAATAGAGTGGATTGTCACCTCCCATCAAGCACTGGAAAAACAAATTGGTCGTAGTCAGTCAGCTTCCTTCTGAATTCTTGAGGAGTTTATGCACTATAAGCTAAACCCACAAGAAATGCAGGAGAAGGTGTCAGGACAACTCTGCCGGGAGACCGAGAGCAAAGCCAGGGACCAAAACTGCTGGGTGTGCCCATCAGGAAAAGTGAGCAGCCCACTGTCGGATGCGGCAAGACTGAATGCAAAGAATACTTTCCTGTAAGAAGTGACACTGCCTAAATTAAACACCTTCTTTTATGCAGCCTCCTACCTAGCATCTAGCCAACCTTGCACTTTTGGTCCACCTATTTGGTCTCCCCAAGAATGGGGAGATCTTAATTCACTCCAAGTTAAATACCAAAAGTACCAATAGTGACTGCCTGACAACTCCCAGGGACTTAAAATCACTTTTACCCTCCAAAATACTACCTTATTTATCTAGTGTGATACACAGCATCTCCATTAATTTCCCCCGGCACCTGTACTGGAGTGTAGGATGCCAGCTCAGCTTTTCTGCTGTTGTGTATTATCTGTGAGAATTTCCACTGCACAAACCCTTCAAACACAAAG
This sequence comes from Morus bassanus, assembly GCA_031468815.1. Taxonomy (NCBI): domain Eukaryota; kingdom Metazoa; phylum Chordata; class Aves; order Suliformes; family Sulidae; genus Morus; species Morus bassanus. The sequence continues at coordinate 41,169,551 of CM062574.1, forward strand.
CTGGCACGTAGGGCTTGCCAGGGTGCAGGAAGGCTGACAGCAGTAGGATATTTATAAGACTGAGTGGAACACAGTATTTTGGCTTCCCAAAAGCTTTAGGAGCATGCAACAATATATTGTGAACAACTTAAGTTGTTATAAACGGCTGTTTTTAACATGCAGAGCTATTTAAATTTGCAAATCAAGGTCTGTTTTCAATGCAGATTGGAAATCCATATATAAGACATTATGCATCTCACAGAACCAAAGGAATCAAGAAAAATACAGGCATACTAGGAAGACTTTGTACTTTTCTCATTTTCAGGAAAACAGCAGCCTAAAAGCACATATAAATGTAATAAAATAGTTACTCTGCCACGCCAGGGACAGATGCAGCCCCGAGCCAAGTGGGCAGGGTATAAAGCCACACCAGGATGGCATGCTTAGGAGCAAGCACAGGCTGACGCAGCCAGCGTGCAGAGGCAGGGAGGAAACGCTACCTCCCCACATCCCCACCACCGTAAAATGACTTCTGTGCTTGCTCAGTCTCCTGTAACTATCCCTGCAACAATACAGGAATTGCAAAAGTATTTTCAAAGCCTCCTAGGCACCCTTAAGATTCCTTATTCTCCCATGGGTGCATGCACGCTGGGGGGAATGGTTGTTCTGAAAGAGATCCACAGCTCTACCTTCTTTGCTATACTCCAAAGCCTCCTTTTACAGCCATTCTCTAACATCCTGCTTCTCTGGTAATTTCTTACGGAAGTCTAGACAACCAAGATACTCTGCTTTTAGTAGTTAGCAATTACTCAGCTTTCTTACAAGCCCTAACTAACCCTTGCATCACCACTGTAATCTACGTAGGCGTTAACTCCATTTACAAATGAGGGAGATCTGCAGCAAATTAAAGGAACTTGTTTGTTCTCAACACTGGACTTCTGTCACTGCAGGCAAACAGATCTGTGGATAAGACACAACACCCACAGGTATATACTGAGGATAAATCATTGTCCAACTTCAAAAATGTACATCCCTTCCTGCCTCATTCTTCCTGAATGCCTGGAAAGTAAGACTTTCACTGAAAAGAAGTCAGAATAAACTGAACTGAGCTTAAAAAAATTACTTTCATTCCCACCTACAGAGTATGTAATCTGCACGTGGACTACCTAGGCACATGGCATTATTAATTTTTAAGGAATCAACCCGTGGTATATACAAGCACAGTATACAAAGGCTGATCTCCATGCAGACATCGCTCCATTTTGCAACCTAAAATTAGACATCTATTTTGGAAAAAACTATTTTATCAGCAGACTCATCATTTCCTTCCTGACCTGAAGAACTCTGCCTCTTCTCTGTTCTTTGTTGTCACTGTGGCAATCTTTACGGTTGGGTTTGGGTTTTTTTGAGAGAGTATTCCTAAAGGTGAATGCCAGCTGGACTAGCATCAACTGGTTTGGAGTTTCAGCTATTCCTAGTCACCCCCAAACTCTCATCCCCCTTCTAAATAATGATTAATCTGAGTTACACTTAGTAATGAAAACAGCAAGGAACTAATGATGTTGCCGTAATTATGCTCCATACACTAAACCTCCATGCTACAAACCCTAATACCAAGACGATTTTAAATTATTTAAATGGAAACCAAACAAATTCTTTTCCCTGGATTACCTACTTACAGATATTTTGCTCTTCCTGCAGTACTTGGAGCTCTGGAGTATGTCATTAAAGAATAAGAACATCATTTGTCAGAAGCACTACATAATAAAGTTCCTTGAACTTGTCAAGCGGTTCAGCAAGAGTGCCAACAGGACACACTGCTTTCTTAACAGTTCAAGCAACAGTATGTCATTTTCTCTTATCCACATATACAAGCTAAAAGCGTAAAACCATATGGAAGCAACAATTTAAAATGGACATGAAATATAAGGTCCCATTTCACTATTTACATAAGCTCCTGCTTAACTTCACGCTTACAAAGTAACTCACTGAAGCCTATCTCATGTTTAGCATGTATCGCTCAAATACTTAGCTAAATGGAGTCTTAAAAGTAGTTCATTTTTCCCCTAAACATAGAGCTTTAGTCTGCATACCACTAAATTTCTTTAGAAGTCTTGATAGCATAAAGATCAGCAGGCTCTGAGCTTTTGTCTGCCTTTGTTAAAACAAAGGCAAGGGAAAAAAAAAAAACCCCACACAGTTCCCCTCCCTGCCCCGCTAAGAGGCTCCGCTTGAGACAATACCTTTAAATAATTTGCACAAACCCCAATATTTAACAAAGCAGGACAATAAACTCCCATAACTGACATGAAACACTTGTGCTGGAACAGAAAGGAACATTATGACCCACATACACACAATGGAGTTAATAATTAAGCTTTTTTTGACAAGACTACTTCTAGAAATAAAAGTACATCAGTGGTAAGGAGCTAAGTAGTAACACTTGCACTGGCTGTTCACCTCTGTGGGAGTTTCCAGAAACCCTAGGATACAGTTTAAAGGAAAAAAAAGCATTTAGTTAAGCAAATTTCAAATAAACAACATATATTTGTGGAAAATTCAAAATCCAAAGTCCATTTTATGTATGCAAATCTCAAGACAGGGACTAAGTTCTAGGTGAAGCTTGGGAGTTTCAGTGTTAGAGCATGGTGTGAACACGTTGCACAGGCTGGAAAACAACTGTTCTGTTGTCCAGCACATGGAAATCCTCCATGCCAGGTGCCACCAAACTATATCTTGTTACAATTTCACTTTTATCCAGTTTTGCTTACAAGTTAAGCAGTTCTGGCTTCCATGCTCTACTTGTACCAAATGTGGAGAATTCCCTTCCCACTCATGACCTAATTTTTTTTTATGACAGCTTGTTGCTGCACCTTCATGTCTCGCAAACTGCAAAACCCACAACATGCAAGACAAGAAAAACCTGCTTTACCACAGAAAAGAATTTGCTCATTAGCTTTAATCCCATTAAATAGAGCAATAGATTTTATAGCAATATAAATCATCTACTAACCCTGCTAGATTTTCTACTCTGGGATGATCCATACACGTCTTCCTCATAACCATTGGTCTGTTACGGAAGGAAAGGGGGGCGGGGGGAAGAGAAAGAAATTGATGCAGACCAAAAATGGAATTTTAGCAAAAGTCATCACTTACGAAAAGCAAAGGCAGAGACAGAACTTTTCAAAGATACATCAGGAACAGAAGTGCAGGATTAGATCATGATTTCAAACATGAGGACATGAACATTCGTGTGTCTGTCAGTACCTGTATACCAGCCAAAAATGTCAAGGATACTCCCGCTTACTTTTTTTGACCCCTTTTTTTCTTGTTTAGAAACACTTTTTCTTCCCCTATTATTATGACACTATAGCACCTGTCTCTTCAAATGCTCTGTGAAGGGAACACAGAACAGAAAGGGGACACTAGGGATGAGAGACTACAATAAAGGAAATTTATCACTGTAGTTACTTACACCTCCAGCAGCTAAGCAATTAAAAAGCAGCAAATTGTAGCAAAAAAATTAATTCTGAGTTTATATTTCAGAAATTCAATTTAGCGAACGCACAACACTATGAAATATCTTCTCTTTAGTCTTCCTCAACTACATCGTGATTAAACCCAGACAGTGACCATCTGCCACATCCCAGTATTTTCTGCGGCAGTCCAAAGACTAATAAGAGATTTCAGTCAGTTCAGCTGTCCTCCATCATGCTCAACAGCCTGCCTTGTTGCCATTGAGATGTTTTCTCTCACAGGAGAAAAAACAAACAGGCTCACAACAACCATTACACAAGCAGGGTGAGATGCTCCAAGTCCCTGTGACAGTGGGGTCAGGAATAAAATAAAACGATTGCTGTGATGCAGTTTTCAGTCTGGAAACATGATGTTGAAGAAAAGAGGATAGACCCAAAAGTCACCTCAATCAATACCATTAAAAGCTCAGGTTTCTCAAGCAATTCACTATTCTGGCATCACTTCACAACGAGGCCTGGTTTAACATCAAAAACAAGGAAGCACTCCAGATATTTGGGGTGAGATTTTTAGTGGAAATTTAATTAGAATTTCTATTCAAATTAAGCTTTGAAGTCCAAGTTTTAATGCATTCCCAAAATGAAAATCCACTAATCCCAATCCGAATCAATTTCCAAGCAAAATATTTAACATATACTATACAGTGGCTTCCATGAAAAAGTAAACAAATTAAATTAGAAACCAGTTCAGACCCAAGCTGGTAAAGCAGCTTCTGGGAAAAGCTTACATTCTCTACTGAAATGCAATATTATCACCACAAATGGAGGGCCAACATCCAGTTTCTTTTTTCAAGAAGAACTGACCTGAAATACTACTATAGCCGCCTCACATAGCCTGGGTTCTTTCCAGTTTTTACTAGTTTTTTTTCAGGCTCCTTGAATTTCTCTAGCACTTTCCTGAAGAATGGTTAAAACACTCCAGCCAACACTCCAGCTTCAGCCTCAACAGCACTGTGCAGACCAATTACCTCCACTGCCTTTTTCATTACTATACTGAGGAATTAAGTTTGCCTTTTTTCAGCAATGTAATACTGACTAAATGTAACCTCAGATCACTATCTGAACCATTCCTATGCAGAATTTCTCACTTTGTAATAGTATATTTAATTTTTCCCAAATGCGGTACTCCTCATTTATTTTTACTCTTATTCAGTTTTGACAAGTTGTCTCCTATTTATCATCAGTATTTTTATTCTAACCTCACATGAAACTGCTTTAACTCCCTGTACTTAGACAGCTAGGCAATACAGATTCCTGTAGAACTGTTTTCCCCTTTAAAAACAGATGATGCTGTCTTAGATGACGACAGACCACGAGATCCTTTCTAGCTGTCTCATTTTCCAACAGTTATTTTTCAACTAACTGTGCATTTCTTTTACAAGAACTAGATCTTGCCCAAGATTTCACTTAATGTCACGTGGAGACATGCCAAAAGCCTTATAGTTAAGTTATAGTCACAGCTAATGCTTTTCATTTATGCCCTTAAATGATCACCCTGCTTAGGGAAATTAAGTTGAATTGACATGATTCATTTTCCACAAATCCAGGTTAACTGCTTATCACTTTGTATTTCAGGCACTTCTAAATGTACTTAACTTGCCCTGTATCTTTCCGATTTCAAACTGAAGCCCGAGAGCTCAGGTCATTTCCCTTGTCGCTATGACCCATCCTCTCAAGGGACTTCTCCAGCACATATTTTTGAAGGCAAATGCTCCAGACAGCTCTTGAAGAGCAGGGTCAAGTTTATCAGCCCTAACTGACCTTTGTTCTGTGCTACATTAACATGCTAAGCAACCAATCATAAAACTTCATGGAAACTGGAACAAATAAAATTGCATACTGGGAGGCTGAAATATTCAGATTTTACATGTTCTCCCTTCATAACTATGCAACTGACCCTCTTCTCTTCTGTGTTTTCCTCTTACTTTTCACAGATGCAGAAAACTTTCTCATTGCCATTATGTCCATTTATACTTGTAACACTTTTTACCTTAGACTGTGGCTAATGCTACTCCTTCAGGCTTCTTTCTCAATCCCACATCCAACTTCCACTTCTCAGAAAATTCCCTGCTGATTTCAAATATACTGAAGAACCCCAACCCACTCTGGCAACCTCCTCTGCGATGAGCAGCCTTCCCTCCGCAGTGGCAGTGCACCACTCTGCTTGCTCTTGTGTATTCTCTCACTCCCTGAAATTGGTCCCCATGAGATTCAGCTAAAATCTTAACTGTGTGAAAGCATGTTATTCTTTACTTTCAATCCAGGTTTGGCTTCGCAGTGCTCTAAGTACTGCCCAATTTTACAGCTTCTAGTAAGGCACCGATACTATGCAGAACTACCTTCATGAAAAGATACAGTCTTTACTACATACATATTCTATCAGTATTACCTATTTCTGTGTAATGTTAAAGCTCAAGTTAGGTTTTGAGTTTTTCAAGACACTTCTTATGTACAACACTGATGTGTTTGGATTATACCACATCTTGCAGATGAAGTGATGCTCAGTGTTCTTGCAGACCCAACAAGTCCTGATTGTTACACCACATCCTTGACATTAGGCTGGTGAGCTCTTGCAGCCAACAGACTTGCACATATTCTTTTGTCCTCTCACAGTGGTTTTGTATGCAAAAACCTCTTTGAGACAGTTACTCAAGATACATACTGCTTTGGAGTAGTTCTTCTTTTTGGTCCTGTCATTCTCTAATCCAGCCTGCAGTGAGATTAAGAATGCAGGATGAAAAGATCAATGAGTTTATGTGCACCCATCCGTAATAGCCAGGCATGCATATCAACATGCAAAAACATCAGTCCTATTTTCCTCCAGCTCTACACAACACGGCTCAGTAAGCACACATAAAAGAAAATCAAATCTCAAAGTCAAATGACCAGTTATTAAAGAATATTGTTAAAAGTGATGATAGTGCTGTTAAATTTAGTAGCCACAGTTAAAATCATTCACGCTTGCTGGGTTAAGTCCATTAAAAGAGCTACCAGCTGTCTATACTTACTGAATCAATACATCCATGCAAAATCCAAATTTATTTGAACTATTTCTGTATATAGGTCACTCATAGATACATTGCATTCCTAATTTGAAGTAGTGCAGGGAATAAAAGAGTGAAAAAGCTACAGAGTCTGTAAAACTGCTCTCCACAGTCTGCTTTCTGCAGAAACTGAGACACCTCTATTTCAACACAGTGCTACCACGAGACAGCACTGATAACAGTACCAGAAAATTTTTTAAACGGAGCTTAAAGTCCCAATCCTCATTTTCTCTTCTGTACCCTTTCTGTTCTTCCAAGAGTCAGCTTTATCTCAATGTGTTCAATGCAAATACTTACTCTCTTCTTAATGTTACCCACAGAGTGTGATTTTCACCCTCCAAAGCAAAGGTAACAGCTCGATACACAAGCTGCAGCTTTAGTAGGCAGTATATTTGTCCTGTCACCTTTGCTACACTTATTCAGAGTGAGTTTGTGAGAGTTTTATTTCTTTCCAGATTTTTGTTAAAATAAAACCAGACATACCTGGTCAAATGACAGACAGACTGTAACAGTCTGTTAGGGGAAATAAAAGCTATTCTGCTCTGTTCTATGATAACTACTGAATTAGACCTAGGTTAGATCTCTTATCATTCAGCGCTTTTCATCTGAACTGCATCAGAGCAGGAGGCCAGGGAAGGAGTATCTTTACATCACAGACCACAAAGCACCTCAGGATCATTTTAGATCATCCCTCATCTCAGATCAGCTATCACAACTGATATTAGCTTCTTCTTCATGATTAGTTTTCACCACACACTGCAACTTGCAGACTATTCTCACCACTGGGTAGGTGCTGGCATATTCCAAATGAGACTGTCAAAGCATGAGAGGAAAGAAAAATCAGAATACAAAGGAAAACACTGAAGCAAGTTATGGCAATCAAAAGAATCCCACAAAAAAAAAAAAAAAACAAACCAAACCAAAAAACCCAAACAGGCACAAAGACGTAAATCCCACCTAAAGAACTCTGATAATGCAGAGCTTCTTGCACAAAACCAGGACTCAGGAACCTTCTTGAGAAAATTAAACAAGGAAAGTGCACAAACTCCATCATGAGTGATTAATAACACAACAATATTTCATGCTGGATGGTCTTGGATTAAAGACAGCCAGCTGAGAAGTGGGAGAACAAGGACACTTGCAGTAGAAAGACTGGAGAGAGGCTCGAGTATCTCAACAAACACAGGATGATGTTACTGAGCTTCCCAAGGAAAAACTGCATGATAAAGAACCAAGCTTGCTGAACTCCTGAAACAAGAGAGGCAGGACACATTGATCAGTTCAGGATGAGCCACAGAAAAGCTAAAGATGCCCCTTCATTGCAGCTGAAGGTCTGCCTGCAGGAGGCAGAGATATACTCAAGCTAGCATTATATCAACACTCTAGGCCACTGTTTACAGTATAGTCACAGCTGTGGAGCTGAAATCAATTTGCTAGCCTGGTCTAATCAACATCTCAGGTGGTTTTGCAGTCCATGTTGGTGGTTGGTCTGCCAGAAGCATCCAGGCCAGCTCCCCAAAAGCTAGCTCAGCATATCTCTGGTGCCTGCAGTTCAGACATCCACTTAGAAAATATTCCAGGAGAAAATCCAGAGTAAAACCCACAGAGATTAGTAGGGTGATAAAAGTTTTAGGGAGAAATGTATTTTTGATATTGGCTCATTTCACTGAAAACCTCCTGTACAGAAAAGAAGCATAGCTTCAAAAAGCAACCCTTAACACCATCAGCCCCTCACAGTGCAACGAGCCCGAGTGCTAAAGATGCAAGATCAATTTTCAGAAAACCGAAGTCTTGCAAACCAATTACAATGGCATCCTACAACTATGGAAGGGGCCTGTAAATATCAAAAAAAAAAAAGAACATTCAGAATTCTCCAACTACGTTTATAAACCCTTTGTGGACACAGGGCAACAGTTTTTGGTGCTTTCTTCATGCTAAAATAGCTCAGAAGCCAAACTGAACTCTAGTCCTCAGAGGTAATCTTTTAGGTTGGTCGTTGTTTGTTCTTACTTGGTTGAAGACACACACAGCAAGAGCCAAACCTTCCCAAACACCCAAGAGAGATGTGGTCAAGCTATTGAAAGCATCTACCATAAACCCACACTAGGAAAATGATCAATGTATGTTCTATCAATTCATTGTGAATAAAACAACGAGAAGATGTATACAGGTAAATTTCAGTTCAGACTAGTAAACATTTACTTTCTTCTACAATCCCAGTGATGCTTGGATCAGGGAAGGAAGCTCTGTCAAAACTCTTTTCCTATGTCAGCTTGTACAAGAATATTCACCGAATGTTACTTTACGAGGACAGGGGGTAGTCTGTGCAACATCACTACCAGGGTGAAAAGTTTCAACCAGATCCTTCTGTCAGAAAAGGACATTCTTTGCAAAAGTATTAGGTATTTATGGATCATCCTGTAAACCAGCTGGAGATGGGTGTTCACCAGACCAGCACTGGTTATCACAGCCTGAAGGCATGCTGGCAGCCCAGAAACCGGCTGCTCCAGGGGAAAAAAGGTCAGAAAAGCTCCTTCTCAAGGGACGGTGGGGAAACGGAATGCAAGGCTTCTGCTGTTCAAATATATAACAATAAAACACAGGATCTTATTACAAAAACATATCAAAAGTAATCTAGCATATTTCCATGAGCAAAAGGTGTTTCAGATGAACAGGGCTCCTCCTATAAATACAGTGCCAGTGTACTTGCGTCGTGCCCTATCAAGGGACACACAGTAATAGCCATGGTTAAACAACTTGTATTGTAATCACCTTCTAAATAGAAAGGATTGACATTTGAGCTGATCTAGAGATTTTTCCCCTCCAAAACATACTTTCATAAATATGTCCAAATTTAACTCTAAGTAAAATAAACATCAGTTTTCACATTCAGCTGTGATGATAAGCTTTTCTTTGTTGAATCTTTGGAGTTTTAAGGCATCTTCTAGCTTTGAAAAGCAATTGAATAAGTTTGCAAACTTAAATATTTTAACAGCATTTCATAAGTAGTAGCAAGGATTCTAGGCAATCTTGTTCTAGAGAACAAGGCAACACAATTTTAAGCACATCTTATGCTATCTTACAGTGAACTCCATTAGGAATCATTGAGCAGGCTCTGCAATAGTAGTTGTGGGCTTTTTTGGGTTTTTTTTTTTTTGGTTTTTTTTTTTTTTTTTAATCTTCCAAAGCTCTTCTAGAGGCATATGAGCTGTTTCACTCAATCCTGTTCTTTGGGGGATACTTTGTCAGGAAAAAAGGTAGTTCTAGCCTAGATAATTACTAGCAAGTTTTTTGAGGAGAAAAAAATAAAAGATTTATGACATGAAGTCTCCAGAGCAGCCAGAAACCAAGGATTACAAATAAAGATCTTGCTATGAATGATACAGGTCTTGCTTGCTCTGTAAAAATACAGCTGATCATCCAGCTTGACCGCATAACTAGTGCTACTGAGAAATTAGGAACAACATCAGTAGAAGAACAAATTATTCTCAAACTCAACCTTTTAAGGCACAAATGACTCTAACATGAACTAGTCACAGCTGATTCAAGTTCAAGACTGCTGAGAGCTTCCTCCATAGTGCTGTTATGGATTGTTTCAGTTTTGTGGTTAGCTAAACGCTTCTCCACAGGTCTCAGAAGCAGTGAGCTCTGATTGTCTTCTAAAGACTATCAACACATGCTGAGACAACAGCATTAGCCATTCACAACTACTAAATTGCTGAAACTGTCTTCACAATTACAAGAGCTGATTATGTCTATGCTAGAATGGAGTTAAGATTTCTACATATGTGTATTATCTGGAAAATACTGTATGGATATTTTGAGGAAAAAACTGTTTACACTTTTCCTACAGATGAGTACTGGTGCACTACAGCACTCTGTGCTCTATTAATCCCTCCCTCCACAAAACTCAAGTCTGCAGATGAATTTCAAGTATCTCCAAAGCAGTTTTGGGGAGAGCGTGCACCTGCAATTCCAAAGCACTTAAGACTGATTTCCACTGATAATTTGCTTTTGGTTTCCTGAGCTAATAAACATTGATCATGGAGTAAGCTAGCACCTCCTCTTCCCAAATTCTCAGTATCAGTAATGAAATGTGAGCTTATAAGGTGCAAACAAGAAATAACTGCATATACCAATGTTTTGGATAAGTACTTCCTGCAACAGTAACAGAAAAGAGTATTTACCAGAAAGCTTTCTACAGAGTCGCATGCTCTGCTGGTGCTCCTGCACAGTGCGTGCAAATCCGAGTATTCCCCTGGTTGAAAGAATTATTGATCTACACGTACTTGGAAAAAAACTCCATATGCCTTGAACATGGAACATGTCAAGACCTTGGAAGGATACTATCAGAGTATTATAACCAGTCTGGTGGTACAGGGGGACAGCAACATTGGTACACACACACATGCACATTTAAATTGTACAATTTACCAACCCTCAGGCTTCCACGGCTACCCACTGACATGCGCTCATCTTCATCCGAAGCCTATCAAAAGAAAGTATAAAGACAAGAAAACAATGAAAAGAACAAAAGTAACAGGCAGTGAGGTAAACGCTGATGACTTTGATGGAACAGAAGAAAAGACATACAAAATAAAGGTCTTTTAAAAAGAAGAATCACATTAAAACTAAGTCGAAAGTAAATTAAATCATACCCTGCCCAAGAAACACTGTCAAGCATTTTACCACAGGATGAATGACAAGCTTGCTCAGGTGTTCCCTGCTCTATGCTCTTGGCCCACGGTCTCAATAAATGAACATTAAACACTCCAAGCAGGTAATTTCCCCACCTTCCACCCCCTGCCCCCTTTATTGTAGCACATTTACAAAAGCTCCCTGGAGTGACTGGGGAGTGGGCAGAGGAGCCAGGAAGTGGCTTTGGGGTTTTCACTTGCCTGGGGCAGTGGGAGCCTGTTTTGTTTTGTTTGTTTGTTTTTTAAAAAGGAACTGCCTTATACATGTTTGTTTTCTCTGAAGTGTCTAGCTAAAAAGAAAAAGCAAAAGTAGATACTAACCGAGGCATTTCTTCGGGCTCTACGGGAATAACGCTCACTGTCTTCCTACCAAGGCAGCGGAGGAAAAACAAAGAGTGAAGTGTTGAAAGGACAGATACACCAACAGAGCGCTTTCAGCAAGACACAGTGAACTTCAGCAATGTTTAGGAGTCAGTAAGGTTAAACCAAATACCAGAAGGTGACACCTTGTCAAGTCAGAAAACCCCTTTTTCCCCCTCATTTGTGACCCCACCTTTGTTCCCCTCCATTTTATTCTGCTACACACTTTTAATACTTTTGCAGAAAACGGTACACAGCGACGCCTTGATTTCTATCTCAAAAAAATGTTTCAAATTCATCTCTCTGCATCTGGGAATCAGTATACTTACAGTGCTTTTGTAATCAAGCCTTCCAGTTTGCAGTCCTTCAAAATAAATCTCAAAAATCTATTCGCAATAATGTGGCAGGGGAATGGTCTCTCTTGAGTATCCCAGAGAGACACAACTTGGGTCCTTCTTCCAGATCAAAAGCATCTGTGCTCTGCCTACAGCCTCTGTGAAACATAGCACCATGCCTTTTGCTGGCCATTAATGCTGAAAATGCTGTAGGATCTATTACATTTCAAACAAACTTATTTTAACAAACTGATTTTACATGGAATTTAGAAACAGTGATAGAAACCAGGAAAAAAAAGTTTCAACGTTGTAGCTAATGGTTCTCACAGGTGAACTGATTTCTAAGCAAGGGAATTGCTAGTAAGGTAGAGCTAAGCACACCAAGCAAGGATTTGAAGAGACTTAATGGCTTATCTGTGAGACTGGAGCATCTTGGGTGGACAGTTGGTCCATACGGCAGCAGGCTTTCAAGAAGGCATAGAGCAAACCAGCATTTCCACTGATTAATTATCAAGGGTCAAGGAAGTCAGGGAGTTTGAAAAGTTATCTTCCACATTGGAAGTCAGCTTTTTGGTTTTGCCTTTTTCAGCATGCACTACTCAGCTTGTAGAGCAAGGCCACGACCAACAGTTTTCATCTGGCATCACTGGTAATTTTATGAAATCACTAATGTTTGAAAGACACTTGAAGCCAATGTCTTCCAGCCCTTTAGCAACTTCTTCATCTTGTATTATGGGTATTAAAACAGTCAGATGTTGCTAATGGTCAAGTCCTTATCTGGTATCAACTTCACTGGCTTAGCAAATAGTAAAATCCAGGACATTGCATTATCGGAAAAAGCAAGCACTGCCATAGTAGCAGTAATAATGCATGTGAAGAGTGCCCCTGGACCAGTAAGTACAAAGGTAACTGAAGAAGCATGGCTAAAACTTGCCCAAAATTCAACTGGACAGATTTGAGAAGGCTCAAATTATAACAAAAACCCCAAGAAGTAAAATGAGTACACATATTCCTTCTATCACAAGTGGCTTTAACGGGTCTATATGTTAAGATAATCTTCAAGTAATAGGGTGGAGACAGAGGACTGTAAAAAGAGATGGCTCTAACCAAACCCTTGACAGTTTTAAGCCGATCATAAGCCACGTTTCAGGTATTGATGTGGAGTGCAAGAATCCTTGTGACAGGAGTAGAATTCACGTTTCCAATACATGCAAATACCTACTTTGTGGTATTTCAAACTCTACAGACTACACAAAACTTCAGCGCGTAAAAGTTGTTTAGCTATGTTGATCAAGGCCTACCATCCATTGCTCGATGTCTCCCCATTTAGTATCCAGACCATAATATTTCTACAGACAGAAAAGGGAAAAAACAGAATTTAGATGAGAAAGACAAACACAGAACATTTAGACATGCACTTCCAGTCTTCAGCTGAGCCACACAGCTCCACACACACAAAAATGCCAGGGAAAAGCCATGCCAAGTGCCACGAGAGCCCTTTATAGCATGTGCCCAGGAAAAGTTGCCTGGCAAGGGGAAAGGGATGTTTGGGGTATGGCCGAGGTACTTCACAGCTTCTTCCTTCTCAACAGTGCAAAAAACCTAGTGCTGTGGGGACAGGAGCAAGGAGCATAATGAGTCTTGAATTCCTGACCCATTTAAGTCAAGTCTCGTTACAAGGGATCCGAACACAGAATGCTTTCAGGATGAAAAATGCTGTCAAATCATGTTCACTGTAGAGATTTGTCAAACCGGGCAGACAAGTTGAATACAATACAACTAATCTCTGTGTGTTCTTATTCACTGTATTCAGAACTCCCCAGAGCTCCTTTTCTGAGCACAAGGCTTTTTGCCTACACTTCAACCATCTTGACAGCAGTGGTATCACCAACAAGGATAGAAGAGGACATGCTTCACAAATGCAGGCAAGACTGGAAAGCTCTCTGCATTTCAGTACCAAATGCCATGTCTCTTCTGAACCGTTTCTCAGTTCATAATTTCTTTGCACAACATTGGGAACTTCCCAATGAACTTCCATTTCCACCAGGCAGCAAATTGTTCAAAGATCCACAAGTTTAGCAGGACTTTTCTTCCTCCCCAAACACGCGCTTCAAATCTAGTCTCAGGAAGTTTGCATTTATAATGGTGACCATAACATTCCTGTGTGAAGAAAAATCACCGGCCTAAAGCACAGTAATTGGCAAATGGAAATCCTGCTTGAGGAAGCATAATAAGTATTTTAGAGAAATTTAGACCGCGTGCTTTGAGGTTCATGTCAAGAAAACAAGCCTGTGCTTGCCAGCTTTCCTAGAGGCTTGAGAAGACAGGCGTATCAACAGTCAAAACCTTGGGTAATAAAAAAAAAAGTCAGAAACCTGTTCTGTATTATACTCTGCATTTCGCACTCGCTCAATGGTATTAACGTAATTTCACTTTCACCCTTAAAAAAACCTCATTCACTATTTATTAATAAACTAGAACAGTTGCGTGTTCTTTGATACTGTAGCAGTTTATTCCCACTTCAGAGATCCTCCTCATTAAACAACAAAATTATTTTCACGTTAAGGTCATCTTCATTTTCATCTTAACTGCTCTGGAGAGAAGAAAGTCTGTTAAGAAGTAGAACAGGCAGCAGGGTGCTCAACTGCACATCCTGGATAGCCCAAATGGTACAAGGACCTTTAAATGCTACCAGTTTTGGAGTCAAATTAGGGAAAGGCAGGAGCTTACAGCAATCCCATTTATTAGGAAAAATATTAGAAAATAAGTTTTTAGGCCAGTAATTTGAAAACAAGAAATAAATTCACTGCACTGCAGATTTAAATAGTATGCAAACATCTCTCTGGGTCAAGGAAAAGAGAGAACGGTTCAGCAAGCTCTTTAACCACATCCCTATGAGAACAGGGAAGTATTCCCCTCTGCTTTCCCTGCAAAGCCTGTCAGTGTTTGCTCAAATACATCTAATACCCATATAGAATGCCTAGCCAAATTGCACACAAGTGAAACTTCTCCTAAATGAGCACGCATGACATGAACCATTGTTTCTTCCAGCATTACACACTTCCTCACAAGTGCTCAGACTAGTTACTTCCAGGCAGAAGCATAACACATACAACAGGCTGTTATAAAATTAAGTTTTATGTACATCGCATCCTGAAAATGATGCCTGAAAAGTATAAGAACTCCAGCTGGTCAGGATTGTGTACATGATTAGAACTTACAGATTATATGCTTTGTAGTAAATCAGGTCAGGTAAAGCCTTATTAGAGGCTTTTTCCCCCCCTTAAGAGATGTATAACATTTTTTAACACTAGAAATCAATTTAAAAAAAAAAAACCCAACACTGAAAATGGAGAATCCTTTCTCACACGTAGGAAGGATCCATAAACATGTTAATAATTTTTGTAAGGTCTGCTGCTTCCCTTTCCTGCCGTCTGCTCTCCTTAAGTTCTGACATAGGCTTCTGAATTCAGTTTTGCAAACGGGAGATAACAAGTCTTTTAAGGGGTATTTCCTTATGCACAAGTTAAGTTCCACTCACAGTCTTCTCCTCCACCATTTAAAATTACATAGTTACATGCTTAACATCCCCTAAAGAAAAATGTTAATGAATGGCTTTGCCTTAAGACTACTTTTAAGTTATAATTTTTAAATAGCACATCTCATGCTGGACTGAACTGACAGCATTTGAAGTCTCACGTATTTTGTCCCCTCAGCCACTTCCCATTTCTTTCTCTAAACCAACTGTTCTGTTCTGCCCTGAGGGGTTCTGGTTTGAATCGTTGTGTGGGTTAAAGGAAGAAATTGTGCTTATCCATTCATTCAGTCTTTAGTTAGAGGCCTTTGCCAGGCTGAAGTTCCCTTTTACCCTGAAAAGTGATATTACAATAAATGATTAATGACATTAATACCATTGAGAGAGAATTCCAGATCAGATTGCTCACTAAGTGACAGTGAAACTGCTAGACTTGCAAACTCGCTATGGGATGTTGTGAGGCTAACCCACTTATCTTCTCATCTATGTCAGGACACCAACAGTAAACAACCTCCTTGTCTCCCATGAGGCTGCATATGTACCAGAAGATTAAATTAGTTCCTATAAAGGAGATTGATAACGAGCCTGTTGATCCATGGGCAGATGTTAATTTGAGTCACTCAGTACATAGTCAACTCCACAAATAAAAACAAGAGTAAGATATATTTGTTGCCAAATTGATGGGGTCAGGATTAAATACCAGAGCACATGATTTGAGTAGCTATCTTCACTTGGAAGAGGAAAACAGCATTTCCAAGAAGCACACACGCTGTTAGGTCAAGCGAGTGAAACATGCAGTTAAGGCTGCTGAGTACCAGAACAAAAACAAACAGGCTGTGGTTTTAGGACATGTTTATCATTCAGCAAGCAATAAAGATATCTCAGGAAAAAAAGAAATATTCAATAAGGTAGAAAATGGCAGGCTTGAAGAAATATATGCTTTCTCCCTCCCCGCAAAATCTCTTTGGAGCTATTTCTCTTTCTAGATACCACACAGTTCACATGCTGGAAGTATACAACAGCCAAAGGTCGTAACACAAAACCCAAAGCTCTCTTGTTACATAGCAAATGACCTCAGTTACAGCTACTATCATTATTATTATCTTTGCCATCGTTTGGAACTATGAGAAGGAAATTGGGAGGAGGGAAGAGATCATGACTTTAAAATGAGGTGAGAGAGGATTAAACAATACAAAAGCATTTACAATGCTTAGGTCACATTGGAAGAAAGGCCGTACGGTTTATTTACCAAAAGATTTCAAATGCCAACACAGCATCCCTGATTTACTTCAGTGACTTCCTGCAAACAAAGTCATCTGAAAGTCATTCTTCCTGCCGGCACCTGTTAGATGCTTGCCCAGCCTGAAATATTTTCAGCAATATGCTTGGCCTTCAACACAGAAATGTCTGTATGGTTCTTGGTGAAACATGGAGCCACCACACTCTCCTATGATGGCTGGATTGCCAAATTACTGTTCTGCTTGTTGCTTATTCTTTGCCAAACAGTCTGTAGAAAAAAATTACACTAAGTGCCTGACAAGACACATTTTACATGGGTCATCTTCCCCCACTCCCCTTCATTATCCACCCCACAAGACTATGGGAGGGAAGGAAGGAATGGCATGGAAATACAAACCCTGCTGTGCATCTTCCGTTCTTAAGAGGTTTTTCTGAAATGCTAGCAAGACTCATAACATGGGAGCACACACATGCAAACAAGAATGAAGAGCAAGCCCTACCTTCTGAACTTGATAGATCTAGGGGGAAAGGAAAAGGAAAGAAACAAGGAAACAAAAGCTAGTGTGAGTGGATAAACAGCAATGCAATATTTCACAGCTCATTCTAAAGGGAAAAAAAAATAATTTATAAAGAATATAGAGCAAGACATGAATACAAAAAACTGCACATTGAAGTCCTGTAGAGTTAGGTAGAATAAAGCTGTATTTACATTCTAGGCCTCCTCCATCTGCCCAGATAAAATACAGCATTCCTATTTTCATAGTCGCTAGGCTCTTGGAAGCACATGCTTCCTAGACTTTGCACCCAACCAGAGCCTAACCGAGCTGTGAGCTAGGAACTCTTTTTTTTTAACCCCCGTCCTTCAAAGTAATGGATGCCCAGATATTCACCTAGGATGACAGTTGTGCACCTACATATTTAGATACGTACCGCATTTACCACAGAAAATCTGTTTTTCTGTTAAGGACAAATTTTGTCCTTAACCAACTAAGCATAGTTACCAAAGCATCAATTGCTATACATCTTCCACCAGCATACAGTACAGTGTCAGCTTGTTAAAACTCTCTGAAAATTTCTTGCACATATATTGCTGGCATTGGAGGATCTCTGCAGGTTGCTTTTTCAATTTTTAATGTTTCCATGGAGCCTCACATCATTTGCAAGCACTAGTAAAAGCACCGCTGACTTTACAAAGTTGTTCCATAGTCTTGAACCATTTTAATAATACACAAAAGCATCACAGCCACTCTAACGCATCTGAGTTTTGTTTAAGTGGAGAATTGCCCTTGACCGATCAGCTTTGTAAATCCACATGAAAACAGAAATGTTTTTTCTTGCATCTTTCCTAGCATTTCTAAAGCAAGAAACTCTTCTTGTTCAAAAACACTTAACTGGCTACACAAATCCAGAAGGAACTGCAGCTTCATTCTCCCAACTCCTCTGCTGAACACCTAGCTTTGTATCTGCAGGAAACATATCACAGCTCTGGTCTCAAAGCCCTCAGCTGCCTTACTGCTTAACTTCCTAGATAAGCACTGATGCTGAATAAACACCAACACCCACCCCGCTGCTCTGAGTACAACCCAGGGGGAACAGTACATTGCTCTGACTCCAATCCTTCAGCTGGTCAGCAGGGTAGTCAGCCTCCTGTATTTTGGGATGTTCAGTGGATCCCTGCCATCCACTGCTCTTCTGGGCCACCTCAGGCGAACCCATATCCCAGCGCTGGGAAGCAGAGCGTACTTGTTTCAATCCCTGCTTCCATAACCTGATCAGGTTCCCTTTCATGATCGCGAAGGCCAACTGCAGAACCAAGCTTAATGCCTCAGAAGCATTAATTCCTATTCCTACAAGCGCAGGGGGATAATCGAGACCCATATTTGAAGCTAGTGTTCCCACACACTAATCACCTCACTTACCTTATACTAAGAAAACCTTGAAGGGGAAAACGAACTAAACCCTCCCACAGTTCAAGACTACACACTGACTCCGATCTTTTACTTCTCCGTTGCACACACAGAGTGCCTTTCATCCATACACGGAAGCCAACCACCACTGGTTTAGTTGTGGCAATTACCATGTAGCTGTTTAACCTTAAAGCTTTAACTTTCACATGCTGTTGTTTCACCCATGCTTCGAGGCAACACCATGCAAGTCTTCTTTTCCAAACCCCAGTGCTTCAGGCTTGGCATAGCAGGTATTCCTGTTGAGTGCAAAGTGAGACACACACAAGGTCTTGTGTCCAGGACCCAGATTGCCAACGGATAAGATAACAATGAGGCCCTTGTTCATGGCCAGGCACCGCGGAGGGCAGTGGAGAGGGGCACAGGGACAAAGCCAAGTGCATCATCATAACTGTTACAACTTTGCCAAAAAATTCCAGGTTTTGTAAAATCTGTTAGCTAACAGGCATTAGAGCAGCTCTGCTCCGAAGTGACTGATCTCTCATCAGCTTACTGTCCTTCTTAGATAGTATGTTACAGGAAAAAAACTTTTAAACAATAATTTCTATGGCAGGAATGCCCCCCCCCCCACCCCCAAAGAGCTTAATGTAGTCAATAGACATCTAGGCAGTCAAATGTCTTAAATAACACCTTCCTGTATTACAGCATGACAAAAAATGTGGTTTTGTCCACAGTATTAGGGGCAGACTGCTTTCCTGATTCCTCAGAATATGAGGTTTCCCACAAAAGTAGAGTTTTTCATAGGAATAACTTTTGAACCAGACAGAACAAGCCAGTGAAGCATGGTTAGACAGCAGCAGAAGGGAGAAATTCAGACTCTGCTAAAACCACCTTCAACATTGTCCCTCTCCAATTTTCCTGTGCGTCTTCACATTGGTTGTGTAAAAAGATACAGCTAACCATCACAAACCTCCTTAATTTCTTCCCTGTATATGCAAGCACCAAGTTTCACAGTCAGTCTCTCCCATTCCATTCAAGGCAAACGAACTCTGCTTTTCTCTAGTTTTTCCTCCACTCCCTGCGATTTTAAACAGCTTCAAACAATCCTGAATGCCAGCTGCGCCATGGGACCTGCTGACTCAGATCAGACTTGCGGGCATGAAATCCTAGCAAGGGAAGAATGGGCCTAAGTCACAGTCAACAGGATGGGTGAGCAGATTAAGAGCATTTTCAAGTCTTTTGCCCACATTAATTTGGCTTCAGTACATTAACTAAATTTACTACATGCTGAACGAACTGACATGGGAAAAAAAAGAAACCCACAACAGAAAGAACTGGTAACATATTTTAAACCAAAGAAACATGAATTCAAGGGAGGACAAGTACGTGCAAATGACTATGGTGGTAAAGAACCTATTTACAAAATAGCAGAGGCAAGTTGTGTGCTGTGTCCTTAAAGCAAGAGCTGAAAATGAAGTGAGGAGACAAGCACAATGCTCTTGCCTTGAACTAAAAGTACAGGCTCATCTGCTATGTGAACTGGCAAGCAAGAATCTTATTCTGCAGATTAGGGAGTGGGAGGAGATCATTCTCTTTTCACTTCAGGCACTAATATCAGCTTAAGTTGTGGTCTCCAAGCGTCAGTCCTCAAAGAGACATTTAAAGTCTTGCCAGCAGAACACACAGAAGGTACTCCTACATAAAATGTTCTCTACAATTAGCCCTAATGCTGCAGCTTTTACGTGTCTTGAAACATTACTGTTAAATATTTCTTAGAAAAACGGCTTTTATGCCAAGCTTCTAAGAAAAAAAAAAACCACAGAAAAAATTCTTCTTTCCATTTTACCTGGTAGCCCCACGAGAATTAAGAATTTGTTACTCAGAAAAACTGAGCTGACAACTCCTGACTTCCTCTTCTGCATGAATTAAAAATAAATATCTGAATGCACACAAGCATTTGTCTCAGTACCAAACACATCTCTACAGTACAAGCCAAATGGACTGGCTTTAGACTCTGCAACTGTAAAACCAAATGTTTAAAGACCATGGCAGCATGGTACGGTAAAAAACAACCCATCACTGCTCTGACTCCCACCAGCTGAGCGGGTACCAGTGGCATGGAAACTGGGAAGGGAGCAAGTATAATCTACTTTAATCGCCCTTTCAGCTCAGAACATGCATTGGCATTGCCTCCCATGAGAGCTCTCCTGTACTGACTTACTATGCAATGGAATCATATCAGAAAATCTACCGTGACCTCCTGGTTAATTATTTACATCTTTGGTGGATAACAACAACAAAGCAGCACAGAATAAGAACTCAGAAACATTCAAGCAGTTATGTTTACTAGATCTGTGCCTTTCTTAGAGCCTTATGTCCAGGAACTCCTTTTCTACTAAATATATAGATATATGCATATATATGATTCAAGAGTGACCACTACCCTGAACTTCATAAATTAGTATATGTATCAGATCTGATTCTTGTGCTCATTTTCCTTCTTCAGCTTCAGAAAACACTTTTCATTTACCTAGTTTATACCTTCCTATTAAACTTGTGGTTGCGCTCTCCTCCTTACCATCTTCTCCCTGGGAAAAAAACCAAACAAACCCCAAAAGACTGGCACACACATCCCTTCTTTCTGCTGCCTGACATGAGGTGATGCCAGGTGATGAGATAACAACAGCTCTGGAACACACCTGCAATCCTGCCCCACCACAGTGAACACCAGCAGCCTTCCACCGTAACTTTGCCACATTTCACGCTGCAATTCAGAGCATTTTCTTCCAAAAGCCCATCTAGTTCTGCTATATAATTTCTCCAACTATTGTTCTAGTACAGCAGTATGTTGCTTCCCATTAAGTTTCCAGAGGATTCTTAGAGTTGCCTTATATTTCAAGCCAAGTTTAATAAAGCTATCACTATCATCTCAAGCCAAGCTGTCTGCCACGAGCTTCTCATCATATGCTTCTTTTGAATGGAAAGGAGCTCATCAGTAGCATGGCTGATGATGAACAAAATTTTAAATTTCCAAAATAATTGACTATGCAGCAATTTAGACTGTAAATTATGTGTGCTGCATGAAATAATTTCTGCCAAAAGAGGAGCTCGGTATGATATCACATAGCCCTCACCATTTACTGATGAGCTCAACTACACAGTTGTGACCAATCTTTGGTGCACTCTTCACATATGGCTAGCCTATAGAACCAGCACAGGGCATTTTAATAGCTTTCTAATGAAGCTGCTGCTCATTCTACCTACAGAAACATTCATAAGAGAACAAAAATCTCAGATACCTGGTGCTTTTGCATTGAGATTTCTTTTGTAATAGCAACAGAACATTGTAGACTTATGTAGACTGTAGATCACATATGTAGACTTATGATGCAGAAGTCACCCAATTTGTTTAAAATGAGGAAAAGGAAGCACAGATTAAGAAATGTCATTAATACTAGATGACGGGCAGGAAGGAGCCAATTTCCAGTCCAAATCCGAATCATTAAAACACCGTACTTCACTGCCAGCAAGAGCTATATACTACCATGTTTATAGCTTGTAATGGTAACATCTGGAAACTTTTAAGCCAGCAATATAAATATATTCTCAAGTAATCCACACTCCACAAGAAGCCTGTCAGGGCATGTACACTGCTTGAAGCATGAACAAATACATACACATGCAATAAATTTATTTATTGCTTTTTAACTCCTGTAACTGACTCTAAAAAGCCTTCTGAAGTAGTAAAGCAAGTGCTTTAAGTTCTGGTTATTCAACATGGCAGTAGTGGGAATGTGCTATTTATTCCTCTGAAAAGTTTGCGAAGGAAAATGAAGATGGCAGACAACAAGCTGTACATACACCAGTATCATAGTATATTGTAAGGGGTAGGTGCCAAATCCCTCCTGTTGATCGCTGCTTGGGATTTTTTATATTTTCTTTTATTATATCTGCAAGATACTTTCAGCAATGGAAAACTTCCTGCAGCCATCTTTACTAGCTCTACCTTGCATCTGGGGGCTGAGATTAAGCTATTTGAAAAAAATTACAGAATATCCAAAGCTTGCAAAATATTAAATGAATGTGTAGTCACATTATTTAATTTATGCCAATGAATTACAAAACAGATTGTAGTAGATATCTGTCTTAGCTTTCACTGAATTTGGTATTTCAGACCGACATCCTGTACTACGCAATTTCTCTCTATACAAAGAAGTTTTCACATATTTTCAGGTCACTAGCTCTTCAGTCATTAACTGCACAAGCACGCACACAAGCTTTAGTTCTCATACCAAAATTTCAATTTGCTAGGACACCCTTTGCAGCATCAGCTTTTAATCTTCAAGGGGGTCATCAGCTCCATTAAAGCTATCTGCAAATTAGATGGTAACACCACTGTCAGGTGCCATGACACCCATATTTAGTTTGCTGCCCAAACAAAACACCTAGTGGTTGTTTACCACAGATCTTCCAAAGGCTGCTCGGCAAGTCCCATCACTCAGGCTGCAGGCACAGCAGGCAACTTGACAGTACTGACGCTTATCTGCGGTCCAGGCCTTCTGACTGTGGTCCAGGTTGCAAGAAACATCCTTCAAAAAGCAGCAACTCCAACAGAAAAAGGCTCCTCTCTTCCACAAGCACTGTGCTTACAGCAGTGTTCCCCCCCAGATCTAACTCCTGGTGTGTTTGCAGGTACATCTAACCCTGCTGTGGCTACAGGGTGCTAAGACGCATCCAGACATGCCTCAGCTAGACAAGACACTCCAGCACAAAGCTGAGCATGGGCAAACTGCCGAAGTGCTTCTGTTCCAGGCTGATTATTGTAGCCTGCACCAACACTAGTCTGCTATCACATCCCATTCACTGTTTAAAAGCTAAAGTGAATCCTTCTCTGCATTGTGAAGCACAGATGTAGATTTAGTCTTACTACATATTCCCACACCCTGCCCAAACTCCTTACTTCTTCCCTTTCCTTCAAAATCTGTTCAAAAAAACTAAATTATGATTGCTGCTGGCCCCGTTATGTCTATTCTGCTATTTCATTAAATGCACATCAACAAATACAAGTTTTAAGCCCTTCTGGTTCAGTCCACCTCTGCCAACCTGTGCTTGCAGCCCCATTTTAATAGCACTGCTTTAGTTTCCAGAGCTTCAAAACAAACACTGCTCTCAGTTTCCTGGATTGGAGAGAATGACATTTAGTACAGCTCCTACTTGTCAAACCAACAGGAGCCGAATAAGACTTTTTGGTTTATCCAGTCATTCCTACACTGGAAGCCCATGATCTCCCACATGCCGACATGCAGAGGCACGGAAACTTTGCTGATGATATAAAAACAACTAGCTCTTCCAGAATTTGGGAGAGACTACTCCATGCACTCAATCCGAACACTTTGGAGAAGGTAATGTTTTGCCAAGTTCGGTTTCTACCATTACATCTGCTAACGGCAGACCATCATTTTTACAAACGGGGGCAACCACAATGCCAGCTTCACAGCAATGAAGCACAACAACTTGCAAGTAGAGTTATACAAGGCTCAAGAGTCTTCCATATTCATTAGATTTTTAACAAAGTGAGAAGAATCCATCCCCCAAATACACACACAAACAAGCTGCATACTTCAAAGTTTAATATTAAACAACGATTACTGACTAACCATCAGTATTTTCTGTGAATAATTATCCTGGCTTCACCAAGATAAAATTCTTGCCACAATCCATATTTTTTCCAGGATATTTTATTTGCTATCCTGTGATCAACATTAGCTCCACGCAGACTATTAATGTTTCAAGAAAATATAAATTAACTCTTTGTTCCAGGGTGTCTGATTATATTCAGGAAAGATAATTAGAACACCCCCAAAGCCTTGACCATACCTCTTTCTGCTGCCTCTCCAGTTCTTTCATTCGGATCTCCCGGGCCTCTGCTCGCGCCGCTCGCTTTGCTGCGAGTCTTGCTTCAGCCTGCAAACGGGAACACAGTAATGAAATAAAAGCTGGACAATTCAACGTGAAACACGCTTGTTGAGCAGGGCATGAAATAAGGAGACTTGACTCGGCAAGACTGTAAATGCATCTGTAGGAGTTAATTCCCTATTGCAAGTAATGGCCCTGCCTTCCATAACTTGTTATGCTTCACAGGCAGGTAATACACCCTCGTGTAGGCACTACCTTTGGTTAGCAGCTGCGTTTAAAAGTGCTTTGCGTTTCTTTAATTACTATTTGCATCGACAGAGAGGAAACAGTGAGATTTAAGAAATGCAGGTTTCACTCTTTCTTCCCCCCGTGGCACAGATTGTTTTTTATTGATTAATTAATTTGACCAACAGCAAACACATTATGTGCCATTTTTCCTAACCACTGACATTGTGCACCCATACATGGGCACAGCAGTTAGGTAAACATTGCTGTTCAGCATGACTATGCGCAATTACGGCTGCAACAACGGAGGCGAGGGAGTAGGGAACCTGAGAAAATACACTAACTCAATTAAAGTTTCTAGACATCCATATTCAAGTCCAAACCTCTCTGGAATGGGAATCTGCGAAGAACAGACCCTGTCAGGAGATCTAGAGCGCTTCCTCATTTCAGCCCAGTTGGAAGTGCTGGAACATGCTATGCAGTAACATTTTTACTATTCTGCTTTTAATCCTAGGCAAAACCAGTTAGTCTTCTAGAGAAAAAGGTAAAATGAGCTCAGGCTTGGTACAGCAGGACTGCAAGCAGTTCGTCCAGCGTAATTCAGAATAGCTCAGCAGGGAGCAAAAGGCTAGTCACCTTGGCCTTACACCCAATTCCTCTGCTTCTGAAACCTTTTACTGTATGTACAGCATCCAATTTAACAGGAAAAACTGCAATAATATCAAGGTCAAGCATACAAAAAATCAGAACATCAGCACTTTCACTAGCACTTCTAAACAGAAGGAAAACCAGAAAAAAAGAAAGGTGTAATTTCTTTTCCCTTCTTTAAGTATATTCACTGCTCAAAGTCAAAGGAAAAGGGCCACAATGTTCAAAAACAGAAAACAAAACGATGAAAAAAAGCCAAAAAAAATATTAGGCTGGATGAAGTTTTCAGCTAACAGAAAAGGGCTAATGAAAACTAAACACAAGCTGATGTATGGGAAGACTGGGAGCCTTGCAGTGCTGTATATCTTAAATCCTCATCAACAATAACAAAATCTAAAATACACAGTCACTAGGCTAAAAATTAAGGTCACGTCACATTTCTGCAAGACCCCACCACAAACAGCCCCAATTCCTAAATACTGCTGTTGTTCAGTTATCGATGTTCTCCCCCGTTTTATTTTGCTGCCCCCAAACTTGAACTGGTAGGCAGGCAGATTCCTTTTGACAACTATTGCAGCTCCATCTTGTGCAAACACGACCTGTTCAAATGAACTGAGTTTTTAATTCTTGCAACACAGACAACTTCAGCCTGAAAAGTTACTTGCAACAACAGGAAAAAAAAAATCTTCTCAGAGGGTAAAAATGCCCATGGCAGAAAGAGGAAAGGGTCAGTTTTACACAGAGCGCTGCTCTCTTCAGTTCATTGCTTGAATTTCAAGGTAACTGGCTCTGCCATGGAGAAAAACTGCAAAACACACCTGTGGTCTCATACCTAGAGCAGACCTCCACGCTTGTGCCCAGAAACTGTCCCCTCTCACCATCGCAGTGTGCTGTTACTTACAGAGCCAAATGACCGCAGGCTCCGGGGTGAAGGCATGTGTTACCACAAGCGTTTTCAAGGGACTGTGGCTGCAACAGCACTTACCAACCTGAAGCAGTTTGTCCAAAAAAAACCAAAACCAAACCCCATAGCCCTGCTACTGGGCAAATACTAGGCAGAATCCCTGCCAGGCAGTGTTATGATTTACCTGCAATGTTTCAAATTGTTTATGACTACATAAATGTGCTGTAATCATGTTAACGATTTTTGGGGGAGGGAGAGAACAGGAGATACAGCTTTAAACAACATCTTTGACTCCTTATGGCTTAGAGATGCACACCCTCATCCTGACATGCAAACTGTAAGTAGGCTTAAGAAACAGCACAAAAATGAAAGTAAACAAACTTAACTCTGCACATACATTTGAAAATTGCATCTGATCTGGTTGAAGAGCAACATCAGTGCAAACAATTAGCTATGTTTTTCCTATATCAAAACCAAAAGGACCTTAAAGTCTCCATAAGCAAAATATACCAAACAGTACAGAACTGCGTATCTCTAACTTCCCACCTGCCAGAAAAAGACAGAAACAAGATTATTTTGATGTAAAAAGTATTGTAGACACCATCTTTATGAATTTCAATAACTAGCTGAGCTTTCATGTTAGAAAAGCTCTATGCCTGTATGTAAAATTCAGCTGTTGTGCTTAACACACACATATAAGTATTACCCCTTCTGTTTTCCTCATATGGTCAGGGCCAAAGGATTTACATGCTTGCTAGCTATGCTGCAGAATTATATATTCTCCAGAAGTGAGCACATTATACAACGAAATGAAGCAACCTGAAAAATGGAAGGAGGGGAAAAAAAGAAGTTTAGCAAGTTATTCTAAGGCCTCCCTGAGAACAAGGCTCACCAGTTCCCTAGATACCGATACCAACTGCAGTAAGCTAAATTTTTCTTTGTGCAACATCCTAGTAAATGACAGGTTACATGTATGATACATTTCAGTTTTAAGTGCCAATCCATAGGGTGTCTCTAACTTATTCTATTTCAGCTTTGTAGTTCTCAACCTGCTCATGCAAAGCCAATCTGCAAACTTTTAAGAGGTGCAAGAGTAAAAATGCATTTTCACTTAGCATCTTTGACTAACAATAGCTTACATCTGGAACAAGCATACTTTTTATTTATGAACTTTTTCTTTCCATGGCCACATGGCCCTTCAGCATTAAGCATCTTTCAGTACAAACAAGAGAAACAACGTATTCTGGATCCTTTTAAATCACTTTTAACTTTTTTTTAGCATAACAAATTTTGCCATCAGCACATACCCTCCCGGAACCTTTGTAAGAAGTCAACATGATGTTATTCCACCCAGAATACTAGTATTTTAAAGCAACTCATTTTTATCACATCAAAGCAAAGAATTACAGAACCGTTCAGGCTGGAAGGGACCTCGGGAGGTCTCCAGTCCACCCTCCTGCTCAAAGCAAGGTCAGCATCAAGTTTAGACCACGTTGCTCAGGGCTTTGTCTAGCTGGCTCTTGAAAACCTCCAAGGTTGGCAGCTCCACAGCCTTTCCAGGCTCCTGCTTCGATGCCTAACCATCCTCACAGTGAATATTCACCACCACCACCCCCAATCATGTCAGAACCTGCTCTCTTTCAATTTAAAACCACTGCCTCTCATCGTCCCGCCATGTATCCCCATAAAGAGCCTGGCTCTTGGCTTCTTAGTAACCTCAGCTTGTATGTCGGAAGGCTGCTGTCAGTTCCTACCTTAACGTCTGGTATTCTGCATCAAATATTTTAAGTAAACTGGCAGTTACATTTTTAAACATGTTCTCAGCAGTGTCTGGGTGCTATTTAGATGATTACACTGTTATTTTCATCGTGGTTCCTGACAAAAACGCTGCTCATTTGTGCTGGACAAAGGTGGTTTGTAAGAAATCAGCCATCCTTCCCTAAAGGGTTTTCAAATCCACAGCAAAATGAAACTATGGATGACAAGAAACACCCAAGGAGAACAAATTCTCAGTGCAATGATCTGATCAATACAATAAGCAATGATCTCTGATGGTATCAGTGATACTAATAGCACTGAGATAATGATTAAGCATGAACCAAATGCTTCCATCACATAAAATCTATTTTGTTTCCTCGGGTAAGGTTGGTTAAGAAAGACTTAACATGCTTGTCATCCATCTCCCTTTGGCACTTTAAGGAAACAGAACCACTAGAGTCCCCGGGAGGGTCAGTAAGAGCTCCTGAATACTCACAGGTCCCCAGGGAAGTCCTCATCTGACAAAGAGCAAACAGTCCCCCAGCTGCACGAGTCCAATATCCTACCACAGTGTTTCCAAACCCTGCTCATCTGAGGCCACCCACGAGCCTTTGGAGGCCATTCTCCAACAGGGCAGAAATGTATTATGCTATAATCAGGCTGGTAAACGATCAACCTGTGCCCTTCATAATCCCATTTCTAGCATGCTTTAATTGATGCAGCTACTTAACCCGAATGAACGTTTTTGATATCCTGTAGGTGGCATTGGTGACGAATCAGGCATCACCCATGAGCTCCAAGGAAGTAAATCAGTCAGGGCAGGGATGAATCCACACCTAACACTTATCGTGTACCATTTTAATCAAAGTCAAACTAAGAGTCTGGTAGCAACCCTAACGCTCAGCAAATTCTGCAGCAAGTGTGGGAGACAAACGGGAGCTATTACATACAGATTTTCTTGTGCAGAAGCAGAGCTCACCTACTGACAGAAATAGCTATCCCAACAGCAAGCCACATAGCATGGACATTCATAACACAACCTCCACTGTCACCTACAGACTTCTATACTAACACAGTAAGGGTCTCAGATTTATTATGGGCCTCTTCCTCAAAAGCAGAAGCATGACTAAACTCATCTGAATTTGTCAAACCACACTCTTTAAAAGCCTTGGACTCTGTTTTCACATTAATAGTTCTGTGCTATAAATACTTTGATTGCTTGCACACCCTGCAAACAGAAACCTTAACTTCACATTTCTCTCTCTGCTGACTAAAACAAAACAGGCTTTGCCTGGATGACTTTGGTCTTCATCCAGCCCAAGCACTTGTCAGAGCCCAGACCCAAGTCACCTCTAAGGGCAGCAGCAGAGACAGACACCGTAGCCCTCAAGAGACATAGCTGGACATCATGAAAACGCCAATAAATTCATACAGACTTCTGAAATCCAGACTACAAAAGCTAAAACAACAGTCTGAAGCTTGCCAGCATAAATATCTATCCAATGGATTCAAGATTGGGGGGGAAGGGAATCACTAAGATTGAAGGAACTAATCTGAAAATCATCTAAAATTCACTAGTGACTCAGTGAAAGCAATACAGGCCTCAATCAAAAGTGACAGATTGCTGGCAAAAACAGAAGAATAAAAATATGAAGCCTAATTACACTCATTACAAAGCTTTTGTAACTTCCCTTTTATGAAGTATTGCTCATCTGACAAGGAGAGCCAGCAGCTTCAGCCATAATGTGCATGTCATACAAAAAACCACAACCTCCTAAAGGGCTTCTGTAAAGCCCCGTTGGCAAAACAAGTGAAGATGGCAACCACACTGCTGAGAGGAACACAGAAATGCACACCAGCTGAAAAATAATCACCTTAATTTCTGTAACTCATTCAAATACTACAGCTACATATCCTGCATTTTTGTCATTTTAGTGCAGTTGCCCAGAACGATTTATAGCCCCTAAGCCCCAAAACAAGTATACTGTTGCACTGCAAAATGCTCATTGCTTTTGCTGGTCCACTTACTCAGCACTGGACACCCCTGCTTAAGGGTTGTTTTAGTTTTAAAATAAAAATCTAGTTCTATGCAGCAGCAGATCTTTACCCTGCCTTAAGGAGTTCGGTACATTTAGCTCTGAACAGGGAAAAACTTAGCAGGTTGTAACCTGGTTCACTACTGAAGTACAACCGCATCTGAAAAAAAGAAAAAGCCAAGAGAGATATTTGGTATCAGCTGGAAAGGTTGAGAAACATCTCCTTCTGCCGTCTGCAGCATGAGGCAGTGGGGAGAAGTGGGAGTATGAGATTTGCAACTGCTGAAGAGTTACCCCCACACACCCTCTTTTAAAATACCACTCACCCAGAGGAGGCGAGGTCTGGTTGCACCCACAGCCAGCGCTGGCCCGCGTTAGCATATAGTGCACAATGGTTACGGAAGTGATGACTTCCTGGCCCAGAGCGCAGCGCTGGGGAAGCTGCACGTTCATTATCATTTTGATGACAGAATTATTTAGGTGACTTCGTTAGGTAGAAGCTAATGACACACATCCTGAAGGTGTGCATTCTCGGAGCTTTTCCCTTATGAAATGTCCAAGAGTTCATTGTTCGACTGGAAGCCCCAAGAAACAGCCAACAAAGGCAGGAAATTATGCCGCTTTGAGTGGTGAAAAATGGCTATGTTGACTTGCCACATAGCTACATACGTAAGGGTTGTCGGCCTACACAAAGCACCCCTTAATTCCAATGTACTCAAAATTATCTGCTTCTAAGACTAGTAATCAAAGTTAGCATCATATCTTTTGTGGAGGACAGAAACGTTAGCTTGCCAGCGCCAAACCATACTCAGAAAGCTCTCTGATCCCACTGTCAGAGAAGCTTTAAAACACAAGTCTGCCTGACTAAATTACACCTGCTCACTGTACACAATTACTATTATGTATTTCTGCAATAACTATTCTCAGGCTGATTTAAACTTCTTGCCAATATGCTTAAGATACAGCCAGCAAGTCACTTCTGGGCAAGCATAATTTTTCATGACTGATGCCGTCCCATTCCAGTATTTTGCATGTAATGGCTTTTCCTCAAATATTATACAACTGTTCACACTGTTTATTTAAGTCATACTTCAGACAGAAGAAACGTGATAAGGTTTGTTGTATTTCTACAGAATTTAAAGTCTAGACAAGGAGCACCTGATTTGCAATATTCCTGTAACACAGCTACCAGGAAAAACTCATGCTGACCCATGGCAACATTCTTAACCATCTCCACTTGAGTAACAAGTGACCTAAACCAGAGAGTTGCAGGAGCTCACCATGAGTTACTGCACGCTCTTTAGCGTCAAAACAAGATGTCTACGAATGACTTCTATGTTTCGAGGTCAAACCACGTACTTACCTGAGATTTTTTTTGCATCTGAGTTATAAATATAAACACACTTTGCATCCCTTGTTCATATGACAATGAGCCTACGAGTCACGTAGGGCTCGGTCAGTCCACTTCCTGCTTAACTCTTCACCTTTCTCTTAAATGCAAATAAGTATTAAAGGCAGTATGTTCATGAACCTTGGCCTGCACATAAACAATAAGGATTCCCTTCCAACACCCATGTACCAGTGTCACCAGAGAGACAGGCACATAATGGGCTTGTCTCACAGCTCTTCTCCCATTCATATGGTGACAGTGGTGAACTGGAGAGTGACAGTTTATGTCAACAGATAACTAACCCACCCATTAACATTTTACGGTCACACAGGGCTGTTTTGAAACTTTATTTAGAAAACATTTAACAGGTTCAGTTGGTATATCTGCTCCCATACCAAACTGAGCAGTAAGTAGCTTATGTTTTAGTCTTTGATTTTTAAAAGAAAGCCTTAGAAAACTCCGTGCACTTTAAAGAATTAGCTACCTCACACAGCTCTCAGTGGCAGTTCCAAGTTCCTTGCTAGCAGCCACCTCTCCAGAGCCGCCGTGAATTACACATGGTGCCCAAAAGGAGACTAAATTCCAAGTCGTACCAAAGCCCGCAGAGCCCAGCGGGGTCTCTAAGCGCCTAAATCACCACATATGGGCTCAGGCAGCGAAGGCCCACGCCGAGGGGAAGCCTGCGGGAAGCCGGGCAGACACACAGCAGAGCTCAGCGGTTTGACAGAGGTGCAAGGGGGGGACACCGCTGCCGGGGGGACACCCATGCCGCCCGTTTCCCACGGACGCCCACGGGCACGCCGCGGGGTCCGGAGGCGGGTGGAAGCGCCCGCGCCGCCTCGCCTTACCTGCTGCCGAGCGGCCGGGCTGAGGCAGTCGGCCGCCGCCTCCATGGCTCCCGCCGCCCCTTTCCCCTGCCCTTCTTCCCTTCCCTTCCCGCCGCCGCCGGCCGCCTGCCCCCGCCGCCCCGCGCTGCAGGAAGCCGGCCCGGCCCGGCCCCCCGGGGCTCCGGGGGCGGAGCGCTGCCGGGGCCCGCCCCGCCGCCGGGGCGGGGCGGGGCGGGGCGGGGCGGGGCGGGGCGACCCGCGGCCGGCTCTCGGCCGGCTTCGCGGCGTCTGCTCACGGCGCCGGAGCGGGGGGCTCAGCGGCGGAAGGGAGCGGGCTCGGCGCTCTTCGCCGGTTCTCAGCGCACTTGGCGCTCTTCCCACCGGTTATTATTCTAAAATCCCCACCGGAGCCGTGCGACAGGCATCCCTCAAGCAGGCTGGAGCGGAAAAAGCCATTCTGAGAAGGGTTGCAAAACTCGTCGCCTTCCTTTTCGTGCTCACGAGGAAGGTAAACACCCCCGGCAACAACCAAACTCGGCCTACATCCGCCCTCCGGGCTGCACATCCAAGCTGCTTCCCCAGCGTGCTGGAAGATAACATTGAGACACTTGTACAGATGTTTGTAAATACATATTCACACCAACCAGCATTTGCATTGCTGAAATAACTGTGTAACTGTTGTTAATTTGCTGCAATCACATCAGTATGGTGTGTTGGGGTGTGTAGAGCTGAGCTTAAAACGGCCGACAAACACTGGATGTGCCGGTGTTAGGTTTATTCTTTAAGAAATACCATTACAGTCTTAAGCAATTAAAAAAAAATGGAGCAAAAGACCAGACCGGGGGAAAAAAAAAGGCACCGAAACAGGGTCTGAAAATACTGCAGAAAAGCAACCAAGAACAGTGGCTGAACAAAAGAGAGGGGGAATTCTGCATTTCAGAAGGTCTCTCCTGATGAGCTAGATGAGCCTAAAACATGCTAAGGGAAGGATCAGAGGACACAAGTTTTTTTAAATGACACTAAATGGGACAATGCCCTAAGAACAATTCAAGGCACAGTCACAGCAGAAATCTTGGCTCCACAGCGATCAGTGCCATCTTGATTTCCCCCTGATTGCAGCCGAAGTGCGCACACCTACCCCCTCGCAGAGACGAGAGGGCAGGGAGAACTAGCGAAGCTTAAGCAGCTCATTTTATCCACTGCAATTTTGCTGCAGCAACAATAGAAGACACGGAGAGTCACCTTCCTGGCACCGGATTTTCTCCAGTTGCAGAGACAAGCAAAACAGGTTACCCCTTAGCAACTAAACCCTGTGCTCTCCCTCCTTCCCAGTCAGCTGGCACAGGTTGGGGAGTCCTGCGAAGCCTCCACCCATCCACTGAGCTCAGTTTTTCCATAAGCTGCCAGCCCAGCACAGAGAATCCAGTTTTTCACCCTGGCAGAGCACGTGCTGCCATCCTGCTGACAACATTTTAGCTAATTTGGAAGCACTGTCCCTGTTTTACATTCAGGGGGCAATACTTCAGCTGGATTCGTTGACAGTCTCTGGACCCCAGCCATGTCCCACTGTCCCTGGAAAGGCCAGACACGCTTCCTCTAAATAAAAGGCATCAGGGATGTCTATCTTGCACCCTGGCCATGGGACAAACCCTGCTTAGGCAAGGGGAGGCTTTCTTTGCATTTGTAAAACAGACTGTGGTTTTACCTAAGTCATCGAATCAGACTGGCTTGTGTTGGAAGGGACCTTCAAAGATCATCTAGTCCAACCTCCCTGCTGTGGGCAGGGACATCTTTCACTGGATCAGGTTGCTCAAAGCCCTGTCCAACCACGCCTTGAACACCTCCAACAATGGGGCATTCACAGCTCCTCTGGGCAACCTGTTCCAGTGCCTCACCACCCTCATCATAAAACATTTCTTCCCTGACTATCTAAATCTGCCCTCTTTCAGTTTAAAACTGTTACCCCTTGTCCTACCCCTACAGGCCCTGGTAAAAAGCCTCTCTCCATCATTCCTGTAAGCCCCCTTTAAGTACTGAAAGGCTGCAATAAGGTCTCCAAAGTCTCCATCTTTCATTAAACTCCAAATTTATCTGTTGAGCCTACAAGTTATTTTTTCCCCTTGGTTTGTGTTTTCCTTCATTGCAGGGTAAAGGACCCAACTTCACTTTTAAAAAAAATCTGAACTTAAATACTCTTCAATGCATGTATGAAAAGAAACTAATATAGAAATAATATCTGTTCCTGTGAAGCAAGAACATAATCACATGCCTTGAAGGTATTGGGGTTTTTATTAGAAAAAGTCAGCTTTTAAGTCAGCTGGCTCTCTTTTAAGCTACTCTGCAAATTGATAATTGGAGATTCAATGATACACTATAGCCTTGCATTCATTTTCTTCGTGCTAAACCTGCTAGCTGGAGGGTATGACAGGTATGCCTGCAGAGCAAAATATGTGAAATGAAGGGGGAAGGTAAGCTAGTCAATACAGTCTGCCCAGCACGCTTCATAGGCAGTTAACACTCAGTACAGAGAATACATCTGTAATTTACACCTATATTTAACAGATACCCATTTCATCCCCTGGTACGGCTTATATTGAAGACAGGAACCAGGCCAACATAACATGACCAGGAAATGCTTTCCTATTCGGGTGGTACAACATACAGCCCTAAGCCTGTTATTTAAGGCTGATAAAGTTCCTCATCTGCTACGTTTCCCAGAGAGTGCTCAGCATTTGATTTTGGTGCAGTAAACAGCATTGAGCATTGCAGAAATCCAACAATCATAATCAGTGCGAAGATGGCACTTCTGGGGCTCCGGCAGCTCACCCCAAGGTAGCCAGGGGCTGGGCACTGAAGTTAATGCTTCAGGAAAAATGTGTCTTACCTTATATGTAGAAGTTTTAATAGAGAAGGAAAGGAGATTGACATTACCCATGTAAAAATCTGAAGCATCGTAACTCACCATGAAGAAGTACGCATATTTTCATCTTAGCTTAAAATAGACAATTTTTTCCAGTCTTCTTGGTTAATGAGAATTAACCTCCCCTTACATCTACTGGCAAATCTGTACAGGTTTTGTACTATCTGTCACTTGGAAGATGCACCAGAGATGTGAGTACTTCCTATACAAGGCATAAATTACTGAGGACCCCCCCCCCACACCTTTTTCTAATTAGCTTCTACATTGATTTAGAAAGTAAGATGTTTATTTGGTTTACTTGAGGAAGCACTTCATACCGCAGAATAAATTAAAACACACAAGTGTGCTATGGACTTGCTGGGTAGGAACTGAAGAATCAGGTCTTTTTAATACTAGCGATCTTCCATTTTTCAGTAATACAGAACTGACAGCATTCAGAACACACACTTCAGCATATCTGATTTTAATGTGAAGTGAGCCCCATTCTGCTTGGATTTCTAAACAGGTCCTTACAGATTTCCCAAGAACAGGAATTCTCTTGAATACACACTTTCTTCCTCATCTCTCCTTCCCCCTCACGCTCCACACTCCACTGGATCCCCTTCAGACACCGCTAAATAAAAAGCAAGTGCATATAGTTCTGTAACTACAGGAGCTGAGCCACAATATAAGAAGCCAGTGATGCATTTCACTTGATTGCTTGCCAAAACTATTTAGCATTGTTAAGCTGATAGCAGTTAGCTCTGACTCCTTGTCCTTCCAGCTGCTACTATGTAACTTGGGGTAGCAGGCAAGTACTCACAGCACCTACAGAACATTGCCTGAAAGTGGGGTTTAGTCTTTTTTTCCCCACACCTCAAAAATGCAGTATCTATCTAGTCATACCTCCCCTGTACTTAGAAAGGTAGCCAAAGGATCTGAAGCTCTGCTAAATATTGTGCCTTCAGTACATGGTTCTTGTGTCTGCGCATTGGAAACAGGACACTGCAGGAGTGACATGAATTCAGGGAGACATCCAAGCAGGAAGAATGTTCACAATGGAAATATGCATTACATGTAGTACAATGCTAAATTGAGCATAAGAAAAATGGGTAACAGGAGAGATGGAAAGAGGGGGGAGAAGAGTTAGCCAACATTTCCATAAACCTCATAGGTTAACTATGAGTTCATCTTAGGTACTTGTAAGCAGAAAAAAAAATTACAGTGCTTAGGACAGCAGCTTAGTTTCTGATGACAGACTCCTTATCTCTCCTTGGGGAACATCTCACCTTTGCAAACGTGCATACACAAAAAATGCACGCTTGCACACAACATAATGCATTCCTCCACAAATACAGGCCTAAATCCTAAAAATCAGAGAACTGCAACCCTTCACCTGTAACTACCAGGGAGTCGCATTAAAAGGAGAGGGAAATATCTTACAGTCATCTTTGAGGTATGTTACAATCACTGATAATGCAAACAAATTCCAAGGAAGCCTAGCCTCCAACACAGGTCACACCCAATTTATTATTTTTGTCTTCAGGGAGTGTTGTGCCAGAGGTAGTTTAAGAGGCATGGAAGCAGGGATTCAAGTAGGAATCAGGCAGTCAAAACCTTTCCACACAGGTTTAAACACTGAAAAAACCTGCACCGTAAAGCCTGCTGACTCCAGCTTGGCCCACCCCAGTATTCATTCTTAAGCAATACCAGCAGCCACCTCCCAACACTATCTGTCACTTACATACGTAAGTCTGCTTATTTCATTTCTATTTAACAAAAAGAAATTATATTGTGCATTTCCTTTATTCTCTTCAAGTAGTACCTCTTAGAACGTCAATAACATCCCTCCATATCACATTTACTACTGGCTTTCCAAACAGTAGGAACAGACAAAGCAAGTCTCATTTTGTGGAGAGAGAGACTGGAAAGTACTTCATATTAGAAGAAAAATTTGGTTACTCTAGCCTCCCCCCCTCCCCCTTTTTTAAAAAAAAAAGTTCATAATCTTGTTCTTCTAGTGTTCAAGAAAGTCTATAAAAATCTGTGGAGTAACACCCATCTGAAGCCACAAAGACAGAATAAACTACGCCTGCATCTCACTTCATCATCCCTGTCTGCTGTGGGCATCCTGGCACCCTTGCAGCTCAGCTGGCAAAGTTAACAAAACCTCCTTGTAAACCGTAACCAAGGCAATGAACTCAAGTATACACAACTAAGTGCTTCTTAGGAAAACAATGTCCGGTTTTCATCACCAAATGTACTGCCAGTATCAACACATTATTTTCTATTGAGGCTAGAACGCAATGCAGCAAGGAGGAGGAAGGAAACTGCTGAACCAGGCGCAAGTGCTTCTTGCCACACCAAAGTCAGACAAACAGCATCATGCCAGTGGGGAAGCTGGAAGACTCTTGGGTAGCCTATACATGTCATGTTTATCATTCGGCTCAGGGAACCCATTCAACTTCAAAACTCAAAAGCATTTTGAGATGGAATATATTAATAATCTGGCTACTATCAGAAAGCTTCAGAAATTTGAAAGGTGGGTGTATGAAAAGTTACGTGATCTTTCTATTTTAGAAGAGACAGATTTAAGAATAGTTCCTATAAGCTAATAAATTCCTGACCTACTCTTAAAAACTTTACTGTTCCTTTGCTTAATAATGAAAAAGCCAAAAACAAAACCACAAAAACCTGCAGAAAGGGAAGGGGAAGGGGAAGCCTTGGTTAGGAGCATCTCACAGAACCTGAGTATACAGACATTTGTGTTAAAAAAAAAAAAAACAGCCACATGCAAAAGCGATCCACTAAAATACTTCTACCTGTAGAAAAGTGCTTCTCTGCTGGTATATCCACAATATTAGGCTTTGTCATCTCCCAGGCTCTACCTCAAACCTCATCTGCTTTAAAGAATTGGAAGCTGCATTAACCATTTCCACCATGACTGCAAATTTTGTAAACTGGGAAACCAACAGTAATTTCAAAGAATACCACGCAGAAGGGCAGAGGTTCAGCACCTTAGTCCTACCCTCCATTAGGGACAGTAGGTGGGGAAACAAAAGGAGCATTTGAAAACTCTGGGAGTGCCACACTTACCTCATCAAGCTCTCCAACTCAACATGCAAAAAAAAGGCAACCAACATCCAATTCATAGTAAAAGCCAAATCCAAAAATTCAGACTTACAACTAAACATAACTATGGTTTCAACCCAAATATTTGACTATATTCACTAGAGTGAATAAACTAGTATGGCATCTCAAATCTACAATGATCACATCTTTAACTTAAGATCCTTTGCAGACACTGAAGAATCTCGTTATCAAACACCTTAGCAAAAAATTGACAGTTCAGAAGTGTCCAATTTTTCCATACAAAGGGGATAATAAGGACACCTACAAAGGAAAACTGACCAAAAGAACTGTTACGGAGTTTCCCATGACCACCCTAACTGCAACCTAAACCTATTTTTCTGACTCAGACTCATTCACACAATGCAATCCTCCAAGACTGAAGTTTGGTGGGAGATTAAATAAGAAGTTTTTTTCATGAGAAGTTCTTCTTGCAAGGGCATTCCAAGACTGATTTCTTATTTTGTTTTTAAAGTTTCTCAGAATGCCAGAGCTTTGTTTTTCTCTTTTCATTAATTCCCAAACCAGGAGCAGGGAGTATGAACGGGAAGACTCTCGTGAGTTATCTGTGTTTAAGGGGTCAGCATTCTTGGTCTTGCTTAACATTTTGAGCCAAAGACTGGGAAGAGGAGGAGGGGAAGAGACCCACGACTAATGAGGAATTTACACATGAACATTCTCCACTTAGGAGAAACACTTGCTTATGTGTTTGCCAGGAAACCCATCTCAGAGATATAATTTAACCATGTGACCAGAGGCTGGAAAGTCTTGTTGACATGGACTTTTCTCAGTAAAGAAGGAGAATGTTTATTCTGCAGAACACTGCCATGAACAGCATGTACAGCTCTACAATGTAAGAAACAATTAGGGACTTGAGTCCTGCTTCATAAGTTATATTGCCATGCAGTCACAAGGGGCCACTGCTAAAAATATAGCCTGAACAGTAACTGAACTCCATCATGAGCTGGCATGGATTGCCAAAGTAAATCCTGCCACAAGGAATTGATCTTAAGACACCTGTTAAAAGGGGGCCTCCTGTAAAAGTTTCCATAGATCCTAGCAGTGTTTTAGAGACATTTATTACCTTAGTAAATGGGTTTTTTTTCCTTCCCCTTAAACCCCAAGGGGGGGGAGGGCGCAAAAGTGAAATTGTTGTAAAATTCACTAGTTACTCAGGAAGGTGATATGGTTTCTTTCCCTCTGCTACTTAGTCAGGTACCTTCACATGCAGACTAGTAATAAAGAGCTTGTCGACAAGTTCTTCAGTGGCTTGCGCCTGGTGTGGTTTCTGCTACAGTGTTAGGTTCCCTTTACATAGTAAGTCACCAGCTAAGCTGCAGATGGGTTAACTGCAAACTGGATTCCACTTTAACATGCACTGGACTTGTGGGAGAAAGGAAGAGTGCTCAAAGCACATCCTTCAATTCAAACAAACCCTCTCCATGAGAAAGCACTAGAGTTCAAAGCGGCTTCAGAGGCAAGACTCAGAAGAAAATTACAGAATTCTACATAAAAATCAGTTCTGTAGAATCCTGTACAAACAGATTTTCAAAAGCACTGTAGCTCCAGAGCCTGGAGAATGGGAAGATCACTGTATATATAGGACATATCACTTCTGCTGCCATTTAGCAATAACTAACTTGTCCTGTTTCCATACTCAGAAAAAGCAAAACAGGGATGAAAGAACAATTCCAGTATAGGATGTTGGCTGGCAGCTCTGCAGAAGCACGTTGCAGCTTTAAACCCCAACCAATATTCTACAGGTAGTGTATTCAGCAGAGGACCAGTGCAGTATCAACTAACCACGTTTACGTCACTTCTTCAATTGGTGTTTTCTCCCGGAATAGCTCTAGTCAGTAAGTGGCTGCTCCCACCAGAAAATAATTTAGATACCACTCCACAGCTGTTATAACAAAGAACAAAACCACACGTTTTATACACCCTGTATAATGCGGCACTCATATACTTTAGATCAAGTCTATCACTCGTGTAAAATAATTCTGAGGGAGTCAACATTGACCTTGGAAACAGCTGGACCACTCATTCCACTAAATTAATCAGAATTCTTGAGACTACAATGACACCTCGAAGGAAAAAATTAAAAACCACTGACAGAATTGGCAAATATGAACTGGAATTTCCTAA
The DNA here is from genome assembly GCA_031468815.1 of Morus bassanus. Classification (NCBI taxonomy): domain Eukaryota; kingdom Metazoa; phylum Chordata; class Aves; order Suliformes; family Sulidae; genus Morus; species Morus bassanus. The sequence goes on from CM062574.1 coordinate 41,210,054, forward strand.
CAAAAGCATACAAAGCTTCCCAGTACTGTCTCCTGAAATACGTATTTGCACGAAGCTCCATTCAGTGGTTTCTTCCACTTGGTTTACCCAACTTCTTTACAAAGAGAGAAATTTCTCTGTTACAGTGACCACACTGACCCTTTTAATTCTCCCTCTATTATATCAGCAGTGTTTTGCAGCAACCGTTTTCCTCGTTTAAAATTTAGGTAAAACTGAACCTCAAAACACACAACTAGAATGGTTGTATTCCAGAGTACTTTTTAAATACTGTATTTGTTTGACTGTAGAATAGCCTTTGTAATTCAAGTCACACAGAGTGCACTGCAGACTTTAGAGGGCTTAAAGCAATCTCACTGAAAGAGGGACAATATGCAAACAGAGGGTACCTGAGGGAGATAAGAGCTTGTAAAACCCATCCTACAGTAAGTCTATAGTCTGTACACCTCAAAGACTTTAAATCTTTATTACAAAATGTGTATGTTTACCATTCTGAATTTATTTCTTTGGAGAGAAAAAACAGCATGCTTGCTATAATACAGGCATTAGGGTTATCCAAGCAGTGCAAATGAATCAATAACATACAGAACTGGATAACTTTTGCTTAAACCAAATATAAAGATGAAAGATAAGTTACCACCTTAATGACCCTGCATGCTTACTGGTTTGTTATCTTCACGTGATACCACAAAAGAGTCTAATTTTATTTCGGACTCTTGGTGCTTGACTGCCATTTCTTTCCAGCGAGGGAGCAAAGCTACAGCCAGCGTTTCCCACCAGGACCAGTCCGCAGGCACCCAGCGCATGGGGGAAGGTCAGCAGAAAGACTCTCAGTAAGGAAGCACACATGCAAAATTAATTCAGCCATTGGTACCTATTACTGAAGAGCAAACACATTTGTCTTGAGCATGCTTACAGGGAAAGTAAGCACAATAACCACATTTGGAGCCTGCAATAAACAGCAATATTTCACCCAGCTTCTTTACAGCATAAACACAGGTTGGGGAGGGCTCCGGGGCTGGGTGAATGCCAACGTCTTTTTGAACATGGACATAAACAGAGGTTTTGTTCCTGACTGGTAAAAATATTTGAAGTATAAATAAGAGCTGAAATTCACGGACTGCTACAAGCAATGTAATCTGTGGGGACTGCATTCTGGTCTCCACTGAACTGCAGATCTCATCTAAATAAGAGTTGGCAAATCTTGAACACAGCTCTGCACTTAAAGCATATTAAAATGTAGATACAAACCTCAGCAACTGCTTAAAACAATGCTCAAACTACCAGTCAAGAGAAAGGAAACCACAAATTTTGAAGTAAAGTTTACCGATACTGTTCTAGGGATTACCCAGTCTGTGACAAGAAGTGTTACAAAGCTTTAAGAAAGGGCATAAATATAAGATTAGAGTTCTGTTTTGTTTCTCAAATCAAGCACACCTGCTTTCTGGTTTAATCATCTTTAAAAAAAAAAGCAATGCAAAGCCTACCTTTACTCGCATCACAGTAAGAACAAATACATTTACAGGGAAGTAGGTGTCCACCAACACCACTGGACTCCACAAAAGCACGGTCTTTGCATCCAGACAAGTTTCAGACTGATTTATTCTTTTAAGGCCAAGTAAAATGAAGATCAGAAGTTTCAGGTAATCCACTGAATACTCCCCCATATTATATGCTCTTGAAGAGGTGCAGAGGCAGTAATAGATTTCAAACGTTATCAGACACCCAATAGCTGGAGCCACTTGGTAAAGCACTAGTGATATGTCCAGTTCTTGGCCATCCAAGTTATATGGTGTTGAGAAATTATGCAAACAGGTAATGTGAAGTAAAGATGATAAGAGATAAAGGAAAAAGGTGCTGAAAATACTGCAGACCAAACAAAGCACACAGTGGGATATGCAGAAAACATTACATAGTTAAAATAGATGATGAATATATATCATCTATGTCATCAAGGGAGCACAAGAGGGAAGGGAAATAAGATACTAGTGAAAATTAAAGATCAGGCCTAATAAAAGCATAGGAGATGAGCACCAAAGCCTAGAGGACCCAAGATTTAATAGCCATATTCCAGTTCCTGTACACAAACAGTTCAACAACAGTTAAGTGAGTGAAACAACAGCTTCCAATGCTAAGACAAAATCTATTATTTTGAAATGGTATAAGATTGGAATTAGATCATGTGAACTCCCGTTATTTCAGTGTCACACTAATGTGAGACCTTTCCATTTTGCAATAGGTCAGAATAATTTGTCTCTTAACTTTCAGTGGGAAATTTTTAAGAGCTTCAGGCCAAGAACTAGTCAGTGACATTGCACAGGTCTTTGCCATCAATTAGGAACAATTCAGAATTCTGCTGCACTTCAGTTTCTTGTCCAGAGAACAGAGATTAATGTCCCTCTAAAGGAAAACAAATACAAGTAGTCTTTTGAAATCTTCAGACACAACACATTACATATAGACATTTTATGCCAGCACAGCAATTGAGAAACTACAAGAAAAAAATTAATCTTTTGCACAGCTATGGCATTTGTATTTATTGGGCATAAAGAAGAGCACACAGGAAGCAAACAGAGCTCTTTTTCAGAATTTAGTTTCCAGAAGCAACTTGCATAACATAGCAGCTCTCTGCAGACCAGAGCAATAGCCCATGAAGTGCAACTCAAAAGTGCTGACTACAGGAGAGGACATGAGAGAGATCTTAATACTGTCAGCATATAGCAGGCACTTGCCAAGTCCGGTACAGTTATGATACAGACTTCTCTCTGCTTTTATAAAAAAGTAAATCATATTATATACTAATAGCACAGCAGTGTAAGTTCTTGAAAAAAGTAAATGAAAAAGTTAATTAAATGCTTTTATAGCTTTAGTCCTCTTGATATCAAAGAATGTTCTAATTTGTAGAGGTATGCAGTGAAGCAAATCTTAAGGTCAATACCCCCCCATTCAATAGATCAGGAGTACTGCTGATTAATTACTCCATCTAAAAACAGAGAATGAACTTCAAGATTGTTTAAACTGGCCTGAAACCCACAAGAGGGAGCAGCAATCAAGTAAAGCAAACATTTTTTGTGTCTCTAGAGAGACAGTACTTCCATTACACATGCTGAATCCCCAAATTTTCAGTATAAATGTTTAATTACCTGACTATTCAGTCATTGAGAACGTGGATGAAAAATTATTAGCACCTTTTAATCTGACCTTGGGATAAAAAAGATAAGAGACCACAGTAGAAGGCATACTCCCCTGTATTCCTGCTGAGGACGTGGTAATTCAGCCATCCTTAAATTATTACCCTTACGAAATGCATTTCAACCACCTACGTAAAGAAGCAAACCAACAGAGGTGGCAGGGGGGTGGGTATACTTAGAATTTGTGTTAAGGCTCCAGATCCCCCAGCCCCAAAACCCACAAATCCTAGCTAACTTTATTTTGCCAGTAACTCATGTTTTGTATCCTCACTGTTCACCTCATCAACGCTTTTGAAGAGCTCCAGCAAAACCCACACAGTTTTTAACTACCAGCCTTTCAAAAGTTAACAGCTTCTGCATTCAGCATCATTTCAACACAGAAAAAAAAATACGAAGAGGTTTGAAAAGGTTCATGATATTCTTTCTTGCAGGCTCCCACAACCGTATGACAGCCTTGTTTTTACGTGAAAGAATAGAAACAAATAAGACAGTAGCACGCTTTGCTGACAGATTTTTAAGTAGGAGCACCTCTGAGCTCAAAGCAGAAGCTGAGGACTCAACTAAATGCTTATTTAGAGGCAGAACCTTCTGCATCACTTTATCTCCTACCTCCCAGCCCAGTCTTTCAGGATCTATTAATAATTCATTGTCTTTCCTTAGTTAAGAGCAGGAATTGTAAAAAGAGCACATTCAACTATAAATTGCAATAGAGAGGGAAGACTGCTGGAAGATTTTTAACAGAAGAATACTTCAAGACAGAATTTCTTCTTTTTATGCTTCAAGGCAATCCCAGGAAGGCTGACGAAGCACAGCTAAGCAGGTCATCGATGCGGGAGCCACCGCATCAGGCAGCTACAACCCACACCATGCTGGGGAGCCCGGCTCCATGCAGCCTCTGCTCAGGGAACAGCTCCCTCGGGCTTTGAACCTGCTGGTGCAGCACCTGGTCAGCCCCATGCAGTAAGGCTGAGGCACAAGGCTGCAGAGTCTCATCATTAGTTCTTCTAGCAGCTCCTGGAGGAGCTGTTCATTCACTTCTCATTCCCCCTGTAGTTTTTGTTACTGTTCTCCCTTCCCAGGTTTCTCCCTCTGGGTTTATCCATAGTGACCTCAACAGGTATTTCATCATATGCACACACTACTCACCTGAAAAAGGGGAAAAAGTAGGAATCTGAAACTATGCCTTGGATCATAAAAAAATTAGGATTTTCCATTCATCTGTAAAATCCATCACAGTGGCTAGGAAGCCAGTATCGCAGACAAAATGCAAACAAAAAACCCACCACCAAAGAAAAAAAACCAAAAACCAAACAACCCATTTTACATGTTCTGGGTTCCTTCGGGAATAGACCTTGCACACATCAGTTGCTCCAACACAGACTTTAATAAATGCTCTAACTGACCGTCATGCTACTCAGAGCCAGACATACCAAAACCGTAACTGGTTTTAGAGGCATGTCTGCCAGAGAATACAAGATTTGCTGGTAATCATTCAAGAATGTTAATGTTAAATATTTATTAATAATCACAATACAGTTAACTAGTAAATCTAGAGTAGGCACTTTTAGGTTATATGAAAAAAAAAAGCAATACATAAGGAAATTATACACCAGAATAATTTCGATTTATTTTCTTAGCTCTGACAACAGTTCATGTTTCATGGAGAGTAACATTTCAGAAAGATTCACAGCAACTTCTCAATAGCTTTAATGATGCTTACAGCCAGATCACCTCACACAGTCAGATAGTACAAGAGTTTAAACCAGCTAAAATTTGGAGACAAGACCTCAAAGCCTTCCATCTCACCAGAAGCAATGATGCTTTAATAGGTAGCAAATCTCCATGGCTCAACAGCACCAATTAACCAGGGAAGTAACAGAGCTCCTTGAAACCTGAGATGCTGCCTGAAAGGAAAAACATCTCCTTGATGTCACTGAGAATTCCTTGTGACCTTTTGCAAACACAGATAAATCCATTAGTTTGTCCCTGTTGAACTCCAAATGTCCACCTGCTCTTCCCTGGCAGTTACATGAAGATATTGCGCCAGTGTACTTCATACAGTTGTGAAGCACTCCTGTCTCCTGCATTAAGAGCAGTGTGCTGATAAAAATGTGCACTTGCCAAGCCAATTAAAAAAAAAAACAACAACAAAAAAGCCCACAAAAACACCCCAACAACAAATCAATCAGTTGAGACTCAAGGGCATGAATAGCAAACTTGTTCTGCTACTCACAGCAAACACCAGTTGAAGCAAGTAGCACTACCTGACCATTTTAAATGACTCTTCAAAAGATCTGAGAATTGCTGATCAAAATACTACCTAAAAAGTTGCATGAATAAATTCAAGATAGCACTGCTGACAGTTCAGAGTGCATTTTAAATACGCTATGCCAAATCTGCAGATATTGCACGTGTCGTATGGAATAAAACTTGTTAGGGAACGAAAGCATGTAAATATAGCACAGTCTGGATATGCTCCATCTGCAAGTAACTAAGAAAGCCTACGTTCACCTCGCAAAAGCATTTAACACTACTTCAGTTCTAGCCAACGCTGAGGAACAGACTTGTGAGCTATTTATACACAGAGATAAAAGGTGCCAAAAAAGGTTTTTAAAAACGTTGAGGTTATCAAGCCTCAGTCTATCTAGGAGATGTAGTGTTCCTGTTATACAGCAAGTTCTTCATATTCTGCTTGTTCTCTGCTAGCAGCTATAAAGTAAAATGGGAGCAATGTACTATTTCTCTGAAAAACACATTTAAATAAGCAAAGAGAGAAGCTAGAAGTACTGAGTATTTGGCTAGCATACGAATGCATTCAACTTAGTACACTATGCATTAGTTAACATCGGGTTTAAGATTTCATCTAAATAAGACACGTGGAGCTGCAGGATTTTACGCCATTACACAATTAATAAAACAGTCACGTCATAGTGGGTAGCAGTACCACAAAATCACATCGCTGCTCCATTCATATAGGGGGGAAAAAAGGGTGTAGAATTATATAGTTATTAACTTGACAGGGCTTTTGAAATTCTGGCAAAGTCAAGGTTATCTGAAAACAAGCTTGAACGTTCAGAGGACAGTCCCCGGTTATGTTAATGGTTTGACAAGAGCCGCAGTCAGCAAAATCTGCTTCACTGAAAGGCTAGAGTACCAAGATGGGAAAAGCCACTGGACAACAGTTTGTGCAAATCCAGTATAGCATCCATGGCGGGTCTGGGAAAAGCAAGGGTAATTCTCTTCAAATGGGAGAAGCGCTGCCATAAATGCAGCTATATACTAGAAATAAGCATGATAAATAGTCCAGGTTTTGACAAAAATGCCATTATAACCATTCTTCTGCAACAAACTGCTTGGAAATGCTCACATGCTTAAAGAGTATCTATCATATCACCTTAACATGACACACTACACCTGCAGAGACACTACAGTTAATATCCTGGCAATTACCTGGACACAAGGAAACATTATACACATGAATGAGTCGCAGAGCAATCAGTATCAGTCCCAAAGGCACAATTAGAGGCTAGAAATTAAGGATGTTCAGTAATATTTCTCAGCCTGTCAAATACCTCATATTACTTTTTTATCTGAACAATGTAGCAGCTGGAGAAAATCCCTCCATGGATTATTTAAGAGACAAATGAGTGCACGGTAGCATCCTAAGGAAACTCTACATACAAAGATATGCCCATGGAGCACTTTAGCTACGCAAGAAACAGCTAATTGTCTGTTTCTTGAAGAACTTAGGCAATAACTTATTCAGAAGGAGAAACAGGTCACATCATATTAAGCGCACATCAGAATTTGCTCTGCGGCAGGCTAAGAGCTGAGCGCTGACACTGAACACTGGGTAAGCAGCAGCCAGAACAAACAGATGCCACAGAGGTCCTCAGCCCAACCTCTGTTCCTCACTGGCCAGTTCTTCCACTCCAAACTAGGAATAAGGCTCCCCCACCCCAAATGCCACTTTGAGGAGTGTGAGGGAAGGATGCCCCTGCTCTCCGACATTTCCAAACAGTAGCCAACATGCGCAGTGCTTTCAATGAGAAACATCCACAAAACGTGGATCTTTAAGAAATGCCTTGGGGCTGCGTGCCTTCCCATTGACAACACTGCAGCTTCTCTCCAGGGCCCCTGGCAGCCAGCCCAGCAGCACGCTCTGCTGCTGTCCCACTTCCCTGCAGAGATCAAAGCCGGAGTCACACACAGAATATCAGACAGGGACTACACTTGGGCACAAGGACCGAATCCAACAAGCCCTGCATTTCCTATATGCACTGGTGGCATTTTACTTTCCACATCTGATATAGGACCCCACTGAGCTTATCACAGAAAGCAAAGCAAACACGTGCTTTGCAGGTAAATTGTATCCAAGCTTGACTTGGAGGTGCCACTTTTAAAAACGAGTTAAGAGGAGAGCCCAGCCACCTGAATGCCCACTGCAAAGGATGCAATGCACCCACTATGAGCATACCACGCTGATGCTTACAAGTCCGCCTCTCTGGTGGCCACTTCTGAACCAGAAATTATTTGTCATGATCCGACCTCCTCTGACAGAAGATACTTACCAGTAAAAGCACAGACAGTCTGACTAATTTTAAAAGATTGATACAAAATTGCCCTTCGTTTGTTCACCAGGCTCAGGTTTAACACCTCTGGAGACAAATCATCCCAATTAAGCATTATGGAATATCATTACAGCTCTGTTGCAATATTTACCCTTCACAAATAAGTATGTATTTCTGCTCTCTTGTTTATAAAATATCCTTTAAACTGTTCATGTTTTGGTGGCATCCAGAGACCAACTGAGATCACAACTCACCTGCCTAAATATTTATGCTATATAACATGCTGTAGTTGTGATGGACAATTAAGACCAAGTATAACCCTGATACTGTTGCTGGGCCACTAGTACCCAGGTTATCTGGCTGATACCATCATCCACATCAAAATAAACTATTTAGTTGGTCAGGGTTAAACATGATGTTTGCTCTATATTAGAAGTTTCATGCTGTTTAGGTTTTGTTCTCCAAATGGCATGTAGATAACAAAGCAGGCGACAGCTTGAGTATACTACTACTAGAACCCATTCCTCACTTTCATGCAGACTCATGGGGCTTAAATACTATGGAAAAAGAAAGCCTTCTGCCACAGTCACTGCAAAGTCATATACTCCCACCTCCTTACAAAAAACCATCATACAGCTTCCATTCTAGCTATCTCTTCTATGAAGAAATTAAAGTATATACAAGCTATTTAGCATCTTTCCCTCCTTGTGTAGTTTTTGTTAGTCCTGTAAGTTTTACATTAGTATACTGTTGGGATTATTGATCATTCGCCCCATATAAGAAAGCTTACCTATCTGACCTTTTAAATTTTGCTGTGATATTGCATCAGTTGAAATAACAGCCATCCCTCGCCACCACCAAGCCAGATGAAGGGTTTATTTTCCCTTAATGATGTTCAGGATTGAGCTTCTGCCAACGCTGTTTCACTGCAGCGGGAAGAACTCTAAATAGGCCAATTGTCATCAATCCCATAAAAACCTCTATCCAGAGGATCAATAAGGTGCATACAGACCAGCCCACAGAGGCAGCTGCAGAACCCGAATATTCACATGGTTAAAGCTTTGGCATTTACAAGAGGAATTCACACATTTCTCCTGTGCTGAATCCGTACCTCCTGCACTACTCCTCTTTCACAACTCGTGGGCAGGCACTACTTGATCCGATCTCCTTAGGGCATTAATACGCACTGCTCGCACAGCAGCTGCCACCCGTCCTGCTCCATCCTCCGGAGCAACAACAGCTCCGGTCTTAACTAGATGGATACGAGCAACAAGGGACAGATGGCAAAAGCATACTCGCCATGTGCTTCTTTCTGCAGGAGATACAGTGCTTCACAAATCTGTTGCACTAAGAAAAAAGCCTGACTTGAACTGTTGACAGATGCCAAGGGATACTCCTATATGACAACAGATTACAGTTCCCTTTTCCTTTGTTCAGCTTTCAAATCCAGGAGCAGGGGCACAGCTGAACCAACACTGCCCATCACTCCTTGTCCATCCACAGACTGCCCCGGAGGGTGGTAAGGAAACAATTTCTCTGCTCCTTCCCCTGCGGTATCTCAGTAAGAAAAGAAAAAAAAAAATTGGCCATTTTTCATCACATTCATGCTGTGAAGTTTCCCCATGACAACACAGCTGATTTGCACAACATTATTTCTGTTGCTAACAAAAGAAAGAAACAAAAGATCAGGAACAAAAGGAAAACTGAGTAAGAAAGGAAAAAACCCTAGTGCTGGAAATATGATTCAAGCATTAAAAAATGGAGTCTGACTTATAAAAAGTACAGGCTACACAACCGATAACCATGTTCTCTGACTTATGTAACAGCACCTGGCAGAGAGGGAAGAAATGAGACTTCGACATCCTGTTTATTATAAAATCTAAGACCTGATCTAGATATGAGACTAACAAGGAGAAAGCAAATTTAAGTGCTGACCTATAGTTCTAAAATTAGTTTCATTAAACGCATTTACTACTAGCAAATGCCATTCTGATGACATGAAAGCCAAAGCAGGATTCTAGAAAGCTTTGTGTTCCTCACAGCATACATCACCCTCCAAAACTAGATTTCTTCATATCTAGTAGGTATGGATGCTCTTCACAAACATAATTATTAGGGTTTTTTTATGGACTCTATGTTGCCATAGCATAAGCAGTACTGAAGTCCCCAACTTTGCAGTCCCTCAGTGTCACAAAGCACCAGCACTGTTCTGAATCCAACAGAACCGCCCATAGCCTTGACAATGAAAACACATGTTCAAGTGTCCATATAGAGGCAGGATTCTGCTAAATATAAGTAGGATATTATATTCCTGATCTTAAAAAAGCATCAGAATTGACAGCATGCAACCATGTTTTTTCAAACACGCAAGCTGTATATAAAAATAGTCTTTTCTCCTTAAATTAGTCTTTCATTCTTCACAGTGACATTTAAACCTTTTATGCTACAGGGGCGTTTCATCCTGAATTCAGCACAGTTCTTGTGCTTTTTATCCTTCAAATGTGTTCACTAAAACACTCAAAGACCACTCCACTAGATTCACACTACACTGCCCCCAGGCATCCTTGGTCCCAGCTACCCAAGTGATGGTCCATCTACACATTCCTGGGCTTTCTAGGAAGCTGTTTCAAAGAGAAACTGAAATAGTTGCATACAAAAAAAATTGTTGAGAAGTTCTTGTTATTTCAAAATACAAGGACTGATTCTCATCACCACTGTCACCAACAACTGCTCAGAATGGAAATTATGAGAATCAACCCTTTAAATATGAATCTTTTTCCTTGGAGTTAGATACTTCTAGAGAGGTTCTCAGTCTCATGGACACAAACCTGCATGAGTCATTTACCTAAAGCATTCTGAGAACACAAGATCAGGATCTGTGCAATGGTCTCATTGTAAAACGTTTGGTTACTGAAAGGAAGAAACAGGGTGTCAGGCTGCTGAGCTTTGGCAAGCCTTGATGTAAAGCCACACCGGAGAGAGGCAGTCAGCCTAAGATCCTGCTCAAAGATCTCCAAGCTGAGCCTTAACTACATAACCATGACAAAAAAAAAATGGAGACAACTACAGAGATGGGGGCAAGCGCAAGGTCGGTTTGAAGTCATTAAGACCTAGGTAGTCAAGAAAATATTTTCATGGATCTGAGCCTTAAGCTTTTGATTTCCAATTCACTGGTAGCTGATAGGTTTCAAAGTGTTCATGCTGCTCCAGAAGACCTTATGGACAAAGTGGTCTTAAGTAAAAAAGTTATTAAGCTCTATTAACACAGAGGTATTTACAGAATATTGTGTTCAAAAATAGCCAGTGTCTTGATTTTTCCAAATCTAAACTTAAACCAACATCAACAACAGCCTATATTAAAATCTGAAATACCCATCAGCTACATCATTAGTAAAGCACAGTCTAATAATGTTTTAATTTTGCAACGACTTATAAAAATGAACTATTTCAGCAAATTCAACAAGACAGGAACCTTGGCACATGATACCGTGAATTTCTAACTTAGTTCTCCAGCAAAATCCTGGTTAATCGAGTCAAAATCTCTTTATTCTCATCCTGTGTTTAGCATTAGTTTTTATATTTGTCAACTGACACTGTCAGTTTGTTCACATACCAGAGTGGAGTATTTGTTTATTACAAACAGGAGAAGGACAGGCTCACAAAACCAACCAACATGCTTAAGTCAGTCTCTCACCCACACCGTCCAAGCAGAAGATAAGATCTGTAGCTTTGGGAGCCGTGGAAGAAGTTCAGTCCTACAAAGCAAAATCTATACAGGCTAAACTCTTCGTGAACACTTGATTTCACCTGAAAGAGTGTTTTTATTCTCAACTTCAGGGCTGGAAGTGATGAAAGCATGTATACTCCAAAAAGCTTCCCAGAGCCACAAGCAATGTATTCTTGCTTCCACTAGAAGAATAACAGCATCCGCCTAAACTTCACTTCCTTTGAACAGAAAGAAGACTCAACCACACTAAACACGAACAGCTCAACTGAATGCAAGGGTCTGAATTTTTTTTTTTTTCCTTAACTCATCTCCCTTCTGTAGATCTATTATAGGCTCACCAACACCACAGGCCTTACCATATTCTGCATATTTCCCACCAGCTTCGGTGGAGGTAGATTCAGGACTTGTGTGGACCCACAAGAAGACTTGGTCAACTCCAAGAATTAACCAGCAGTTATTCTAAGCCCTTCCTCCTCAATACTGCATGAATCTGTGTACCTTTTCAGGGACGGCTGCACCACACTCCCAGGCAGAGGTGCAATGGGGAGCTCAGAACTAAGATTACTATCTATATTGATGACTTATTAACTTTGCAAATGACATACGAATTCTGTCTTGAAATCCAAGAGTTGCCAGTACTAAAATAACAAAAGTATACGGTGTAAGCAAAAAGTTGAAGCTACAGTTTTCTGAATGACAAAAGGGATTGTAAAAATACTGGAATTTATCAGTCCAAAAAATAGAATGACTGTTTCCTGGTTCCTCATGCAACCAAGACAGAAATATAGGCAAAGCAACTTTAGAAGCAATGACACTTAAGCATTCTTATAGTACAGACAAAGGAATCTTAAACTTAGCCTAGCACATCAACCACAGCTTTTTTTACTGTTAAAATCTAGGAATGAACGTCCTACATTTTGATGAATAAGACATTAAACTCATGTTTAACCTTTAACTAAACGGAAGAAATACCTAAGGAACAGGATCAAGAGAGCTTTACTACCTAGAATTTTAGCACCTTCCTAATTATGTAATCAGAAGAAGTTGTAGAATACTCTCCCTTCCTTCCTTACACAGGCTTTGTAGTGAGTAGGTGGTAATTAACTTTTCATTAACAGGAAAAGTGCTAGCAAACAGCCTACTCACAAATATGCCTGGAAGACTGAGATTATTCTAATGTAAGCAAGAGTACTGCAACAGGCCACAATCCTGAAGTCCTTATAAACACTGCACAGAGAGATGGAGCGTAAACTCCTCTCATCAAGAAATCTCCATCAGTGAACTATCCCAAGATTAACAGGCGAGTTTCTTTTCTGCATCCCTTCCATCCTAATCATTTTTGCAGGCATCCAACTGCAACAGCACCTTCCTTAGTATCAATACAATCTGACAGCTAGAGATGAGAGTTTACAGATCCCACTAACAACAGTCTAAGGCATTAACTCCCTTCCACGGTATCATTTTAAGTTTATTACAAGTGCTCAGGTGACCAATTTATACATTCAGACATTGAAGATTAAGTTAAGCATCCACTCTCTAAACACTGCACTATAAGGAGAAGCAAGTGGAATACAAAGAGCAAAAAAGTGATGTAAAGTTACCTAACTTGGCGTACACTTTTGGCTGAAAAATGTCAGCTGGTTAAAGTACAAGCTGTCAGACAAACACTTCCTCTGAAATACTACTTAGTAACGGTCATCTCAGTGCATGTGCCAGCACTGCCTTGCTCATTTCCAGAAATCTGCCTAAAATCTGGATGTTTGGGTTCACAGAATTGTTACTAATTTAAGAGGTCCCTACTGAGTGCCTAAAATTGAATAATTCTTTTAATTTCTAATGTGGTAGTAATAGGAGAGTTATTTTTCCATGTGCTCAGATATTTATACAGCCTTATTTTTGGTATGGTAAGCTGTTTGAGGATTTATATTCAACCTATGGCAGAGGAAAAGGAAAATATGCTACACCGTACATTCCTTGTAAGCCAACTACGGTTTTGGATGCCATATTTCTTATATTTAGACTCAGGCAGAAGCAAGTTTACCTGAATAAGCTGCAGCTAAAAAATAGCAACATTGAAGTCTTATTAACAAAGTCCAGTCCAAAAGTTATTTTTCTTACTTTTCTTAATCAAAACAGAAATGCTTTGACTTTGGTTGGAATTTACCTTAAAATGAACCCATTCTTTATTTCTTTTGTCACATTTTATTTAGCAAGAGCTTAAAAGGACAGGCCATTGAGCTTCTACACCAATATACTATCTGAATAAAACCAGAGACTCCAGAAAGAAAATCACTTCCAAGAGTGGGGAAATCTCAAGTGGTAAGCCACTATCATTATGACTCTTGGAGGGGGGATGGGGAGAAACCCCAGGGATTTAACTACAAAATAAATTTCAGAGATTACAAGCTGCCTCTTTCAGAAAATGTCAGCCCCTTCGTAAGCAATTGCTGCCTCACCCTCCTCCCCACCTCACGATCTCTTTCCTTTTCAGGCAAAATTTCAACATTTTTGCAAATTGCTTCTGCACTAAACAAAAAGTTATCTGCCTCATTTTCTTATTCAACCTTCATCTGCAACCCAGCAGACTGGACAACTCACAGCATCTATACTGTACTGTAGATGCCATCAGCCCAGCAATCTGCTTTCTATTATGGACTACACTATGTACAGATGGAGTTCATTAAAATAAGCAGTGTGGCAAAAAGCAAACCATTCACACGATAGCAGAGGGCTGCAGCTGTTGACCAACTCGGCCATCTCCAAATAACTCTCATAACTACAGCATGTAACACAACCCTTCCTTATTTGTTCGCCTCCCTGCAAGGGAATGACTGCAGGAAACATTCTCTCACTCTTCCTTTCCAACAGGGGAAAGGGTAAAGAGAGTAGATCAGGTTCAAGATGACATAAGTAACTTATCCGTCAAGGCTTCAAAAATCCAAGCAGAGATTGGAGATACTAGCATTGATCAGTCCTGGCATGAAAATTCTTTAATGGGGGCCCTTTGCTTGTCCGTATCCATAGAAAACTATGTAACACATTCACTGGGAGTAAGAGGGAAAAAAAGTTGTATGAAAGTTTGGTTTCATTTTAGAAACTGATTTCCACACCTCACCCCATGAATCACAAGACGACATGGGATCTTAAAACCCCTTCCTTTTGTCAAGCACACGAAGTCTTTGCTTTCATGAAAGGTAAAGGCACTTTCAACTCAATGCCGTTAAACTTCAGTGTTGAAAAGCCAAACACCATTACAAAAAGCAGCTTTAAGGACTTGACACACTAGGACACTATAAAGCTACAGTTTTACACAGATTAGGAGAGTGTATCTGAATATTATTTTTTTTTTTACACTCCAGAAATTCAACACTATTTACATGAGTAAGTACACCTAGCATATATACTTTTATGAAAATATTCTATACAATGATTAATTTTCTTGAACAAGGTATGTAAACAGTATTATTTATTCTAGTTATTATTATTGCCTCTCTAATACTAGAAGTACCAACAAAATCTTTGCCAGAAAGCTGCCACTTTCTCTGTGAGGTCTTGTTATCAAATCACAGTTCTGCTAGAGCAGAACTCTGCTAGTCCTCACCACTACAGCAACTTAATCTTGACTTCTCCAAGATGTAATTTCCTTTAATTATATTTGCAGAATTTATAAGGCTATTAACATTAATTATAAGAGTCAGAGAGGTCTTCAGCAGTAATTACCAGTACAAATCAAAGTTCTGAGAGATTTTATTTACTTTTATTTAAAGAATCGATTTGATAATCTGTCATACTGAATTGCTCAGCGTGATGGAGCTACTTCACTCAATACAACGAGCAGCAGAAATGGGCAAAACATGAACATCTTTGTCGACAAGCTTTAGCACCCAAATAAGAGTCTATGCTTCCCGCCCTGTTCCAGCAAATCCCAAAATTCACTTGGAGATATGAAATGTGCTTCTGAGAAAGTGTCAGAAAGAACTGACGCTACTCTTAAACCTTTTTATATAAATCATCTTACTTCCACATGCATTTGGACCTCAACTCACATTTTGTAGCAATTAGGAAATCTAGTTTTTGGCAAAGGAGCTAGCCAGAAGTGACAACTGAGTGACTTTAAGTGTCGGGGTCTACAAGGGGACTGTCTCAATGGGAAAAGGAGATGCTGTGAAGGAGAGAGATCTCAAACTGGTAGTACAGAGGCTGGTTCAACTCTAGTTGTTATGCACAGATTTACTACGTCATGCAGACTTCACCCTCACAGACTAAAACTTGTAAAACTACAACCTGGTTCCACCATATGATAGCGTTAGCAATGCATCTGTAATGCAGGGAGGTGTCATCAGAAAATCCTGCATAAACCCTTACCAGTCTCTGAACAGTGAAAAGCATCGCGAGTTCCTCGTCTTAGACGCGCGAGTTCTTTCAACTCTGAGCTGTCATTGTCAATGTCTTTTTTGACAAAGTTCTAGCTTCAGATGGCAAGTGGTTGCAACATAATCTTATAAAAGAAATTAGCTAAGCTTTCAGCCTTCCTATAAGGCAGAAAAAACCTCAACTGCAATCACATTGCAAAGCTCTAACATAGTTTTTCACTGTTACGCAGTCTTTTAACCAGAGGTGAATGTACATGAACCCACCCAGCCCATTCAGAGGTGTGTGCCATTTGTTGCCAGCAACTGAGCTATGACCTTGTCCCCTTTGCTCACACACACTTCCCACATCTAGCTTTGTCACTCTGAGAGCACGAGGAACAGATGAAGCTGATAGTTCTGCTCCTGAACTTTACCAAGATGCTTTTCTAGCTCTTCTTTTCAAAAAGCTCTTTGAGACTACTGCGAAACAATCACGGTCTAAAACCTCTACAACTAGATCAAGAGAACAGTCAGGGTGCCAAAAACCTTAGATGTGAGGAAATTATTCCAGTCCAAACACAGTGATAAAAAGGTACACTACATACAAAAGCAGCCAGAACTGTTAAGAGTCTCTTGGCTTTTCCTGCCTACTCTTTCACCTCATTCATTAACTCTTAAGTCATACTGATTCTCTTCCGAGATAAATATTTAAAGTGATATACTTTGAACTTGCCGAGCTTGTGGGGAGGTGGGGGGGCACAACTTCTCAAATGTGTACTGGAAAAAGGGTGTACTAGAGAAGAAAAACTGCCAAGCACAAAAGCTCATTTTCTCTAGATTTTATTAATAAAATCAGTATTGCTTCCCAAGATATACCTCGTCTTCTAGAATTATCATAATACAACATCCATTGCACTAGGGAGCTTATACTCACAATAAGTAGGTCCAGCACAATTTTTGCTGAACTCAGGCTGTGGTTTACAAAGTGCAATTCCATCCAATGTAATCACTGTGTAATAGATTTCAGATGCTAAAGACCAATGTTCCATTAAAACCATCCTGACAAGGAGATAGGTGAAGGACTGGCTGCATCAAGGTTAACCTTCCAGTCAATTCATCTCAATAATAATCCTTCAATTTTGGCTTCCTATCTTGCCAAATCCAGGCAGGAAAAGACAGGTCTTCCACAAAGAAAAAAAGGCCTTTCTCGCAATGCTATCACTAATGTCCAAGATGCTGAACCCAAAAAAGCTGCCGCAGATCTCTGACCTGTTTCAGAATGGAATTGCAAATTAGCCAGCAACACACACACGCAGAACACCTCTGCCGCCTGCCTATGACACCTGCACTGGAGAGACACAGCCAGTTCACATTTTGACCTACTTCATCCTGAACAGCTGCTCAGTATATTTCTAGTACTGAGGCAAAACACAAACTCCAAAGTGGGCAGGGGGGACAAAAACAGACCAGTTTTCCTGCATTCTGCATGCACAGAGAAGTTATCACTTTTTCCTCTTTTAAGAAGTTAACTTTGTTATTTGATTGCAAGCATGAGTCAGCAGCAGGGAGGGGAAGAAGACAGAACTGTTAGGACAGGAAGCTCATTCCTGTGACACCCTACTTAGCTAAACCACAGGCGTCACGCCGGCAGAGCTGAAAGCCCTGCCAGAGCCGGCATTGCTTCACGTCTCAAACAATGGGAAACGGCAAGGTGAGGGAAGCGACTGCTTGGGAGTTCAGAAACGGGATAAAGATGCACCATAACTGGGTTCTGCTCTCATGTCTACACTAGTCAAGCAAGACTTAAGCACCATTTTTCCCCCCCATCTCTTACAGAAGGGCAACTGCTTTACTGGTACACTGGATGGACCTACAGTATCATGCCCTCTCCCTTAATGATGGCACAACTTCCAAGGAGCTGTTAAAATCAACACCAGCACTTTGCTTTCCAAGATATTTTAAGGTATAAGACACCTCCCTCATTTTTCTCCTCCCTTTTTGCATTATCAACTTATTTTTCCTTTTTTTTCCCCCTGTTCTGAATAAGCACTGCAGCTGTAAAACGTGGCATTTGACTGCCCCAGAAGCATAGATTTTCCCATGGTACTCTGCCAGGATCACTTTGCTCTCAGTTCAAGACAATGTCCAAGTGCGGAAGGTTCACTCTCCATTTCCCTTATGACCATAACCCTTTCCCCTGGAATTTCCAACAATGCTGTGGTAGAGGCAGCCACCAGACAATAGAATAAAACAGGCTCTTGGAGTTTTCTGCACTTAAGTGTAAGCAAAAAAAGGCTAAAACTTTTTGATTTGATGAGCTTAGAATATTCCATAAGGAAGACAGCTGACGTGAGCATGAGATGTATGAAAATGAGAAAGCAGTTGCACAGAACACTGATTATCTTCTAAAAGCAGTAACATTAAAAAGCATTCATGCAAAACAAATGCCGAGTACTTTGACATCTGACTACTGAAGCATTTGATGGCATTACCATGACTTTCTCTCATGCCCCTGAACTAGCCCATTTCTAAAATAAGCACTGCTTGACAAACTAAAAAGGCTTCTAAGAAGCTGGAGGATATTTTTCTTGTCTTGGGGTTTCATTTTTATGTAGCATAATCTCACAGCACAAGCAGCCAAACAGGATGAGGAGATAAACCATCAGCGTGCAACTTCATTGCTGTGCTCAGATTCAGCCCTCAGTTTCGAGACCTTTTATTGAAGGCAGACCTTTACACCAAAAGCATGATTTCGGGGTTTTTTTTTTTCTCTCCATAGAAAAAAAAAAGGAGTGTTGTACTGAGCATTGCCAGTCACACAATCTTCCAAGGGTCTCTGGCTCCAATAAAACTTAAGGATGCTTTGAAGCCAACATCTATATTGGTTGGTTTGCACAGTGTCAAACACTGCAGCGGCATAGCCAGGCTCCTGAATGAGCTGCCTTCAAGAACCAAGGAATCTCAGCATCTCATTAGAGAAACAACACTCAGGAGTAAGAATCATGCATAAAAATTATTTCTGCTCTTCAGAGATAAAAAGTTAGAATTCAGCAGAATAAAGACCAGGAGCTAATGAGTAAGAACACAGAAGTTGGCCAACAGCCATCACTTAAGGGAATAAAAATATTTATTGCAGACTCCCACCCAGCCTAAGTATTTTCATGCACTATAAAAATAAGCCTGGTTTAAAGACTATTGTGCAAGAAAAGTTATTTCAAATTAGTAATTAAGAGAACAGAGGACTGTCAACAAGACCCATTACGTAACATAAAAACAAATCTCACTTTTGTACTTTCCAAGGTATTCCCTGTACAATCAGGTCACACTTCAGACAGAACTCACTGCAACGCTACAGAATTGGAAATTAAATCCATTTACACAATTGTCCTGGTTTGGCAGTATCAGGATGAATATTACATCTCATTGCACCCAGTCTGCCTGTACTCCTGTTGTAGAACTGAAGCAAAAGCAAACTGAAGGCAGTTAAACAATAAACAAACAAATCATGTAACTACTGAATTAGCCATTTCTAAAGCAAGTGTAATATTTTGACGGAAACAATTTGGTCTATGATATCAAATATCACTGCCCTTATTTGCCATACCATACTTTCCCTCTTTTCCTCAGCATTCATCAACATGCAAATCCAGCCGGAGCAACAACTTACTGTGTCTCACATGGAATTCTGTCAAGCTTAGCACATTAAGAGAGTACTAGAAGTCTGTGGTTTCTATATATAACTGGCTATTCGGTGCAGAGTATGTCTGAATAATATGGCCTGTTGGCACTGAATGCAAGTTCTCTTGTGTTGGGGAAAAAAGTAGTCTTCCTTTGGACTTACTTCCCTATGACCAAAGCACAGCATAATGTTCAAGGAACAAGAATGCATGTAGAACTGAAATAAAAATATGATCCAGGCTTTAAAAAGACTCCTCACACCTACCACTTACACTTGATTATTTAATCTCTTTAAGTAGGTAAAAGCCTTTCATAAAACATGTCACTCAAAGCAGCAGAAATAAACATTTGAGCACATAAGTAAACAAAACACTTCAGGAGTTACAAAGTTGTACTATACAGAGGGTTATCTGCATACAATCTTGGGCTGCAGCATCAGACCTTGTCAGCTGCTGCTTTGCTCTGCACCAGCATGGGACCTTTCCCTCAGGTGGCCTTTGCTTCCTCCCCCTCTATCTCCTCACACCTTTTCCTTTTAAAAACATGTTTGAAGACACATCCAAGAAATCTTCATGTATTTACTAACAGAAGACTGTGGGGTTTATCCTATACAGAAATAAATCTACCTAATGTTTCCACCCAGCACCATCTAGGTGTAACATAGTTATCCACGATACAGTTTATAAAAGTCTATAGGCCTTCCCAAGACAACACTTGGATTTGCAAGGCTGCTAGGCAGGATGTCCTGCAATACCTACGGTCTAAGTTCTTGGAACATCCTCAAGTTTAATATCAAAAACTCAAGTGAAAAGAATTTTTATAGTGACTACTGACAAAGGCTGCAGGAAGGATTTTTAACATGTCTAGTTTCCAGAATGCCTGTTCTCTGCTTTAGCACATCCCTCTCCAGCATTAGGTAGCACTGACCGTTTAGTAGAGCGTTACTCCTCATCTCAGGTACTACTAGCATGTTCTTTTAAAGAAAACACTTGACAGCGTTCATGTCAGCCTTACTTTACCAGACCGCATAATCAAACTCAGTTATATGGATACCACACTAACAGTTGATATCAGCACTATTACTGTTAGGGAGTCAAAATAATTACTATATTATCTATCCTAAGTAGTCTTGACAACAGTTTTGATCCTCAGGCCTACAGATCATTGACAGCAAGAGGAAAATCAGTGTGTTGTGAAGCTTGATGTAAGCTGTCACGGTAAGAAAGATGTGCAGAGCCTGTCTCCAAAATGTAATAAAAAAACTGTTAAAAACGGGATAATACTATAGAAGCCACTCAAAAATGTGAGCACAATACTTTTTTGAAAGGGTGCTCAAACAGTAAGTCCGAAACAAAACTTTTTCGTTACTAAAAAATTAATGTGCACTCAGTGGGACTTTTCTTTCCCAGCCATGTATTTGAAAATAGCTGTTCTCCTTCCTCCTCATTTAAGAATCTTTTTTTTCTGGAAAGAGCTGACCTAGAATTCAGAATATTTAAAAAACAATTTGCTATTTACAGTTAATTGCTTTAATAAGTGGGAGTTCAGAACACAAACATTCAAGTTCCAAGTCAGGACAGAGGGTTCAATCTTTCTTTACATAGCACTTATTTACTGAAAGAAATATCTACAACTACATATATCTAATACACAAAATTATTTCCTCACACCTTATAGGTATACTGTTTTGTCACAAAAAGTCAGGGAGATCAGACTTCTTCAAATAATACTTAATAATAAAAAAATCCTTAAAGCTACATACCTACCTGGCTTCAAGCAAATGAAAGACAAAACAAGTTTTTACATGCAACATTAAGATTTAGAACTGGAGATGACCTTTAATGCACCTTTCAATGGGCAGAATGTTCTCATTCACAAGCAGATTTAATTAAATTAGCTCTTTAGACTGATTAGAGTTAATAAAGCAATCTCATAATAGACTATTTTATTGTGTTTACAATATGATGTTTTGTGGGACTACAGTATAACAGTTACAAGTTGCAAGGCACTGTTTTTCATTACCTCTTCAACTACACTGACTTTATATCAAATTTAAAAAAAAGGACCTAGAGGTATCATAAGTACTGCAGATGATCAGAAGCCTTGTACATAAATTGTGTGAAGGACCCTACAAGAGACATCACCAGAGGAGACTGACAATTCTCACAATAGTTCTTTAGTATATGGTAAATGTATATCTTTTATTTATAAAATAAAAACACACATTTTCATGTCCCCCATTACTTTACACTTCTGTTAAGCATTGGACCATTTGTTACCTGTTTGTAAAAAGCATTTGAGGATAGCTAGCTTGGAAAAAGTTGCATGCAATTCAGCAAGTTGTACCACCTTCCTACAGAGAAACTGTGCTTTTGATTAACTTGGATATTCTGCTATAACAAGTAACCTGCAGCTCTCCTTCAGACTACCTATATTCTGATGGAAGAGTCAGGACACTTGAAATACAAGCTGAAATTCTTGATTTATAACGTCAACCAAAGAAATGCCAAAACCTGCTTGAGCAAATCTGATTTAAGGAAAAGTGTTGATATCTAGAGAAACAACCTTAAAGCGTGGTGAAATTACCTCTTCTTGTTAGTACAGCTGTATGCTGCAGAGTATGGATACCAGCTTGTACTACACGATGCTTTAGCAGATTTTCTGTCCTTTAAGCACAAATATCAAACTTCAAACATTTAGTAACAGCACTCTAACCATGTCTCTTCAGGAGAGGAGCCAAGCTCTACATTCAGTTTGCAGACAGAGCACACAGAGGAAACTTCACAGGGAAAACGTTCTAAAAATTCAGACTTCAAGGAATTTTAAGTGACCTGTCAAAAATAATTTTAGAAAACTTAAAAAAACCCAAAACCACACTATCCTCCATATCTCACCATTAAAACCAATTCAAGAATTGTTTATCTACAAGATACTCTTACCTAGCCAGCAGACAGGCGTTACCCTCTCATGCTTGCTATTGTTCCAAAACCCGTTCCCTCATGGGAAAACGAATTCCCAGAGAGAGCCAGGACATATCAAGACAACTTGCCCCGAGGGCGATGGCACTCAACAACCCATCAGCTCGGATTAAAGCTAAAAAACAGCATTGTTTAAGCAACGATTGGACAGCTTTTGTGTGGGGGTGGGACAGGATTACTGTACCCAAACTGGGTCTGAGCTATAATGGATTACCTGGAGAATCTGTGTCCTAACCCTTACTAACAAATGAGTTCAGTTTGAAATATACTACCAGGCTACATAAACCTTGCTTAGCTGTATGACAAAAAATTACCTTCACAGCTATTTACTGGAGTTCTTGAAATCAAGGAATGCTGCTGGGAATACATCAACAGCCTAAGATGTATAGCAGCAGCCCTCCCCTGGTCAGGTCCTTTCTCCGCTTGCTCTGTTTTTTCCCCTAACAGTGATTACCACCCAGCAGATACAAGTATAACTTCATCCTCAGTCTCACAGTCTATTTAAGACTCAAAATGTGTTGATCAATTAGTTTAATGTGGGGAACAGCTGTGTCCAAAAAACAGCAAGTAACAAGAAGTGGTGAGAGAATGGGATAAACCTGCAGCAAAACTTCAGCCCTTTGAGAATCACATTCTATTAGAGGAAATTACAATTAAAACCTAATTCCCTTAAGGTTTACTACCAGCTCCTGAGGTGCACTAAGCAGTCTTAGAAGTGTTAAACATAAGGTTTTTACAACACCTGATCACTGTATTCACAGAGCTCATATCCAAGGTATTAGACTTTTTTTTTTTTTGCACACTGTTTTGATTTTATGGTGGGAAGACTGAAAGAGCAGATTTGTTTTGCCATCAGCACAGGTAGCAGCCCTAGAGAAGCAACTTTAGGTAATGCAGATATCTACAAGAAGCTTGCTTCTGTATTAACAGGTTGAGCTCACCCCCAAAAAATTAGGGTAGATTGCTGTAAGAGCATAGCTCACTACAAACCTGTCAATCTTTACTTTCTAATGCTATATTTATTGATTGCTTGGTTAGACAACAAGTTCTGGGTTACCAGATGCCTTTCTGCTAACCTGAAAATTTTTGTTAAGTCTGACAGGTTATATTTATTCCATCAGTGATACAAAAGCATTTCACCAGCAAACACAGGGAACCTTTTTTGCTTACTCTAGTTCACCAAATAATGATATTTTTTCCAGGGTAATTAAACTAGAATGTACAAATATTACTAAAAAACACAGTATAACCCTCCATAATTAAAACACTGACATTCTCTATATATACACCAACATTATCCCTTGTATCCACACACAAGCATACTATTTCCCAGAGCCCCTAGATTCTTCCACAGTTCATGTAAAGGTTAGGTCACATCACTGTTTCAATGTACTCATTTCACATCAGGGCAGATTTAAATTTCATATTTAATAAACAATGGAATAGCATGACCTTTGGGTATCACAAAAAATGTCCCAAAAGCCCACTTCAATTTTCAACAGATGTTGATTCAACATATTTATCAATGTAAATCCTCTTAGAGCTCAGCAACACATTCAGCAAAGCAGGAAAATCAAGACCAGGACACACACGTTTCATATGGGAGAACAGATATTTTAAAGAAAACATATTATGAAAAATACACGGTTGCAAAGCAAAGCAATAGGGCTGTTACAGACCATTCAAATTTAAACTGACTTATTTTCTAAAAGCACATAAAGTTATATCTGCTCTTTTCCTAGCAACTCAACTGAAAGAACTTCAAGTTTGCAATCAGAGAGAAACAAGAAGCTATTACATAGATGGGGGGGGGCAAACCCAAAAAACACCACCAGTAGGCTGTTATCTTTTACTGTTCATAGTCAGCAAAAGCAACTACGACTCCATGTTTCCATGTGAAGACTGTAGTACATTGGCACCAGTGTAAACAGCCATATCTGAAATATCTGAATCTACAGTGTTTTAAAGTGTGTTTTAAAGTGAAGGGAAAAAATGGGAAGCTACAAGAGTTCAATATGAGACTGGAGCCCAGGGATTTTTCTGCATGTGAAACACACCAAGAGAGCCTTTCCTTGCTCTCCTGTCATCCTAGTATGTTAGCTGATAAACGCTCCATAATTAGAAGACCCAAGTGGGGATGCCTGAAATCCACCTGACCTGAGGGAATGAGTTTAAAAACCTGACCCAGCTTTTAGCGTGCCAGATACTCCTGTATTCCATTTCTGTCTACTGGAAGAGGCTGGCAAAAGCAGACAGACTCAACTAAATTTGGTATTCAAATGTGGGATTAGAGAAAGGATATTTTGGGATGTAGGAAGTACTCAAAAGACGAAAGCAAAGGAAAAAAACCAATATTAAATTTAAATTAGATACTGACAAAGGGAAAGGTCACAAGATACTCAAGAGCAGAGACCGAGAGGGAAGAAATAATATTCCCTTACAATCCCCGTCTGTGCAGAGTTCTGTGCTCAAGGCATCTGTGGGATTGTGCGAACAGTCTGCAAAGAATTACCAGTGGGACTGTTCAAGACAGAGGCATCATCACTTCATTGCAGGCAATATTAAAACACAAGTCAATGACGAACCAACTAAACCAGTAAACATGCAAATAATCTGCCTTTGTGGAACTTGCTTCCGGTAAGCTTTCCATTCCGGGAAAGATAAATCAATCTGATACTAGTTACATCTAAAAAATGCAAGCAATGACATTATGGGAAGAAAAACCCAACTCTGAGAATCCATTTTTGAGGAAGCCAGAAGCAGTTGGAAATGCCATCTTGCTTGTTTCTTTGATAAAAGTTTGAATACAAATTGAATAATCCGCTCTCATTCACAAAATCCTTCCGACAGCTAAGAGGAAAGGAAATTGTTGCTCTGAAACTTAACTATCATTTTTGCATTTTTTCACACGCCAATGATAACAAGCACTGCCCTACCTAATTACCAGGTATTAAAAATAGGAACAGAGCAGTGGTGATGCACCTGGCAATTTTGGTTTACCAAAGGCTCTGATTTCTTGTACAGCAACATATAATACAAAAATCTAAATATTTTCTCAAAGAGCACAGGAGCTTACAAAGCATTGAAGAACTAGAAGGCATCCAGTGTTTTTGCAAGTATAGTGTCAGGATTCAGCTGTATCACGAAAGAAACATCTTGCACACAAAAGCAGCATGCAGGGAAGGAGAAAAGAGCTGTGAAAGAGAGCCATGATGAACCAGCAAGAAGCTAGAAGCAATAGGAAATGAAGAAGCTTCCTCGCCACATCCGAGACTGGAACACAGCTCGGATTTGGTACTATCAGATCACTTCCCCTGTTCACTCTTAAATGTGTCAACTCTTAAATGCTGCGGTACTATTTAGGTGGATAAAACCACAGCACATGCCAAGCTGCTGGCTCGCGGGCTGCAGGCACGTAGAAGGGCAAAGCAGATGTGACTGAACAAATCCGCTTCTTTTCAGATCACACCCAGGATATTTTACTGAAAATACATCACAATGCAATCAACTTTCCAGTTCTAGGTCAGAAATTTTTAATGAGCAATTAGCTCAGACACTCATTTTTATTGGCACCAAACAGTATCTTAAGTCCCTAAATAATTTCAATATATTTAGTGGGGCTTCCAAGTCAGAACTAGTCACTCAAAGTTTTAGACCAGACTTGTGCCATTTATGTGTAATTATACTCAAAATGCAAAACATCCATCTTTCCTTAACAAAAAAGCTCTTGCTGGGTTGAAATTTCCATTTTTTTGTGTCTGGCAATAAACCCAACATTTTTCAAAAGATTTGAAGAAAACTACCCCCCCTTCAGAATTCCACACCCTAAAGGGGTACACACTGTATCAGAAATTCACTTACAGAAAAACATGACACACTGAAGGGATGAAGGAACAGAGAACAGGGATACAGGCTAGATGTGCAAGTCAAATCCATCTTGGGGAGACGCTGCTTCATTTAACCAAGGATACACTCCTTTCTGCCCAGTTTTTGGTTTAGGCATATATCCACATCCCAAAACAAGCAACCCTCAGTTTTGGAAACAGCGTTAGCCAGAGTTAGCTTGTGTCTTCTCTCTCAATGCCCAAAACTCTCAGCTGGTTAGACCATAAAACTGCTCCTAGCTCTGCTCATCAGGCAATACTTCCCAAGCCTTACCCTTCAAACTGCCCTCTGCACTTCACACCGCTTAGTTAAGTTTGTTTAAAGGCAGAATTAGAAACCCATCCAAATACACATAGGAAATGTCTTTGGCACCAAGGTCTAACAGTGAGTACTCTAGGTAAGGACAGTTGTCAAACTAGTAGCGGTCAGAGTTACAGCACATACCGGCCAACATGAAAGTATTACTTCTGTGCTTTTTCCCAGCCTCTGAATACATGACTTCTGTACCCTCTCTGTAGCCTCCAAAAATCAGTAGTTAAGAGTCTGACCAGAACTTCCATATTTTTATAACAGGAAGTTATGTTACATGGTCATTCACCTACCTGAAGTCATTTTCACACTGCAAGCACTGCATGGCAACTAGATCAGCTCCTCCTAGGTAATTAAAACCTTCAAATTCCTACCAGTGAAATAGTGCCTTATTTAGTATTTATTATGCCACACCAAGCTTTAAGTTCAACAGTTAAACCTTCTACAGCCAGGCCTTTGAGAGTTGTCTTATATTTCTTGCTACCTACCAGCAACACTGATGATTCTCCATCCTCAAAATATCTGAGAGTACCTGCACTTGAGCTCCAGCACAGACTACTCAGTTTAAGAGATTACTGCCTCCAGCGGCTAGTCTCATTCTCCTGTTACACTACTCGCAGGGCAGAGGATGAAGAAGCATACAGCAGCTCTTCACCAGAACCAGTTTACCTTACAGCATCTTATTTTTAAGAGTTTAAACCAGGAATTGGCCAACGCTAACCTGCAAGACTGAGCCTACCCATATGGATGCTTTTTAAATATATTTTTGCCTGATGTAATATTCTCATTTCAATGCACATACCAGTTATTTTTCCAGCTTTAGCTGAGAAAGTTCTACAGCCTACTTTTTGTTCCCTAACTAAAATAAGGTGAAAGAAAAGGAGAGTGTGTCTTGGGAGCAGATGGTTACAGATTTCTTCCCATAAGAAGCCCTTAAGGACTTCCCTCATGTTTAATGTGTGATGAAGGCCCAAACATCAGCTATTTTTCTACTTTGTGCAAGGCCAGCTATTCAGCTCTAGTAGATTCAGGATGATGAGCAAGAGCACCAGATAAAACCAGAAGCAGAGAAAGATCCACAATGAAATGACCATGCACTTTCCCTCTCAGAAGCATCTCCAGTATTAAAACAAACAAACAAAAAATCCAAAATAAAAACCCCACCATAACCCTCCCAAAGCCACCTTACGACTATCTGAAGGAAACTTTGGCTCACTGCAGTTCCCTTTCTGCCCCCCCCCCCCATTCCAATGGGCAACTTCTCCCCCAAAAAGTATTTTAACACAAGCAAGACAACAGCTGATATTTCAGAGTTGCTATTTTAAGGTTTGCCTATGAGTGCTTATGTCTAGCTAGACAGATTCACTGCTCCTGGCAACCTGCTGACTTGACAGGAGGGACAAATACTTGTTTCACAAGCCCAAAATGCTATGTGGATTATGCTCCTTGCAACCAAAGGATGAAAGAAAAAAAAAAAAGAAAAGAAAAAAACCCACAACAAAAAAAAAACCAAACCCCTGGAACAGCATTGAAGGCGTTGCAAGTACACTTGAGCTCCAACTTTATTCAGCAATGTGCCTGGAAAAACATCCTGCTAGATGAGGTAATGATTAGTATTACATCCTGCAGACAAGCTCAGCATCTGGGCTTGCAAAGAAAAAGGCTGGGCTTCCCATGTTGTTAATCCTAACAGTAGTCTCTTGCTTGACTGAAATAGGAATCACAGTTCCTAAACAGCTGTTTCCTCGGACAGCAGGAGAACAGCTGAAGAGGACTCAGGCCAGGCATGGACACAAAAACAGGCAACTAATTATTTAAAGCTGCAGTAGGCATACTGTGAGACAGCCTGTGTGCACTGAAGACGGGCTACAATCACCCATTTAACTAAAATAAGATGGGTCTTAAGATTTTTGTCTCGCTTCTTCCAGTTTAAGAAGGACAGGGAACTGCTTGAGCAAGTCCACCGGAGAGCTACCAAGATGACCAGGGGACTGGAGTATCTCTCTCATGAGGAAAGGCTGAGACACCTGGGTTTGTTCAGCCTGGAGAAGAGAAGACTGAGGGGGGATCTTATCAATACTTACAAATATCTGAATGGTGGGTGTCAAGAGGATGGGGCCAGACTCTTTTCAGTGGTGCCCAACAGCAGGACAAGGGGCAGTGGGCACAAATTGGAACACAGGAAGTTCCACCTAAACATAAGAAAAAACTTCTTTACTGTGAGGGTGGCAGAGCACTGGAACAGGCTGCCCAGAGAGACATTTTGGAGTCTCCTTTCCTGGAGACATTCAAAACCCACCTGGACGCGGTCCTGTGCCCCCTGCTCTAGGTGTACCTGCTCAAGCAGGGGGGTTGGACGAGATGATCTCCAGAGGTCCCTTCCAACCCCCGCCGTTCTTTGATCCTTAAACCATCCAAGGCTGCTCCTTTACACATTTCCTTTGGGAAGGATTGTAAGTGAAGCCAATGCCATTTGTTGGCTATATAGACATAAAACATTAGGAAAAGAGTGTCTGAAGAAGAAGAGCACATTTGCTACATAAAGTTAACTCAATTTTGGAGCAATTCTCCATGCCCTACTGGCAAGCATTGCCTACAAAGTCCTCCCTTCCCTCCTATATTTAGGTCACCTGGGCTGAGGCAAGCCCTCCACAAGCACCCCTTGCTTTCATAACTTTCTGTTCTACAAGACAGACCTACAGCCAGGCATGCTTTTTCAGATCATCTGTTCTCTTGGGCTGATATGTTAACACTCAAAGGCAGAAAGTGATGAAGTTAAAAAAATAAGTCAAGTATAAGCCACTGGCGCTACAGAAAACAGACTATTTCTAAGGGCTTCTCTTTGAATATTTATCTGGCTTACAAAAGTCTCCACACATCTCAAATTCCAAATACTGCTCAAAAAAGTTCCACCATTATACACCACTAGACTAACAAGGCACACAGACCGTACACTGGCATTACCTAGTATATCCTTAGGGAATACGCTGCTTTAAATGCTCTGGTTTGCATAACAGTTCAATAAAGTTTGCATAGCTTGCATTCCCATATATAAGTATCCACATTTTGCTTGTATTAGCTTCAACTTTAACCAGACTCTTTCTGTCTCTATGCAGGTCACCCAGATCAGCATGTAAACCAGAGAATTCTCCTACAAATTATCCCCTCAATTTAAAAGCCAGGCCTTCAGATGCCACAGTGATCTAGCATCTCTTCAGAAGCCTAAAATGGAGTTTTAGGGCTAGTGAAGTTACTTGGTGCCTTCTTACTGTAACCACTAAAGCTGGCTGGCTGGCTTCGCCTGCATTTTGAGCTATTTCTAATCAGCTATATTTCTGCTCCTTCACGGGAGTGTAACATCCCAATTTTTGAATCACTAAGAATGCAAGTCAACGCCCAAAGTAAAAACTTCAGTGAAACAATCAAATTTACGGTCCATAAACTGATCATGCCAGCTATTTAAAAAATAATTACTAAGTATGTTAGGTGACAGTTCTTGAAACTTTGAAAGTGACATACAGCGTACAAGCAACCCTCATAACATTACTGTCTTTAACAGTAAAAATAAAGTTACGTCGCTTGAATTACTAACTTCAAATTAATTACCAGCTAGAGTTCTACTCTGTAAATTGCTGGATAAAAAAAAGATGATTTCTGGCACAGAGATGACACAAGGCAGGATTGTTTTTCTGAGCAGTATAACACACATCTGTTTGCAAAACATCAGCAAAACAAGGTGTAAATTACTCTCCTAATAAAAACAAGAAGTTTACCTTGACCTTGTTCTTCCTCATTCAAGAAAATAAAAAACAGTAACTAATATTATCTGCCTGTAAGAGAAATATCTTATTTACACAGATGGCAGTTCCTCATTGGATTTGCAAAATTCTTTCTGCTCATTTAACACTTAACTATTACTGTAGTTAGCAAAGAGCACAGTAGAAGTTAGGGGGAAAAAAAAACATTCCCCTAGAAGTGACATCTCAAGTTTATCACATGAAACCCATCTAATCCAAGCAGGAAAAAGCAGGAAGCCAGTCCCGCTAAGGTTCAGCAGCCCAGGACTCTGCCTTCCCGAGAGAACGTACAGATGACTGACTGCGCAGTACGCATACGCGATTACTGCTGGCTGTGCTGGCACAGACCTCGAGGAGTATCAAACTGCTGGATTTTGCAAACGCTGCTGGCGTGTATTCACGGAGAGGAATAAAATAGCCCAAAAGTTTCCATTGACCTAAACACAGAATAATCTACTGGCGTCAAGACGAGTCTGAAAGCAGAGAAGCCTATCATTGATCAGCTTCGCTCTCATCTGTAAGAGCTGACACCCGGAAAAATTAATCTCAGCAACACAAGCTAGGTGTGCACACAGCAAATCCTGAGTGACAGTCATCTGTGTCCGTTAGAAACTCAGAATACCATGTTCTTATTTTAACTATATTTACATATTTGCCATCCATTTAATTACCATGCAAGTCAGAAACTCAACAGCCAGATTTAGTGGTACGGTACTACTGTTTCCTGATGGGCAAGGTGATTTACAGTAACTGTACCTTCTACCTCTGCTCTGAACAGGTCTAGACAAGGTGATAAACTACTTACAGCTGATCTAGTTCAGAAATTGCCTCAAACATTAAAACTTACTACTACTGCTTAACATCACTAATACTGCTACTAAAACCCTGTCACTACAATACGCTTCACTTTTACAATTTCCTTCCGCTTGATTAGTTACTTCCTCTTAAGACCGTTCTCACATCCCATGGGGGTGAGGACTGCCTCCTTCACTGCGCAAGGCTCTCTTTCAGCCTATGCAAGACTGCACATACACAGTAAGACATCCTGGTTGCAAATTAAAAAAAAAAAATCATGCTTCAAATGGCAGGAGTTTAAGAGAGCCTTTGTAAGCCTTCATGTGTCCTTATAGAACCATGTAGTATAGCAAGGACTGTTGATTTTTCAAGATCTTCTGACAATTACAAAATACAACAACTATAAAGTGTCAAAGCAGCACAATCCTTTTGGAGGAAAGCCAAAAGGAGAAAAGATGCATGCATTTCAACTTATTCCCAGAGATCCCAAGGTAAGAGTATCTCTATGAATAAGTCTGGTTTGAATATTCTCAGGCTCCCATGTGAACAAGACAAAATGAGATCCTAAAACCTGCTAATAACTTGCAAGCACCTGTGACTTCTGGAAAACAAAGGAAGACCAAAGAAAAGAGAAGAGTGGAAAGCTATGCACAAATGCAGCATGTCTATGTCTCAGCTTTGCCTACATACCTGCAAGGAAGGCTGGAAGAGCCAAAATGTCAGTAACCCTTGTACCCTTCTCAAGGTGAAGTCTCTCACCATCTTTATTAGGATGAGACAAAAGGCTTGCTGTACTTTTCTAAGAGTTCTTAAGATCATACAGAAGGATTCATCTGGGATCCCTTGTGTGGAGAACAGCCAGTTAAACAAAACTATTGTAAGTGTAAAAAACCCAAGACAGAGTAATGCAAAGAGTTAAAATAATATGGGAAAATGCTGAACCTTGAACTTGGCAGTTCACAGCTTCAGCACTCAAGGGAAAAGATAAAAGACATGTTTGTGTTGGGCTTTTTGATGGAGTTGTCCTTTAAACAATCCCCAGAGAAAAACAAAACAAAACAAACCCCACAACACAAAACACAATATTTAAGGCTTCAAACCACTTCACAATACAGTGAAAAGCAGTACATAAGCTAAAGAAAAGTCAGAACAGGAGAGAAACGTGCAACAGAGAAGGACAACCTAGGCCCCCTGTTAGAGAGTGACGTTTTACTTGATCAAATGACAGCACAGCCAGAACACAGTTGTGGAATTTAAACCCTCATCCCAAAGCAATTCCTAGGATGTTATCATGACTCAAACTCTAATAAGACAGCACAATCACTCCTACTTGCTATCTTATGTCCAGGTCATGAGACGTTCTTGTCCTCCTACTTCAAACTCCATTCCTAGGAACTTTCCCATCTTCTCATCATACTGCCACAAAAATGTGACTTCTAGAAACATACTATCCAAATCACTCACACTGAAATTAGTCTACTGCATGTATTCCAAAAATGATACAAAACACTTCAAAATAGTACACAAGAACGGTAAAGCCTTCCCATGTCAGGGCTGCCATTACTGATACTATCCAAGGTGTACAATGTTACAGCTAACTCAATCTCACAGCCAGCTGCCACCAAAAATAAGCTGCACATTAGCATTCACCTGATCCTGCAGCAACCGTGATTCAGGAAAGGAGACCAAGAGAGACTTAAATCTCTTCTAGAAGAGTGATTTATCTTGTAACCCATCAGAGAAGCAGGAGGCAGGGAAGAGACACAGGTAACCCATGCTAGGGGAAGAGGATGGCAACCTTCAGCAGCAGCCAGTATCAGATCAGCTTAGACACAGCGAAGAACAACCCAATGGCCACTTATCCCAATCTCAGGTCGGGGTTGCCCATCTCCCCCATTGGAAGACTGTGGGAGGAAGGACACTGAACAACCTGTGTCAGCTTTAGTAAGCATATAAACCAAATTCATGTCATCCTATTCACCATTCATCCAATGTAACTGTACAAAACAAGAATAAGGAGGTAGAAAGAACACTGCCATCAGCTGGTTTTAACTGTTTTAAGTCAGATCAACTACAATGCAGTGCCTAGTGAGCAGCAAGCCTAACTCATTAAATATAAATATGAGTTTCCAAGTTAGATTGTATGCGTATGCTTATGTCTAGCGCATCTTGCAGTCTTCTGGTGTACGTCTTTTCATATACATATGTTCCCATAAAAAAGCCGAGGGGCCTACTTTCCGGTTCTCAGTCATTAACACCGACCTCAGCAGCAGCAGACAATTAATATACCCTCACGGAGGGGCTGGACCGGGGAGGGATTCCTGCCCGCCCTGGCACCGCACGCCGTTTCCCTCACGGATGAACAATTTAACGGCTTCGGACTTAAGCGGTGCCCTAGGATGACAAAACAGGCCGACACCGCTGAGGTGAAGGCGATTTTTATTTCGCGTTTCATCAACCTGCCCTTGAATCGCCGTCGTGCCCGCGGGCGCGTGCGCGGGGACTGAGGGGAGATGGGGGGGGGCGGGCGGGGGGGGGAGCGGTGGTCGCCGCCCGCCGCTCACCTCACGGGCGATCTGGTTGAGCGCGTCGTCCTCCGCCGTCAGCCGCTCACGGTTCGGCAGCCGCTTTCTCCCGGCTCCCTGCGTCCCCATGGCGGACCCGCTTCACCGCCGCTGTCCCCGCCGGCCCCGACCCTCCCGCTCCCGCCGCCGCCGCCTCTGCCGTTCGCCGGCGCCGGCGTGAAGAGCCCCGCCGTCACCGCCCCCCCTGCCGCGCGCATGCGCTGCCGCCCCCCGCCCTGAGGGGCCGGGCCGGGCGCCGCTTCACGCCCCTCAGCAGCCCCGCTCCCCCCAGCGCGGGGGGCGGGCAGGGCAGGGCGGGGCGGCTTGTCATGGAATCACGGAGGCGTTAAGGTTGGAAAAGAGCGCTAGGATCATCGAGTCCAACCGCCAACCCAACACCACCAGGCCTCCTAAACCATGTCCCTAATCTACACGTTTTTTGAACGCCTCCAGGGATGGTGACTCCACCACCTCTCTGGGCAGCCTGTTCCAGTGCCTGACCACTCTTTCAGTAAAGACATTTTTCCTAATATCCAATCTAAACCTCCCCTGGCACAGCTTGAGGCTGTTTCCTCTTGTCCTATCGCTTGTTACTTGGGAGAAGAGACCAACACCCACCTCACTACAACCTCCTTTCAGGTAGTTGTAGAGAGCGATGAGGTCTCCCCTCAGCCTCCTCTTCTCCAGACTAAAGCAACCCCAGCTCCCTCAGCTGCTCCTCATCAGACTTGCGCTCCAGACCCTTCACCAGCTTTGTTGCCCTTCTCTGGACACGCTCCAGCACCTCAGTGTCCTTCTTGTACTGAGGGGCCCAAAACTGAACACAGTATTCAAGGTGCGGCCTCACCAGTGCCCAGTACAGGGGCACGACCACTCCTGCACTCCTGCTGGCCACACTATTGCTGATACAAGCCAGGATGCTGTTGGCCACCTTGGCCACCTGGGCACACTGCTGGCCCATGTTCAGCCGGCTGTCAAACAGCACCCCCAGGTCCTTCTCTGCCAGACAGCTTTCCAGCCATTTGTCCCCAAGCCTGCAGCTTTGCATGGGGCTGTTGTGACCAAAGTGCAGGACCTGACACTTGGCCTTGTTAAACTTCGGCCCATCGATCCAGCCTGTCCAGATCCCTCTGCAGAGCTTCCTACCTGCTCCCCTCGCACCCTTTCCTCTGCAGCAGCCCCCCTCAGCTGTGGGCAGCCCCTCTGGGGACTCCACTGCCCGCAGCACCCGTGCCCCTGGCCAGGCACGGCTCCCCAGCCTTCCCAACCCTCCAGTGACCTGCCCTCCCGAAGCCCCTTGTCAGCAAAGCTGAAGAAAATTTCCCTGAAATCGGGGAAACAGGTGTCGAAACCTCACTAGCTGTGAACCTGGGGCATTTCTCTGCCCAAATACGGGGGGAGTACCCCGAAACCCTCACCCATCCTCGTAGCCCCATGGGATCCCTTCAGCCATGAATTTTCCTGTTAAGTATAAGTGGATATGATTAATTGTAGCATCAAAAACATCAGTGCTTAGTTAATTAACATTGACAAGGAGCAAGTATTCTCTGGGACTCCTGTCACAGCTCTTGTACCTCAATTTTCACAATAATTCCTTAAATATGAATTATAACACTCCCAAGCTGAGGACACCAAACACCTTACACAGAGGCACGACAGAAAAATGGCTGCGAACTGCCACCCCGCCCCTTACTGACAAAGACCAGCAAGCTGCGTTTAATCTTTTCAACTTAATTTTACCATCGATTCAAACTTGATAAAGGTAAAAGGCAATGCCTGCATACTCTGGTTAGCCCAATGTTTATCTGGCAGTTTTCATGTACAACGACCGAGATTTGGGTCATTCTCAAATTCAAAACTGTGTCAAGCAGTTTAATATATCATCCCTTCCCACGAGGGCATGTATCAGAGAATAAAGCAATCAGTGGCTGTTTCAGGAAAAGAAAAAAAACCCTAGTTTTAGCAGAATCCCTTTCCCCAAGAGGGTATAGATGCCCTCCATCAGTCCCATGCTGGTACTTGTTCTTCAGAAACCATTTAATTCTCACTTGTTGCATTTTTATACCAGTGACATCAAGGGGCTTATTTATAGCTGGTGCCTGTGCTGAAGCGATTGTCTCCATGGGATTGCCGTCCACTCCTCCACAGCAGGGTGCCTGCCAGCACCCAGCACTGCACGTGGAAATGCTGTGGTCTGAACTTGGCAAGAGATTTCGCAAACCTTTGAGGTGCAACCATTGACTTCAGAGTAGATGAATAATTGAGAGCTCCTAATGAAGCTCTCCCAGTCAGCCACCCAGCCAGGCAGGTCCCCTCTTCCTAGCCCTGGGATCTGCAGCCTGAACAGGAATCCCTCCATTTTTGACAGTTTTCTCCTGTTTAGCATTGCTTTGAAGAGGGAATTTGAAGCCCACCCTCTCCTTCACCCTACCACCGCTCCAGCTCTCATTCAATGTCTACAACCTTCTTAGAGCAGCCAAACACTATCTCTTTTTTTCAGACAGCATTCAGGCTGTGTGTGCACTCACCACGCATGTTACAGTTGTTTCGGGAACCATGGCTCTTCTGATGACAGGGTAGTGGTAATGCATTGATACTGCTTCTTACGCCTGGGACTATTTATCTTTACAAACAATAAATGATTATTTTGTTAGCAGAAGCAGATAGATGAGTTCCCCACCTTACTTGGGCATTAAAAACAAGCGTGACACATCTGAGATTTGGCGTCAAGCTTACTCTAACCCCACACAAGTGGAAAAAAAAGCACCTGCTCTGCAAGGCAGTGCAGGGGTCTTAAAAAGTGAGCTCTGACCTGGCTACGGAGGCAAAGCCTTGCTGTGTCCAGCTTTCCTAGATATCCCACAGGCTTCCCTTCTTCAGCCACCTCAGCTCCAACCTTACCTCCCCAAGACCTGGTTTAGCCCTATCACCCTTTCAGGCTCTGCATAACTTGTTCCCTGAGCCCTTATCCTTGCATATGCCCCTGCCCTTTGAGGAATTCTGGCTAAAGAGGCGAGGTAGTGCCTTATTTTTAGGTCCACGTTACCCAGGGATTTCAGCCACCTGTGCAGCTGCATCACTGTATCCATGCAAGGAATTTCCAGTTCAGTGGTACAGTAAGATTTGCATCAGTGCTCTTTGTGTTACTGGCGGAAAGCCTTACAGAGGCTTGGCCGTACAGCCAAACTGAAGCTTGTGCTAGACAGGTTAATGTCCGAAAACCTGCTATGGTGAGGGCTTTGTAAAAGAAAGAAAGAAAGAAAGAAATTAAAAATAAAGCAGAGAAGTTGGAAGAGAAAAAGCTATTGGGTGACTGCAATCAGATTTCAAATCACACATTGAACGTGCTCTGCAGTGTATGAAATCCTTCTTTTTTCTTGCATTCCAGACCCTTATAGTAATTTTTTTCTTTTAACATAGTCAAAATAAGCCATCTTGTTATAAAAATACTATACATACAGAATCAGTCCAAATAAATGTGAAATAATGATTCAAAGACGTTAGTTTTGGCTATGATATGAAGTGCAGAGAGTGCAGCTGAAAATTAAATACTAAAACGTACATTTCTTATTTTAACAAGCAACATGTAGTCGGGGCTCGTTTTGCGTGAGAGTCATAACTGTGATTAATGATACTCAGACAAGACTGAGTATCCCATGCCTGTTTCAAAGGGCTCTATTTTAAGTGCATAGTACGCATCTCATTCTCCAATATCCTGTGTACAAGGAGGCTGTCTGATGCAGAAAAGACCCCAAAGATACAAATTTTCCTCTGTGCTGTTCTTAAACCAAGCCATCTTGTAAAACCTCACTCTTGAGAATCAGAACAAGCAATCAGCTGTCAAAACTGCTGCTGGTGGTGTACTCAACAGACCGCTTTTACATAATAAAATAGACGTTTTTATACTCCGTGCAGCAAAATATGATTACATCTCTATTAGCGGCAGGCCCTGGGGTAGGGGAATCCAGTGGCTAGCTGGTGGTGTTAAAAGAAAACACAAGGGCACCTCTCCACTACACCGTAAGACCACGGCATCTGCCAAAACAGAAATGAAGTCTGACAGCTTTAACAAGATGTCCATTAGTCCAAGGAGAGCAGAACACTTAAATACCTTGGAAAATCTACGCTTAGGAGGCCAATATTTCATATTGTCAAGATACGTGAAATGAGCAGAGCTCCATTAGCATTGTAACATTTTGCAAACATAACAGCAGTGGTATCCAGCAGGGGCTGTGGATTTATTAATGGAAAAAAATTACATCACAGACAAGTATGTGCTGGCACTGAAATACTTCAGAAAAAACCACTGGTGCAGCTAAAGGGCTTGTACTTTATTACACCTCCTAAGGAGCCCAGGATGATCCTCTTCAGCAAATCCGACCTCCTGGGAAAAGCTTTCAGATGTTGTTGCCACATTTGAGCAGTGTCAGGACAGGGGTCAGAAGACAGGTAGTGTCCATGCAGATTGTGTCCAGATGAGATTCATTACTGCTACTTCATCTCTTTAAGTCAACAGAGTCGCTGTTTGCATCAACAGAGCTCTGGCATGCTGGGAACCTTGCTTAGCTTTGTCGTGTCTAGCCTGGGGCTTGTAGTTACACAGCGACTCATCACAGCAAATCTGTAACTGATAACTGTCTTCCAAGGTGGTCCAGAAAAGAGATTGATGAGCTTGGCTTGACCAAGGAGGATACAGTCCATAAAGTGGTAGGCTTCCAAGCCAAGCTTTCAGAGGGCTGTAAAAAAAATATTCCACAACAGCAGCAGATGATTATTTTGTTCACTTTTTACCAACAACAACTTACTTGCTATACCAAATGCGTTTTTTCTTAAGAGGGCTTATTTGTAATCTTCATCTTGCCAAAACCCCTCAATGACTTACTGGCCTCCTCTAGTCACCTTGGCGTGTCATGAGAGATAGTTTTTCATCTGTAAATTTTTCACAGGTCACTGAAGATGCCACTTTGGGGATCTCAAGGTCTCAGAATTGGATCCCTTTCAAGGTTGAAGAAGAATCTTGCTTTGTGGATGTTTTTCAAAGGTTAACCTTGGGGTTGATTTCATTTAATATTTTCATTAACGCCCTGTCACAAGTAGGACAGCACTAATGAAATACAGTGACGACACAGTGTTATGAAGCATCACCAATAAAGGAGGGTAAGTCATACAAGAATGGGAAGAGGTTAAAAACTTGAGAAACAAGTGGAATGAAATCAAGCAGCCAGCAAATATCATGTCAAGGACTAAATTAATGATCTCCTCCGTGGTAAATGAGGGAAAGGGAGGCAGTTCTGGGGTTATAAACTGGTCATAGGTTGGTTGTGTGCCACTATCGCAACACAAACACCAAAGAATTACATTGAATGTTAGAGCACTTCAAGTAAGTGTCTATCAATGCAAATATTTATACCATTGCACAACCATCCACAAGACCTTACCTAAAACAGTGCCTTCACGTCTGCTTTTTCATGTTAAGAACTCAGACTTGCATAGCTGTAGAGATAAAAGCTCCTAGGAT
Organism: Morus bassanus; assembly: GCA_031468815.1. Lineage (NCBI taxonomy): Eukaryota > Metazoa > Chordata > Aves > Suliformes > Sulidae > Morus > Morus bassanus. The sequence goes on from CM062574.1 coordinate 41,249,416, forward strand.
AAACAGGAGGAGGAGCTTGCCTGAGATGAGAAGGGGTTGGCTTGTCTAGCCAAAGGCAGAACAACTGCATCTCTTTTCTATATACTTAGGACAAAAGGGGTGGGGTGATTCTATGTAAAACTTACAGCCAAGTTAGCACAAAAGCATACAGCTAAACAGGCCATATATAATTGTAGTCTGGAAATCAGACACTTCTTGCCAAAGTTCTGGACATGCATCCAAAAGCAGTTTTTGGGTAGCTGGGGTGAAGTGTGTTAAGTCTGTGGTAAGCGTTATACTGAGAGTCTGTCTGCCTTAACGAGCACTAGACCAAACACCACAGGCTCTCTGCCCTGCCACTATATCTGGGGGACATGAATACCCATCATGGCTGACACTGCAACAGCCCCTGAGAGGTTGTTCTGGCCCCACTGATGCTCATGTTTGGAGGACGTGAGCTAGCCTTCTCCCAGACTAACGCTGCAACCACGTAAGCTCTCCGTTACCGTGCCAAGCAGGGAACGTACCTACAATTTGCAAACTGTCACCGAGCTCACTGAAAACTGCCCATCTCGGGCTAAAAATGGGAACTCGGTGAACGCAGCCTCTGTGGACCTAACCTAATTAGCAGCAGACACACCACAGCTCAGAGAGTTTCAGCGCGATGCAGTGAAGCCAGCTCCACAGCAGCTGTAGTTGCAGGGAGCCAAACCTATCCTAGGCTGCTGAATAGCAACCGATCGCCACGCCTGGCTCACAAAGACGGCCTGTTATGGTCTGCTGTTTGCTATCTGCACTCCTATCTGCTACTCCCAGCCTGCCACAGCACTGCAGCGAGCTGCAAAATCTAGCTGTTTCTCCTCCTTTGGGTTCCCCTCTTGCCGTGTAAAAAAAGCTAAGTTTTAAGAGAGCCCCAGGCTATTTTCAAAAGAAAATACATCATACATCTCTTCCACCTAGCCTAAAAACACTCCTCATTTCCTACCTCAAGCGCTATGGGGATAAAACCCATTCCAAACTGTGGGATACTTGGGTATTACAGTGACAAGACCTGCATACCCCCTGCCTTTTTCTTCCCAGACCCTGGGAGGAAGGCAGGCGAGGGATCAATATACATATTTAATTTGGGAATACAGCCTCTACATCTGTCCAAAAAATAGCCTGAACTAGTTAGTCCTTGAGCCAGACAAAACCAGGATGGCTTCGGCAAAAACAACGCATTACATCAGCTGAAGCAGCTGAGGAACTGGCGCTGCATCACTTTGGGATTAATATATCAACGCATTCCTCCTGCCATTGTGCTGGTGTCCTCGCCCTACTGACAGTGTATAGACATGAGAGCGAGTAATCACATGGCCTTGCTACGTGACAGCTCGACACTGTCTGCTTATTTGATTTTCCCCGTGGTTTTTCCGCTTTATGCAGTGTGGCCTCATCCACTCCCATCCCAAATGTTGCAGAGTTAAGCTGAGCCACATTTTCCAATCAGGCCCTCCAGGTTTTCTTAAACTCCAGTTGTTTTGGACTGCAGTAAAACATAGCCACAACATGTGGTCTAAAACCAACCGATTGTTTGTAGCAGACCAAGTGCTTGCACTAATTAGTCATACTGTTCCATAAAATGGCATATGAAGATCATTCTGGAAAAGCTTATGTGAAACCACATCACAGTTTAACTCCCTCAGCTGGAGCGGAAGAGGGGGAAGGAGGTGCTGTTTGTTATCCCCGTGGAAATCCATCCAGATTCATCCAAAGTGCAAATCAGAGGCAAAACATTCCTTTTCTCAAGCACAGCAGAACTTACCTGTGCTCTGCTTCTAACCATCTTTCATGCTTGTCAGGGAAGAGGTATTTTCCACTCACCTATTTTATAGCAAAATAAAAAGTTGCCACGTCTCTTCTCAGGGAATGGTTCCAACCACTTAACATCAGACAGAAGAGCACCTCTGTCTGATGTCTTGTGGTTCTGCATGATGAACTGAAGCTGTACATCTCTATCCCATCTCCTGTCACCTCTCCGGTCACCCACCTACACAGAACAGCAGCAAACCAGCGGTGTCAGCTAATAATTCCTGGCTTACCTAAAATAAGCCATGCTGGTGCTAAAGGATTTCAGATTCCAGCTGTGATAATCACTAGTAGAGCAGGAAGGCAGGTCATTATAGTTTCCTGAAATACAGAAGTTTGCCTAAACTGGGAAATGAGAGAAGATATTGGTAACAAAACATTAGAAACGGAGACAAAACACTTCAGATGTTACAGTGTGTTAGAGTTGGTGATTCTGATTTTAAGTCGTAACACATTTTTCTGGCATCCCTAGCATTCCTGTTTTTCTGTGCACAGTGGCTGAATAACGGCATGTGGGACTGACTCATCTGCCCAGTGCGCTTTCCCTGCCCTCTGCCTCGCTGTGCACCCCCAAGCCAATTCATCCGTTAGTTACTGCACCCCAGCCCAGCCCTGCAGCAGTTACCGTGCTCTGCAATTTTCCTGTAGGTTTTTCCACAGCATTAATTATTATGGCACTAAAACCCTTCTGATGCTTCCCTGTAGGAATGTGAAGGAATTAGCTCCTCTGTTCTCCATCAACAAAGAGACAGAACAGTCAGGCAAATGTTGTCAGATTCTCCAGTGTTTAATTTTCCCTCTGATTGTAGAAAAAATTAAAAGAAGATTTCTTTCCCCAAACACAGTGAGTTGCTGTAGAACCCTTTTGTTTCAGCTGCATGTGTAAGTAAATAAATAAATAAGTAAAGCATTGAATACCCCAAACTGGACAGAAAGCAAAATGTGTGCTTGCATCTAGAAAGCACCAACTTTCCTAGCCGGCTGAATGGCTTGTCAAGGACTGGACTGGAAATGGATGCCAGAGGTAGGAACAGAGTGGCCTCAGCCACAAGTCTCTGCTTTTCCTTTCTTTTGCCTTCTGCTTTTCCTAGTTGTGCATTTCCCTAAGGACAGCTACTCAATATATAGAGCTACTAAATACGGAGCTACTTATTGCAGGGTTTCCAGCCTTAAGCCATGTAGGGCTGGGCGCTGTTAGAACGAGTCATCTCCCCAGGGGTTGACAAACACCGTCTTTGTTGCCCAACCTCAATTTCTACAGAAGTTTTCATCCTCCCTGACCTTGTAGCTGTGGTGGCAGAGGGGAAAGGCAGGAAAGGCACTTCTCTGCAGTGGCCTTTTTTGGGGCAGTTACTAGTTTAAGTTTCTGAAACATCCTGAGTATATTAGTGGCTCAACTCAACTAATTAGAAATTCCCAAAATAATTTTTAATACATTTTTCAATTATAAAAGCAGTTGTTCTAGGTAACAGCAGATAATGGTCGTCCCCCCCCCCAAGGCATCTCTGTTCCTTCCTAGTTTATTGGCAACAGATGACTCATTTCACCTCTGCATAATGCCAACTGCTTTACTACTCTTCCAGCAGTGGCTGGCGTTAACTGAGGTTGCTTAGGCTCATACTGATGAAATAATTTCTATTATTGTGCCTTTACAGACCACGCCTGTAACACCCAGTGCATGAGACAGAAAACTAGCTGAAAACCAGCCAAACATTTAGACCTGACCTGAAAAAAGCAAGACTACAATGTGGCCACCGGCCTGCTGCAAAAAATGGAGGGGCAAAACGAATCATAAAATGCCCTATGAACATGTCTGTACTATACATCCGAAAGCTGGGTGGGGACTTCAGGGAAAATAAAATTATTTTCACACCCACACGAGCTTTCCAAGTCTGTGCTAGACAGCATTACTTAAATATTTCTTTTTCCAAGCACTGGCAAACCATTTTCAGTTGCATTCGTTACAACTGTCTCACAAATACCGACAGATGAAACACTTCTTGGGGAGATTACTGTGCTGGGAGCAACTTTTGGCTGTCAGTGAGCTCCTCTATAGCCCTTCGCCTAGAAAGGTACCGCCTACAGCCATTCTTAGCCTAGTTTTCTAAGGGAACATATGTGATCACTCTGTAAGTGTGCGCCGGGCCCAGACTAATAGCTTAAGCCAGCTGGCCAGTTGCCACCAAGTTTATCGGAGAGGTCAAGGTCCATCCCAAATGCAACATCCCCACTGGCAAAAAAGCAGCACACGAGGCTCACAGTAGGCACCAGAAGAGAGCACTTAAGTGCTTTAATCACGTAAAATGCTGCAAAACCTGCACCTTGTTAGATAACGATGTCTCTTATTTCACAGAACTGTTTCCTTCATTTCCATACCCTTCAAGAGCTGGCTCTCCCTTTGAAGTCAGGTACCCAAGCTAGAGCCAAAGGTCTCTGCATTGCAGCTCTCTTGGCAAGGTGGGCTGGACTCGCAGAGGGGGGTCCTCCTGGCCAAGCTCTGCTGAGTAAAAGAGAACGTGAAGTTTGGGATAAGCAAAACGTTCGATGCATATGTTTTTGCTAGAGAAAGCCACATGTACCTTTCACAAAAGCTGCAATTTATGTATTAGACATATGGCAAGAACCACTCCATGCACTAAAAGGGAACCATGACTGCTTTTCATATCTTTTTCCACTCCACCTCCAGCACCCACAGCAGGGGCTGTTCATAGCAACTCTTAAACAAGTTTTGAGAAATCCCTATAAATTGCAAGGAATTGTGGCTAGCAAGTAACCAGTGTGGGTAGGCAGCTACCTGCAACAGCCTTTAGCCAAAGCATGGCTCTTCTCAAGAGTAAGGAGGTGCATGGCAGACGTTTCCTACCTCAGCACATCCCTATGCTTCAAGGCTATTTATTGTGATCCATCAAGTGTAATTTCAGTCTCTTCAGATGGGTAGCAGGCAATGCTATAGGATGCCTTTCTTGTGGTTCACACTTGTATTCTTTTTGTAATTTCATCCTGCTGTACTTAAAATATTTATTGTAGTCAGTAGTTAGTTTCCCTCCTTGGTCTTTAGCACATGCTGATATTCACCATCACTTATCATCTGGGAGCCATTAATTAAGCTTGTTTAATGTTTCTAAGTCAATCTATGGAGTGTTTTAGTGGTGTTAATAATGAATACAGGAAGACTAGCAGTTTAGAAGCCTGAAGCAATTCACGGCAGGCTTGGTTTCAAGCCTCAGCGTAAATGATCTGTTCATCATTACAACTCCACCAATTGTCAAAATATTTCTTAACTCTCTATCAGTATTAACTCTCTATCAGTACAGCAGTGAGAAGCCCAATCTTTTTTCATTAACAAAAGCACAACCCTTCTCAAAACTGAAAAAATGATCTTTTAATGCTCCATTGCAGCGGTGACAAACCTTGCCTGTATGATCACTAGTGGGCTACCCTGGGTCTTCAGGCTACCATGGGTCTTTGGCTTCAGGAGTTGAACTCTAGTTCATCTTATTAAATCAGTTGATGACATTACTGCAGGCACAGAAAAGAGGAAACAGCAAATACCAGGATGCTTAGAAAAAACATTTCCATTCCAAGCCAGGCCTCTGTGATTCACTTCTTACCCATGTTTTCTAGGAGAACCATCAGGCAAACAAGGGATTACACGTTTAACAGTGCAGGTATGGCAAACAGTGTTGAGAACATAATCTCTTGTGACCTCTGGATGGACCAAGTATTTTGAATTGATTTTGCTTACCATGATTTCAGATGTTTCTTCTTGAAACAAATAGGCTTTTAAAAATAGAAGAGCCCCAGCCTATTTCTGAGGCTCTGTATCTTCTGGCCACTGACAAGGGCCAGGTTGGTTTGCTGAGTGAGAGGCAGCATGCCCACTTCTCTCAAAGCGGGCTGGGGGCTCCCCAGACCAACATTCAGCATTTCGGAGCCCTGCTCAAAGGAACACAGTGGGGAGAACCACCCTGCAAGGGCAGGGTCAGGACCCCAGGTGGACTCTGATCAGTGAACTCATTTATAGCAATACCAACTAAACCAAAATAGTTATATCCCAAAAGCAAGGCATGCTATATATACTCGCACCCAAGTGACTGGTTCCTTTGAAGCTGGCAGTGCAGAGAGACAAGTTGTCTGTCCTACAGCTGGTCCAGGAGCCAAAGTCACTTAGGCAAGGTCACGACAAAAGCCACATTTCTATGACCATTAATTCTGGGCTCTGCATGCCCATTGCCAGTTGTCTAAATCTGACCATATCTTCACTTCTGTCTAGCTAGCCAGAGCTCACAATAGACACAATGTTGGCTTTGCAACAGCATCAAGATGACGGGTGACGCTCTTGGAAAGCCTGGCAATACAGAGGCAGCCCATCAGAGCCTATATATAGAGCAGTTTGCAGCAGCAGAGGGTTTACATCAGGTCAGCAGTGGCCTGTGGCCACTGTGGGCTTTCAGTACAGCCCAGAGCCCAAAAGTCACTGGACCACAACACAGGACAACAGCAGGATTCAGATGCTATCAAATACGCACCCCATACTTTCTAAAATGTCTGCATATGTATGCACATGCATTATAGATATGAGGCTTTCTGAAAAAGCAAACAAGGATTTCCAGGCCACCATATCTACTGAGCTCATACTGCTCTATCCCTGTTGTGGCAGCTTCAGTCTGTACAGGTGTAACTTTAAAGTCTCTCTAGCAAATCCTGGCTCTGTGGTTTAGACCAGAAAAGATTCACAAAGGCCTTCCAGTGTAAATAACACATTTTTTCTGCTCTCCCACATCCCCCAGCAGCAGCAGGAGAAGAAAAAAAAAAAATAGGAAAAGCCACTTGTGCTTTCAGACATTTTCTTTGGCCGGTCAGAGCGCAAGAGGCAATGCAGACAACAGTGCTGATGGTATAATCTTGGCAGCTGAAACACACTCAGATATCTGTTCCTTGTCAGACCAGCCAAATTCAGGAGTGAGATCATGGCCACCTGTCCCCATGCGAAATGGTGCAATGTCACTGTGATCTGAGTGGAAAACAAGAGCCTGGAGGTGCCCAAGCAAGCGGCACAAACAATGCTCAGTTGGACAGGGCTGCCAAGACCACAGCTGTACTCTTGAAACATGCTAAATAAGAAGAAATGGGAACATTTCAGGTGAAAACTGACCCATCATGAACAACTTCGGGGATTGTTATATTCAGGGATCCCAGGAGTCCAAAACCATTAAAACTGGGGCTAAGCAGTCAACAATTTCTGAGCAATACAAAGTCTTCATGTTGGTTCAGCAGTGTGGGAGCCTCGATGGAGATCGAACACCCTGCACTGGGCTCCCTGCACAGAGCATGCCAAGAAGCACATGTAAACCGAGCAGACAAGCCAAAGGGAGTGGGAGAAACAAGTCAGGGGAGACAAAATAACTCTCCCCATGGGCAGACAGGTAGTGCTGTTATTACCAGACCCTGCTACCTTTTCCACCCAACTGCTTTTCCTTAAGCAAGGGATGATTTACAGTGCTCATATTGATGAACTAATGCTTCCTCAGAGCAGTCAGAGTCAGGAGGAATCAAGTGCTATACAACCACTGAAAAAGAGCCCTCCAGGAGCTCCCAAACTGCTCCAGAAATGTCACTGTCCTTGTGGCTACTTTTACTCAGAGAAAGAGGGAAGGAGAGGCAACCTGCCCAAAGAAATGCAGCAGGCAGAGCCAGAAATAGGAGATTATTTGAGTTACTTTCACATGTTTACTCAAGGATTTTTATTTTGATCTGTTCTGGTATTCGTGTGCACTACTGAAATGTCACCATTTCCTTCACAGTTAAAAATCAAAGAAAAAGTCTGAGGTGGAGCAGCAGTGGAAGGTCTACAAGGGGGTTCTAGGTGCTCGGACCATGCATTGCTGGGCTGGAGTATTTGATCCATACCACCCCTGCAGCCAGACCTGACCTACAAATTCTTATGGCATAATTACATCAGGCAAGCATAAAATTAAATGCAATCCCTAACCTCGGAAAAACAACCAATGCCCAGTTTTTACTGGTAAAGTTTATTTCAGGTAAGGAACCCTTCACTGCACAGGCACAGTTGAGCAAGGTGCATCTCTAGCTTTGAGCAGGTCACTCCAGATGCTCTACCGATCCAGTTTTGATGCAGCCACCATCTTATTTGCCAACCATTTGCTGCTGAAGGAGGTCTGATCCTGAGCATCCAGGACAGCAAGATATTTGCATGCTCAAGAAGCAGGCAAGCAGACCAAGATACAGTGCAAAAAAGCTCTGGCTTCCTGACACTGCAACAGCATTTATCACAGAGGTTCATGTCGCAGTTGTTTGGAGAACAGAGCCCACCCAAAGAAAAGCTGGCTGTCCAGATGCCGTTCTGGTAGGAGACCTCCGTCCATCTCTCTCATCACCCTCACTGACTGGTGTCTATTTGGTTGCCCAGTTCAGAAATGAGACTCGGGAGCAGACATCCCTGTTGTCTTAAATTGTAGATGAGCTGTGCCCTCTAGTGGGGTCTCGCTCACAGGAGCTGGAGAAGGCCCATCCAGGAGGCAGATGCCCCAGCCCACACAAGGCACATGCTCCCCTGGGCTCCAGAAGACTCAAGGACATTTACATCAGTCAGGCCATGGCACTTCATGTGGGCATCTTATTTACACCATCTCCTTTTATAAAAGCCCTTAACAAATGCATCTGTGATGTAACATCTCCCTGGGTAGATGAGACTCATATGAAAATAACAGAGCACGAGTTGGGTGCTTATTGCAGCAGTGCAAATTGGCAATGAAGTTTTTCTTCAGTTCAGTTACAAAGCAATCCTTTCATAAGGCTTCAAAGCCTTCCAGCCAAGACTGAGAGCCTTGTTTGCTGCTAAGAGTTAGATGCTTAGTTTAGGTGCGTGATGTTACCATAGCCGGTAGGTCCAAAGCAGTGGGTAAATGGGAGCAGACTGCCTTTCAGCATCGCTTATTGCTGTGGGCAAGGATTCTTGCTGCAGCAATCCCAGCCTAAGGTATCCATGCCCCCAGCCCTTCCCAAACCATGAAGTGCCTTTCTACCCCTCTGCTGTGCCAGTGCAACTGTTCACAGGGTCACACTGAGACTCTCACTGAAGAACTGATCTATCCAAATCCCTGGAAAAAAGTAAGGCTTTAAGTAAGCTCATTTCACAGCACAGCCTTGTGAAACAAGTTATGGGGGAGGGACAGGAGCACATAAACTGCTTCTGGGCTGAAAAAATTATAGCAGCTTCAGACAGTTTGGGTTTTCAGAGGGTTGTTAGGAATTCAAGGATCCCCAAATCCTGTTCTAACCTCTGCAGAGCTGATGGGAAGGGACCTGGGAAGGTAAACACTTTCCTTCCCTCTGGCAAAAAAGCTGCATGTAGGGTAAGATCTGCTCCCAGGCTGAAGGCGCATGTGGGTATACTCAAGCCAGTTTTGCTGCAGTGGTGCAAATCCATGCATGGACACATTCCCAAACAAAGGGAGACACTCATTTGGCTCGCAGACCAAAACCTCTCATGGCGATTCCACTTGCTGGGGGCACTGCTCCCATATAAAATAGGAATTTCATCAACAATCCCATGTGCAACTCTTGGGCACATGTACAAGGCATTTCATCACAGAAATGGGAAGTAATTGAGCCGCAGCAGTCAGGCCTTGGAAGTCACAAGACATGCTCTTCATTTCAAAACCTGGATGATATTTTTTTAAGCTCCTGCATTTCACCCTGCTCCCTGTAACACTTACGACTAGATTTTGCAAAGTGTTTCACTTCCAGAAAACTTTAGGAGCTGTTACTTGAAGGAAGGACACTGACTATGATGAGTGACAGAAATACAAAAACTATCTTTATTTAGATTTTTAATTATCAGACCTTCCTGTTCTCACTCCAAACCTGTTATCCCAATGCATTAACATGCTGTGATTTCTCTCTCAAGATATTAGAGCTTTAACCAGACCAGCCTTCTCCAAAGCAACAAGCCCCAGCTGCCTGTGGTTACTAGCTATTACCTTAATTAAAAGGCAGTAAAGCCCAAGTGCTCAGTTTTTGCTTGCTTTGCACCTCCCCAGCTCATCTGCTGAAGTGCTTTGCAAGAGAAGCAGGTGTGCTGTCTCCAGCTAGCTGGTAAACCAGCCACGCTCCTGAAAACAAATTGCTTTGGCAATCCCAGGCCCAAGTTATCTGAGCCTGTACCCTGGCACAAGACCAAAGCCAGGTCTAATGTGTGTCAGCAGAAATTGCTATATTATAAAAGCCCAAAGAAGGCCAAATCCCTGGCACACTGTGGCTCCGGCCAGCCCCCCACTCAGCCCTCCCTGGTCTTCAAACCCCCGTGGTGGGGTGTGGGCTGCTTTTACTCCCATGCCCCTGGTAGCTATGCTGGCCTCAGACCCCAAAGCATGGGTAAAAAACCCACCCACACCCATCCATCCGTCTGTCCATCCACCCACTGCCAAACCCCAGCATGGGAAGCAGGGAAGGAAGGAAGGAGGGAGGGAGAGATGGAGGGGATGTGGGGGATGCGGCCACTGGCCCTGCTCACCGTGACGGCAGCCCAGTGCTCCCGCCTTGCCCAGCTTGCCAGCAGGTCTAAGGTTCACTGATCTCCGGTTGCCTCTCACCTTTGACACCACTCCCCAGGAGCTGCTGAGTGGTTTCACTTCTATCCGCACCCAGAGTGGAGAGGCTCAGACAGCCAGAGAGGGCTGTCGCCCCTGACCCCACGGACTGGAGCGCCCGGAGGAGAGCAAGGCTTTGGGAAGGTAAAGGCATAGTTAATAACCCTTACTCTCTTCCCCTTAGCTTTGAGGGGGGCTGACTGCATTGAGAAATCAGCACTATGTAAATCTAACAGTGTTTACGCATTAAGTCTCTGCAGTTGGGATTTTCATATCCCCCTGGTAACCTTGGCTTAAGCAAACTTTCTGAGCAGCCACACTTCTACACAAGCATTGTTGAGAGCTTTAGCAGGTAGAAGGAGGCTCCTAAAAGCAGAGGAATGCTTTGAACTGAATACTAGACAAGTTAATGTGGGAGGTAGGTGCATGACCACTATGGGGGAGGGGGGGCAGAAACCTGAATCTGAAAGAACTTAAAGGATTGTGTCCAAAAATTGCAGGGCTAGATACTGCAGATTTGCATGGGTAGCATTGGGGTCCTGGTTTTCCGAGGAGCTGGTTAACTGTGGTTCTTGTTCTCTCCTGCACCCCTGCAGAAACTCAGCAAATGTCTTTAATGGTTTTAGGATCTTCCCATAGCTTGTGGTTTAGAAAAGCTTAGACATCAGTTAGACATCATTAGACTTAAACATCATTAATTTTCCACGAAGTTAGAGTTTTAAATAACACTTCTCATTAGCTTCATCCCCAAAGGTAGGCATTTCTTTTCTTTTTTTTACTGTTTCCCTTTGGAAATAAAAGGCTTATCCCCTGACCGCAAATCTTTCAGGATCCCCCCTCCCCAGGTTAAAAATACTGCAGAGATACTGATTTATTGAGTGGCAAAAGCCAAGCCTCGCTGTTGCATTCCAGTGCAAATATCTACTCTGCCACCTCATTATTTCTGTTCTTTATTACTAGTGTTTATGCCCATAAAACACTAGTTTGAAAAGATGCTCCTTAGATAAAGTCCACTTTCCTGCTAATTATAAACAACTGACTCACCCTCATAAACAGATTTGTCAGGTTCCTTCTCAGAAACAGCGAGGGCAGGCAGTTCAAGTGTAGTATCACTGATCTGGTGCTGCTGCTGTACCCGGCAAACAGATTACCTTTAAGTTGATCTACATTAAACCAGAGGGTTCCATAGGGGAAGCTGGTTAATGCTGGTCAGAGCTGCCTCCGCCCCGTGTACCCATCAGTTGCCCACGGAAAGGAGAGAGGAGACATCAAGACTGGAGACAGGGGTGTCTGCCCGAGAACACAACTTCCTGGGTGCAGCGATGCTTAATCCTCAATTAGGAAGTAAGAAATGATCTGCTTTGCGGCCAGTTTTGGTACTCACCTTCTAGGTAAGTGCAAGCCTGCCCCAAATACCTGCTGCTAGACACAGCTGCCACAAAATATTAAGCCTACTGTGGAGACTAAATCTGCCAACAGGATTTTTGCAGTTAATTGAAGAGAAATACTTGTCTAGACTAATCTCCGGCTCTTTATATTGGATTTGAGCAGGTTCAGCTTTCCCTGCACCATGGCATGGCCTCTAGGCAGGAGGGCAGGACTTGTAACACCTCAGCTGTTCCCCAGGCTGCTCCCTAAATCGCCAAATTATTCTTTACCAGGATCAAAGTAAAAATCCCTGAAATCCAGCATCTAAGCAGTCCCAGTTCAGGTTACACCTCAGCCTTTCAAAGCCTGCATGGGAAAATTTGCTAAAGTCATTTTGCACAGACTTCTTCAGTTTTGAGTTTGCAGTGAGATAAATCAAATTTATTCTAGTTATACCAACAGAAGGTTTCTGGCATGCAGGTGCACTTTGCTGGGGCTTAACTCACAAAAATCAGCAGGACAGTTGCTTTAAATGTTTCTCCTGGATATGCTCGCTCAGTCATTCCCAGCCCAGGGGAGTCCCCTGACTTCCAGATGAAGAACAAGCTTCCTCTGCTTCATTGGCAGTGCAGGCTGAAAGAACAGGGATGTTGTCTGCTGTGAGGTAGCAGCACACTTATCTGCACACAAAGCAGGCATTGGTAACCCTGCTGGAGCAGCATCCTGGATTTGCAGAGCTGACTGTAACCCTAGGCTGGGTCTCACCGACAGGGTCTTCCCCAGGCAAGGAGCAGCCGCAGAAGGAGGACTACCAGCCACATGAGATGTATGGAGGGCTTTTTGCACAGTCCCTTAGCCAGCGAGCACAAGATTTTACTCTGCACACTCTTTTTTCAAAAAAAAAAAGAAAAAAAAAGAAAAAAGAAAAAAAAGAAAGAAAGAAAAAAAAGAAAAAAAAAAGAAAACAGTTTCCCCTAAATCCTATTTTCCATTGAATCAAAACAAAGCCACTTGGTTTGCTTCCTTGCTGTCCTCCTCAGGTAGAAAGGGAGATTCACCTTCTGCCTCTTAGCATGGAAAATAATTTGTTTCAAATGAGCTTTGGCAAAACTCCACAGCTCTAATAGGTGCTTACTAACATGAAAAATTTGCAAGGAAATTTCTATCACTACTGTAATTCTCAGGTGAGCTTTGTTCCAGTGTCAATACAGCCTTCTAGGGTTAAACAGAGAGCAGCAGAGTGAAATAATGAGAAACTGAGTTTAATATAGGCAATCTTGGGTGGTTTCATGCAGCTTCTTTCTTCCCTGGAGAGTTTTATGGCATATCACCTACGGTAGCTAATATAACTGTCCAGAAAGGACTGCAGTCTTATTTCCAGGCCTACAAAGAGGCAAATGTATATAATTAATGCCATAAGGGGCACCCTTATGCTGTCCTGCAGGGTTTATCTTTTTCCTGCTTAAAAAATATAACCCACCCCTAACTAGCTGTTCTGCACAAACTGCGATGCCGCTTTTCATCACTGGGCTGTACAAGCTGAGAGAGAAGATTTTATCCCTGGTTTTTAAGGGGATGAAAGCCCATCTCGCCAAAGAGAAAAACCACCTGCATCTAAAGATACAGACCCGGGTTCAGCCAGCACCAAGAAATGCTCTTAATGACAGCCTGCTTTGATAACAGCTCAGGGAAGGGAGAAGAATTAAAGGTTTGGAGCCTGCCAGATTGCAGGGGGAAGACAGGTAAAATAAAGGGGACATGTGGGATGAGCAGCACGCAGGAACAAGAGGCTTTTGTCAGACAAGGGAGCAGCAGAGATCTTCCTGGGCCGGGAGCTACATTGCTAGCACCACTGTTAGGTTTCTTTGTAAAGGTACTTCTTGCTCACCTGCAAGTTCTGCATGCCAAACTCCTGCGAGCCCCAGGTAGAAACTGGACTAATTGCACCAAATCTTCATTATAAGTCTTGCAGGTCTCTGCTCTCTGGCTGACCAGGGCTTTCTTCAAAAGCACATGGAGGGAAGCATCCCACGCCAGCAGCGTTCACCCCAGCATGCAATAGCAGCGAGAGTGTCAGGACGCACAGGCAGGGACCAGCAGCAGGACGCTAACATTTTAGCATCCTTCAGAAGGCTCCTCTGCTGCATTTGGGTGTTAGAAGATTAGATCTATATAGGAGGCACATCACTTCCCTGCACACAGCACTTACGGGCTTGCTGGTGGCATATTTCCCCTTGCTGCTGCATGTTAAGTGGAATAAATGCATGCAAGGTCATTTCATGCCCTTCTCCTGCACAGTTCAACAACCCGTGACCCTTCATCTTCAAGTTCTGCATGAACCTCCTTCTTTCCTGCGTAGCTCTCCATGTGAGCTGAGTAATTTTAGAGGAGGAGCTCCGCAAGGAAGAGCCAGGGCAAAGCTTTGGCTAACTGCAAGACAGCGTTATTTGCCACCCTTCGCTGACAGTGAGGCAGTGTCACTTACTTCCTTGAGCTCAAGGCTGGGAGAAGGGGACACATACCATCCAGGAGGGCTCACACCAACCATCATTTTTCCAGGGTATGGCCAACGCTCTGCAGCGGCTCTCTTTGAGTCAGGCTTGAGGCAACCACTGTTATTTCGGGCCATGCTCCCCTGCCGTCCTGGGTCACCATGCAGCATAGCTCCACCCTGAGTGATGCAGAGTCACACCCCATGGTGCAACAGTCATGAGACTTCACAGGCTTGGTCTGCCCAGGGTTTCTTCATCCATGGTGGAGAAGCATGTGCTGTCTGCTTTGTGTGCTGCTGTCCTCAAGGGTGCTTGAGTCAGGTCCTCTCACTCCTGCTTTTTCACCCTGGCGAGCAACATGCTGACTTGAAATGCTGCTGCCACAAAGCCCATCAGCTCTTGGGGTGCCCAGCCATCCCTTGAGCAGTGTCTTTAGCAAGCTGGTAGAAGCATCACCTCCATGCCTGAGTTCACCTCCAGCCTGAGTTAGGCTCTAACCAAGGCCCACAACAAGCGTGGAACATCAGTCCTCTTCACCAGGACTTTGGGGAAGGAGGTGTGCTCAAGAGCAAGGCACACCCATAACTGATGTCCCTCTGCCATTAACTTTCTCCAGCACATCCTCTCTTTAAGGTAGATTCACCTAATCCAATCTCCTTGTCTACATCCAGGAAGGCACCTTGCATCGAGTTTCTTCCTAAAGATCTCCACCCTCTGGTCATAACAGACAGTGGCAGATGATTTGATGTATTAAATTTGATTCAGGACATTAATGGTTTTGTTTTAGCCTATTTTGAGGTTAAATCCCACCTGCCCCACTGCCACCTGTCAGGAGTTGATGCAGGAGGCTCAGCTGATGGACATGGGATCACCACAGATGTGTTTTGAACAGAGTTGGTTTCCTTGCAGGGCACGGTACAGAAAGCAATGCCGGGCACCTCCCTGGAGGAGATTCGTCCCACCTATATCTACAAGGTGGTTCTGCTGGGGAGCACATCAGTGGGAAAATCAAGCCTGGCCTACCGATATGTGAAAAATGACTTCAAGGAGTCGCTGCCAACCGTGGGATGTGAGTGAGTGGCTTCAGTAGATTGATGGCTCTGGACAAAAGACCAGGCCTGATGCCCTTCCTTGCAGCGGGGTGGGATGCAGGAGAACAGGTTGGTATATCCTGCAGTAGCACAGACCCACTTTTGAACATGATACAGACTTGCCCCAGAGCCAGACCTCCCCCATGGCTGCCACCTTCAGATCTCTGCAGCCCATTTTCCTCAGCACCAGGCTGTAAGCAAAGCCACATCCAAATTGCACAGGTTTGGTTTAGCACTGCTTTTTGGAGGCAGATGAGTAGTGAAATGAGTGAAAAACCTGGGATCCAAACGGTGTGGCCCCATCTGCCCTATGCATGCTTGGTCCTGTGCTGCCCCACCCTCAACATCCCACTGGAACAAGGAGGTTCTGGCTGGGATGCAGATGGGCAGGACAGCCCAGGAGGCAGTGGCCAGCTGCGGCAGGATCCCCCCAACACTGCCCAATGGTAGGCTTACAGCAGTGCCTCGTTCCTCCAGCCTGCCTGCAGAGACAAGAGTGCAGACCTCCCCACGCCCTGGCCAGACTGCAGACCTCACAATCTGCCCCACTGGCAAAGGGGAGAGCATCTGCTCCTGCATGTCCTGTCCTGACAAGCCATGCTGAACAACCCACAGCCAAAGGCAGGCCATGTGCACACTCACGCTTTGATGAAAACTATCTAGAGAGCTGTGAGAGCTCTGCTCCCTCTATAACCTCCCTCAGGCCAACACACCTGCTGTGATCAAGCTGCCTCCCCTATACCTTTGCATCACCACAGCTTTCTACAGCACCTAGACATTATAGATGTTCATTTTACATGATGTACCTGGGTTTTACCCTAAGAAGGCATGGCAGGCACAGAGGTTGTGGTCCCACCTGGAGCCTGAAGAGCTAGCTGGTAGAGGAGAGTGAGGCACTGCAGAGCTGCTCCCCTTGTCCATCTGCCTTGGCTCTGGCTGGTCCACAAGCAGCCATCTGCTCCCTGGAAGCAGGAGCTTCCAGGAGCTCCCTCCAGTAGGAGCCCTTTCCAGTGGATATTCCTATTCACAGGTCTTACAGGTCTGACCCACCAGCAAGGTGGAGGTGGCTCTCTATTTAGGGGCTATTCTGCAAAGCTCAGAGCTATCTGACATCAAAACTGGTGTGCATCCACCAAATCTGCTGCCAAGAAGGGCTCCCAGACTGCTACAGGCTGCCCTGCCTTGTGGCATGCCATCCCACCAACAGTGCCAGTGCTTATAAGAAACCCGGCCCAATTTTGTGCATTAGAGCATTGTTACCAGCCCTTGGGATGGGTTTGACCTCACAGCAGGAGGTCCAAGTTCTTGCTGCAAGCAAACGTGTACCCTGCATCTTGCTTGCAGGCTCCTTCTTCACACAGACACTCAACCTGGAGGTGGCCACTGTCAAGCTTGAGATCTGGGACACAGCAGGCCAGGAGAAGTACCACAGTGTCTGCCACCTCTACTACAGGGGTGCCCACGCTGCTCTCCTCGTTTACGACATCACTAACAAGGTAAGGCAGGGGATGCTGGTCCTGTCCGTGCCAGAACTATGCCATGCTGCAGCAGCACTGGCAGGGCAGAGGTGTCCAGATGATGGTGTTTGTCCTTGGTAGAGCAGAAAGCAGCACAGGAGCACTGCCTGAAGAGATTAATGTCCCACCTGGGACATGCCAGGGGCTGTCCCTGCCCATGCAAGACCAAGCCACCACCCCAGGGGCTATTCCTGCTGCCATGCAGAAAGAGTGCATCCCATCCAAGGCTGATTTATCCCTAAAGGTGTTTGAGGGCTGGTGACCTATTTCCCTGAGAAAGGGGGCAATCAAAGCCTCTCTACCACATCCTTTCCAACCCCTTTGGTTTGGTGCCAGCCATCCAGCTTTGCTAGGCCTGAGGCAAAGGGATTAAATCAAAACCAGATCACTGGGTGTTTTTGTCTCCAACTCTTCAGGAAACACTCAACAGAGCAAAGCTGTGGCTGAGGGACCTGGAGAAGGAATTCCTTCCCGATGAAATTGTCATCGCTTTGGTGGGCAACAAGACAGACCTTGCTGCTGAGCGAGAAGTCACCACCGAGGTGAGTGCCTGCAGTGAGCTCCCAGGCCTTCTCATCACCCCCTCACCAGCAAGCACTGGGATATGTCCTAGCAAAGCCAAGAATTTAAAAGGCTTTCAGATATCTCCAAAGCCCCCATACAATTATTGACCTGCCATGAAACGCCACTATAACCGAACAAGCAGCCCCAGAGTGGGCTGGGGAAATAACTCTCCTTGTCTCCACCTAGGAGGGGGAAGAGTTTGCAAGGACCAAAGACCTCCTATTCATGGAGACATCTGCAAAATCCAACCACCAAGTAAACGATATCTTTATGGCCATAGGTGAGTTGTGTGACAGCTCTAAGTGAGAGCAGAGGCGGATGAACCACAGGCCCCAAACCTCTGCTTCAGGGCTGCAAACACCTTCCTTTCCCCAGTGCTGACCCCCTTTGTTTTTCATGCTTGGTGCTTGCCACCACCAAGGTCTGCTTCCCTGCCAATCCAGCCTGCGCTGCATCTGGCAGCTTCAAGGGTCATACCTGCAGCAGTCTGGTTTCAGTGCAACGTGTCACACCTCTTAGGGCAGATGGATGGACAGATCCGTCCCAGGACGCTCCAACATCAGAGATGTATTTCAGGCTCTCACCTAAAGCCACAGTTTTCTTTTGCATTAGTACCTCAGCTAGGTGTAATAGTGTCCCCAGTGTAGCTGTTTGGTAGAGATCTAACACTGTTATCATGGGACGGTACTCGTGGCTGTCAGTGGGTCCTCTGGGGTGGGATGGGACAGCCATCACATCCCATGCCACTAGCAGGAAAAATGAGCTCTTTTTCACCTTGTGTTTCTTCCTAGCCCAAAAGCTCCTGCAGTGGGAACAAGAGAAGGCATCCGCCCCATCCCAGCGTGGGAAGCCAACAGTCGATCTGGGGGAGAGCGGGACAAGGACGGGGTGCTGCCAGCTCTGAGGACAGTCAGCTCTGGTCCTCAGCAGTGGCTGGATGAGGTCTCAAAGAGGAAAAATGACAAAGCAGGGGGGACACAGTAGTGCAGGGGCAGCTCAGCCCGACCACCCTGCTCCTCAGAGCAAGGTCAGAGCACATCCTGAGGGCATGGGGCCTCTTCAACCCTCTAGCACTGGCTTCATCCAAGAGGTAAAGCACAGGGGTTTCTTCCACCAACTTTCCACTTCCAGAGAGGAGCACAAACCGCCAGCACCACTATCACCAGCCCTGACTGGTGACATCCCTCCACCCCAGCTGCACGTCAGCTCCTCCGTGTCCCTCCCCAACTGAAAAAGGAGAGCTTAACTTTCTGGAGCAGAACAGGTGCATCCTGGTGGCTTTACACCCAGGCTGCAAATAAAGAGAATATTGCCCTAAAGGTGTTTTTTTTTTATTCCTGACCTGGATGTCAGCCCACAGGTGGGGACCACAAGAAGAATGGGGGTGGCAGGGACCGTAGCCAGTGCTCCCCTCACCCTGCTGGCCCCCACCTGACCCATTACCAGGGTCACAGCCCATCCTCAGGAGAAATCACCAATTTATTGCCAATACAAGAGCCAGGTCTGGGGGCAGAGCAGGGCCAAAGCAAATGCCAGGCATTGCAGTAGCCCGTGCCTTGCAGGGCCTCCCTTTTGTGCATTAAGAATACCACTGCAGGAACACGCCTTGGCTAAAAGAGAAGGAAAAAAACAAAGGACCCAGGCTCTCTCCAAAAGCATGCTGGTGTCCAGCAAAGCCAGGGAGTATCAGGCTCAGGGACTACTGTGCCCCTTCTGGGACAGCTGTGGCAATGCTGGCATAGCCACAGGCAAAGAACAACACCGTTCACCCTGTCTACAGGGCAAAGTAACCACTGAGTTTTTGGGGCATGCCCTGAGGGCAAGGCTTGGCCAGGCTGAGCTCAGCCACAAGGCAGTGACACCCTTGAAGATATTCCCCATGGACAGGAGGGGACCACAGCATCCTTTGCCCAGGTTTGCCAGGTCAGCTCCTCCCCGAGGACCCCCCCAGCACCCCACACCAGCTGGGGACACCCACCTGCAATGCCACCCCAGTGTTGAGCCATTCTAAGTGGGACAGGGGCTCCTTCTCAACAAGAAGGCAGATTTATTGCCTCCTCATGCCTAAACCCCTTGTGTTAGGGCAGCTGGGAGACATGGGGTGCTAATTGCCACTCATCCCCCCCATCTGCCCCCTCGCTCCTAAGATCAACCCTTCCCTCCCCAAACAGCCCTAGACCCTCTAACGCTGGGCTAAGAACCACAGACAAGGATGCTGAGGGTCACCCTTCTCTGTGGCCCCTCTTGCCCCCAAACTGGAGAGGGAGCAAAATACTCTGACTTGGGGACACAGCTCACAAGGGGACATTTGAGGACATGCAGTGTGATGGACAGGGCCCCGTGTGCTCCCTGAGCATTTCTGACCCAGGCCATGGGAATGGGGTGGCTGTTTCTGACCTTGACACCACGGAAATGAGGGTGTCGGGGGCACCTGTGGGTGCCAGCGTGTTGCAGGGATCCCAGGGGATGCACCTGGGAAAGTGGGGCCTCTGGGGCTTATTTTTAGGGTGGTTTTTTTTTTGGGGGGTGTGGGGGAATAAACATGCAGTGTCGTGCAGAGAGGGAAGTGCTGGCACGCTGCACACACTGCTGGGGCAGGCTGCAAAACCACAGCGAGAGCAGCAATTTTTGGGGTTGCACTCCCCAGCCCCATGACCCGCTGCACCCCCCCCCGCCACCTCCCCCCCCCCATTTCAGAGTAGAGAGGCTGCGACATGGGGACAAGAGAAGTAGAGTTTTTATTGTTGGCTTCTGCTCAGGGGCTCCGCTCCTGCCGGGGTGGCTGGGGGTGCGGGTGCGGGAGGGCGCAGGCTTGCCGCTGGCTGCCCCCCCTGGGACGGGTGCCCTCACCCAGGGCTTGCCGCCGCCCGAACCGCCCCACAGGCCTGATCCCGCGGCCCGTGTACCAGGAGGGGTCGATGTCCGGGTCTGCAAGGCAAAAACCAAGAAGCCATCAGGGCGTGATGGGGGGGGACACGGAGGGGGGACAGGGCATTGCACCCGTGGGTGGGGGGGATGCTGAACCCCAGGGGAATGGGAAAAGGGGCTAAAAGGGGGATAAAAGCAGTCACAAAGTCTGTTTCAAAGCAAGCCTTTGCTTCTGCATAGTGACCCTTCCTCTGCCCCCCAAATGCAGCTAAGTCTGGGGATGAAGAGGGGGCTGGAGGCCGGGGATTGGCTGGGGGGAGTCCCTTACACCTGCTCTCCTTACTCCTGATTTCCATGGAGCGCTCGCGGATGCGGCCGTGGGCAATGGGCAGGGTCAGACAGGTGAGCAGCAGGCACAGGAGGCAGGCGGCCCCCAGCTTCATCCCTGGCACCTCTCCAGCCACAGTGGCTCAGTCCCAAAGCCTCCTGGCCCCTGGCACTTCCCGCTGGTGCCACGAAGACAGTGACCTCTGATGTGGCTGTGGGAGTGAAGGACAAGAGGATGAGACACACTGCTTGGGTTAAATGCTCTCAGGGTGAGCACCCCATCAGGAGGGGAAGGCTGCGATGGAGGAGATGGGATGACCATATTGCTGCTGTCACGGGACTGCTGTCCCCTTCAGAGCATCCCCGGGCTGGCTGCAATGCAAAGGGCATGGGACAGCTTGACCAAAATCCGGGGGTTTTGCTGGGGCTGATACCTCTGGGGAAAAATCTCCCCTGCAAACATGAGTTGTACAAACCTCATGTTAATTAAAATGGGTTTTTGTCCTAGCCTAGTGCCTTAGGCCAGGCCTGGCATTGCCCTTTCTGGCCAGGAACCCCAGCATGCCTGTGGTAGCGGGACCCTGCAGCCCAGGAGATGGGGAGAGGGGACAGCACTGAAACATGGGGCTGGAGGCACAAACGGGTTTTGCTGCCATATGCTGGGTGATGGATGGACCGTGGCCACCTCTGTGCCCTTGGCACCCACCCCTGGGGCCAGCTGCTGAAATGATAACCCGGGAGCATCCTGTAACGTGCTTTATGGTGCTGAGGCAACGAGTGGGACTGTGCAGGGCAGGCTGAGCAATGGGCTTGGTTTCTGCATCCATCTGCAGTGAGGGATCTGGGCAAGGGGCAGAAGCAGGACTGCTGGGTGAAGCAGGACATGGCAGGGATGCGGCGGCAGCTTTATTTCCAGGGACTTTTGCAAAGCAGAAGTTTGCAGCATGCCAGGCAGGAGCCAGTCTGGGCTCTGGAGAGCTCAGGTTTGCTGTGGCCGCTGACTTTTATAGCCCCCTTTTTTGGAAACCTCCCAGCTGGCTGGACAGACACAAAGACATGCACACACAGGCAAAGCAGTGCTCAGGAAATTATCCAGCAACAAAAGCATCACAAGAGAGAGAGAAAAGCAGCGCTCCCCGCAACCGGGGCTGCACTTACCGTGGTGCGGTGAGGCGAGGTGTCCAGCTGCCGTCCCACTGAGCTGAGAGGCTGCCGTGTGAGCTGGAGTCCCCTCCAGTTGCCGTTTTTATGGCCAGTTTCATGCTGATGTCAGAGGCGAGCCCCGGCAGGGACCGAGCTGGGGCATCTCCCCTCCCCACAGTCCCCTCTCATCAAATCAGCACAGGGATTTTTGTGACTCAGAAGGGACCAGCATTTTATCTTCCGCTGGCTGAGGCAGATAGCTTGGGAATATGTTAATCCCTGTCCTTGACCCAGCGAAGTTTTCTGCTCCATCACCGTGCTCACAGGGAACCCCTTGCCCAAAACCCACTTTGGAGGGTCAGTGGGTGATGCCACCCCGAATGCTGTACCTGTGCATTGGGGTCCCACTGCCACAAACCAGCTCCACCACAGGGGTTACGCTGGATGCCACCACCTTCAAAACTTCAAACCACCCTCCAAAAGCTGTTTTAAGGAAATCAGAAAATTAAATGCAAGAAGAGGGGAAAGTGACTGGCCAGGACACATAGACTGGCAGGAGCAGGCTCATCCCTGTGGTGTGGGGGCTTCAAACCTCCCATTTTTTTAAATGGTTTAAACCACTCCCAGGTAAAGATTTCTGATGATGTTTGTTCTGCCAGATGCAATGCTAGAGGAGCCAGCTTGGGTCCACAGCACAGGGGACTCGTCAGGGTCCGAACACACATCGACCCTGAGGCAAAACTGGAATTACTGGGACTTTGAGGGACATGCAGAAACAGGGACATCTCTCTGTTAGGAGGGTGGTGGAGACACCTTCACTGGCAGGGTGTGAGCAGGGGAAAGGGTCTGTCTGCCACCCACACACACGTTTGGCATTGCCCTGGGGCAGATCCCCATTTCATGCCATGGTCAGCTCCAATGCCTGAGCACAGCCAGTGTTGGGGGACAGTCACAGGAGCAGTGTGAGACAGAGGGTGAGGGCTGTGGAGGGGCATCAAAGGCAGGAAAAGGGATGAAGAAAGGAGAAAAAAAACCCATCAGCCAAGGAAACCCAGACCCTGAGCTCTCGGCAGGGCTCTCTCCACCCCAAGGTTGTTGCTGTTATTTAATACAGATTTAAAGTATCCCCTTGACATTGTGGGCTTGTGTTTCAAGCTGCTTTGGCTCCCAGATTTGCTCCTGGGTTTCTATGCAAGTCAAAGCAGCACATTTCAGGGTCAGCCCCCTCCTTACCCCCATGCTGTGCATCCCCTTTGCCTGCCTGGCCTCACTGCTGGGTACCACTGACCCACACTCATCCCACCCACAGCTCTGTGATCAGCATCTGACAAGTTATATTTCCATCTCGCTCACCACCACCTCCCCACATTCTGCTTCAGTTGCACTCCTTCAGCTCCTGTCTGCTTTCACCTGTCTAGTTTTAAAGTGAGGGGTGCACCAGCTAGTTAAAGGAGAGGATGGTGAGAGAAAGGAGCCTTCACTCAAGTGAGCTGAAAGAACAGACACTGCAAAACAGGTTCTAGGTTCTGGACACAAAATCGGCTTTATTGCATGATTTAGTGTACATATATATATAATCTCTACACAGGCAGATGAGGCAGGAAACTGGCAAACAACAACATGAGTGACTACAGCCTGAATGATGCCTTAGTTTGCAATGCTGAGGCTCACAGCGAGGACTTCTTCAGAGGGTTAAGTGTCCGAGCAATTGTGTGGAAGGAACTTGACTTACAGCTGAAACTGAGTATAGCAAGAGCTGCTGTTGGTGGGGGAAGGCTGAGCCCTGACACCAGAAGGTGGGTGCAAACCCATAGCATTGCCCAGGTCTTAGTGGAGCTCCCTTCTGCCAGGCAAGGAGCTCCCATCCTAGCACTGAGGCCAGCTGAGCAGCAAGAGATGCACCTGGCAACGCCATGGTGTCTGGGAGAGTTTCTACAATGACAGTGGTTTACACCTACCCTTCTGAACTTCAGGCCAGGAGGATTTCATTTTAAAATAAGAAACTGGTTTTGTTTCCAGCTGGAAAGCCCAGACTATGGACTTACAAGATTGCTCTGGGATGACCATGGGACCAATTTCTAGGCAGTTAGCAGTCTCTACTACTACCAAAGCCAAATATATGTGTTACTTGCATGAGAACTCACACTACTGTTCATAACTAGTTTGGAAGCACAGCCTAAAATGGTCCAGTCCGAGTGGCCATTGATGGGAAACTGCCAACATTGGTCTGACATCCCCACTCCAGCTGTGAGCGATCCTCCCCACATCGCCCACAGAGGGAGGGAGCTGGGGGCTATGAAGGACAGGGACCAGTGGGTATCGAGCAAAATTTTTTAACATTAACCTCCTCCAAAGTTTCCTAAAAGAGAAAGCAACCCCTTCCCACCTCTGGATATCCTGGGCATGGGTACAGGGCCAGGCACTGATCCACCAGGGTCAGTGGATGTGGAGAATTAAGTGTTGGAGGAAAAGAAGCAGTTTGGGGTTTCAGGGGGTGGTGGTGGTGATGGTGTTACCAATGCTGCTGTTACCTGGCAGGAGCCCAGGGCCACCGCAGTCCCCAAAGGCCATCCCATCCAAAGGATTGGATGATCCTACCAGGTCCTACAAATCCCATCACCAGGGACAGGGGACATGCTCATCCAGAAAGCACTGCCTGGCACAGGCTGACCTCTCGATGGAGCAGGGAAGGCCTCCAGAGAAGCAACTATGCTCTCTTTGCTGGAGTCCTTCCAAACTTGCTGGTATAACCTCACAGGGAGAGGGGACATCTTTGAGAGCTGGAAAAACAAACCGATTGCCAACAAGCCCTCCAGCCTTTCTTCCACATTTCTTGCCACTGCCTCCTGCAAGCCTTGCCTCACTCACGTCCCCAGATGGTCACAGCTGCTTCAGGCATGCTGGTGAGAAGCCTCATCGGGTGTTTGCATAGATTCATGCAAAGATCTGTTGGCCAAGTGCTCACTGGGAGGGAGCCAGCGCTGCTGTCATGCTGCTTTGCTGCTCAGGGAGGGGAAGTGGTGCTCCAAGGGACATCACAGGGAATCAGGACCAGTGCTGGGATGCCTAGGTCCCTGCTCTACCTAGGGTATCCCAAGGGCATCCCGCGCCTGCTGTCAGCTCCTGTCCCCGCTTGGCACCAGCCTGAGAGAGCACAGGGACAGGCTCTGACAGCGATGCAATGACTGTGGCAGATGACATTGGCCTTTTGTGAAGGGCTGGGCCATGGCACTGCTCCCAGTCCCCATGCTGGAAAGCTACATTAACGTCCAGCTCCTGGGGAGGAGGTCACTCCTGCTCTGCACCCCTCTGGTCCCATTGGTTGACCTGGTACCAAAGAGTTGCCCAAAGCTGAGGTCTCATGCCTGCATCCTCCCATGAGAGCCCCTGGCCGTATGTCCAACACCCCAGTGCCTTGTTCCTCTCCCCAGCAGCTCCCAGCAAGACCCCTGCCCACAGCCTCCGGCTTCCCTGCTGTCTGGGGTTTCAGGGAGAGACAGGCACAGGAGAAGGAAGAGCAAGCATTATGGGGAAGGTGGCGAGGCTTTGTGCTGAGGTCTTGTATCATCAGTGAAATGCGGTGGCAGGAGGGTCCCCCTCTCCTCAGGACAGATGGGTCATCACAGGCTTCTGCAAGGCACCGGAGGGAAAAACCTCAGCTCACTGCCGTGCCCACACCACCCCGAGCCACCTCTGCCAACCCAGGTGATGAGGCCAGCATGCTCCCTGTCCCCTCCAGCTGCCACTGCATGGAGCAACGACCTGTCCCATCCCATGGACCATGCAGGCAATGGGAATCCAAAGATGTACATCTTGCTTGGTCCCCCCCACCCTGGGGCTTATGACATCCCAGACCTCAGGGCGTGATGCCCAGGTGTGCCTGCCCTCACCAGGCAGCGTAGTGAGGCCAATGCTGAGAGCCAGGGGGTCTGCTGGCTCGAGGGGAGCATGGGGACAGGTCCCTCTGTGCAAGCCGAGGGTGGGCAGGTCCCATGCAGAGCCCAGGCCAGCAATCCTCCCAGGTTGCTGGGTTCATACCGCAAAGAGCCGCTCCACTCTTCTGTTCTTCCCATTGGGGTTTCTCTGTGTCAGAGAGCCACGGTAAATGGAGTTGCGGTCGAAGGAGTCATCAAGACCTGTCATGAAAGAAGAGATGGGCAGCAGGTCCTCATCCACCTCACTAGAGGTTTCAGTTACGCACCAAGTCACTTGGGTTTTACTATCCCCCACTTCCTGTGGTTTTGGATGCATGACTGCACTTCCTTCTCCAGGAGGGTGGTGGGAAGTCCTTTGACAACAGGGAGGAAAAAGCTGCTGCTACTTGGGTTTCAAGAATGCTCTGCAAGCTGAGTCAGCCTGCCAGCAGTCAACTGCCAAGACCTATGCTCTGGAATCTTCCATGGTATGGCAAAAGCCTAGGCCATGAATAGCTCTCACCCCGCAAGGCTTTGACCCTCTCTTGACCTACTAAGTTATCTCCCCTTCTCTGCTATCAGCCTCCGCCAGCTGCATCTTTGCAGGCCCAACTTTGCAAGTCATTGACCTGTGGGGAGGGCGGTCAGGAGACTGAGTCACCCCATCACGCAGCCCAGGCAGAGGGGATTAGGATCACCTGGTGACGTCCATCCTGATTGCACATCCCTCTATCTCCTCGCAGGGCTGACGTGTCCCCCGGGCTGCCTTTATCTGCCTGCCCTTCGCAGGAAGGAGAGCAGATGACTCCTCCTCAGCACGAGGAGAAGGGACCTTTCCACCTACAAGCCTCAGCTTGGGAAACAGGACTGTTAATTGTCTATGTGCATGGGGAAAACGAGATTCCTTCTCTACATTAAATGATCTTTCCCCCTTCCTTCCCTTCATCTTCCATTATCTGGAAGGAAAGCCATTCTTTCTGCCTGTTAGCTTATAAGGCAAGATAAGAGAGAAACAGAAAAGTCATTTCCTAACGGGTCTCACTGATATCGCTCAGGATGAAGTGCTTCCAGAGACTACCCCGTACCACACAAGCTGCTGTGCCCAGTTTCAGGTAACTGTCTAATTCGAAGCACTCTTAAGCTGCCATTTGTCATAGCTTGGCCATGGATGACCTCTTGCCCCCGACCAGAGACCAGTGGCTGAGGCAGGTGGGCAACAGGGTCAAGGATACCTTCCCCAAGATGACCAAGTGAGGAAGAAATTGCTCTCAGAAGAGATGATGGGCTTAGGTGAGGCTTTGAGGTCTAACACCCAAAGGGATGCCACAAATGAAGTAGCGCAGATGTCTCCCTGGACTCTGGGGTGGCAGGAGCCCAGGCTGCAGAAAAAGTCTTGGTTCTTGGAGGACTGAGCCAACTCAGCCTGACCTCTGCTCTCCCATCACTGTCCCCGATCCTGTCAGCTGCCCCCTCCTTTCTAAGTTATCCACCACAGGTTTCCCCTGTGGCTGTCCTAACAGGAGGCCACGAGCACAGGGAAGGGGACCCCCAATGTAGACACACAATTGGATGCAGAGAGAGAGAACCGAGTGGCCCCCAAAGCCCAGCCCATCCACCCACAGGTCCCCACCTCCTGCAGGCAGAGCCGTTGTGCTTACCAGTGATTTCAAGTGGACTGTTGAATTTCCTCCTGAACCCCTCCGGCCCGGGCATTGCCTGCAAGAGAAGGGGAGCAGGCTGCTGTGGGGAAGCGGATGGGAGGACAGAGGTCCCCTCTGAGGCCACCACTTCAAAAGCAGCTCCCTGGAGACCTTGGTTGTCCCCAGGCTCAACACTGTGCCACATGCACACTGGGAAGGTGTACTAGCCGGCACAGATTAAACACATACTCACTTTAACATCATCTGAAGACTCCCCTGGACTGCTGCTGGCGGCACTGGGAGAGTGAAGGCACGCAGCCTGTGGACAGAGAAAGGGCAGGGATTTCTCTGGGGGTGCAGAGGAGGCAGACGACTTGGTCTGCCTTTCTTTGCATTTTCGCCTCTTTTGTTTAGCCTGGTCTGATCCTAAGGTGAGCAAAAGAGGCAACACGCTGCCATGGCAGCAACTCTGCCTGATGGACTGTGTTTATAAAAATCAGGATGGGAACACAGGAGTTGAGTCTAGGCTGTGGTGCATGCAGCAGCCCTGCATGCCCTCCCTGTAGCCCTAGGAATAGCACCGCAAATACAAAATCCTCCCTTGATGCATGTAAGGAATCAGCATTATCCCCCATCCTCAGTGAGGCACCCACTCTTGGAGCCTTGGGGCAGCCTACCAGGCAGTAGGGAGGGAGCTGGGCACAGCTCAGCAAGCCAGGCAGCCCTTCACAGCACCCAGGGACAGCAGCAATGACCCAGGGGAGCACATACATCTCAGGGCTGGGACCTCTCATACCCACTGTCCTCTATGCTCACCTGCCCGCTCGACTGCTTCCTCGCTTTTTCCACTGATTTCACTGTCAGCCCTGCAGCTGACAGAGCTGCAATTCGAGATTCAATGTCCGATATCTTTAGAGGGAAGAAAGAAAACATACAGATGGTGGCCAGAGGATCCATCACTGGCTTTGTTTGCCATCACTGGCCAGGGATCTAGGCAAAGCAGCTCTCAGGGCCAAGGTCTCACCTCACTCTCTGCCTGCTGCACCTGAGCAGCTGCTGAGGCCACTTTGTCCTCCAGCTCCGACAGCTCTGACTCGGTAGTGCCGCTGTGCCGAGTCCCTTCCTCAAGCTCCTTCAGGGTCTTCTCAAGCCTGTAGGTCTTCCCAGCAGTCAGGTACACCTGAAACACAAGAAAAAAACCTGATATTGCAGAATTAACCTCCCTGGAGTCCTCCTCTCTTGGTGTGACCACAGCCCCAGATGCAACAGCTCCTGCCACTATTTTACAACTGCCTTCTTGCCTTGCAGCACAGACAGTATCATTCAGCTCTGGCAGGGCTTTTCATCTCATTTCCTCCCTTCCCTGAGCTTTTTGAGAGCAATTACCAACAGGGTAAAGTTATAAAAGGCTCAATGAGAACACGGGAAGGACTAAAACTCACCGACCTACTCAAGTAGTATCGGCATCTTTATGCCGTGCGCTCAGAGGGAAGCAGGTACCTGCAAATAAGCACAGGCTGCCATGTCCTGTGGTGGCAGCAAGCTGGGAAGAAGATAGACTGACTCTCTAAATCCACTCAGTCTTCTCTAAGGGCATCTGTGCTGCTAGGTTGCCTCGGAGTAGGGTCAGGATTTGGGAGCTTGGCCCTGGGCAGTTAATCAAGCCAATCCCTGCAAAAGGCAGCTTTGCCCAGAACTGCTCTGAATATGCAGGAATGATCGTGGCCAAGAGCCCCAGCAAACGCATGTGAACAGAGCCCAGCGCAGCAGTGGGGTGAACGTGGGAGTGCTGACTGGGGATGCATGGTGGCTATGTGAAGCAACGTGCTACCTTTGCTGTCTAGATAAGGGTAAAAGGACCTAACCCAATAAAAGTACTGGTTTTACTGTCACTTGCCTCCTCCTGGGCTACTACAAGGATGCAAGTCATGGCAATTTAGGAGACATTAATATGTCTGTATGCAATCACATAAGATGATCAGATGGGTTATGGCCACTGTTTCGCTGATTGATCCCAGAATCTTGGTACTGCAGCTCCTGCTCCTCCAGCTCTCTCTGCTTTTCCTGGGCTGGGTATTGTGTGAAACTGCCTGGCAAGAGTACTGACCATCCACCCAAATCACAGCAACGCTCCCCACATCCCATAGGTCTCATGGATTCCAGTACAAACCCTGAGGTCGTAACAGATTGCAAACATTTGTGGGTGCGATCTCTAAAGCTGCTCAACCTGTGAGTCACAGGGACACAATTTGTTCTTGGACCATCAAAATCTCCCAGTGCCCTCCAAGGCAGGTAGCATCCCTCAGAGAGCGGCAAGCCAGCTGTGACTCAGCCGGGACCCTGGAGGGATCAGCAGGATGAACACACACCTCTTGGGGCCATCGTCTACTGACTGTCTCGCCTCTGCCCTGTCGCTGACGGCAGCAGCACTAAGCCCAAAGTTCACATCCTTCCTAGCCCCATTCGCTCTCCTGGGAGAGGGGGAACCTCAAAACCTTCATCCAGCCGTCCCTCTTCCCCTGGGATGCTGCATTTGGCCAGAAACCAGCCAGGTGGTGCAGTTTCTGAGCACACTCTGCTCCCAGCAGCTTCCTGCTTTTATGTATAAGCTTTTCCCAATGAGAGACGAGCCACAGAGTGTGTTATAAAACCCCACTCCCCATCACAGGATGTTTCTGACAGTTAAACCTGACCACCCAGATGGAGATGCGACTCTTTGCCCCAGGTTTGAACTGTTTCTTTGCAGCTTGGTAAATGGCACTGCGGATGCAATCCATTTCCCATGGGGAATCGATTCATATGGATTTACAGTAGCTAAAAAAATTGTTGGTGTTTCACACAGTCACACAAACCTAGCAGGGGATTATGGTCTAGATGTAAACTTATCACCTGCACAAGCCCATCAGCCCCAGGCACAAGTCAGCCTTAGCGAACAGATAGGTCATGCTATCCTCATTCGTAAAAGCCTTGATAAAATGCAGTGTGGATTAAGAAGAGGGACAAAAGCTTTTGCTGCAGCTGGAGCACAGGACTGCCGAAGTTCAGCAGATCGATGCTACAGCAAGCTGGGGACCGCATTTGTTCTCTTTCCCTGGCACTCACACAGGGGGAACTGGGGGCTGAGGCAAGGGAAGCCACAAGACAGAGCACCTGCACTTGCTCTTGTACCATCTCCCTCATAAGACAGCCCTGGCCACCATTGGGCAAGACTGGACTCTCTAATCCCTCTGTGGTTCCCATCCTTTTACTGCTGACCTACCCACTAACAAGAAATTTGGGTTGGGTTTCCTCTGTATTCCCACCCCGCAATGTCCTCCCTGCTTGCGGAAAGCTCTTGTGAACCTTACGTTTTCTTCAAGCTCACGGTACGCTTCGGCCACCTCTTTCCCATCTCCCAGGCTGGGAAGCTGCCCTGCGGGGAGGGCACAGCTGCCATTGCACTGGCTCTCTCCATGCAACGACTCACACACCACTTTCTCCGTGGCATTTATGGCTCTCAGTACTTTGGCCGTGATTTCGCTCAAAGCCTGAGCCGATGACCTCTGTGAACACCCGGCACAGCGAAAGTGGAGGGTGGGAGGGGGAAAAAAAAACAAACAAGAACATTATTTTAATGTGGCGTACAAAACAGCGAAAGTGTGGGGTGAAAGAGGCATCAGACCTTCAGGAGCTGGAGAAAGATGGAGAAGCGATAATTAAAGGGCTTATGCTGTCCCTGAAGGGCTCTCCACTGGAGATGGATGCGTGGCTAAAGCAGAGCTTTGATCTCAGCCCGTGCTTTCTGGAGGATGGCTGTGACAAAAGAAGTCATCTCAAAAGGCTTGGAAAAGAGGTTATCAAGGGATGTGTTTTCTCGTTGGAAGCGGTACCACCGGAGCTGTCTGACAGCAGCAGCACCTGGCCACCTGAAGGCCACTCAGTTACTCAGCAGTTAAGGTCTAATTGCAGCATATTGCTTTACACTTCAGCAGGCCTGAGCATGGATGCAAATAACTCCTTAAGTCTGTGGCAAAAGAACACCCCAACCCATGAATTTATTGTTTTGCCACACTGCCAGAACTTGGGACTAATGTTCCCACTTCCCACCCCAAGGAGCACTGATGGCAATAACACTCTTAAGTGCTGCCTTTCGCTTGATAAGGCACTAAGTACATGTAAAAATAGACCGAAGAAACTCATAATCTCTCTCTCAACTGATAATTCCCTAGAAACCAAGGAGATAGAGGTGATATATGCACTGGCAACAAACAGTTGTGTTTACAACTGCATGTATTTCCAGGCGAGCCATCGTGCAGAGAACCAGCTAACTCAGTCCAGCTGATATTTTTATCATTTTATGGTGCCTCCATGGTACAGCATAGTTTTTTCACATTTTGCATTAGGAGCATCTGCTTTCATTGCAGTATTCCCCAATTAGAAAACTTCTTCCTGACTGGAGAGGAGAGTCCTGTAAAAATGAACTCAGAATCATGCAAAATCCAACTCTGGATCTGGTATAAAGAAAGTTCCTGTTAAAAGAAGTCCACACTGACACAGCCTTTGACCAAGGCTGGTCCATCTACATCACTGCAGGCATTTCTAACTCAATACTGCATGGAGATATTTGACACTAAGTATTGCTGCAATGCAAAAAGCTGAGTTTTATTTCACTTCTCATGAGTTTTTGCTTGAGCTGTTGCAACCCAGCTGGGCCTCTCTTTGCTTAAGAGCTGTTGCATAGCTCCAACGTTACCTGCCTGCACGACTCCACTGAGAGACAGCAACTGTGCCTGTATCCTCCCTGCTCATAGCTGGGTTTTGGTCAAAGAAAGTAACATATCTGGAGAATCTGGGCTTCATTTCATGAGAGTGAAGAAGCTTTCATTGATACCCCACTAATATCTCCCTGTTTGTCAGTGCAGGTCAGGGTTTGAGCCTCTGTCTGCTGCAAATCAGCAGCTCACACAGGAACTAAGTTACCTTGGCTTGGAGAGTTACCACTTATCCCCTGTGCTGCAATTAACTGGAAGTGGTTACTAAGAAGATGCACATTGTTCAACCGATGAGTGGTAGTTAAGTCTGGCTGCAGCAATCATCTAAATGCAGCTTTCAGGAAAAAGGAGGCAGTGAAGGAGGGTTTCGGAAAGGATACAGTGTACCACTGTTCCAGTGTTGGTAAAAGCACAGCAAACGGTACCCAAAACCATGAAGGAAGCTGTCCTGGGAACAGTCGCTTGATCTAATCCTGAGATTTTATGTAGAGCCATGCAGAGACTCATACTTGAGACAGACTCACTAAATGCACCAAGTGAGTACACACAGCCACACTCTCCAAGCCCAGCAGCAGCCAGGTTTTGCCTTGAAAGGCTGAGGAACAAAAGCACTTTAAAGAGAGGCCTCGTGGCACAACAAAAGTCTCCATAACCTTGCACAAAAGGAGCTTTGCAGGAGACGAGAGGGGCAGCGTGGACCCTGCTCGCTTCCTTTACCGCCCTTGCCAGCGACAGATGTGTCAGAACAAACGCATGTGTACCCCATCCACCGGCACAGCAGAAGGGAGGGGATAAACAAATAATCCATTAGCAACCCAACAAGGACCACTGACCTCTCCATTTTGTGCTAATGGACCATCTCGGGAGGCTCCGCACAACTGGGGACACACAAGATCTCCCTTTCTTTCTGAGTCACCTGAGCCGTCATCAGTTGCTCATCCCTGATGCTGTCACCCAGCCTTACTGCCTGCCAGGTGAGGCGAGGGGGAAGCAATCCAGCGCCTCTGTCTGCTGTTGCTCTCCAGTCAGGAAAGCAGTTCTCCCCTGCAAGACTGCATGCAAACAAATGCCTCCCCAGCCCTGCCATGGGAATAGACAGGGGAAAAGCAGATCTCCAAAATGCACCTGGCAGGCAGAGGGATAAGTCAGAGCTGCAGTGGGCCATGGAGGTGAGGTACCCTCTACAGCGATGGGAACGGGGCTGCATAGGCACTGGGATCCCTCCTCCTCTCACTGACCCATGTCCTCAGAGGTCACCCACCACCAAGTAGGGGACAGGAGCCAGCACAGTGCTGTAAGTACAGGAGATGCTGACCTAGCAGAGTGAAAGTGGCACCAGGGATTTTAGGAGTCCGTTGCCTAGTGCAGGAGCACTGACATGTCTGGAAGACATTTCAAGCTGTAGCAGGTGCCTGACAAATGCTGCCAGTACTAAATTATCACCGAGCTCTTCTCCCAACCCAGGACTCTCTTCTCTGTAATGACATCTAGATCCTGAGGCAACACTTCTAAATAGAAGTGGAGGTTGTGTACCTCTCCCTGATGGGCAGTAGCCTGCAAGACCTCTAAGAGACTTTATTTTTGACTCTTGGATGGGACTGGAAGAGCCTACAAGGACAAAGGTGCAGATCCAACACCCTGGGACTTCCCTATCCCTTGACACCCTGGTTAAGCAGGCAGCTGAGCCAGACAGCTGTGGGTAGCATCAAGGTGGAGGTGTAGGACAGAATAAGAGTCGCATTATCGCAGTGTAAGCCATAAACCAAGAGCAGAAGGAACCACAGATGGAGCCCAGAACGGTATGGGTGGGAGGACACAGATTACCTTTCGAGCATCTCTGGCCATGTCATCACTGGATGAACTCATCTCTGGCTTCTTCACTCTCTTTTCTTCACGCTCTTCTTCTTCAGAAGAGACTTCTTTGTCACTGATGTTGCTAGCCAACTCCTCCAGCTTCTTCTTCAATTCCTCCTCCTCGGCATCGGGATTGAGTTGGGATTCTGGGGCTGGAGACTGAAGGAGCAGAAGAAGGGAGTTGTGTAAAAGTCTCCTGTGGTGGACAATGGGGCATGCACGGGTCCAGACACACTCAGCAAGACCGGCCAGCAGAGGAACGCTACCACAGATAGACTTCACAAGGGGTGGCCAGACTGCCCAGGGGAGCAGCAGAGCCCAGCAAGCTGCATTCCAGCTCCATGCTGAGGAATACAAACCCTTGATCTAAAGAACCTCCCATCCATTTTCCCCACACACAGAACTTACTTGTTTTTCCCTGTGGAAAACTGCCTTTTTCCCCACTTAAAAAGGTATGCATGGGAGATCTGTGGCCAAAAATGTTGCCCAGAGAGGCGGTAGACGTCCTATCCCTCGAAACATTCAAGGTCAGGTTGGATGGGGCTCTGAGCAACCTGATCTAGCTGGGGATGTCCCTGCTCACTGCAGGGGCGTTGGACTAGATGACCTCTAAAGGTGTCTTCCAACATAAACCATTCTATGATTCTATGAAATATAACCTTATTTTCATTAGGAAACACAGAGACCCAAAGACATGGTCCACCAGGGTGAGGGAAGCAGGCATGGACCCTCTAGGTAATCTTATTTGTGATGAGAAAAGATGCAGCAAATTTTCCTGCAGAATAGGTGGCGTATTTCCACCCAGCTCTGTTATTAGGTGCAATTCATGGTACTTGCAGAAGAATCCTATTAAAATCCTAGGCACTGGAAGGGATCTCCAGAAGTTAGTGAACTCGCAGTCCCTTGCGTTAAGATGGGAATACAATTATCTGTGTCATACCTGATAGGTTTTTGTCTAAGCTGTTCTTAACGACCTTGAACAACGGCATCCGCAGAAGGCAATCTTTATCCCAGGCAACCTATTCCCAGGCTCTTCTATTCTTTCTGCTAGAAAGCGTTTTATAGTTAACTTCAACCTGTTCTGCAGTAGTTTAGACCCATTGCCTCTACTCTGATCTGTCCTAGACATGGGAACAAAGCATGGGAACCTGTAAACAAGCACATCTCCTACTCCCTTGGTCAGATTTACTGACAGAAACACTGAATGGTTACAGACACGGCCATCCCCATTAAGAATTTTAGAAAAAAGAAGAAATTGCATTGTTTCATCTGCGCCCAGGGGACTTCTCTGTAATTAACACTGTCCATTTTACCAAGCCATCAGCCACCAGAGCAGTGCATGGTGTTGTGTTCACACGAAGGAAAGGAAGAGTACATGGTCTAAAATTAGAAAGCCAAAATCAATGTTGAGTGACCCAAGTATTCACAGAATCTACATCGCTGCCCAGGTTTAAGGTAATTTAGCTGTTTTCTTCCAAGTTTGATACATGGTAAGACAAGGCAGCTCAGAAGAGATATAGCAATCCTTCTTGACTCAGATCTCATATT
This sequence comes from Morus bassanus, assembly GCA_031468815.1. Classification (NCBI taxonomy): domain Eukaryota; kingdom Metazoa; phylum Chordata; class Aves; order Suliformes; family Sulidae; genus Morus; species Morus bassanus. The sequence continues at coordinate 41,284,932 of CM062574.1, forward strand.
CACAATAACCAGGTGACTTCCTCATATGTACTAATTGATTCTCACAGAATTTCAAATGAGCTGTCACAGCTCTGCAGATATCCTTACATCCACTTCACAATACTCCTGAAATTAGCATTTCATAGCATCAACCTGAAACCCAATTTTCCTTGTACAGAAGGGGCAAGGAAGGCACTAGCTTGCACAGGGGCCTAAATATCATAGGTTAAATTTGCTTCTGTTTCTGTCCTGCCATACAATGTTTTCAAGGCACGCCATCACCTGAACCTAGAGAAGAACCTCCAAGGCCAAACCAGAGGACTAAAGTCAAACAACCTGAGCCATTTTGTTTAGCTGTCCTTCTCTCTGCAATGCCAGCTGTTTCAGAGCAGCCCCTCCAATGACAAGGGGAAGGGACCAGCACAGCCCACGCTTTCTCGCTGTAGAGTGCCCTGGCTTTGCCCGGTTACCTCATCAGAGCGCACCAGGATTTTTTCCTCCAAGCGGTTCAGCATGCATTCAATTGCAGACATGCGTTTGTTGAGCTCATGAATCTGGAGGAAAGAGAGAAAAGGAATAGAGAACAGACCAGCCACCACTGCCAGGACAGTGAGAAAACAGTGCAACCAGCAGCAGAAAGCAAGCAGCAAATGGGCTGAGTTAAAAGACCTTAAAAAACAATTCTTAAAAAAATGGCCCTGGATACCCTGAAGAGCTCCAGGGGGTGCACGGCCTCTCCTCAAATCTGGAAAACTCAAAGTGATGCTGAGTACCCAGCACACTGCGATTCCCACCAAAGCATCGGTAGCAGTGAGCATAAAACCACATCACTGACCCCTTGTCCAGACAAAAGCACCAGGCTGTAACAAAGCCATCTATCTTACCATCATTCACATGCTCCCCCAAATTCAAGTCAACATCAGTTTTCCCTTCCTACCAGCTTTTTCGAACAGCTACTACCCCATCATCCCCCTGCCAACACAGCGCTGGAAAGGAAGAGGGAGGAAGGTAAGAATGTCCCATGAAAGACTCCAGACAGAAAAACTAAAACTGAAAGTTTTCCCCAACACACTTTGAAATTTTCTGACTTCTCTATGCATTGATTTACCAAGATGCTTTTCTCCTTCACTCTTCCGAATAAAAAAAGGGACATGGAAGAAAGAGAAAGGGAGAGAGGGAAGGGGAGAGAGACAAACTCCTGAAAATCAAAGAGAAATTACTTTCTATGCTCAAGAGCCAAGACAAACTCTTGTGGTTAAATCACTGAAAACATTAAAGGAAGCTTTTTTATTTTTTCCTTTTAAAAATTGAAGTTTTGCTTTCTTTTAAAAAAAAAGTCTTTCTCCTTTGATCCAAACAAATAAAACACAAATGATGAAAAATATTTCCCATTTTATAATACTGCCTCCCACATCACTGCTGTTCTGAGTGGCTGCCTCCCATTCAAAGGGGAACGAGCAGCAAATGCAGTAAGTAAATACAGTAACAAAGAGATGCGAGGGCTTGGCTTTGTTTTTATAACATTTCCATCCTCTCACTTAGTTTTTGTGCTTGCTAGTGTTCGATTAATTAGATCCTCACAACAGCTTGGAGAGATTGTATCCGCTTAAGAGAAGATGAATATAAAAGCCTGACACTCCGGAGAGCAGAGTGCTGTAATTACCATCCTGAACTGAATGCGTCTTTAAACAGCGTTAAACCCATAGGCAGGAAGCAATCCAATCCATCTCTGCTGTGGTTTCTCGGTACTGTTTAAGGTCTGACTCTTGCATTGCTTTTGGTGACAATGAGAAGTCTGTGATGGGCCATCAGCTTCAGAGGAACGAAGCTGAGCACCCAGCACCACTGTGCCACCATAACACAGAGGTTTGGAGAGGTCAGAGCATAATACACCGTCTGCTGTTGATGGGCTACAAGGATAGGAGCTGAAGAGCTTGCTTTCGTTCCCCTTCCCAAGCAAGGCTGATTTTAAAGCATGGTGGTCACCTCATTAGGGTGCATCGCCATCAGGGGCTGGACCGCCCTGCACTGCTTTCCACAAGACAGAGGCTGGCAAATACTGCTCTGTATTAAAACACTTAAAGCGAAGAAACGCAAAACACAGCCCATAAGGAGGACATCAGTTAGGGCAAACTATCACTTGCTGCTGGGGAGGGAAGACAGGTTACTCTAGCAGAGGTGCTGCTCCCAGTCTCTTAAATATCCAAGACCTCCAACAGAAGCTTCATGCAAAGAAGAGGAGCCAGATGGCATCAAAGCTTCAGGAATCCAGAACCACTGAGCTCCCTTGAGGTACAACAGAACAGCTTTTGGGGCATGGTAAATTGGTGCTATTCCTTGTGGCTTGATCTTGTTCCTACCTGGCTTCTAAAGACCTAAAGGCAAAGACCTGCACAGTTACCAGTTCAGGGCTTCTTTTCATGTCTTATCAGGTTTAAGAGCTTTTTTTAATAGTGTTTGGTTTTTTTTTTTTTTTTTTTTTTTTTTTTTTTTAATTTTGTTTGAGCACCTTCAGCTCCTGGAGTCACAGGGCTAGGGAACAGCCTCTGCTTTTGCTACTGGAAAAGTTAAGTTTCTTGTGTTTAGGACTGAACAGTGTATCCTCTCCAGAATTAAAGCAAAAATCTGATTTTCAGATCAAACATGTTTTGACAAACTTGCACCTAAGGCAGTTTTAGGAAAGATGGTTTTTATCTGTGAGGTCAAAGTGATGCAGGGCAAAGAGCTGAGCTCTCCACCTCTTGAAACCTTCACATGCCAACAAGGTGTCTACCAGGAAAACATTGCTTTTGAAGCCAGGCTATGGGATTCAATACAGGGTTAACAGGTGTTAACAAGCATGCTTCTGGACCCTACAGGCCAACATCTTGAATCGCCAAAGGGCACAGCCTCTGAGAAATGCAGTGCCAGGGTGACCAGTCACATTCAGCCATCCTCACTGTCCCCTGGAATGTCCCATGAGGGGCTGGGATACATGAAATACCCTGGAAGTGCCTGTAAGCAGCTCAAGAGCCACTGCGTTGCTGCTCAGGACAATGGAGTCCGCTGCTCGCTGTCCCAAATCCCTCGTGGCCTGTCTCTGCCCTCAGCCCCTCCATCTCCTCCAACCTCAGGACAAGAGGATGGACACCAGCCTCTTCTGAACCTCTTCCAGCTCTGCCAATACAACAGAACAGGCTAGCATTGAAATTTGGATGTTCTTGCCTTCTCTCTTCTTTGGGCTTGTACCTGGCCTCTCCTTGGCCAACGGTGACAGTGATGCACACATGCATCATTCTGAAGTTAATGGTCCAGCACAGAGCTGGGTCTCTTCCTGCTGGTTGAGGAGAAGGCTCTGTGGGAGTGTGGTTGCTAGCTGTAAACCCATCAGCAGCACAAAGGGCAGGAAGGATGAAGAGCCATTTAAGCTAATGAATGATGTTGGCATAAGAGCAAATGGGGTTAAATTGGGAGTGAGAAGATGTCTTCTAACCCTTAGAGTGACAAGACTCCACAGCAGCCTTTGTACTGGTGTGATGGAGCAAACCACAAAGCATTCTGGACCACCCTGAAGCGAGAGCTTGTCCAGCTGATGAAGGAAGTCACCTGAAACGTTGGTAGGAATTTGGCCCCATTTCCCCACTGCAAAGCACGGTGCACATTTCATGCCTAATGTACCATGGCCTCATTAAAGACACCCAGTCCAGGGTTCTTCCATTTACTGCTGACTGAAAAAGGAATGGCATTTACTAATTAAAACATGTGCTGAGAGAGATAAAAGGCAAAGGAAAGATTTCCCCTACAGAGGCACATGAAGTGTGGTGCCGAGGGATGGTTGTGGTTACAGATGCCCCCACCGATTACCCAAAGGGGGGTCCAGGACATTCAAAATTTCCCACTGTGAGCAGAAAAAAACAGTGGGCTCTCCCTGTGTATCTGTATAGTCAAATATCACCACACATTTTGCAGCTTAAGAGGTCTGAGGGATGCTTTCTATCATTCCCACCACTCACCATTCACAAAGGTGGCATCAGGAACTGCAGGTCCTTGCTTGACAATTAAAACATGAGCTCGCGGCCTTTTCAACAACCTTCTCTAGACTGTTCCCCCTATTATCATATTCAGGGGAGATACATGACAGGTCATCTTGACCCAGTCCTACTGGGGCAAGAACACTACACACTGCAAAGGAAGAAAAGGATCTTGATGCTTATTAAATATGCCTCGCCAAACCTTCATAAATATCATAAAGCACCAGTGCATTCAACTGAAGAAAGCCTTTTTGGGGACACAGAAAACAATAGGTAACTCACAGATTAATAAGGACAGGCTGGAAAATTAACAGCAATGAAGGCAGACTTGTTACTGTGAGAGCAGCACGGGCAGAGTGAAGCACCAGTGCCTGATTTTCTCATTGCCACAGGTGTAAAAGTGGAAGAGCTGGAAGGAGGACCTGGGAGAAGAAGCACAGAGCTCCAGAGTACTTCTGCATCATCCTAACGATGCAGAGAAAAGTCTATTCTTCCTCACCTTAACAAATGAAGGAGCTTTAAGCGCACCTTCCCAGGTCTCAGCCCTGCTCCCATTTCACAACCACCTTGGCAGGTCTCTCACAACATGGAGGGCAGGACATGGCTTGGGCATTCTCTTGCTGGTGGAACGCAACCATGATGTGACACCTAGATGAGCCAGCTCCTAGGTCATCCCACAGGCTCACTGTATTGCTCTGGCAATGCAAAGTGGCTACACTCCCAGCTTCTTCAGTTCCTGAGCTGAAGAAAAGAGGGATCTTGAGCCTACAGAGATCTAGGGTCCACACTGCTCCCTCTTGGACCTGCACATAGGAAGCGTGGCCACCAAACTGCCTCTGTGCATCCTGGCTGGGAGACTACCTTGGTTTGCCACCACTGCTTCTCTTCTCCTCTGAACCATCCTGCACCTCACAGATAACAAGCACCGTTGATGGCAAGAGAGGCTTGGCCACAGACTTGATCTCACAAGAGGTTCAATAACTGTTTGGTACCTGATTCCCAGCGTGGCTGACGTTCTCCTGGGAGGAAGCTCTGTTCCGGCGTTTTGTGTGATGCGGGGGGGAGGCAGGGAACTTGGCTCCCTTCATGTCCTCATCAGAGGTGTCCATATCTGCAGAGTACCGGGACCGGGGCTGCTCATTCCAGGGGCTGCCTTTTGAGAGAGAAGGCTTCAGCACAAAGGTACAAGAGATTCACATACTTAACTTACTTACTGGACACTGGCCCCATCCTTAAGCCAATAATGAAGCACTTCTCCAAATCACACTTTCTATCCTTTGACAGGAGATGCTTCTGCAAAAAAGACTAAGATTTAGGATGGCTATTCTGCACCAGGCTGCAGCTCCATCCACTGTGGCCGCACAGCACCTAGCTCAGCAGGATCCCACACAGCACTGCTGAGATAGCAGTGGGCACAAGGAGCATCATCCTTGCTCTTTCATGACCCAAACAGCCAGGCCCCTCACCAAAAACTGCTATTGCCTTCCCTATTTTGCTGTAGCTTAGGTTTGGACACTGCCCTTCATGCATATTTCAGGTGCTGGAAGATGTTTGTCTCAGGCTAGAGAGGTACCAGTCTAGGATAGAGCATTCAAGAGAGTGGAATGTCTCCTTTTTAAGGAGTAATTTCAAATGAGACAAAAACAATGAGAGAAAATAGAATTAACAAGCCAGGGGACCCTGCTGCTGTGTCGCTCCAGAGGTGCTCAGATTAGGAATTTAAACAGTGCACAGTAAGGTTTATCCAGTGTTTCCTAGTGCCCTGAAAATCAAGCACTTGGAGACCCAGCAGGAGATATATATATATATTCTACAGCTGCATGTGCACAAGCCAGTACCCAACCCTCCTGGCTCTGGAAAAACAGTAGTAGTAAAAGGCAAATTCTGCACCGTTATTTGCTAGGGTATTTATAGACTCATGAAATCACAGACCCTGCAGCCTGCCAGTGCACCCAGCCCAGCTACAAGGATGCTGCTTAGTAACCCCCAGTGCTTCCCCTCCAGTTTTTGTCCAGTCTTACTCCAGTTCAAGCCCCCTTAAAACTCTAAAATTTCTGCACCTACAACATCCTTTGGCAAGGAGTTCAATTCATCTGTCGCTGCCTGCAGGACATCCCATTGTTTCTAGTCTGGCTTCTCGTAGTGTCATTTGATTGTACGTAGTTCTTACTCTGGACAAGACATCCAGATGTAAAAGGGCTGGACACCTGAAGAACAACCCTTCTGGCTTTGAGAAGTGATTTTGTTGGGGATGAAACCAGCCCATTACAACCAAATAACTTCAGCCAATTCTCTCGTGGAAAAAAAAAAATCACTTTTGCAGATGGATATCTTGTCTTGACAGTCCAGCCTTTTAGTGGCTTTGAGGTTGTTAAAAAAAAAATCAAACACATTTTCATTTTGGTCCAACTCTTGCAGCCACTTTTCCCCCAAGATACAAGAGGAACCTGGCCAGACACCTACCAGGTTTTATATTTCTTTCCAGGCTCCTTCTCCGTGAATTGACGGTAAGCCGAACCTCTGTGCTGAAGTGCTGCTCCGGAGGGCTCACGCCTGGTCCCTGTTCCTGCAAGACGTGGTGGAAGACCAGATCTGCCTCCGCAATCCTGGACTCCTGGGAGGCATCTTCAGCTGAGTTGGGGAAATCTGGGAAAGGCTGAGAGATGAGGATTGCTGCTGAGCAGCTGCCTGCGAGGTCTCGCTGCCGATCCTGACCTTCGCTAACAGCTCCTACCTTTATCCTCCGATACATGCATGGAATGACCTTTTATAATGCCAATTCCTAATAATCCATTTTAAAGCCTTATTTATGTTGCTGATGAACCCTGAGCAATACTTCTCATCACTACCAGGGGGCACTGTTAATTTTTACAAGAACTAGGCACAGAGTCCCTACAGCTAGGCTGCAAAAAGCTCTAGTCTTTTAAAACACCATGCCCTTTCCCGTATTCAAACAATAGCCACCTCCTGCCCCTCAAATAATTTGTAACCAATAAATCTAATTCAGGTGTTCTCGACAGAGGCCAGCCCTCCGTAGACTCACATTGAATTCTGCTGCACAAAGATGGGCTTAGACAAAGAAAGAATGAATCTACTTCTTTGCCCAAAATTCTTATCAATTTACATGGAATGGTGTGAATTGTTTTTTTTTTTTGTTGTTGTTTTTTGTTTGTTTTTTGTTTTTTGTTTTTTTTTTTTTTTTTAAAAAAAAAACCTCTGTTACACATCTGAGCACATCCTAGTTCTACCCAGGGGTACTGTTTAAAGTTTAAATCAGCTTAATACTTTTAAAGTGAAATTTCAACAGAAAAGGCAAACAGGAGCAGGCCAGAAAGCTTGATCTGAAGCATCTTAGGCTGGAAGATCTTTTGCCACATCCAGGGCAGCCCTGTCTGCATTTTTCCCCACAGCTGGAAGGTGGGGATGGCTGACCCCAAGCCGTTGCTGGGATCACGGGGCACAGCTCACTGCAGTCACTCATGCTGGAGCTGCCCATGGGTCCTGCTCCCGGTTAGGACCTCCTGATATTAAGACACATATAGTCTCCTATATAGACATAATCAGTGTCCGTGCAGTTTTTGTTCTCCCCTCTGACTGATGGGGAACCCCACCCTACAGGTGCTGTCCCTGCAGTCACACTGGCTCTGCAGGATTCATCTTCTCAGTCTCAGAAGGGTAGTGTGCTCCACAAAGCTGCCAGCCAACTACATCCCTAGTGCCACCACATGGCAAAAACAGCCCCAAACTGGACAGGATGATGGGAGTAGAGTCTGGCTTCATTTCATCCCTTCAATGCTGAACTTCCAAAAGCTTGCTGGAAACTAGGGTGTCCCATAGCCTTGGGACGACACACGAAAACTGTTGTCTGCAGAGAGCCTCTTGATCTCTCATCTAGCCACTCATCCTTGCTTTGGTCAGATGTCCTACTCCTGACTCAGCCTTAGGCAAAACACTTGAAACAGGAGAAGAGATAGCAAGCAGGGTTATGGGAAGTGAGGATCGGCACCATCACCTCCCAACACCAGCTGGAGGCGGAGGTAGCAGAGGTAGCAAGGAAAAAGAAGAGAGGAAAGCAACCCCCCAGCACTCTCCCAGTACCTGGAAAGCATCCGGGCTGCTGGCTGCTGGAGAGAGCTGCAAAGACTGGCGGCGAGACTGAGCAGAGTACTCCGAGTCCAGTTCAAAATCGAAGGGATGGACAGACAGCAGGCGCTTTGTCTTGCGCATCTTAGTCAGTGTAGGAAGTGTAAAAAAGGAAAATTCAGCATAAAACACAGTTGACCTTGAAGAAAGGGTGAGGAGGGGCCCTTGTCTCCTTAGTTTGCCTGAGTTTGCACAGTCCAAAGCAAGGCTCCTGCTTTTTGCAGGAAAATTTGGGTCCAACATTGTCCTGCTTGCAGGGAGCCAGGTATATAGGGCCACATGTGCTTATGCTGGAGTCAAGGAAAAGTGGGTTCCTGATTTTCACAGTCTCTGGCTCAGGACTGTGGCCATGAGCAGACAGAGAGAAGCTCTCTCCTGATTTATAAAGGCACTATGGGAAAGCTGAGCTAGGTTACAGCTCAGAAGGAGATCCAGGAGATGCTTTTGAGTCCTGAAGCATCTCCCTATCTTCAGAAAAAGGATACTGTGGGCAGATCTCCCTGAATATTTGAGAGGTCTTAACTGCCTTGGGGCAGGAGCAGCTTGGACAAGCCTCTAAGACTTCAGAAGCAGATCAAAATGAAGTATCAAGTGTGTGAAATGCAACACATACCCGTAGGCACAGGCCGAGATGGTGTGTCTGTAACAGCATGTATGTAACTGTACCAGCATTTCAAACACACCAGCAGATTTCACACATGCTTCAAGGACAAATACACTTCCCATCAGGCTGCTTAATCTGCATTTCAATCCATACACATAGTCCCAGAAAAAAACATGAGATAAATCAATGAACCCAGCTGTACTTTGCTACTCTAGCAGGTATCTCTTCTAGTAAAAAAACCAGGTGTGTTCTCATTATATGGTTAGGAGCTAGGATGTTTCTATTAATTGGGGTCTTCCTGAGTGTCAAGAGCAGGTCTGTTTTCCAGAGGGCAAGTATCTGTGATTTTACTGACTTGGTTGTTCCTAAACAAACTGGGAGAGGGGCTCATCTCAGAAAACGAAAAGAGAGAAAAGCCCAGTTTTGAACGTGGCACAGAAAGCCGCCACCACCACCACCACCGCTGCCACCCAAGGCATACCAGCAGCAGCTGAGGGTGCAGAGTGAGGCAGAAAAGGCCCCAGAATGAAACGCTTACTCTGCTGTAGCACTCTGCTTCAGCTCCATGAAATACATTGTCTTCGTCATCACTGTCCTCCCCAACGCCACCGCTGGTGAGGAGCTGGCATTCACCTGGAGGGGAGACAACGGCACGCTGTGTATGGGCAGCTCCTGCACTCTGTTCCTGGGGGAGGTAAGTCCCCACCATGGCAGTCACACCAACGCACCTGTAGGTGTGGCCATGCTTCTTGTGTGGGATGAAGAGGTCCAGATTAGAAATACCTCCCAAAATTTGTTTTCTTTTTTAATTTTTTGCATGCTACACCATGGCCAGTAGGTTGCAGAAGTAAAGGGAAGGGGACAAACAATGGGAACGGGACAGGAACACCTTAAGGTAGCCCCACTGCTGCAGCCGACACGCAGTGACCACAGCCTAAAGTCTGTAGGGTAGAAGCTCTTTGGGATGCAGCTCCTAGGCAACACTGGAGATATCTACCAGTAGCACTTGATCTTGCAAAAGCTTGACTGGCCTCTCATTGCTTCCCCTTCCAGCTGTGCACCAACACAGATGTGGAAGTGACCACTGCAAGAAGATGGACACCTGCACCACAGAGAGCACCCCGAGGCCCACCTGGGTGAATCCAGTGTTTGAAGGCACTACAGCTCAGCCCAACACGGCCCTGCCTCTCCTATTCCTGGTTCCCATCAGCCAGCTCCACTATTTATGAGTGACCTGTTCCTTTTTGGGTCCCCATCTCTGTACCCAGGTCACTGCCAAGCCCAGCAGCACATTGGGAAAGCACAAATGCCAGACCAAGTCCAAAGTCAAGGCAGGCAAAATGCTCCTTCCTATATTGAATTGCAAGGTGCAGTGAATCTTTCCTGCAGGAGCTCCTAAGGAACGCAACCTGAAGACACAAATTCAGTGGGTTCCTTAAGAATATGGCCAGCTTTAAGTGTATGACACGTGTGCACTGAGATGATGAGTACTTACAAGCTTCAAGTTTGGCATGTAACTAAAAGCCCTATTGTATCTAAGTCTACAACTAGATACTCCAGGTGTACCTCAGTGCAAGGGATGAGCATTACAGTCCACCTCCACCACAGTGGAGAGACATCCTCCCTGGTCCAGCCACACCAAACAGTGCTGGAGTGCCCATAGCCAGAGGGCGTGAAAAGACATTGGAAACCTCTCTTGAATTGCAAGCCGCATACTGCAATTCTTTTTTTTTTTTTTACTTACTGTTAATGTCTGGCAGGCTGTAAACTCTGTCATGAAGACCTAAAAGAAAAGAAAAATGATGGAAAAAAATAAACAAACACATTTTGTCTGAATACCTCACAGAGAACAAGCCTCAGAGCTATGGTTAACTGCAGTTCTCATTCTCTAGCCATCACAAGGCACAATCATCAAAAAGGCTCTTTAGAGAGAACAAAACAGGAACTTGGAGACAGGACTTGACTTTTAAAAGTCAAAGAGCTTATTGCCACCCCTTCAACAGTCCTGATCCAACACGCCTGGGAGTGCAGCAGCAGGGGGAGGCACAGCCAACAGCAGACGGCCACGCAAAATGCAGTGGTCTTACATCATTCTGCTGTACCTCCTGCAACCAGAGATATGTCCCACAAGGAGATTCTTGCTTGTTCAAGGGCCGAGCCAATTTACTAGTGTTAATGAAGGAATAACATCAAAGTAATCTCTTTTTCAAAAAGACATCAGAAACTCAATTTAAAGAAGCCTAAAGCACTGTTATCCTCACAGTCTGGTTTGGTTTTCTCTTGGATGGTCCTTTCTGTGTGGTCTGATGCATTTTTAGACTGCTGCATAAATATTCTCTCAGTCCATTAATTTTATATTCAATGCCACTACCCTCCACGCTTTTTCTGATATTTCTGCCATGAGTGATCTGGATAAAAGAACTATTGGTACAGTTGAATCAGCTCATGTCTATGGTATTTGTGCAAACTTTTCTTTGGCTTCTCAAGATGGGAATAAAATCCACATTGGTTTTCAAAGGCAATAGGCAAAGCAGTGCAGCAGTTGTATGGAGGGCAACTAACAGCCACCCAGTAAATAATACCATATTAACAATAGATTTCAGCATGTGTTTATGCAGTGTTGGAGCAATCTCAGAAAGACTGAAGATCTACAAAGCTCTGAAAAACATAGCTATGGTGACAGGTAACTCACTAATTTTGATACAGTTTTGTCAGTGCCAGAGCATCATCAGATTGGCTGTAAAAATCATTAGATCATTGGAAAAAAATGAGTGCTGGCTTTATCCAGCCAGCTGGATGTTTTGGACCTGCAGGTTAAACTTGGGTTAATTTCACAAGCTCTCCCCTGTGATGAAAAGAGATAAAAGAAAGAAAAACAAGAGCTGCAACTCTTACATACTTAGAAACTGTGGGACATGAGACTTTTAAAACTAAGCAAGAGATATTCTCAAGTCTGCAGTAAAAGCTTAAACCTTAACAGAGGGAAAAAAATCCACCAAGAACATCTGCTCTGCTGCTCCCAGTATGAACACACCACTCTGAACCTCTGCTTTCTCCCCAAAATGTTTTGCACCATCTTGAAACCTCACGGCATTCAGAGCGGCACCAATGCTGATGATTCTCCCTTGGTGCACATCCCAACACTGTGCTGCACAGATGCCCCATGCACAGCAGGGCAGGAGAAACCCCAGAGCTCCTCCTCACCTAGAAATGCGGAGTTCACCCCCTGCCCCGACTGCAGCCTGCCATAGAGTGACTGCAGCACTTTCGCACTTCCAAACCTCTTGAAACGGGATCGCACGTGTTCGTAGTACCACTCCAGGGAACCGATCTTCACGATCCTGCCCAAAGAGAGGATGCACATACAGGTGAGCCAGTCCAGCCATGCTTACGGTGACCAGACCCTCTTCCAGAAACTGCCTTTTAACAAAAACACAGCCTGTTTTCTAACCAGCATAAAGGAATGCTGAGTTTGGGCAACTCTTCTTGAGCCTCAGCCCTGAGGCTCGCCTTGCCCCTCGCCCTCCATTGCAGGAATGGTACCTGGAGAGGCGGCAGGGATCACAGACCCAGCCTTGCTCCTTCTTGTTGTAGCGGCTGCAGTTCTTGCAGGTGTAGAAGTGGCAGTCCAGGCACTGCCGCTTGCTGTTCAGCAGGAACTTGAAGGGCTGGAGGCAGTGGACGCAGTGGGTTTCGTTGAGGTGGGACTGATTCGTCAGAAACTCTCTCTTGCTGCTCTCCTGGTCAATCTTGCATTTCAGCTCCCTGCAGAAAACATCCCAAAACACGGGAACTTGGTTTTGTTAGCATTTCACTGCAAACTCTCACATGGCAAACCCCCTCATGCTTCCATCATTTCAGGAACGATTTTTTTAGGGAACATCCCAAGTCCCACAGCTTGTGGAAACAGCTGTAGGGCAAATCTAATAAATAACATATCACGAGTTAAATAAGCTGAGCAAAGAAGCAAGGTCCAGATTCAGGGCAGGTTCACTGTGTATTAGGATCTGCCACTGTTAAATTTATGATTAGATTTGGTTGTGCCAAAGCCTGTCCCATTTGCTTTGTATTGATCATAAATCCCAGGAACCTCAGAAGAGTGACTCTTGAAGTCTCATCTGCATCCCAACCCAACATGATCTCTGAGCCTGAAGTCCACCTAGGAATTAAAAGCTTTCTGGAATTCTCAGTGTAAAAAAAAAGCAATCTGAGATTCAAAAGGATTAAGAGGGGGTTTGGTCTAGTCCTTCAGTGCTAAATTCAGCACAAACTTTTATTAAGTGCAGAAGTGATCTGTAAGGAGGCTGTTCAGAGGCCAGCAGCTGGAGGAAATGCTCATGACTGTCCCGTGAAAGCCTGGCTAACACATGTGCTTTTCAAGAGCACCTTCTCCTGGCAGTCCATCACCATTTGCTATCCAGACCCAGCTGTTAGAGCAGGTCCCCATGCAGGAAGGTACCTGCGTGAGGCCAAAACCCCAGCAACAGCCAGGGACAGCTAAAACGCCTGCCAAGGCAGCGGGGGGGGGGGGGGGGGGGGGGGGGGGGGGGGGCCGCACTACCCAAAGGTTTTCTGTTTGTTCCCTGTGCCACGTACTACCTCAGGTATGTTTGCCTTTGGGGCTGAGAGGCAACGTTTGACTTGTAGGGAGGGTCCTAGAAGGTTGTTTTCTGTCTAGGCAGGGTTAGGAAGCTGCATTCTCCAGAGTAGAAGTCAGCCTGAGACAAAACCCTCAAGTAATCAGGTTTGGAGGCTGCTTCAGGTACACAGAGTGGAGCACAAGGCTTCTGGTGATGCTCCCCGTGCCCCCCATCCGCCGGGGTGACGGGCTGATGCTGGGATAACCGTAGCAGGAGCCTTGCTAGCGTGGCAGCGTGGTGCCAGGATGTCCATGGGAGCAGCTATGTGGCTGGTGGTGAGAATGACATGAATGTAAATCAAGCTAATCTCTGTTTAACCAAATCAGTTTGCCCATTAGGGCTCAGCTTTCATTTTTTCTGGGGGAGACTTATCACTAACTCGCTGCCAGCACGCCAGGCTGCATTCGCTGTTACACTGGAGCGACAACAACTTGCATTAACCAAGGATCCGGGACATGTAAAAATCAGTATAAAGAGTGAACTTAGTTTTTATATTCAGCTATTCACCGTCCTAGTGGTGTTTCAAACGAGTTACTGCAAATGTCCAGCAGTAAATGTATATGTGGCTACTAAAACCAAACCTCAAATATAAAACCCTTGGATTGGACTCAGTGCTCCTTTTCCACCCTGTGTTCAGGCTGTTTCCAGCAGGATCCCATCTTTCACTGGACTGCTTTTTCTGGTTCCCAGAGACCGGTCGGATCCCTTCATCCCTCCCTCGCCCCCGAGACCTGCTGCAAGAAGGACAAGTCTCAGCCAAACCAGTTTAAAACCAGCAGGAACCACATGCCTCTTGTCTCCTCTTGCTGGCAGGAGCACAAGCCAGACCTTTCTCTGCTCTGCTCATGGCAGAATAAATAAGCGGCAGTGGGATGCCAAATTGCGGTGGGGTTGGTCCAGCTGAGCTCCAGGAAAGACGCAGGGAGCCGTCCCCCCAAGAAGGGGGTTGCTGGCAGGGATGTTTATGGAAAGAAGGAGAGTCCCCACAAAGTGGCCATTATTTAATTTCTCGGGCAAAGCATTACCCTCGCATGGTTGTGCAGTTTCTGGCCAGCTAAAGCCTTTGTCCGTTGTTGGTGAATAGCTTCTGCCAAAAAGAAAATGCAGAGAAGCAGCAGAAAGGGAAGAAAAAGACTAAGCTGGGGGGGGAACATTTCTTCAAGGCTTGCAGGTTGAGACAAGCCCAGTGAACAGAAAAGCAAATTAATAAAAAAGCAAATGAGGATGGTCGGAGCATAGGGAGCAGGGT